>CM068370.1:192711687-195111687 GCA_034769895.1 Magicicada septendecula | reverse complement strand
GCAACTAGTGTACAACTATAGTACCTAATTCATTTAATATATTTGTTAGCTTTTAGCTATCTGAGAACCCTTCAATTTCTAGTAATGGGTTTGTTTACATTAGGTCATGACATGGTAGTCAGTTATTTTTTGATAAATCAATAATAAAATTGTTATTATTATATTTGACATAGATTCTCAAAGTAGTATCAGACATCCTTCTGATCATTGATAACATTTTTATCTACTTTTGAACAAGTTTGTATGTTGCATTTTGCCTAAACAACTTGCTACATATTGTTTGTTTACATTCTGATTCCACCATCATGGTCATTTAGTTTTTAATAATTTATCTATAAAATGACTATTCTTATGGTTATGGTCCATTCTCATAGTAGTATTAAGTGTCCTTCTTACTACTGGTAACACTTCCATTAATCTCTGTTCAAGTTTTAATAAAGTATTTTGCTTAACTAGTTGGTTACATTGCCTCTGCTCACTTCTGGCTATGCATTCATAGTCAGCTAGTTTACAATATTTTGGTCATAAAACTATTGTCATTATACTTGTAATCTGTTCTCATAGTAGTACCAGATGTTCATCTAACTACTGGTAATACTTTCGTCAATCTTTGCACATGTTTTAACAATGTATTTTGGTTAACTAATTTTGCATATTAGGTTCCATTTCCTATAGCTTTGTGCTATCATATTTGGTCTACTTTATTTGTAGTGTATTTCAATATAATACACTGTTTATTAGGGTGTATCATTACTTAGAATGAATCTTTGATTGACACAATTGTTGATGGTTGTTTGGTTAAACTAACATGTATGATTTTTTGTTTCATAGGTGCCTTTCCTATGGGTTATGTAACAATGTACAACATATTCTAATGCAGCATTTTGCTACTACTAACATGACTTCAGTATGGTATTCTATTACAACAGTTTAATTGTTTTAATACACATGTTTACACTACTTCTTCTTAAACAATAATACAAATATTCTTGAACTAATGATAATACCTTTCTTGTCATGGTTTGTAACTAATTTCTGTCACATTTGTTTGATATTTAACAAACTACTTTGTTTGTTATTATTTTCTCTGGCCTTTCTTTGTATTGTATTCTGTTTTGCCGTGGCATTCAGTTACATTTCTTTTGAAATTTACAAAGGTTTTTATTTATCAAGTTCTATAAACAATAATATAACTGTTCTATCTTACATTGTTTGGTGGTCTTATGACTATCTATTTGGATCACAATCTTCATTAAACTAGTCGCACTAACTGTTTGTGTATTTTTTGACTATTTAATCCTTGATGTTTCCACTATGAAAGTAACACATTTTCTTCCGCTATAAACCTTATCACTGGAATTGTTTGTGGGGTTTATTAGGTTAAAATTAGTTAACTGGTCACAGGTTCTCACACTTATATTAAGTACTCACTATAACTGTTTGTGATTTCTTAAAATGTTAAACACTGTTTCTTCATAGTTGACGATCACTATTCTTTTAGTTACTAGTATTGTCTCTAGTACACTTGATGAATGATGATTTCTTGTATGGTCTATCCATTTTCTTCTCTCTTCATGTCATGTTTTCCTTGTCCTTCTTCTTCCTTTCTTCTTTAGGTTTGAACGTCTTCTTCAATATTTTTATTGTAGTAGTCGTTGTTTCATAATATTCATATTTGTCAATATATTAGTTTGTCTGCCATCATTGTGGTTGCTCTTGAGTTGTCTCTTCCTTTGTTTTGCATAGTCGTTTTATTGGTTTCCTTCACTGTTGGAATCCTGTTGTCTTCTTTTACACTTTTATTATAGTCACTATCTTCATTTGTTCCCCTCACTGTTGAATCTATTGGTAGTCTTCTTTTACACTTTCATTATCTATTATCTTTGTTGGTTCCCCTCACTGTTGGAATCTATTGGGCCTGGTTTCTAACATTTTATTTTGGCTCATGGTCATTTTCTTTCTTCATTTCGAGTACTACTCTGCTATGTTATACTTTCTCCTTCATAATTGGAACTTTACACTAATATATCTGTAGATACACACTTTTGTTCACATAGTTTTATCTATCTAGAAATACTTTCATGCTTTCCTGTCACTTGACGTTATAATTGCTTACTTTATGTAACTACCATATTTGGTAACGTTACATATGCCTTCCTATAAGAATTGATTAATTCTGAATCAGTATATTTAATTTTCATTGAAGAATTCATCAATTGTTGTACATTTCCATGTCGATTCATATGCTTTTTATATATATCCCTTCACTTTCTTCTATTTGAATCATGATTATTTCTCTTCTATGTAATTATCTCCCTTGTTTATTTAGTTCCCTAATTCCCTAACATAAGCTTAGCTGGGGCAGTTCAAAGCGGTTCACTTTGGCTATTCAACTCCACTGGCCATACTAACTTCAATAAATATGGAGGCACATCATCTCCATCAATAATAATAAATGATTGCTGGCATTATTCATCAGTCAATTCATCTCAAATAATTAAAAAAATAATAATAGTGGTCGTTCTTCCGACAAATAATAAATATCCTTGGGATTAATTCACGCATCTGCGGTTTACACATTGTTATACTCTCTTTTTCTTGATTCAACTCAACTAAATTCTTCACATATTACAGGGATATTTTATTTTACATTTCATCACTGGTATACTCTCATGATTATCTTCGTTAGTATATTACTTTTCATTCTTCTTCATCATCGATTAATCTCTTCTCTTTGTATCACATTAAACGTCATCTCGTCATATTCTTCATTTCAGGGTTTACTCATCTAGATATAATTCATGAATATATTTATTTTTTCTCTTTTTTCATGGTTTCAGTTGAGATATAGTATATGTGGTATTGGCTTTCTTCTAGTAAATGACACTAGAAAACAATGTGGTTGTGTGTAGTTTCTTGTCTACATTAATGATACTTATTTAGTTTTGCTCCTCCAACTTCTTATTTTCTCTTTCTTTTTTCATCGGTAGTACGGGTATGATGTTAACTTTACTAGTTGACTTGGCTCTTGGAAATAGTTGTGCCAGGGATGGAGGATGTCAGTCTCGTATAGTACTTCTTCTCTTTGTTAGTAGTACGGGTAAGATGTTGAATTACTGGTTGACTTGGCTCTTGGAAATTGGTGTATTATACATACATTGGTGCCAAAGATAGAATTTGTCGATCTCGTATAGTACTTCTTCTCTTTGTTAGTAGTACGGGTAAGATGTTGAATTACTGGTTGACTTGGCTCTTGGAAATTGGTGTATTATACATACATTGGTGCCAAAGATAGAATTTGTCGATCTCGTATAGTACTTCTTCTCTTTGTTAGTAGTACGGGTAAGATGTTGAATTACTGGTTGACTTGGCTCTTGGAAATTGGTGTATTATACATACATTGGTGCCAAAGATAGAATTTGTCGATCTCGTATAGTACTTCTTCTCTTTGTTAGTAGTACTAGTACTATTATTTGCAAATACAATTTTCTGGATCCTTTACATAACTTCCTTGGGAACATATTTTTTCACATTATAAAATTACAATATAGTCAACGTTCATTTCATAGTTATACAGTTACTTCTTATTTAATATAAACACATAATAATCTTCATAGCAATATTCCATCCTTTCTTCATTAGTCAACATTTATTTTCATAATTATATTTTCATTTTTCACTTTTTATCTTTATATAGTTAACAGTTATATTCACAAGTATATTTTCATCTTTCATTTAATATCCATAACAAATAATTTTCATCGCTATATTTCACTTTTAATCTTATATTTTAATCGCCGATATATCGTTTCATTGAATCTTGTGTCAGCATTATTGGTTATCATAATAGTTCGTCCCATATTTCAGTGTATTTTTATTCATTTTAACCATAATCATCGCTCTCCTCTCTTCTTGTCGTTCGGACTTCTTTAGTATCCATACTCCTGTCCGTTCTTGACATATATCGGGCTATCATTTGGTTCTTCCATTTGAATGCTATTAGGGCTGTGTCTGCCTTCCGTTCTTCTGTCTTCTTTCTCTCGCTCTCTTCAATATATTTGTGTCTATGGTTCTCCTGGTTGTCGTAAGTATTGACGTTTGGTAACTCCCTCAATTCTGTTTGACCGTCATCCGTCTTCTGGTTGGGTGCTTCCATTAATTGGCTCCTCTTCTTCCTCAGTTCTCTGATTTCTCTGGCATATCCTTCGATAATCCGGTCCCATTTCTCTTGATAGCCTTCCTTTTTCTTAAAATATCTCACTCTTCTTTTGGAAATCCGTGGTTGAGATGCTTTGTTGGTCATCTTCTTCTTCGTTGTTACATAATCTTCCTCTTCGTCCATTGTCATGAAACTCCTCCGATACTCCTTCCTGAAAGTCCCTTCTTCATGGTTGACGATTGGTAAGTTGACCATATTAATCAGACCGCTTCGAGTCATTTCAATTAACTCTTTTGTGATTCTTGCCTTCCTTGGACGTATGGTTCTTCTTTCTTCCATCTTCACCTCTTCTGTTTCTTGAATTATTTGGATCTTTTTTTCTCCACTATCTTTAGGCTCTGGATTCGTCTGTTCCATGTTTTTATCTTCAGGTACTTCTTCAACTTCCATTTGATCGTCTACTATTAATTCTCTTCTTATCTTCTTAACACTCTTCTGCCTCTTCACAACATCTTTTTATTGTCTTTCCTGATTGCTTATAATCATCCTTCACTACCGTGTTTGTTGACTCCACGCTCTCCTTGTCATCTCCCTTTATTCTCTTATTCATTCGGTCTAATCTCCTATTGATCTCGTCGATTTTCTGGTTGGTTTGGTCGATTTTAATCCCCAATTCTGCAGATAAGTCTTCCTTCATGATAGCCATTTTCTTCTCTAATAGTTCTTCAGTTTTCTTCTGCCCGTCTTCCATCCTCCTGTTGGTTTCATTTATTTTGTCATTTAACTCTTCCTTCAATAATTCTATATTTCTCTGGCTCTCTCTCTGGCCTTCTTCTATTTTCTGGTCCGTGGATTTCTGGCCTTCCTTTAGTGACTCTATTTTTTGATCCGTGGACTTCAGGCCTTCCCTTAGTGACTCTATTGATTTGTTGGTACTTTGCTCTATCCTCTGACTCAACGTTTCCATTGTTTTATTAGTGCCTTCAATAATCATCCGCATCATCTCCTGGTAATCCACGCTTACAGGTTTCGTTGGTCTCTCTGGTTGGTTTGTTTCCGGTAGAGCTTCTTGTGGTATGATTTCCGGCTCCTCATCAGGTTGCTGAACCTCCTCCGCCGGTTCAGGTTGTTTGTCCTCAATTTCTAATAGGATTTCTTCAACGTCTTCCGTTGATGTTGCCTCCTTCTCTTCCAGTTTGGCCTCCCTCTCTGCCTCTGCTGCTCTCTTTTTTGAGGTTGATCTCCTTGTGTACATCTTGTCGCTGGCAATGTATTTGCAGTCTCTTGACGGATTGGGTTATTAAATTATTGGTTAAATTGTCCGTTTTTTCCCTAATCCGCGCCCCACGTTGGGCGCCACGTTGTAACACAACGATAATTATTGGGATATAGATAATGTGTATGAGTGTGTTTTGATTGTGTGTTACTTGCAGATACGCTCCGGTATCCACAATAATGTTGTACAATAAAATATCCAAAATTATAATTATTATGATCAGTCTGATTGTGGTTAGTAAATGTGTGGATATCGCTGGTTAAATCTTTTAATTTAAAAGTATTTTTCGCACTCCGCTGGTAACCTCCCCACTTACCATATGTGGATATTGCTGTTCTGTTAGGTGACTGCTCAGCTGTAACACACACGCTACACATACAAGTAGATATTCTGTTTGAATATCAAACGTGATTAGCATGCACAATGATAATAATATAACAACTAAATAATGTTCTGAATTATCAGGAATATTTAAATTCTTCCGCCACCTTTTGATAGAACTGGCTATGAAAAAATGAACTATTTTAAGTTTGAAATTAAACTCCTTTTCCACTGGTAACAAGATATAGAGGTTTATTAACAGTTAAGAATGCTATAAAATCTTTAAAAATTAACAATCAGTCACTAATAATTTTACTGAGAATAATTACAATGAACATATTTAAAATGAAACTCTTCTTAGCCTCAGGCTGGTAACACTGTAGATTATACAATAGTTTTTTATTTAGAGAGGTTATGTCCTCTTACATAAGTTAATTACCAAGTTCTTGTGATTCTTTTAAGTAGCATGATGCCAGATACAAGATGTGGCGTTTTATAATGATATTTAATAAACAATTAATAAAAAACAAACAAACAAATGTTAAAATTGAAAATTGGTACCATATAATAGATAATTATGGTATTATCGTACGCGGGAATTCGTACCCAGTACACAGTAGTTCTTTGACAATAAACAAGTGCGTTGATTTGCACTGCTAAAATATATTATTATATTTTAATAATTCACTGTAGGAATTATTTATTTACAAGAGAAAAAGTTATTAAAAAAAACTCTTGTTATAGCTTTCATCTGGTTTGGATTATATGAGAACAGACTTATGACAAAAAGGTGGCAAATTGTGGTTATGATTTTTAGGTTATCTCATAATGTGAATAGTTATTAGAGTTAATTATATTAAGCATTAATTTCTTCTTAATCTAAACATACATATATTATTTATAATATTTCTGATGCATAACTATCAGTAGAATAGAATATTCTTTCGCGTAAAAATTAAAATATTTATCTTCAATAGTAACAATCAAAAACAACATTAGTCAATTGAGCGACTATTTGCTGTGCTCGTATTTTGTAATAAGTACATTAATCGTGACTCTTTTAATTATGAAAAATAATTAAAACATTTATTTATCAAGTTAAAAATTGCGAAATAATTCTTTCGTCAATTCTGATAAATTTCATCAGCATTATTATACTTCGCTATTATTGATTAGCGTAGTATCTAAACAATCGGTTTTTTCAGAAATTTTTATTTCTGTTTTATTGTTAATTAATGAAAAATATTGTACTCCCTGGTTTATTTTCAACACAACACTCGAAAATACGACCGATATTATACACTGGTCGTATTTAAATCTTATTCACTCCGCACTGTACACACGTTAATGCTTTGTGTGGTATTTAGGTTAGGTGTATGTTGTTTACTGATGTTTACGTGTCGCGCACAATTCAAAATAAACTTCTTCATATATTTGGTCCGCCGAGTGATACGTCCTGTCTAGTTGATGATTGATAGATGACTGTCACGCTCCGTCGGAACGTCTGCGGCTTGTCTGCCGGTTTTCATTCATTCGATTGGTTGAATTCTTTGAACTCTCCGACCCAAAGTACCTTGACTTAGTAAAATTTTTAATTTATTACCAATTTTGCGTTTGGGTTTGAGATTAGAATGACGTAAGCACTGGTGCAAAAAATAATTAAAAAGTTTAAAATCGTGATAACTTTCTTATTATTTGCTTAATCGTTGAATGGTTAGTGCCAATAAATCGCGGACATCCTGAGCTTTAAATAAAGTCCAAACAAGATTATAATCCGTCCATTATTTAAATCACTACAACGATTTTATCGATTTTTATGGTGCATCTTATATTTAATAAGTTTATTACACCAAAACTTAACTAATTACACTAAAACACTTTTGATTAAACGATCTGAGTCTATTTCTCAACTGTTTAATACAAAATTTGGGAATAATTGTCACCCAAACAATGTTTGATCATGGCGTCTTTAGCGTCCATATTCGATTATTCACAATTGTCCTTAAAACTATTTTTTCTTATCTAATAACATCGGTATTGTAATCTAACAATAATATAAATGTTTATTTACATGAATTTGTACTTTAGTATATGCACAGGGCTGTGTTTCGTATACTATTAGTATTGTTTCACTACCCTCCTATCTTTTTTCTTAAAATTGTCACTTTATTTATGGTTTTTCTATATAAGGTATATTATGTTATAAATGCAACTAGTGTACAACTATAGTACCTAATTCATTTAATATATTTGTTAGCTTTTAGCTATCTGAGAACCCTTCAATTTCTAGTAATGGGTTTGTTTACATTAGGTCATGACATGGTAGTCAGTTATTTTTTGATAAATCAATAATAAAATTGTTATTATTATATTTGACATAGATTCTCAAAGTAGTATCAGACATCCTTCTGATCATTGATAACATTTTTATCTACTTTTGAACAAGTTTGTATGTTGCATTTTGCCTAAACAACTTGCTACATATTGTTTGTTTACATTCTGATTCCACCATCATGGTCATTTAGTTTTTAATAATTTATCTATAAAATGACTATTCTTATGGTTATGGTCCATTCTCATAGTAGTATTAAGTGTCCTTCTTACTACTGGTAACACTTCCATTAATCTCTGTTCAAGTTTTAATAAAGTATTTTGCTTAACTAGTTGGTTACATTGCCTCTGCTCACTTCTGGCTATGCATTCATAGTCAGCTAGTTTACAATATTTTGGTCATAAAACTATTGTCATTATACTTGTAATCTGTTCTCATAGTAGTACCAGATGTTCATCTAACTACTGGTAATACTTTCGTCAATCTTTGCACATGTTTTAACAATGTATTTTGGTTAACTAATTTTGCATATTAGGTTCCATTTCCTATAGCTTTGTGCTATCATATTTGGTCTACTTTATTTGTAGTGTATTTCAATATAATACACTGTTTATTAGGGTGTATCATTACTTAGAATGAATCTTTGATTGACACAATTGTTGAAGGTTGTTTGGTTAAACTAACATGTATGATTTTTTGTTTCATAGGTGCCTTTCCTATGGGTTATGTAACAATGTACAACATATTCTAATGCAGCATTTTGCTACTACTAACATGACTTCAGTATGGTATTCTATTACAACAGTTTAATTGTTTTAATACACGTTTACACTACTTCTTCTTAAACAATAATACAAATATTCTTGAACTAATGATAATACCTTTCTTGTCATGGTTTGTAACTAATTTCTGTCACATTTGTTTGATATTTAACAAACTACTTTGTTTGTTATTATTTTCTCTGGCCTTTCTTTGTATTGTATTCTGTTTTGCCGTGGCATTCAGTTACATTTCTTTTGAAATTTACAAAGGTTTTTATTTATCAAGTTCTATAAACAATAATATAACTGTTCTATCTTACATTGTTTGGTGGTCTTATGACTATCTATTTGGATCACAATCTTCATTAAACTAGTCACACTAACTGTTTGTGTATTTTTTGACTATTTAATCCTTGATGTTTCCACTATGAAAGTAACACATTTTCTTCCGCTATAAACCTTATCACTGGAATTGTTTGTGGGGTTTATTAGGTTAAAATTAGTTAACTGGTCACAGGTTCTCACACTTATATTAAGTACTCACTATAACTGTTTGTGATTTCTTAAAATGTTAAACACTGTTTCTTCATAGTTGACGATCACTATTCTTTTAGTTACTAGTATTGTCTCTAGTACACTTGATGAATGATGATTTCTTGTATGGTCTATCCATTTTCTTCTCTCTTCATGTCATGTTTTCCTTGTCCTTCTTCTTCCTTTCTTCTTTAGGTTTGAACGTCTTCTTCAATATTTTTATTGTAGTAGTCGTTGTTTCATAATATTCATATTTGTCAATATATTAGTTTGTCTGCCATCATTGTGGTTGCTCTTGAGTTGTCTCTTCCTTTGTTTTGCATAGTCGTTTTATTGGTTTCCTTCACTGTTGGAATCCTGTTGTCTTCTTTTACACTTTCATTATCTATTATCTTTGTTGGTTCCCCTCACTGTTGGAATCTATTGGGCCTGGTTTCTAACATTTTATTTTGGCTCATGGTCATTTTCTTTCTTCATTTCGAGTACGATGCTGCTATGTTATACTTTCTCCTTCATAATTGGAACTTTACACTAATCTATCTGTAGATACACACTTTTGTTCACATAGTTTTATCTATCTAGAAATACTTTCATGCTTTCCTGTCACTTGACGTTATAATTGCTTACTTTATGTAACTACCATATTTGGTAACGTTACATATGCCTTCCTATAAGAATTGATTAATTCTGAATCAGTATATTTAATTTTCATTGAAGAATTCATCAATTGTTGTACATTTCCATGTCGATTCATATGCTTTTTATATATATCCCTTCACTTTCTTCTATTTGAATCATGATTATTTCTCTTCTATGTAATTATCTCCCTTGTTTATTTAGTTCCCTAATTCCCTAACATAAGCTTAGCTGGGGCAGTTCAAAGCGGTTCACTTTGGCTATTCAACTCCACTGGCCATACTAACTTCAATAAATATGGAGGCACATCATCTCCATCAATAATAATAAATGATTGCTGGCATTATTCATCAGTCAATTCATCTCAAATAATTAAAAAAATAATAATAGTGGTCGTTCTTCCGACAAATAATAAATATCCTTGGGATTAATTCACGCATCTGCGGTTTACACATTGTTATACTCTCTTTTTCTTGATTCAACTCAACTAAATTCTTCACATATTACAGGGATATTTTATTTTACATTTCATCACTGGTATACTCTCATGATTATCTTCGTTAGTATATTACTTTTCATTCTTCTTCATCATCGATTAATCTCTTCTCTTTGTATCACATTAAACGTCATCTCGTCATATTCTTCATTTCAGGGTTTACTCATCTAGATATAATTCATGAATATATTTATTTTTTCTCTTTTTTCATGGTTTCAGTTGAGATATAGTATATGTGGTATTGGCTTTCTTCTAGTAAATGACACTAGAAAACAATGTGGTTGTGTGTAGTTTCTTGTCTACATTAATGATACTTATTTAGTTTTGCTCCTCCAACTTCTTATTTTCTCTTTCTTTTTTCATCGGTAGTACGGGTATGATGTTAACTTTACTAGTTGACTTGGCTCTTGGAAATAGTTGTGCCAGGGATGGAGGATGTCAGTCTCGTATAGTACTTCTTCTCTTTGTTAGTAGTACGGGTAAGATGTTGAATTACTGGTTGACTTGGCTCTTGGAAATTGGTGTATTATACATACATTGGTGCCAAAGATAGAATTTGTCGATCTCGTATAGTACTTCTTCTCTTTGTTAGTAGTACGGGTAAGATGTTGAATTACTGGTTGACTTGGCTCTTGGAAATTGGTGTATTATACATACATTGGTGCCAAAGATAGAATTTGTCGATCTCGTATAGTACTTCTTCTCTTTGTTAGTAGTACGGGTAAGATGTTGAATTACTGGTTGACTTGGCTCTTGGAAATTGGTGTATTATACATACATTGGTGCCAAAGATAGAATTTGTCGATCTCGTATAGTACTTCTTCTCTTTGTTAGTAGTACTAGTACTATTATTTGCAAATACAATTTTCTGGATCCTTTACATAACTTCCTTGGGAACATATTTTTTCACATTATAAAATTACAATATAGTCAACGTTCATTTCATAGTTATACAGTTACTTCTTATTTAATATAAACACATAATAATCTTCATAGCAATATTCCATCCTTTCTTCATTAGTCAACATTTATTTTCATAATTATATTTTCATTTTTCACTTTTTATCTTTATATAGTTAACAGTTATATTCACAAGTATATTTTCATCTTTCATGTAATATCCATAACAAATAATTTTCATCGCTATATTTCACTTTTAATCTTATATTTTAATCGCCGATATATCGTTTCATTGAATCTTGTGTCAGCATTATTGGTTATCATAATAGTTCGTCCCATATTTCAGTGTATTTTTATTCATTTTAACCATAATCATCGCTCTCCTCTCTTCTTGTCGTTCGGACTTCTTTAGTATCCATACTCCTGTCCGTTCTTGACATATATCGGGCTATCATTTGGTTCTTCCATTTGAATGCTATTAGGGCTGTGTCTGCCTTCCGTTCTTCTGTCTTCTTTCTCTCGCTCTCTTCAATATATTTGTGTCTATGGTTCTCCTGGTTGTCGTAAGTATTGACGTTTGGTAACTCCCTCAATTCTGTTTGACCGTCATCCGTCTTCTGGTTGGGTGCTTCCATTAATTGGCTCCTCTTCTTCCTCAGTTCTCTGATTTCTCTGGCATATCCTTCGATAATCCGGTCCCATTTCTCTTGATAGCCTTCCTTTTTCTTAAAATATCTCACTCTTCTTTTGGAAATCCGTGGTTGAGATGCATTGTTGGTCATCTTCTTCTTCGTTGTTACATAATCTTCCTCTTCATCCATTGTCATGAAACTCCTCCGATACTCCTTCCTGAAAGTCCCTTCTTCATGGTTGACGATTGGTAAGTTGACCATATTAATCAGACCGCTTCGAGTCATTTCAATTAACTCTTTTGTGATTCTTGCCTTCCTTGGACGTATGGTTCTTCTTTCTTCCATCTTCACCTCTTCTGTTTCTTGAATTATTTGGATCTTTTTTTCTCCACTATCTTTAGGCTCTGGATTCGTCTGTTCCATGTTTTTATCTTCAGGTACTTCTTCAACTTCCATTTGATCGTCTACTATTAATTCTCTTCTTATCTTCTTAACACTCTCTTCTGCCTCTTCACAACATCTTTTTATTGTCTTTCCTGATTGCTTATAATCATCCTTCACTACCGTGTTTGTTGACTCCACGCTCTCCTTGTCATCTCCCTTTATTCTCTTATTCATTCGGTCTAATCTCCTATTGATCTCGTCGATTTTCTGGTTGGTTTGGTCGATTTTAATCCCCAATTCTGCAGATAAGTCTTCCTTCATGATAGCCATTTTCTTCTCTAATAGTTCTTCAGTTTTCTTCTGCCCGTCTTCCATCCTCCTGTTGGTTTCATTTATTTTGTCATTTAACTCTTCCTTCAATAATTCTATATTTCTCTGGCTCTCTCTCTGGCCTTCTTCTATTTTCTGGTCCGTGGATTTCTGGCCTTCCTTTAGTGACTCTATTTTTTGATCCGTGGACTTCAGGCCTTCCCTTAGTGACTCTATTGATTTGTTGGTACTTTGCTCTATCCTCTGACTCAACGTTTCCATTGTTTTATTAGTGCCTTCAATAATCATCCGCATCATCTCCTGGTAATCCACGCTTACAGGTTTCGTTGGTCTCTCTGGTTGGTTTGTTTCCGGTAGAGCTTCTTGTGGTATGATTTCCGGCTCCTCATCAGGTTGCTGAACCTCCTCCGCCGGTTCAGGTTGTTTGTCCTCAATTTCTAATAGGATTTCTTCAACGTCTTCCGTTGATGTTGCCTCCTTCTCTTCCAGTTTGGCCTCCCTCTCTGCCTCTGCTGCTCTCTTTTTTGAGGTTGATCTCCTTGTGTACATCTTGTCGCTGGCAATGTATTTGCAGTCTCTTGACGGATTGGGTTATTAAATTATTGGTTAAATTGTCCGTTTTTTCCCTAATCCGCGCCCCACGTTGGGCGCCACGTTGTAACACAACGATAATTATTGGGATATAGATAATGTGTATGAGTGTGTTTTGATTGTGTGTTACTTGCAGATACGCTCCGGTATCCACAATAATGTTGTACAATAAAATATCCAAAATTATAATTATTATGATCAGTCTGATTGTGGTTAGTAAATGTGTGGATATCGCTGGTTAAATCTTTTAATTTAAAAGTATTTTTCGCACTCCGCTGGTAACCTCCCCACTTACCATATGTGGATATTGCTGTTCTGTTAGGTGACTGCTCAGCTGTAACACACACGCTACACATACAAGTAGATATTCTGTTTGAATATCAAACGTGATTAGCATGCACAATGATAATAATATAACAACTAAATAATGTTCTGAATTATCAGGAATATTTAAATTCTTCCGCCACCTTTTGATAGAACTGGCTATGAAAAAATGAACTATTTTAAGTTTGAAATTAAACTCCTTTTCCACTGGTAACAAGATATAGAGGTTTATTAACAGTTAAGAATGCTATAAAATCTTTAAAAATTAACAATCAGTCACTAATAATTTTACTGAGAATAATTACAATGAACATATTTAAAATGAAACTCTTCTTAGCCTCAGGCTGGTAACACTGTAGATTATACAATAGTTTTTTATTTAGAGAGGTTATGTCCTCTTACATAAGTTAATTACCAAGTTCTTGTGATTCTTTTAAATAGCATGATGCCAGATACAAGATGTGGCGTTTTATAATGATATTTAATAAACAATTAATAAAAAACAAACAAACAAATGTTAAAATTGAAAATTGGTACCATATAATAGATAATTATGGTATTATCGTACGCGGGAATTCGTACCCAGTACACAGTAGTTCTTTGACAATAAACAAGTGCGTTGATTTGCACTGCTAAAATATATTATTATATTTTAATAATTCACTGTAGGAATTATTTATTTACAAGAGAAAAAGTTATTAAAAAAAACTCTTGTTATAGCTTTCATCTGGTTTGGATTATATGAGAACAGACTTATGACAAAAAGGTGGCAAATTGTGGTTATGATTTTTAGGTTATCTCATAATGTGAATAGTTATTAGAGTTAATTATATTAAGCATTAATTTCTTCTTAATCTAAACATACATATATTATTTATAATATTTCTGATGCATAACTATCAGTAGAATAGAATATTCTTTCGCGTAAAAATTAAAATATTTATCTTCAATAGTAACAATCAAAAACAACATTAGTCAATTGAGCGACTATTTGCTGTGCTCGTATTTTGTAATAAGTACATTAATCGTGACTCTTTTAATTATGAAAAATAATTAAAACATTTATTTATCAAGTTAAAAATTGCGAAATAATTCTTTCGTCAATTCTGATAAATTTCATCAGCATTATTATACTTCGCTATTATTGATTAGCGTAGTATCTAAACAATCGGTTTTTTCAGAAATTTTTATTTCTGTTTTATTGTTAATTAATGAAAAATATTGTACTCCCTGGTTTATTTTCAACACAACACTCGAAAATACGACCGATATTATACACTGGTCGTATTTAAATCTTATTCACTCCGCACTGTACACACGTTAATGCTTTGTGTGGTATTTAGGTTAGGTGTATGTTGTTTACTGATGTTTACGTGTCGCGCACAATTCAAAATAAACTTCTTCATATATTTGGTCCGCCGAGTGATACGTCCTGTCTAGTTGATGATTGATAGATGACTGTCACGCTCCGTCGGAACGTCTGCGGCTTGTCTGCCGGTTTTCATTCATTCGATTGGTTGAATTCTTTGAACTCTCCGACCCAAAGTACCTTGACTTAGTAAAATTTTTAATTTATTACCAATTTTGCGTTTGGGTTTGAGATTAGAATGACGTAAGCACTGGTGCAAAAAATAATTAAAAAGTTTAAAATCGTGATAACTTTCTTATTATTTGCTTAATCGTTGAATGGTTAGTGCCAATAAATCGCGGACATCCTGAGCTTTAAATAAAGTCCAAACAAGATTATAATCCGTCCATTATTTAAATCACTACAACGATTTTATCGATTTTTATGGTGCATCTTATATTTAATAAGTTTATTACACCAAAACTTAACTAATTACACTAAAACACTTTTGATTAAACGATCTGAGTCTATTTCTCAACTGTTTAATACAAAATTTGGGAATAATTGTCACCCAAACAATGTTTGATCATGGCGTCTTTAGCGTCCATATTCGATTATTCACAATTGTCCTTAAAACTATTTTTTCTTGTCTAATAACATCGGTATTGTAATCTAACAATAATATAAATGTTTATTTACACGAATTTGTACTTTAGTATATGCACAGGGCTGTGTTTCGTATACTATTAGTATTGTTTCACTACCCTCCTATCTTTTTTCTTAAAATTGTCACTTTATTTATGGTTTTTCTATATAAGGTATATTATGTTATAAATGCAACTAGTGTACAACTATAGTACCTAATTCATTTAATATATTTGTTAGCTTTTAGCTATCTGAGAACCCTTCAATTTCTAGTAATGGGTTTGTTTACATTAGGTCATGACATGGTAGTCAGTTATTTTTTGATAAATCAATAATAAAATTGTTATTATTATATTTGACATAGATTCTCAAAGTAGTATCAGACATCCTTCTGATCATTGATAACATTTTTATCTACTTTTGAACAAGTTTGTATGTTGCATTTTGCCTAAACAACTTGCTACATATTGTTTGTTTACATTCTGATTCCACCATCATGGTCATTTAGTTTTTAATAATTTATCTATAAAATGACTATTCTTATGGTTATGGTCCATTCTCATAGTAGTATTAAGTGTCCTTCTTACTACTGGTAACACTTCCATTAATCTCTGTTCAAGTTTTAATAAAGTATTTTGCTTAACTAGTTGGTTACATTGCCTCTGCTCACTTCTGGCTATGCATTCATAGTCAGCTAGTTTACAATATTTTGGTCATAAAACTATTGTCATTATACTTGTAATCTGTTCTCATAGTAGTACCAGATGTTCATCTAACTACTGGTAATACTTTCGTCAATCTTTGCACATGTTTTAACAATGTATTTTGGTTAACTAATTTTGCATATTAGGTTCCATTTCCTATAGCTTTGTGCTATCATATTTGGTCTACTTTATTTGTAGTGTATTTCAATATAATACACTGTTTATTAGGGTGTATCATTACTTAGAATGAATCTTTGATTGACACAATTGTTGATGGTTGTTTGGTTAAACTAACATGTATGATTTTTTGTTTCATAGGTGCCTTTCCTATGGGTTATGTAACAGTGTACAACATATTCTAATGCAGCATTTTGCTACTACTAACATGACTTCAGTATGGTATTCTATTACAACAGTTTAATTGTTTTAATACACATGTTTACACTACTTCTTCTTAAACAATAATACAAATATTCTTGAACTAATGATAATACCTTTCTTGTCATGGTTTGTAACTAATTTCTGTCACATTTGTTTGATATTTAACAAACTACTTTGTTTGTTATTATTTTCTCTGGCCTTTCTTTGTATTGTATTCTGTTTTGCCGTGGCATTCAGTTACATTTCTTTTGAAATTTACAAAGGTTTTTATTTATCAAGTTCTATAAACAATAATTTAACTGTTCTATCTTACATTGTTTGGTGGTCTTATGACTATCTATTTGGATCACAATCTTCATTAAACTAGTCACACTAACTGTTTGTGTATTTTTTGACTATTTAATCCTTGATGTTTCCACTATGAAAGTAACACATTTTCTTCCGCTATAAACCTTATCACTGGAATTGTTTGTGGGGTTTATTAGGTTAAAATTAGTTAACTGGTCACAGGTTCTCACACTTATATTAAGTACTCACTATAACTGTTTGTGATTTCTTAAAATGTTAAACACTGTTTCTTCATAGTTGACGATCACTATTCTTTTAGTTACTAGTATTGTCTCTAGTACACTTGATGAATGATGATTTCTTGTATGGTCTATCCATTTTCTTCTCTCTTCATGTCATGTTTTCCTTGTCCTTCTTCTTCCTTTCTTCTTTAGGTTTGAACGTCTTCTTCAATATTTTTATTGTAGTAGTCGTTGTTTCATAATATTCATATTTGTCAATATATTAGTTTGTCTGCCATCATTGTGGTTGCTCTTGAGTTGTCTCTTCCTTTGTTTTGCATAGTCGTTTTATTGGTTTCCTTCACTGTTGGAATCCTGTTGTCTTCTTTTACACTTTTATTATAGTCACTATCTTCATTTGTTCCCCTCACTGTTGAATCTATTGGTAGTCTTCTTTTACACTTTCATTATCTATTATCTTTGTTGGTTCCCCTCACTGTTGGAATCTATTGGGCCTGGTTTCTAACATTTTATTTTGGCTCATGGTCATTTTCTTTCTTCATTTCGAGTACGATGCTGCTATGTTATACTTTCTCCTTCATAATTGGAACTTTACACTAATATATCTGTAGATACACACTTTTGTTCACATAGTTTTATCTATCTAGAAATACTTTCATGCTTTCCTGTCACTTGACGTTATAATTGCTTACTTTATGTAACTACCATATTTGGTAACGTTACATATGCCTTCCTATAAGAATTGATTAATTCTGAATCAGTATATTTAATTTTCATTGAAGAATTCATCAATTGTTGTACATTTCCATGTCGATTCATATGCTTTTTATATATATCCCTTCACTTTCTTCTATTTGAATCATGATTATTTCTCTTCTATGTAATTATCTCCCTTGTTTATTTAGTTCCCTAATTCCCTAACATAAGCTTAGCTGGGGCAGTTCAAAGCGGTTCACTTTGGCTATTCAACTCCACTGGCCATACTAACTTCAATAAATATGGAGGCACATCATCTCCATCAATAATAATAAATGATTGCTGGCATTATTCATCAGTCAATTCATCTCAAATAATTAAAAAAATAATAATAGTGGTCGTTCTTCCGACAAATAATAAATATCCTTGGGATTAATTCACGCATCTGCGGTTTACACATTGTTATACTCTCTTTTTCTTGATTCAACTCAACTAAATTCTTCACATATTACAGGGATATTTTATTTTACATTTCATCACTGGTATACTCTCATGATTATCTTCGTTAGTATATTACTTTTTATTCTTCTTCATCATCGATTAATCTCTTCTCTTTGTATCACATTAAACGTCATCTCGTCATATTCTTCATTTCAGGGTTTACTCATCTAGATATAATTCATGAATATATTTACTTTTTCTCTTTTTTCATGGTTTCAGTTGAGATATAGTATATGTGGTATTGGCTTTCTTCTAGTAAATGACACTAGAAAACAATGTGGTTGTGTGTAGTTTCTTGTCTACATTAATGATACTTATTTAGTTTTGCTCCTCCAACTTCTTATTTTCTCTTTCTTTTTTCATCGGTAGTACGGGTATGATGTTAACTTTACTAGTTGACTTGGCTCTTGGAAATAGTTGTGCCAGGGATGGAGGATATCAGTCTCGTATAGTACTTCTTCTCTTTGTTAGTAGTACGGGTAAGATGTTGAATTACTGGTTGACTTGGCTCTTGGAAATTGGTGTATTATACATACATTGGTGCCAAAGATAGAATTTGTCGATCTTGTATAGTACTTCTTCTCTTTGTTAGTAGTACGGGTAAGATGTTGAATTACTGGTTGACTTGGCTCTTGGAAATTGGTGTATTATACATACATTGGTGCCAAAGATAGAATTTGTCGATCTCGTATAGTACTTCTTCTCTTTGTTAGTAGTACTAGTACTATTATTTGCAAATACAATTTTCTGGATCCTTTACATAACTTCCTTGGGAACATATTTTTTCACATTATAAAATTACAATATAGTCAACGTTCATTTCATAGTTATACAGTTACTTCTTATTTAATATAAACACATAATAATCTTCATAGCAATATTCCATCCTTTCTTCATTAGTCAACATTTATTTTCATAATTATATTTTCATTTTTCACTTTTTATCTTTATATAGTTAACAGTTATATTCACAAGTATATTTTCATCTTTCATTTAATATCCATAACAAATAATTTTCATCGCTATATTTCACTTTTAATCTTATATTTTAATCGCCGATATATCGTTTCATTGAATCTTGTGTCAGCATTATTGGTTATCATAATAGTTCGTCCCATATTTCAGTGTATTTTTATTCATTTTAACCATAATCATCGCTCTCCTCTCTTCTTGTCGTTCGGACTTCTTTAGTATCCATACTCCTGTCCGTTCTTGACATATATCGGGCTATCATTTGGTTCTTCCATTTGAATGCTATTAGGGCTGTGTCTGCCTTCCGTTCTTCTGTCTTCTTTCTCTCGCTCTCTTCAATATATTTGTGTCTATGGTTCTCCTGGTTGTCGTAAGTATTGACGTTTGGTAACTCCCTCAATTCTGTTTGACCGTCATCCGTCTTCTGGTTGGGTGCTTCCATTAATTGGCTCCTCTTCTTCCTCAGTTCTCTGATTTCTCTGGCATATCCTTCGATAATCCGGTCCCATTTCTCTTGATAGCCTTCCTTTTTCTTAAAATATCTCACTCTTCTTTTGGAAATCCGTGGTTGAGATGCTTTGTTGGTCATCTTCTTCTTCGTTGTTACATAATCTTCCTCTTCGTCCATTGTCATGAAACTCCTCCGATACTCCTTCCTGAAAGTCCCTTCTTCATGGTTGACGATTGGTAAGTTGACCATATTAATCAGACCGCTTCGAGTCATTTCAATTAACTCTTTTGTGATTCTTGCCTTCCTTGGACGTATGGTTCTTCTTTCTTCCATCTTCACCTCTTCTGTTTCTTGAATTATTTGGATCTTTTTTTCTCCACTATCTTTAGGCTCTGGATTCGTCTGTTCCATGTTTTTATCTTCAGGTACTTCTTCAACTTCCATTTGATCGTCTACTATTAATTCTCTTCTTATCTTCTTAACACTCTTCTGCCTCTTCACAACATCTTTTTATTGTCTTTCCTGATTGCTTATAATCATCCTTCACTACCGTGTTTGTTGACTCCACGCTCTCCTTGTCATCTCCCTTTATTCTCTTATTCATTCGGTCTAATCTCCTATTGATCTCGTCGATTTTCTGGTTGGTTTGGTCGATTTTAATCCCCAATTCTGCAGATAAGTCTTCCTTCATGATAGCCATTTTCTTCTCTAATAGTTCTTCAGTTTTCTTCTGCCCGTCTTCCATCCTCCTGTTGGTTTCATTTATTTTGTCATTTAACTCTTCCTTCAATAATTCTATATTTCTCTGGCTCTCTCTCTGGCCTTCTTCTATTTTCTGGTCCGTGGATTTCTGGCCTTCCTTTAGTGACTCTATTTTTTGATCCGTGGACTTCAGGCCTTCCCTTAGTGACTCTATTGATTTGTTGGTACTTTGCTCTATCCTCTGACTCAACGTTTCCATTGTTTTATTAGTGCCTTCAATAATCATCCGCATCATCTCCTGGTAATCCACGCTTACAGGTTTCGTTGGTCTCTCTGGTTGGTTTGTTTCCGGTAGAGCTTCTTGTGGTATGATTTCCGGCTCCTCATCAGGTTGCTGAACCTCCTCCGCCGGTTCAGGTTGTTTGTCCTCAATTTCTAATAGGATTTCTTCAACGTCTTCCGTTGATGTTGCCTCCTTCTCTTCCAGTTTGGCCTCCCTCTCTGCCTCTGCTGCTCTCTTTTTTGAGGTTGATCTCCTTGTGTACATCTTGTCGCTGGCAATGTATTTGCAGTCTCTTGACGGATTGGGTTATTAAATTATTGGTTAAATTGTCCGTTTTTTCCCTAATCCGCGCCCCACGTTGGGCGCCACGTTGTAACACAACGATAATTATTGGGATATAGATAATGTGTATGAGTGTGTTTTGATTGTGTGTTACTTGCAGATACGCTCCGGTATCCACAATAATGTTGTACAATAAAATATCCAAAATTATAATTATTATGATCAGTCTGATTGTGGTTAGTAAATGTGTGGATATCGCTGGTTAAATCTTTTAATTTAAAAGTATTTTTCGCACTCCGCTGGTAACCTCCCCACTTACCATATGTGGATATTGCTGTTCTGTTAGGTGACTGCTCAGCTGTAACACACACGCTACACATACAAGTAGATATTCTGTTTGAATATCAAACGTGATTAGCATGCACAATGATAATAATATAACAACTAAATAATGTTCTGAATTATCAGGAATATTTAAATTCTTCCGCCACCTTTTGATAGAACTGGCTATGAAAAAATGAACTATTTTAAGTTTGAAATTAAACTCCTTTTCCACTGGTAACAAGATATAGAGGTTTATTAACAGTTAAGAATGCTATAAAATCTTTAAAAATTAACAATCAGTCACTAATAATTTTACTGAGAATAATTACAATGAACATATTTAAAATGAAACTCTTCTTAGCCTCAGGCTGGTAACACTGTAGATTATACAATAGTTTTTTATTTAGAGAGGTTATGTCCTCTTACATAAGTTAATTACCAAGTTCTTGTGATTCTTTTAAATAGCATGATGCCAGATACAAGATGTGGCGTTTTATAATGATATTTAATAAACAATTAATAAAAAACAAACAAACAAATGTTAAAATTGAAAATTGGTACCATATAATAGATAATTATGGTATTATCGTACGCGGGAATTCGTACCCAGTACACAGTAGTTCTTTGACAATAAACAAGTGCGTTGATTTGCACTGCTAAAATATATTATTATATTTTAATAATTCACTGTAGGAATTATTTATTTACAAGAGAAAAAGTTATTAAAAAAAACTCTTGTTATAGCTTTCATCTGGTTTGGATTATATGAGAACAGACTTATGACAAAAAGGTGGCAAATTGTGGTTATGATTTTTAGGTTATCTCATAATGTGAATAGTTATTAGAGTTAATTATATTAAGCATTAATTTCTTCTTAATCTAAACATACATATATTATTTATAATATTTCTGATGCATAACTATCAGTAGAATAGAATATTCTTTCGCGTAAAAATTAAAATATTTATCTTCAATAGTAACAATCAAAAACAACATTAGTCAATTGAGCGACTATTTGCTGTGCTCGTATTTTGTAATAAGTACATTAATCGTGACTCTTTTAATTATGAAAAATAATTAAAACATTTATTTATCAAGTTAAAAATTGCGAAATAATTCTTTCGTCAATTCTGATAAATTTCATCAGCATTATTATACTTCGCTATTATTGATTAGCGTAGTATCTAAACAATCGGTTTTTTCAGAAATTTTTATTTCTGTTTTATTGTTAATTAATGAAAAATATTGTACTCCCTGGTTTATTTTCAACACAACACTCGAAAATACGACCGATATTATACACTGGTCGTATTTAAATCTTATTCACTCCGCACTGTACACACGTTAATGCTTTGTGTGGTATTTAGGTTAGGTGTATGTTGTTTACTGATGTTTACGTGTCGCGCACAATTCAAAATAAACTTCTTCATATATTTGGTCCGCCGAGTGATACGTCCTGTCTAGTTGATGATTGATAGATGACTGTCACGCTCCGTCGGAACGTCTGCGGCTTGTCTGCCGGTTTTCATTCATTCGATTGGTTGAATTCTTTGAACTCTCCGACCCAAAGTACCTTGACTTAGTAAAATTTTTAATTTATTACCAATTTTGCGTTTGGGTTTGAGATTAGAATGACGTAAGCACTGGTGCAAAAAATAATTAAAAAGTTTAAAATCGTGATAACTTTCTTATTATTTGCTTAATCGTTGAATGGTTAGTGCCAATAAATCGCGGACATCCTGAGCTTTAAATAAAGTCCAAACAAGATTATAATCCGTCCATTATTTAAATCACTACAACGATTTTATCGATTTTTATGGTGCATCTTATATTTAATAAGTTTATTACACCAAAACTTAACTAATTACACTAAAACACTTTTGATTAAACGATCTGAGTCTATTTCTCAACTGTTTAATACAAAATTTGGGAATAATTGTCACCCAAACAATGTTTGATCATGGCGTCTTTAGCGTCCATATTCGATTATTCACAATTGTCCTTAAAACTATTTTTTCTTGTCTAATAACATCGGTATTGTAATCTAACAATAATATAAATGTTTATTTACACGAATTTGTACTTTAGTATATGCACAGGGCTGTGTTTCGTATACTATTAGTATTGTTTCACTACCCTCCTATCTTTTTTCTTAAAATTGTCACTTTATTTATGGTTTTTCTATATAAGGTATATTATGTTATAAATGCAACTAGTGTACAACTATAGTACCTAATTCATTTAATATATTTGTTAGCTTTTAGCTATCTGAGAACCCTTCAATTTCTAGTAATGGGTTTGTTTACATTAGGTCATGACATGGTAGTCAGTTATTTTTTGATAAATCAATAATAAAATTGTTATTATTATATTTGACATAGATTCTCAAAGTAGTATCAGACATCCTTCTGATCATTGATAACATTTTTATCTACTTTTGAACAAGTTTGTATGTTGCATTTTGCCTAAACAACTTGCTACATATTGTTTGTTTACATTCTGATTCCACCATCATGGTCATTTAGTTTTTAATAATTTATCTATAAAATGACTATTCTTATGGTTATGGTCCATTCTCATAGTAGTATTAAGTGTCCTTCTTACTACTGGTAACACTTCCATTAATCTCTGTTCAAGTTTTAATAAAGTATTTTGCTTAACTAGTTGGTTACATTGCCTCTGCTCACTTCTGGCTATGCATTCATAGTCAGCTAGTTTACAATATTTTGGTCATAAAACTATTGTCATTATACTTGTAATCTGTTCTCATAGTAGTACCAGATGTTCATCTAACTACTGGTAATACTTTCGTCAATCTTTGCACATGTTTTAACAATGTATTTTGGTTAACTAATTTTGCATATTAGGTTCCATTTCCTATAGCTTTGTGCTATCATATTTGGTCTACTTTATTTGTAGTGTATTTCAATATAATACACTGTTTATTAGGGTGTATCATTACTTAGAATGAATCTTTGATTGACACAATTGTTGATGGTTGTTTGGTTAAACTAACATGTATGATTTTTTGTTTCATAGGTGCCTTTCCTATGGGTTATGTAACAGTGTACAACATATTCTAATGCAGCATTTTGCTACTACTAACATGACTTCAGTATGGTATTCTATTACAACAGTTTAATTGTTTTAATACACATGTTTACACTACTTCTTCTTAAACAATAATACAAATATTCTTGAACTAATGATAATACCTTTCTTGTCATGGTTTGTAACTAATTTCTGTCACATTTGTTTGATATTTAACAAACTACTTTGTTTGTTATTATTTTCTCTGGCCTTTCTTTGTATTGTATTCTGTTTTGCCGTGGCATTCAGTTACATTTCTTTTGAAATTTACAAAGGTTTTTATTTATCAAGTTCTATAAACAATAATTTAACTGTTCTATCTTACATTGTTTGGTGGTCTTATGACTATCTATTTGGATCACAATCTTCATTAAACTAGTCACACTAACTGTTTGTGTATTTTTTGACTATTTAATCCTTGATGTTTCCACTATGAAAGTAACACATTTTCTTCCGCTATAAACCTTATCACTGGAATTGTTTGTGGGGTTTATTAGGTTAAAATTAGTTAACTGGTCACAGGTTCTCACACTTATATTAAGTACTCACTATAACTGTTTGTGATTTCTTAAAATGTTAAACACTGTTTCTTCATAGTTGACGATCACTATTCTTTTAGTTACTAGTATTGTCTCTAGTACACTTGATGAATGATGATTTCTTGTATGGTCTATCCATTTTCTTCTCTCTTCATGTCATGTTTTCCTTGTCCTTCTTCTTCCTTTCTTCTTTAGGTTTGAACGTCTTCTTCAATATTTTTATTGTAGTAGTCGTTGTTTCATAATATTCATATTTGTCAATATATTAGTTTGTCTGCCATCATTGTGGTTGCTCTTGAGTTGTCTCTTCCTTTGTTTTGCATAGTCGTTTTATTGGTTTCCTTCACTGTTGGAATCCTGTTGTCTTCTTTTACACTTTTATTATAGTCACTATCTTCATTTGTTCCCCTCACTGTTGAATCTATTGGTAGTCTTCTTTTACACTTTCATTATCTATTATCTTTGTTGGTTCCCCTCACTGTTGGAATCTATTGGGCCTGGTTTCTAACATTTTATTTTGGCTCATGGTCATTTTCTTTCTTCATTTCGAGTACGATGCTGCTATGTTATACTTTCTCCTTCATAATTGGAACTTTACACTAATATATCTGTAGATACACACTTTTGTTCACATAGTTTTATCTATCTAGAAATACTTTCATGCTTTCCTGTCACTTGACGTTATAATTGCTTACTTTATGTAACTACCATATTTGGTAACGTTACATATGCCTTCCTATAAGAATTGATTAATTCTGAATCAGTATATTTAATTTTCATTGAAGAATTCATCAATTGTTGTACATTTCCATGTCGATTCATATGCTTTTTATATATATCCCTTCACTTTCTTCTATTTGAATCATGATTATTTCTCTTCTATGTAATTATCTCCCTTGTTTATTTAGTTCCCTAATTCCCTAACATAAGCTTAGCTGGGGCAGTTCAAAGCGGTTCACTTTGGCTATTCAACTCCACTGGCCATACTAACTTCAATAAATATGGAGGCACATCATCTCCATCAATAATAATAAATGATTGCTGGCATTATTCATCAGTCAATTCATCTCAAATAATTAAAAAAATAATAATAGTGGTCGTTCTTCCGACAAATAATAAATATCCTTGGGATTAATTCACGCATCTGCGGTTTACACATTGTTATACTCTCTTTTTCTTGATTCAACTCAACTAAATTCTTCACATATTACAGGGATATTTTATTTTACATTTCATCACTGGTATACTCTCATGATTATCTTCGTTAGTATATTACTTTTTATTCTTCTTCATCATCGATTAATCTCTTCTCTTTGTATCACATTAAACGTCATCTCGTCATATTCTTCATTTCAGGGTTTACTCATCTAGATATAATTCATGAATATATTTACTTTTTCTCTTTTTTCATGGTTTCAGTTGAGATATAGTATATGTGGTATTGGCTTTCTTCTAGTAAATGACACTAGAAAACAATGTGGTTGTGTGTAGTTTCTTGTCTACATTAATGATACTTATTTAGTTTTGCTCCTCCAACTTCTTATTTTCTCTTTCTTTTTTCATCGGTAGTACGGGTATGATGTTAACTTTACTAGTTGACTTGGCTCTTGGAAATAGTTGTGCCAGGGATGGAGGATATCAGTCTCGTATAGTACTTCTTCTCTTTGTTAGTAGTACGGGTAAGATGTTGAATTACTGGTTGACTTGGCTCTTGGAAATTGGTGTATTATACATACATTGGTGCCAAAGATAGAATTTGTCGATCTTGTATAGTACTTCTTCTCTTTGTTAGTAGTACGGGTAAGATGTTGAATTACTGGTTGACTTGGCTCTTGGAAATTGGTGTATTATACATACATTGGTGCCAAAGATAGAATTTGTCGATCTCGTATAGTACTTCTTCTCTTTGTTAGTAGTACTAGTACTATTATTTGCAAATACAATTTTCTGGATCCTTTACATAACTTCCTTGGGAACATATTTTTTCACATTATAAAATTACAATATAGTCAACGTTCATTTCATAGTTATACAGTTACTTCTTATTTAATATAAACACATAATAATCTTCATAGCAATATTCCATCCTTTCTTCATTAGTCAACATTTATTTTCATAATTATATTTTCATTTTTCACTTTTTATCTTTATATAGTTAACAGTTATATTCACAAGTATATTTTCATCTTTCATTTAATATCCATAACAAATAATTTTCATCGCTATATTTCACTTTTAATCTTATATTTTAATCGCCGATATATCGTTTCATTGAATCTTGTGTCAGCATTATTGGTTATCATAATAGTTCGTCCCATATTTCAGTGTATTTTTATTCATTTTAACCATAATCATCGCTCTCCTCTCTTCTTGTCGTTCGGACTTCTTTAGTATCCATACTCCTGTCCGTTCTTGACATATATCGGGCTATCATTTGGTTCTTCCATTTGAATGCTATTAGGGCTGTGTCTGCCTTCCGTTCTTCTGTCTTCTTTCTCTCGCTCTCTTCAATATATTTGTGTCTATGGTTCTCCTGGTTGTCGTAAGTATTGACGTTTGGTAACTCCCTCAATTCTGTTTGACCGTCATCCGTCTTCTGGTTGGGTGCTTCCATTAATTGGCTCCTCTTCTTCCTCAGTTCTCTGATTTCTCTGGCATATCCTTCGATAATCCGGTCCCATTTCTCTTGATAGCCTTCCTTTTTCTTAAAATATCTCACTCTTCTTTTGGAAATCCGTGGTTGAGATGCTTTGTTGGTCATCTTCTTCTTCGTTGTTACATAATCTTCCTCTTCGTCCATTGTCATGAAACTCCTCCGATACTCCTTCCTGAAAGTCCCTTCTTCATGGTTGACGATTGGTAAGTTGACCATATTAATCAGACCGCTTCGAGTCATTTCAATTAACTCTTTTGTGATTCTTGCCTTCCTTGGACGTATGGTTCTTCTTTCTTCCATCTTCACCTCTTCTGTTTCTTGAATTATTTGGATCTTTTTTTCTCCACTATCTTTAGGCTCTGGATTCGTCTGTTCCATGTTTTTATCTTCAGGTACTTCTTCAACTTCCATTTGATCGTCTACTATTAATTCTCTTCTTATCTTCTTAACACTCTTCTGCCTCTTCACAACATCTTTTTATTGTCTTTCCTGATTGCTTATAATCATCCTTCACTACCGTGTTTGTTGACTCCACGCTCTCCTTGTCATCTCCCTTTATTCTCTTATTCATTCGGTCTAATCTCCTATTGATCTCGTCGATTTTCTGGTTGGTTTGGTCGATTTTAATCCCCAATTCTGCAGATAAGTCTTCCTTCATGATAGCCATTTTCTTCTCTAATAGTTCTTCAGTTTTCTTCTGCCCGTCTTCCATCCTCCTGTTGGTTTCATTTATTTTGTCATTTAACTCTTCCTTCAATAATTCTATATTTCTCTGGCTCTCTCTCTGGCCTTCTTCTATTTTCTGGTCCGTGGATTTCTGGCCTTCCTTTAGTGACTCTATTTTTTGATCCGTGGACTTCAGGCCTTCCCTTAGTGACTCTATTGATTTGTTGGTACTTTGCTCTATCCTCTGACTCAACGTTTCCATTGTTTTATTAGTGCCTTCAATAATCATCCGCATCATCTCCTGGTAATCCACGCTTACAGGTTTCGTTGGTCTCTCTGGTTGGTTTGTTTCCGGTAGAGCTTCTTGTGGTATGATTTCCGGCTCCTCATCAGGTTGCTGAACCTCCTCCGCCGGTTCAGGTTGTTTGTCCTCAATTTCTAATAGGATTTCTTCAACGTCTTCCGTTGATGTTGCCTCCTTCTCTTCCAGTTTGGCCTCCCTCTCTGCCTCTGCTGCTCTCTTTTTTGAGGTTGATCTCCTTGTGTACATCTTGTCGCTGGCAATGTATTTGCAGTCTCTTGACGGATTGGGTTATTAAATTATTGGTTAAATTGTCCGTTTTTTCCCTAATCCGCGCCCCACGTTGGGCGCCACGTTGTAACACAACGATAATTATTGGGATATAGATAATGTGTATGAGTGTGTTTTGATTGTGTGTTACTTGCAGATACGCTCCGGTATCCACAATAATGTTGTACAATAAAATATCCAAAATTATAATTATTATGATCAGTCTGATTGTGGTTAGTAAATGTGTGGATATCGCTGGTTAAATCTTTTAATTTAAAAGTATTTTTCGCACTCCGCTGGTAACCTCCCCACTTACCATATGTGGATATTGCTGTTCTGTTAGGTGACTGCTCAGCTGTAACACACACGCTACACATACAAGTAGATATTCTGTTTGAATATCAAACGTGATTAGCATGCACAATGATAATAATATAACAACTAAATAATGTTCTGAATTATCAGGAATATTTAAATTCTTCCGCCACCTTTTGATAGAACTGGCTATGAAAAAATGAACTATTTTAAGTTTGAAATTAAACTCCTTTTCCACTGGTAACAAGATATAGAGGTTTATTAACAGTTAAGAATGCTATAAAATCTTTAAAAATTAACAATCAGTCACTAATAATTTTACTGAGAATAATTACAATGAACATATTTAAAATGAAACTCTTCTTAGCCTCAGGCTGGTAACACTGTAGATTATACAATAGTTTTTTATTTAGAGAGGTTATGTCCTCTTACATAAGTTAATTACCAAGTTCTTGTGATTCTTTTAAGTAGCATGATGCCAGATACAAGATGTGGCGTTTTATAATGATATTTAATAAACAATTAATAAAAAACAAACAAACAAATGTTAAAATTGAAAATTGGTACCATATAATAGATAATTATGGTATTATCGTACGCGGGAATTCGTACCCAGTACACAGTAGTTCTTTGACAATAAACAAGTGCGTTGATTTGCACTGCTAAAATATATTATTATATTTTAATAATTCACTGTAGGAATTATTTATTTACAAGAGAAAAAGTTATTAAAAAAAACTCTTGTTATAGCTTTCATCTGGTTTGGATTATATGAGAACAGACTTATGACAAAAAGGTGGCAAATTGTGGTTATGATTTTTAGGTTATCTCATAATGTGAATAGTTATTAGAGTTAATTATATTAAGCATTAATTTCTTCTTAATCTAAACATACATATATTATTTATAATATTTCTGATGCATAACTATCAGTAGAATAGAATATTCTTTCGCGTAAAAATTAAAATATTTATCTTCAATAGTAACAATCAAAAACAACATTAGTCAATTGAGCGACTATTTGCTGTGCTCGTATTTTGTAATAAGTACATTAATCGTGACTCTTTTAATTATGAAAAATAATTAAAACATTTATTTATCAAGTTAAAAATTGCGAAATAATTCTTTCGTCAATTCTGATAAATTTCATCAGCATTATTATACTTCGCTATTATTGATTAGCGTAGTATCTAAACAATCGGTTTTTTCAGAAATTTTTATTTCTGTTTTATTGTTAATTAATGAAAAATATTGTACTCCCTGGTTTATTTTCAACACAACACTCGAAAATACGACCGATATTATACACTGGTCGTATTTAAATCTTATTCACTCCGCACTGTACACACGTTAATGCTTTGTGTGGTATTTAGGTTAGGTGTATGTTGTTTACTGATGTTTACGTGTCGCGCACAATTCAAAATAAACTTCTTCATATATTTGGTCCGCCGAGTGATACGTCCTGTCTAGTTGATGATTGATAGATGACTGTCACGCTCCGTCGGAACGTCTGCGGCTTGTCTGCCGGTTTTCATTCATTCGATTGGTTGAATTCTTTGAACTCTCCGACCCAAAGTACCTTGACTTAGTAAAATTTTTAATTTATTACCAATTTTGCGTTTGGGTTTGAGATTAGAATGACGTAAGCACTGGTGCAAAAAATAATTAAAAAGTTTAAAATCGTGATAACTTTCTTATTATTTGCTTAATCGTTGAATGGTTAGTGCCAATAAATCGCGGACATCCTGAGCTTTAAATAAAGTCCAAACAAGATTATAATCCGTCCATTATTTAAATCACTACAACGATTTTATCGATTTTTATGGTGCATCTTATATTTAATAAGTTTATTACACCAAAACTTAACTAATTACACTAAAACACTTTTGATTAAACGATCTGAGTCTATTTCTCAACTGTTTAATACAAAATTTGGGAATAATTGTCACCCAAACAATGTTTGATAATGGCGTCTTTAGCGTCCATATTCGATTATTCACAATTGTCCTTAAAACTATTTTTTCTTATCTAATAACATCGGTATTGTAATCTAACAATAATATAAATGTTTATTTACACGAATTTGTACTTTAGTATATGCACAGGGCTGTGTTTCGTATACTATTAGTATTGTTTCACTACCCTCCTATCTTTTTTCTTAAAATTGTCACTTTATTTATGGTTTTTCTATATAAGGTATATTATGTTATAAATGCAACTAGTGTACAACTATAGTACCTAATTCATTTAATATATTTGTTAGCTTTTAGCTATCTGAGAACCCTTCAATTTCTAGTAATGGGTTTGTTTACATTAGGTCATGACATGGTAGTCAGTTATTTTTTGATAAATCAATAATAAAATTGTTATTATTATATTTGACATAGATTCTCAAAGTAGTATCAGACATCCTTCTGATCATTGATAACATTTTTATCTACTTTTGAACAAGTTTGTATGTTGCATTTTGCCTAAACAACTTGCTACATATTGTTTGTTTACATTCTGATTCCACCATCATGGTCATTTAGTTTTTAATAATTTATCTATAAAATGACTATTCTTATGGTTATGGTCCATTCTCATAGTAGTATTAAGTGTCCTTCTTACTACTGGTAACACTTCCATTAATCTCTGTTCAAGTTTTAATAAAGTATTTTGCTTAACTAGTTGGTTACATTGCCTCTGCTCACTTCTGGCTATGCATTCATAGTCAGCTAGTTTACAATATTTTGGTCATAAAACTATTGTCATTATACTTGTAATCTGTTCTCATAGTAGTACCAGATGTTCATCTAACTACTGGTAATACTTTCATCAATCTTTGCACATGTTTTAACAATGTATTTTGGTTAACTAATTTGGCATATTAGGTTCCATTTCCTATAGCTTTGTGCTATCATATTTGGTCTACTTTATTTGTAGTGTATTTCAATATAATACACTGTTTATTAGGGTGTATCATTACTTAGAATGAATCTTTGATTGACACAATTGTTGATGGTTGTTTGGTTAAACTAACATGTATGATTTTTTGTTTCATAGGTGCCTTTCCTATGGGGTTATGTAACAATGTACAACATATTCTAATGCAGCATTTTGCTACTACTAACATGACTTCAGTATGGTATTCTATTACAACAGTTTAATTGTTTTAATACACATGTTTACACTACTTCTTCTTAAACAATAATACAAATATTCTTGAACTAATGATAATACCTTTCTTGTCATGGTTTGTAACTAATTTCTGTCACATTTGTTTGATATTTAACAAACTACTTTGTTTGTTATTATTTTCTCTGGCCTTTCTTTGTATTGTATTCTGTTTTGCCGTGGCATTCAGTTACATTTCTTTTGAAATTTACAAAGGTTTTTATTTATCAAGTTCTATAAACAATAATATAACTGTTCTATCTTACATTGTTTGGTGGTCTTATGACTATCTATTTGGATCACAATCTTCATTAAACTAGTCACACTAACTGTTTGTGTATTTTTTGACTATTTAATCCTTGATGTTTCCACTATGAAAGTAACACATTTTCTTCCGCTATAAACCTTATCACTGGAATTGTTTGTGGGGTTTATTAGGTTAAAATTAGTTAACTGGTCACAGGTTCTCACACTTATATTAAGTACTCACTATAACTGTTTGTGATTTCTTAAAATGTTAAACACTGTTTCTTCATAGTTGACAATCACTATTCTTTTAGTTACTAGTATTGTCTCTAGTACACTTGATGAATGATGATTTCTTGTATGGTCTATCCATTTTCTTCTCTCTTCATGTCATGTTTTCCTTGTCGTTCTTCTTCCTTTCTTCTTTAGGTTTGAACGTCTTCTTCAATATTTTCATTGTAGTAGTCGTTGTTTCATAATATTCATATTTGTCAATATATTAGTTTGTCTGCCATCATTGTGGTTGCTCTTGAGTTGTCTCTTCCTTTGTTTTGCATAGTCGTTTTATTGGTTCCCTTCACTGTTGGAATCCTGTTGTCTTCTTTTACACTTTTATTATAGTCACTATCTTCATTTGTTCCCCTCACTGTTGAATCTATTGGTAGTCTTCTTTTACACTTTCATTATCTATTATCTTTGTTGGTTCCCCTCACTGTTGGAATCTATTGGGCCTGGTTTCTAACATTTTATTTTGGCTCATGGTCATTTTCTTTCTTCATTTCGAGTACGATGCTGCTATGTTATACTTTCTCCTTCATAATTGGAACTTTACACTAATATATCTGTAGATACACACTTTTGTTCACATAGTTTTATCTATCTAGAAATACTTTCATGCTTTCCCGTCACTTGACGTTATAATTGCTTACTTTATGGAACTACCATATTTGGTAACGTTTCAATATATATATATATATATATATATATAAAATAGTTAATATTTGTAAGGAAATTACCTCAAGATATTTTTTTTCCTTATTAGGAACATGTTTCGAGAACCATTGTGTTCTCATCCTCAGCCTTCGTGGCTTTGCGTCTGGTGAAGTACTTGTGTGTTGGCTTTTCGTTATTGTGGTTTCTTGTTGGTCTCTGGTACTTTAAAGTGGTATTATTGTGTGTGATTGTGGTGTACATATTAGTATTTTGTGTATTTTCGATGTTGAGTGCTTTGAAAATTGTGTCATGTTTTGTATTGATTTGTATTTGTTAAGGTATTAGTTTGTTTTGTGTTTTGTTTGTATATTTGTAAATTTTCCCAAATGTTCATTATGGTTCCTTTGTGTGGTATGTGTTTTATTAGTGTCATGTTGGTTATGTCTGGGAATTCATGTCCAGGTTTATTGCATGTGTGGCCAAATTAGATTTGTATATTTCTGTTTTTTTGTATGCGTTTAGGTGTTCAAAATAACGTTTTTTCAGCTGTTTTTTTGTTTGTCCTATGTAACATTTATTGCAATCTTGGCATTCAATTTTGTATACGAGGGGGGACCCAAAAGTAACGAGAATTTTTCGCTGGCAGTTGGTAGAACGCTAGTTCCGACTTCTCCCGCTAGGTGCCTTCACTAGACACCATTTTGTATCAGTTGCCCTAGCGGCATTGTTGTGGAAACATTAGCGCGGTCAATGTGACTATTTTTTGTAAGCGCTGTTTCATATTTTCGGCGATTTGTCAATGGCAGACATTAAATACCAACATGCTAACATCAGGTTCTGTTTCCTGTTAGGGAAATCAGCAGCAGAAACTGTCGCAATGCTTCGGACGGCTTTTATTATTGTTTTTATGCTTCTATTGTTTTTATTATTTTTGTTTTGTTCATTTTGATTAACTCTTAATTGTTCAGTTTTTATTTTATATTTGTTTTTATTTTCTATTTTGTTTACAGTATTTTTATTATATCCGTTTTCATAAGCAATTTGGTAAATTATGTTTCTTTCTTTGTCTGTTTCTTGTTTGTTTAGGGGTATTTTGTACATTCTGTTAAATAGTGAATAGGAATGCTGCCATTTTATGTTGTGGTGGGTGATCAGAATGGTTAGGTATAATGATGTTAGTGAAAGTTGGTTTTCTGTATATTGCATATTGTAGGTGGTTATTGTATCTTATGTCTAAATAGTTGATTTTGTTATGATTTTCTTTTTCTTCTGTGAATTGTATTTTTGGATGTATGTTATTGATTTGTTTTAATATGTTATCTGCATTTGTGTTTTTGTTCATCTGAGGATGAGAACACAATGGTTCTCGAACATCAAGAAACGGACTGTAGCAAAACGTGTTTGAATATATATATTATAACATAACAAAAATACACCTCAAAGGAAAAACAAATGTACCATCAAAATTCACTGTAAAATATGCATAAACACAATCCATTTAAGTAATCAAAACAAAAAGAGAAATGGTATAATAACTAAGTAATTGGGAAATAGAGAAAGAAAACTCAGGGAGTAAATAATTTAATGACAGTGACAAACAATGACTGACGATGACCAAAATACCCAGAAGTGGAGATCAAATGACAAAAAAATGTACATAGTAATTTGTAAATGGAAATATAATACATAAATGTGTAAAACTAGAATGTAAGAAATAAGCCATTGTGAATAAACCTATTTAACTATGAGGATGTCTGCACACCTCAGACAGTTATTTTGTATCATGGAACTATAGAAAGTGAATGATATAAAATTTTACAAATATAATAAGATCAAACTATAATTATAAAAGTTGTATAGTGTGACAGTGCGTGAAAGTGAGAATAACAGTGAAATACAGTAAAAAGGAAAAATTGTGTATAATGAAAGTGATGAAACATAATTATAATGAGCATTGAAGGGGATATATAATCTATATGAACCAGTTATATAACCCATATAGTGAAATCAAACAAAGTAAAAAGTTAAAAAATAGAAAATCTTACGTTAAAAAAAATTATAATAATATAGCGACGAAGAAAAAATAAAGGTTAACAGAATCATGTGAATTAGAAATTGTGAAACCGAACCTGTGACCATAACATATGATAGCCAAAGCCTTCACTGAAGTAGTGTTTTGGTAAAAAGAAGGGATATTGTTGGAAAAAAGTCTAAAAATAAGGCAGAACATAATAATATTGACTGCTGAACCTTGATACAAATTAATGACCAATGAAAGATGAGATGATCCAGGAAAACCATTCAAAAAACTAGAAGAATAATGTTATAATCGAAGGTACAAAAAATTTGAAGTCCAGGAGTGAAGAATTAAGCAATAAATGCACAAGAGAACTACCAGATTGGTGAGATTGCTTCAATGCTAAGCCAGATATTTGAACTACATTACTACATTAATGATCGAGTTACAACTAAGTAATATGACCAAAACAATATAAACACTATAAAAGTGAATGTTTATTTGTACACTTGTATACGATAATTATTAGTATTAAGAATTCTCTTTTTAATTGTTATTTTGTATGATCCAAAGAACCTACCATTATTCAACAGACATTCACAACACATAATTACCAAATCTCATTCATAAATATTATATTTTATGTTATATTTATAACTTGTACCATACTTTAACTATACTTTTACGTTAACCCTGAGATTCAGATTGTTCATGTTCTACAAACTAATGAGCCACCACTGTTAGAAGAGGACTTTGAATGTCCATATGATTAATCAATGTCAAAATAAAAGGAGTAAAATAAAGAAATAATTGATTTTGAGAAAAAACGAGAATAAGGAGTTTGACTATTTATTTTAACAATAAAAATTATAAAATCAAATAGTTAAGGGTATAACTTTGTTTAGTTACAAATTGGCACCAACTTGGGGCTAACAAACACAGATTCTTAATTTAGTTACAAAATGGCGACCAACTTGAGGGCTAGGTTATTATTTATAGCTGGCGATCATACAAAAAACAAACAAAAATAAATAACCTAATTCTACCAAGTAGCTGCAATACGGAACGAAAATGTCAGGACTAACCAAGGAAAAGTTCCAGGAAACCATGAAGAGGATGTTGGCGCAAATAAGCTAACAAATAGCAGATCAGAGTAAGATAATCGACAGTATGAATACAAAAATGGATGATAGTCATAATAAAATGGAAGAGAAATTGGGTGACAATCACTATCAGTTGATAGAACAAGTAAATCAGGAAATAGAATATTATAGTAAGAAGATAGAAAACAAAGAAGACAACAGAGCATTGTTATCTGAAAATAAACATAACAAAAACAAAGAGAATATTAAGCACATGAAAATTAAGACAAAGAAGATGAGACAAATGCATCAAAAGAAACTAATAAAAACACGGGAAGAGTTGGAGATGATGAACAATGGACTAGTTAATGTACTTAACATCCTAAGTACTGAACATAGAGAATAAGTAATTTTAAAAATAACAGAAGGAGTTTATTAGAAACTTTCAAAGGGCCTCACAACAAAACAGGGTGTAAAAACTTAGAAAAATCTATATTTAAATCATATACACCAGAAAAAGAAATGCATAATAAAAAGTCAGTGATATCATCGATAATTGATATGCCATTGAAACATCTGTTCAGTAAACTAGATGGTAAAGTGATTGATGTAGGCATCGATACAAATGAAAATTTTATGGCTGAAAATTTGAAGTACAAGGTAATAGAGAAAGATGTCACAAGAACAGAAATAATGATGAGCACAATAGTAATCCGAACGACAAAGGTAACTGATATATTTGACAACTGATAAACTAAATATGAACATCATCGAAAAAGGGACTGATTGTAAGGATAACCGGCAATGCGGGAATAATGTTATGATTAATGGTAGTGATAATGGTAATAATTATAATAACAGAAATTCAAACAATGGTCGATTCTGACGTAGAAGAAAATGTAACCAATCAACCGGACGGACAGAATAATACTGATGGTAACAATTTAAATGGGAGGAGGCAGTGAGAACGACTCACGGCCCATCACTGCTCCAATCAACTGGGTATTTACGAAACCATGACCTAAAGACCAAGAAACAAGAGAGACCGGAATAATACTGTTCACAATAATAATCCGAATAATTACGGCAATTGAAATAATCGACCACGGATAAATTAAGCACTAATACATCATCAAAAAAAAGGACGGATGTTTAGGATATTGACACAAAGCAAATCAACTAAGACAAAAATAAAAATAAAATAAACTAATCATTAAATAAGAAGAACTAATTTAGGGCAATTAATAAGACAAGGCATTAAAAACAAGGACTAAAATAACTACTTCAATAACCATAATTACAATGAAAACCATTAGAATAATAACAATTAGAACAAACTACTATTTGAAGTTTATTAGGAATGAGATTAATCAAGAAAAAAAGAAATATACGAATAATATATGTTAACAACATTGCCTCACAAATAGCTACAGGACATCCGAATGAATCGATAAGAAGGAAAAATAATCAGATCTGAACAGCAACAGCGTGAAGAATCCCAAGAGTGTTTTTTTTTATTAGTCACAAATCGACTACTTTTTTAGGTTTTTATATAATGGTTGTTTGTAGAGATAAGCTCCAGCAATCATTTACCTGAGCAGACAGTACGTCCCTCTGAACTCAGAAGGTGAAGAATGGCCGGCGGAGTAATGGAAGCCGAAAGTGCCCCTCCGATCCGTACCAACTCACATGTTAGTGAAAATAGTTAGGGAGATTAAATATTCCAAGGATAACGCACCAGGAGAGAAAATATAATATCAGATCAAAGATAACGAATTAGTAAGGAATAAAATAGAAAACGGAAGCTTAATTAAGTAAGAACAGGGTATAGAAGTGGATAGAAAAATGAGAGGTACAATAAAACCTCTCTAGTCCGACCCCCAGCTGGTCCGACCACGGCTCAGGCACCGACTTGATGACTTACCAGACCAGCTTGTTTACATACTTATCAGTTGTTTTGCTGCCTCAGTGAGCCGGCATCTAGTGTCTAGTGCGTGCTAATTACTCGTCCTGTGTGAATTGGTGTACGTAGTAATTGGTGACAGTTTTAGTGTTTACAAATATTTTTTTACACTTTTAATATTGTGTGTGCATACTGTTGTAGTTTTTGCATTATGTCAGGAGCAAAACGTAAACACGTTACTCTTCCTTTAAGTAAAAAATTAAAAGTGCTATAGAGACTGGACAAGGGGGAATCACTCCAAAAAATTGCTAAGGAACTCAATGTGGGAGTTGCTACAATAAAGGACTGGAGGAAAAATAGAAAGGATATTGAATCTTGTACGGTGACGGTAGAGGGCGAGAAAGCACTAAAAAGTCGCAAAACACTAAAAAAGCCAAAATTGGAACTGCTAGACAACGCGTTATGGATATGGTTTTCCCAAGAAAGGAGGAAAGGAACCCCGCTATCTGGGCCTGTTGTCAATGAAAAGGCACTAATTATGCACAAAAAATTGGAAGTTGAAGGTGAGTTCACAGCTAGTGAAGGTTGGTTAGATCGGTGGAAAACCTGTCATGGCGTTAGATATGTCGCAATATCAGGTGAAAAACTATCAGCTGATGACGAGGCAGCAAAAGAGTTTTCTTTGAAATTTAAAAAAATTGTTGAAGAAAATGAATTAGCACCTGACCAAGTCTTTAATATAGATGAAACTGGCCTAAACTATAGAATGTTACCGACAAAAACACCTGCTGCATCAAGTGAGACCATGATACTAGGATCAAAACTTGCCAAAGACAGGCTAACCATTGCTACTTGCAGCAATGCTAACGGTACACACAAGCTTCCGCTTTTTGTCATTTGCAAGTCCAAAACGCCAAGGGCGTTCAATAACATTAATTTATCATTGCTACCAGTTTATTACCACAACCAAAAATCAGCTTGGATGGACTGTTCACTTTTTAAGTCATGGTTTTTTGACAAATTTGTGCCTGCTGTTGAAAAAAAATAAAGGCCCAAAAACTTCCTGTTCGCGCTCTGTTGTTGTTAGATAACGCACCATCACACCCTTCTGAAGAAGAATTGATAAAAGGAGAAATAAAAGCTGCATTCCTTCCACCCAATGTAACTTCCCTTATCCAACCAATGGATCAAGGAGTGATCGAGTGGCTGAAAAAGCGTTATCGCCGAAAGTACATCAGCTCGACTTTGGAAAAGACAGGAGAAGGCTGTAACCTTTTTGAAGCTATGAAATCCCTTAGTATCAAAGATGCAATTTACAGAATAGCCGAGTCATGGGATGAAATGAAACCTGACACACTGCAAAAATCTTGGCGTAAACTTTGGCCGGAAGTGATGATCGAGAGTGAACAAACTGGGAATGAGCAAGACACAGACATGCCGGAAATTGTCAACGACTTACAAATTTTGCAACATGATATCCAAGCAAATGACGTTGATGAGTGGATTTCTAAATGTGATGAAGATTGTGAAACAAATGAAGAACTAAATGATGATCAGATAGTTGCCGCTATTTTGAAAGTTGATGAAGAAACCGTTAATGAAGACCCTGATGATGATGATGATGACGAACCGCCTGCCCGTGTATCGCATACGGAAGCCAAGAAAGCTTTTGATGTTGCTCTTCAGTACATCGAACAGAACTCGTCCTCTACACCTACGGATATCTTGTGGATCAAGAAATAGAGGAACATTGCAGCTAAGTCTAGACAGTCGTCTGCCAAACAAAAGAACTTTACCGATTTTTTTCACCAGTAAAATGTGTTTCTTGTTTTTTATTACACTATTGCTGGACTGTACATACTGTATTATCGTTTGTAACAATTCAATTTTCTAAGCAAATAAATTCGTCCCAGTTCGGACGCCAATTGTAACAATTCACTTTTCTTTACTTTATTATTATTGCACAAATATTACAATTTACTTTTCTTTCCTTAGGTTCTCCTCCTGGGTTCTATAGACGAAACTGTTGCAGAAATGATTATTTGGGTTTGAATGACGAATACATTTGCATTCTCTGTAATTCACAGATGTCCTGAGTTGTAGGGGATTATGTAACTCGTCTAGACTAACTGACGCCAGACACAAACACATACTGATGTTTCATAATAAAATTGTAAGCATGTGGGTTAAAAGAGGTTCCCCAAATGGTAAACACTGGTTGAGTTAACATTTCTTTCAATTGTTAAAAATTATTTACTTCCCTGATCTGTCCCGTTACACATTTATTGTACATAACCAATCATATAGCCTGGTAGCCTACTGTATAAGTTTTATTTTATTTTAGACTGTCTCATTTAATGAAATAATAAACATTTTGTATTCTTCTGATAATCCGACCTTTTTTGCATTTCGACCACACCCCCAGTCCCACAGGTGACGGATTAGAGAGGTTGTACTGTATGGACATATTTTTTGGAGAATAAGTTATTATTTCATCATTACAAAAATTTTGGTATTCCGAAATAATCACTTTTGTGTCGGGGGCAATATATAACATAACAAAAATACACCTCAAAGGAAAAACAAATGTACCATCAAAATTCACGGTAAAATATGCATAAACGCAATCCATTTAAGTAATCAAAACAAAAAGAGAAATGGTATAATAACTAAATAATTGGGAAATAGAGAATGAAAACTCAGGGAGTAAATAATTTAATGACAGTGACAAACAATGACTGACGACCAAAATACCCAGAAGTGGAGATCTAATGACAAAAATAGTGTACATAGTAATTTATAAATGGAAAATATCGGTATGGAGAACAATACATGACTTCCATGCTCTAAGATTTATATTTAAAATTATTTTCGAAATCAAATATTCCATAGAAACTACTTCTTTCTACTTACTGCTTCAAGATGGCACTGCCGAAACGTCTGGTTTTGCAGAAAACATGGTCTACAGCCAAACAGGACGGGAAGGAATTTTAACAACAAACTACTTCTTTGTTGCCGATAACGTAGTACATATATAAAAAATTATCCCCTCCCCCTTCAACTATAATTTTTGTTTATAGAAAATTACCCCCACCCCGTTCAACTAGCCTCTTCATTTATAGATATTTCATCTACGTTCCTACAGTGGATTATTATGAGCTACTTATCAGGATACTTTATTTATCAAAATTAAGTACTTTACTCTTGTTAACACATAAAACGTTGCAGGTAATCTACCCCTTTGTCTAAACCGATCTTCACCAAAATCAATAGACCTTCAGTCCTCTACAATGCAGGGATGCATGCAAAAAAATATTTGATTCTGTTTGAATTTACAGCAGTTATCTTTCGTCAAAAAAAAATACCCTTCTTAAAACATAAAATGTTGCTGGTAAACTACCCCTTTCCCTTAACCGATCTTCTGTTATTGTTCTATTCTTTTTACTTACCACGTACTTACCGCCACTCTGACTTACCGCTCCCAGAAGATCCCAAACTATTAATAGGTCGCCACGATGTTTTCGGCTTTACATCGAAACCTTTAAAACAACTTTAATTGCCAGGTTCATTAGGCGAAATTTTACATACTGGATAGGTGATGGTAATGTGGCGTAATAATTAACTTAACACATGGTTACGCTACTAATTCATTTTATTAACATTCATTGCAAGCTTACGTTCTCCTCCACTTATAACTTTCATCAAACTCTTTACTTCAGGTTATACTTTAAAAAACATTCTATTAAATTACATTGATTTTACTTCTTTCTCGATTCTTGTTTAATCATGAACTGACAAATAATTTTATAGCATGTTACTTTTTCTCTTTCTAATTTCGCAACATATACTATAAAAAAATTACTCCAACTAACTTATTCTAATTTTTTTGTATGAGACGACCCAGTTTGCCATGCTCACACATTCATACTGTTTGACCTTTCCCTTATTTTATATAAAATAATAATATATTGAATTTGATACTATTACATGTGTAATGTCGTTCTTGCCGACCGCATGGCGCGACACCCAGCGTCCTCTGATTTTATGTCAAAAAAAAAAAAATCGCTGTTTCACTTGTATTAAATTTTCACTACTTTCACTGTATAGGCTGTTAGTTTATACTACTTTACACATCTTTTATACACTTGGATGGTCGGCCGACCATAATAAGCTCGAGCAGAAAGTTTAGATGAACGCGCGCGGTCTGTATTGGTAGTCGACTGCTGTTACATGTGGGCGGACGTCACTGCCTTTCTTGCTACTACATTTCGTCGCTGTTCATAGCCTTCATGTGGCAAATTATTAGTAGTGGCACCGGGAACATGGTTTGTGAGTGTTCCCAAAGCGGTGACAAAATTTCACTGCCTCTCTGCACGTCACACAAATGGGCGTGTTCTTAATTATGCTTCCGCCCGCTTCTGAACACATGGCACACAAAATTCACAATCAAGCCATGTTGTTTTTAGCTTCTCGGCGTCGTTTGCGCGCCCCGCTGGTGTTTGCGCGTCACACAGTACTACAGTTCTTAGAATTGACAGTACTACAGTTCTTAGAATTGTATTGTGTTCTCTCATACCTGCCGCATTCCATTGTACAACTACACCTCACTGTTTCTTTGTTTGACAAGGCTATTTAACCTGTGGCTGGCCACACAAATGTGAAACAAAATTATGATTTTTAATAAACAAAACCCTCTCCTTTTAGCCCCGTTACAATACCCCCCCCCAAATGAGAGATCTTCTGCCGAAACAGAAGAAATCTCATTGCTAAACCCCTAAGAGGATCAGTGAGGATATGGTGCCAACAACCCCCCATTAGTTCTTACACATCATGGGTAAACTACCCCCCTAGCTCGGAGACTATGGCCGCACCTGAATGAGATTACTGGACTTCTCTATCCGAGATCCCAACACCATAAAATCAAACAGACACGCACCACAGCGCACCTAACCTTCTAACATGCCACCCCAATCTCCAAATCCCTGGCCTTATTCCATGCCAGATCCTCAACCGATATGTTCCCCCTTACACGCATACTGGGTCGCCTTTGGCAAATACTGGGTGCGTACACATATTCATAATATCTTATAAACAAACTCCTTAAATATTTTAAAATCATTTTTTAATTTACGATATAGTAAAATTAAATTCCAATCATTAAATTTGGTTAAAAATTCATCTAAGTTCCAAATCAATCTGTTCTATCACCATTTCTTTCTTCAAAACCAAACAACTAAAACTCTTTTACCTGAATCTATCAAATCTATCAATTTTCTTCATTACTACTAATAATCAGAAAAACAAATAAATTGAACATCTCATTAAAACATGAACTCATTTATCCTAACATTTGATTATATATACGTACTAAACAATACAATTCAATAAAAACACTAGCAATACATATAAACAATAACATACTTGAAATTCAAAATATCCTATATGGCAGGTGTAAAAAAAATTTTTTTTTTTTTTTTTAATAAATTTATCAAAATATCTTTTCTCCATATCTAAAAAAAAAAACAAAAATACTTAATGCAATCAAGAAACAAAATCCTCAGAAAAATGGTTTTGTCTCCAACCTCAATCATCAGCTGATCTCTCTAGGTCAAGTCAATGCCCTTGACATACATAGGTTATACACAAGGCTACATCATAAAGTACATAGAACATCTTTAAAATTCTTTACCTTTAAACACAATACAATATAATAAAATAAGACATAAAAATTAACATGGTTATTATACTATCTATATATTATACTATATATATTATACTATGTATTATAATATCTATATATTATTATACTATTAACATGGTATCTTACTATAAACAATAAAATTTACATTTAAATTGACCAAAATTTACACATTTTAGCTTGAATGATTTTCAACTTCTATTAAAATCTGTCACTTGTTTCAGTTAATTTTATGTTTTGACTATGATTTACTTTCTTTAACATTTTCATTCTCGATTAGTTTGGGTGACTCTATTTATTCATAATAATTCAACCTATAAATGGGTGATTAAACATAACCTCACCCCCCTTCTGACTCTAATACTCACTTAACAGCTTTACTTAGTCTGACACCACTCTCTCAAAATATTTACCAACCATTCTCTACCCCTAACTTACTACTCAAACTCAATTCGCATCATTCTACCCTTATATAAAAAAAATACTCTCTACCCATTTGTACTCAGGATGTGTGTTCCCTCAACTCACCACCGTGCTCCACCTCTTGCCCATCCTATTTACCCGGCAGTCACTCCCTGAAAACCCACTACTACCCACCACAACACCTATCGTTGCGGACTCCTTATCACACCACCCCCTTCACAAAATCACCATCAACTAATTACTCTCCCATTACATCACTTTCATCTACAAAATAGCATCTGGTTTATTACCCCAATATATCAATCATTACTATACAAATTATCCCCATAGCTAATGTGTCACTATCAATATTCAAATTCTATCTTACTTTTATTCACAATAATATTGTTCTCTCTAACACCCCTTTAAACTTAACTTGGACTGATCTAAATGTCCTAACAAAATAATAATCACCCAAATTCTACCTTTTACAAACCATTTAAAATTTTTAACTATCTCACATTATTCCCATCATTTAAATTAAAATCTTTTAACACATTGAATATCTATTATTCAAACATTAATTATATTCAATTTTCATTATATTCAAAAAACATTTAATTACACTGAAAAATTTGCAAACCATTTATAAGTGACATATTACATATTTAACTCCAGCAATCAGCTGATTTTCTTGGCAAGGTGAATGACCTTTCTATAGATACATTTCAAAATTATACCGATTACACATGTTATCAATCCTTACCTCTAACACAATAAACTAATACCACATTTATAAGACATAATAAACACAATATAATAAACATCTACTGCACCCCTTTTCTCAAATCAAAACAAAATTAGCTAGTCATCTCAGTAGTGAGTCACCATCATTAAGTTACCAAATTTTAATTCGTTACTCCCCTGAGTAACCTCCTCAACCACACACACTATGACCCCCCTGGACTGTGGCGTCCAGTTGCGTCCACAAGGACTGAAGTTTTGGAGGAATTTTGTCATCTCCTTGTCCTTGCTTCTGCCTTACATTATAAAAAGCAGTTAGATATCGTAATATCTATAAATTACATAGTTATGCGCCCTTAATGCAGGTCTATCACCTTTTTTTTACTGTTCCTACGCGAACAGAGTGATAGCCGCTGTTCCACAATTTGGTGATTCCCTGAATTACCCCCCTGTCAATTTCTAAATTCACCTTTACAACGATAACAGCTATGGCCAGTTAAGGCAGAACGTAACGCAATGAGCCCCGACCATAGCTGTTAAAGCTAAACCAATTCCACGGTCAGGGTTCGGTGAGGCCGTGACCGCCCGAAAAGTTGGGGAATCACAAGTAAAAGATATCTTTGTTTAAGAATTTACAATTTACATTACATGACATTTCTAGTCTTGGTTGTGTTTTAACCTCATACATTTCTTTCTTAACTTTCCCTACCTTGACCTTCATTAACATAAAATAGTAAGTACAACAATATATTTACTTAGTCACTTAAACTAATCTATTCACACTTAACGTTGTTGTCATTACATGAAAATAAACAATTCACATTAAGATTTACCAAAATTACAAAACTTACAATTTTAATTTCGTTTTCAAATTATATTTACTCGTGACCTTGTTACATTTTATTATTACCAATCAACTATGGACTTCCATTCATCATTTTCACAGATGACACTAGTAAATTTTGTTTGAACACACTGTCTCACTAATTATTTATTTACACGCCTAGGCAATGTTGGTACGTGGTAAGGTACACCTTATTTATGCACCTTGAGTGTAAAAAAAAAATAATTTATATCACGTACCTTAGGGGTCCCCCTCCCCATTCAATAAGATGCTGAAATTTCTAGTCTATACCAATTTTGGTGGAGCCGGACCATCATCGTTTCACTGCCCGAAGGAAGTTCTGCCAACCATGGTCCGCCTCCGAATGCCGAAAACCACGGCCAGGACTGGTAAGGTCGTGACCGCCTGAAAATGGGGGAGGATCCCTTCTGTAAACAAATTAACACATATTGAAATTCAAAATTTTCACTCTGACCAAAATAACTTCAAATTCTTAGCATTCTGTGTACCCACTATTTCTCGTGTTTCCCGGTTCTGCAAAACATATGAATTATTCATTTTAATATCTATTATTTCGTAGGGGCCTTCGTATAGTAAAAAGAACTTTTTTATCTCCTTGTCTTGAGCATTTGACAAATCATGGCGTTTTACCAATACTGATTGTCCAATTTCGTACTTCACACACTTACCTTTCATATCATGTCTCCTTTTCCGCCTTTCTCCTTTCATCAATAACCTTTCGTTTGCCAGCCTCAATTTTATGTCCTGGTTTATTGTACTCGTCTCAGGCGGAAAATCGAATAACTGCTCTAAAATCCGTGGTGGACGCTTTCCTCTTACCAACTCGTAAGGCGTGAACCCTGTCGACTCATGTGTTACGCTATTCAGCCAGTTCTCAATTCTCTGAACGTACAAGGCCCACTCGCTATGTTTGGCGTGGCAGTATGCTCGGAAAATTCTGCCCAATTCCCTCATGACCCTCTCCGCCTGGTTGGACTGCGGATGATATACTGTGGTGTGTTTTGGGATGATACCTTCCCATCCGAGAGTCTGGCGCCATTTTCCACTGATGAACTGTGGTCCGTGGTCTGACAGGATTACTTTTGGCTTTCCAATGTTGACCATGTAGTCACGTGTTATCTTCTCACTCAGCACCTTACTCGTCGCTCTCTTCGCACTATACAATCTGACATATTTGGAAAAAGTATCAAGCACAACGAAAATATACATAACACCACCCCTACCCTTTGGCAATGGGCCATACAAATCCACAGCTACTAAATCAAATGGTTTCTCCACCTTAATGTAATTTAATTCCCCTTCTACCCTATAATTCACAACTTTGGATTTCTGACATAGTTCACAAACTCTAAGTATTTTTCGAACGCATCTTTCCATATTTCTAAATAGACAAGATTCCCTTAATACACTCACACACTTTTTTGTCCCAAAATGTCCGTATCTATAGTGACAGTCCCACACTATTTTTTCTACCAGTCCCTCCGGTATTACTAACCTCCAATCCCTCTCTCTACCCTCTACTCTCTTAAATAAACTCCCATTAAACACCTGAAAATATTGTTTATACCCAAATTCATCTAGTTCTGATTCTACACTGGTTATAATTTTATTTAGTTTACTATCGGCTCTCTGCATTATGTTTATATCTTTCAATTCTTCCCCAAAAAGTTTATCTTCCCTGGATAGTCTATAAATTTCTATTTCTTTAATATCTCTACCGGTTCTATTTCTATCTCTGTCTACTCGTGATAATGTGTCCGGCACCCTGTTCTCTACCCCCTTAATGTATTCCCAAGAAAAATTGTACTTTTGGAGAGCTAACACCCACCTGGTTATCTGGCTGTGTGTGAGCTTGCAAGTGTTCAGGAACGACAACGCTTTATGGTCCATCCTGATGATGGTATTACTGCCCAGCAGATATGTCCGGAACTTCTTTACTGCAAACACTATGCTGAGGAGCTCCTTCTCTGTAGTTGTATAGTTGCGTTCTGACGCTAGCAACATCCGGCTGGCGAAAGCAATGGTATGGTGTTCTCTCGCCTCGTCCTCTTGATACAGTTCGGCTCCTAGTGCTATATTACTAGCGTCTGTCTGTAAATAAAAATTATTATTGAAATTTGGGTGGTTCATTAAAATCATATCGGCGAACTTATTCTTAATTTCGCAGAACGCTTCCCTTTCATTTTCCCCCCATTTCCATGGTTTGTTCTTCTGCAACACGGCGCTAAGTCTCGCCGTTGTCTGAGCGTAGTTTCGCTGGAACTTCCTGTAAAAATTACATAGACCAAGAAAACTTTGTAATTGCTTTGTTTTTTGGCTCCGGGAATGTCATGATGGATTCTACTTTGTCCAGATTAGCCCGTATTCCTGTAGGTGTTATGATGAATCCTAGAAAATGTATTTCAGTCTGTAAAAATTTTGATTTATCCCAATTCACAGTCAAACCTCCCTGGTACAATTTCTCCAACACATACTCTAAATGTTCTACATGCTCTTCAAATGTTCTGGAAGCTATCAGAATGTCATCCACATATATAGTCAAAAAATCTAAATTATGCGGCTGCAAAATTTCATCAAGACACTTAATAAAACTAGCTACGCTGGTGTTCAATCCAAACGGTAAGCAAGTAAACTGATAATTTTTTCTGTTAAATAAAAATTCAGTATACTTGCAACTATTTTGGGCTAGCGGTACCTGCCAGTAACCTGCTGTCAAGTCTAACGACGTCATATATTTCACCCCACTGAACTTCTGAAAAATTTCTTCAATTGCCTCAGGGGACTCTCTGTCAGGAATAATAATTTGGTTTATTTTTCTCGCGTCTAGGCATAATCTAACTCTCCCGTCTTTCTTTATAACTACCACTAAAGGGTTGGAATAGGTTGACACCGACCTCTCTATAATACCACCCTCTAACATTCTATCCAATTCTGACTGTACTGCCCCCATTTTTGAATATGGTACCGGATAACTTCGTTGTACATATGGCGCATGCTCCCTCACCTTTAGTTCACACTCATAACCTTTTGCCCTTCCTGGTTCCCCGGCAAACACTCACCTAAAACCCTCGACTACCCGCCACAACGCCTGTCGTTGAGAACCCTCGCCACAAAATTTAACCGCTCTATCCGCCCATATTCTCTCCTCACTCTCATCACTCACTCTCTCTCTACACATATTCATATTAAATTCCATATTCCTATCTATGACCCTATTTGGTATAACCCTTATACCCGAAATCTTTACTGTATCTAATACCCGTTCAAAATTAACTGTTATTTGTTTACCTTCATTGTTCAATTCTAAAATTCTCTTTCTAAAATTGATTACCACATTATTCCTGATCAGAAAATCATTACCCAATATTACTTCTAAGTTTAAGCCCCTTACAACTAAGAATGTATTTTCATAACTTTCCTCATTTATTACTATACTCAACTGGACTTGTGTTGTAACCCGTTTACTTCTAACACCCGTAATGCCTACAATGGTTACCCCCGCAACTGGCAAAGATGGAATATTTTTGTTAGTCTCTCTTAATTTGTTTAGTACGTGCTCCGCTATTACTGATACTTCACTACCTGTGTCTATAAGTGTCATGACTGGCTTACCTTCTATTTCCAGTTTTACCTCCGTCAGCCATGCTTCTGGTCTCATCGTTCCCGCCTCCTCTTCTTCCATCAATTCGGTAGCCATGTCCGTGTGAATTGTGTGATTCCTGTACTTATTTCCATGGACCCCGCAGTTATCTATCGACAATGGCCGGGCCTCCTCATCCATTGTCCTTATTAGTTTTCCGTCCTCTCAGCCGCACTTCTGGGCGTGTACACTCTTCCTGTCTGCTGATTTCCTCCTTCGTTTCTTGTATTTTCGGCTCGTCCTTTGCTGTTTCTCTGCTGTGTGTTGTTGTATCTCTGCTGCATCCTGGGCTGATGACCGGGTCTCGCCTTCCTACATCTGTAACAAAAATCACGGCCAGCATAATTTTCTCCGGGACACCCATCACATTTCCACCTCGGATATTGTCTGTTTGGCTCTCGACCATTATGTGTAGTTCCCACGTTTTGTCCTGCTCTTGGTGCATAATTCCCTCCATTGTTCACATTGGGTTGTTGTGGACGTCTGCTGTCTTCCTGGTCCATAATATTCTGAAAAACATCCAATATTTTTTCTAACTCATTTATGTCACTTACCTCTCTCGTCATCAACGTGATCTGTACCTCTCTCGGTAAATGTTTGCTGAAAGGCGTACAAACGACTGGAATGGCAAAGGTGGTTCTAAGTATTTTGCTTCGTTAAACAGTCTCATCGTATATACTGTAATATTATTATTTCTCCCAAATTTCCCAGTTCCCATTATCTGGCTGCGCAATATCTCCTGCTCCTCTTCCGACCAGTATTTATTACGGAACGCGGTTTCAAAATTTTCATACCTCTCCCATTCATTTCTATGTGTCTCCGCCCATATCTCAGAATTACCCTTAAAGCATTTTAAAATTTTTATAAGTTTCACCTCCCAACTACTACCGTAAAATTTGTTAAATTCACGTACTCGATTTAAAAATTGCATTGGATGCACTCTATGATTCTCACTACAAAAAGTTTCGAGTTCAGCTTCATTATTTACGTCTCTTGTAATCAATACACGTTCAGTAACATTGCTTAATTTTTGGTTTATTACTAAACTCAACTCATCTTTCATATTACTAATGCTCTGTTCAATTGAATATAATTTTTTATCATTACTACATTCAGATTGAATGTTATTTTTTGTTATTATATTGATTGATTCATTTAATGCCTGTATTTCTGTTTTACAGGTATTCTCAACTTCCTTGATTTTCACGTCTGTATTATTTTTATGCTCATCAATATTTTGATTCATTTTTTCAATCTTAACCTCTACACTACTATATTTATATTCAGTATCAGTATTACATTTATTTATTTTACTCTCAAAATCATTTTTGATTTCATTAAGTTGTTCACTAAACTGCTCATTTACAGAATCGGTTATTTGTTTTTGAATGGTATTAAAACACTCGTCGAAAGCATTCAGACGCTTATTAATATTATCTTCAAACTTAACACTCTGTTGTTTCATATCATACAAACGCTTATCAAATTTTTCGTCAATATTATTTATGTCATCCTTTAACTCATGGGATTTAACATTCTGTTCATCGAATTTAACACACAACATTGCATTCATGCCACACAAATATCTCATCACATCACTATTGTCAGATTGATTATTTTTGTTAATCGATATTGGGGTTATTTGAATCCCCAAATCACCTGTAATATTTGTTTCACTTGTAACATTTATATTTTTATCGTCTTTACCTACATTGGATGTTGAATGTACTTCGGGGCTATTTCTAACAGCTGATTCGTCAAAATTAATTATTTGGCTTACAATACTTTCATCATTTCCTGCCATTTTTATAAATCTACTGATTTAACTTTGTTTACATAAAAACATCTACCACTTAACTGTTACCACTTGAACATTGATGTACCAATTTATGTATGCTACGTAATTTTTACGTATTGTTACTTAACCTCTAACTCACACATCTCTTACTTTTTTTTTTGTTTTCTATTACAAAAAACCGCCTACTATCACCACCTATTTCGTACTTCAAATCAGGCCTAAACCCATATGAATTAATTCATCTGAGTTATACTGGCAGCATCGCCAATTGTTATTGTTCTATTCTTTTTACTTACCACGTACTTACCGCCACTCTGACTTACTGCTCCCAGAAGATCCCAAACTATTAATAGGTCGCCACGATGTTTTCGGCTTTACATCGAAACCTTTAAAACAACTTTAATTGCCAGGTTCGTTAGGCGAAATTTTCCATACTGGATAGGTGATGGTAATGTGGCGTAATAATTAACTTAACTCATGGTTACGCTACTAATTCATTTTATTAACATTCATTGCAAGCTTACGTTCTCCTCCACTTATAACTTTCATCAAACTCTTTACTTCAGGTTATACTTTAAAAAACATTCTATTAAATTACATTGATTTTACTTCTTTCTCGATTCTTGTTTAATCATGAACTGACAAATAATTTTATAGCATGTTACTTTTTCTCTTTCTAATTTCGCAACATATACGTATATAAAAAAATTACTCCAACTAACTTATTCTAATTTTTTTTTATGAGACGACCCAGTTTGCCATGCTCACACATTCATACTGTTTTACCTTTCCCTTATTTTATATAAAATAATAATATATTGAATTTGATACTATTACATGTGTAACGTCGTTCTTGCCGACCGCATGGCGCGCGCGACACCCCGCGTCCTCTGATTTTATGTCCAAAAAAAAAATCGCTGTTTCACTTGTATTAAATTTTCACTACTTTCACTGTACAGGCTGTTAGTTTATACTACTTTACACATCTTTTATACACTTGGATGGTCGGCCAACCGTAATAAGCTCGAGCAGAAAGTTTAGATGACCACGCGCGGTCTGTATTGGTAGTCGACTGCTGTTACATGTGGGCGGACGTCACTGCCTTTCTTGCTACTACATTTCGTCGCTGTTCATAGCCTTCATGTGGCAAATTATTAGTAGTGGCACCGGGAACATGGTTTGTGAGTGTTCCCAAAGGGGTGACAAAATTTCACTGCCTCTCTGCACGTCACACAAATGGGCGTGTTCTTAATTATGCTTCCGCCCGCTTCTGAACACATGGCACACAAAATTCACAATGAAGCCATGTTGCTTTTAGCTTCTTGGCGTCGTTTGCGCGTCACACAGTACTACAGTTCTTAGAATTGTATTGCGTTCTCTCATACCTGCCGCATTCCATTGTACAACTACACCTCACTGTTCCTTTGTTTGACAAGGCTATTTAACCTGTGGCTGGCCACACAAATGTGAAACAAAATTATGATTTTTAATAAACAAAACCCTCTCCTTTTAGCCCCGTTACAATACCCCCCCAATGAGAGATCTTCTGCCGAAACAGAAGAAATCTCATTGCTAAACCCCTAAGAGGATCGGTGAGGATATGGTGCCAACAACCCCCCATTAGTTCTTACACATCATGGGTAAACTACCCCCCTAGCTCGGAGACTATGGCCGCACCTGAATGAGATTACTGGACTTCTCTATCCGAGATCCCAACACCATAAAATCAAACAGACACGCACCACAGCGCACCTAACCTTCTAACATGCCACCCCAATCTCCAAATCCCTGGCCTTATTCCATGCCAGATCCTCAACCGATATGTTCCCCCTTACACGCATACTGGGTCGCCTTTGGCAAATACTGGGTGCGTACACATATTCATAATATCTTATAAACAAACTCCTTAAATATTTTAAAATCATTTTTTAATTTACGATATAGTAAAATTAAATTCCAATCATTAAATTTGGTTAAAAATTCATCTAAGTTCCAAATCAATCTGTTCTCTATCACCATTTCTTTCTTCAAAACCAAACAACTAAAACTCTTTTACCTGAATCTATCAAATCTATCAATTTTCTTCATTACTACTAATAATCAGAAAAACAAATAAATTGAACATCTCATTAAAACATGAACTCATTTATCCTAACATTTGATTATATATACATACTAAACAATACAATTCAATAAAAACACTAGCAATACATATAAACAATAACATACTTGAAATTCAAAATATCCTATATGGCAGGTGTAAAAAAAATTTTTTTTTTTTTTTTTAATAAATTTATCAAAATATCTTTTCTCCATATCTAAAAAAAAAACAAAAATACTTAATGCAATCAAGAAACAAAATCCTCAGAAAAATGGTTTTGTCTCTAACCTCAATCATCAGCTGATCTCTCTAGGTCAAGTCAATGCCCTTGACATACATAGGTTATACACAAGGCTACATCATAAAGTACATAGAACATCTTTAAAATTCTTTACCTTTAAACACAATACAATATAATAAAATAAGACATAAAAATTAACATGGTTATTTTCATCTTACTATAAACAATAAAATTTACATTTAAATTGACCAAAATTTACACATTTTAGCTTGAATGATTTTCAACTTCTATTAAAATCTGTCACTTGTTTCAGTTAATTTTATGTTTTGACTATGATTTACTTTCTTTAACATTTTCATTCTCAATCAGAATGATCAATATTGCACACCACTATATAAAAATTATTCCGATTAGCGCTTTCAAGCTTCACAGCTCATCGTCAGATCAGGAATAGACAGAAAATAGTTAATACCCAACCCTTCACCCCTCTCCTCCACCCTGCTCACCCACAACAAACTAAAAATTAATGACCCTTCCCCACCCCCTAAACTCTGTCTCACCATCTGTACAGTTACATATTTTTCTAGTAAATTTCTTGTGTTTCAGTGTGTGTGTGTGTGTGTGCATCCTTTTAAACTACCCTCTTCCTCTCCACACACGTGGGTCGTCACACACCCTTATTTTAAAACAACCAATTAGTACTATGAAATATAATTCTTAATCTTATCTATCTGCCCTCTCTCATTTACTTCTTAATCATGTTATAAAATATTTCTTCATTATCAAATTTAATTTTAATATTAATTAAATTGTCTAACCCTTTTTCTCTTTCTTTCAATATTTCTAACTCCTCTCTAAGCTTCCTTTCAACTGTGTTATTTACTACTTTTACAATTTCGTATTCTTCCAAAGGATTAACAAACTTGTGGTTGTCTTCTATGAAATGTCTTGCATATAACGAATTGGTTGTTCTATTACCTTCTCCACGTTTGTGGTCAGACAACCTGCATGCGAATGTTCGTCCTGTCTCCCCTAGGTACACTTTGTTGCAGTCTTTACATTTTAATTTATAAATTCCGCTTTTCTGTAATACTGGAATTTTTTCTATATTCTTATTCCTTATCTTATCAAATACCGTTTCACATTTTTTAATAGCTATATCTACTCCATATTTATTAAAACATTTTATAATTTTTCTAGTATGTGAACCTATGTATGTCAATGACCCTGCATAATTCTTTTGTTCTGGTTCTATTTTAGCTTTTTGTATGTTGACCCTTTTCATAACTTTATCCACTATGTTGGTGCTATAATTATTATTCCTTACAATTCCCTTTATCGTTTTTAACTCCCTATCTTTTGATTTAGTCTCTTTTAAACACTTCTGAGCTCTGTAACAAAATGAATTGATTGCCGCCATTTTATATCTGTATGGATGGTACGACTCTCTTGGTATAATTATATCAGAATACGACTCTTTCCTAAATATCCCAAACTGTAGTTTCTCATTATCTTTAATTTCTATGTTTAAATCTAAGTAATTTATTTGCTTACCTCCTATCTCTTCCTTAAATTGTAAGTTTTTATCCTTATTATTTACCTCCTTTATAAACTCATGCACTTCTTCTATGCTTCCTTCCCAAACTACTAATACATCATCAACGTATCTAGACCATAATTTTATATTGTCTTTATACTTAGTGGAAGTTATTAATTGCTTTTCAAAATCATTCATGTATATTTCAGCAAGAATAGGGGATAATGAAGACCCCATAGGTAAACCTTTTTTCTGTATATAAAACTTGTATTAAACCTAAAATAGTTCTGATTTACACATTCTTTAATTACTTTCATCAACTGCTTTTTATACCTGTATTCTCCCATATTATTATCGTTTATTAACTTAATAACTTTATTTACTGTGATATTAGTAAACATGTCCTTAACATCCAGTGATATCAATTTTGTATTTACATTAATGCTAATATTTTCTAATTTTTCTATCAGTTTTATATTATTCTCTATGTTGTATTTTGTCCCAAATTCATATTTCTCTTTCAGTACTCTGCTAACTTCCTTTGATAATTTATAAATAGGTGCATTAATAAAAGAAACAATCAGTCTAATTGGTTTTCCTTCTTTATGTATCTTAACCTGACTTTTAAAAGTTGGTGCTGTTGGATTACTTTCCAATAAATACTTTTTCTTATTTTCTTCTATAAATGTTATCTGTTTCATCATTTGTTTTATCCTTGACTGGTACTTACTTGTATAATCATACTTTATTTCCTCGTATGGTCCTTCCCTTATAAATTCTTCCGTTTTCTTTATGTATTCTTCCTTTCTCATTAGTACCATTGTATTTCCTTTATCCGCCTTCGTAACTATAATATCATTCTTCTTTATTTTATTCTTTAGTTTAGTTACAGTTGCTTTGATTTTTTGTTCATTCTTTGAATTATACAAACTTTTCTTAAATATTGTATCTACTACATTCCCTACTTCCCACCTTATTCACTTTCATTTCCTAGTTTTTGTATTATGCTTTCGCATTCAATAATCGTTTTTTCTTGATTTAATTCTGGTGGCGGTGCGTATTTTAAGCCTTTCGCTAACATTTCTTTTTCTTCCGTATTGAAATTTACCTCTGTAAGGTTTATTACTCTTTTTTCATAGTTATTCTTAGAGAGGTGTTCCTTTTTTACTTCGTTCTTTCTTATTAATTTATTTAACTTATCTACCATTTTTTTATTTTTCTTTTCCAATTTCTTTTCTATGTACCCCAAACCAAAATTATATAATATTTCTTCTAACTCTACATACGAGTATATTCTTAATAATTCTATGTGTCTGTCATATAATTCCCTATTATATCTATTGATTAAGCCATAGAGTGACCTTATTTCCAGTTTTATCCACAACTTCTCGCTTTGTTCTTTTACTTTTTTGGCTACACTGTTCTTATTTTTAATTTTAACTTGAGCGTACTTTGGGATGACATTATTATCCAGACATTGTTTATTAAACCATATTTTACTTAAAACCCTCTTCAATTTAACTTTTAACTTAAGATATTTAAAAACTTTACTTACCTTATTGTTGTCGTTTATTACCTCATTGTTGTTGTCCATTACCTGTATTCGATTGCACATCTTAACAGTCGTTTAATGAAGAAATTTGTGTTAGTGGTTGAAATCACAATCAGAATGATCAATATTGCACACCACTATATAAAAATTATTCCGATTAGCGCTTTCAAGCTTCACAGCTCATCGTCAGATCAGGAATAGACAGAAAATAGTTAATACCCAACCCTTCACCCCTCTCCACCACCCTGCTCACCCACAACAAACTAAAAATTAATGACCCTTCCCCACCCCCTAAACTCTGTCTCACCATCTGTACAGTTACATATTTTTCTAGTAAATTCCTTGTGTTTCAGTGTGTGTGTGTGTGTGTGTGTGTGTGTGTGTGTGCATCCTTTTAAACTACCCTCTTCCTCTCCACACACGTGGGTTAGTCACACACCCTTATTTTAAAACAACCAATTAGTACTATGAAATATAATTCTTAATCTTATCTATCTGCCCTCTCTCATTTACTTCTTAATCATGTTATAAAATATTTCTTCATTATCAAATTTAATTTTAATATTAATTAAATTGTCTAACCCTTTTTCTCTTTCTTTCAATATTTCTAACTCCTCTCTAAGCTTCCTTTCAACTGTGTTATTTACTACTTTTAGTTGAAAGGAAGCTTAGAGAGGAGTTAGAAATACAGTTGAAAGGAAGCTTAGAGAGGAGTTAGAAATATTGAAAGAAAGAGAAAAAGGGTTAGACAATTTAATTAATATTAAAATTAAATTTGATAATGAAGAAATATTTTATAACATGATTAAGAAGTAAATGAGAGAGGGCAGATAGATAAGATTAAGAATTATATTTCATAGTACTAATTGGTTGTTTTAAAATAAGGGTGTGTGACTGACCCACGTGTGTGGAGAGGAAGAGGGTAGTTTAAAAGGATGCACACACACACACACACACACTGAAACACAAGGAATTTACTAGAAAAATATGTAACTGTACAGATGGTGAGACAGAGTTTAGGGGGTGGGGAAGGGTCATTAATTTTTAGTTTGTTGTGGGTGAGCAGGGTGGAGGAGAGGGGTGAAGGGTTGGGTATTAACTATTTTCTGTCTATTCCTGATCTGACGATGAGCTGTGAAGCTTGAAAGCGCTAATCGGAATAATTTTTATATAGTGGTGTGCAATATTGATCATTCTGATTGTGATTTCAACCACTAACACAAATTTCTTCATTAATTTTCATTCTCGATTAGTTTGGGTGACTCTATTTATTCATAATAATTCAACCTATAAATGGGTGATTAAACATAACCTCACCCCCTTCTGACTCTAATACTCACTTAACAGCTTTACTTAGTCTGACACCACTCTCTCAAAATATTTACCAACCATTCTCTACCCCTAACTTACTACTCAAACTTAATTCGCATCATTCTACCCTTATATAAAAAAAATATACTCTCTACCCATTTGTACTCAGGATGTGTGTTCCCTCAACTCACCACCGTGCTCCACCTCTTGCCCATCCTATTTACCCGGCAGTCACTCCCTGAAAACCCACTACTACCCACCACAACGCCTATCGTTGCAGACTCCTTATCACACCACCCCCTTCACAAAATCACCATCAACTAATTACTCTCCCATTACATCACTTTCATCTACAAAATAGCATCTGGTTTATTACCCCAATATATCAATCATTACTATACAAATTATCCCCATAGCTAATGTGTCACTATCAATATTCAAATTCTATCTTACTTTTATTCACAATAATATTGTTCTCTCTAACACCCCTTTAAACTTAACTTGGACTGATCTAAATGTCCTAACAAAATAATAATCACCCAAATTCTACCTTTTACAAACCATTTAAAATTTTTAACTATCTCACATTATTCCCATCATTTAAATTAAAATCTTTTAACACATTGAATATCTATTATTCAAACATTAATTATATTCAATTTTCATTATATTCAAAAAACATTTAATTACACTGAAAAATTTGCAAACCATTTATAAGTGACATATTACATATCTAACTCCAGCAATCAGCTGATTTTCTTGGCAAGGTGAATGACCTTTCTATAGATACATTTCAAAATTATACCGATTACACATGTTATCAATCCTTACCTCTAACACAATAAACTAATACCACATTTATAAGACATAATAAACACAATATAATAAACATCTACTGCACCCCTTTTCTCAAATCAAAACAAAATTAGCTAGTCATCTCAGTAGTGAGTCACCATCATTAAGTTACCAAATTTTAATTCGTTACTCCCCTGAGTAACCTCCTCAACCACACACACTATGACCCTCCCTGGACTGTGGCGTCCAGTTGCGTCCACAAGGACTGAAGTTTTGGAGGAATTTTGTCATCTCCTTGTCCTTGCTTCTGCCTTACATTATAAAAAGCAGTTAGATATCGTAATATCTATAAATTACATAGTTATGCACCCTTAATGCAGGTCTATCACCTTTTTTTACTGTTCCTACGCGAACAGAGTGATAGCCGCTGTTCCACAATTTGGTGATTCCCTGAATTACCCCCCTGTCAATTTCTAAATTCACCTTTACAACGATAACAGCTATGGCCAGTTAAGGCAGAACGTAACGCAATGAGCCCCAACCATAGCTGTTAAAGCTAAACCAATTCCACGGTCAGGGTTCGGTGAGGCCGTGACCGCCCGAAAAGTTGGGGAATCACAAGTAAAAGATATCTTTGTTTAAGAATTTACAATTTACATTACATGACATTTCTAGTCTTGGTTGTGTTTTAACCTCATACATTTCTTTCTTAACTTTCCCTACCGTGACCTTCATTAACATAAAATAGTAAGTACAACAATATATTTACTTAGTCACTTAAACTAATCTATTCACACTTAACGTTGTTGTCATTACATGAAAATAAACAATTCACATTAAGATTTACCAAAATTACAAAACTTACAATTTTAATTTTGTTTTCAAATTATATTTACTCGTGACCTTGTTACATTTTATTATTACCAATCAACTATGGACTTCCATTCATCATTTTCGCAGATGACACTAGTAAATTTTGTTTGAACACACTGTCTCACTAATTATTTATTTACACGCCTAGGCAATGTTGGTACGTGGTAAGGTACACCTTATTTATGCACCTTGAGTGTAAAAAAAAATAATTTATATCACGTACCTTAGGGGTCCCCCTCCCCGTTCAATAAGATGCTGAAATTTCTAGTCTATACCAATTTTGGTGGAGCCGGACCATCATCGTTTCACTGCCCGAAGGAAGTTCTGCCAACCATGGTCCACCTCCGAATGCCGAAAACCACGGCCAGGACTGGTAAGGTCGTGACCGCCCGAAAATGGGGGAGGATCCCTTCTGTAAACAAATTAACACATATTAAAATTCAAAATTTTCACTCTGACCAAAATAACTTCAAATTCTTAGCATTCTGTGTACCCACTATTTCTCGTGTTTCCCGGTTCTGCAAAACATATGAATTATTCATTTTAATATCTATTATTTCGTAGGGGCCTTCGTATAGTAAAAAGAACTTTTTTTATCTCCTTGTCTTGAGCATTTGACAAATCATGGCGTTTTACCAATACTGATTGTCCAATTTCATACTTCACACACTTACCTTTCATATCATGTCTCCTTTTCCGCCTTTCTCCTTTCGTCAGTAACCTTTCGTTTGCCAGCCTCAATTTTATGTCCTGGTTTATTGTACTCGTCTCAGGCGGAAAATCGAATAACTGCTCTAAAATCCGTGGTGGACGCTTTCCTCTTACCAACTCGTAAGGCGTGAACCCTGTCGACTCATGTGTTACGCTATTCAGCCAGTTCTCAATTCTCTGAACGTACAAGGCCCACTCGCTATGTTTGGCGTGGCAGTATGCTCGGAAAATTCTGCCCAATTCCCTCATGACCCTCTCCACCTGGTTGGACTGCGGATGATATACTGCGGTGTGTTTTGGGATGATACCTTCCCATCCGAGAGTCTGGCGCCATTTTCCACTGATGAACTGTGGTCCGTGGTCTGACAGGATTACTTTTGGCTTTCCAATGTTGACCATGTAGTCACGTGTTATCTTCTCACTCAGCACCTTACTCGTCGCTCTCTTCGCACTATACAATCTGACATATTTGGAAAAAGTATCAAGCACAACGAAAATATACATAACACCACCCCTACCCTTTGGCAATGGGCCATACAAATCCACAGCTACTAAATCAAATGGTTTCTCCTCCTTAATGTAATTTAATTCCCCTTCTACCCTATAATTCACAACTTTGGATTTGTGACATAGTTCACAAACTCTAAGTATTTTTCGAACGCATCTTTCCATATTTCTAAATAGACAAGATTCCCTTAATACACTCACACACTTTTTGGCCCCAAAATGTCCGTATCTATAGTGACAGTCCCACACTATTTTTTCTACCAGTCCCTCCGGTATTACTAACCTCCAATCCCTCTCTCTACCCTCTACTCTCTTAAATAAACTCCCATTAAACACCTGAAAATATTGTTTATACCCAAATTCATCTAGTTCTGATTCTACACTGGTTATAATTTTATTTAGTTTACTATCGGCTCTCTGCATTATGTTTATATCTTTCAATTCTTCCCCAAAAAGTTTATCTTCCCTGGATAGTCTATAAATTTCTATTTCTTTAATATCTCTACCGGTTCTATTTCTATCTCTGTCTACTCGTGATAATGTGTCCGGCACCCTGTTCTCTACCCCCTTAATGTATTCCCAAGAAAAATTGTACTCTTGGAGAGCTAACACCCACCTGGTTATCTGGCTGTGTGTGAGCTTGCAAGTGTTCAGGAACGACAACGCTTTATGGTCCGTCCTGATGATGGTATTACTGCCCAGCAGATATGTCCGGAACTTCTTTACTGCAAACACTATGCTGAGGAGCTCCTTCTCTGTAGTTGTATAGTTGCATTCTGACGCTAGCAACATCCGGCTGGCGAAAGCAATGGTATGGTGTTCTCTCGCCTCGTCCTCTTGATACAGTTCGGCTCCTAGTGCTATATTACTAGCGTCTGTCTGTAAATAAAAATTATTATTGAAATTTGGGTGGTTCATTAAAATCATATCGGCGAACTTATTCTTAATTTCGCAGAACGCTTCCCTTTCATTTTCCCCCCATTTCCATGGTTTGTTCTTCTGCAACACGGCGCTAAGTCTCGCTGTCGTCTGAGCATAGTTTCGCTGGAACTTCCTGTAAAAATTACATAGACCAAGAAAACTTTGTAATTGCTTTATGTTTTTTGGCTCTGGGAATGTCATGATGGATTCTACTTTGTCCAGATTAGCCCGTATTCCTGTAGGTGTTATGATGAATCCTAGAAAATGTATTTCAGTCTGTAAAAATTTGGTTTATCCCAATTCACAGTCAAACCTCCCTGGTACAATTTCTCCAACACATACTCTAAATGTTCTACATGCTCCTCAAATGTTCTGGAAGCTATCAGAATGTCATCCACATATATAGTCAAAAAATCTAAATTATGCGGCTGCAAAATTTCATCAAGACACTTAATAAAACTAGCTACGCTGGTGTTCAATCCAAACGGTAAGCGAGTAAACTGATAATTTTTTCCGTTAAATAAAAATGCAGTATACTTGCGACTATTTTGGGCTAGCGGTACCTGCCAGTAACCTGCCGTCAAGTCTAACGACGTCATATATTTCACCCCACTGAACTTCTGAAAAATTTCTTCAATTGCCTCAGGGGACTCTCTGTCAGGAATAATAATTTGGTTTATTTTTCTCGCGTCTAGGCATAATCTAACTCTCCCGTCTTTCTTTATAACTACCACTAAAGGGTTGGAATAGGTTGACACCGACCTCTCTATAATACCACCCTCTAACATTCTATCCAATTCTGACTGTACTGCCCCCCCTTTTTGAATATGGTACCGGATAACTTCGTTGTACATATGGCGCATGCTCCCTCACCTTTAGTTCACACTCATAACCTTTTGCCCTTCCTGGTTCCCCGGCAAACACTCCCCTAAAACCCTCAACTACCCGCCACAATGCCTGTCGTTGAGAACCCTCACCACAAAATTTAACCGCTCTATCCGCCCATATTCTCTCCTCACTCTCATCACTCACTCTCTCTCTACACATATTCATACTAAATTCCATATCCCTATCTATGACCCTATTTGGTATAACCCTTATACCCGAAATCTTTACTGTATCTAATACCCGTTCAAAATTAACTGTTATTTGTTTACCTTCAAAGTTCAATTCTAAAATTCTCTTTCTAAAATTGATTACCACATTATTCCTGATCAGAAAATCATTACCCAATATTACTTCTAAGTTTAAGCCCCTTACAACTAAGAATGTATTTTCATAACTTTCCCCATTTATTACTATACTCAACTGGACTTGTGTTGTAACCCGTTTACTTCTAACACCCGTAATGCCTACAATGGTTACCCCCGCAACTGGCAAAGATGGAATATTTTTGTTAGTCTCTCTTAATTTGTTTAGTACGTGCTCCGCTATTACTGATACTTCACTACCTGTGTCTATAAGTGTCATGACTGGCTTACCTTCTATTTCCAGTTTGACCTCCGTCAGCCATGCTTCTGGTCTCATCGTTCCCGCCTCCTCTTCTTCCATCAATTCGGTAGCCATGTCCATGTGAATTGTGTGATTCCTGTACTTATTTCCATGGACCCCGCAGTTATCTATCGACAATGGCCGGGCCTCCTCATCCATTGTCCTTATTAGTTTTCCGTCCTCTCAGCCGCACTTCTGGGCGTGTACACTCTTCCTGTCTGCTGATTTCCCCCTTCGTTTCTTGTATTTTCGGCTCGTCCTTCGCTTTTTCTCTGCTGTGTGTTGTTGTATCTCTGCTGCATCCTCGGCTGATGACCAGGTCTCGCCTTCCTACATCTGTAACAAAAATCACGGTCAGCATAATTTTCTCCGGGACACCCATCACATTTCCACCTCGGATATTGTCTGTTTGGCTCTCGACCATTATGTGTAGTTCCCACGTTTTGTCCTGCTCTTGGTGCATAATTCCCTCCATTGTTCACATTGGGTTGTTGTGGACGTCTGCTGTCTTCCTGGTCCCTAATATTCTGAAAAACATCCAATATTTTTTCTAACTCATTTATGTCACTTACCTCTCTCGTCATCAACGTGATCTGTACCTCTCTCGGTAAATGTTTGCTGACATGGCGTACAAACGACTGGTTGGCAAAGGTGGTTCTAAGTGTTTTGCTTCGTTAAACAGTCTCATCGTATATACTGTAATATTATTATTTCTCCCAAATTTCCCAGTTCCCATTATCTGGCTGCGCAATATCTCCTGCTCCTCTTCCGACCAGTATTTATTACGGAACGCGGTTTCAAAATTTTCATACCTCTCCCATTCATTTGTATGTGTCTCCGCCCATATCTCAGAATTACCCTTAAAGCATTTTAAAATTTTTATAAGTTTCACCTCCCAACTACTACCGTAAAATTTGTTAAATTCACGTACTCGATTTAAAAATTGCATTGGATGCACTCTATGATTCTCACTACAAAAAGTTTCGAGTTCAATTTCATTATTTACGTCTCTTGTAATCAATACACGTTCAGTAACATTGCTTAATTTTTGGTTTATTACTAAACTCAACTCATCTTTCATATTACTAATGCTCTGTTCAATTGAATATAATTTTTTATCATTACTACATTCAGATTGAATGCTATTTTTTGTTATTATATTGATTGATTCATTTAACGCCTGTATTTCTGTTTTACAGGTATTCTCAACTTCCTTGATTTTCACGTCTGTATTATTTTTATGCTCATCAATATTTTGATTCATTTTTTCAATCTTAACCTCTACACTACTATATTTATATTCAGTATCAGTATTACATTTATTTATTTTACTCTCAAAATCATTTTTGATTTCATTAAGTTGTTCACTAAACTGCTCATTTACAGAATCGGTTATTTGTTTTTGAATGGTATTAAAACACTCGTCGAAAGCATTCAGACGCTTATTAACATTATCTTCAAACTTAACACTCTGTTGTTTCATATCATACAAACGCTTATCAAATTTTTCGTCAATATTATTTATGTCATCCTTTAACTCATGGAATTTAACATTCTGTTCATCGAATTTAACACACAACATTGCATTCATGCCACACAAATATCTCATCACATCACTATTGTCAGATTGATTATTTTTGTTAATCGATATTGGGGTTATTTGAATCCCCGAATCACCTGTAATATTTGTTTCACTTGTAACATTTATATTTTTATCGTCTTTACCTACATTGGATGTTGAATGTACTTCGGGGCTATTTATAACAGCTGATTCGTCAAAATTAATTATTTGGCTTACAATACTTTCATCATTTCCTGCCATTTTTATAAATTTACTGATTTAACTTTGTTTACATAAAAACATCTACCACTTAACTGTTACCACTTGAACATTGATGTACCAATTTATGTATGCTACGTAATTTTTACGTATTGTTACTTAACCTCTAACTCACACATCTCTTACTTTTTTTTTTTTTTTCTATTACAAAAAACCGCCTACTATCACCACCTATTTCGTACTTCAAATCAGGCCTAAACCCATATGAATTAATTCATCTGAGTTATACTGGCAGCGTCGCCAATTGTTATTGTTCTATTCTTTTTACTTACCACGTACTTACCGCCACTCTGACTTACCGCTCCCAGAAGATCCCAAACTATTAATAGGTCGCCACGATGTTTTCGGCTTTACATCGAAACCTTTAAAACAACTTTAATTGCCAGGTTCATTAGGCAAAATTTTCCATACTGGATAGGTGATGGTAATGTGGCGTAATAATTAACTTAACTCATGGTTACGCTACTAATTCATTTTATTAACATTCATTGCAAGCTTACGTTCTCCTCCACTTATAACTTTCATCAAACTCTTTACTTCAGGTTATACTTTAAAAAACATTCTATTAAATTACATTGATTTTACTTCTTTCTCGATTCTTGTTTAATCATGAACTGACAAATAATTTTATAGCATGTTACTTTTTCTCTTTCTAATTTCGCAACATATACGTATATAAAAAAATTACTCCAACTAACTTATTCTAATTTTTTTTTATGAGACGACCCAGTTTGCCATGCTCACACATTCATACTGTTTTACCTTTCCCTTATTTTATATAAAATAATAATATATTGAATTTGATACTATTACATGTGTAACGTCGTTCTTGCCGACCACATGGCGCGACACCCAGCGTCCTCTGATTTTATGTCCAAAAAAAAAATCGCTGTTTCACTTGTATTAAATTTTCACTACTTTCACTGTATAGGCTGTTAGTTTATACTACTTTACACATCTTTTATACACTTGGATGGTTGGCCAACCGTAATAAGCTCGAGCAGAAAGTTAAGATGACCACTCGCGGTCTGTATTGGTAGTCGACTGCTGTTACATGCGGGCGGACATCACTGCCTTTCTTGCTACTACATTTCGTCGCTGTTCATAGCCTTCATGTGGCAAATTATTAGTAGTGGCACCGGGAACATGGTTTGTGAGTGTTCCCAAAGGGGTGACGAAATTTCACTGCCTCTCTGCACGTCACACAAATGGGCGTGTTCTTAATTATGCTTCCGCCCGCTTCTGAACACATGGCACACAAAATTCACAATCAAGCCATGTTGTTTTTAGCTTCTCGGCGTCGTTTGCGCGTCACACAGTACTACAGTTCTTAGAATTGTATTGTGTTCTCTCATACCTGCCGCATTCCATTGTACAACTACACCTCACTGTTCCTTTGTTTGACAAGGCTTCATTTAACCTGTGGCTGGCCACACAAATGTGAAACAAAATTATGATTTTTAATAAAACAAAACCCTCTCCTTTTAGCCCCGTTACACTTCAACAAAATCAACAGACCTTGAGTTCTCTTTAATTCAAAAAGGTATGCAAAAACGTAGTTGATTCTGTTTGAATTTACGGCAGTTATCATTTGTCATATAAAAATTACCCTTGTTAAAACATAAATTGTTGCAGGTAAACTACCCCTTTCTCTTAACCGATCTTCACCAACACCAATAGGTCTTGAGAACTCTACAATTCAGGGCTGTATGCAAAACATTATTTGATTCTGTTTGAATTTGTGGTTCTTATCGTTTGCCATAGAAAAAAATCTACAGACAGACACACACACACATACACTTTTCGAAAAATGACTTTTTTCATCTTTTGAGTGTAGTACAATCAGAATCTGCAATAATCTCGAACACGATTTTTTTTGCCATCACCATACTTCCATTTCTTAAGGAACATGGAAGTAAAATTACCCTTGTTAAAACATAAAACGTTGCAGGTAAACTACCCCTTTCCCTTAACTGATCTTCACCAAAAACAATAGGTCTTGAGTACTCTACAATTCAGGGCTGTATGGAAAAAATTATTTGGTTCTGTTTGAATTTGCGGCTCTTATCGTTTGCCATAGAAAAACCTACAGACAGACACACACACACACACACACACACACTTTTTGGAAAATGACTTTTTTCATGTTTTGAGGGTAGTACAATCAGAATCTGCAATTATCTCGAACATGATTTTTTTGCCATCACCATACTTCCATTTCCTTATGGAACATGGAAGTAATATAATACATAAATGAGTAAAACTAGAATGTAAGAAATAAGACATTGTGAATAAACCTATTTAACTATGAGGAGGTCTGCGCACCTCAGACAGTTATTTTGTATCATGGAACTATAGAAAGTGAATGATATAAAATTTTACAAATATAATAAGGTCAAACTATAATTATAAAAGTTGTATAGTGTGAAAGTGAGAATAACAGTGAAATACGGTAAAAAGGAAAAATTGTGTATAATGAAAGTGATGAAACATAATTATAATGAGCATTGAAGGGGATATATAATCTATATGAACCAGTTATATGACCCATATAGTGAAATCAAACAAAGTAAAAAGTTAAAAAATAGAAAATCTTACATTAAAAAAACTTATAATAATATAGTGACGAAGAAGAAGTAAAGGTCAACAGAATCATGTGAATTAGAAATTGTGAGACCGAACTTGTGACCATAACATATGATAGCCAAAGCCTTCACTAAAGTAATTAGTGTTTTGGTAAAAAGAAGGGATATTGTTGGAAAAAAATCTAAAAACAAGGCAGACCATAATAATATGACTGCTGAACCTTGATACAAATTAATGACCGATAAAGATGAGATGATCCAGGAAAACCATTCAAAAGACTAGAATAATGTTATAATCAAAGGTACAAAAATTTGAAGTCCAGGAGTGAAGAATTAAGCAATAAATGCACAAGAGAACTACCAGATTGGTGAGATTGCTTCAATGCTAAGCCAGATATTTGAACTACATTACTGCATTAATGATCGAGTTACAACTAGTAGTATGACCAAAACAATATAAACACTATAAAAGTGAATGTTTATTTGTACACTTGTATACGATAATTATTAGTATTAAGAATTCTCTTTTTGATTGTTATTTTATATGATCCAAAGAACCTACCATTATTCAACAGACATTCACAACACACAATTACCAAATCTCATCATAAATATTATATTTTATATTATATTTATAACTTGTACCATACTTTAACTATACTTTTACGTTAACCCTGAGATTCAGATTGTTCATGTTCTACAAACTAATGAGCCACCACTGTTAGAAGAGGACTTTGAATGTCCATATGATTAATCAATGTCAAAATAAAAGGAGTAAAATAAAGAAATAATTGAGTTTGAGAAAAAACGAGAATAAGGAGTTTGACTATTTATTTAACACAGAGTTACATAGAAGTATACTAAGAAGGGTAAGTTTAAGAGTTAAAAGCAGTAGACAGAGTTATTTATTTTTACAAATTGATGCAACCAACGCGGGGCTTCATCGTCAAGAAAGCATTTATTAAGTGTTAATAATAAATTAATTAACCAACTAAAAGGGTATAAATTCGTTTAGTTACAATATATACATACAGTAGACTCCTGACTATCCGGCCTAATGTGGCGGAAGGAGAGGCCGGATAGGCTGGAATTCTATAATTACTCACTTCCTTCCCCACCCATACCATTAAAAAACACACTTTTTATACTAAAACCCAATCTTATTCATATTTTTCTGACCTCTTAGTACAGGCCAGTACTTTATAAATGTTTGTTGTGTACTGTACTGTACGTTTTAAAAATTGATTACAGAAAAAGGAAGTCCGAGAATAAAAATATTCTATACACATTTTAAAATAAATTTTATAATGTACAACTTAATTACAGGAAACATAAAATGATGTACACTGTACAGTATGAATACATGCAACTTTAAAATAAACAAAACATTAACGTAAAACGTAGGTCTATTTGTTAAAAAAATGATTTAAACTTATTTTACTGTTCATTGATAAATGATTACACATATGTGAAAAGGTAGGCATAACATAAAAGAGTTAAAAGTTACAATTTTTAGTTTTAAAAAAAGTGTGTTTGATAGATGACTCCTTCCCTCTTTTGGCCTTCTTCCTCGACGCAATGTCCCTCCACTTACGCAACCAGATGATATCAGCTGATGTCGCTTCCTCCTGCTGACTAATGTACTGCAGCGCTTCCTCAATTGTCTTGAACCCTTCCAAATGAGCAATGAGATTTTTCTTGTCATCTAAAGATGGCTCCTCCTCCTCTTCTTCTATTTCTTCTCCCTGTGTCACCATTTCCACAACATCATTGTCAGTTATTTCATCAATTTTGTCGTTTGCCATCCATTCTCTAATGTCCTCTGGACTGACATCATCACAGCCCATTACTTTTTCCAGCAACGAAACAAGTTTATCGTTTCAACTTCCACTTTGGTTCAAGGTTGAAATGTCCACCTTCATGGTCCAAAAGAATTTTCCAAAACCTTACAAGTGGTATGTTTGGAATCTCTTCCCATGCTTCGGCCAATCACCTTATGTCAATCTTTTTCAGAGTGGTTAAGTAGTCTTAATTATTATCAATCGCTGATATCAACGAACTGAGAAGACGCCGGCGATACTTTTTCTTTAGCATTTCAAGGACGCCCTGGTCCATCGGCTGACAAATAGCCGTCACAGCCATGGTAAAAATAAAGCTTTGATGTCTCCATCTGTGAGTTCGTAATTGGCCGAATGCGAAGGTGCGTTGTGAAGAATTAGCCACAGCTTTTCTTGACAAATTGTTCACTTTCAAATGTTTTTCTACAGTTGGTACGAATTCATTTTGGAACCAGGTTTTAAAGATTTCTGAATTCATCCATGCTTTCTTTTGATGTGTGTAATATACAGGTAGAGTTCCTGATTTTCCAGTTTTCTAAAAGCTCTATGTTTCTTTGATTTTACTATTAAAGTCAACCAAAGCTTGAGCTTGTGGTTGCCGGTTGCATTACTGCAAGCCAAGATGGTGACTCGTTCCTTGCTTTTCTTGTATCTTGGTGAAGCGGCTTCTTTTTTTTTATGCAAGCGTTTTTCTAGGGAGCATCTTATAATTTAAACTGGTCTCATCGCAGTTGTACAACTGCTCCCCAGAAATTCTCTCCTTTTCAATAAGCTTAAAAAGATAGTCTTTGAACAAAGGCACAGCCTCTTTATCAGTAGATAATGCCTCCCCACTTATGGTAATCTTGCAAATACCGAATCGTTTTTTCCACCGATCTAACCATCCATCACTGGCAGTAAATTCTGACTCTTCTTCTATTTTTTGCTTAAATTGCAATGCTTTTTCCTTCAATATCGGCCCAGTAACAGGCAAGCCTTTTCCTCTTAAGTGTTCATGCCACAAAAATAAAGCTTCCTCAACTTCACTATGCGTATCTTTCAGCATGGTTTTTCTTACTTTCATTCCACTTCCACTAGCTTGGGCAGCACACCACTTTTCAATTTTTTGCTCGATTTTTCTTCCAGTCACCAACTGTACTTTTCCAACTCTAACTCCAAAGCAATACAGTAGTTTTTGCCGTTACCCCAGAGTCCAGTCGTTTTATAGCGCGTATTTTCTTCTCCATAGTCGCTACAACCTTTTTTTTCATTTATCACCCACTTCGTAATCTTCAATTAAAAAAAAAAACCCCCGAAGCACACCAAAAAACAATTTATGAACGTAACTAGGAACAGTGGAAAACGTATTCCGCACTTGTTGACATCCGATACACAACTGACGAAACAACGAGCAGGTAGCAGCAGGGTGGTGAAAATCCGCGCTTTTCATGTTGCAATTTGTGTTTTGCACACGGCACATAAGTTCAAAATAGGCCGGATAGTCGAGTCTACTGTACTTATTTATTTATTTCGTAAATTGTGGGATAACCAACTCACTAAACCAGAGAAAATATTTCAATACGATTATGATATAAGAGACAAAAAATATTGGAAGTGTCTCTTTTTAGTATTATATTTAGAAATAATTTCTCAAAAGAAGCTTACAGTATAGCAAAGTCAATAATGACTTAAAAGTTCATTTGACTTGGTACTGTTCATATATAATGTAGCTTTCTGAACAAAATAAGAGTAACTTTTGACTAAAGCTTGCACAGCTGCTACGAAAAAGAGTAAATTACTCAAGATATGTGGGAAACTAGTGGGCACTCAATTACAAAAGAGCTCGTGCCCTCACAGTGCATCACTCAAAAATGTTATATAGAATATAAAAAGTGGAATGCTGCATATTTCATCATTTTGATGTAATTGAATGTTTTAACACTTCTACATTTCTGCACATTAAATATTGATTTCCACCAATAAGTTGCGCAAAGTTTGCTTGCTTGTAATAAAAAAATCAACAAATTATATAATAAGCATTTAATATAAATGGCAATGTAAAATGAATTTAAATATACAATATCAGATGTTTATTTTTTTTTTAACTAGGCATCTGTGATTGAGTCTTTTCTCATGTGCTTGAAATGTAACAAAAGAGAGATAAAATAAAATTCAAGACTACTAATGTGATACGTCAATATATTTTCATTAAAAAAAGCACTCAAATTAATTGATATGAGAGTTCCTGTGATGGTGTAAATTTATTATAAGATATCTCAACATTAAAATAGTAGAGATGTCATAAAGCAGGGACACTAAAAAAATATACAAGGTAGATTCAAAAAGTTTCTGTAATTAGTTTATTTCATAAAAAACTGTGTACATTGAAGTGTTTTACATTGTATTTCCTTCCAAGGAGGTTTCCATCAGCAGCTACACACTTCTGTCCACACTTGTGAAGTTTCGGAAACACTCCTGTAACCCATTGTTAGAAAACCTGCTTCAGCTACTTCACCACTGTGGTGATAACGTCATCAGCATCCTTATACCTTTTCCCTTTCAGAGCTGATTTCAAGTGAGGAAACTTAAAAATTGGCTGGCGCCAAGCTGGGAGAATATGGTGGGTATTCAAAAGGTGTCATGTTATAGTATGCAAGGTACTCCTTGATGTGCTGGCAAATTGTTATGCAAAAGAACGAAGAGTTTTCCATTTTTCAGAATGCTTCCTTCTGGCTGCATTCCGCAGATGACAAAGGATATTGACGTACATTTCCTTGTTAACCGTTTGGCCTTGTGGAATAAATTCATTGTAGACAATTCCCTACAAATCAAAAAAATTTCCAACATAACTTTTCCTGTATTCTTGTTCAAAACTTCTGTGTCTGAGAAGGTGATTTTGATTTCCATTCAAATAACTGGCATATTGACTGTGAACCATACAAAAATCATGATTTCTCATCTCCTGTGATTATACTATTCAGAAAATTTTTATCTTACTCAGGCATAGTGATAAAGTTTCCTACTAGTGTCATTCATGTTTCTTTCTGATATGCAGAAAGCATTTTTGGAACACACTGTGTTGGTAAAACCCAATGCATTTTCAGGTCATTATGCAGGATACTGTGACAATTTCCTCTCAAATGAAGTTGCAACTTCTGGTGATATTTCCTCAAAAGATTTCCACCTGTTACCTCAATCAGTCCTTTGAACACACTCAATGATTTTGTTGTTTGTAGACAGGTGCCCACTATGAACAACCTTGTCAACACTCTCTCATGGTGACCCGTGTGCAGCTCATATATTTGTTGTTTTTTCATTACAAATTCACTGTATGCTTTTTTGGTTTAGTGAGCAACATTTTTGTTATATTTAAAGTAACATTACTGTCTCCGATGATGATTTTGAAACAAACAAAAAATTTTATATTTGTAGACTTTTAAATTACTGACATTTTTAAGTACAGTGATGTCACATGCACGTTGAAGAAATACACAACTGTGCTATTGTTGGATAAGAAGGACCAGCCATATTGTGTCGTCATGAACACTGCCAATTTATGAACCAATTCCCTGCTGTGATTGTTATTTTAAACATGAGGCATTGATTTCAGGAACTTATTGAAACTACCTTGTGAATTAGCAGATATAATAGAACTGAAATGAATAATATAATATTTGTAGTTTGGGTCTAAGAACATCTCAGAAACAACAAGTTTTCAAGAATCAGAAATAATAAAAGTAAAGCTTGTCTTAATATTTCACGTATCAAAATGAGTTTTAAATATCAAAGGTTCTTAGTAACAAAATGTGGAAGTAATTAAAAGAATTACTAACATACAAATCCTTAGCTGGTAGATAACAATAGAGCGTTCACAAAAGAATGTCAGAACCATCCAGAGTACAATGATTGTACAGCTCAGCATCTGTTTAAAACAGGCATACTGGATTGTTAAATTAAGCAAGGAAGCAGCATTAACACATGATGGAGGCTTTCCAAGATCTATTAGATTTTATAGATTGTAAAGGTATGCAAACTATCTGTATGTGTGTCACCAAAGCAATCTGTTAATCATAGAATGCACACCTTTATTTTGATGACATGATGGCACCGTTTCCAACATTCAACCAGCTGCCAACAGCATATGTGCATGATTGTCTGCTAGTCCCATTATTAACTTCCCTGAAGTTCAAGCATTTCAGTTAGACATAGTTTACGTTATGCAATGCTCAGGCTCCTGGCAGAGGAATCAATCACATAAAATAAATCAGTGACAAGGTGCCTTGTACTATCTTTTTGATCTGATGGTGACTGGTTAGAATGGGCGCTATCTGGATTATTCAGGCGCACAGCCCCCAGCAGCAGCCAATCGGTTTCACTCTTCCCTTTCCATTGACCAAGAGCCTCATGTTCGATGCTGTCCAGCAATTGTATGGTTCCTCCAGAATGTTATCCCAGTGGTAGTGAAATAAGGCAGATACCGAAGTACAGGCTTCAGGTATTGATAATCTCTCACAAGTGCATTGCACCATGAAAATTATTCTGCTTTTTGGGTCAGATCAGGGTTGTGACTCAAGACTCATGTTTTCTCACTCAATTCAGTGTTTAAAGCTGTAAGAATTTTGTTTATACATTTCTCTTCTAACATAGTGTATATAAAACTATATGAAAAGTATCAAAAACTTGAAGTCTGTTCCTTAAAATATGTTCCCATTTGTCAAATTGTAAAATAAGTTCTTTCTCAGAGAAACAATTTATCTATTTATTATGAAATTTCTTATATTCATATTATAACAAGAATCTGAACTGTTTCTGTGTGTATGAAAATTACACAGAATTTGTGTTTTTATGAACATGGAACAGAATTTAGGCTTATTACACCAGTAGGTATGGTGCTTGACTTGTGGTCAAGAAATGTTGGGTTCACTTCCCAGGCAGCACGATGATCTCAAAGTGGGGTTTTTCAGCCTGGGGGTGATGGACTGTATATAGTACATTGCTGAAATGTAATACTGGCCACAATATATTCCTGTACAACTGAAGCTGGAGTGTACCTTGCCAGCCTCTCATGAAGTTCTTCAGCATTAAAGGAACCATTACTACTATTCTGGAAGAGAAGAGATTCTGCAACTTCATGATATATGAGACATTAATATATAAGACTTGTATGCAAGACATTAATAAACCCTGTTGTATATGTTTATAAAATGTGCTTTTGGAAATAATATAATGTGGAAGTAGTGGTCAGTAAACTTAATAAAGAATATTTTGAACTGATAGAACAATAAAGTCTACGTTTTGCTAAGACCATTGAAGTTATAACGACAAAATTTTTATATAATTTTTTCGTAAGTGAACGTTGTAACTAGGGTTTGCTGACAACTAGACAAAGATATACGATGGCTCGGTAACATGTGTTGTCCAAGACAAAGGAAGACAGGGTGTAGAAGAACAATGCCTCTGTCGTAGCAGCTGTTCGGTTAAGCGAATTGCGGACGACGCGCTGGACCTAAGAGAAACAAAGGAGAAATGTATCGCTAAGAAGAGACAAAGAAGGGCGACATAGCGACGCTATACGAAAGACAATAAGCCACGTGCGTTGAGCTGAACACCAAACACGGCATTACAGTGCAACAATAGACAGGAAAGGCCTGGCTTGATTGACGACAATACGTTTGCAAATTAACGAACTGCGGGACATCCAGCTTTACCAGAAGGGTGCGTAGCTAAGGATGGCCTGGAGAGCAGATGTAGCAGCTGTCAGGGATACTCAGAATTGACCACACTAGTTGTGGGAACGGCTAGGAGAAGCTAATAGACAATGCTAGCATTGGTCACGGTTAAGGAGAGTACACGTGTTGAACAAAAGGGCAGATGTGAGGCCACACAGCAATTAAAAGCACTTTGTCTGAAAGGACAAGACGCCAAGATACAAGGATGATAGACAGGCGTTAAATTGGTCATCCGCTTCAAACGATGAGTGGAGCCAACCAGGAACTTTTAAGGGTAGGGAATAAGGAAGCCTATCAGAGTCGAGAATTGAGGAGAACGTTCCTACAAGAATATTGCCACGGAAACGAGCTGGAGGAACGAATGAAAATGAGGCAGAAGAAAATCTAGAGTATTAAGGCGGAGTTTCCACCAGAAAACTACTAAAAACCAATAGAAGCGCAGAGGTTGAGAAGTTAAGTGGGAATTAGAGAATGTAGTGGGATTTTGGGGTATAAACTAGAGTGTTGACCGCGAGCGGGGGTCTTACTTTATTAGTCATATATCGGAGAGTATGATCTCTCAGGTTTTAAGTTATTAGTCATAGATCGAAGAGTATGATCGCTGAAGTAGTATATCAGAAGTCTTGTAACAGACATTTTATATCTTACATCTAGTAGCCGAAGTCGAGAGTCTGATATCAAGAGTATTATAACTTATATATCGGAACTGTCGGGAGTGCGGATGCCGTAACGGAGTAAGGTAATCAGTTGAAGAGTCGATGTGAGTTTATAAGTACGAACAGTCGAGAATCGGAACCCGGTAATGGGACTTGGTGATTAAAAGACATGTCGAACTATAACTAAAATCGACTAAGTTCGTCGTCATGAGTTAATATCATTACCAAAGACGTTAATCCGATCTAAAGTGCTGTAAAATGTGTAATAGATAAACAATGTCGAAATAGTGATAGCAAAAGAGAACTGGTAGTTGAACTAATTACGGTCATGAAATTAGAGACAATCATCACTATTAACACCACTAAATATAACCAAATGGCATGTTAACAAAGTTAATTCGCGGGAGAACAGTGCGAATAAAAACACAGAGCATACAACACTTAGTGTAATTCCAAGCAACCCTTAACATACACAGAATAATTCAATGACACGAGTTGAAACAATTCAGCAAAATTTAGAGTTATCGAATAACATGTATTAAAATTCGAAAGTCCAATAACCAGAACTAAACCATAAGTTATATATATATATATATATGTGTGTGTGTGTGTGTGTGTGTGTGTGTGTGTGTGTCGGGGTGCGAGAGGAGAAGTGATTAGTGCGAGTGCATTCTACGAGGTGACAATGCCAGCTGCAAGGACTTCCAGAAACCTGGAGAGAGAAGGAAACAGGATGACAGCGCAGAGGACACTTCGCCGTAGAATGGATTAACATACATCAAGTAAATTTATATTCATGCACAACTAATTAAGTAAAAACACTGTCTGTTCATCTGAAAGAACTCATAAATAATAATATTTAAAGAAATTAATGAATAGTAGCTAGTCAGGGTAAATTCATAAGACAACTATTACAGATGATAGTAATTTATATCCAATCTTCATGAATCCATTTATTAGGAATTGTTTAATATAGAATAAAATGTATAATAATGATGATTAAAGTCTAATAAGTATCTAGAAGAAGAGTATAGGAGATTAAGCAAGTGTTAACAAAATAATAAATGATAGATTGACGTAGTCAGTAAAATTGCAAGATATATGTTGTATTTCTTTTCAGGAAATCATGAAAGTGACATCAATGCTATTAACTGTAATAAATTAAGTAAGTGACATCAATGCTATTAATTGTAATAAATTAAGTTAACCTTGTAAAGCCTTGTGTATGTTGTCAATTATTTGAAAACACCAAAAGATTAAAATTTAGTATATGACACCAAAGAAATTGAACAACGACTTCTAAACAATAATTTAATATTACATAGGTATACGTAATCAATAACAATCACAAACAAATTATTATTCTATTTGATGCTTCACCTAGGAAGCTTAAGAAGATTTAAATTACAACTCCATACGTAATAACTTGTGAAGTAGTTAACAAACCAATTAATTAACATCAAAACACTTTATCTTTATATTTCACGCCCACACTGCGGCACACACACATTATAGTTATATTTGGCATCCCAACACACGGGACATAAATAATTAAAGTAAATAAACAAAAATTTATTATACACATTTATTGTAAACTAATAAAAAATTAGTTATAAAGTTGACAAGGTGATGAACTAAAAGTATAAATGGAGCAGAGAAACTCTTCATTATCATACTGACTTCATAATAGATTGTTCTCCATGTATGCAATCTGATACACTTCATCACTGCTTTACATGTCATTTACTTGATTTGCCCAAGAGTCTTTTCCATAAGATTTCATTCCTTGATATATTAAAGTCTGCTTACATTGGACCCATTGTTTTTATTTGTTGTCATAATTTTCTCTTCAAATATAACATGTATATTATTCTTTTCTATAGACCAATCTGAACACCACAGGCAATAATGTAAGTCAGTAGTGTACACAAAACAAATTAAAATGTTATAATTAAGCTTGCATTAAGAACATTGGATACAGTCACAGGATTCAAGAAATTCTTGGATTTCGTTGTCCATGACGTGTCCGTTACTTAACTAAATATCACTATAGTATTGACGACTCGGAACACTAGGTTTTTTATAAGTAAAAACGTAAAGTTTTACCTTACAGCCTAAACCGGCTTTCGCCTATAGAAGGCTTCATCAGAGGCTGTCGTAGGTAGCGCTGTTCGTCTTGTTGTTGGCGACGAGATAGTTTTTCGAAAGATCGAAGCTGTGTGTGTGTGGTGAGATGTGTTCGAATAATGCGTAAAATATCTAGCAGAATCTAACGGTTATGACAGAACAATAGTCACTAAACTCCTACACAAAACAGACAAAGACAGAAAACAACAAATTCATAACACTAACATACATCAACAAACATACAGAAAAAATTGCCCACAAATTCAAAAAAGCAGGATACAGAATCGCTTACAAAACTACTAACAAAACAGAACACACACTATCAAAACGCATGCCCAAAGCACAAAACAAATTCGATCTACCCGGTGTATATAAGCTAAATTGTTCAAATTGCAATAAATTCTACATAGGCCAGACAGGACGTAGCTTCAAACATAGATACATTGAACACACAAAAGCACTCCACACCACTACAGAATCTACCTTTGCAAACCACCTCATTGAAGCAAACCACACATATAAAAACATCGACAATAACATGAACATACTACACGTACACACAAAAGGCCGAAAACTAGACACTCTAGAACAATTAGAAATATACAAACACACAAAAACAAATAAAAATGACATCCTAAATGAACTGACACAATTCAAATCGCACGCATTATTCGAACACATCTCACCACACACACACAGCTTCGATCTTTCAAAAAACTATCTCGTCACCAACAACAAGACGAACAGCGCTACCTACGACAGCCTCTGATGAAGCCTTCTATAGGCGAAAGCCGGTTTAGGCTGTAAGGTAAAACTTTACGTTTTTACTTATAAAAAACCTAGTGTTCCGAGTAGTCAATACTATAGTGATATTTAGTCAAGAAATTCTGTTGGGTTTGTAAGGTATTTTTGAAAGATTCATGGAGTCAGATGTTTTCACTCTGTAATTTTCCATTGATGGCAACTGATTCAAAGGTAGCATGCAGAGGTTTTTGTTTTACTAGTAATTCCCAGATATTTTACAAAATGTTCATGTTTGCTTTCAAGAGATCATTTTATTGTGTTTTCAAAAAAGGTGAGTGTGTCGTGGGACACACCTAAAGTGAGAACTTCAGTGTCGAGTAATCTGATTCAACGTGTATAAGGTTGCTCAATGTATTTGGAGTAAGAGAGATTTTCCTATAAACAATTAAGATTCAAATATGAGTCAACAGGTAATTAAACGAAGGGAGGGCAGAGTAGTGTTATGTATGTTCTATTATAAGAAATCGATATTTACAATGAACGTAAATAGAATCATACCACAAGTCATATTGTTTTCATAAAGTGCGGAAATGGTGTCAGGAGTTCTCTAATGGCCATACAAACATTCGGGACAAAGATCATAATAGCTGACCTTCATTTGCCATTAATGAGCTCATGCAACAAAAATTCGTGCAAGCAGATGTTTCACAATAAGCAAGTTAAGTGATAGAAAATCACCAACTGTTCTATACGAAATAGTTACAAAAAAGCTCCATTAACCAAAACAATGGGTGCTCACCGAGGCCCATAAAAATTGGAGAATGGTAGGGCTAAGAAGTTTCTGGACCAGTATCATGCTGAAGGAGACGAATACCTCAAACGTATTGTCACTGGAGATGAGACTTGAATCTTGTACTTAAGCACAGAAACTAAACAACAATCGATGAAATGGAAGCAAACAACACTGTATGCAAATGGTTTAATCTCCTAAACCAAAACAAAATTCAAGCAAACATTTGCTGGCACGAAGATTATGGCTGCAGTTTTCTGGGACCACCAAGGTATCTTATTTGTGGAATCCCTGGAATGACTTATGATAATAAATTCTACAGTTATTTCCAAACACTAGAAAAACTGGGAAGGGCTATACAGAATTGCCAGCACGCCTTTTGTCTTCAGGCTTCATCCTGCTTCACATAGTCGACGATGCACAACCACATAGCGCCACAGTCACACCACACATAAAATTTCAGAAATTCAAAAGGAATATTTTTTTCACCCCCTTTATAGTCCAGACTTGGCACCAGGTGACTTTTATCTTTTTAAGCACCTGAAATATTTTTTAAGTTTCACAGAAATTCAGAAACAATGACAAACTCATAAATGCTGTGAAGGAATGGTTAATAAACAGGCGGCAAACTTCTTGAGAAAGGTTTAAAGAAGCTTGTCTCAAGCTATAAAAGTGCTTATTTAATGGCAGCAACTATATGGAAAAAGTGTACATGGATTAGGATTAAGTGTAGTAAAATATTGTTTAGTTAAAAGACTTTTTTAGTAGCCTTCTGGACCTTACTTTCTAAATGGCCCTCGCACTTTGTATTGATTTTTGTATGAATTAATATGAATTCACTTCAAATATTTCAATCCTGAAGTATGAATATATATTTACTGTTTTTTGTATACATGTACAGTACTAATTCATGATTACCTGGAGATAAAGGCATTAAATTACAGATGTTTCTTAAAAGATTTAAAGTGAAGCCTTTTTTATTTCGCACATCCAGTTGCTCATAGTTTCAATAAATTTAATTATTGCAATGAAAACATAGTGAACACATTTATACTATTAGCATAATAATTTTCAAACAGATCTGTAAAAAGGCAACCATGTAAAAGGGGAAGTTTCAAAACCTTATGAAGGTTTTGAATGTTTACTTTAATTAATTGTTATGTAGGCTAATTGATCAGACCATTACCATTTTTTTGAAACATCTTTCAGTCACTACTAATCTATGATTTTTACAGGTGCTATAATAACTCTAATTTCTACTAAAAGTAAATATGTACAAGACATCTACATATACACAAAAGCAACCTGTCAAACCAAAAATTGAATATCAACTCAAAAAATCCAAAATTTTGTTTTAAAAAATAATACAACTCACTGGTAAATAAATTTTGCCTGCCCTTGATAGTACACCAAACAGAACCAGGGAATGCCAAACACAACATTGCACTAAGGTTAAAATTGTTTGTAATGCCAGAGACAATAACAGATTAGTAGTAATGACATGAAGTAAATTTTGTGGAGAAAGAAAAAACTAATTATTTTCTAAAGTATGGCATATTTTTTTAATATTAATGTAACTTCTAATTGCTTAAAATCTTTGCAATATAAAATACATAGCTGTATAAATAAATTTTAAATTATAGAACTGAGCCCTTTCAAAAATTACAATGTTGAAAGTTAAGATAATTTTTCACTTTAAGGTTAAAAATAAATTACAAAACCAACATGTAATCAAAGCAAAAACAGTTATTTACTCAATACATGATGCAGTATGGAAAACAATAAAATATAAGCATAAGTTTTACAAAATAATTATCATTACCATTCATCGTTAGCATCTACACGTATTAGCCAAGTTAGAATTTCTTCGTAAAAATGCCTGTGTTCTGGAATCTAACACGTGTTTTTTCAGATTTTCCATCTTTTTGTTATTCATTAGAAGTTGAAACCTGAATTGAACTTGCTCAGCCTGGTTTTCTTATAATTTAATGAGTACTTATCTAAACCACCAACGTATATATCAAGATAGACACCTGCGCAGGACCCTCCCAGAGTTTCAAATTAAATAAGATAGGTAGGCTAAAAAAGGATTCATTTGCCACGTGGTTTGTTGATAGTTTCATTTGCTACAGCAGTTTTCTTACAAAAATTAGACCACCATTTATCAATATCAGCAACTTCATCGCTATCTCCCATTGGCACAATAAATCTGTTATTTTTATGCAACTGACACAATGATTAATAATATACTCTTTCATACCTACTGCTTACTGCCTACTGCTCTTTCATATTGTATTCTGTACTGCTTATGGATGAGCCTTTCAATCAGACCAAAATCTCTGTTGGAAGCATTGAATGAATGTCCTTTAAGAGGGAAAAAATAATGTATAGTTTCTAACCTACCAATTTCAACTAATAGCCTTATAAGGCCAGTAGTGACTTACAGCTGTGAGACATGTACCATGCAGAAGAAAAATGAAGAAGAACTTATTAAATGATTTGAGAGGAAAATTCTGGGAATTTTTAGGCCAGTAGTGCAACAAGATGACACTTGGCGGATCCACATGAATCTTGAACTTGATACATTAATAAACAGCAAAAACAGAGTACAGTTTATTAAGTCGCAGAGAATTATATGGCTAGGACATATTTACAGAATGGAAAAGAGCAGAAATATGAGAGCTACATCATCAGCAGGCTTCATTTCTATTAGTATGACAATCAAACATTTACTGTTCGGGTTCTCAAACTCAAAACTACCACCACGTTGAAGTTTAGGCCCAGAGGAAGACCGAGAAAGAGGTGGATGGAGTGTATTGAGAAGGACCTGCGAACCATGGGGATCAGAGGATGGAGGATTGTTGCTGAGAACAGAAGGGAATGGTGTAGGATTGTTGAGGAGGCAAAATCTCATAGAGGGATGTAGAACCAGAGGAAGAAGAAGAAGAGTTTCAACTAATGCAGTACATGCTCTTATTAGGGAATGATTCTGGTTTTGTCCAACGTATTCATTGGAATATAACTGAAGTTCTTTTATGTTATCACATACATGATTTTTTAATGTAATCTAAAATAAAATAATATACACCACTGGCCCTTTTTTGTTATCCTTCATGGTCTACGTACATCACGGACTTTCCAGAACCAAGATTATGAATGTTGAAAACACTGACCAACAGCTGATGTAAAGAAAATATATCTTGTACAGTTGTTCATGGGAGAGGTACATTTTGCATAAAGCCAAAGTGCAGTGAGAGTACATTTTAATTTTTTTGCCTCATCTCTTTGCTCCGCAGTAAAACATTTCTTCGCTGTGCGTTACGAACCACTAGTTCAGCAGCAGCCCCTTTTTGCTATTTTGTTTAATGTTGGGCTTCTTAATTTAACAGGAGCTGTTCACATGTTACACACATGTCAATTTGAGGTTGCACAAAAGTTAAAACAAAATTTGTGCTACTTAAAATAATTTAAGTAATGTTTGTATTTAATTTTTGCTGTGGGATACTTTTCTTTAAACATATCAAACAATAACTTCACATTCAGTCAAGGATCAAGACTTGTACTTATCATGATTTTGAACTCCTTTTTTCGTCTCATTTTTACTAAATGAACATTAATATCATCAGCAGGCTCCATTTCTATTAGTGTGACAATCAAGCGTTTACTGTTTGGGTTCTCAAAACTACCACCAACTGGCAAACAAGTTCAGATTTGAAAGGTTTGCACTCCTGGAGTTGAGCGATTTCAAAAATGAATGCTATTCAAGATTGGAATTTGTATTATATGAGATGGAATTGAGTCCTTGTAGTACAGAACGATGTATCTACTTACCATAAGGGCAAGAATTAAAAAAAAAAAAAAAACAATTTTGTAAAAATAGAGTTGAGCCCTTTCTTAAATAACTGATTTGGTTATGACTTGTTAATTTTTTTTTAATAACATCACATTTCATAACAAAATTTTATTTTGAATTACAAACAATGGAAAACCTGTATAGATATTTTTTTAAGCAACTGAGTATTAAAAATTATTATTATATATATAAACTTTCACAATATGAACTTACTTTCTTTACACTTTCCAAAACGTTTCGAGGTGATGTTCCTCTTCCTCAGTTGGAGTAAATGCTGATTGTCAGTTAACAGAATAACGGTTATGGACTTAGGTGTGTGTGGTGGGGGTTGATGGTGGGAGGGAATTGGCGCTGAGGTTCAAATTGTGTGTTTGGATGAGTGTATCGAATAGTGTATGTGATCTATAATGTAATTGTTCATTTAATATGTTGTTTGGTTGTAGTGTGTGATATCTGTATATTTCAAATTGTTCAGCTGTGTTTAGTTTTCTACTTTTAGGTAAGTAGAAACAACATAATAAGTACAACCAAACAACATATTAAATGAACAATTACATTACATATCACATACACTATTCGATACACTCATCCAAACACACAATTTGAATCTCAGCGCCAATTCCCTCCCACCATCAACCCCCACCACACACACCTAAGTCCATAACTGTTAACTGACAATCAGTATTTACTCCCACTGAGGAAGAGGAACATCACCTCGAAACGTTTGGGAAAGTGTAAAGAAAGTAAGTTCATATTGTGAAAGTTTATATATATAATAATATTTTATAAAGTGAACGAAGAGGATGGATCAACAAGATAATTAAAAATTAATTTTTGTTAGTTTTATTATCTAATTAATTGTATACTACTATTCAGTAGTTGGACTATATTTATTTTGATTAATACGTCTTCTGAATCCACATATTCTATATGTTAGTCAATTTTATGAAGAGTTAATATATCATCTTGTTCTTTCCTCCCACTTTCTATATGCATCCAGTTTGAATGATGCCAATCTTATGATGATGTAGCTATGTTGGTCATTAGATTTTTTTGTGGATCTGAGTAGTTGTATGTTATGTCCGAATATTCTTACACTTCTTTCCAATCTTCTAACTCACCTATCTTGAGAGACCAGTGAATGATGTCATACAGGTGATTAGCTAGCTCTCTGGCAAATAAAACAGATGGACTAAATCCACCAAGTTTTATCTCTACACATGTCAGTTGTGGGCTACAGTGTGACTAATCTTGATGTGCATGTTGTAACTTATAATACTATAAGAGCCCTTGCTGAGAATAGCTGGTGTTCTCAAAACAGGAGAGAGGATATCTACCTGAAACTGACTGCCATGTTTTACTTCATTTCTTGAAAAATATTTCTTTAAATTCTTGGATTTTGTTCTCCATGATGTGTCCGAGTGTTATCAACTACCAAAATATACTATGACAGCATGTCAAGCAAGTATTTTAGATAAATTTTAATTTGTTGTAAATTTATATCTTATTGCCTCATCTAGCTTTTGGTTATTGTCTCTGATGAACCTCGCAATATTTTCATATTCACTATCTGTTTCTGACTGATATGCCCAAAACTGATTAGTTTAAACATGAATTGGTTCAATTCACCAGCAGCACTGACTTCAATGCAAATACCTAACCATGACATTCTCTGGAAATTGACAGTAGCCAACAGTTATTTGAGTTGTGGACTCTTCACTCCTACTGTGAGCATATTCATATCTAATAAAACCAGATATGCTGATAGCAGATTATTTTATTATTACTGGTTAATAACTATTGTGTCTAAGTATGAAGAGCTCGACTGAACCGAAGGGTCACAAAGCGTCTGTTAAGGGGGCTACACACCTTCCGTTTATCTGCGCAGTTATCTGTCGTAAATAACTGTGTGAAAATCTGTACATTTATCTGAACTGAAGGTGTGTAGGATACCTTCAGTTTTCGCCTCAGTTCCGTCCGATTTTTCTTCAGTTCTCTCTTCACTTTTGACAGGTTTGGTTCTAAGTGTGTTCTAAAATAAATAAAGTTCAATGGGTGACAGAAAAAGAAGAGCCACAGTTTGTTGCATAATTGCAGCAGTGTTGCTAGAAGAAGAAGGAAAAAATGCCGTGAACGTTGGTGCAAAGATTGGTATCTGCAAAGAAGCGTTTTGCCCAGTGATTACCACTTACTGAATGAGTTACAAGAAGGAGGGGGAAATTAACGATTATAAAAATTACCTAAGGATGGACGAAAATGCATTTCAAATTTTATTGAGCAAAGTTGCTCCCCTCATTGGAAAAAAGGACACAGTCTTGAGAGAAGCAATATCACCGCATGTGAGACTGATTGGGACTCTTCGGTTCCTGGCAACTGGGAAAAGTTTTCAAGATTTGAAATTTTCAATGAGAGTATCTCCTCAGGCACTCGGAGAGATAATAATAGAAACATGCGTGGCAATACGGAAAGCACTGCAAAATTTTATTCAGGTAAGCATACTTTAATTATTTGATAAGACCATAGGTGTGACTGAATATTCAGAATATTATAATAAAATATTCATAAAATAGGAACCATACTTTATTACCATAGTTACTAAATAAAAATGAACATGTATATAGAAATACAAAATAAAATTTACAAATTGAGTAGGTATGTACGTATGTAGGTATATAATGTTATTGTAAATTATTGTATTCGTTGTCATCGTACGAGAATCCCTCCAACAGAGTCCTTGCCGTTTGGGGTTCAGAATGATGAGAGTACGAATTCGAACTCCAACTGGGAGATCGTGATGGAGTGGATAAAGGCCCTGATGGGTGAACCAGATAGCTGCCTCTGGTTAAAAGGCCCATTTGACCATCAAGCAATGTTTCACTGATTACTTTATCAGCAAATATTAGCTGTTGCTGAGTTAATTTCCTTAATTTCACAGCGTAACCCTTTGCCAATATCAAAAACTCATCGTCTTCAGCTTCCAAATACCGCGTGGCCTTTGTAAGGAGATCATGTGATGAAGACTTTCTCTTTCTGCTAGGTTGTGCAAACGAATTGGCTGTGGGTGTAGGTCCTGAAGAAGTTGATGGGGCAACCTATAACAAAAACATAAATATTTGTTACCTAAATAGTTATTTTAATTTCTGATTTCAGCTTCCTCAAAGTGAAGAAGAGTGGAAACAAGTCGCTCATGATTTCGAAGAAAAATGGCAATTTCCGCACTGCCTTGGTGCAGTTGATGGAAAACACATTCAGATAAAAAAAACAGCGAATTCCGGCTCTCGTTACTTCAACTATAAAGGAACATTCAGTGTCGTATTGATGGCAATAGTTGATGCAAACTACGAAGTTTTGTTGGCTGATGTTGGAACAAACGGAAGAATTTCTGATGGAGGCGTTATTAAAAACACGGCTTTCTACGACAGTCTCAAAAAAGGTGAACTGAATATTCCACTTCCCGAGCACCTTCCAGGAAGTAACAAAACTGCTCCATATGTCTTTGTTGGGGACGAGGCATTCCAGTTACAAGATAATTTCATGAAACCCTATTCTTTTTCTGTGATTAATCATGAAAGGCACATTTTTAACTATCGCCTTTCTAGAGGAAGAAGAATTGTTGAAAATTTTTTTGGAATTTTAGTTTCCAGATTTACAATATTTCAAAAACCCATCAATCTATCGCCAACTAAGGTCAATGCCATAGTTCTAGCATGTTGTTATTTGCACACTTTTTTAAGAAGACATTCCAGTAGTTATATCAATAATCAACCGCCTGTTTGTTATCAAAATTCGCTCGTCATGGAGTCTCGAACATCCTCAAATAGTGGACGTTTAATTGGTATGAGAAACGGCAGCAGTTCATCTTCCTCTAGATCAGCCAAAGAAATTCGCGACACTTTCTGTAGTTACTTTAACGATGAAGGAAAAGTCGAGTGGCAAGAAAATAGTGTTTGAATATTGAATATGAATATTGTAACGTAACGTCGTTCTGAGGTACTTTCCGAGGAGTCTTTGGATGTGACCTATTGTGTGCTCGTCTTATTTAATTACGCCCCACTGTTGTAAGCCATTCTGTAATGTGTCGCGGGTATTATCTAAAGTCAAAGTACCTTTTTGCAATCGTCACTTATGAATTATATTTACTAATGTTCAAATCAATCGGATTTGAAGTTTACCAAAAGAAACAGAAATCGAGTGTGTGTGATTTGGTAGAGATTAAGGAAGTTGTTTTATCTTAGTTAGAAGAAAGAGTAAGAACAATTTTGTTACACCCAGATTATACAATTTCTTATTTTTTTTTTTTCGCTGTTCATAAGATCAGCTGATTTTGACATCAACCTTAAAATGTTAGGTTAACCAAACACCACGGTTCGGTAATACTCCCCGGTGGATAGTCCTCTTCTTGGCTTACTGAAAATCTACAACAACTACCCTCTACAATAAAGAATACACAATTGATTATTTAACATAAAATATTCAGAGTATTTATTTGTATAATACACTGATTTCCTCTTCTTCCAGTATACAAATATTATAATCGATCTTTTCCAGTCAATAATACATTGGATCGATTTAGTTAGGTAAACATTTGAATTATTATAAAATATATTTTTATGATTTTATAATTTTATCCTTGATTAGACATGAAACAACATATAATTCATTTTTATTAATTTCCCCAGGGTTAAGGGTAAGTTCTTTGTGTTATGAGACGGTCAGAAATGAATAATTATATACTACGCTTTACAAGATAAAAATTAATAAATTTCGAATTTTTGGTTTATTTCATAGTATGTAGTTCCAGATTTGTCCGCAAGAGTGCAGATTATTTCTTTATTATACACAGGGAATCATTTACGAAATATTGTAACTGCACCACAATTTGATATGAGGTTTTCTTGGTTAATAAGGATTAATAACGTTTATATTACCTCTTTCCTCGAAGTTTTACTTGAATGGAGCTGTTTCTAGTGTTGTAGTTCTAGTTGTTTTGTAATTTCGTTGAAGGTCCCTAAGATACAATCTCGCTAAAAACTCGAAGTGCGGTTCAGCTAGGCCAGATCTTGGAATGGGTTATTTCACTTTTTTATTCTTCGTATTGTTTAAATTAGCAGCCATCCTTACTATTTCTTTTATGAATTTGCTAACTGCTATAATTTTTTATTGTTCGACTAAGCTTTTCGTCATTACTGACATCTTCAGGTCTTAAACAACGTCTATCAACTGTACGTTGTAAGCTTTTATACTTTAGGCCCCTCCCCTTATGTCATCGCCCCTCCTATTGGTTCAGCTGCTACCGCTCTTCACGGGAACTTTGTCTACCTTTTTCCGTTAGGCATTTTTCTAACCTCCGTCAAATTGTTTTAAGAATCTCCCATTAATTTCTTCATTCTTGACTTATAATTTTTTTGTAACCTTTTACATTTCGTCATTTTTTAGTGTGTTATTCTTATTATTTTAATTTATTTTTGTTTATTGTTTAATATATAATAAAATATTTCTTCATTTGTAAAATCTACTTTTATATTCATTAATTTATTTTTATCTTCTTTTTTAACTTTAAGTATTTCTAGTTCTTCTATTAATTTTCTTTTTTGCGGCTTGTTTTCAATTTTGATTATTTCCATATTTTCATTGGGATTTATGAATTTATGGCCTGATTCGTTGAAATGTCTTGCATATAGTGAGTTCGTTACTCTAACCCCTTCTCCTTTTGCGTGTTCATTCATTCTAATTTTAAATTTTCTTCCAGTTTCTCCCAGATATATCTTATTACATTCCCCACATTTTAATTTGTATACGCCGCTTTTTTCTGTTAATGGAATTTCTTCTGTTTTATCATTTTTTATATATTCGAATACATTTTTTGTTTTCTTTATTCCTATCTGTATTTCATATTTTTCGAAACATTTTTGTAACATTTTTGTTTGATATCCTATGTATGTTATTGCTCCTTTATATTTCTTTTCTTCATTTGTTTTTTCTTTTTTGTTATTTTCTATTTCTTTATTTTCCTCTATTTTCTTAACTATTCTATTAATTATTTTAGGGTTGTAATTATTATTTTTTGCTATTTGTTGTATTTTCTTTAATTCTTTTTGTTTGAGTTCTTCATTTTCTAGATAATTTATAGCTCTGTAGCAAAATGAATTTAATGCTGCCATTTTATAATTGACTGGATGATATGATTCTTGTGGAATTATTAAATCTAAGTATGTTTCTTTCCTATATATATCGAATTTAAGTTTGTTATCTTCAATTTTTATATTGATATCCAGGAAATTAATTTCTAATCCTCCAATTTCTTCTTGAAATTTTATTGTTTTTTCTATGTTATTTAGTTGTTCGGTAAATTTTTTTAAATTCATTTACTTCACCTTCCCAAACTATTAGTATGTCATCTACATACCTGATCCATTTTTTAATTCTTCTTTCTTTATCTATATCTTTTAAAATTTTGATTTCAAAGCTATTCATGAATATCTCTGCCATTAATGGTGAAAGCGGTGATCCCATTGGTAATCCATTTTCTTGTATGTAAAATTTGTTATTAAATCTGAAGTAGTTCTGGCTTAGGCATAATTCTAATCCTTCTATTATTTCGTTTTTCCATTCTACATTACTTAATTTGTTTTTCTTTATTATTTCTACTGTTTTTGCTATTGGTATGTTGGTGTACATATCTTTTATATCTAATGACATTAATTTTGTCTTATTTGTTATGGTAATTTCTTTTAATCTTTCTATTACCTTTTTACTATTTTCTATGCTGTGGATTTCTTCTTTTTCATATGCCATTTTGATTCTTTTACTTATTTCTTTTGATATTTTGTATGTTGGCGAATTTATAAATGATACTATAGGTCTTAATGGCATTTCTTTTTTATGTAACTTAATTTGACATCTAAATTTTGGAGCTTCAGGATTATGTTCTATTTTTTGTTTCTTTTGCCATTCTGTTAGATATGTTGTCTTTTTTATCAATTTCTTTGTTTGTGCTTGAAATTTACTTGTGTAATCATATTTTATTTCTTTATATGGTCCTTTTTGTATAAATTGTTCTGCTTTTTCGATATAATCTCTTTTGTTCATTACCACTGCTGTGTTACCTTTATCGGCTTTTATAACTATCAAATTGTTCTCCGTGATTTTCTTTTTTAATTCTCTTATATTTCTTTTTATTTGTGTTTCGTTTTTATTTCTTACATTTTTGTTTTTCTTACATATTTTTTCTACTATTTCTTTTACTTCACTTCTTAATTGTTTTTTAGTTTCTTCATTTTTTATTTTATCGATTATTTCTTCACATTCTATTATTGTATTTTCTTTATCTATGTTTGTTTTTGTTGCATATTTTAAACTTTTCCCTAATAATTTATGTTCATTTTCTGTAAACTTTGTTTCTGTTAAATTTAATACTTTTTCAGCAAATTTTATTTCTTTATCTTTTTCTTTATTTTTATTTCTTGTTCCTTCTATTAAGTCCTTGAGTTTCTTATTTAATCTCTCTTCCATTTTTCTTATTTTCTTTTCTATGTATTTTTCACCAAACTCTTTTCTCATTTCTTCTATTTCTATATAATTGTAACTTGTATATAATTTTTGATGTAATTGATACATTTCTTTGTTATATTTATTTATTTTACTGTATAAGTTCTTAATTTCAAGTTTTATCCATATTTTTCCGCCATGTTTTTCACTTGGTTTGCTACTTTCCTTTTGTTATTAATTTTCATTTTTGCGTATTTTGGAGTTATTTTATTAATTAAACACTGTTTATTAAACCAAATTTTCCCTAGCGTTTTTTCAATTTTCCTTTAATTTTTAAATACTTAAAAAATTCCCTTACATTTTTATATTTATCTGCTTGCAATTCGCATGTTTTATTCTTCGTATTGTTTAAATTATCAGCCATCCTTACTATTTCTTTTATGAATTTGCTAACTGCTATAATTTTTTATTGTTTGACTAAGCTTTTCGTCATTACTGACATCTTCAGGTCTTAAACAACGTCTATCAACTGTACGTTGTAAGCTTTTATACTTTAGGCCCCTCCCCTTATGTCATCGCCCCTCCTATTGGTTCAGCTGAAGAACATAATCCTGAAGCTCCAAAATTTAGATGTCAAATTAAGTTACATAAAAAAGAAATGCCATTAAGACCTATAGTATCATTTATAAATACGCCAACATACAAAATATCAAAAGAAATAAGTAAAAGAATCAAAATGGCATATGAAAAAGAAGAAATCCACAGCATAGAAAATAGTAAAAAGGTAATAGAAAGATTAAAAGAAATTACCATAACAAATAAGACAAAATTAATGTCATTAGATATAAAAGATATGTACACCAACATACCAATAGCAAAAACAGTAGAAATAATAAAGAAAAACAAATTAAGTAATGTAGAATGGAAAAACGAAATAATAGAAGGATTAGAATTATGCCTAAGCCAGAACTACTTCAGATTTAATAACAAATTTTACATACAAGAAAATGGATTACCAATGGGATCACCGCTTTCACCATTAATGGCAGAGATATTCATGAATAGCTTTGAAATCAAAATTTTAAAAGATATAGATAAAGAAAGAAGAATTAAAAAATGGATCAGGTATGTAGATGACATACTAATAGTTTGGGAAGGTGAAGTAAATGAATTTAAAAAATTTACCGAACAACTAAATAACATAGAAAAAACAATAAAATTTCAAGAAGAAATTGGAGGATTAGAAATTAATTTCCTGGATATCAATATAAAAATTGAAGATAACAAACTTAAATTCGATATATATAGGAAAGAAACATACTCAGATTTAATAATTCCACAAGAATCATATCATCCAGTCAATTATAAAATGGCAGCATTAAATTCATTTTGCTACAGAGCTATAAATTATCTAGAAAATGAAGAACTCAAACAAAAAGAATTAAAGAAAATACAACAAATAGCAAAAAATAATAATTACAACCCTAAAATAATTAATAGAATAGTTAAGAAAATAGAGGAAAATAAAGAAATAGAAAATAACAAAAAAGAAAAAACAAATGAAGAAAAGAAATATAAAGGAGCAATAACATACATAGGATATCAAACAAAAATGTTTCGAAAAATATGAAATACAGATAGGAATAAAGAAAACGAAAAATGTATTCGAATATATAAAAAATGATAAAACAGAAGAAATTCCATTAACAGAAAAAAGCGGCGTATACAAATTAAAATGTGGGGAATGTAATAAGATATATCTGGGAGAAACTGGAAGAAAATTTAAAATTAGAATGAATGAACACGCAAAAGGAGAAGGGGTTAGAGTAACGAACTCACTATATGCAAGACATTTCAACGAATCAGGCCATAAATTCATAAATCCCAATGAAAATATGGAAATAATCAAAATTGAAAACAAGCCGCAAAAAAGAAAATTAATAGAAGAACTAGAAATACTTAAAGTTAAAAAAGAAGATAAAAATAAATTAATGAATATAAAAGTAGATTTTACAAATGAAGAAATATTTTATTATATATTAAACAATAAACAAAAATAAATTAAAATAATAAGAATAACACACTAAAAAATGACGAAATGTAAAAGGTTACAAAAAAATTATAAGTCAAGAATGAAGAAATTAATGGGAGATTCTTAAAACAATTTGACGGACGTTAGAAAAATGCCTAACGGAAAAAGGTAGACAAAGTTCCTGTGAAGAGCGGTAGCAGCTGAACCAATAGGAGGGGCGATGACATAAGGGGAGGGGCCTAAAGTATAAAAGCTTACAACGTACAGTTGATAGACGTTGTTTAAGACCTGAAGATGTCAGTAATGACGAAAAGCTTAGTCGAACAATAAAAAATTATAGCAGTTAGCAAATTCATAAAAGAAATAGTATTTCACTTTTTTATTGGGTAAAGCACGTTATATTTGATATCTGAAGGAGTTTGAACATAAGGTGGATACTGTGAGTTAATTTTTATTCCATTTTTGCACCGTTTCCGAAAGTTTTAAAATGGTTTTAATACAATTTTTGTGACATCACTTTTCTCAACCCAACGGTTTCCAATCTTTTTTAACAATTAATTCTTATGTTGTTATATCGTTACTCATAGTAACCAATAATTTTTATCTCATTTTTTATTGGTGCCTCTATTTACTTTTGAGTATATAGGCAGTTTTTAATTATTATAAATTTATTTTTTTATTTATAGAAAAATAATTCTTTTTAACTTTGGTTTATTATCCAATTTGATTTATTTAAGGTTTTTCCGTTTATTTTCTTATAACCTTAGATATAGGTCTTTAATATTATTATTTCCTTTAATTGAATTTATATATTATTTATTAATTTCTTATAGTATCCTTACACTGCACTATTTTCTTCTGCCATTTTCCTCATACAGTATTATTTTATTTTTTATTATCATCTTATATTTAACTCTTTTATTTTTAACCCTGGGTTATCTTATATTCAAACATAATTATTCTATTAAATATAAAATTAAACCTAGGTACTAAATTTTAGTTGCCTACACAATACAAATCATACAATAATTAACCAAAATACATAACTGGTTAGTAGCAACACAGTCTACTATTATAATCAATTGTTTCTACATCTACAGCACAAGTCTGTAAGATGCTCCCTTCAAAGTCACTTATTTTCTCACTGGGTACACTATAACTCACTTGTTACACTTTATATCAATTAAATATAGTTTATAATGTTTGGTGATATAAAGTAATTTAGAGCTAGGTATATTATACCCATTTCTGACCTTTATGGTAGTATAATTAAGTTATCATTTTTGGGACTGGGTTATGTAACGTTACAATATTCACGAATTTGTTTTGAAATATACAAAAATAATAGTGTTATTATAATATAATAATATGTAATAATAATAATAAATAATTATTGCACGTTTGCTTACCGAATTTTCATTGTTATTGCCCAGTTCATTGGTTGAATCACTGGCATCAGGAGTTTCCTGGTCCACCAAAAACATCAGTTCCCCGAAATACCACAGACTCGGAACATACACATCATTAGCTGAAGCTCCCGATTTCTTTGATTCGTTTACTTTCTTCAACTCCTTGCGAAAAACGGATCTTAGGTTACTTATTTTCTTCACTACACTATCACGTGTTGCATCAGGCTCGAGAGGTTTCAGTTTTTCAATTAAAACATCGTAGGCTGCCGCTTTTTTAACACTGTTGGAATAAGATACGCATGCGGTATCCCAAAGCTCGGGAAGGAACCGGTAGCCGTCGATAAATGCTAAAAGCGAATCTTTTTTTGAGACCGTAGTCATCGTGTAAGTACAAAAACCGGACGGCAACTGAACAAACTGTACGAAAACTGTGCAATTATCGTTGCAAAACAGGGTCCGAATGCGCAGACTTTTTATCTGCTGTGAAAACCGGTCTAAACTGCGCAGTTCACACAGTTTATCGCTCAGACATGACGTCACACGTGATAAACTGCACAGATAACTATAGAGCTCTAGATAAACGGAAGGTGTGTAGCCCGATTTAGAATCGAATTCTAACAGATCCAGTATATTCTGTAATTATAGGTACACCTGAAAATATTAAATTTTTATTTCGTGATTTATAGTCCGTCGTTTTAAATTGTATTTCTCGCGCACAAATTCTATTATCGGCTGCTGTTTTAGATAGGTATTAAATATTTTAGAATGTTTTTTCCTTAATTGTGATCTTTGTCTACATTAACTAACGTTACTGAAACAGAAGAGACTGAGTTATTGTAGGCTAAATGCCGTGTTAATTCCGTGATAACGATACAGAGTAATCACTTTTGGTAAAGGTAAACGAGAATGCAAAGTTATAAACATTGCATTTTATAGTTGCCTATAAATTATTGTAGTTGGCGCGATACCCTGGAAAGCATCCTACTTTGCCAGTACCGACGTTAACAAAGTTTGCACAATGATTAACATTGTCTTGCTATATTTAGAGGTTTTATTACATATTTGTAAGGAAATTTTTCACTTTTCAAGAAAATATATCAAAGTTGAAGACCTATATTAATGGTTCTGAACTGTATGGTATTGATCTAAAACCATCAAAATGAACTCGATATTTTTAAATATCAATCGTCGATTAAGTGAATACCGGTCCGGTGTATAAGCGTATCGTATACATATACAGTAGTGCCGGTTTTGTGTAATTGAGGTTATGAAGTTCGTTGATTACTAAGTTAGGAAGTAAAAAAAGTGTTTTTCCACAATGTGGAAGTTCATACCTTCAGTAACACATAGATGTCTGCGAAGCAACAGTAAAGTTAATATTTCAAAACATGTAAGAACATTTTTATCTGATTCATTTTCACTTGACGAAGCATGGGACAAGAGATTGCTGACACCGGTTATTCAGAGAGTAAAACTGAATGACCTGTTTTACGAGTTGGATAATCAGTTTCAGCATTTTGCAAATGCCAATGCTATTGATATTGATTTATTTGCAAATGCTGTTTCTGATGGTAACCATTTAGACGAAGTAGCAGACATTGTCCATAAATTAAGGTTAAGTCCAGAAGCTGCAAATATATTACCATCCACGCATCATGCATTTATTCGGATTTTTCTGAAATTTGGATACATTGAAGAATTACTTACGATATTAAACGACAGATTGAACTATGGCATATTTCCAGATGATTTCTGCAGTATGTATATGATGGATACATTCATAAAAAGTAAAAACTTTAAGAATGCTGCTAAGGTCGGTGTGTTACATATGCTTCAAGAAGACTTTAGAAATCCCATTATAAAATTTATGACTGTATACTCATGTACCAAATACTTAGAAAATCCAGTACCATGGTATCCGGAGCAAGAAAAAGAAGAGGCACCTGAAGATGATGAAATAATAAGAGTAAGAGTTGAGTACCTACGTAATCATTTTTATGACGACCATTTTGATATAACAGACCCATACCATTTGATCGGTAAAACGTTCTGGATGATTGGAAGAGATATGCCTGACCACGTTGGTAGGTCATACCAATTATTAGGTTATGTACTTCACAATAAATTTGACAAGGCAAAAGATTTTATTGAGAAGTTGTTGACTGGCTCAGAAAAACCACTGGTTACCAAAGACAGTTTAAAATTGTGTTATGAAGCACTAGAAAGGATTCCAAAACCAGAAGGAGAGGAAAATAGTAAGTTAGAATTAAGTAAAGGAGAGATTACAGGATTACTAAACAAATTAGAAAATTGTGGACTTTTGTCTGATGACAATTTGTTGAGTATAGTTGAATACAGGCTCAGACAGACTGTTAATGAATCAGAAAAATTAGAAATAGAAAAACAGATTAAGGTAAGATAATATATTACTGTTTAACTTTGTTACCGTTTATTTAATTGTTTATATCTCAATCTTGTCTATATTATTTACTAAAAATATTCACACCAACTCTTTTCTGTAAATAGTTGATGAATTATGTTACTGACAGACCATGTGTTTCATTTGTTCTTGATTAAAAGACTTTTTTATTGTAGAAATGCTGATTCTTATTGCTTTTAGCTTTAACTGAAGCTATTTAATTTATATTTTAAAGTGATGCACCTAAATTTAAGTTTATAAGATAACTTGTAGTAGGCTACAATTTTTTATGTTGGTGACTGGCAAATTGAAAACCAAGATAGCCAAAAAATTAGATTTTGCTTACAAAACAAAACTGAAAGGAATTGTAGCCCTATTAATGAAAAAGGGAAGTACTGCTTCAGACTGAACTCAATGTTCCTGAGAAGAATGTGACTGAGAGAGAGAGCGTAGACATGCGTATGCATAAGCAGGCTCTGTGGTGTAAACAAACCAACGCTGACTTTCCTGTCATCTAAAAAAATGTTTCTCCCAGATTCCCAAAAACTTTTAATTTGCACAAGGTACTTGTAACGCGTCATTACAATTACTGGTTTTTCAGTTACCATATTTCTTTTGCTTCTACATTTCTTCCACTTGAATCTCACACTTTTAAACACTCACTTTAATGATTTAGTGCCCCATGGGAAATGGATTCTTTCTTTCACAATAGGTAGGAGTTTTTTAACAGTGGGCACAACATTTTTATTTTAATAAAAATTCAGAACAATTTTTCTTACTACACACTTATCAAAATCATCAAGAAAATGTTGCCTTTTCTCACATGTTTTATGTTTTTTCGCGGAAGTGTTTTCCTTCTGGACTGCATTTCCTTTGCTGTGATCAACGAAACTTCTTTTTTTTTCGAGGACCCTTAAAGAGACATTGTGAATAGACCGCTACAAATAAACAAATAACAGGGTAACTCACTCACTAACTGAAAGTAACTAAAAGTACACTAATCTTAAACGATAGTTCACAACTTTGTATAGTTAATGTTACTACAACAAAACTACTTCAAAAGTACTTAGTTGTAAACACAGAACCAATAATATGTAATCTTTGAATACACTTAATACCGCAACGGTGATAACCAGACTGCAGTAAAATTACAAAATGTTTAATTGCTGTTGCAACAGCGGTGGCTCATCAGGTGAGGTAAGGGAGGCTAAGCCTCCCAAGTAAAATTTAGAAAATCATTAAAAAATAAACAACTAGTAATAGGCTCTGTTTTTTATTGTAATTGAACCTGTAAACAATCTTAAATCACAATTTGGCATTTTAAATTATCTGATTACTTACATAAAATTCGTTTAATCGTGCTTTATCAACAATAGCGCAGAACTGCAGCAGACAGAGGCAGGGAACTGAGTAGCCATACAACTACATGAGAACTGTGCCTGGCAGATAGTGGGGGAACGCTAGTGCATCTGTAACTGTGCTTGGCAGGCAACGAGTGATTTAGCCTCTTGCACCATTTAATGTGGTTTGTGTTAGTTTTACAGTCTTTACGTTCTCGTGCTCCTTGTGAGTGTGTATTATTACTCTTGATCTCTTCTTGGCGCATGTTTGTGATCTCTACCACGAGGATAAAATGCATTTAACAGAAGAAAGTGAAAGTGATATTGCAAATTGAACGCTACTGGAAAAACCATTTTCCCGGTTGAGTGATTCTGAGAAAAGTGAATTGCTGAAGTGTGGTCGACGTACCCTAAAATTTTTATTTCTTAAAAGGCACAAAAACCAATCTAGAACTTTCCAGTCATCATGGTAGGCGTACTAACAACATAAGTGGCTATACAGTAGTGGAGTAAAGTCGAAGTTACCCTCCTGACCATGCTTGCTGTCAAGCAATGTTATTGCTCAACTAGAAGTATGATTTTCCAGGAGAAATTAAAATTTATGAAGTTAGGTAACACTAAAAACTTGTCTCACTATGATAAAATATTCCTGACTGTTTCTTGTATTCCATTAATGGAAATATATGCTCAGCATTTTAACACAGAAAAATTGAGAACAGGACTTGAAACCATTTTCTCTCCATTACACAGTGAAATTAACCAGATTAATAAAAAAGATTAATGACGATGATACAAAATTCTTCTTAAAGCATGTAAATTATTTAATGTTACTGCAATAATTCCTGCTTGTAATTCTTACGTAGACAGAAGCTTCTCTTGTCTTAAGAGAATCAAAATCTACTTAAGGAACTGCACGACTCAAGATTGTCTCAGCGACATTGCTTTAGTTCAATTGAAAAGGGAATCCACTGCAAATCAGAAAGTCGATCGACGTGGCATGATGGTGTTATCGACAATTTTGAGATTAAGAAGGACCATTGACTGAATTTGCTGTAGGCCTAAAAACAAGTAAACTAATCACAGCTTACAAAATATATTTCTACTATAGTTTACTTCTTTGCTAGAAAAAATTAAATTAATCATCAGTTTATCTTGTTAAAGATATGCGTATATTTCTAATAAGACATGCATGCTGTAAAAATCAGATAGCTCTACCATAATTATAGTAAAATTACGAGTGTCGGGGGGGGGGATGTTTTGAGCCTCCCCATCCTCAGCACTCACCAGCTGCCCACTGCTTTGTGAGTGGATGCCAGTCTGCCTGTAAACAGGACATGGCAGCTATAATGAATCATTGGCTGTGACAAACTAATGCTACTAACACAAACACACTCACTCATACTTTATCCCCTCCATCAGAGACATAAGTTCAGTCTCATGCAGTACATATTAATAAGGCAAAATTGGTTATCATTTTTTAATTCAGATAAATAGTTAAGTAGAAGTTTGAGTTAGACAATTATAATTATTCAACAACAACAGCATATAATAAATATTTTTTTGTGATGTATTGTTTGGTAGTTGACACCAGTCCAAATGGGGATAGAAAACATGACAGTAATGATTGGGCTTGGATTTGTGCTCTCACAGATTAGAGCAGCGTTTCTTAATCTATGAGGCGTGACCCACTGCTGGGTCCCAGGGGGCGTTGGTGGGTCATGATGTTGGGCTTCAAAATTTATTTACTGTGTCTTAAAAATCTATGACATATTGTCTTTTATAGAATTCAGTATGTATAATGAGTAAATATGAAACAAGAGACGGTATAGGCATTCAGAAAGAGTCTTTACCTATATCATTGCTTTACCGATACTTTAGTTGTAAGTTGTGTATAAAATGAATAGAATAGTGCATCTGTTAACAAGTGATCAGGAACACATTCAAATGGATACATGTCAAGACGTTTTGGATTGTTTTACAAAGAAATGCAATTTGTTTTATACACCAGGTAAACTGGATGAAAAAATGTGTGTAAAAGATCTGATTCAGCAAAGATTGTCTTTGCCGAATTATTGTGATTGTCTTTTTCAGGACAATGCAATCGCACACAAGTTTTCTTTGGTGATGAAGAAAACGAAGTGTTTATGAACTGGTGGAACATCAGACATATGCACACTCCATTATTAATTAGCTTGTTGGTACATCCTCCATTATTAAGGTTTGGCTCCCTCAGACACTCATCTGTTTCCATATCTAAAAAAATTCATGAGCAGAAAGCATTTCTCATTAAACTGCACTGTTGTACTGGGGAATTTTGCAGCCATTCTAGTACAGAGATAAATTTTTGGAGCATAATAAAATGTAAACAGGCTGCTTGACATGTTAGCAGTCGAACACCAGTTAAGAAACAGAATAACTATTGTTGTTTAGAACATTGAGTTGGCAATCCCATGTTGCCAACTGCAAGTACAAAAACTGAAAATAAAAATGGGGGGAATATATGAAAAATTCTAACAAATGTTTCTTGTGAAGGGGTATGTCCAGTATGTCATTGATTTACCTTAGTCAGGGACATTTTTGCTCTTAAAGAATAGAAACTACATTTTCTGCAAAAGTTACAGACATAACCATTAAAAACTTATAAAGAAGAAATTTATCAACAATGACATTAATTTGTGGTGTTGTCAAACATTAATCCGACACATTTCGTGATGGATGTTTATTTTATATCCAGAAAAAATAAAAATAAAACTGATTTTAATTTATAACTCAACATATTTTAAATGTAATTTAATTTTTATTAAGACTGGCATGAAACTCTATTTTTTTCCAGATTTATGATGAATGGATTAAGAACCGAGACGAACTATACAAGCAGTATATAGAAAAACTGGAAAAAGAAAAGCGTTTGGCTGAGATTGAAAACAAAAAACGTGAATTAGCACAAAAAGAAGAGGAATTGTATTTCTTTGAAAATGAAGACAAATATGATATTACTATTGAAGAGAGAGAACGGATTAAAATTGTGTCTGCGTATAAAGGCAAAAAGAAGCCACCGAGAAAGACGGATGAAGATTATGTTCCGCCAGAGGTGCAAAAGAAGTTTAGTTAAAATAAAACTGTTTGATGCTGTAGGTTATGTATAAACTTTGTGTAAATAAATTTTGTTAATTTATTAGTAAGTGCCATACTTTTCCATACAAGAGTCAGTTTAATTTTTAAAACTGAGCTAAAATTTGGAGCAACTTAGGAATATAACACAGTATTTAGAGAAAAATTATAACACAGTACTTTACTAGTAAAATCAGATGTATCAATCTGATTGTTGAAACGCACATAATTTAAGGATGTTATTTTGACAGTTTACACCATTACATACAGTACACGATTATGTAGACTCACAGCTTTAGGTGGTTTTTCAAGAGCAGCCTGAACCCGGATGTTAAGTCTCTGATGTTGCAGCAAAAGAATTTCCCAACTTACAAATATAGTGTAAGGTGTCTAGAGAAGGAGAGAGGGGAAGCAAATGCGATAAAAGTTTGCTGTCTTGCTCACACTCTATCTCTCTCTGTCACATACTGTCACTCCATAACAACACTAGAAATGTTTCTCATCAGCCTTGTTGCAGCCAACGTTCACACTATGAAACACTTTGCAGGACTACTGTGCGTATGTGTGAAATGAATGAAAAATTTGTTAACGAGGTGTTACTTCATTGCACATCTCTAAGCCTCAAATCTGTTGTCAGGTCTATACATCTATTTTAGCTGTATCATAAAAAATACAGGAAGTGCTTATTTCTGTACCTCGGAACCAGTCCAAATATTACGATTTTCAGGTTATTACATCATTGTATGTAGAATTTGATTCTACATTAAGCCATAACAACTTAAGTCCATTGAAAAATCGCCTTTTGTATTTTCTAAGGGTTGTAAGAACGTAAGTCCTAACCTATGATTAAGCCAGACAAACGTAAATCCACTTACGTTATTGTGGCTCTGAAGCTTTAACAATACATTAACACGCAAGACCACAGCTGGACTTACGTTAGACTGGCTGTAATGTTCATGAGTAAGGCATACTCTCAAGTCCTTCGCGCCTTTTTTCAGCTGTGTAGAACAGAGTCAGCTGTATGGCAGTGTTGTTTACTGCAACTGTATTTTGAGGTTATGTCATGAGAGAAACATGTTGTAAGTGTAGTTAAGTTGAAGAGAAATTTAAAATGAGTAATTATAGCAGAGGCAGGTTAATTTTATCTTTACTACAAAATAATAACTTAAATAATAATGACAAAGAAGAAGATCCAGTTTCAAGTGTTTCCAAAGAATCGAGTCCAGCTCCATCACTTACGGAACTAAGGGTGAGTATTCATTTATCATGTTTCACTAGATTTATGCAATTTATTAACCAGTGTTAATAATTAGAGTTTGAGACGTAAGCTTTGTTAGTAACTGACCTACACACCACATTATAAATTTTATTATTGTTACATCCTTTCTCCCTTTGCTACTCTTTTAAGCACAAAACCTTGGTAGGCCTATTTATGTGCGAAATGTTGACCCAACTCAGAAGTTCACACTTAGACCAAAAGAATTTCTATTCTCTTTTAGTAAAGTGGCGCTCTTTCTTTGGCACCAAGCGCTTAGACCTACAGGCATTTTACTGACAAGGCCAATCTCTTTTCCCTGTTCCCAAGTTGGGCCTCAAACGCTAAACTTTACTAGCCTAACCCTAACCCAATCAAACGTAGCCTCCAAACACAGCTTAGTAGTTTTCAAGACACTTAAGGCACGTACTCCCTGCTTCTTACTGCAGCCACATAATAAAATTAAGCCTAAATGTAACTTTCATGATACCTAGCAGCTAACTATAATTTGTAAATGCTTTAGGCCTATACAAAAAATCATGGAAACTAGAGTTTTTGTGGTGAATAGACTAGTGGAGAATCTAGTAGGCCTATTTTTACGGTTAAATACAAAAAGATCAAGTTGTATATATTGTAACGTAGCGACTATGAGGTATAGTAGAGTTATATTATATGCCCCACGTTGTATGCGTCAATTTGTAACGTTGCGGTTTTCGTAGAGGTGTTTTAGCGAAACGTCTGTCTCATTCAAGACTCAATGTTGTAAGCGCCAAATCTGTAACGTGCGTTTTTTTTTTTTTTTTTTTTTAATTAATCAATCTTTCCGCCTCTCCGCAGTCGCCACTTATGAATTATAAAGACCGAAGTTTAAATAAAGCGGTTGGGAATGTTACTCAAACAAAGCAGAAATCGAGTGTGTGTGATTTGGGTCAAGTAGGGAAGTTGTTTAGCCTGATTTTGGAGAGAGAGCTAGTACCGTTTGTTTACCCTCGGTTTGGACGATTACTAAATTTTCAAATATTCGCCGTGCACCGAATCAGCTGACTTTAACACTAGTCTCCAAATATAGATTAACCAGACGACACTGTGACAGTATACGACCAGGTGGATCGTCTTCTTCTTAGTTGTTCTGAAATTTAATACAACTACCCACTACAAGAAAGGACACACATTTTATTTTTTAAATCTCAATTTTTCAATAATATTTATTAAGAATATTATTGGTTTTTTCTCTTCCGCCAAAATACAAATATCACAATCGATCTTTTCCTTAATTAAGACATGATATCGACTTCATTGAGTAAACATGGAATTGTCAAAAAATAATATATGGTTTTTTACCAAATTTTATACTATATTTAAAACATCAATCAATATATAATTCTTTTATTTATTTCCCCAGGGTTAAGGGTAAGTTCTTTTTGTTATGAGATGGTCAGAAATGGATAATTATACTACGCTTTACAAATACCGAAAAAATATTCAAAAATTTGTTTATTTTCGCTTAGTACGTAGTTCCGGAAATGTCCGTAAGAGAGCAGAGTGCGTTTGTTTTCATTAGAACATGTGGTTAATTTTTTAATAGTTTCTTGCCTATACTACCATTCGGAATGTTTTCTTCGTTAAATATTAAACGAAATGTTTATATTACCTCTCTTCTTGAAGTTCTTACTTGGATGAAGCCGTTTCTCCGGTGGTGTCCATATTTGGTAGTAATTTCGTAACCGTCTGGAAAATATTCTCTCGTCAAACTTGAAACATAGCGAAACTAGACTTGATCGTCCAAAATTGGTTTTCTTTCACTTTTATTATGGAGTATAGCAATTTAACTTTGATAAATAAGGTATTAGTATATAATGTTCATACTGTTGTTTAATTTTGTACCAATTTTGCACTTCTCAAAGATTTCTAAAAGGATATTTTAATAAAATTGTTGTATCATCATTTTGTCAACTGGACAGGTTTAATTTGTAAATTCGATTAACAATACTTGTTATTTATGTTACTCTTAGTAACCCAAAATTTTTATATATCTTTTTATTGGTTCTGCTGTTTACTTTTTAGTAAATAGGCAGTTTGTAATTATTATAAATTTATTTTTTATTTACAGAAAAATAATTCTTTTTAATTTTGGTTTCTTTCCCAACTTGATTTACATAATACTGTTCTGTTTATTTTCTTATAACTTTGTATATAAGACTTTATTAACTTTAAATGAATTTATATATTATTTATTAGTCTCTTATAGTATTCCTACACTGCACTACTTCCTTCTGCCATTTCCCTCATATAGTATTATTTTAATTTTTTATTATCATCTGATATTTAAATCTTTTATATTTTTTTAAAACGAACCCTGGGTTATCTTAAACTATAACACAAATATTTAAAAAAATATAAAATTAACTTGGGTATTAAACTTGGTTGCCTACACAATATAAATACTACAATAAATTAACAAAATACATAATTATTTAGTAGCATCATAGTCTACTATCCTCGTTTATAATTCTCACCCCTACAGCACAATTCTGTAAGAAGTTCCCTTCACTTTCACTTATTACCTCAATGGGTACACTATAACTCACTTGTCGCTGTATATCACTCTAATCGTTTATAATGTTTAGTGATACAATTTAATTTTGAGCTCGTTATATTTTACCCATTTCTGACCTTTATGGTATTACAATAGTTAATTTATTGGGACCGGGTTATGTACCGTTACAATATGTATATATATATTTTGATTTGTAATCTTTTGACCTTTTCTCAACTGGTAACATTTACTTTAAATGTATGTACTTTTTTACACACATTTCTAACATTGTATAGCAAGCCTCTTAGTAGAACCTAATTTTTATATTGGTTTTTAAAAACATTTTTGACAACGGCAATACGTCGAGATATTAAAGGATTCAAAGTTTAAATAAGTGTTTTTAGTTATTTACATTATATAATACAGTAGGCCTACAGCTTAAGAACTGGTACCTAAGCAAATTATTTTATTTAGGCCTAAAACTAAATACTACACTGTTACTGACCTTTCCTACTGAACACCAAATATAGATCAATATCATACAAAACCTTTTAGTTTATTAATAGGCCTAAAAGTTCTGGTATTGCACACACAACGTTTGACAACATTAAGGTGTTATTATTACTATTTTTTTTTTACAGGCGTTGGATCCTGATTTTGTGAACAACACTCTGTCTGAGGAGTTTGAACTAACTGTGAGAGATAATTTAGACCAACATAATGAAGACCTCTTTAAACTACATGTGGAGGACCACTTTGAAGAACATGCGGAGGTTCATTTTGAACAACATGTAGGAAACCACTTATTTGATCTACAAGCTGAGAACCAGATCTCGCTGATGCCTACACAAGGTTAGAGTTTTATAGTTAAATAATTGTGGGTAAATGTTCGAGTTTACTATGGTTTAACTGCCAACATCTTTCTAAATCTCAGCCCCCCGGTTAGGCTAAGTTAACCTATGTTATTGTTAATGATGACAGTAGTTTACATTAACGCTAACATAACCTAACAGCCCAACTGGAGTCAAGCCCCCTCAGACACCCCAGAACCTCCCATTATCATTGTTATAAGCACAGACAACACCGACTCAATATCCACTCTGACTGTGTAGTGGCCGACCCATTTAATCATGTGTTATCACTTTGTGACAACGAGCATTATAGATACGCCTCCTTGACATGGTGTATTAAAGCTGCTTTAAACAAATATCAATAATCATCTAAAGGAACGTAAAATGTTGCCCTGTTCGTATATAAAAAAAATTGGTGGGCAGGTAACGGAACTTGACCAATCTTGCTTCCATGCAGGTATATCGTAAAGTTTTCTTTTTTGATTCATTGCCAGACAATGGCACTTGTGATGTTTGTGACAAACTAGAACAAACACTAGACAAACTTGTTAATCTGGTTTGGTATTGTTAATCAACAAGTTAACTAACTTGTTTAATCTTTTAATCTAAATTTAGTTTTTTTTCAGGACCTGAAGATCGAGTCCTTTCTACTGAAGAAGTTGTCACCGAAGACCAAAACGTTTTTGAGGATGAAGAGTGGTTCGGTTCTGAGAATGAGTTATTTCAAGACAATGATATAGATGATCCTACTTTCGTTCCCGGGACAGCATCAGACAGTGAGTCTTCCTCAAATGGTTCTTTTGCAGGAGCTTCTGACTTGCTTCTGAGAGAGCTGGTGTTGAATCCAGTTCCTTTAGTCCCTTACAGTGACTCCAATTCAGAAGATAATGAAAATATTGAGGCGCAAAATAACGAAAAAGGCAAGAAAAGGGTAAAAAATGAAAAAACTGGAAAAAGAATATAAGGAAGAAGAAGAGACTAAGCAGAAAAGAGTATGTTAATACAAAAAATGTTGTCACCAATGAGAAATCTATAAAGCCTCCCTGCCATGCTATTGTCGTCTAAAATGCAATCAGAAGTTTACAGAGGAGCAGCGTTTGAAAATACACTCTGAGTATTGGAATGCTGAGAGAAGCTGGGACTCAAAAAGACAATTTGTAGTGTCTTCTATAAATACAAAACCTGTTGTTAGGCAACGGATTCGAGATGGCACAAGAAAAAGCAAAACCGAGAGCCATACATTTTTTTTTTAACTTACATCATAAAGAGGAAGTAGTCTGCAAAACCTTTTTCCTTAATACCTTTTCAATTTCTGAAACGTTTATGAGAGTTGCCTTAAAAAAAAGCCAGTGAGTCTGGTTTGGTGACACCAGATCTTAGGGGGAAGCATATTCCAGCAAATAAATTACCAAGTGATAGCTTGGAGAGGATTAAAAATCACATTTCTAAGTTCCCTGTGTATCAAAGCCACTACAGCAGAGAAAGACCAAAACGTAAATATTTAGGCAATCATTTGAATATTTCTATAATGCACTCAATGTATGTAGATGAGTGCGGGAAAGAAAACATTAAACCAGAGAAGAAATGGGTCTATTCCAAAGTTTTTAATGAAGACTTTAACTTGTCTTTCCACTTGCCAGACAATGACACCTGTGATGTTTGTGACGAACTAGACTGCCAAATTAAAAGTGAGAAAAATGATGCAAAAATTAATGAACTATAACTACAAAAAGAAAATCACCTGAAAGAAGCTTCACTTAGGTATGAACTAAAGAGGGAAGACAAGGTAAAAGGTCGTGCTACTCAAGGTTTCAGAGTTGTTATGTCTGATCTCCAAAAGTGTCTTCCAACTCCAGATTTGAAGAATTCCCAAAGCTTTTACTCAAGAAAACTCTGGACATTAAACAGTACAATTTATGACGCCACGTAGACAAAACTTGGTGTATGATCTGGGATGAAATTACAGCCGGTCGAGGGGGAAATGAAATTGCATCATGTTTATTTACTTGGGCACATGAAGAGCTTCGAAATCCTGAGATACCTACTGAAAACTTAACAGTCTGGACTGATAACTGCAGTGGCCAGAACAGGAATATTAACATGATTTTTATAGTTGTCTTAATTATTCATCTCTTCTTTCACAGCACTAACACTTAACTAAAAATGAACTTTTTTATGGTGAAACTTACTGATTTTATTGGACGCGTTTCGGCTTAGTATCCGCCTTCTTCAGCTTTGGTAACAGACTGCCAGCATTTTGTAACGGTTGTGTGGAAGGTGAAGTGGGGGTGGTGTGTGGAGGAAAGGGATTGGTGCGGGGATTCAACTTACTGTTTGTTTTCTGTATAATTGTGTCAAAAAGTGTATATGATTTATATTGTAATTGATCGTTGAGTATGTTGTTTGGTTGTGTTGTGTGGTGTTTATATATTTCGTATTGTTCAGTTGTGTTGAGTTTTTGACCTTTGGGTATGTAATGTAAAATTTCAAGATTAGTGTCTATGTTGGTGTAACTGTGGTTTTCTGTGTGTATGTGTGTGGCAAATGCGGAGTGTATATTGTTGTTGGTTAAAGCTTTTAAGTGTTCAGAATAACGGGATGAAAAAGATCTTCCCGTCTGGCCTATGTAGAAACTATTGCAGTCATTACAATTTAATTTGTAAACACCTGTTTTGTTATATTTGTCTATGTCTGTGTTTGTATTACTGATGTGTTTTTTGATGGTATTGGTTGTTCTGAATGCTATTTTGTATTTGTGTTTTCTGAATGTATTGGCGATTTTGTGTGTGTATGAGTTGTGGTATGTGAGTGTGATGTATTTATTGTGTTGTGTGTTGATGGTATTTAGTGTTTTGTTGTTTTTGTTTTTGATGCGTTTGTGTAGTATGTTTATTAAATTGGGGTTATAACCCCCCTAAACTAAATGCATTCAAAAATACATAAACCTAACATTCCAATCAGACCATTAATAAACAACACACAGGCCCCCTCCCACAAAATCGCAAAACAACTAGACAAAATAATCAGAGAAAACAAACTCAGTAACAACACATCTATCAAAAACAACATTGACCTAGTCAGGAAAACTGAACACATACACATCCCACATAACTCAACTCTGGCATCTTTTGATATAACCAATTTATACACTAATGTCCCTATCAAAGAAACCATACAAACACTAGAACAACTACTCAGACAAAACAACACACCTGAAACACACATACAAGAAATCATCACACTTACCAAAATAATAACTGAACAAAATTACTTTACATACAATAACAAAATATACACACAAACAGAAGGACTCCCGATGGGATCCCCCATATCAGGAATACTAGCAGAAATATATATACACAACATTGAACAGAACCACATAATAAACAACAACAAATACACTAACAAAATTATATACTGGCACAGGTATGTAGATGATATATTACTTTTATTCAAAGGCAACACAAGACAAGTTGAAAACTTCCACAAATACATAAACACTATACACCACAAATTAAAATTTACACTGGAAACTGAACAAAACAATAGTATAAATTTTCTAGACCTAACAATTAACAAAACTAACAATACACACACGTATATACAGGAAACCAACCACAACCGACATGGTTATACACAACACATCAAACCACCCAACACAACATAAACATGTGGCCTTCAACCATATGCTCCATAGACTAACTAAAATATCCTTAAATAAACAAGATTACACCAACGAACTCAACACAATAAAATACATAGCAATCAAAAACGGTTATAACCCCAATTTAATAAACATACTACACAAACGCATCAAAAACAAAAACAACAAAACACTAAATACCATCAACACACAACACAATAAATACATCACACTCACATACCACAACTCATACACACACAAAATCGCCAATACATTCAGAAAACACAAATACAAAATAGCATTCAGAACAACCAATACCATCAAAAAACACATCAGTAATACAAACACAGACATAGACAAATATAACAAAACAGGTGTTTACAAATTAAATTGTAATGACTGCAATAGTTTCTACATAGGCCAGACGGGAAGATCTTTTTCATCCCGTTATTCTGAACACTTAAAAGCTTTAACCAACAACAATATACACTCCGCATTTGCCACACACATACACACAGAAAACCACAGTTACACCAACACAGACACTAATCTTGAAAATTGTACATTACATACCCAAAGGTCAAAAACTCAACACAACTGAACAATACGAAATATATAAACACCACACAACACAACCAAACAACATACTCAACGATCAATTACAATATAAATCACATACACTTTTTGACACAATTATACAGAAAACAAACAGTAAGTTGAATCCCCGCGCCAATCCCCTTCCTCCACACACCACCCCCACTTCACCTTCCACACAACCGTTACAAAATGCTGGCAGTCTGTTACCAAAGCTGAAGAAGGCGGATACTAAGCCGAAACGCGTCCAATAAAATCAGTAAGTTTCACATGAAAAATTCATTTTTAGTTAAGTGTTAGTGCTGTGAAAGAAGAGATGAATAATCAAGACAACTATAATACCGCAGATAAAGCGTATTTCATCAATAAGTACAGAAACGCCAAGCAACAAGTAACAAAAACTTCCTTACACATAGCATTCAATAAAACTTGTCGAAAACACAACATCATACCAACACACGCACAAGTTACAATAAAACTAAACACACATACAGCACTACAAACCAAACGGAAATTAGAACAAATAAACCTAAACAACATATCAATTATTTATACCATAAAAAAGACACACTCAACAGACAGGCATATAACTTACACATGAAACTCACACAAATATTACCCACACAGAACTTGAAAATGTAATACAACACACACAAGACAACATAGAAAAACTCAAATTGACAATACAACATCGACACAAAAAAAAAATAACTAACCTTACAACACACACAATTGAATCAATCCCTGAACCGGCACACATATTCCACACACGCGTAGTTAATACAACACACATTAATTTCACAAAAGATGAAATGGATTTATTAAACAAAGGTCTGAAACATAATTTGAATACCAATACAACTAACATCAAAAATCACAATAAACACATACGCGACATCATCATAGACGCAGAAACGGCTGTACAAAACACGCACCTTAACGACCAAGACCCGATACGTCACGACATAAAAAGAAAACTTCAAAACACACATACAAAACCAAAAATACACAACAATGAAATAAAAACACTTAATAATGTAAAACACAAGTTACTTGAACACAGCACAACAATCCTAAAAGCCGACAAAGGTAACATTAGCGTCATAATGGACAAACACCAATTAAACACTAAAATCGAAAGTTTCTTCAACGAAAATAATATAACGGAAATAAATAAAGACCCCACACTAAAATTTCATAAACAGATTAATAAATTTATAAACAACACAAAACATATAATCAAACCAGAAAATGCCAAATACCTTAAACAAATAAAACCTAACCCCCCTAAACTAAATGCATTACCAAAAATACATAAACCTAACATTCCAATCAGACCATTAATAAACAACACACAGGCCCCCTCCCACAAAATCGCAAAACAACTAGACAAAATAATCAGAGAAAACATTAAACTCAGTAACAACACATCTATCAAAAACAACATTGACCTAGTCAGGAAAACTGAACACATACACATCCCACATAACTCAACTCTGGCATCTTTTGATATAACCAATTTATACACTAATGTCCCCATCAAAGAAACCATACAAACACTAGAACAACTACTCAGACAAAACAACACACCTGAAACACACATACAAGAAATCATCACACTTACCAAAATAATAACTGAACAAAATTACTTTACATACAATAACAAAATATACACACAAACAGAAGGACTCCCGATGGGATCCCCCATATCAGGAATACTAGCAGAAATATATACAGTCGACTCCCTCTCGTTCGGACTCCGATGGTCCGGACTACTTCTTGGAAATGAGTCATCAGCTCGCGCCGGGTTTCTCACGGCCGAAAACGACAGGATTGAGCATGTCTGTTTATTTCCGGCCTACATGTAAACAAAGATCCTCAGTTCGGCTTACGATTGCGTTTGCTCCGGATCGTCATACAGTGTACTGTAGCTGTTTTTACTAATTACTACTGATATTGTTGTGTGTTTTAATAATTTTCAATGTGAGTTACATATTTTATTATAAGTGAGTTTATTTGTTAGGTGAAATTGTAGTTTCAGTAACTCTGATTATTTGACAGTAAAATTCTCAAAAATGAGTGAAAAACAGAAGCATAATATGGTTAAAATGCAAGACAGACTTAATATTTTACAACGTTTAGATAAGGGTGAATCAGTGCAAAGTATTTGTACGGAGTTTAATGTAGGGAAAAGCACAGTTTATGATTGGCGGAAAAACAGAAAATCGATAGAGGATTTTTGTATGCAAATTGAAGTCGAATCCGTCCTTTCTACTCGATCTACCTTGAAAAAACCACACCATGAACTTGTTGATGACGCATTATGGTTGTGGTTCATGCAGGAACGTAGAAGAGGGACTCCTATAAATGGGCCGATTTTGAAAGAAAAAGCCGTCATTCTTCATTCAAAACTTGGGGAAAAAGGAAACTTCTCGGCAAGCGATGGGTGGCTAACGAGATGGAAAAAACGGCATGGAGTGCATTTCCTTGGAGTTTGCGGGGAGAAGCTTTCAGCAGACCAACCGGCAGCTAATGATTTTTCTGAAAAATTGAAGCGTATCATTGAGCGTGAAAAACTAACCCCAGAACAAGTGTACAATATCGATGAGACCGGGCTTAACTATAAACTTTTGCCTAATAAAACCTTTGCCACTCCTCAAGAAAAGTCTGCTTCGGGCTTTAAAGTAAATAAAGAAAGGATCACTGTTGCACTATGCTCAAACGCAACTGGGACACACAAGATGCCGCTATTTGTGATTGGAAAGTCGGCCAAACCCAGAGTATTCAAAAACTTAAACATGTCTTCCCTTCCAGTGTATTACAGGTCACAAAAGTCTGCCTGGATGGATTCTTATTTGTTTAAGGAGTGGTTCGTGGCTCAATTTGTTCCGTCTGTAAAAGAACATTTGACATCCTTGAAATTGCCAGTAAAAGCAGTTCTTGTGCTTGATAATGCCCCTACGCATCCAGAGGAAGGTCTCGAATGTGATAGTTACAGTGACATCAAGCTTTTATATATGCCTCCAAATGTAACAAGTATCGCACAGCCCATGGACCAGGGTGTAATCGAATGCTTTAAGAGAAAATACCGGAGGAAGCTTCTTTCAGAAATTTTGGATAAGATGGATGGTAATGACAATCCAGGTCTCATCCAGACGCTCAAGACAATTAACATTAAGGACGTCATTTATATCGCTGCTAAATCGTATGATGAAATCCCATCATCTACGTTTACCAAATCCTGGAGAAAATTGTGGCCAGATGTTGAAACTCTCGTTGAGAAGAGACAAGAAGACAACCCAAATACAATAGGGTTAAATATTCATGCAACTGAACCTGATGACAACCACTCAATTTTAAAGGATTTACAACGGCTGCCTGATTCTGCTAGTATTAATGAGAATGACGTGGAATGGATTTCGCGAGCTGATGATGAACTGGCTAATGAAATCCTGAATGATGACGAAATCGTCGATGTAGTCCTTCGTCAAGAGGAAGAAAAAGAAGAAGACGACGACGAAGGTGATAGTGAAGCGGGAAATGGCGTGGGAATTTTGACTCATGCAGAGGGTAGGGCAGCACTGGAACTGGCAACTACCTACGTCGAGCAACAGCCTGGCGCATCAGCTGTGGATGTTATGTTTCTAAGGAAGTGGCGTGATTATGCCTTCAAGAAAACAGTTGAAGTAAAGAAGCAGAAGAAAATAACAGATTTCTTTTAATATTGCAAAGCCAAGTTTTTCATTAGTTTTAGGTTTAAGTTTATTCGTTTGGGACAATTTTATGAACCTAAAATTGTGTTCCGTACACTTGAAAATTGTCTTAAAATGTGATTTATAAATATAGATATGCTATTACAGGTTGTAATTTACATAAGTAAAAAACCGCCGGATGGTCCGGAAATTTTTTAATCCGGACAGGGATCCGGTCCCGAGGTGTCCGGATTAGAGGGAGTTGACTGTATACACAACATTGAACAGAACCACATAATAAACAACAACAAATACACTAACAAAATTATATACTGGCACAGGTATGTAGATGATATATTACTTTTATTCAAAGGCAACACAAGACAAGTTGAAAACTTCCACAAATACATAAACACTATACACCACAAATTAAAATTTACACTGGAAACTGAACAAAACAATAGTATAAATTTTCTAGACCTAACAATTAACAAAACTAACAATACACACACGTACAAAATATACAGGAAACCAACCACAACCGACATGGTTATACACAACACATCAAACCACCCAACACAACATAAACATGCGGCCTTCAACCATATGCTCCATAGACTAACTAAAATACCCTTAAATAAACAAGATTACACCAACGAACTCAACACAAAATACATAGCAATCAAAAATGGTTATAACCCCAATTTAATAAACATACTACACAAACGCATCAAAAACAAAAACAACAAAACACTAAATACCATCAACACACAACACAATAAATACATCACACTCACATACCACAACTCATACACACACAAAATCGCCAATACATTCAGAAAACACAAATACAAAATAGCATTCAGAACAACCAATACCATCAAAAAACACATCAGTAATACAAACACAGACATAGACAAATATAACAAAACAGGTGTTTACAAATTAAATTGTAATGACTGCAATAGTTTCTACATAGGCCAGACGGGAAGATCTTTTTCATCCCGTTATTCTGAACACTTAAAAGCTTTAACCAACAACAATATACACTCCGCATTTGCCACACACATACACACAGAAAACCACAGTTACACTAACATAGACACTAATCTTGAAATTTTACATTACATACCCAAAGGTCAAAAACTCAACACAACTGAACAATACGAAATATATAAACACCACACAACACAACCAAACAACATACTCAACGATCAATTACAATATAAATCACATACACTTTTTGACACAATTATACAGAAAACAAACAGTAAGTTGAATCCCCGCGCCAATCCCCTTCCTCCACACACCACCCCCACTTCACCTTCCACACAACCGTTACAAAATGCTGGCAGTCTGTTACCAAAGCTGAAGAAGGCGGATACTAAGCCGAAACGCGTCCAATAAAATCAGTAAGTTTCACATGAAAAAGTTCATTTTTAGTTAAATGATTTTTATGTACTTATGGCTGCTGGAAAAGGTTCCCACACTCAAAGAAGTCAACCATAAGTTCCTGCTTGCTGGACATACTCACATGGAAGTTGACGGCAAGCATAGTGTGATTGAAAGAGCAAAAAAGCAAATACAAAACCACACTATTTTTACCACAAATGACTGGGCCAATTTTATTGCTTCATGCTCTAAAAAGAACCCCTTTGTTGTGAGAAGGATGCGTCTTGAAGACTTTGTAGATTTTCTTTACTTGAGGAAAAAAGAAGCCCCCGTTTGTTTCAAGGAAGAAAAACACAGATAATGAACCATTTTTGATATCACATGCAGTGTGGTTACAGCTTCGTAAAGGAGATACCAAGTTGTACTACAAGGCCAGTTTCACTGATGATACTTTTAAAACTGTCGATCTCAAAAGAAAGTGGAGAGAAGAAGGGATTGTTTTGCCGGCAGCAATCCCACCAATGAGATTAACCAAAAAAGAAAGATAAGTAATGAGAAATACAGAGACCTCATGAATTTATTGCAATGGGTTCCTGAAGAGTACAGATCCTTCTTTGAAAACATTCCACATGGGGAAAAGGAAGGGAACTTTCCTGAGGATGACTCAACCGCTCTAGATTAGTAATTTTGGTTATAATCTGTAGATTTTTTCAGCCTTTAAAACCATAACACCATTTGATATATACACTTTTTGTACAGATTTCAAAAATATTGTTACAATGATGCTGTGTAGTGTTTATTAACACACCTTGTCATAGTGCTAAGTCCTAAACCTGGTTTTATAAGTACAGCCAATATAACGCAAGTCCAGTCTTAAGTCCTACAACGATTTTATAAGTACAGCCAAAAAAACGTAAGTCCAGTCCTGACTAAATAAGGCGTTGATTCTAAAGGAAATACCTATAAATGGGTTAAGTATATACAATTTTAATAATGTCAATACTTTTTTGCTGGCTAATTCAAGTGTTAGCTCTGCAGCCAGACATAGAGTTCATTTTTTACAGCTTTTATGCTCTCCGGAAAAGTTGGCATAGTGTGACTTACGTTAGTCTGGTTCCGAGGTACAGATTTGTGCTATTATAACGTGAAAGACATGAGGTGTGACGACCTCTAATACTAGGACTAAACTGACATCCCACTCACTTAAATGATCAGACATTTTAATAATTATTAATAATCCAACTTGAATTTAATTTCAACATTTCATAAATATAACAATGTTTTTTATTTCTATTTGCACCCCAGTACCCAAAGTTGATTTTTCGCAGTGAACTTATCACTGAAGTCAATAAATCAAAGTTGCTAACAATTGATCATATAATACATATACAGCCTGAAATTACACAATGTTTGTATTTATATACCTTATAACGTCTCTCCTGTTAAGACATTATAACATAGGGAACCAGTTTAATTGTTTGCTGTTAATTAAACTAGCTGCCGTAGTTAGTAAAAATTACTTGCCAACAAATTATGACAATGTATATACATATATGTATATATATATATATATATCAGGAATTTGTTCAAGGTTTCATAAATTTATTCACTCTCTGGATATTAGCGAAAACATCTCTTTATTATTGTATTTTAACTACGGATATAAACATAATAGCTGTAATGGTCATCTTTTGTTTTTTACTTTACTTTCACAACTGCGCCGAGCTACAATGTCAGCAAAAAACTTGCAGTGAAAATAAAAAACAGTATAAAGATAAGTAATAACCATAGTATAAGAAATAACATTGACCTTGTTAACAAATTGAAAAGCATTAAATTACGACCCAATTATAAAATAGTATCTTTTGATATTATTGACTTGTATACGAATGTCCCTGTTCAAGAAACTCTCACTATCCTTAAAGAAAATCTTATTAACGCCAAAATATGTAATTCTGAAGAAATCAATGATTTAGTTAATTTACTGGAAGTTGTACTTGACCAAAATTATTTTACATTTAATAATAATTATTACATCCAAAAAAAGGGCCTAGCCATGGGGTCACCTTTATCTGGTTTATTGGCTGACATATACTTAAACCACCAAAATGAATAGTGTCAATAAAAACATACAGTTCACACTTGAGACGGAGATAAATAATAAACTTAACTTCCTGGACCTGACAATTACAAGACTAGATGAAAAATTCCAATATCAAATATACCGAAAACCGACAACCACGGATCTCACGATAAATGCTGAATCACATCATCCCTTTTCTCAGAAAATGGCAGCTTATCATAGTTTAATACATAGGTTACTTTCCATACCATTAGAAGACAAAGATTTTCAAGAAGAACTGAACACGATCAAATACATAGCTAAGGCCAATGGTTATAAAAGATCAATCGTGGATAATTTAGTCAAGAAACACAGAAAAAAGAATTTAAGCTTGATCAAAATTTCTTTAAATTCACAATAATTAAGTGATTAATTTTCAATTATTTAATTTAATTCATTTTCATTATTCATCATTTGTTTAATCAAAACAAAAACATGTTAATTGTTAATTATTAAAACAATTTACTGTTACATTTATGGTGTACATAAAATTTACCTGTAATACACAACATCAAAATACATAAATACATTGACATTAATACAATTAAAAATATACAATCCAAACTCATTATTTTATCATTGATCAAAATCAGTTCATAAGCAGTCCATTTCATAATCACTGTTCACATATATTAAATGTTCATACACAATAAAACAATCTATCCTCCATCATTGAATAACAGTTGAATCTTAGGTCTATACAAATTATTTTTTAGTAAAGAAATGATATTATTCTTATCATCAATATAATATTTGTTTATATTTTTATATTTTTTCACTATCTCGTTAATATTAATAGGTGTATTCCATATTAATTTAGCATATACCATGTCACGATCGGGTATGGTTCTGTCTACCTCAGTATTATCTGTCATAATCATGTTAGTCATATAGTCATTATTATTGTCTACTACGACACCCATTACTTCCCAAGGTAAGTAATTGTTATATTGTTATCTCAATTTTACTACAAGGTAAGTATTCACTATAATTACCCACCATCTCTACTCCTAACCTTTCTCCAAATTCTCTATACTTTCTATTTATCTTAAAAGTCTCTATTACTCTCTTTCTCTCTCTCTCATTATATTTCTCACCATAACACCAAGCTACTCTCTCTCTCTCTCCAAATATGCAGGAGTCACTAACTCATAATTACTGCACCACCTATGAGGTACACAAAAACACCAGGGAACTCTCTTTGTAGACCTATTGTTAAGTAAGAAGAGTGATCCGTACCGTGAGGACCAAAAAATGTTAATGATGCGGGTCCGCGTGGACCGGAAAATGTTTTGTTGAAGAATGTTGAGTGTGAAATGTTCTATACTTAAAGTTGATTCGCCAGGATGCAGAAATGATGAAGCGAGTGGACTGTAGTTAATTCATTTATTTCATGTTCACAAGTACATTAGAAATTGTGAAGCAGTTAGAAGTTGTTTTGAGTGATAGATTGGCTAATAAGCATATGAATACAATACGTATTAAAATTGTTCTGATGAAAGGGCCATATGAAGTGTGGCCTAAGGCCTACATTAAAAGTCGTAAAGAATACGATATGCGCGAATATGCGGCACTAGAATACTTGAGTTCAAGTATTTTAAATGACAGTAAGGCTGGCAGCGTCTGAGACGTACTGTGCAGAGCACCGACACGAATAATCAGATTACCGTAAAAATTAAAGCGCAGATTAGCCAACCTATAAAGTAAAATTATCGCGCTACTGTACATAAGGCTGCCCGTCAAAAATCAATAGATTTTTTTACTACATTTTAGTAAATTATTATACATTTTGGTAACTTAGTTTATAACATACAGTGTTCTTAATAATGAAAGTTAATTTCAAGGTTGAATTGAACCTTGAGTTGTAATATTAGATAACAGCTGTACGTTAATGGTTTAGCGATAAGCATGAATAAAGATGAGCGTTTGGTAAGCCAAGGTTGGCGATCAAACTAATTTCATGCATGAATAAAAATGTATGCGTTGGCAAAGTATTGCCGTCATATGTTGTATGTGTACAATATCGAACGTTATGAAATATGAAAAATACATAATTATTAGACAATGTTTAATAATGTATGATCGGAAGCTCATCACATGATGGCCCGATAGTTTGTAACCCTATGCATGTCATAGATGGTTACCGTGAAATAATTGAGGCCAGTAGACCTGTACAGAGTATTGTTTACATGAACAAAATTGCCACAAATTACATGTTTAAACGTAAATTTAGCATGGTGTCATGTATTGACCAAGTCATGCTATTCCTGAAATTTCAGGAACTTACAATATGTTGTTGTGTGAGAACAAGCTAGATAGCTGACTGAAAGCAAGCACATATATGATGACATGTATGTCATAATTTAAGCAGAAATAATAATTGTGCAATGCATAATCACAAAATACAATACAATATAAAATAAATCTAGGCGTGGCATGGTTACATACAGTAGACGCAAAAAACGATATGTTTTACAAAAATACAAGTTATACAATAAACATAATAAACAACAATTTTGTTAATTACAATATGAATACATATATTGAACAATCCTGCAAAATAAGTTCAGAGAATAACAAAATTTTTACACAATAGTAAGTAAGACATGAGGCATAAATCAAATGTTGCATATACGAAAATACAAATAATAATGAAAGCCTTGCATATTAACTAAACTAACATTTGCTTGAGTAAAACAAACAGTTGCTGACTCAAAAATATACAATTAAAGCTTATGCTAAAAACAAAAGTACTTATAACTAACAAGTCTTCTTGAACATTTGATTTATGTGTCTTTAGAAATTATACAAAGGAAAATAAATGCCCTTTCTTTATTGTTCGTCCCTAGTTGGGACCAAACATAATTTATGGATTGGTCTACGCAAAACACCTGTAGGCGTGCGAATGTCTACGACTCGAATTAAGTTATCTGGGCCGGGAAATGTGGCGGTAATTACACCAAATTTCCAGGCTAATGGAGGTAGATTATCCTCAATAAGTAAAACTAGGTCCCCAATGGAAACATTATCCTTAGCGAATTTCCATTTGTGACGCTGTTGTAACTGGTGTAAATAGTCGCGAGACCACGCCTTCCAAATGCCTTGGACAAACTTCTGTAGAAGTTGCCAACGCCCAAGACGAGAGATAGGAATATGAGATAAGTCTGGGTCCGGTATCGCCGTTAATGGTGCGCAAATCAAAAAATGGCCAGGTGTAAGTGGCACCGGATCATTTACATCCGAAGAGATGGCAAATAAAGGTCGAGAGTTCAGACATGCCTCTATCTGAGACAAAACTGTCGTAAACTCCTCGAAGGTGAGTATAGACTTGCCTACCACGCGGCGCAGGTGAAACTTCAAACTCTTTATGCCGCTCTCCCAAAGGCCACCGAAATGAGGTGACGAGGGCGGAATAAATGACCAAGATATCCCCTGAGAGGACGTGAATGATTTGAGTGATGAGATGGCATCCTTGTTATGCCAAAGGTTGTAGAGATCATGTAAAATATTGCGGGCCTTCCTAAAGTTTGTGCAATTATCAGAGTATAACTGACTGGGTATGCCCCTGCGGGCCATAAAACGACGTAAGGCAGCTATAAACGCACTGGCTGTAAGGTCGGAAACCAATTCCAAGTGAATGGCCCTGGTTGCTAAGCAAATAAACAAAGACACGTATGCCTTAGAGAGAGTTCAGGATTTCTGCCCGCCATGACGAATCATGAAGGGACCACCATAATCTACCGCGCTGAATAGAAATGGCCGTGATGGAGTGACTCTAGGAGATGGTAAAATACCAAGCCTCTGAACCTGCTGTTTGGTACTAAACCTGAGACACTTGACACATATACGAATGATGGAGCGAATGACTATCCTGGCATTAACAATCCACCAACGTTGACGGAGTGAGTGATGCACGAGTTGAGCACCAGCGTGAAGTAGACGAATGTGTTCGCGTTCAATGATGAGGAGAGTAATATGCGCCGATGGATGTAAGACAATAGGATGTTTAGCGTCGTAAGGTAATTGCGACTGCTGTAATCGCCCGCCTACGCGTATCACTCCAGAATCATCAAGAAACGGGTCGAGAGAAGCCAACTTACTCCTAATGGAAACAGAAGATCCGTTACGAAGACAATTAATTTCGGCTGCGAAGTGGAACGACTGAGATTGTTTTATGAAGAAATTGAGAGCATGATGAATTTCGACAGGGGTAAGATCGCCCGTAAATTTGTCAGCACTGGAGAGTATAATATTTTTGATGAACCGAAAACAGTAAGCGTATACGCGCGTTAGACGATGCAACGAGGAAAAGTCCTTAGAAAGGTCGATAGCCAGGGTAGACATTAGAGAAAGATTATGGGTTTGTTTCTCTTCCGCAGTGACTTCAGAAGACGACGGATTAGAAGGTAAAAAGGGTGGAAAAGGATTGGACTCTGAAGATTGAGACAAACAAGTGGGACCGTGCCACCAAAGCGAACAATCGCGCAAAACGTCAGGGAGACACCCCCTGGAGATAATATCAGCAGGATTGTGTCTAGAATTGATGTGATGCCAAGTATAGGTTTGCGTAATACGCTGAATTTCAGCAGCACGATTAGCGACGTATGTTTTCCACCTCGTAGACTGGGCATGAATCCAGTAAAGAGACACCATAGAGTCAGAATACAAATGAACACTATTAATGAACGAATAAAGCGCAGGAACGACCTTAAATACGAGTCGCGATAACAACAAGCAAGCGCAGAGTTCGATGCGAGGTAATGACACCTGTCGTAAGGGAGCTACGCGAGATTTAGAACACAGGAGATGACAAGAGGCCGATGAATCTTGATAAATGACTCTGATATAAATACAACACCCAAACCCCCTTTCAGAGGCATCCGAAAAACCATGTAATTCAACTGTACTTGCCTCAAGCTTACAACGAATAGAACGTGGGACCACAATCTTGCTAATCAGACCCAATTTGTCGCACAAAGAATGCCAATCCAAACGTGATTGGCCGGAGATCGGTTCATCCCAACCAAGCTTGCAAAGCTAGAGTTGCTGCATAAACTGTTTGTACAAAAAGACAACGGGACCGATCAGTCCAAGAGGATCGCATATGCCTGCAATAATCGAAAGAATTCTCCTCTTGGAGATGCTTGATTCAACGGGGAATGATTTAATGTCAAACAGAAATGAATCGGCAGTGTTATTCTAGAGAATGCTCAGGGTACGCACATTGTCCTGTTTGTTTAAGGGGCGTGATAAATTGTCATGACTTGCGACCACTCTGGGTTCATTAGATGCCCATTTATGCAACGTGAGACCGTATTGACTCAATAACGCACCTAGATCAGATTTCAACTTGGTCAGATCAGAGATGGTGTCAGAACCGGTAAGCAGATCGTCGACATAGAAATCATTCGTTATAGCTAACGCCGCATCAAGAAAGGAAGCTTGATGGTCCCTACCAATTTGAATAAGACAGCGAGTGGCCAAAAACGAAGCACTAGCCGTGCCGTAGGTTACCGTTCGCAATGCAAAGTGTTTAAATGGTTCGAGAGGAGAATCACGCCACAGAATACGTTGATAGTGACAATCCCCTTCAGCTACGCGAATTTGTCGATACATCTTCTCGATGTCGGCGATGAGAACATATTTATGCATGCGGAAACGTAAAAGAATAGAAAAAAGGTCTTGTTGAACATTCGGGCGTACCAACAATATGTCATTGAGAGAAAGGCCATTGGTAGTTTTGGGCGAACCATCAAAAACGACGCGCAGTTTTGTGGTCAAGCTAGACTGTTTAAATACGGCATGGTGAGGCAGATAGTAAGTATTTGACGCTCCTGAATTGATAGCGCAATTATCGATAAGCGTCATGTGTCCAAGATCCTTATATTCGTTAATAAAGTCTGCGTAATCGCGCGCGAGCTTAGCATCACGCCTGAAACGACGCTCTAAATTCAAAAATCTTGCTTCAGCATTGGTGTAAGAGTCCCCCAACTGGATATGATCGGGCTTAAATGGAAGTGAAACCACGAACCTACCCTCGTGGTTGCGATGGGTAGAGCGCACGAAATGCTCTTCACAGGCTGACTCGTTATCAGGTGTGTTGTCAGGGATAGTTTCTGCTTCCCAAAAATCTTTCGAGAGACTGCAGAATTTGACTGTCGTTGTTCCTAGCTAGAAACGAAACAGCAGGACCCTTGTAGCGGCAGTGTTTGGGCAGATTTCCAGCCAAAATGTAGCCTAGCTTTGTTTCCTGAATGATGGGAAAATGAGGGCCGCGTACGTATTTATTAGCTAAAATTAAATCCAGGTAAAATTGCGCCCCTAAGAGTATGTCGATTTCCGACGATATATTGAAATTTGAGTCAGCCAGAAAAATGTTGTCCGGAATGTGGAATTGATTTATGTCAAACGATTGTGCCGGCAGATTGTGGGTTAATGCAGATAAGATAGCACATTTTGCCTGGAAGCTAAATCTCTGATAACGAGAAATAATGCGTATAGACGCGAGATTAGTTGCGGAACACGCTGTATTATTTATACCCGTAATTGGTATGTTGGATTTAGTCAAATTAAGCCGTAATTTCCTTGCAAATGATTTGGTGCAAAAATTTATTTGTGACCCGGCGTCTAAAAGAACTCTTGCCCTTTGTCTGTTGCCAGCCTGGTCAATGACAAATACAATTGCTGTTGATAGAAGAACATTGTTCGTGGATTGTAATTTAAGTGAGCAATAAACTACTACTGGCAGAGATTGAGTTCGGCACATTGTTCGCGTGCAACAATGTGTGGTGTCGTTTTGAACAGATCTTACATACCTGCTTATTCTTATAATTAGATACAAAATGATCTGATCTAAGACAATTGGTACAACATTTGTAACTTGATACAAATTGTCCCCGCTCAGCGGTGCTTAATGCACGAAATTTATCACATACGTAAAGCGGGTGATTATATTTACAACACAAACATGAATAATTGCTTGACGCTGAGTGATAACTCTTAAATGTAGTACTGCCAGCAGCGTTTCTTGATTTATATTTATCATATTTATTGTTGAGTCTTAAACTCGGCTTGTTGAGTTGCTGTCCGGCTTCGATAGGCAGTGTATTTTCTAACAGCTGTCTACGTGAGTTTAAAAAATGAGTGAAATCTTGAAAGTTAGGAAAATTATCAGGGTCTATAGACTCCTTCCATAGTTTAAAAGTAGTAGGGTCGAGTTTAGTTGATAATAATTGTATGGTAATAAATTCAAATGAATTCACTGACAGTTGCATTGCCGCCAGTGAATTAATGAATTAACGGAAGACGTTATCGTGTTTGTGAATTCTGCCAAACTTTGGACAGAGTCCTTAATTGTCGACTTGACTTGAAGTAAATTTTGAACATAGTATTTTGCTAGTATGAACTTGTTGTCATACCTTGCGGACAGCAAACTCAACGCTATTGAGTAATTTTCCTTACAAATAGGTAGTGACTTAATTAAATCTAAAGGTTCATTTTTTAAAGAAGAATGTAAATAATGTAACTTCTGCACTGGCGTTAAATCGGATCTTGTATGCACCAAGTCCGTAAAAATTGACACATTAGCGACATAACGTAAGTTTAACTTCACGACACATTTTCGAGCTGCTTACATGTCAGAGATTCTCCGGCGACTGGCGTTAGTTTAGCGGCAGGGAGTATGGAAACTGGCGCGGTTTACGCGCTGAGAGAAAAGTAGTTCGTTCCTTTATTATTATTAATTGTCCATTAATTAACTACAATAAATTATCCTACCTTTTCTTAGTTAGGAGTTAGATATTTCCCTTATTATTATTACGTCTTTTATTTAAATAAAACGATTATTAGTTTTCGCTTAATAACATTGTACTTTGCATGTTCGTACCAGCCTTTTTACACGTTGATACAGGTATCTCGGTACAGAGGGGGGTGGATTACACTCTCACTTGTTATAAGAACAAAAAAATTAATTTGTGCTATTTAAATAATCTTTAAATCGTCACATCCTCCTCCACTTAAGGGAGATCGATGGGGCGGCATTAGTTTATTGAAGGATATCTATGAAATACACTTATATTTGGCACGGAACTTCGTGCTGAAATTTTTCTCCACCAGGTTATTTCGATCCATCAATCCATTATCTTACATACTATACAAAATACTTAAAATCCAATACATATACAATACATAAAATACACAAATACATAAACCTACCTTATTTCTATTTCTTAAATCTACTACCGGTTTTTTTGCTTAGTTTCTTCACTCGTTTTACGGAGTTACACTCATGAGTAGGTTATTAATAATAATAACGTATTGTAATAACAATAGAATTACCTCTAGTTTACTGCGGTAGAGTTTTATTGTTCGTCAGCTGACTTCTCATTATTTATTTTATTCTCGCAGGACATTAGCTAAGGTTGATCAGGCCTCGCTAGTATATTCGTACGAGATGTTTGAGTTTATACTCAATTACGATATAGGATGTTGCAAAATCTTATTGTATTCCTGTATAAAATATAGGCAACATATTTTATTCTTAATACTTAGGTAGTATTTTTTTGGTTTACTATCTTTCTCGTAGTCGTGCTTCTTTATTTTCACACGAAAACAAATTTTTTATTTGAGACACATGACTTCTGCGAACGTAATTGTCTGTATTGGGTTCGTACAGCGCTACTGTCACGGGGGTGATGAACTTGTGAATCTTGTAGGGGCCACACCATCGGTATGATAGTTTGGAAGTGGCCCTATCAACGGCTTTACTCGTAGGGTGAGTTTTATACATGACTAAATCACCTACTTTGTACTTTACTTTCCTATTATTCTGCTCATGATATTTCCGCGATTTTTGTAAATTCGCTCTCAAATTTGCGCGAGCTTCTTTCCATATTTTTCTTATATTATTCCCATTTATTTCGCGGGGCAATAACTCATGAATTTTCCACTTTGTGGTTAACGGGTGGTTCGGTTTATACTTGTACAGTAAATCAAATGGTGTTATTTTATGTCCTTCATGATACGCCGAGTTGAAGGCAAATTGTATCCATGATAGATTTTGATCCCACGCTGTCTGATCTTTAGCGTGATAAGATATTAAGGCTGATTTTAGGTTTCGCAAGTATCTCTCAGCTAGGTTTCCTTGCGGTCGGTACTCTGTGACTGTAATATGATTTATTCCTAATTTAAAACACATATCATTAAATTCTGTCGATTTAAACTGAGGTCCATTGTCAGATACTAGGTGTACTGGTGTACCGTAATCTTTAAATAGTCTCTCTTGTAGAATCTTTATTGTCGTAGATGCTAAGGCACGTCTCATAGGGTACATCCACACGAATTTAGTGAAGGAGTCCACGCAAATTAACAACATAGTATTTCCTGACTTAGAACGGGGATAAGGTCCAGAGAAGTCTATGTATATCTTTGAGAAGGTGTTGTGGGGATTTCTGAGATTAATTTTCCGACTTGACTGATTCTTGCTGGCTTGCTCAGGGCACAGATTTAGCATTGTTTCACGAACTTAATTACTTCACTGTTCATGTTTTCCCAATGATATTCCTTGCGAATACGATGTATTGTTTTCCTAATTCCCATATGAGCTCCAATGGTTGATGAGTGGTAGTATTCCATTAGCATGGGTTTAATAATTTTCGGGGCGATTATTCTCAGTGACTTTCCGTTAGCCTTTTTAAAACAAAGTACTCGTTTACTCAAGGTATATTTGTCAGAATAATTTCCTTTATCTATTTGTTCTATTATTTTATACAATTTAGGATCTTGTTGTTGATGATGTGCTATATCTTTAAATGCAAGGGGGAATTCTGTTATTAGCGTATTGACAGTAGTGTTTTCAACATTGTCTTCGCTAGGTCTGGTATTGAGTAATTGGAACATGCGGGATAGTGTATCGGCGACTACATTCTGGGTACCACGAATATATTGTACTTTGAACTTGTAGCAATTTAATCTTAACACCCATCTTCCGAAACGACCTAACTGTTTTGGATGGTTCAATAACCACGACAAAGCTTGGTTGTCGGTTTCTAGTAGAAATTCCTTGTGTTCCAAAAATGGTTTGAATTTTTCGAAGGCGAATACTACAGCTAAACATTCAAGTTCATAGGCTGAAAACTTCCTTTCTTGCTCCGTCAAAGTCCGTGATGCATAGCTGATCGGGAGTCTTGTATTATTGATTTCTTGGTATATTACGGCTCCTAATGCTACACTAGAACTGTCGGTCTGTACGACAAATGGTTTACTGAAATCTGCTAACTGCAATACCGGTGGTGATATTATGCTTTCTTTGAGTGTTTCAAAAGCGGCTTGATGTCGAGTAGTCCACTCGAATTTCGCACCTTTCTTCCTTAATGCATTTAATGGGGCTGCTATATCCGCTAGGTGGGGTATGTACTTGTGAAAATAATTGATCATACCTAAAAATCGAGCTATACCTTTGGTGTCTCTAGGTGGTAAAAATTCTCGGATTGCGCGCGTACGTTCGGGGTCGATGCTAACCTTACCTTCGGCCGATACTATATGACCTAAGAAAGAGAATTGTTTTACTGTGAAATTAACTTTACTGGGATTTACCGTTAGTCCAGCATTCTTTAACCTTGATAATACTTCACGCAAGTGATCAACATGCTGATCCATCGATTCACTATATACTACTATGTCGTCAAGATAGTGATATACGAATTTAAATTTAACATCATGGAATATTTTTTCTAACAGTCTGCTACATACTGAACTTCCTTGTGATATTCCGAATGGTACTCTAGTAAATTGATATAGATTTAATGGGACAGCAAACGCCGTTAGATGTTTTGATTCCTCAGCTAGTGGGATTTGGTGGAAGGCTTGGTTGAGATCCATTATGGTGAAAATTTTCGCTTTGGTAAAATAGTGGAACGCGCTGTGAATGTCGGGCAGGGGAATCGATTCAAATTCTATATTCTTATTCAGCTGTCTATAATCCACGACTAGTCTATGTTTGTCAGTTGCTTTCGGTACTAGGAATGCAGGTGATGAATATGGAGAAGAGACGGTTCTATGACGTGTTGTTCTAGAAGTTTGTTGATTTGGTTTCTCATTACTTCCATCTTGGGCGGTGATAATTTGTGTGGGTGAAGACGTATTACCTTGTTGTCACTTAGATTTATTTTGTATTCGATAAGATTGGTCAATCCTAACTTGGGTGTGAGTACAGTAGAAAATTCCCTTATTAACTTTTGAATTCTTTGTCACTCATTTCCTTTAAATGACTCAAACTAGATTCATGATGCTCTAACTGAATAGTTGATGTTTTGCAATTCTCGCTGTTATTTAGCTCGGAGTCGAACTGATATTTTCGAGTACGATCAAACCTAAAGAAATATTGTTTAGCGTATATGTCAAGGATTAAGCCAGTTTTGCTTATAAAGTCGGCGCCTAGTATTAAGTTTTGTCCTAATACTTCAGCTACGAGTAGTGGAACATACCAAGTAAAATTCTTTATTTTTAATTTGACAGTAATACTGCGTGATATATTTAGGTTTTGCTTATTCGCGGTGGCACACTTTATGTTCACGTTTTGGCTACATCTAATAAGATTATGATCATCTAATACGCTGGCTAGCTGTTGACTGATTATACTACGTGTAGATCCTGAATCGATTAAACCAAGGATATTCGTTGCTCCAAGGTCTATCTGTATGTAGGGTAATTGGCATATACTTGTTTTGCATGTACCAATAGAGGTTGCACTTGTCAATAAATCTTGTTATGTAAGGGTCTATACGTTTGTTAATATTTATTTTAACTTTAGGGTGATTATTGTTTATACCTTTCCTTCTGATGCTGCGGAAGACGTAGGATTTTTGTTCTTCCCGCTTCACATGTTTTTTGATTGGTCGGTTTTCTGTTGGTACCGCTTTTGTTTACAATTCTTGCTAATGTGTCCGGACTTTCCACAGTTATAACATCTTCTTTCCTCATTGGCATCGCTCGCATGCTGTCGGGGTTTTTGTAGAGAGTTTGATGTATTGGGGTAGCTTTGGGTTTTAGAAGTTCTTACGAATCGCTTATCGCGGTAGGTTCGAGTATCAGTCCCAAGGGGTAGATGTAGGAATGAATCACTGCGTTGAGTCTGGGACATAAAAACGCGTCTGTTTTGGTCTGAATACCAGACGTTGGATGAATGTATACAACACAGTTCTAGTTCTGTGAAGGTGGTTGGTCTCTTCATGAGTGCTAGGCGAGATCGCTCCTCGGGAGATAGTCCTACTAAGATAGTGTCTACTAGCTGTTGTTCACTCCAGTTAACTTGTAGTAATAAGGCCGATTCCCTTATTTCAGATATATAATGAGTTAATCTCTCGTATGCTCCTTGTACACGAAGTACTGAGTTCCGCTTTAATTCTTCGTAGATACCGGTGGGGATAAAGTGTCTTATCAGGGTGGTATGTAGTTCTTCTACAGGGTGATTATACCTTAATGATTCTAACACACGATCTTTTAAAGGAGATCTACATTTAGGTAGAATTACTTGTAAAATTTGGTCATCTCTTAGTTGTCGCAGATCCTTTATTTGTAATAGGTGCTTGATAAAATCTACGAGTTTCATAATATTCAGCCCATCAGTGGTTGGTATCTCAGATAAAATACGTTCTGCGGGGTGAGTTATTTTACCATAAAGCTCGGTAGTTAGATTTAATGGAGTCGCCATTCTAGGTTTTTCCGCAGATTGATTCGTCTGTAAGTGAGGAGGTAAATCGTAGGTATGGGTCATATTCTCTTGTTCATTTGGAAGTAACGTGACGTTTATGGGTAGGATATTTACTTGTCTATCGGTTAACCGTTCCTTAACGGGATCTATATTAGATTCCTGCAAAAACTGAAATTTTACAGCACAGGTTTGCTGTTCTTGAGTAGCAGATAGGGTGGGGGAAATATTTAGCTTCGTCATTGCTTCTTCGATCTCTTCTAATCTAAACGATTCGGACCTTCTACGTAATTCGCGCATTATCTTGGGTAAATTGTTGTAATGCTTATTCCGCGAATTTTTGCGCGTCCGGTGGAGTAACTTTGTCACTGGGCCAATTCAACAAATTGGTGATGCGGCGGGTCAGATGTTCGATTCTTTGAGTGGTTCTTAAAATTACTGCAGGGGATTTCTCATCACGCAGGGCTTGTGCGATGGAGGTAAGTTCCGTATATTTATGATAGCATGTTTCCTTTTCACTTTCGAAGTCTAACACACTTAAACGATTTAACAGTGAGGGTTTCTCTGGTCTATTTTCGCGTAATGTTTTGCGCAGTTCCGCGACCGTTACGTTGGCGTATGGGAGACCGCGTAACAAAGCTTCATAGCTTAGTTCGTCCTTCAACAACAAGTCGGGGTTAAATTGAGCCATTGTAGTGATAATAATGACTTTTAAATAATCTAAGTATTACGTACGACAAATCTTATATTATCTATTTTAAACACTTATAAAATTTGAATTCATTTAAACACACACATATAGATAATAAGAATCTTATACTAATTAATCAAATTAAAATTATCTCAAATCAATTCAACTTTATGTACTTCTAGCAATTATCAGTCGAGACTAAGTGATAATATCATTTTATAGTGGAAAGAAATTTCACACGAAGAGTTCATTGTGTTTACAATAGCACAATGGATCAGCTGTTTGGGGAGTCTTATTGTTTGCGTTGGGGTGTGTTGTTAACAAAGGAGGGTGAATTCGGACCATCTGAAACACGATTATTTCCTGTTCAGGACTGTCTATTTTGTCCACTAGGGAATTCCATTCAAACAACTTACTTGTTTACGGGGGAGAGCGTACATTCCTCGACACGTATTTAACATTAAATAGCCTGTAAATACCGACAGGTTTAAAATGGAATATTTTTACCAGCAGGGACTTGTTTATTACGGCAATACCCTAATACTAATATTATTATTTTATAATTAAAACTCTATTTATTTATTTATTCACAAATTCTGAGTGAATAAATTTATGTATTCTACAAAGTTACTGTTAATTAATTATCAGAGTGGCACATTTTAGTACCGTAAAATCCTGTTAAGACATTATAACATAGGGAACCAGTTTAATTGTTTGCTGTTAATTAAACTAGCTGCCGTAGTTAGTAAAAATTACTTACCAACAAATTATGACAATGTATATTGTAATGTAACAGAGTTGAGGTTCCCGACGTTACATAAAAAATTATGTAAATATGATTTAAAACAATGCCCAAAGCCTGTTATAATTAAATACAAGAGGACCCATCTCACCTGAAGAATGCATTAGAGGTACCTAGTAAGGTTACTAAGTAATAAAACATTAAAAGTGTATCTAAATCTAAAATATGTAATGAGTAGTATGAGATGTAAAACAAACATTGTGTCTAATGGGAGGAGTTTAATGTGTAGGAGTTGAGTATAATATACTGTTCAATTAATATTTAATGTGTTATAAAATGTACTTGGTGTTGTGCTGTAGCATGATATAGTGTTTACAGGATATTTATTTTATGTTTTGTGGATAGTAAGTGTGGAGCTGTTGCTTTAAAGAAGTATTTAGTCAGTGGTACTCCTTTTATTTATGTTAAAATTGTATTTAAATAATTAAGTATAAGTACATGTATTAGGTATGATATTATGTTAAATGTATTTACTTTAATTGATTAATGAAGATGTTTAAAATAATGTTTGTAAAGTTGGCCAGGAAGGCAATAAGTGTTAATAAGTTGGCAAGTAGTTCTTATAGTTATGTTAAAAAACAATGAAGGGTTCAATGATGAACTAAATAATATAATGATTTGAAACCAGGAAATTAAAATTGATGTAAGTGGCCATAAGCCAGTGACTATTTGTACAGTAGGTCAGGTAAAGAAAAATTAAGTTAAAAACAAAACTAAATTATAACAGGTGTAAGAAAACCAATAGGCCTAAATTTAATATTTGTAAAAGGAAATTAATACCTTTTTAATAAGTCCAGTCAGATGAAATTATAGTAAAATATATATGGTTTAATAAGGCAGATTAAGTGAGAGTTTTATGTGATTTGGTGTAATTCCAAGCATGGAGTATTTTATTTAAAAAGAGTAGTAATATTTTCTAATTCTGGCTCTAGGATATCAAATATTATCCAATGACAGAAAGTAATGGTTGTTAGGGTAACTAAAATGCAAGAAATTTTGTTGATTTCAACATTCTATTGTTATATGCTCATGGGTGAAGTTAAATTAATACGAATCCAGAAGAAAATTTAAAAAAACCTAACATTCGATTGTTATATGCTATTGGGAACAGTTCGGTAGACAAATTTAAACAAAAAATAAAATAAAATCAAATGAATCAACCTAAATAAATCAAATGTATTAAAGCCAGTCCATTCAAACAAAACTGATGAATAATTACCGAACTAGAGTTCGGGAAATATAATTATACACCTCCCAAAGGTAGCGGAATTACTAATTTCTTCTTCAAACTAATTCCATTAGAAATAATGACGAACCCGTTTTACAATTGAACCAAGATACTTATTGAATGAACAAGAAGTCAAAATTAATACAAATATAAGCCAAATATACACAAGAACCTTTGGTATTGGAGACATAAACCTCACTTCCAAGAGATTGAAGAAATTATAATACTACACCAATTCCACTGGGACCGGCAACCACAAGGATCGCGAAGAAGAACGAAGAACAGAAGAATTCCTGTTACACTCCGGGACATCACCTTTCCACCTTTATTGATAATCTGGCCACATTTTCTGGTCAAAAGTAACCTCATCAGTACGTCTTCATGCGGTTGTAAACAGACACGGCTATCTTGAGAATCGCATTGTACGGTAACACCAGCTTATATTTAATTTTATACATTAAAACTTAATAACAATTTGTAATACTTAGTAACCTTAATTTTGCATTACCTGGCCTTACTAATCGTTAAAAGAATCACACGTACCCTGGGATAAGAGATAAACAAAAATTATATTTAAATTGTATTATACAGTACTAGTCCATTAACAAATCGATTCAGCATTGTACGATCGATATTACGATCAAATAAACTGTGAAGAATACTGTTGGAAATTAAAAAGTAATATAAATAAAGAATCCTTCTTGTATGTAATGATTTTCTGTGTTATTGTAGAATAGGTATTGTATTTTGATGGGGGAGTAATTTACAGATAAAGAAGGTGATTAAAACTATCAAGTGAAACTAACTAACCTATAAAAATAAGTCAATTACGAATAGCAGCGCTTGCGGCAGACAGCTGGTGGAAACGAGAGAGTGCCGAACTAACATATTCTCTTCGCCACATTTGAATTAATTTAAATAATACGGACCGAATAGGGTTGGAGAGAATTACCGAATTATTAACTAAGATACCTGTAATATAGAGTTATTCTCTGGTAAAACACTTAGTAATTGATCAACACTATAGGGCTATGTTCAACATAAGAGTTGCAGTAATGAGATAATAAATAAATTTTTTTTTATTAATATTGAGTTGCAGGAGGTTGCATCTACAATAACATAATAAACATTTTCCTTTTAAACAGATCGAATTAGTTAATTTAAATTTTTTTAAATTAACTACAAACTGTAATTAAATAAGAAATACAACCAAAAAGAATACATTTATTACAAATTGGCGAACCCAACAGTGGAGCTTTTAAACGTCCTCAAATATCATTAATAACAACAAATCGATCACACATAAGTAACAACAAAACGTTCACTAATAAGTTATTACAATATATATATCAGGAATTTGTTCAAGGTTTCATAAATTTATTCACTCTCTGGATATTAGCGAAAACATCTCTTTATTATTGTATTTTAACTACGGATATAAACATAATAGCTTTAATGGTCATCTTTTGTTTTTTACTTTACTTTTAAAAGAAAATTCTTATAGATTCTGCATTAAATACTCTTTAAATTGTTACTCTTAGTATCTAAAAATCATACAGCTGTGTATTACTTGGATTACCACGGATCCGGGTTCTAACTTTGTAATATTCTAACATACTTTAACATCATCCAAACTATTTGAAGAATAGTCTGATGTAATTTCAGATTAACTTTACCTTTAAACATCATCAGGTTATTACTATAGCATTACAGAAATTACAAACATTAATATGCTAATATTTATGTGATCTAAAAGGTCTTTACAAGAAACTTTACTGTTCTTTTTGTTGCGGTTGTTAAAAACAATGTATGCACAGAAGTTATGGTTTAGTGTCACCTGAATATAACGTGAGTCTGCGGCTGGTGGTCGAGATGATCCTCTTCAGTAGGTCTTCTTGGGTGTAGTTCATTGTCCGTCTGGATCCTCCATTTAGTTGGTTGTTTCTGTATTGTGGTCTATGTCATGGCGCTGGAATTCTGCTACTTGGAGTTCGTACAGTTGTTGTAGTAACTTCTCTCCTGGCATTGGTGTTAACTTTTCACATTTGATTCCTTTTTATTTTAACAGCACTGAGGTTACCTTTTACATGGTAAGGAACATATCTTACCACTTACTTTTTTATATAAAGAGATGTGTCGGCTAAGTTTTTTATTTATTAAGAATATTTTCTCAACGTCTGAACTACATTACTAGTTTTTAAGTTTCGTTTACGCTACATTGGATTAATTAAATGAGAAGCACTCATTTTACATCGTTTTTTAGCGACATAACGTAAGTTTAACTTCACGACACATTTTCGAGCTGCTTACAGGTCAGAGATTCTCCGGCGACTGGCGTTAGTTTAGCGGCAGGGAGTATGGAAGCTGGCGTGGTTTACGCGCTGAGAGAAAAGTAGTTCGTTCCTTTATTATTATTAATTGTCCATTAATTAACTACAATAAATTATCCTACCTTTTCTTAGTTAGGAGTTAGATATTTCCCTTATTATTATTACGTCTTTTATTTAAATAAAATGATTATTAGTTTTCGCTTAATAACATTGTACTTTGCATGTTCGTACTAGCCTTTTTACACGTTGATACAGGTATCTAGGTACAGAGGGGGGTGGATTACACTCTCACTTGTTATAAGAACAAAAAAATTAATTTGTACTATTTAAATAATCTTTAAATCGTCACAACCTTTACAGGTTGAATCAGTCAGAAGATTTTTGAATCTCACACCTGGACATTAGTTGATCATTCCATCACAATTCCGTGGTCAGTAACTTGGTATTTATACAACTTCAGATAACCATAGATGACTAATCATCATTGATGTTTGTAGATGTGCATCTTCCCTTGTATAAAAATTCATTCAGCTGTGTCACAGAATATAGGGAAATGTATTTTACAAAATTCTTTTTGTTGTATTATATTCAACTGTATTGTTTTATTTTGTGCATTGCTATGACAATATTAACAAATATGGAAGAATACACCTGGCTTTTATTTTCAAAAATTAAGAGCAATTAATAAAATCAAGCACCTCACACGCTGAAGAGCAGTGTGTGACACTTTGAACAGCATATGCCACACTTCTTTCAGTTATTTTTTTTTCTATTTGGCAAGATGAACTTAATACATATGTGAAAATAATTATTACAATATAAATGTTCGAGTTTACAAATTTTACAACCCCCCTTGTCTTCCCTAAAAAAAAAACTTGTGTGACGGTACAATTCTGGTACCCCAATAATTTTGTAAAACTATTGTCCCAAAACATAATTATTGTATTTTATTTTATATTCCCTAAAAGAGTTTTGGTGAGAATTTTCAACAACGCAATCCCGAGTTAACAAGATTTGTGTCAAATTCAATAATTACAAATGGCGCCCGAACAGGGACTCTACATAAGACCTAATTTTATGTAGAGTATACATACAGGAGAAGCGGAGTGGTTTCCTGTGACGATAGGTGTACCTGAAATAATTTCGAAAGTAAATAGATACGTGAGTAAAGTAGGGTTAAGTTACGTTATAGACCTATATGTGTTAGATATAGAATAAGCAAAATGAATACTGGTAAAGGTGGTAATGTAGACGAAACAGTTACGAGTGAGATGGACGTTAAATTGAACCCAATTAGTCAGATCAGTGAAACCAGTGTCACTGAATTAAATCCAGTTCCATTAACACCCATCTCAACTCGAGACGAAAGTAAAACAGATGATACAGCTGCAATGATGCAGTTACTATTAAATAAATTTGATGAAAAGTTTACTAACTTGAATGACAAATTTGATAATTTTGATAAACAATTTAACGAGCAGAAAAATGAAATCAGAAATAGTTTTGATGTAAAGTTTTATGAATTAAAGACTGAAATTAAAAAACGTAATGATAATTTTGATAAACAATGTGACGAAGTGATTAAAAGGTTAGACGAGAGGTTAATTCAAATAAAAAATCAGAAGGTAAGTAGCAGTGAAAATACGACGAAAAACAAAGTGCTACTTAATAAGGTGAGTAACAATGATAATTTGAATAATGAGTTTACAGGTAGTAACAATGATATTATTAAGAATATGGTGTTAGAAAATGATGATGAGAATATTGGGAGTGATAATGAGATGTTTGTGTGTGTTGAGTCAGAGAGAGAGCTGAGAGAAAGTATATTTGTAAAAGGGATGCAGGGGGTAGAATTTTCCTTTGATGTTGTAGTAGGGGGAGAAGAAATGACTTCACGTATTTTTAGCAAGGACGAGAGTTCCTTAGATTTATATTTGGGAGACGATAGGTGTACAGTAGCGCGATAATTTTACTTTATAGGTTGGCTAATCTGCGCTTTAATTTTTACGGTAATCTGATTATTCATGTCGGTGCTCTGCACAGTACGTCTCAGACGCTCGTCAGCAGCGTTCGGCTCGCTCGCAGCCTTACTGTCATTTAAAATACTTGAACTCAAGTATTCTAGTGCCGCGTATTCGCGCATATCGTATTCTTTACGACTTTTAATGTAGGCCTTAGGCCACACTTCATATGGCCCATTAGGCCCTTTCATCAGAACAATTTTAATACCGGTACGAATTGTATTCATATGCTTATTAGCCAATCTATCACTCAAAACAACTTCTAACTGCTTCACAATTTCTAATGTACTTGTGAACGTGAAATAAATGAATTAACTACAGTCCACTCGCTTCATCATTTCTGCATCCTGGCGAATCAACTTTAAGTATAGAACATTTCACACTCAACATTCTTCAACAAAACATTTTCCGGTCCACGCGGACCGCATCATTAACATTTTTTGGTCCTCACGGTACGGATCACTCTTCTTACTTAACATTTTTTGGTCCTCCGGGCCGGATTTCCGATGTATTATTCATAATTATTATTCTACTGCCACTATTTCTGGCCATCACGGGCGAATCAGCATATCCGCTGATACGACCGTGGCGTGATTCCATCGGCATTTCGCTCGTCGCCTTTGAGCCTCCTGACAACATCATCGCAAGAGCCTGCTATCTTCAGTGCTTCAAACAAGGCTGTCATCTCTCCGAGCTGTGTTTGCCATCTTCTCCACGGCGTCGACGCTTCAGGACATCGCCTACAAGGTATCACCTCAATAACATCATATTAAGGTGCGTACAATGGCTGAAGAAGGCCTCAAAGTATTAACCAGAAAGAGAGGCGGCTTAAAGTCCGCAATAGTGCGCATACAATCAGCTGTAAATAACTTTGATATAAATTCCAATACAAAACATTTTTTAACAGTAAGACTTGAAAGTCTGAAAAGCTTGGCATCGAAGTACGACGAGGTACAATCTGAAATCGAACTTATTTGTAAAGACATAAGCGCTGCTCAAGAAGACCGAGTTGAGGTCGAAGAAATGCTATATTCGACTGAAGCAAATATTTTGCAATTGATTGATACATTTAATGTTCAGACTGTACCTCCCGTATTATCGACCCACATGCAATTAAAACCAATAAGTTTGCCCTGCTTCACAGGCAACATATTGGAATGGCAGCATTTTCAATCAATTTTTACGGACTTGGTGCATACAAGATCCGATTTAACGCCAGTGCAGAAGTTACATTATTTACATTCTTCTTTAAAAAATGAACCTTTAGATTTAATTAAGTCACTACCTATTTGTAAGGAAAATTACTCAATAGCGTTGAGTTTGCTGTCCGCAAGGTATGACAACAAGTTCATACTAGCAAAATACTATGTTCAAAATTTACTTCAAGTCAAGTCGACAATTAAGGACTCTGTCCAAAGTTTGGCAGAATTCACAAACACGATAACGTCTTCCGTTAATTCATTAATTCACTGGCGGCAATGCAACTGTCAGTGAATTCATTTGAATTTATTACCATACAATTATTATCAACTAAACTCGACCCTACTACTTTTAAACTATGGAAGGAGTCTATAGACCCTGATAATTTTCCTAACTTTCAAGATTTCACTCATTTTTTAAACTCACGTAGACAGCTGTTAGAAAATACACTGCCTATCGAAGCCGGACAGCAACTCAACAAGCCGAGTTTAAGACTCAACAATAAATATGATAAATATTAATCAAGAAACGCTGCTGGCAGTACTACATTTAAGAGTTATCACTCAGCGTCAAGCAATTATTCATGTTTGTGTTGTAAATATAATCACCCGCTTCACGTATGTGATAAATTTCGTGCATTAAGCACCGCTGAGCGGGGACAATTTGTATCAAGGTACAAATGTTGTACCAATTGTCTTAGATCAGATCATTTTGTATCTAATTGTAAGAATAAGCAGGTATGTAAGATCTGTTCAAAACGACACCACACATTGTTGCACGCGAACAATGTGCCGAACTCAATCTCTGCCAGTAGTAGTTTATTGCTCACTTAAATTACAATCCACGAACAATGTTCTTCTATCAACAGCAATTGTATTTGTCATTGACCAGGCTGGCAACAGACAAAGGGCAAGAGTTCTTTTAGACGCCGGGTCATAAATAAATTTTTGCACCAAATCATTTGCAAGGAAATTACGGCTTAATTTGACTAAATCCAACATACCAATTACGGGTATAAATAATACAGCGTGTTACGCCACTAATCTCGCGTCTATACGCATTATTTCTCGTTATCAGAGATTTAGCTTCCAGGCAAAATGTGCTATCTTATCTGCATTAACCCACAATCTGCCGGCACAATCGTTTGACACAAATCAATTCCACATTCCGGACAACATTTTTCTGGCTGACCAAATTTCAATATGTCGTCGGAAATCGACATACTCTTAGGGGCGCAATTTACCTGGATTTAATTTTAGCTAATAAATACGTACGCGGCCCTCATTTTCCCATCATTCAGGAAACAAAGCTAGGCTACATTTTGGCTGGAAATCTGCCCAAACACTGCCGCTACAAGGGTCCTGCTGTTTCGTTCCTAGCTAGGAACAACGACAGTCAAATTCTGCAGTCTCTCGAAAGATTTTTGGGAAGCAGAAACTATCCCTGACAACACACCTGATAACGAGTCAGCCTGTGAAGAGCATTTCGTGCGCTCTACCCATCGCAACCACGAGGGTAGGTTCGTGGTTTCACTTCCATTTAAGCCCGATCATATCCAGTTGGGGGACTCTTACACCAATGCTGAAGCAAGATTTTTGAATTTAGAGCGTCGTTTCAGGCGTGATGCTAAGCTCGCGCGCGGTTACGCAGACTTTATTAACGAATATAAGGATCTTGGACACATGACGCTTATCGATAATTGCGCTATCAATTCAGGAGCGTCAAATACTTACTATCTGCCTCACCATGCCGTATTTGAACAGTCTAGCTTGACCACAAAACTGCGCGTCGTTTTTGATGGTTCGTCCAAAACTACCAATGGCCTTTCTCTCAATGACATATTGTTGGTAGGCCCGAATGTTCAACAAGACCTTTTTTCTATTCTTTTACATTTCCGCATGCATAAATATGTTCTCATCGCCGACATCGAGAAGATGTATCGACAAATTCGCGTAGCTGAAGGGGATTGTCACTATCAACGTATTCTGTGGCGTGATTCTCCTCTCGAACCATTTAAACACTTTGCATTGCGAACGGTAACCTACGGCACGGCTAGTGCTTCGTTTTTGGCCACTCGCTGTCTTATTCAAATTGGTAGGGACCATCAAGCTTCCTTTCTTGATGCGGCGTTAGCTATAACGAATGATTTCTATGTCGACGATCTGCTTACCGGTTCTGACACCATCTCTGATCTGACCAAGTTGAAATCTGATCTAGGTGCGTTATTGAGTCAATACGGTCTCACGTTGCATAAATGGGCATCTAATGAACCCAGAGTGGTCGCAAGTCATGACAATTTATCACGCCCCTTAAACAAACAGGACAATGTGCGTACCCTGGGTATTCTCTGGAATAACACTGCCGATTCATTTCTGTTTGACATTAAATCATTCCCCGTTGAATCAAGCATCTCCAAGAGGAGAATTCTTTCGATTATTGCAGGCATATACGATCCTCTTGGACTGATCGGTCCCGTTGTCTTTTTGTACAAACAGTTTATGCAGCAACTCTGGCTTTGCAAGCTTGGTTGGGATGAACCGATCTCCGGCCAATCACGTTTGGATTGGCATTCTTTGTGCGACAAATTGGGTCTGATTAGCAAGATTGTGGTCCCACGTTCTATTCGTTGTAAGCTTGAGGCAAGTACAGTTGAATTACATGGTTTTTCGGATGCCTCTGAAAGGGGGTTTGGGTGTTGTATTTATATCAGAGTCATTTATCAAGATTCATCGGCCTCTTGTCATCTCCTGTGTTCTAAATCTCGCGTAGCTCCCTTACGACAGGTGTCATTACCTCGCATCGAACTCTGCGCTTGCTTGTTGTTATCGCGACTCGTATTTAAGGTCGTTCCTGCGCTTTATTCGTTCATTAATAGTGTTCATTTGTATTCTGACTCTATGGTGTCTCTTTACTGGATTCATGCCCAGTCTACGAGGTGGAAAACATACGTCGCTAATCGTGCTGCTGAAATTCAGCGTATTACGCAAACCTATACTTGGCATCACATCAATTCTAGACACAATCCTGCTGATATTATCTCCAGGGGGTGTCTCCCTGACGTTTTGCGCGATTGTTCGCTTTGGTGGCACGGTCCCACTTGTTTGTCTCAATCTTCAGAGTCCAATCCTTTTCCACCCTTTTTACCTTCTAATCCGTCGTCTTCTGAAGTCACTGCGGAAGAGAAACAAACCCATAATCTTTCTCTAATGTCTACCCTGGCTATCGACCTTTCTAAGGACTTTTCCTCGTTGCATCGTCTAACGCGCGTATACGCTTACTGTTTTCGGTTCATCAAAAATATTATACTCTCCAGTGCTGACAAATTTACGGGCGATCTTACCCCTGTCGAAATTCATCATGCTCTCAATTTCTTCATAAAACAATCTCAGTCGTTCCACTTCGCAGCCGAAATTAATTGTCTTCGTAACGGATCTTCTGTTTCCATTAGGAGTAAGTTGGCTTCTCTCGACCCGTTTCTTGATGATTCTGGAGTGATACGCGTAGGCGGGCGATTACAGCAGTCGCAATTACCTTACGACGCTAAACATCCTATTGTCTTACATCCATCGGCGCATATTACTCTCCTCATCATTGAACGCGAACACATTCGTCTACTTCACGCTGGTGCTCAACTCGTGCATCACTCACTCCGTCAACGTTGGTGGATTGTTAATGCCAGGATAGTCATTCGCTCCATCATTCGTATATGTGTCAAGTGTCTCAGGTTTAGTACCAAATAGCAGGTTCAGAGGCTTGGTATTTTACCATCTCCTAGAGTCACTCCATCACGGCCGTTTCTATTCAGCGCGGTAGATTATGGTGGTCCCTTCATGATTCGTCATGGCGGGCAGAAATCCAGAACTCTCTCTAAGGCATACGTGTCTTTGTTTATTTGCTTAGCAACCAGGGCCATTCACTTGGAATTGGTTTCCGACCTTACAGCCAGTGCGTTTATAGCTGCCTTACGTCGTTTTATGGCCCGCAGGGGCATACCCAGTCAGTTATACTCTCATAATTGCACAAACTTTAGGAAGGCCCGCAATATTTTACATGATCTCTACAACCTTTGGCATAACAAGGATGCCATCTCATCACTCAAATCATTCACGTCCTCTCAGGGGATATCTTGGTCATTTATTCCGCCCTCGTCACCTCATTTCGGTGGCCTTTGGGAGAGCGGCATAAAGAGTTTGAAGTTTCACCTGCGCCGCGTGGTAGGCAAGTCTATACTCACCTTCGAGGAGTTTACGACAGTTTTGTCTCAGATAGAGGCATGTCTGAACTCTCGACCTTTATTTGCCATCTCTTCGGATGTAAATGATCCGGTGCCACTTACACCTGGCCATTTTTTGATTTGCGCACCATTAACGGCGATACCGGACCCAGACTTATCTCATATTCCTATCTCTCGTCTTGGGCGTTGGCAACTTCTACAGAAGTTTGTCCAAGGCATTTGGAAGGCGTGGTCTCGCGACTACTTACACCAGTTACAACAGCGTCACAAATGGAAATTCGCTAAGGATAATGTTTCCATTGGGGACCTAGTTTTACTTATTGAGGATAATCTACCTCCATTAGCCTGGAAATTTGGTGTAATTACCGCCACATTTCCCGGCCCAGATAACTTAATTCGAGTCGTAGACATTCGCACGCCTACAGGTGTTTTGCGTAGACCAATCCATAAATTATGTTTGGTCCCAACTAGGGACGAACAATAAAGAAAGGGCATTTATTTTCTTTGTATAATTTCTAAAGACACATAAATCAAATGTTCAAGAAGACTTGTTAGTTATAAGTACTTTTGTTTTTAGCATAAGCTTTAATTGTATATTTTTGAGTCAGCAACTGTTTGTTTTACTCAAGCAAGTGTTAGTTTAGTTAATATGCAAGGCTTTCATTATTATTTGTATTTTCGTATATGCAACATTTGATTTATGCCTCATGTCTTACTTACTATTGTGTAAAAATGTTGTTATTCTCTGAACTTATTTTTCAGAATTGTTCAATATATGTATTCATATTGTAATTAACTAAATTGTTGTTTATTATATTTATTGTATAACTTGTATTTTTGTAAAACATATCGTTTTTTGCGTCTACTGCATGTAACCATGCCACGCCTAGATTTATTTTATATTGTATTGTATTTTGTGATTATGCATTGCACAATTATTATGCGAAAGGCTTAAAATACGCACCACCACCAGAATTAAATCAAGAAAAAACGATTATTGAATGCGAAAGCATAATACAAAAACTAGGAAATGAAAGTGAATAAGGTGGGAAGTAGGGAATGTAGTAGATACAATATTTAAGAAAAGTTTGTATAATTCAAAGAATGAACAAAAAATCAAAGCAACTGTAACTAAACTAAAGAATAAAATAAAGAAGAATGATATTATAGTTACGAAGGCGGATAAAGGAAATACAATGGTACTAATGAGAAAGGAAGAATACATAAAGAAAACGAAAGAATTTATAAGGGAAGGACCATACGAGGAAATAAAGTATGATTATACAAGTAAGTACCAGTCAAGGATAAAACAAATGATGAAACAGATAACATTTATAGAAGAAAAAAAGGAAAAGTATTTATTGGAAAGTAATCCAACAGCACCAACTTTTAAAAGTCAGGTTAAGATACATAAAGAAGGAAACCAATTAGACCGATTGTTTCTTTTATTAATGCACCTATTTATAAATTATCAAAGGAAGTTAGCAGAGTACTGAAAGAGAAATATGAATTTGGGACAAAATACAACATAGAGAATAATATAAAATTGATAGAAAAATTAGAAAATATTAGCATTAATGTAAATACAAAATTGATATCACTGGATGTTAAGGACATGTTTACTAATATCACAGTAAATAAAGTTATTAAGTTAATAAACGATAATAATATGGGAGAATACAGGTATAAAAAGCAGTTGATGAAAGTAATTAAAGAATGTGTAAATCAGAACTATTTTAGGTTTAATAACAAGTTTTATATACAGAAAAAAGGTTTACCTATGGGGTCTTCATTATCCCCTATTCTTGCTGAAATATACATGAATGATTTTGAAAAGCAATTAATAACTTCCACTAAGTATAAAGACAATATAAAATTATGGTCTAGATACGTTGATGATGTATTAGTAGTTTGGGAAGGAAGCATAGAAGAAGTGCATGAGTTTATAAAGGAGGTAAATAATAAGGATAAAAACTTACAATTTAAGGAAGAGATAGGAGGTAAGCAAATAAATTACTTAGATTTAAACATAAAAATTAAAGATAATGAGAAACTACAGTTTGGGATATTTAGGAAAGAGTCGTATTCTGATATAATTATACCAAGAGAGTCGTACCACCCATACAGATATAAAATGGCGGCAATCAATTCCTTTTGTTACAGAGCTCAGAAGTGTTTAAAAGAGACCGAATCAAAAGATAGGGAGTTAAAAACGATAAAGGGAATTGTAAGGAATAATAATTATAGCACCAACATAGTGGATAAAGTTATGAAAAGGGTCAACATACAAAAAGCTAAAATAGAACCAGAACAAAAGAATTATGCAGGGTCATTGACATACATAGGTTCACATACTAGAAAAATTATAAAATGTTTTAATAAATATGGAGTAGATATAGCTATTAAAAAATGTGAAACGGTATTTGATAAGATAAGGAATAAGAATATAGAAAAAATTCCAGTATTACAGAAAAGCGGAATTTATAAATTAAAATGTAAAGACTCCAACAAAGTGTACCTAGGGGAGACAGGACAAAAATTCGCATGCAGGTTGTCTGACCACAAACGTGGAGAAGGTAATAGAACAACCAATTCGTTATATGCAAGACATTTCATAGAAGACAACCACAAGTTTGTTAATCCTTTGGAAGAATACGAAATTGTAAAAGTAGTAAATAACACAGTTGAAAGGAAGCTTAGAGAGGAGTCAGAAATATTGAAAGAAAGAGAAAAAGGGTTAGACAATTTAATTAATATTAAAATTAAATTTGATAATGAAGAAATATTTTATAACATGATTAAGAAGTAAATGAGAGAGGGCAGATAGATAAGATTAAGAATTATATTTCATAGTACTAATTGGTTGTTTTAAAATAAGGGTGTGTGACTGACCCACGTGTGTGGAGAGGAAGAGGGTAGTTTAAAAGGATGCACACACACACACACACACACACACACACAAGGAATTTACTAGAAAAATATGTAACTGTACAGATGGTGAGACAGAGTTTAGGGGGTGGGGAAGGGTCATTAATTTTTAGTTTGTTGTGGGTGAGCAGGGTGGGGGAGAGGGGTGAAGGGTTGGGTATTACATATTTTCTGTCTATTCCTGACCTGACGATGAGCTGTGAAGCTTGAAAGCGCTAATCGGAACAATTTTTATATAGTGGTGTGCAATATTGATCATTCTGAAAATGTATAATAATTTACTAAAATGTAGTAAAAAAATCTATTGATTTTTGACGGGCAGCCTTATGTACAGTAGCGCGATAATTTTACTTTATAGGTTGGCTAATCTGCGCTTTAATTTTTACGGTAATCTGATTATTCGTGTCGGTGCTCTGCACAGTACGTCTCAGACGCTCGTCAGCAGCGTTCGGCTCGCTCGCAGCCTTACTGTCATTTAAAATACTTGAACTCAAGTATTCTAGTGCCGCGTATTCGCGCATATCGTATTCTTTACGGCTTTTAATGTAGGCCTTAGGCCACACTTCATATGGCCCATTAGGCCCTTTCATCAGAACAATTTTAATACGTATTATATTCATATGCTTATTAGCCAATCTATCACTCAAAACAACTTCTAACTGCTTCACAATTTCTAATGTACTTGTGAACATGAAATAAATGAATTAACTACAGTCCACTCGCTTCATCATTTCTGCATCCTGGCGAATCAACTTTAAGTATAGAACATTTCACACTCAACATTCTTCAACAAAACATTTTCCGGTCCACGTGGACCGCATCATTAACATTTTTTGTCCTCACGGTACGGATCACTCTTCTTCCTTAACAATAGGTCTACAAATAGAGTTCCCTGGTGTTTTTGTGTACCTCATAGGTGGTGCAGTAATTATGAGTTAGTGACCCCTGCATATTTGGAGAGAGAGTAGCTTGGTGTTATGGTGAGAAATATAATGAGAGAGAGAGAAAGAGAGTAATAGAGACTCTTAAGATAAATAGAAAGTATAGAGAATTTGGAGAAAAGTTAGGAGTAGAGATGGTGGATAATTATAATGAATACTTACCTTGTAGTAAAATTGAGATAACAATATAACAATTACTTACCTTGGGAAGTAATGGGTGTCGTAGTAGACAATAATAATGACTATATGTTTTAGTGGATGGTTAGTGAGGATTGGTCAATAATACAACTTTTAGTTATTTTTCGTCGACGTTTCGACAATATTTATCGTCATCTTCAGGACCTGTGTATGAAATACAATAGAAATATCAAACATAACGAAACAATTAAATATTTGGGTGAACGTGTTGGTGATGTGAGTGTGTGCGTGCGTATGTATGTATCATTTTTTATGTGAAGACTTATGATAGTTTGTTTACATCTTCAAATTATCTTTAAGAAAGCGAGCAAATTATAGTATGAGAGAAATTTGAAGATGTAAACAAACTATCATAAGTCTTCACATAAAAAATGATACATACATACGCACGCACACACTCACATCACCAACACGTTCACCCAAATATTTAATTGTTTCGTTATGTTTGATATTTCTATTGTATTTCATACACAGGTCCTGAAGATGACAATAAATATTGTCGAAACGTCGACGAAAAATAACTAAAAGTTGTATTATTGACCGATCCTCACTAACCATCCACTAAAACATTCACTGATTGACGGTCACTAAAAAATTTAAGGATTTAATGACTATATGACTAACATGATTATGACAGATAATACTGAGGTAGACAGAACCATACCCGATCGTGACATGGTATATGCTAAATTAATATGGAATACACCTATTAATATTAACGAGATAGTGAAAAAATATAAAAATGTAAACAAATATTATATTGATAATAAGAATAATATCATTTCTTTACTAAAAAATAATTTGTATAGACCTAAGATTCGACTGTTATTCAATGATGGAGGATAGATTGTTTTATTGTGTATGAACATTTAATATATGTGAACAGTGATTATGAAATGGACTGCTTATGAACTGATTTTGATCAATGATAAAATAATGAGTTTGGATTGTATATTTTTAATTGTATTAATGTCAATGTATTTATGTATTTTGATGTTGTGTATTACAGGTAAATTTTATGTACACCATAAATGTAACAGTAAATTGTTTTAATAATTAACAATTAACATGTTTTTGTTTTGATTAAACAAATGATGAATAATGAAAATTAATTAAATTAAATAATTGAAAATTAATCACTTAATTATTGTGAATTTAAAGAAATTTTGATCAAGCTTAAATGTGAATTGGTTATTTTAATGTATTAACCGTATTTTTGTATTAATTTAATGACGAGTGTATTATTATGTAATATGTATTAGTGTAAGAGAATGGCACTTCTATATAATTCTTGTTGAGTTGAAGCAAACCCAGTGCTTCTTAACACAAACCAGCACATAGCTAAGGGCAAACAGATCAGTTAGGGATATAGTAATATACCAAGCCACTTTTTTAATATTTTTAATTTGTTGTTTCAGTGTTTGGTCGTGTTGTGACGGCGGTCCTGAGCTGGCCAGCACGTCAGAGCAGGAGCGTTACGCGCCTGATTGGCCTTATGGTGTTGGGATCTCGAAGGAGAAGTCCAGTGAGGTCATGCAGGTACTGTCATCATCATCGGACCACGAGTGAGTTATTGTATTTCTTTTCATATAAATAGTAAGGGGGTTGTGGCGACATATCCTGGCTGATCCCTTTAGGAAGTACGAATGTGTCAATGAAAGTCTTTATGCTTCGGCATAAAATCTTTCATTGAGGGGGTTTTGTGACGGTACAATTCTGATACCCCAATAATTTTGTAAAACTATTGTCCCAAAACATAATTATTGTATTTTATTTTATATTCCCTATAAGAGTTTTGGTGAGAATTTTCAACAACGCAATCCCGAGTTAACAGGATTTGTGTTAAATTCAGTGGAAAATTACAAAAGTAGCAAAAAACTGTTTGTCACAATAACGAGTAAACAAGACCAACCCATGATTATGTCAGACAAAAGAATGCAAGGCGCATTGTATTTAACTAGGCTAGGCCGTTGAACAAAGAACCAGTGACATAGTTGTTGCCCCACCTCTGCAATGCTCAGTGGTGAAACGTGGTCATTCTCATCCAGACAGTGAACCATGCCGGCCGGCGAATTCACGAAGTGTGATTATCTAAATTTTACACCACCACAAGTTTATTAACAGTTATATTTTTTTGAGTTAAACATCGGACGCTTGTAATTCATGATGGGACGCTACAAATTTGGCAAAAGTGAGATCTAGATGGGACGCTACAGGTTCGAGAGCGTGTGATCAAAGACGATGAGACAGTCCAGATTCGAGAGGGTGTGATCAAAGAATTCGATGTCTTCGATGTCCATAACGCAAAAATGTAGGAAGTGCAGCTAAGTACCAAGTAGGCTGCAACCAACTTATATAAAATTTTATATTCAAAAATATATATACCTTTCTTAATATGACCAAAAGTAATTAAATAACAAAATTAACTTGTTATACCATTAACTTAAATGAGCTCGTAATAAATAATTGTACCAGAGAGTGAGAGAGAGGGAGCGAAAGAGTGGATAATAATATATTATTAAAAAGTGCTGGGTTGTGCCAAAATAAATTTATTTATTTATATATATATATATATATATATATAAACATATTCATGTTTAATATGTTTAACATTTTAATATTATAATACATATGTATTTTGGAGGACTTGTGAAATGTTTAAGGGGAAATTTAACTTGAAGAATTGAATTACGCCACATGGCGGATAGTAGCGTGTTTGTTTTGCACTCACATTCATTTGTACGTAAGTAAAAATAAAAGGTAATTTCAATGGTAACAAACAAAAACACAAGTGAATTATTTCAGGTAATACGTTCCTCGACTCTAGTTTGTATAACACGAATTCCGACCTTAGGTAAGTACTGTATACATATATGTTGTATTTCAGTTGGCAACATGGCGCCCGAGATCTTAATATACACCTCACATTAAATGTAACCAGTTAATTAATTATTGTAACTCAAGTCAATAATTACACTTGATTGCCTTATTCACTGTCTTATGTGATTGAGTATTTAAAAATCCATCTCTAACATGAAAATAAAAAATACAAGTAATTACCTCCGAAATAAAATATTGAAAAACAACAAAACATATTCACAATGCAATTACACAGTGTTTCAGAGAAACGGTAAATTTTGAAGAGTATGAAGACGGGCAGTTGTTAATGAATTGAATTGACTTCTGAAACCAAGCAGATGCCATCTTACCATTTAGTTATGAGAATTGGAATGGTGCAGAACATGCTTTTGCCATCAAGGTATTTTCAAAAACAATGATAGTGTTGAGATAATGTGTACAGAATTTCATCATCATTTTAATTTAGGACATCATGATTGTGTTCTGTCAGCACTTCCAATCGATATATGGGTATAGAAATTTGAGGAAAATGAAAACTTTAGGCAGGGCGCAAAACATTTGTATACCACAAATTATTGATACTGTTCAAGCTGCTGCCCACGGCTTTCAATTCATCATTAGCCAATGCCTCTACAGACCCATTGTTCGAGTGCTCACAGAATATTGTCACAGGATTTACATTACTATCCACACAAGTTGGAGATCATCCAGAAGTTCAACGCAATGACACTTCTGTAAACAAATCCCCAAATAGATAAACGAAGATGGTGACTTCATTAACGCTCGTGGTTATTGGATGAAACACATTTCCACCAAAATATCTATGTAAGTAAGCAATTTTCATTATTGGGCCCAGCAAAATCCTACTAAGTTACATTAGTGTCAAGGGTACCTTGTGGTGTGCTATACCATCACATGGCAAAATGGGCCACCCTAATATTCAAAATACAAAAACAAAACAGGGTTACACATAGAAAGTTGCTTTGCTTAATAGATCCAGACTGCTGGTTATTTGCCCTAGCAATGGCTCAGTTTTTCTCTTCTTAACCAAAGAAATATTCCTTTTGTGTGTGTAATTTACATGAGTAGACTAGTGAGAATGACAAACCATAACAATACAGTACATTGATGTTTTCAGTTTTGGACTTTGACAAATACCTGATGTTTTCGTTTTTGGACTTTGTGTTTCTTCTTGGTGACAATCATAAACCAACTACAGGCACCACTAGGGCCTACATGATTGTTATGTTTAGTAATGGCCTCTTTAGCTTCTATAACAGTGCCTGATGTTTTCAAAACAGATCGTTGACACAACACATTACTGTATAGCTCGTCATTTTTGGTAGACATATGCTGTCTCAGTTTGTTACTGTTATGTGTATCAGAGGGTAATGACTTCTCGTTTTAATTGTCAGTTTGCCTTGTAAATTTTCTGACTTACAATTTTTTGTTTTAAACTACAAATATGCCTGGAAGAAAATTTGAAAAAGGAAGTAAAGAATGAAGGTGAATACTAAAAATATTCATTTTGTTATGTTTTTTGAGTATTTAAGTGCTCAACTTGTTTCAAAAAATGCAGGTATATTTTGTTTAATATTGTCAGTGTTATAAATTAATAAGTATATTTAGTTACAATGGAAGACAGTGCTTCATATAGTATTATAATACATACCAGGAATAATGATATTGTTTTAGTTCACTGAAATATAAGAAGTGCAAGAGAAAATTTTAATTTATTTGTGTTGTGTTTAAATTCTATGGCACCCAAACCAGATATAGTTTTAACAGAGGTTTGGCTCGTAGTCAAGAAGTGGCTCTGAATAGCAAAATATTCTTTAAATGTAGGGGTGTTTCTGAAAAATTGTGTCAACTGTCAAAAAAAATATGTCAAGTATAGAAGATTCTGTTACAAATTCAATGAAAGAAATTAAAATTGAAGTCGAACATTTAGTGAAAGAAATAGTTCATTTCTTTAGTGAAACTAAGCAAAACCATTAAACACTGAAGAAGATTCTGAAAATAAGAGCACAGAAAATAAAACAAGAGAGAGAATTGCTTTGCCTGCAGTAGGTGGGACAGTTTGTATGTTCAATGGAGGCACTCACTGGGCAACTTATCTTCACCAGTTTGAAGTTGTTGCTCGCTTAAATAAATGAACAGAAGAAGAGAAAGGCCTTTCAATCATTCTCACATTAAAAGGATCTGCGACAGAGCTACAACAGAAAGTGCCGCCTGATAGCCAGAACACTTATGCCAAATTGATAAAAGGTTTAGAATTATGGTAGAGATTGTCAACATTAGAGAAGCTCAATCTGCGCTGGTAGGGAGAAAGGTGGGGGTACACAACAATATTGGTAGGTATACCACTCCCCCCACTACTCCACTCTCGTGTTTCACTGCACATACGCTTCCCTATTGTTGACAACCTCTATGGTGATAAAGATTTCTGACATGTGTACTGCACTCTTGAGAGCAAGGCGAGAGTCCGAGTTTGAAGCATTCCAAGGAGAGTCTTCAAAATTTTGAAGCAAGAATCGACAGACTGATTAGACTGGCCTATCCTGAAGCACCAGAAGATTTTCGAATGAGCTTTGTGATGCAGACATTTACAATGGTGGCAGAGATAGTGAATTGCAACAAGTGTTAAAAATGGCACGGCACCATAATAGCTCAATTGCTTGTGTTCACACTCTCTGTTTTTAAGCTGCCAAGTCAGCAACCTACATTAATAAAAGTACATCATCACACTGTAGTCAAACGGAACCAATGTCACACTACTGTCATAGCAGACAGAATAAAGAGATTACTCAAGATAAATGGTTTAAGAAGTCAGTAGCCCCACAACAAATTTTTGAAGTAAGGGAAAAAGACAAAGACCTAATTGTTACAACTGTAGAAAAATTGGCCGTCTTGAAGCAGTTGTTGGCAGATGAAAAATCGGAGGCTATACTATATACCAATTGAAAATTAGCGGGATATACAGGGTAAGTAATATGTGGGACACTTCTGGGGGAATGGATAGAGGACTTAAAAAGAAGCAAAAAAGTTCATATAAACATATGGTCTATTTCCCATAATTTCTTAATTACAGACACTTTTTGGTTATTATTTGCATGTTTGCTTATTACAACTTCGTTTCTGCCTTTTTGTTTTCAAAGCTCTAGCTTAGTTCTACAACAAATGCTCAATATGGCTACCATTAGCTCTAACACAAGCTTCTAACCGCTGCATCATGAGTGTCTTACTCTCTCCCATATTCCAGGTGTCTGCTCTATCTGCTGAAATCCTTCTTCAACACACTGGCGAAGAATTTCAACGTTCGCAACAGGTCTTGAATACACAATGTTCTTTAAATGTCCCCATAAGTAAAAATCCAATGGGTTGAGATCAGGAGATCGAGCAGGCCAGGATGTTGCTGCCCCACGACCTATCCATTTATTTGGGAAACGCTGATTTAAAATTGCTCTTGATTGGAGAGGAAAATGAGGTGGTGCCCCATCGTGCATGAACCACATGTTCTGAATTAAGTCTAGTGGAACTGCTTCCAACAAAACATTTAAATGTTCTATTAAAAATTCACTGTATGATGCTCTAGTCAGTGTTCCATGGAAAATTAAAGGTCCAATTACACTGTCTCCAATTATTCCAGCCCATACATTAATGCTGAACTGTTGTTGATGTCTTGTTTCCAAAACTGCACAGGGATTTACGTCCGCCCATACGTGAGTGTTGTGAAAATTCTGCACTCCATTCCTGGTAAACTTTGCTTCATCGGTGAATAGTATGGCAGACAGAAAGGTTTGGTCCTGAGCACACATCTGCAGTAACCAAGTACAAAAAGCTTTTCTGGGTAGAAAATCAGTTTCACTAAGACCTTGCACTCTCTGAAGATGGTATGGATAAAGGGATAAAGGAGTTGTTCTTGTAAGATTTTCCACACTGTCACATGACTCACATTCTCAGTTCCTACTATGCCTCTGGTATTGCCACCATTATTTTCCTCAATATGATGAAGTACTCGTTCTTCTAAATCAGGTGTTCTGATACTAATTGGTCTTCCACAATGTGATGACCTTTTCTCAAAAGAGCCTGTCTCCACAAGACGTTCATGTATTCTCTGGAAGGTCTTTCTGTTAGGAAATTTTTCAGCATACAAACGTCTTGCTTCATACGCATTGCAATTTGCAAGTCCATACATCAGGTGCATGTCCGCCATGTGCTGATTAGAATACATTTTGGCCACAAACTGAATGAACAGTAAACACTAAACACTAGTCCAATAACAAATGTACAGTAAGCTTCCACTACTGCTTGTGTACTCAATTGCAAGAGGGTTTGTTTATTTACTAGTTACCATGGCAACTAAGGTAGACATCAGAAGGCTTTGACTTAACAATTCACAACACAAACAACATTTGAAAAGAAAAAATACCTGTAGAACTAAGCTAGAGCTTTGAAAACAAAAAGGCAGAAACGAAGTTGTAATAAGCAAACATACAATAACCACAAAGTGTCTGTAATTGAGAAATTATGGGAAATAGACTATATGTTTATATGAACTTTTTGCTTCTTTTTAAGTCCTCTATCCATACCCCAGAGGTGTCCCACATATTACTTACCCTGTATATACCAATTGGTATGTAGTGGGACTAAACGGAAGTGCCATGTGCAGCATTTTTGTGCAGTTACAAATATAGGTAGGCATGCTGACAGTAGTAGATCCAGATCTTGATTTTTTAAAAAACTCTGATTTGTCTGTCTAGTATTTTTTTGATGCCACATGTCTAATTCACTCATTTACATTTCTCAGAATATCAATTGTCATGAAACAGTCAATTTTTTGTCTTATGTTGTGTATTTATTAAATTTTTTTCTTTATAAGTCTGTAGGCAACACAAGTTATTTATCTTGCAGGAAACTAGAGGGAAAGAAAAAATTTTAGAGAGGTACAGTAATTATATGGTTGTCAAGTACTGAACACTTTGTGTCCACTCGAGGTTCTGAATATCAAAAATCATAATGTCAGTCACCACATGTGAATGTCAGTATAGGTGATCCATTCTCCTCTCCTTCTGAGATTTTATAACGTTGTTACTATCCTACCAGCATTCATGATATGTGTAGAATTCATATGAGCAACTAATCATACAACAGACCCCTTATAGTGTAGTGCTTAAGAATGTTATAATTGTAGAATATTATGTTATAATCATAAAAAACGTAGTAAAAAATATGTTTTTAATTTGTTCCAAATTTGATGAAAAAAACATGTTTAAAAAATGTTGCAATAATAACATTAACAAACATTTTATTGAGACACATAGCTTTGTTTAAAATAACATTGAATCTCAATATTTTTTAATAAAACAGTGATTTTTTATACATAAAATCATTTGTCAACTATAATATATAATTATAATTTTCAGTGCTTTGTATAAAAAGACAAACAAAATGTAAATTCTCTATTTACTCAGCAGAAAATATTGTATTCATGAATCATGTTTGCATTCTGTGAACTGTCTTGTAAAACATAAACCTAACTGGCAATTTATCCTACAAATTGCAGTTTCAAAATACTAAAAAAATATTATTGTAAGTATAACAAAATTTATAAGTAACAAACATCAAATATGAAGTGTGTGTGTGTGCATTAATACTGGCTCATGTAATAGGTAAAAAAGGAATAACTATGACTTGATTAATTTATATATTTTCACTGATTAATGTAGTTTAATATATTTATAATATATAATATACTTGTAATGTATTTTATTAATATGAGTGTAATTCTTAAAATTGGTAAGAAGCCTACAGTTCACTTTGGGGGAACTCTTGTTTCTCGGGGCTCATATCTTCCCAAATATGTTTTACAGTAGGGGCAGTAATGAGTTATTTCTTTCCACTTGTTCGTACAGTAGTATGGAATCAGAAAACACGGGAAGCAACTGTAAAAAGAAAAGAAACTGTTCATATTATATAAATACCATATTGTTAATTACAACTAAAGAATTGGTAGTAGAGATGTTGCATTTTGGTCAGTGGTGCAAATACCTTTATATTTTCAGAAACTATTCTTGGAAAAATTAAGATCTGTATTCAATGAGCAAAAGCATGCTACAGTAGCTGGACTACATATTAGATAAATATTCTTAAAACAACTATAATATACTAGTTTTGAAGCTGTATCCATACCAGGGGTGCAGTCAGGATTTCCTTCTGGGAGGGATTATATTTTTATAAATAAAACTACAAAAATTGAAGAAAAAACTCTTTTGGTGTCTACTCTGTTGTAATCAAGAAGGTAAATATGAAAACATAAGGATTACATTTCTAAATATGTAAAATTTAATGAAATCATGAAACAAAAAAATCAGTATGGAGAACCACACATGACTTCCATGTTCTAAGATTTATATTTAAAATCATATTCTAAATGAAATATTTCTATAGAAACTACTTCCTTCTACTTATTGCTTCAGCCTTAACCACAGTACTGTGGTCACTAACGTATACCACCTCACGTTTTCGCACTCGATTTTCACTGATGATGGCAGCCGATGGCACTGCCGAAAAGTCTGGTTTTGCAGAAAACATTGGACTATGGCTAAACAGCCCGGGAAGGAATTTTATCAAAGAACTACTTCTTTGTTGCCGATAACGTAGTACGCATATAAAAAATTCTCCCCTCCCCCTTCAACTATAATTTTCATTAATAGAAAAATACCCCCACCCCGATCACCTAACCTCTTCATTTATAGACATTTCATCTTCGTTTCTACAGTGGATTATTATGAGCTTCTTATCAGGATACTTTATTTATCAAAATTAAGTACTTTACTCTGGATAAAACAAAAAGTGTTGCAGGTAAACTACCCCTTTCTCTTAAACGATCTTCAGCAAAATCAATAGACCTTCAGTCTTATAAAATTCAGGGATGCATGCAAAAAAATATTTGATTCTGTTTGAATGTGCGGCAGTTATCGTTCGTCATGATTTCTCTTGTTATAACATAAAATGTTGCAGGTAAACTACCCCTTTCCCTTAACCGATCTTCACTAAAATCAACAAGCCTTGAGAACTCTGTAATTCAGGAAAGTATGCAAAAAATTATTTGATTCTCTTTGAATTTACGGTAGTTACCTTTCGTCATAAAAAAGATTACACTTGTTAAAACATAAAACGTTGCTGGTAAACTACCCCTTTCCCTTAACCGATCTTAACAAAATCAACAAACCTTGAGCCCTCTATAATTCAAAAAGGTGTGCAAAAACGTAGTTGATTCTGTTTGAATTTACTGAATTTACGGCAGTTATCGTTCGTCATATAAAAAATTACCCCTGTTAAAACATAAAATGTTGCAGGTAAACTTTCCCTTTCCCTTAACCGATCTTCACCAACACCAATAGGTTTTGAGAACTCTACAATACAGGGCTGTATGCAAAACATTATTTGATTCTGTTTAAATTTGCGGCTGTTATCGTTTGCCAAAAAAAAAAATTACCCTTGATAAAAACAACGTTGCTGGTAAACTACCCCTTTATCTTAACCGATCTTCACCAAAACCAAAAGATCTTGAGAACTCTACAATTCAGGACTGTATGCAAAACATTATTTGATTCTGTTTGAATTTGCAGCTCTTATCGTTTGCCATAGAAAATACCCTTTTAATATATAAAATGTTGCAGGTAAACTACCCCTTTCCCTTAACCGATCTTCACCAAAATCTACAGGCCTTCAGTCTTTTACAATTGAGGATCGTATGCAAAATAATATTTGATTCTGTTTGAATGTGCGGCAGTTATCGTTCGTCATAGAAAAATTACCATTGTTAAAACATAAAATGTTGCTGGTAAACTACCCCTTTCCCTTAACCGATCTTCATCAAGATCAAGAGACATTGAGATCCTTACAACTGAGGGCTGTATGCAAATAATTATTTGATTCTGTTTGAATATGCGGCTGTTATCGTTTGCCACAGATAATACCCTTGTTAAAACAACAAACGTTGCAGGTAAACTACCCCTTTCTCTTAACCGATCTTCACCAAAAACAATAGGTCTTGAGAACTCTACAATTCAGAGTTGTATGCAAAACATTAATTGATTATGTTTGAATTTGCGGCTGTTATCGTTTGCCACAGAAAAAAAATCTACAGACACACACACAGACACTTTTTGAAAATATCGGTATGGAGAACCATACATGACTTCCATATTCTAAGATTTATATTTAAAATCATTTTCGAAATGAAATATTACCATAGAAACTACTTCTTTCTACTTACTGCTTCAGCCTTAACCACAGTACTGTGGTCACTAACGTATACCACCTCACGTTATCGCACTCGATTTTCACTGATGATGGAAGTCGGTGGCATTGCCGAAATGTCTGGTTTTGTAGAAAACATTGGACTACGGCCAAATATCCCGGGAAGGAATTTTAACAAAAACTACTTCTTTGTTGCCGATAACGTTGTACACATATATATCAGTGGCGAAGTTACATGGAGGCAATTGAGGCAATGCCTACCCTAAAAAATTCTGTAGAATAAAAATTATAAATACGTATGAACTACATAACGTAAAGATTATACATTGTTACTGCGACTGTCAAATTTATTAAACCGAAACATGCTTTATTGAGCGACCGCTAGATGGTGACAGGTGAGATTCGGCATAGTTCGTTTAAAGCGAATGAGGCAACCTGAACTCGCCTCAGCGTTTTTTGTATACATCGTATGTAAGCAATGTACTGGTGTGATAGGGAAGTGCAGGGAAGGGGGATTGTCCCGCGCTGTACACATAGAGCGTTGAGGCATGCCTCACTTCTGTGGTCCAAACAGTTAAGTTAAAGCGCCTGTGTTGTTTCTAAGTGTTTATTTTATGCGGTTATTAAAAGTGTCACTGTTATTCCGCTGAACTAACAGATGATCATGATTGTTATTTGAATTATTTGTAACATTAAACATATATATAGAAACTAATCAAGTTTAAAAATTTGAAGTTCAATCAGTTGTATTATTGTGTATGACTAATACAAGGATTGTTCAATAGAAACACGTATAGAGCCGTAAAGCATTTTTTATTCAACGATTTTAAAAGAAGAATCCAATAACATTAAGACATGAGTTCCACTGTTGCGCTAACCTGTAGATTCCCTGCTAGTAAAATTCTTACGGCTGTTTGTGGAACCATTCGGTTACAGCAAACTCTACCTCAGCGTCCGATTTGAACCACCGTCCTTTTAGTGATTCCTTAAAAAAAATTTAAGATAAGATTTTTGCCTACCCATTCATTAACTACTAGCTTCGTCAGTAAGCAAATTGATGTCCATTTTTTCGGCTTGCACGCGTTATGTTGGTGTGGGTTTCGGCAGTTTCCATTTAAAGAGCGTGCAAATGTAAGAAAATAAACATGAGTGAGGCCAGAAATAACGTGAATTGTGTGTGTGTGTGTGTGTGTGTGTGTGTGTGTGTGTGTGTGTGTGTGTGTGTGTGTGTGTGTGTGTGTGTGTGTGTGTGTGTGTGTGTGTGTGTGTGTGTGTGTGTGTGTGTGTGTGTGTGTGTGTGTGTGTGTGTGTGTGTGTGTGTCTTAACTGCCTTTTTATTGCTGTATTAAATGAAAAATATTATATTACATTAAAATGAAAAAATTATAATTTTATTGCCTGGCAACAAAATTATTTTATTTTTACTTCCATATTCCTTAAGGAAATGGAAGTATGGTGATGGCAAAAAAAATCGTGTTCGAGATTATTGCAGATTCTGATTGTACTACACTCAAAACATGAAAAAAAGTCGTTTTTCGAAAAGTGTCTCTGTGTGTGTCTGTGTGTCTGTGTGTCTGTCTGTGTGTAGATTTTTTCTATGGCAAACGATAACAGCCGCAAATTCAAACAGAATCAAATAATTTTTTGCATACAGCCCTGATTTGTAGAGTACTCACGACCTATTGTTTTTGGTGAAGATCGGTTGAGGGAAAGGGGTAGTTTACCGGCAACGGTTTTTTTTTATTAAGGGAAATTCTTTTTTTGGCAAACGATAACAGCCGCAAATTCAAACAGAATCAAACAATGTTTCGCATACAGCCCTGAATTGTAGAGTTCTCAAGATCTACTGTTTTTGGTGAAGATCGGTTAAGGGAAAGGGGTAGTTTACCTGCAACGTTTTATGTTTTAACAAGGGTATTTTCTATGGCAAACGATAACAGCCGCAAATTCAAACAGAATCAAAAGATTATTTGCATACAGCCCTTAATTGTAGAGTTCTCAAGACCTATTGTTTTTGGTGAAGATCGGTTAAGTGGAAGTGGTAGTTTACTAGCAACGTTTTTTTATCAAGCGTATTTTCTATGGCAAACGATAACCGCCCCAAATTCAAACAGAATCAAATAATTTTTTGCATACGTCCCTGAATTGTAGAGATCTCAAGGATGTTCGATTTTGGTGAAGATCAGTTAAGGGGAAGGTGTAGTTTACCTGCAACCTTTTACGTTTTAACAACAGTAAAGTACTTGAAAATGCATTTAAACTTTTTCAAACGATGGTAATTGTTAAAAATCGGTATGGAGAACCATACATGACTTCCATATTCTAAGATTTATATTTAAAATCATTTTCAGCCAAACAGCCAGGGAAGGAATTTTAACAAAAAAATACTTCTTTGTTGCCAATAACGTAGTACACATATAAAAAAAAATTATCCCCTCCCCCTTCAACTATAATTTTGATTTATAGAAAATTACCCCCAGCCCGTTCAACTAGCCTCTTCATTTATAGATATTTCATCTACGTTTCTACAGTGGATTATTAAGATCTTATCAGGATACTTTATCAAAATTAAGTACTTTACTCATGTTACAACAAAAAATGTTTCAGGTAAACTGCCCTTTCCCCGTAACCGATCTTCACCAAAATCAACAGACATTGAGTTCTCTATAGCTCAGGCACATATGTAAAAAATTATTTGATTCTGTTTGAATTTACGGCAGTTATGGTTAGTCATATAAAAAATTACCCATGTTAAAACATAAAACATGAGATTTATAAAACATATCTAAGATTTATATTTAAAATCATTTTTTAAATAAAATATTTTCATAGAACCTACTAACGCTGGGGAAATCTGAGGAGCCAATCAGAGTTGGGCCTACCTGTCACTCTGCTGAATTTGGTGGAAAGCCCTGTCACTGTCGTCAAAGTATCAGCCTTGACAGGGTCCTCTTTTTCTGCAAAATAGGAGAGGCTTGAGATGGAGTGAGTGACATGGTCCCCACCTCAATGAAGAACCCATTGTTTTATAAAAATATATTTAAATTTTGAAAACTGAAAATTCTTTTCTTGTTGTAAATATTTATATTTTATAATCAAAATGACTTTATTTTTGTTACCTGGCAACAAAATTATTTTATTTTCAACAATTACCATTGTTTCAAAAAGTTTAAATAAATTTTCAAGTACTTTACTCTTGTTAAAACGTAAAAAGTTGCAGGTAAACTACCCCTTCCCCTTAACCGATCTTCACCAAAATCTAAAGGCCTTGAGACCTCTACAATTCAGGGACGTATGCAAAACCTTATTTGATTCTGTTTGAATTTGCGGCTGTTATCGTTTGCCATAGAAAATACGTTTGATAAAAAAACGTTGCAGGTAAACTACCCCTTCCCCTCAACTGATCTTCACCAAAAACAACAGATCTTCACCAAAAACAACAGATCTTGAGTACTCTACAAATCAGGGCTGTATGCAGAAAATTATTTGATTCTGTTTGAATTTGCGGCTGTTATCGTTTGCCATAGAAAATACCCTTGTCAAAAAAAACGTTGTAGGTAAACTACCCCTTTCCCTTAACCGATCTTCACCAAAAACAATAGTGTCTTGAGAACTCTACAATTTAGGGCTGTATGCAAATAATCTTTTGATTCTGTTTGAATTTGAGGCTGTTATCGTTTGCCATAGGAAATACCCTTGTTAAAACATAAAACGTTACAGGTAAACTACCCCTTTCCCTTAACCGATCTTCACCAAAAACAATAGGTCTTGAGAACTCTACAATTCAGGGCTGTATGCGAAACATTATTTGATTCTGTTTGAATTTGCGGCTGTTATCGTTTGCCAAAACAAAAAAATTTCCCTTGATAAAAAAAAACCGTTGCAGGTAAACTACCCCTTTCCCTCAACCGATCTTCACCAAAAACAATAGGTCTTGAGTACTCTACAAACCAGGGCTGTATGCAAAAAATTATTTGATTCTGTTTGAATTTGCGGCAGTTATCGTTTGCCATAGAAAAAAATCTACAGACAGACACACACACAGACACTTTTCGGAAAACGACTTTTTCTCATGTTTTGAGTGTAGTAGAATCAGAATCTGCAATAATCTCGAAGACGATTTTTTTTGCCATCACCATACTTCCATTCCTTAAGGAATATGGAAGTAAAAATAAAATAATTTTGTTGCCAGGCAATAAAATTATAATTTTTTCATTTTAATGTAAATTATGTATGAGTTAATATACGAGGTGTGTTCATAAAAAGACCAAACTTTTTGAGTAACACATCAATCCGAACAAACAACGCGCCGCGACTTTGCGCGCACCTAGCGATAGTTTTTGACAACAAACTACCACTTATTGTGTTCCGCTATTAGCAGTTTTCTTTGAGGTATATCACATTGAGTGGGGACATGCACACGCTGGCCGGCGGATTAGTGACAAAGGGATTAAGAAAGACCGCGAGAACAACGTGTACGTATGAAATTCTGCAGCAAAACTAGGTTAAAACTTTTCAGAGACATTCTGGTTTTCAATTAAGCATACGCGGAAGCCTGCGTGAGGCGAACGATTAGTTTAAGAATTTTTAAAGAGGGAAAAACAATGGTCGGTGCAGATCAAAGCGATATCGAAGATCATGGGAAGAGAGCTCGTGATGTGGTAATTGTAAATCATCGTTTAAATGCCGATACTTTCTGACAGAATCCATTTAAGATCGTAAAATTAAATTTTGATAGAAAAATTTAAATGTATCGTATCACTGAAAAATTCTTACTGTGTTTGTTGACGACGATCAGAAAGAGACCCGTTTTGAAATCGGTCAACAACTGCGTACCAATGCAAATGGTAATGAAAACTTTGGAAGACAATGGAAATAGCTCTGTAAAGATTTTACGAAGTCAGCAGCAAAATTTTATACACACACGTTGTGTTAAGATCTTCATTCTCACTTCGTTATAAATCCGCCGGACGGTGTGTGCCCGTGCCCACTACAGCGCGTGTAGCTCGAAGACTGAACAGAGAAAACGGCATTCAGGCGTCAAAACCTGTCGCTAGCAGCACTTAATTCTGCAGCTCGCTCTATGCGCTAGTTGACGTGCTACACAAATAGTTCGGTCTTTTTTTGAACACACCTCGTACATGTATAAAATAATATATCGTTCGTGGCAGGTAAGCATATCTCAGTTATGTAATGTTTACGTTTCCATTTTATTATTATGACTACAGCAATAAAAAGGCAGGGAATACACACACACACACACACACACACACACACAAAATTCGCGTTATTTCTGGCCTCACTCATGTTTATTTTCTTACATTTGCACGCTTTTTAAATGGAAATTGCCGAAACCCACACCAACATAACGCGTGCAAGCCGAAAAAATGGACATCAATTTGCTTCCTGTGGATCGCTGGGTAGTGTAACTGCACGTGTTTACAGAGGAACGATTCATAGATAGACTTTTCGTCTTTAGGGAATGAACCCTCTGCAAGATGCTGAGGGTCCATGAGTGACTTCGGAGCGCTCCTTCTTTTTCGCGTGTTTATTCTGTGAAACATACACTGTAGATTCGCAGCTTTACTCTAAGCAACGCTCAATAGGAAATGTTGAAAATTTTAGTCCACGGTGTACCCTCATTCACACTAAACCTGCTCTGATGTTTTAATTACGGACATCATAATATTAAAACTTTGGAAACTTGAGCACTACTTAATGGAGATCAATCATTAACTTATACAAGCCATTAATTTTATGCATATTTTTTATATATATGTGTACAACGTTATCGGCAACAAAGAAGTAATTTTTGTTAAAATTCCTTCTGTGCCGTACCTAGGTGTACGGCAAGTAGTGGTTATATGGATTCGGGGCGATAATTATGCGTTTGGGTAGTTCACCTTGGACAGTGGTCACTTCGCTATCTGTGAGACGTTACGGCAACTGTTTGTTATTTCGAATCTGACGCCATCTAGGAGACGTTACGGTAACTTCGAACTACGGTATCTTTCGTTCCGTCTGCTAGAGGGAGTCTGCTGAACTTCGTCGTGATTTGTTGGCGCCTTTGGGAAATCTGTGACCTGTGGAGTGAGATTGTTTCGGACTCAAGTAGTGGTTGGCCTATGGTTTTCTTTTCGTTGAGTGGAGAGTTGCGTTTTTGACTCGATGGGTTGGTTCCGGTCAGCTGTTCTCATCAGGAGCTGATCACGACCACGTGTTGGGCTGATTGTAGAGAGCTGAATAGTCTTGTGGTTTTTTTTATGCCGGCGTTTTTTTTTGAAATGATTATGTCAGGCTGAGGGGACAGTGTGCCATGGGGGTCCCTGGGGGCCGGCGTCCGTGATCATGTGAAGACCGGGATGTTAAATTGTGTGTAAGTATTGAGGGACACAGCACGCGTGATTATGCATGCACTATAAACAGGTATGGAGAAATAAAATTTATTAAATTTTGCCCTGGGACTTTATGGGTCGAGTGGGGGTCTGGCTGATTTTTTAACACTACAAAAAATAGAAAAAACATTTTTTTTCCTACAAAAAAAAAGATAACAAAAAAACACAAAAATAAAACTTAAGAAAATGTGTTAGTTATTGGCCAAGGTGTTCATTTGGCCTAGTGGGGCAAAATTCAGCTGAGTTACTTAAATGCTCTTATTCCGTGTGTGCATGTAATTGTCTTGTGTTGTCCATATACGCATGCAATGTTGAGTACAATTTTTCCTTGTAATCTGTGAGGAACTTATATGGTGGCTGTTTTTATTGGAACGTGTAAATCTGCTTGTGAAAAGAGTTTCAGTCCACCTACTGCTGTAACAACACATTACCTTGTGCTAGAACAGTAATTCCTGTGTTGCCACTGTCAAAGTTGCCACTGTGTTACAACAAACGGAAAGTGGTATTTAGTAAACTTAGCTTTGCCGCAGAAAATCTTTTCAGAACTTAATATTAGGTATAAAACACCATTCTGGCACAGATTTATAATACCATTACATCTCAATGAATAATGATATTGTTTCATGAAAATAAAAGTCCATACAAAAAAAAAAAAAAAAAAAAAACTTGGGAGTTTTACATTAAACAAACATTGTGATTTTTATAATATTTAAATTATTATGAATTGTTGATATATACTTTATTTAGTAAAATTTATTTATTTTTAATAAATATGTTGAAAATTGTAATATATTTTTAAAACTGTGAACCTGTTAAAAACTATTTGCAAAAATCTATTGAAAACTGTTATTCTATTACTTTTATAACTGTATGTACTGATTATCTGAGTTTTTATATGATTGTGCACTCTGAAATCTGTGAGCTGTGGTGCTTCACCAGTTTATGCAAGTTAGGGCAGGGTGAGCACATGCACTTGTGAGTTCCACACAAGTATATAATGATTTATCTTTGGTTGCATGACAATTTATTAATTTGATGATTCGCCTTTCTAGCGTTTGATTTAGATTTCAGAGGGCGCATGTTGTTATGCAATATAATTGTTTAAATTGTTGTGGCTTTACTAAGGTTGTACGATAGAATTGCTTGTGACAGGGTTTAGAAAGTTGTTTATATTATTGAAAGCTGCATGTTAATGGTGATCAGTATGCCCTGTGAGAGATTTTAAATGTTTTATATATTTTGTATAGTATGCCATGTAAGAGTTTTTAAATGTTTTATATATTTTGTATAATTTTCATGGAATATTTCTTGAATATTGAATATTGAATACTTTTACATTTTAAATTTTGAATACCCTGTCATAGTTTTAAATATTTACACATTTTCCATAATTCTAATGGAATAACTTACAGCCTGTGTTTTTGTATGAAATTTCATTGTCACAAAAGAAAAGAAAAGATAGCCTCAATAAACTTGTTATTGTTGAAATTTTAAAATTGAGGTCACCTCATTCGTCCAATTCCCCAATGGACCTAGCATGTGGATATTCTTCCACTAGGAGGCCTCTCCTAGTTCAAGTGAACAAGTGAGCCGGTCATCAAGGTAAGTTGTAGTTCTTTTTGAAATTTTTTTTTTGGATGTCAACTTAGAAAGTTTAAAATTTTGTCGTGACGTCATGGGTGATGAGCGGCTCATAAATGGTAGCAGAGCGTGGTTGGACGTAGTCCTGGCCACCTCTGAACCGAAATTTGGAAACGGATGAGGTGACCTCAAAATCTTAGTTCGACTTGTTCAGTCACTTGTGATATGTTATTGGTGTTGTAAATCTTGGTCTTTGGGTGCGGTTGCCGGGCCGGGACCCCTAGGGGGGGGTTGCGCACTGCCTGGCGATTTCTGATTGTGTCTTGGGGAGTTCTTAAGTGTTTATCTGTTTGTTTGTGTTCTTGTGTGGTCATTGTTGTCTCATGGCACTTCATCTTGGTCTTCATTGTTGGTCCGGTGCCGGGTCGGGGACCCTGAGGCACCTTGATTGTCAGCTCTTGTGGGATTCAGTCTCTTGTTGTTGGATACTATGGCAGAGCAGGGGCAGAGTAGGAGTCGGCGTGAAGGCCGCGGTCTGGTGCCCGAATATTTCACGAAGGACGAACTCCAGTTCGAGATACGTTTGCGGGGTGGGGTTCCCCAGAGGGACGTGGCGTCCTTGCGGTGTCAACTGCGGGAACTGCTGGTGGGTGACGCTCCCACCCGGAGAGTCGAAATCGAGGATTTGGAGGAGGAGCTGGCCGTGTGTGCGGACAAGTGGACCGAGTTCTCCACCCTGATGGAGGACTCGGAATATATGGGGAGTTCCACCCGTGTTTGGCAGCATGCACCACTTGTCCGCTCGCCTGAGTAATTTGCTGTTGCAGGATGATCTGGAGGAGGAGGGTAGGCGGACGGCGTCGGCCCTCCAGTCAAAGATTGGTCTAACTGGGGAGGCTCCCGAAAGCCCTAGTAACCTTAAGGAGATGCCCACGCGCCAGACCGTGGCCCCTGAGCGGGTGGGTCTCCTGGGGGAGTCTTGTAGCGCTCTGGTGGAGGAACGTCCGTCTATTTCGGTGAGCAGTCGCCCCCAGGGATTTCAGGGGGAGCATGTGGAAGTCCCTCGAGGGTTGGGTACAGCCCTTGCTAGTGTTAAGTACGAATCGTTGCCGAACCCCATTTATGACCTCCTCCGTCGGCTTCCAGTGGTCGACGGTTTGGACCTTGACCAGCTTGTCAAATTCCTTGAAGGGGTTTTCGGCATTTTTGATTTCCCTGGGGTGACCGGCGTTGCCCTGTTAAATATGATTTACCCGTATTGTCGGGCGCCCCTGCTGGATCGTGTGGTCTGGCATCTGGGCGCGGGCGGGGATTTTGAGGCGTTCCACAAAGATGTTTTGGAACTGTTTATGCCCGGGAGGCTGCGTGACCGGATGCGGCAACGATTATTCTACAGAGTTCAGGGGCACGGGGAACAGTTGAACGTATTTATCAACTCGATCAAAAGTGCTGCCCGTGTGCTGCGGGTGGATGTGTCGGAGGCTGAGGTGGTGCGGGTTATCTTGGAGGGCCTTAATCCGCAGGAGAGGTCAAGGTTGGTGTTTCTGGAGCGACCGCGCAGCTTCGCTGATCTTAGCGGAGCTTGTGTCTTCGCCCGCACCATCCAGATGAACGATGAGGCTCGCTCCGGCCGTTCCGATTTCCCTGTCCCCTGTTCCTCATCTGGTCAGCAGCGGCCTACCCGGGAGCAACGTGGTGACAACCCTTGGAAAGAGCAACGTGGTAGCGACTCTAAGAGGCGGGAAGTCCGCTGCTATTCCTGTGGGAAGATGGGGCACTTGGCCCGGAATTGCCCTCTCAAACGATCGGAGGTCTCGCGGGAGAACCGTCCTTCAAAAGACGGCCTGCGTGGGGGGGATTGAGGGGACGCCGGTCCCTCCCCACGTTTGGTAGCGATGTCGCATCCCAGGTCCCGTTATGTGCAGTTGAGACGGGACACCCATCCGGGGAGTCCGATCCCAAGCCGATTCGTCCGGGTCTCTCCGTGTGTCCATTTTTGGAGCTGGAGGTTGGGAAGGGCCGGGTTAGGGCCCTGGTGGACTCCGGATCGGCACGGTGTCTTATCTCCTACCGTGTTTACCAGCAGTTGGTCCTGGAGTCATTGATCCGGTCGAATACTCCGTCGTCGGTGGTATGTTGGACGGCCTCGAGGGAGGTTTTTCCGACCTCCAAATTGGTGGCTTTTAAATTTAAAATAAACTATTTTTCGTGGGTTTGGGAGTTTCTTGTGGCTCTGAATTTGAGCGTGGACTGCATTGTGGGTGCGGATTTTATTGTGAAAAGTGGCATGGTTCTCGATATCCAGGGGCAGTATGCTTCTTTAAGTTCAACCGTGCCGTACGCATCCCCTTTCTTGGATATCGGGATGAGGTGGGGGAGGGTCTTGAAGAACTTCAACCCCCGGCGTACATTAATAATTTAAGCCCATCTCTACAGACCACTTTCCGTAAATTGTGTGATGAGTTCCCCGAGGTGCTGACCGCCAACCTCGGACTCACTCACAATTTGGAGTATCGGATCCGTCTGTGCGACTCCGCGGTTGTCCGTGCGCACCCGTATAAATTCGCTCCGCCTAAAATGACCATCTTGCGTGAGAAGGTGCAAGAATTGTTGGACCAGGGGGTTATTGAACCTTCCACGTCGGCCTATGCCAGTCCAGCATTCCTGGTGCCTAAACCGGGAGGGAAGCATAGGCTGGTCATCGATTATCGAAAATTGAATCAGAATATTGAAGTTGAGTCGGTGCCCCTCCCGGACCTGCATTCGGCCTTTGACTGGTTTTCGCAGGCCCGATATTTCACCATTTTCGACTTGAATTCAGCATACCACCAGATACCCTTACACAAGGATTCTCGGCCGTTCACTGCCTTTTGCGTGCCGTGGAACTTGTACCAATACAAGAGAGTCCCCATGGGACTGGCGGTTGGTGCGCAGACGTTAACCCGTCTATTAGACTCTGTGTTCCACGACATTAAATTTAAGTATGTGTTTAATTATCTGGACGATCTGCTCATTTACAGCTCCACTCTAGAAGAACACATGAACCATCTCCGTGAGGTGTTGTGTCGCTTGAGGCGCGCGGAGCTTACTGTGAATCCCGACAAGGTGAAATTTGCCCAGGAGGAAATTTCTTTCCTCGGTCACCTTGTCTCTCATAAAGGGGTCACGGTTGATCCAGAGAGGACGCCGGCAATCCGGGATTTTCCTCCTCCTCGGGATGCTAAAGGGGTGGCCCGCTTCGTGGGCATGGTGAATTTTTACCGGCGGTTCATCCCGGGGGCTGCTAAGATTGCGGTTCCCCTAAATTCCTTAAGGAAAAAAGGGGCCAAATTCGTGTGGGGAGACGTGCAGCAACGTGCCTTCGAGTCCCTAAAGGAGTCCATTCTGTCGCCGCCCGTGCTTCGGATGCCCGATTTCACGAGGCCCTTCATTGTGCAATCCGACGCCAGCTCTGTGGCGATCGGGGCCGTGCTCTCTCAGGAGGTGGATGGTGCTCGGCAGCCAGTTGCATTTGTATCCAGGACCCTTACCAACCCTGAAAAGAAATCCTCGGTATACGAGTTAGAGTGTTTGGCGGTAGTCTTCGCCCTTGACAAGTTTAGGAGGTATTTGGAACACGCTGAGTTCCTATTAGAGACGGACAATCAGGCTCTCTCGTGGCTTCTGGCGCACCCCCGTCAACTGGGTAAACTTGGCCGCTGGGTGGTCAAGATCTCTTCTTTTAAGTTTCGGGCACAACATATAAGGGGGACCCAAAATGTTGTTGCCGACGCTCTGTCCCGTATGTATCACCTACCCAGTGAGGAGCCAATAAATGAACCCTGCGCCGTACTCCTGGAGTTCCCCCTCGCCTTCACGGAAGTTATCCCTCATCAGCTTGATGATGAGGTGTTGGGTCCTATCATCGATAAAATCAAATCAGGCGAGATGAAGGCTCCATATCATCTGTCCAAGGGCGTCCTCTGCTGCAGGGAACGTAGAGGACGGGTCCCTAAGATAGTGCTGCCGAGCAAGTTGGTGCCCATGGTCTTCCAATATTACCATGATTCCCCGGTTGGAGGCCATTTGGGTGTTTCCAAGACCATCGCCGCGATCAGGAAAAACTTCATCTGGAAAGGCATGGACCGGGACATCGCCACCCGGGTGAAGTGTTGTCATCTGTGCAGTCTGAGCAAGCCCGCTCAGAACACCAAGTTGGGGTTGCTGTCTTCTGAGGTGGCTGGCAGACCGATGGAGAAGGTTTTCATCGACTACGGTGGTCCTTTCCCGCGTAGCAAGACCGGGAATTCGTTCCTCCTTGTTTGTGTGGACGCCTTCTCCAAGTATGTCTGGCTACTTCCCTTGCGTCAGGCTAGTACTGCCAATACCATCGTAGCCCTTCAGACCAGTATTTTTCAGCATTTCGGGCTTCCCTCCATCATTGTCTCAGACAATGGCCCTCAATTCATCTCGAGGCAATTCCGAAACATGTGTTTCAGGCACGGCATTCAGCATGTAACCACTTCCCCTTACCACCCGCAACCTTCCCACGCTGAGCGATTCAATCGCAATCTGAGATCCGCTCTTATCGCCTATCACGCGGAGCACCAGAATACGTGGGACCAGAATCTCCAGTGGTTACAGATGGCGTTCAATTCGTCCCTTCATGAAAGCCATCGTGCCGTGCCTTTTGAGGTCATGTTTGGTTTCTCCCCCGCTCATCCCCTTGGTAATTTGTGGAAACTGGAGGATCTTCTCCCGGATTTGCCGAACGAAGGGGTCGTTCACAGGTGGAAAGATGTGAGGAGAGCCCTGCTCCGATCGCACGAGCGCGTGCGGCGTCGCTATAACGCTGGGAGAGTCCCCAACCCTTTTAAGGTGGGCCAGTTGGTTTATTGCAGGAGCCACCCGCTCAGCTCTAAGTTGGAGGGTCGCGCTGCCAAGCTCTGCTATAGATGGTTGGGACCCTTCCGGATTTCTGAGTTTGTCTCGCCCGTCACTGCCAGCCTGGTGGGTCCGGAGTATGGGATGAAGGTGAGGGTGGCCCATGTGTCCCATTTGAAGGCGTGTGCGCAGATGGAGCTTCCGTGAGAGGTGTATTGGTATTGGTTACCCCTGTTGGGATTAGTTAGGGTCCTCGGGTTTGGTTTTCGGGGGGCTTCGCTGGAGGGATTGTGTTTTAAAGTTTTACTTTTTAGCGTTTTTTATTGTTTTAATGTTTTATCGGTATTTTAGCTCCTTTCCTTTCCTTTCCTCTGTCTATTGCCTTAGGCCGCGGCCGCTCACACTCCCCGTATCTTCTACACTCACACACACCCCACTACACACACACACACACACCCCTTGTCCTTCCTTCTGGTGTCCTTTCGTTTTCAACTTCCGCCTGGTTTTATCTTTTAATTGGTTTTTAGTCAGTCCCCGCTTTTCCTCCAGGGGTGGCCGTCCCGGTGTCGTCCAACCCGTTGGACTCCTTTTGTTGTGGGGGTGTGCCGTACCTAGGTGTACGGCAAGTAGTGGTTATATGGATTCGGGGCGATAATTATGCGTTTGGGTAGTTCACCTTGGACAGTGGTCACTTCGCTATCTGTGAGACGTTACGGCGACTGTTTGTTATTTCGAATCTTACGCCATCTAGGAGACGTTACGGTAACTTCGAACTACGGTATCTTTCGTTCCGTCTGCTAGAGGGAGTCTGCTGAACTTCGTCGTGATTTGTTGGCGCCTTTGGGAAATCTGTGACCTGTGGAGTGAGATTGTTTCGGACTCAAGTAGTGGTTGGCCTATGGTTTTCTTTTCGTTGAGTGGAGAGTTGCGTTTTTGACTCGATGGGTTGGTTCCGGTCAGCTGTTCTCATCAGGAGCTGATCACGACCACGTGTTGGGCTGATTGTAGAGAGCTGAATAGTCTTGTGGTTTTTTTTATGCCGGCGTTTTTTTTTTGAAATGATTATGTCAGGCTGAGGGGACAGTGTGCCATGGGGGTCCCTGGGGGCCGGCGTCCGTGATCATGTGAAGACCGGGATGTTAAATTGTGTGTAAGTATTGAGGGACACAGCACGCGTGATTATGCACGCACTATGAACAGGTATGGAGAAATAAAATTTATTAAATTTTGCCCTGGGACTTTATGGGTCGAGTGGGGGTCTGGCTGATTTTTTAACACTACAAAAAATAGAAAAAACATTTTTTTTCCTACAAAAAAAAAAGAAAACAAAAAAAAACACAAAAATAAAACTTAAGAAAATGTGTTAGTTATTGGCCAAGGTGTTCATTTGGCCTAGTGGGGCAAAATTCAGCTGAGTTACTTAAATGCTCTTATTCCGTGTGTGCATGTAATTGTCTTGTGTTGTCCATATACGCATGCAATGTTGAGTACAATTTTTCCTTGTAATCTGTGTGGAACTTATATGGTGTCTGTTTTTATTGGAACGTGTAAATCTGCTTGTGAAAAGAGTTTCAGTCCACCTACTGCTGTAACAACACATTACCTTGTGCTAGAACAGTAATTCCTGTGTTGCCACTGTCAAAGTTGCCACTGTGTTACAACAAACGGAAAGTGGTATTTAGTAAACTTAGCTTTGCTGCAGAAAATCTTTTCAGAACTTAATATTAGGTATAAAACACCATTCTGGCACAGATTTATAATACCATTACATCTCAATGAATAATGATATTGTTTCATGAAAATAAAAGTCCATACAAAAAAAAAAAAAAAAAACTTGGGAGTTTTACATTAAACAAACATTGTGATTTTTATAATATTTAAATTATTATGAATTGTTGATATATACTTTATTTAGTAAAATTTATTTATTTTTAATAAATATGTTGAAAATTGTAATATATTTTTAAAACTGTGAACCTGTTAAAAACTATTTGCAAAAATCTATTGAAAACTGTTATTCTATTACTTTTATAACTGTATGTACTGATTATCTGAGTTTTTATATGATTGTGCACTCTGAAATCTGTGAGCTGTGGTGCTTCACCAGTTTATGCAAGTTAGGGCAGGGTGAGCACATGCACTTGTGAGTTCCACACAAGTATATAATGATTTATCTTTGGTTGCATGATAATTTATTAATTTGATGATTCGCCTTTCTAGCGTTTGATTTAGATTTCAGAGGGCGCATGTTGTTATGCAATATAATTGTTTAAATTGTTGTGGCTTTACTGAGGTTGTACGATAGAATTGCTTGTGACAGGGTTTAGAAAGTTGTTTATATTATTGAAAGCTGCATGTTAATGGTGGATCAGTATGCCCTGTGAGAGATTTTAAATGTTTTATATATTTTGTATAGTATGCCATGTAAGAGCTTTTAAATGTTTTATATATTTTGTATAATTTTCATGGAATATTTCTTGAATATTGAATATTGAATACTTTTACATTTTAAATTTTGAATACCCTGTCATAGTTTTAAATATTTACACATTTTCCATAATTCTAATGGAATAACTTACAGCCTGTGTTTTTGTATGAAATTTCATTGTCACAAAAGAAAAGAAAAGATAGCCTCAATAAACTTGTTATTGTTAAAATTTTAAAATTGAGGTCACCTCATTCGTCCAATTCCCCAATGGACTTAGCATGTGGATATTCTTCCACTAGGAGGCCTCTCCTAGTTCAAGTGAACAAGTGAGCCGGTCATCAAGGTAAGTTGTAGTTCTTTTTGAAATTTTTTTTTGGATGTCAACTTACAAAGTTTAAAATTTTGTCGTGACGTCATGGGTGATGAGCGGCTCACTTCCCGAGATATTTAGCCGTAGTCCAATGTTTTCTACAAAACCAGACGTTTCGGCAATGCCATCGACTTCATCAGTGAAAATCGAGTGCGATAACGTGAGGTGGTATATGTTAGTGACCACAGTACTGTGGTTAAGGCTGAAGCAGTAAGTAGAAAGAAGTAGTTTCTATGGTAATATTTCATTTCGAAAATGATTTTAAATTTAAATCTTAGAATATGGAAGTCATGTATGGTTCTCCATACCGATATTTAACAATTACCATTGTTTCAAAAAGTTTAAATAAATTTTCAAGTACTTTACTCTTGTTAAAACGTAAAAGGTTGCAGGTAAACTACCCCTTCCCCTTAACCGATCTTCACCAAAAACAATAGGTCTTGAGTACTCTACAATTTAGGGCTGTATGCAAATAATCTTTTGATTCTGTTTGAATTTGCGGCTGTTATCGTTTGCCATAGGAAATACCCTTGTTAAAACATAAAACGTTACAGGTAAACTACCCCTTTCCCTTAACCGATCTTCACCAAAAACAATAGGTCTTGAGAACTCTACAATTCAGGGCTGTATACAAAACATTATTTAATTCTGTTTGAATTTGCGGCTGTTATCGTTTGCCAAAAAAAAAAATTCCCTTGGTAAAAAAAAACCGTTGGAGATAAACTACCCCTTTCCCTCAACCGATCTTCACCAAAAACAATAGGTCGTGAGTACTCTACAAATCAGGGCTGTATGCAAAAAATTATTTGATTCTGTTTGAATTTGCGGCAGTTATCGTTTGCCATAGAAAAAAAATCTACACACAGACAGACACACAGACACACAGACACACACACAGACACTTTTCGGAAAACGACTTTTTTTCATGTTTTGAGTGTAGTAGGCCTACAATCAGAATCTGCGATAATCTCGAACACGATTTTTTTTGCCATCACCATACTTCCATTCCGTAAGGAATATGGAAGTAAAATGACTTTTTCATGTTTTGAGTGTAGTACAATCAGAATCTCCAATAATCTCGAACACGATTTTTTTTGCCATCACCATACTTCCATTTCCTTAAGGAACATGGAAGTAAAAATCGGTATGGAGAACCATACATGACTTCCATATTCTAAGATTTAAATTTAAAATCATTTTCGAAATGAAATATTACCATAGAAACTACTTCTTTCTACTTACTGCTTCAGCCTTAACCACAGTTCTGTGGTCACTAACGTATACCACCTCACGTTATCGCACTCGATTTTCACTGATGATGGAAGTCGATGGGATTGCCGAAACGTCTGTTTTTGTAGAAAACATTGGACTACGGCCAAATATCCCGGGAAGGAATTTTAACAAAAACTACTTCTTTGTTGCCGATAACATTGTACACATATATAAAAAATATGCATAAAATTAATGGCTTGTATAAGTTAATGATTGATCTCCATTAAGTAGTGCTCAAGTTTCCAAAGTTTTAATATTATGATGTCCGTAATTAAAACATCAGAGCAGGTTTAGTGTGAATGAGGGTACACCGTGGACTAAAATTTTCAACATTTCCTATTGAGCGTTGCTTAGAATAAAGCTGCGAATCTACAGTGTATGTTTCACAGAACAAACACGCGAAAAAGAAGGAGCGCTCCGAAGTCACTCATGGACCCTCAGCATCTTGCAGAGGGTTCATTTCCTAAAGACGAAAAGTCTATCTATGAATCGTTCCTCTGTAAACACGTGAAGTTAACACTGCCCAGCGATCCACAGGAAGCAAATGATGTCCATTTTTTCGGCTTGCACGCGTTATGTTGGTGTGGGTTTCGGCACTTTCCATTTAAAAAGCGTGCAAATGTAAGAAAATAAACATGAGTGAGGCCAGAAATAACGCGAATTGTGTGTGTGTGTGTGTGTGTGTGTGTGTGTGTGTGTGTGTGTGTCTTCCCTGCTTTTTTATTGCTGTAGTCACAATAATAAAATGGAAACGTAAACATTACATAACTGAGATATGCTTACCTGCCACGAACGATATATTATTTTATACATGTACGAGGTGTGTTCAAAAAAAGACCGAACTATTTGTGTAGCACGTCAACTAGCGCATAGAGCGAGCTGCAGAATTAAGTGCTGAACACGGGTTTTTTACGCCTGAATGCCGTTTTCTCTGTTCCGTCACGATCTTCAGTCTTCGAGCTACACGCGCTGTAGTGGGCACGGGCACACACCGTCCGGCGGATTTATAACGAAGTGAGAATGAAGATCTTAACACAACGTGTGTGTATAAAATTTTGCTGCTGACTTCGTAAAATCTTTACAGAGCTATTTCCATTGTCTTCCAAAGTTTTCATTACCATTTGCATTGGTACGCAGTTGTTGACCGATTTCAAAACGGGTCTCTTTCTGATCGTCGTCAACAAACACAGTAAGAATTTTTCAGTGATACGATACATTTAAATTTTTCTATCAAAATTTAATTTTACGATCTTAAATGGATTCTGTCAGAAAGTATCGGCATTTAAACGATGATTTACAATTACCACATCACGAGCTCTCTTCCCATGATCTTCGATATCGCTTTGATCTGCACCGACCATTGTTTTTCCCTCTTTAAAAATTCTTAAACTAATCGTTCGCCTCACGCAGGCTTCCGCGTATGCTTAATTGAAAACCAGAATGTCTCTGAAAAGTTTTAACCTAGTTTTGCTGCAAAATTTCATACGCACACGTTGTTCTCGCGGTCTTTCTTAATAGCGTTGTCACTAATCCGCCAGCCAGCGTGTGCACGTCCCCACTCAATGTGATATACCTCAAAGACTACTGCTAATAGCGGAACACAATAAGTGGTAGTTTGTTGTCAAAAACTATCGCTAGGTGCGCGCAAAGTCGCGGCGCGTCGTTTGTGCGGATTGATGTGTTACACAAAAAGTTTGGTCTTTTTATGAACACACCTCGTATATTAACTCATACATAATTTACATTAAAATAAAAAAATTATAATTTTATTGCCTGGCAACAAAATTATTTTATTTTTAACAATTACCATTGTTGGAAAAAGTTTAAATGCATTTTCAAGTACTTGACTGTTGTTGTTAAAACGTAAAAGGTTGCAGGTAAACTACCCCTTCCCCTTAACCGATCTTCGCCAAAAATAATAGATCTTGAGTACTCTACAAATCAGGGCTGTATGCAAAACAATATTTGATTCTGTGTGAATTTGCGGCTGTTATTGTTTGCCATATAAAATACCCTTGTTAAAAAAACGTTGCTGGTAAACTACCCCTTTCCCTTAACCGATCTTCACAAAAAACAATAGGTCTTGAGAACTCTACAATATAGGGCTGTATGCAAATAATCTTTTGATTCTGTTTGAATTTGCGGCTGTTATCGTTTTCCATAGGAAATACCCTTGTTAAAACATAAAACGTTGCAGGTAAACTACCCCTTTCCCTTAACCGATCTTCACCAAAAACAATAAATCTTGAGAACTCTACAATTCAGGGCTGTATGCGAAACATTATTTGATGCTGTTTGAATTTGCGGCTGTTATCGTTTGCCAAAAAAAAAATTTCCCTTGATAAAAAAACCGTTGCAGGTAAACTACCCCTTTCCCTCAACCGATCTTCACCAAAAACAATAGGTCGTGAGTACTCTACAAATCAGAGCTGTATGCAAAAAATTATTTGATTCTGTTTGAATTTGCGGCTGTTATCGTTTGCCATAGAAAAATATCGGTATGGAGAACTATACATGACTTCCATATTCTAAGATTTATATTTAAAATCATTTTCACCCAAACAGCCAGGCTGTGTCTTACCTGCCTTTTTATTGCTGTATTAAATGAAAAATATTATATTACATTAAAATGAAAAAATTATAATTTTATTGCCTGGCAACAAAATTATTTTATTTTTAACAATTACCATTGTTTCAAAAAGTTTAAATAAATTTTCAAGTACTTTACTCTTGTTAAAACGTAAAAGGTTGCAGGTAAACTACCCCTTCCCCTTAACCGATCTTCACCAAAATCGAAAGTCATTGAGACCTCTACAATTCAGGGACGAATGCAAAAAATTATTTGATTCTGTTTGAATTTGCGGCTGTTATCGTTTGCCATAGAAAATACCCTTGTTAAAAAAACGTTGCAGGTAAACTACCCCTTTCCCTCAACCGATCTTTACCAAAAGCAATAGGTCTTGAGAACTCTACAATTTAGGGCTGTATGCAAATAATCTTTTGATTCTGTTTGAATTTGCGGCTGTTATCGTTTGCCATAGGAAATACGCTTGACAAAAAAACGTTGCAGGTAAACTACCCCTTCCCCTTAACCGATCTTCACCAAAAACAATAGGTCTTGAGTACTCTACAAATCAGGGCTGTATGCAAAACATTATTTGATTCTGTTTGAATTTGCGGCTGTTATCGTTTGCCATAGAAAATACCCTTGTTAAAAAAACGTTGCAGGTAAACTACCCCTTTCCCTCAACCGAACTTCACCAAAAACAATAGGTCTTGAGAACTCTACAATTTAGGGCTGCATGCAAATAATCTTTTGATTCTGTTTGAATTTGCGGCTGTTATCGTTTGCCATAGGAAATACCCTTGTTAAAACATAAAACGTCACAGGTAAACTACCTATTTCCCTTAACCGATCTTCACCAAAATCAACAGATCTTGAGACCTCTACAATTCAGGGCTGTATGCGAAACATTATTTGATTCTGTTTGAATTTGCGGCTGTTATCGTTTGCCAAACAAACAAAATTACCCTTGCTAAAAAAAAACCGTTGCAGGTAAACTACCCCTTTCCCTCAACCGATCTTCACCAAAAACAATAGGTCGCGAGTACTCTGCAAATCAGGGCTGCATGCAAAAAATTGTTTGATTCTGTTTGAATTTGCGGCAGTTATCGTTTGCCATAAAAAAAAATCTATAGACAGACAGACACACAGACAGACAGACAGATAGACACACAGACACTTTTCGGAAAACGACTTTTTTTCATGTTTTGAGTGTAGTAGAATCAGAATCTGCAATAATCTCGAACACGATTTTTTTTGCCATCACCATACTTCCATTCCTTAAGGAATATGGAAGTAAAAATCTACAGATAGACACACAGACACTTTTCGAAAAACGACTTTTTTCATGTTTTGAGTGTAGTACAATCAGAATCTGCAATAATCTCGAACACGTTTTTTTTTGCCATCACCATACTTCCATTTCCTTAAGGAATATGGAAGTAAAATATCGGTATGGAGAACCATACATGACTTCCATATTCTAAGATTTATATTTAAAATCATTTTCGAAATGAAATATTACCATAGAAACTACTTCTTTCTACTTACTGCTTCAGCCTTATCCACAGTACTGTGGTCACTAACGTATACCACCTCACGTTATCGCACTCGATTTTCACTGATGATGGAAGTCGACGGCATTGCCGAAACGTCTGGTTTTGTAGAAAACATTGGACTACGGCCAAATATCCCGGAAAGGAATTTTAATAAAAACTACTTCTTTGTTGCCGATAACGTTGTACACATATATATAAAATATATGCATAAAATTAATGGCTTGTATAAGATAATGATTGATCTCCATTAAGTAGTGCTCAAGTTTCCAAAGTTTTAATATTATGATGTCCGTAATTAAAACATCAGAGCAGCTTTAGTGTGAATGAGGGTACACTGTGGAGAAAAATTTTCAACATTTCCTATTGAGCGTTGCTTAGAGTAAAGCTGCGAATCTACAGTGTATGTTTCACAGAACAAACACGCGAAAAAGAAGGAGCGCTCCGAAGTCACTCATGGTCTGTCTTAGATTTTTTCTATGGCAAACGATAACAGCCGCAAATTCAAACAGAATCAAATAATTTTTTGCATACAGCCCTGATTTGTAGAGTACTCACGACCTATTGTTTTTGGTGAAGATCGGTTGAGGGAAAGGGGTAGTTTACCAGCAACGTTTTTTTATCAAGGGAAATTTTTTTTTTTGGCAAACGATAACAGCCGCAAATTCAAACAGAATCAAATAATGTTTCGCATACAATCCTGAATTGTAGAGTTCTCAATACCTATTGTTTTTGGTGAAGATCGGTTAAGGGAAAGGGGTAGTTTACCTGCAACGTTTTTTTAACAAGGGTATTTTCTATGGCAAACGATAACAGCCGCAAATTCAAACAGAATCAAATAATTTTTTGCATAATGCCCTGATTTGTAGAGATCTCAAGGACTTTCGATTTTGGTGAAGATCGGTTAAGGGGAAGTGGTAGTTTATCTGCAACCTTTTACGTTTTAACAACAGTAAAGTACTTGAAAATTCATTTAAACGTTTTGAAACAATGGTAATTGTTAAAAATAAAATAATTTTGTTGCCAGGCAATAAAATTATAATTTTTTCATTTTAATGTAAATTATGTATTAGTTAATATCTTTATATATATAATTCTTCTGTACGTGTGTATGTCACTGAACTCCTCCATGTATAAAATAATATATCGTTCGTGGCAGGTAAGCATATCTCATTTATGTAATGTTTACGTTTCCATTTTATTATTATGCCTACAGCAATAAAAAGGCAGGTAAGACACACACACACACAATTCACGTTATTTCTGGCCTCACTCATGTTTATTTTCTTACATTTGCACGCTTTTTAAATGGAAAGTGCCGAAACCCACACCAACATAACGCATGCAAGCCGAAAAAATGGACATCAATTTGCTTCCTGTGGATCGCTGGGCAGTGTAACTGCACGTGTTTACAGAGGAACGATTCATAGACAGACTTTTCGTCTTTAGGGAATGAACCCTCTGCAAGATGCTGAGGTCCATGAGTGACTTCGGAGCGCTCCTTCTTTTTCGCGTGTTTGTTCTGTAAAACATACACTGTAGATTCGCAGCTTTACTCTAAGCAACGCTCAATAGGAAATGTTGAAAATTTTTGTCCACAGTGTACCCTCATTCACACTAAACCTGCTCTGATGTTTTAATTACGGACATCATAATATTAAAACTTTGGAAACTTGAGCACTACTTAATGGAGATCAATCATTATCTTATACAAGCCATTAATTTTATGCACATTTTTTATATATATGTGTACAACGTTATCGGCAACAAAGAAGTAGTTTTTGTTAAAATTCCTTCCCGGGATATTTGGCCGTAGTCCAATGTTTTCTACAAAACCAGACGTTTCGGCAATGCCATCGACTTCCATCATCAGTGAAAATCGAGTGCGATAACGTGAGGTGGTATACGTTAGTGACCACAGTACTGTGGTTAAGGCTGAAGCAGTAAGTAGAAAGAAGTAGTTTCTATGGTAATATTTCATTTCGAAAATGATTTTAAATATAAATCTTAGAATATGGAAGTCATGTATGGTTCTCCATACCGATATTTTTGTTGTTTGCACTCTACATACTGAACCCATACCACTGTATGTGACTGAGCTATGTGCTCATTTCACTCGCTCTGTACAGGCATTGAAATGGTGGCATTTGACTGCCTATGAATTTTCAGATTACTAAAAAAGTCACTCATGAGTCACAGACATCGGAGCATTAGATCGCAATGCTTGGACCTTTAAAAAATCACTCCACTCACGTGCTTAGCTCTCACTCCACTCACAGCTAAGATGTATCACAATAATTGTTAACCCAAGAAAACATTCCACTTAACATGTGATTTCTAATACGCCTCCTCCCTGGAAATGTGATTCAATACCTCAACTCCCAGTGCTTCCAAACACCATTTTCAGTCATAGGTTTACATATACAAGGAACAGACACATTTTTAATTGTTCATTTTTTCTCACAAAATGGGAATAAGGCGGAAGCCTAAAGTATTTAAGGGGGAAGGCAGTTAAAAAGGTTTATTTACTTTTGCTAGCAAGGGAGATCAGAGGAATCCATATGTATGACAGAATAACTAACATGTATGCAGACAGATAGATGCAAGACAAAGTACAGAATCAAGTCATAATATAAAAACTCTGAATGGACTGATACAAGAATTAAAGAAAATCAGGTTCAACATCAGCTGTAATAGGATATATCTTTGTTTACGTTCAAGAAATTCTAATACTGTGGTTGGTCAAAGGCACATATCAACTATTACTGTTAGATTCTCTCAGGTATGATGGCTCAGCAATATAGTCATTTTGCTACAACACCTACGGTATATGTTAAATCTAGCCTCATCCTTAGACCAATACAAGTACAGTACTTTTTTTCTCAGGATGACAAAACTAAGTTTGCTTAGTTACAAGGTACTTGACAGGTACAAACAAACACCCTTGCATATGAATACGGAATACTGCATTTCATTATGTGTTAGTGACTGGGTGATAGCAGTGTCACAAACTCATATGCTGTGTTTATGCTGGAAGTGAAATAGATCCATTGACATCTGGAAATCCACAACCATACCCTAGGCCACCGTCCACTGCAAGTGGAAAGCATCCTTCATCTTCCACCAGTATGCATGCTCAGGACTTTGGAACATTTGTGACTTTCAGTCATTAAAGAGAATGACTGTCACGACTCTTATAGGTTCTGTCGTGCCTGTAACGATAATGACTGTAGATAGAGGGCCAGATGAAAAAGCGTGATATCAGATGATACCTTTGTGCAGCACTTCAAGAATTATGATTTGGATGGATTGCCCATTGCTTCAAATGCTCTAGGACAACTTGTGTTCATCAGAGTTGAGTATAGAATGACACCACAGAAAGAGGAAGCTACTTGAACGTACTTTGCCTCATGGCCAAGTTATCTCTCATCTGTATGACTACAGGTGCACTATAAATGATCATTTGGAGTAATTCAACTTTGAGTTTTTTGGGAAGATACTGGCAAAAACATTGAACATGATGACCATTAACAGACATCCTGTCCATAAAAGTCTTAAACTCAATAAACCTTAACTTTCAAATGATAACCATTGACAGAAAATATCATGAGTCTATCTTGCTTGTTTAGCTGCTCAATCTACCAATTGAATAATTTACAATAAGAATTATTAATTACATCATTAAATTATGAATTAGAAAAATTATTGTCTTAATTTATTGCAAACTGACATTTCATTATTAAGTATTTAATACCTACTCATTTCACAAAAACATGAGTTTAAAAGTTGAAAAAAAAAATTATGACACGAAATTTGGCAAATCTTACATAAGCACATGAGGGAAGGGGTCACCCAGTATATGTGTATCAAACACAACACACATGCACATATTGTATGCTAAACACAATTAAATAAATAAAACCATAAACAATGAGCCTTAAAAAAGGAAATGTGACTGAATACATTGAAAAAATTAATTATAGTACAAACATTGTATCACAAGCAGGGAAGATATTATGTACAAGTTTATAAAGTACAATGTATTGTTTTATGCTTCATTTATGCACAGAATTTTATCTATGAGTGCAGACCTTAGAAAAAGCATTGCTTTTAATGGCAATGATATTTCTTATGAGCGTTGTTGCCATGTCATAGTTTATTGCCACTCCCACTTGTTCATCTCTGTTGGTACTTCACACATGCATACTTTCTCCGCACTAATTAGTTATGACTAATGAATAATGTCAACTCACCATAATGCATGACATTGTGCATGCAGTAGGGTGATGCTGTATTATTTAGTAACTGCAGCTTATCACCTTCAATGAAGCCAACCTATGTGTTGGCATTTTGTATCATTGTAGGCCTTTGTTAAGTGACACAAGAATGTGTCAACAACACAGTTATATAACCGGAGATAAAAAAAGTCACTAAAGTTGGTAAGAGTTGCTTTGATAACTGCTGTAACTGTTTCAGCAATTTAAAAATAAACATATGTCTGTTTCATTCCTAAATGATCACACACATGTGTACATTTAACTTACTGACAACTACTCTTCTTTGCTTCATGTAAATGTGTTCATATATTGCTGCTTGCATGTAATATAAGAGTGGGAGAGAGGGGGGAGTGTCTGTAAGGTGCACACAGTGTCTCGATCACAATACAATAATCTCATTATGTTTGTCAACACTGTAGTCCACAAACCTAATTCTTTTTTCTAAGGTTTGCACAGACTGTAGAATAATTTGAGGAAAGTTATTCAATATATTTTGTTTACCCCACATTGAAGGTTATTTCTTCTATTGACTTGCTTCTTGCCCAAACTTATTTCTACCAGTGATGCCTTTCTTTAAACATAAGCACATTGCTTATAAAACCTAACTTGCTGTTTCCACCTATAGGAAGATGAGACTTCCTTTCCATCCCTGTGAGAACAATTTATTGGTAGAGTTCCTTGTAGAGAGTGTCTGTTATCCATTACCAACAATTTTAGTATTGCTATATGCCCAGGTTCAGTTTTGTTTCCATAGAATTGTATAACCCTCAAATATTATATGTGTGCTCTATGATACATTTGTCTATATTGATCCCAGTTAGTTAATGACGAGCTTAGAGTATTTTCATACCAAATTATATTCATAAAATTCTGTCTACATGTTCTTTTTCCAAGAGAAATTCTTCTCGTTAGTCACAGACTCTCTCAGCCTGAAGCTTATGACCAGTTACTGTTCAGTATTTAAATTCTTCTTTGTTTAAAACTCCCAAACACAAAGAAAATCATGGGTTAACTTTACTGATTGTAAGCAGTATGCCTCGCATAAATTACAGATTTTCTTGTTATCTGTCACGTGTCATTGATTTTTTAACAACTTTAGCAATATACTGCTAAATAAACAATAACTTATTAGTTGCAGCCATTTCAGTAAATACATCATAAGTCGTATTCGGTTGAAAAAGTACAACCTTATGATGCTCCCCTCAATTATAACCTTGTATGATCTTGTGTTTGATGTATGGTAAACTGAATAGGACTAATTTACTAATATTGGTGATCACATGGTACTTACAGTATACATTCTAATAAGCCAAACTGGTGAGTCTTTCTTGTAGGCCTATTTGCAACCACTTGTGTCCATATGGTGGCATGACAATTACGACATGTCGTTTGGATACTGTCTGGTCCATACTTTATTGCACCTGAAACAAATATAAACCATGACGTTACTGATGTAAGTCTTATCACATAAAATGTAGAAATAAGTTATGTCTGATAAGTAAAGAAATAAGTCTCTCTCTCTCTCTCTCTCTCTCTCTCTCTCTCTCTCTCTCTCTCTCTCTCTCTCTTTCCCAGATCTATGAAGTATTATTATTTTGTCCCCTCCTTATGTAGACACGCAAATCACAGACATAAAAACCTACCAGTCAACAATCAATATACCATGTTGACGTACTGTTATAATGAAGCTGAATGTTTTGGTAACATATGTACAATGTTTTGCATAATATTTATTCATCTACGTAATCATGTTCCTACAAGTCAATACTTTTCCGATGGATCAAGCTCACTGGGGGGTGGGGGTCATTTATCCTCCAACTCAGATTTCAGTGTATATACCTATTCATAGTATATCTTCGGTACTAAAATTTGAATACCGTACTTTATATTTGATCGTTTCACTGACACTAAGACTGTTGTTTATACGCTTTAAACTTCGATTATGTAGGCCTATTATGTCTATACAACGCATATATAACTATAGGCTATTCACCATCGTTAATACAAATTTTATGTTACAATGTTCATTTCGATGACAGAAAATCTGTAATAGTACTCAACCAAAACCGTAACCTAAGAACTTGCAGTACTTACGTGCTACATATAGACTACATATTTCATTCACAGAACATTCTCACCAAACAACGATATAAAGGTAAGCAGCAATACACTATAATCGAGTAAAGGAGCAATAACATTAATAACTGATAAATTAACTGAACTTTTCCTTCGATGCATAATTGACATTTACTTTCAATTCGAATAGTAAACAACAGACAACAGGAAGAAAAGAGAGGAGAAGAGTTCTTACCGGTACCGCTTTCCATTTAATAAAGTTTTGAAAACTAAAGGTAGAATTGTTATCTGACTCATTAAAGATAGGCCATAATAACCAATGGAAAAAATTCATTGTTTTAGTATACGATACAACAATCAATCCTGTTGCACGAAGTAAACGCGAACAGAAATCGATGACTACTGTATAAGTAGTTTCTTGTTTTGGAATCTACGTGGATAAATTTTGATCAAAGAATATTTTATTGGTCTGGCAAATGAAACGTTTGTTAAATTAGCACTACAGAGAGATCTACCAAAAGTGGTCACCAGAGATTTTTGAGGAAGTGATCGTCGTTTCATTCCTGCTTGGTTTGAGTGTATAGTGGATAAACATTTGCACACGGCTTACAATTCAGATTTAAGGGACTGTAGGCCTTTATTACACTACGCAACTGATTGTATGCAACTGATTTCAAGCCTACATGAAATTTGCAGGGTAGAAAAAACAGGCTGCAATCAGTTGCAGAGTAAACATGGCGTCTGTACTACTAGACTATTATAGAGGTAAAATTTGTTTGTATCGTTGTCTGGGCTAATCTCAGAAACTACTGATCCGATAAACAAAATTTTTCACCACCGTGTTCCTTGAAGTTTGACGATGGTTTCAGACATAAATTTGAACCAATAATGTTAATAATTTTCAAGAACAGAGATTTAAAACGGTTCCATGTCATGATATTTTGTTAATTTGCATGTAGTGAAATTTTTGGTTTGCGATAAACTTTCGACCGATAAGAGACAGCTATATGGTGTCACCGAGTGAAATTTAGAAAAAGTTACAAGCTTTATTTTGGTTTTTGTTTCAATAAAATCCCCCTTTTCGTTTGTGAGATATTGGTGGTTTGTAAAAAATTGTGTATGTTGTGTCGGTCCCATGTCATGAAATTTCTTCATTGTCTACAGAATGTGCGCGCAGCAGAGTTGCATGCAATCGGTTGCATAGTGTAATAGATTGATTTGAATCAATGCCCCACAACGAGTGCGTGAAACTGAACGAGCAGTTGCAAGGCTTGCAATTGGTTTGCAATCGACTACAAGCTGTGCAACCGATTGCAGTAAATGTAATACGCTACATTTAAACCAATCCCCCATAACTTCTTTTGCAATCAGTTGCATGCAGTCAATTGCGTAGTGTAATAAAGGCCTTACTAGCCTAATGATGAATTCCTTTACTTCCGTGTTAGAAATGTACGACTAGGAGGTCGGCTTCTCAAAAAATTAAATAAAATAAAATATAAGCTATATTTAGCTTGTATTGCAAGTTCTTAGGTTACGGTTTTGGTTAAGTGAGGACAATTACAGATTTTTTTTATCATCGAAGTAAACATTGTAACATAAAATTTGTATTAACGATGGTGAATATAGTTAGCCTATATATGCGTTGTATAGACATAATACATAATCGAAGTTTAAAGAGTATAAACAACACAGTCTTGTGATTTAAATTTTAGTAGGCCTATCGAAGATGTACTATGAATACGTAGGGGAGATTCGGGTAAGTTGACGAAGCGTGTAAGATGACGAATCGCTAATTTCTCTTGAACCAGATAGATGCCGGCACTGTGTAGTCAGAGCAGAATTCACAGTTACCTACAGCGCTAGTATCGGACACGTGGCCAGACGCTGACTCGTTATTTACCAGTAGACCTACAAGGAGGAAACGAAGTTTTAGGTTAGTTGTTATAATTTTTTACCTGTTTAAAATAAGGTTTTAAGTTATATAAAAATTAGTGTTTTTGACTTTAATTTGTTTTAGCAATAAGGTCATATACTGAGTTAAAGTATACTTGAACAGTTCCTTGCTGAGTATTTACTTAATTATTTTCTGAGGAGTTTTGATGAAAATGGCGCAATCGGGTAAGATGACGAATACACGATGCAGAGTTCGTCATCTTACCCGCACACATGTGTAATATTTTCCCCTACAAAATTACGTCTGAATTCGAAATATGATTACTTTTTCTTTCTTTCAGAGATGGGAAAAATTTATATAAGAAAAACCAATCGTCAGAATTGGTCCCTTGAGGCTGCAAAAGAGGCAATTAGAGAAGTACAAAATGGAATATCCACCAATGCTGCCGCCAAACAGTATGGGATTCCTGAGGCCACGCTACGCCAATATATTAAAAATAACCCATACGTAAGTATAATAACTCTACCTGGCTTTTAGTTGCAGATCAAGGGGGCTACTAAAGACTAACGAATTCTTTGTTTCAGGAACTGCCAAAAAATGCGGGAAGATTTAAATGTACATTCACAGAAGAGCAAGAACTTAAGCTTAAAGAATATGTGACTGAACTGGATAAAAGAGCGTTCGGAATCACGAGAAAGCAATTTGCTAGAATCGTCTATGACTTTGCTGAGGCTGAGAAAATTTCTCATAGGTTTAACAATGCAAAAAAGGAAGCCGGTAAGGATTTTATTACAGGTTTCATGGAAAAACATCACTTCTCTTGTAGAAAACCTGAGGCCACATCAGTGGCACGACTAATGGCATTTAACAAGACAAATGTGGAAGCATTCTTCCACATATATAAACAAGTAAGAGAAAAATTCTGCTTTCAACCTAATCAAATTTATAATGTGGATGAAACCGGTTGTTCCACTGTACCCACTAAGACACCTTCAGTTCTCAGTCCCACAGGTGCGAGAAGAGTCATCAAAATTTCTTCAGCTGAGAGAGGAATAAATGTGAGTGTTGCTTGTTGTGTTAGTGCTACTGGCCACTTCATTCCCACATTTTTTATTTATCCGAGAGTAAGGATGCAGCCAGCGTATCTTGAAGGTGCGCCTCCGGGCTCAGTTGGAGTCGGTCATGAGTCAGGATGGATGAACGCCGAGTCCTTTGTTAAGTGGCTAGAGCACTTCATCACATATGTAAGACCATCAGAGACCAATCCCATTCTTCTTTTGATGGACAACCACTCATCACTTATCACTTTAGATGCAGTTAATTTATGCCGAAAAAACCATATCGTAATGCTAGGATTTCCACCTCATACGAGCCATCGTATGCAACCTCTGGATGTTTCTTTTTATGGTCCCCTAAAAACAGCTTACAGCCAAGCATGTTCTGATTTTCTGACTAGTCATCCAGGCCAGACCATAGGGCTGAAAGATATCGCAAAACTGTTTGGGATCGCATTCGCTAGAACTGCAACTTACAATAACGCCATTAAAGGGTTTCAAGCAACTGGAGTTGAGCCATTTAATTCTCAAATCTTTGATGAAAATGATTTTGCACCATCAAAAACGACAGATAATGAGCAGGTAAAGGAGAGTGCAGATGTTGTTAAGAAGAGTGCTACTCCTGCCACATCTACGTCATCTTCCGTGCCTGGGACATCAGCCACCCAAGAATATGAAACAATGCCGGGAACATCAGGGTTACCACCGATGCCTTACGCAGCACCAAAAGAACGGAAGGTTCGGAAAAAATTGCCCTCATATCATATTACGAGTTCTCCGGTTAAAAAAAATCTAGAAGAAAGATTGAAAGAGAAACACTTGAAAGAAGCGAAACAAAAGAAGACACAAAAGGAAACAATTAACACGCATAGGAAGACAATGGCCACCAAAAGACAGATGGTTGCTAAAAAAAAATTGACGTTTACGAAACAATTGAGAAAAAGAGCAAAATAAGATGATGAAACCTCAACTGACACATCCATCATTTTTCAAGAGAGTGACAACAACCTTTCCAACGAGGAGCGGGAGTGTATCATTTGCGGAGAGTTTGGAAAGGAGGAACTGTGGTTCAAGTGCTCCCTCTGTGGGGAATGGGCGCATGCCGAATGCACTGGGTTCGACAAAAAAGAAGCCAAAACAAAACCGTACATTTGTGATTACTGTTCAACCTAAATGTGTTCAAGATTGATAAACTGAATAAACAATAATGAACTTTGTAAAATCATTAACAAACTGACAATCATTAATAAATTTAATAATAACAATAGTGATTATATATTATAAAAACAACAATATGAATAATGTAAACTAAAAAAATAAACAATCTTTACATTTTATAAACAAAATTAATACTTCATCTTACCCAACCCCAAAAGTCATCTTACCCGCACATGAGGGTAAGATGACTAAAAGTACCAACCTGCAAAAATGTTTTTTTTCCAGTGGCTATTTGTTTTCAACAAAGTCTAACTAGCCCTTATTTAAGCTTACTAATGGTACATTACATGTAGAAAAAGGCAGAGTTCCAAGTGCAAATTCATGTCGTTTACATAACCTTTTAGCTTAAGTTCGCCATCTTAGCCGACTCTCCCCTATATACACTGAAATCTGATTTGGAGGATAAATCAAATCCCCCCCGCCAGTGTGCTTGATCCATCAGAAAAGTATTGATTTACAGGAACATGATTAAGTAGATGAATAAATATTATGCAAAATAAAGCACATACCTTATCAAAACATTCAGTTTCATTAAACAGTACATAAACACGTTATACTGGTTGTTGACTGGTAGGTTTTTATGTCTTTGACTTGCGTATCAACATAAGGAGGGGACACAATAAAATCGAAAGCTCAACTACAAGTGGTAAATTCGAGAGGAAAATGTATAAAACTAATTTGCGGTATGACGACTTATTACTCTTCACTTATTACTTTTATGATCAAGCATAAAATAATACACTTACCGCAGTTAAAAAATATGATACAGTCACGGTCGGGGGGACAGGGGAACCAATATTTTCTCAAAGGTTAAATTCTGAATAATTGTTATCCAAATTAATTTTTATTTTTTTTACGCAAATTATTAGTTGAATTAAAATATTAACTTCAATTCAGTGCCGTCGATGGTTCAAATTGAGGCTCAACTATTTATTTTCTTCGTATTATTGTATAGAGATGATAGGTTCCAGCAAGTAATGCTGACGGCTAGAACGCGGGTTTGACAATTTGTTGACAAGATGACACTGCCATAAAAAAGTAAACACGCGCAAAAGAATAACGTTCCCCACCCGACAAACCCTCCGTCCACTATACTCTAATTCTTCCGAATGCAGAGTGTACGGATTTGGCTACCAGTCTGTCTTGTGTCACTTCGCTGTGTTATTTTGTCTATTTCTGTTTACCTGATGAACGTTCACCTATGCTCATCAACAAACGAAGTTCTCGATATTTGGCGAAGAATTGTCACAGGTTAGGTTGACCATTACTAAAGTAAACCCTTCTCGTATGGGTTATTTCATTGTTTTCCCAGTGTAGATTTTCTGAGCATACATGTTTGATAAGTAATGATGGACATTTGCTATAATTTGGTAAAAAGAATATTGGCGCAGTAAAAATTTCATACGTGATCACATCTCCAAAAGAAATGTTTAATGTACAAAACAAATTGAAGACTGTAAATGTTTCCACAATGTGCCTTAGTTTTTGTTAGGTAGGTTTTAGTATTTAGGTAACCCTCGTACATTAGGTAGGTAGGGGTAGGTTGAAAGTATTTAAAAATTTGAATAAATTATTAAAGTATTTATTCCTAATGCTGATGCTAGGGAGAAATGTGTTTGGAGCTTTTCATGATTAAGCGATGCTAAGAATATTTCGATTTGTCGAAATATTTAATACCTTTATTGTAAATAGCAGAAAAGTTACAAGTAATGTTCAATACTTACTGCAAATAAATATTGGATTTCTTTGTTATCAGAACTTCGGCTTGCCGAGCTGTAAGGCCGTGGTCCAAGGTTGTTGGGTGCAAACATTTCGACCGTGCCTTCGACGACCATCTTCAGTGCAGTCAGTGACCACTGAACTGTGGTTAAAGCTAGTGGCTGCGAAACCTTGGTCAGTGTGTTGTAGCCTTCTGCACTGAAGATGGCCGTCGAAGGCACGGGCGAAACGTTTGCACCCAACAACCTTGGACCGCGGCCTTACAGCTCGGCAAGCCGAAGCCGGCCGTGAAAGCCTCAGATTGGATTTCTTTATTTGAGTCATTTAAATTCCTACATCTAATTAATGTAGTGAACTAGAATTACTTGACAATGCAAAAATTAATTATATATGTCTACAGTATAATATAATTTGCATTAGTAATATTAAAACTTTAAAACGTATAAAAATAGAAAAGAATGCCCCTGGTATTTCAGAAATTTGACCATACACCAATACCATTCAATATTACCATAATGTTCCGGCCCCTCCCAACAATTGGGCACTGGTGACGTGCATAGATACAGTTACAAAATGAGGAAACTTCTAATTCAACCCACTTGGCTATTGGCTACTGTGCAAGTGACTCTTACTTGGCTCGCTGTTTCGGAACTCTAGCCGAGCGACAAGCCGCTAAATTCTGACAGATACATTCATGATCGAAGCCCATACACATGATATTTAGTCGTGGAGAGTAACTTGAAAGAAAAATGTGTGCATTTTATGCATGTGTATGGGCAAGTACAAACGAGACTTGTCACGAGTATATTAGACAGTAAATTCTTTGGCGATCTTACCCGCGCGCAAATGTGTCTGTGTGTGCCTAGCTAATGTTTTGAATATTAAGTACAAAACCATAGCGTTTTGGGCCATAGCATTCTGTACAAGTGCACACTTGATACATTACCGGTACGAAAAAGACTTGTTGCAGCAATTTTAATTATATTCAGTTATACTTTTTTTTACGACCGCGTATAAGTCTGCATCTTGGGGCCCCACCAAGTGGTACCCGCCCGGAGACGAACTTCTGACGCGAGTTTCTGAATAGCAAAAACAAGTGCATCCATTGCTTACTTCTACAGACATTCGCTTAGAAAACACCAGCTCGCTCGCTCAATAATATAAACATGTGCTATATTAGTCTAAACTACAGCTAAACGGCTTCCGCATTCCGTATGTGGTATCTCGAGTGACGTAAATTTTAGCTTGTTTTGGACCCAAGGTTTACGCATCGACTGTCTTTACTAGTGATAAACATAAACCACATCATATGTTTTTGAATTGTTTCTGAGAATGTTTCCCAAAGGCTGTCTTCGTGAAGACGGACGACGAGTCTTCCTTAACAAGGGTGACTGTAAAACACTGTTGCACAAAAAACCATATTCGAAATGAAACTTTAGTTATTCTGGAGTAAAACTCGGACCATAAGGAAAAGTGACCTAAAAATTTAAAAAAAACTTTTTTCTTACATACTATTAAGAGAGTGTTATATAAAAACTTGTATTGAAGTATTGCGTAGGTGTAAAATCAGATCTGGTTGTATTTTTTATTCTATATTAAGAAGTACACGTACAGAAATAAAGCAATACAAGGTACTTTTCAACCGTCTGCAAAACAAGAATATGCTTCTATAAGAAGTAGCCCTACCAGTTCAGAATGTGGAGGCTATAACAAAAACTCAACGTGTCTTCAAACGCAAAGCTTTTAAGACCACAGAGAGACGTTTCACCTGGAGCAGTTTCTGAAGTAAATAGCTAGTAAGGAAGGGAAGTACCTCCAGAAATTCTGAGAGATTAAAAAAATCTATAAAGTATTTTTGTTATACGATCACAAATATATTTTATTTAATATATTTAATAGTGGAAGTTCCTTTTTAAACTGCCACCGCCAGCCCCCAATGTTGTAGTTTTACATTCAGTCTGTGGTCACTTGAATCTCACGCAGAGTACTAGGGCGTAGCCAAGGGGGCAGGGGGCAGCTGCCCCCCCCCCCAGATCAAGTTACAAAGTAAAAAATAAAAAATAAAAAGTAAATATCACTATTGTATTAACGACTCGGAACACTAAGTTTTTTATAAGTAAAATCATAAAGTTTTACCTTATAGCCTAAACCGGTTTTCTCCTTTAAAAGGCTTCTTCAGAGGCTGCCGTAGGTAGCGCTGTCCGTCTTGTTGTTGGCGACGGGATAGATTTTCGAAAGATCGATGCTGTGTGTGTTGGGTGAGATGTGTTCGAATAATGCGTGCGATTTGAATTGTCTCTGTTCGTTTAGGATGTCGTTTTTATTTGTTTTTGTGTGTTTGTAGATTTCTAATTGTTCTAGAGTGTCTAGTTTTCGGCCTTTTGTGTGTACGTGTAGAATGTTCATGTTATTGTCGATGTTTTTATATGTGTGGTTTGCTTCAATGAGCAATAATTCCCTCGCACAAATTCTACCCACGTACAGTAAACCTCACGAACGTCACACTCACTAAAAACGAACAAACACTCCTTGATAAAGGCCTAAAACATAACATACATTACAAACATAACAACATAACACTAACAAAACACATAGTTGACACAGAAACAAATATAAAAAACACAGCACCAGAACATCAAGACACACTAAGACATAATATAAACAACATAATAGGAGTACATAAGACACCAGACAACAACAACCACAACTCAGAAATACACACAGCCATCAAACTGAGGGAAAAGGCACACAAACACAACATCACATTTGTAAAAGCAGACAAAGGCAACACGACTGTAATTATCCCCACAGACAACCTACACAAAAAAGTACAAAACTTCATAGAACAGAACAACATCACAGAACTAAAACACGACCGCACCGACAGATACCAAAACACAGTAAAACAACTAGTCAACAAAGCCAAACACATAATAACACATAAACAAAAGCCCTACATGAAACAAATCCGACCATCAGCACCTACCCTCCAAGCGCTTCCCAAAATCCATAAAGAAGACATTCCGATCCGCCCCATTATCAACTACCGTAATGCCCCTGCACACAAACTCGCAAAATATCTAGACAAAATTATTAGACAACACACACAAATAGACAACAACATTGCAGTAAAAAACAACACTGACCTAGTAACAAAAATAAAAGACATACACATCCCCCATAATGCCACATTAGCCTCCTTTGACATTAAAAACCTGTACACAAACATCCCCACCTCTGAAACAATCACCATCCTACAAAACAAACTCAAACAGAACAACACGCCAGACGAACTTATCAACGAAATAACAGAAATTCTGAACATTATCACAAAACAAAACTACTTTACTTATAACAATAAATACTACACACAGAACGATGGCTTACCCATGGGCTCCCCCATATCCAGCATTCTAGCAGAATTCTTCCTCCAACACTTAGAAAAAACAAAAATACTCACAAACAATGACAGACACTCACATAAAATACTATATTGGCACAGATACGTTGATGACATTCTATTACTATACAGGGGAAACAAAAGACAATGTGAACAGTTACTAACGCACATAAACAAAATACATAAAAACATAACCTTTACTGCCGAATACGAACACAACAATACCATAAACTTCTTAGACCTCTCCATCACAAAACTAGAACACAGGCACAAATTCAGTACATACAGAAAACCAACTACAACTGACACACTAATACACAACACCTCCAATCACCCAATACAACACAAACTAGCTGCTTTCAGAACCATGATACATACATAGACTTAACAACATCCCCTTAGATGAAAAAGACTACAAAGACGAACTAAACACGATAAAATATCTAGCAGAATCTAACGGATATGACAGAACAATAGTCAGTATACTCCTACACAAAACACAAAACAAACAACAGACAAAGACAGAAAACAACAAATTCATAACACTAACATACATCAACAAACAAACTGAAAAAATAGCCCACAAATTCAAAAAAGCAGGATACAGAATCGCTTACAAAACTACTAACAAAACAGAACACACACTATCAAAACACACGCACAAAGCACACAAAAAATTCGATCTACCCGGTGTTAACAGGCTAAATTTCTCAAATTGCAATAAATTCTACATAGGCCAGACAGGACGTAGCTTCAACAAACAGAGATACATTGAACACACAAAGGCACTCCACTCCACTACAGAATCTACCTTTGCAAACCACCTCATTGAAGCAAACCACACATATAAAAACATCGACAATAACATGAACATTCTACACGTACACACAAAAGGCCGAAAACTAGACACTCTAGAACAATTAGAAATCTACAAACACACAAAAACAAATAAAAACGACATCCTAAACGAACAGAGACAATTCAAATCGCACGCATTATTCGAACACATCTCACCCAACACACACAGCATCGATCTTTCGAAAATCTATCCCGTCGCCAACAACAAGACGGACAGCGCTACCTACGGCAGCCTCTGAAGAAGCCTTTTAAAGGAGAAAACCGGTTTAGGCTATAAGGTAAAACTTTATGATTTTACTTATAAAAAACTTAGTGTTCCGAGTCGTTAATACAATAGTGATATTTAGTTAAGTAAGGGACACGTCATGGACAACGAAATCCAAGAAAATATAAGTAGATAAAAAACGCATGCGAGGAGTGCTAGAACAGGACCAGTGATGGACAGTTATCCTTAATTCACTTTAAAGAATTAAAGAAACGTATATAGTTAATTTACAGTTTTGAACTTCCCGTTTTTGTAAGTCCCTAGTTTTAAAGCATCCGCCATTTTCCTGGTGAACAGACCAGTCGCGTTATAGCTCAACTCGGCTTTGCAAGCTTCTTTTTAGTTTCCGTCTTTATTTAAATATAGTCTAACCTCATCAGAGACCTCACTTCATCCACAGTACCTACAGGACACATCAATAGTTAGTAGTAAAATGGATATACGAAAGTTTTTTAAAGGTAAATTAGCCATTCATTTTTTGTGTCGATTTCTAAAATTTCAGGATATTTCTACAACGTTGAATAGTATTAAAATATATTGGTCACGTAATAGTATTTATAATTATACCTATAGTGGTTACGTTATTTTGTTTTTCTCAAAAAAGTCAAGACTACAGAACTCTCCCTGAGTGAAGAAAGTTAGGTTAAGTTTCGATTATTCGGACGCTTCCAATTTCCAAAACTAAAATTTCGGATACACTAATTACAAGCAGATGTGTATTTTATGATTTCGAAATACCTCTCGCAATAACAAGATATAAAAAAAGAAAAAAAAATACATTTTGATCGGCCATTTCGTCTCGTTCCACTTTGCGAATATTCACTTACTTGGCGTAATAACCAGGGTTGTGAAATTTTCGAAAAAAGATGGCGGATATAATTTTTTCACAACGCTTGTGATCAGGGTTGTAGCAGAGTAAGCATGAGAGTATAAGTCTAGTCTAGGGATAGTAGTGCTGATGCCTTAAGATTGCTGATAGGGATGGGTATCGATATATTGATATATCAAAATATCGATATTGTCCATTCGATTATCGATGTTTTTCGTATCTATATTTTGTCTCAGATATCGGCTATATCGGCACTCCAAAAATAATAAAGTACCGTAAACTTACTATTTTATATATTCTGTGGAAAGTGCTCTGCCGCTCTGGTGGGACCACAAGTGAATGCTGTATGGACTATGAAGTACCGACTATTGACGAACAAATTGATGGAACATTATCAATGACGTCAAACCTAATCAACAACGTCATGCCTTAACTCTATTCCTGATTTTTACTAAGCATTGTGGACCACAACGTTCCTCCTTCCTTCATCTAGTTTTATTGAATGAGTGTTTTTCATAACGTAGTCTTAGTAGGACTTAAAATAAAGAGAAAACGTTTTTAAAGAGAATTTTATATGTAAGCCTAACCACAACCATTTATTTTGATACAAGACAATATTTAATTTACCGGCACGCTAAATGTGTTGCATGAAATTATTTCATTTTTTTAATTATTTTAAAATACTCGTAGCTTTGAAATCGAGCTTTATGTCCTCGACAGCTGAATACGAGAATAGTTGACTTCGTGTAGTTTTATTTTAAAATCAGTTTCAAATTAGCTTTTTTGAGTTTTTTCGCGGAACACAGTTTAGGAACCACTCATCTATTCAACATCCATTTAAATGAGTGTCCAAGTATCGATATTTACTATTTATAATAACCATTGGTCTAAGTGATGTTTGTTTTTTACATTATTTCTATCCAAGTCACATAAAAGATAAACAGAATCAAAGACGGAACAGACTCACTTGGGGGAAATTATAAATCTCTGTACTTCCAACTTGAACTTAAATCTTGACCGATATAACGATGGTTTTCCTTCGATAATATTTATATATCGATGTTAATGACTCGATATTTTATCGATATCAAATATTAATAAGTTGGCGATCGATACCCATCCCTACTTGCTGATTGGTTTCCGCCATATTCAAAACTGCTATGTTAATTGAGCCGGTGAGAATGAAAGTGGCATAAGTCATAAGCTTTTAATATATAAAGTATATAAAAAGATGCAGAATACATATTTATAAATCAGATTAATCACTTACATGTAGACAGTGATCAGTTTTTAGTATTACAGTATCTTTTTATTTGATTTTTCAATAACAATTTTAACAAACCATTAAATTTCTCCAATTAGCCATAAAGTGACTTACGCCACTTTCATTCTCAACGGCTCAATTATATTCGCCTTGTTTCGGCATCAGCAGCGCCGCCCTAGCGACTTCTTGATGAAATGTCTAAACGGTGAAAAATTATATTTATATAGAAAAAAATGTAAAGTTAGCGTGCTGGCAGATGAGACTGCTGATATATCAGGGAAAGAGCAGCTGTCTATCGGTTTGCGCTTCTTCGATGAAAAAGAAATGCAAGTTCGGGAAGAGTTTGTGGGTTTTGTGAAACTTCCTGCCCTCAATGCCACCACGATTGCAACAGCGATAGACAAGTTTATGGAAAAAGAAGGACTTGACCCGAAGAAATGTGTAGGTCAGGGTTATGATGGATGTTCAGCTATGGGTGGCAAGTATGGAGGTGTACAATCAATTATAAGAAATAAGTATGAGAAAGCTATCTTCTTTCATTGTGCATCACACAAATTAAATCTTGTTGTAAATGACTTGAATAGTGTTCCACAAATACGCAACACCATCGCCACTATCAAAGACATTATAAGGTTCTTCAGAGAGTCAGTGTTGAGAAGACGCTACGCCCCGAACATTCCAATGCTCTGTGAGTCGCGATGGTCCCAAAAATACAAGAGTATTTCAGTTTTTAACGAGCATTTCATAAAAATTGTTGAAGGGTTGAAGAGATTATCATTGGAAGAAGGAAATTCGAACACGAGGAATCAGGCATTTCAATTACATTCTGCAGCCACAAAACCTGAATTTATTGTTGCTGTTGCTCTGATAGCCAAATATTCTGCCTTATTGGAACCTGTTGTAAATGCTCTTCAATTTAAAACCCTGGACCTGGTCCAATGCTCAAACATATTAAACGGATCCTTGGAGTGATAACAACTCATCGTAGTGATGCAGAGAAAGTTACTACAGAGCTTGTAAATAGTTTCGACGAGATTACCAAAGATGTTAGAGTGGAATTGACAGTCCCAAGATCTGTTCAAAAACAAAAACATCGCTCCAATCCTCCAGCTTCCAGTTCTTTAGAGTACTGGAACAGATCCTTGGTAATTCCTTACTTGGATTCATTAGTTTCTTCACTGGAGGCACGTTTTTCAGATGAACACTCACCTGCCTTTTCAATTTTGTCTCTACATCCGTTAATTATGCTCGAGATAACCATGAAATACTTTAAAATAAAAGTCAAGGAGTTCTCAGATTTTTATAACTTAAAAGATGTTGCCTCCGAAGTTGAATTATGGTACACTATGTGGGAGGAGAAGAAACTCAATAAAGAGCAGCTAAAAAAACTGACAATAGCAGATCTAGTAAAAGAGGCTGAAATCTTTTACCCGGCCACAAAAAAAGCGCTGCTTATCTCTATTACTCTGCCTTGCACCACTTGTACTGTAGAGCGGTCGTTTAGTACGTTGCGGAGAGTAAAGACCTGGCTTAGGTCGACGATGACAGGGGAGCGTCTTAATGGACTGTGCTTAATGAGTGTCCACAGAAAAACTGCTTTAGAAAAAAAGGAGCAATTGGAGAAGGAAGTGCTGAAAAGGTTTTCTGAAAATCCAAGAAAATTTATTTTAGTTTAACATTTTTTAGTTTTTTGATTTAGTTTTTATTTTAGTTTAACTTATTTTAGTAAGTTATTTTAGTAACATGTTTTAGTTTAATACTTTGTGATAATATATCCTTTGCTAGTTTGCATACGAAAAACTAATATTGTTTTAAAAATATATAATTGTATAAAATTATACTGTACTATACTAATTTTATATCATACCATAAAACTTTAATTTTTTCATTCATCACGGTATTTGTACGTACAGTAATTCTGTTTTTTCATTGTTGCCACGTTTTAATTAAAATCACATTATTATTTGTGACTTTTGGTGATTATTTAACCCTTAAAGCATCTTGGGGTCTCAGACACCCCAGAACATCTTTTCTTGGATCAAGTAATACCCCTTGAATTAAAATATTTTTGAACTTCTTGCGGTATATATTGACAATCTAGGGTACCCTCTTAACGACCAAATAGAAGTAATCGCCCAAGAATATAACAGTGCCTAGTACAGCCACGAAAGTAAAATATATCAAAACTAAGTGTGCACTACTATGGTTAAATCTAAAACATTTCTTCGTAGTATTCTTCATCCCAGAGAAAAAATTCCTAAAGTTTTTAAATAAAGGAAAATTTTAATTTTTAATCGATAACGGTGCGTGTTACTAAAAAGTAGCTAATAAAAAAAATTGTATGTGAGAGGTAACTCACAAATAAAGTAACATAAAAGTCTTTTAAATAGATCCGACAATCACTGCTTTGGATCAATAGAGTAAAACTTTTTAAAATTCCCTTTTGGATTAATTTTAAAAATTTCTTTTTAGCTTAGATTCCTATAATAGGTATGCCGGCGCTTTTTAGGTAACCCTTTAGTCCTCTGCCCCCCCTATCCAAAATCCTGGCTACGTCCATGGCCACAGCTGAGCATAAAGTACGTGCATAGCGCGGAATATTAGCATAGAATACTCGCTTAGATGATCGCACATAGCACATCGCACATGTATGACAGGTGTGCATACTGAGGATGAAATAATGTCTCATGTCTGATCCTTGAGAATAGTGAACAGTGTCAATGTCAGCAATACTGTCGACCAGTTGTACGGAATGAGTAATGTTTGTGTACAACAATTGTCTCGTTATTATTAGTGTGGTTGTTATTTAAATTTTTAAAGTGCAATGTAGTGACAGCAACGATAAGTCGGTATCCACAAAATTTTACCTATTCTCAAATGCCTCCAAAAGACGGTTAGTTCTTATCCCATCAATCAGAAAAGATAATCGCTTGGAGAGGTTCACTACTTATACAACAAAGTGAAAAAGGATTCGGACGAACTTCACGCATATTTACAAATGTCACAATATACATTTAATTATCTATACTATATCTAATTTAGAAATATCTCAAATTGCAGGCTTACGAGAAATTTCATGCTACCGGTAATCCAATTACAGTAGAGGAAATGCTCCTTGTAACAATCAGGTTAAGATTAAAAAACAGTATGTAATCACATTTAAACTTATTATAACTGATAACGCTATCTTTAATCAAAATAAACTTGGCTAACACAAGTCTATTTGTGTTAAATTAGAAAACCAAACACAAAATAACTCTAATAACAAAACTCTGAAATATAATACGTTACAAACTAGTCTTGAAAGGTAGGGAACTGTGTGGGAGAAGAAATTTGTGAAGCTGCAGGACGTTGCGAGGAATTTATTAAAGGATTTTGATAATGTGAAGCTTGAATTTGATAGAGGGCGTTGGGAGGGTTACATGAAGACGAAGGAGGACTAATAGTAGCATTAAATGATAATCATAACATTTTCAACATTTTGTTGTGAAGGAAAGGTGAAGTTATAAAATCATCGTTGAAGTTCCATTCTGAATTGAATTTTTGTTTGTGTATCCAGTTTCTTAACGTGAGGTAAAAGGAATTTAAAAGTCCCATGTCTTCGTCATTTGGTTCAATGGATAAACGTGCTCTTTTCATTTCTAGTTTGTGCCTCTCTAACTGTAACAAATATGTCTAATTGCAGCTTGGTTAGTAGTTCTCTTTCCACAGCTTACAGCAGAAAGCTGAGTGGACATACCTTCTGGCGTGGGAGGCACTGATTGTGACGCAAATCAGTCAGTCGTATGAATTTCCTCATTGTCGTGGGAAGAAGTGTCTTAATTAAATTAATATTTTTCATTGTCTATATTCTCAACCATATTAGTGTGGTCTGCCGGGGTAAAAACTGGTCCTTTAGAGAAAGCAAACTGAAAGTAAAGTCAAGAATTAGCAGTTTCATCAGGAGCAGCGTCGCAAGATCTAATTTTCGTCCACATTTTTTTTATTCTTATCTTGTCTTGTCTTAGATTCAAGCACTAAATACTTGTCCAAGTTTACTTCTCAAACCCATCTGCAACATGAATAAGAGATGGGACTCAGTGACGGCTCGTCCGTACGGTTCAATAGTTCAGTGAATCCCCTAAATAATTTGAATATGTTTAAGAATTTGTTGAGAGAATGATTTCATATTTGAATAAAGATATTTTGACGTTAATCTTGTCGACTGGACAGTAACCGATCAGTGTAATATGCGAATTGTTCGCTGTACTGCTTGCGGTGCAAAACAGCTCTCAGCACCTCCTAGACTGACGTTGAACTGTCGCTAAACTCAAATGTTAGCGACAGACACGAATAGTTCCGACGCCGTTATTACTATTTTTACCACATGATTTGTATGTTTACCTTCAGTTTTGTGTCCGATTTCTCTATTTCATTTAGTATGCAATAAAAATGTGTGCATTGAAGTCTTAAAATAAAATAGTGGAAGTATCTGTACCCCGAAAATAAAGTGTTTTTAATGTAGTCATTAAATAATTATACCTACTTACCTAGTAACGTTAAGCTGACCGAAGCGTGTAACGTCCAAAGTGCTTTCTGGCGTTTTTTGTGTATTCAATGTTCAGGTTTATCTTATTTTTGGTTCAGTTCATTGATTTAGTAAAATGAGTAACGTTAAATCTATTTTAAAAACAAATTTTTCTTCTCTCTCTATTGAAGATAAATGCAAAATTAAGGAACTCGGTAGACCGCTTTCCGTTTTAAAAAACAAACAGACACATTTGACTATCCTTTTATTTTAACTATATATTTTTAGAATAGTTTACAAGTAGCATAAACACAACTTAATGTTACCCCAACCTAAAGTTGTCAACAGTTATTTTTTCTAGTTGCGACTCACTTCGTGTGTTATTTTGAATGGGATAATTGCTCTTATCTTAGTAGAAACATTCAGACATTGAACCTCTAACTGTCAGAACCACGAGCTGCCACTGATGGGACTTAAATGAAAACGCGTTTAATAAACTTTTTAAATTTATAATTTCCATATAACCCAGAGGCACTGTTGGGGCGGGGGCTTCAAAAAGGTAGTGAAGTAAGAAACTATTTTAAATATTTTTCAATTGTAATACGCAAATTGTAACCTTGACGTTATGAATTTTGCTATTTTTTTAATCTCATAATTAATATAAATGTAAATATAAACGAATATATAAATATGTAAACGAATCATGTAGGCCTGTTAACTGCCTGTAAGATTACCTTGAATTAAAATATTACTATATTTTCAGAATTCAAGTGTTGTTACATATTATTACTTCAGTATTTAATAATTTCATTTAACAGTACACCTAAGTCGTGCTGCTGTTGTCCACTATTTGTTTGAGGTATACCTGTTGTGGTGATTCTTATAGTGTTTGTACCATATTCAGGGAAATTTTCAACTTCCAAATAAGTTTTTCTTTTATGTACTCATTATTTTGTTCAAGAAAATATAAAACTACTGTATGAAACATAGAACAGACCAAACTGTTTACACTTTACCGGGAAGTGGTGTATTCGATAAAGTAGCGTGTGGCTACAGTGGAGGAAATGTCCTTGAAGCAACCAACCAAAGCTCAGAACTATTCCGTGTGCGATGTAAAAAACAACTTGTTTGCTTTCCGAGGGGGACCAGCGATGATATTCTCAAGTATGCGATGTGCGATCTGGCTCGGTATGCACGGTGCCGTATAAATACATGAGTTTGTTTTCACATCGACTATAATCTGTGTGAGTATTCTATGCTCGTATTCCGCGCTATGGAGAGAGCAAAAGACCAAGTGAGACAGGTAAGACAGAAAAACACGCACGTGAGACGGTAGGTTCTATGTAAAGAAAAAATCAATTCGAAGTATAAATCAAAACAAGACTTTCAAAAACATCAAATTCGACATCATCCGGAACCGGACATGATTTCGTTTACTCCCAAGAAATGCTATTACTGTAGAGAGTCGATTAGACATTTAAACTATCCTTTTTAATGTCGAAGAATTTCACGACCCGTGTCAGTACCATTAGGCCTACTTGTTAAAACTATCCGGTATTCGGCCGGGGTCTGATGTTACCGACTGACGTTTCGACGGGTCTGATGGCATGGTGAAATGTCTCAGGCCAACATCTTAATTTTACGTACACCTGACGACTAAAAATGTGCTTAAGTAATACTTGAACAGCCCCTCAGCTACACTAAGTGTTTAGGTTTATAATATATATAGGCCTAACTGGTTCCATATTGGTATAGTCTAATTATAATCAGTATAGCGTAGTTATATATTAATATAGATGTCCCGGGTTCGATTCCCAGACGCACCATAACATCAAGTTGCTTTTTTCAGCCCTCAGGTCGACTCAGCTTATTGAAATTAGTACGGCTCACATAAGGAAGCCTACCTCGTAGACTGCTTAGGCGGTAAAAAAGGTACCATCATTATTATTATCATAATACGAAAAGTTTGAAGTCTGGGCATTAGTCAACTCCTAAGAGACCGAGGAACAAAGTCACAAGTCCTTGAGTTTACAAAACAATTTGAAGTTACTGTCGATTTTTAAATTGTTAAATACAGTCGATTCCGATCGCTCAATTTGTTTATCATGTCATCGCTTATCGTTACTACCTGATTAACCCAACCCTGAGTGAACGACGTCTTCCCAGTATTCAGCGATTTCTCTTCAGGTTACAGAACTTCGCAGAATAAACAGGCCACTCCCCATCTTGCAAAGGGCGATGTCGTGGTATTTCACCTCCACCCTACTAATGTTTACGCCCATCTATTATCTTTCCCCACCTTCATTTACTTTCCTAATTCTATAAATAATAATATCTACTACGCTGTATTCGTCCAACCGTTTCTCTTTCTCTATTTTATCAAGTAGTTTCATATTATTAGCCTACAGGATATTATATTATTATTATATCCTGGGAAGGGGGGGAGGGATTCGTATGGGTCCTGGTGGAGCTTAGGTTTTTGTGAATACAATTTAAAAAATTAAAAAAGAAAAATTATAACTCTTTATTTACTACTTATTTTGTTACAATCAAGAATTAAATGTGGAAACGTAAGGAATATATTAATACGAATCTAAAATTTAAGTTACTAACGTCATGAAATAATAAAGACGACATCTTATATCACAGTATAAATAAAATAAACGATGGCCTACTAGAAAACTGGCACACATTTACTCTCGCCTTCTAAAGATGATAATAGTTATAAATGTTTTATTATGCGAATTTTTTAAAATTTCGCCATAGTGAGGAGGGCTACGTGTCTGTGATCTCTGGTGCAAATGGAATTCAATCTTTACTTGTTTTGTCACAGAAATGAATCTACGGATATTACACTTTTATCTACCCATAAAAGTGGGTACTACAAGTCCTTAAAAACAAACATTTCAAATCGCGCTACGGGATGTGCAAATACGAGGTTGGCTACAAATTTTGTTAAACTTAGCATATACAAATCAATTCATTCAGTGGAGGCTATGGAGCGCTGGTGAATGGCGCGTTCTTTCTATATATATATAGGTTATATGTACGGAATAACTATATGCACTAAATTAACAACTACAGAAAAATTATTAAATAGGCTACAGATCGAAAAACCGTATATAGGTACCAATAGGCACATCTGTGTAAGTATCGAGCATCAAGCAAAAAACTGTGTTATATAGAAATTTTGATATTTTCCCCATACCAAATGGAAACTTTAACTTCACTTAATGGACCTAACCTTGTGAACGAAAATATTACGTTTTTTTGCAAACGTATTGCAATTAAAACAGAATACATTATACCTTTACAAGATAAATGTAACCGTACATACACTACATTTTCGATTTTTGATATGTGATAGAATCGATATAGCACAATGTGAAGACGAAATTAATGTACCAATTGTAAATGATTCTATTGCTGACGCAACGTAAAAGTATGTAACGTGGTAATGCGTGAGATTAAGTGAGAATGTTTAGTTTTTTGACATGATAATGTCTTTCAGCTTGACATCGTTTGAAACTTTCTGTAACATGTAATGCTGTATGCGTCATAATTGCGTGATGCTCCACACTTTCGATTCCCCACAGTCTAGAATTTGATATGTAAACGCATCAAGACAGAAATAATCGCTGCTGATATTGAGTTTAGCAAACGTTTTAGTGAGAATAAATTTGGTTTTACATGCTCTTTTGTCTGTACTGCATCGTTTGAAACTTTCTGTAACATGTAACGCTGTATGACGTCATCATTGCGTGACGTCATTGGGATTTTTGTAAATAAAGGTTTGTTTTGATACGTCGCAACATGTAAATAAAGGTTTGTTTTGTGTTGTGGTGAAATACACTGCTGCTGATATATAGTAACCAAACGTGGCGACTGACTAAAACAGCGTTCGACAATGGATAGCAGCGACGAGAAGGCTCAGATCAAGAAACGACAAAATGCCGAGCGAGTAAGAAAGTGTCGGGAACGAAAGAAGCTCGAGAAGGAACAGCAACGAGCGGCTGCTGTCGGCGGTGAAGCTTCGTACCAGCGGCCCCATTTGCGTAACATTTGCGCAAAAGAAACAGTCAGTTAGTAACCATAATAATGTTGCGTTTAGCTGGCGGCTGAAAGACATTATCATGCTCTTAAGCTTTTACCATTTGGTAAACGGTACTGTATTTTTTTTTGTTACAAAATCAAATTAATTTTAAAACATTTCTATAATTTGTTTAGATTATTGTTTAATGTAAACAAAACTCATGGTTGACAAAAGTATAACATTTTGTTACGTATTTGATAAATAAGTACAATGACAGTAACAGATTAACATTTGGTGACAATCTCAGCACGTATAAAAAACAACTAAAAACAAACTGAATCAAGCATTATTATGACTTGCAAAGGTTTTCTTCTTCTTCATTCATAAACATGTTGAACTTACTTTAAAATCTTGACGTCTTTTATTACTATGGGATTATATTTAAACTTCACCTAATGGATCTAACCTGCGAATGAAAATATTATGTTTTTTGCAAACGTATTGAAATTAAAATAGAATATATTTTACTTTTACATGCTATATTGTGAACATATCGATGTCCTAGTTCAAGACAGCAACAACTCAAAAAAAACTTAAACCTGGTAGTCGTGGGACTACCGGTAGACATGGAATCATGGGCAGACTTGTGCTTTGGGAAGGAATGAAGGGTTGGTTAAATAAACAGCTACATAAGTTTCAATGTATTTTACTTATTCGTCGTCGCCCTCGTCGACTCCTTTGAAGCGGCGACTTGGACCGGGCTGTTCTGCGCAGAGCATCGAGGGTCCAATGTTGTCGAAGCACAAGTTATTAATGTTCTCATCGTCTGTTTTCTTGCTAGCTAGCCGTACGCTCGATCTGAGTCGCTTTGGGGGCACGCCGGATGACCCAGGTATCGGAGATGCGGGCCGCTTGGGCGCTGACGGAGTTTCGTCAATCTTCAAATGGTTGCCATTTTCTAAGTTCTCGGCCGATTTCTTTGATTTTAGTCTCAAACGATAGGCCTGTTGACGCTCTGCATAGGATTTGCCGGTTTTCGGTTTGAAATTTTTGGTTAGAGTTTTATCGCGATTTTTAGGGCGAGGCATTTCAAATTTTTGAGTTCAAATGTTGTTATTATTTTCTGTGAGTGCTTCTGGTACTCGGAATTGGTGTTATTGGAGAGATTTAGTTCTGAGGATCACAACGCACTTTGTATTTTCGCGATCGGACTTGTAGTTCCCGAGAGATTTAAGTTTTAGTGGAGCAATTTAGAAATTTTCGGCGCAAAAACACCCTCACGCAGACAAAGCCTAGAGGCGACTGAAGTCAGTTGTCAAAATTCTCAGTACTATTGGTGGAAGGGGGCCGAGTGACTCGATCACCTGACACCTGGTTTGCTGGGATTGGTTGAGCGGTTCGTGAGATAGTGGTATGCCGAAAGTACATTTGAAACATAACGGTGGATTTTCGCGAAACGTGCGAGTAAGACATTACATACCTATGGATTCCATGTCTACCTATGGATTCCATGTCAAAAACACGATTTTGAGTTATTGCTTGATAGGCATTGTTCACATGCTGCTCTACATATTTCAATAAAGAACCAAGTCAAAACATAAATATTGTGGGCCAGAAAAGCGTTAATTCACTCTAGAAATATTTTTGTGCTTGCATAAACCTAGTTCAATACAGCAACATTTAGACATGTTTCTGTTTAGAACGGAAACTACACTTCAACTTAGTTCCATACCGAAACATTTCGAGTTGTTTCTCTATGGAAGTGTATACTTGAAAATTTTCCAAAGTTATTGCCTCTTCTATGGTTGGCAGCGCTGTGTCTAGGAAAAGAAGAGGAAGAAAACAAAACAATTCTGGGACTACCTAATTCAAAGTATGACAGAAATACAGCCTAAATACAAATACAAAAAGATTGACACCAACAGGCCACTGAACTATGGCTATTACTTTGATATTTGTGGTTCGAAAGTTAGGGTGTGTAAATTATTTTTTCTAAGAACTTTAGATATTAGCAGCAAAATGATCTTCACTGATTATAAGAAAAAGAATGATGAAGGTGTAATAGAACCAGATAAGCGAGGGCGTCATGGTAAGAGTGGAAGACAATTACCTCCAGAGTTGAAGGCAGGTATTAAAAGGCACATAGAATCATTTGCGGTAGTAGATTCACACTATTGCCGCGCATCTTCTACAAAGAAGTATTTGGATGGAAGTTTAACACTGGCAGCAAGGCCAGCAATGTACCGCATGTATGTGTATGCATGCAAGGAAAACGGAGAGCCATATGCAAAATTAAGTATGTATGAAACTATTTTTAGTACAGAGTATAACATTGCTTTTTGTAGGCCAAAAAAAAGATCAATGTGCTCAATGTGACAGCTACAAAAATAGTTCAGCTGAAGAAAAAATTGAGAAACTAGTCACTTATGACAGTCACATTCTTGAAAAACAACTAAGTAGAGTAGAGAAAGAAAGTGATGTAAAGAACGCAGAGAAAAACAAAAATCTCCAGGTTTGTTGTTTCGACTTACAAGCTGTTATTGCGCTTCCTTGTGGAGACGTCAGTCAGTTTTATTATAAAAGAAGACTCTCTTGCTACAATTTTACGGTTTTCAACATTTCTGAAAAAAAAAGGAACGTGCTACTTATGGCATGAAGGCATCGGTAAAAGAGGCGCAAACGACATCGTAAGCTGTGTATATAAGTATTTACAAGAATGTGAGGCACATGACATTATATTTTATGCAGACAACTGTGCTGGACAGCATAAAAATAAGTTTATGGCTTCTTTTCTTATGTTTCATGTCATGAACTCTGAAACTACCAATACTATAACGATCAAATTTCTCGTTGTATGACACACCCAAACGAGGGTGATAGTATGCATGCTCTGATTGAGCGGTCTAAGAAACGAGCTTTGAATGGAGGACCAATCTACATCCCTTCCCAGCTTGTTCAAATAATAAGTCTCTCTAAAACAAAAGGTCACCCTTATAAAACAGTAAAAATGTCAACTGAAGACTTCTTAGATGTCAAAAGTCTGCAAGAAAGTATGAATAAAAATTTCAAGACTGATGAAAATGGCGAAGATGTTAACTGGAATAACCTGTGTGTCTTAAGAGTCGAAAAAGCAGAACCAAACGTGATGTTAATAGGGGGAAAATGAGGATTCAAACCCACAAAGGAATGCCGCCTTTCTTAAAAAACAATAAAAAACACTAAAAAACATGATCTAAGAGATGACGCCGCCACTGCTGGACCCGCAGCATCCCAATGGACCACAGCATCAGCGAATTTCCGCGAATAAATTTTTTTATTTTTTTTTATTTGATTTTTTATTTTTTTAATTAAATTGATTTGCATATCAAGGGGGTGGGTGGGGGTGGGATGAGGTTCAATGGACCACCTGCATCCGTGAATATAATTTTTTATTTTTTTAATAAAGCTGATTTGCATATCAGTGGGTAGTGGTGGGTGGGAGGTTCCAACTTGATGCATTATAGTGTATATTAAAATATATGATCAGAGTTACCAACCTTTGCATGAGTTCAAATTTGCCGCATGTTATAATGTATATTAGATCTATATGATCAGGTGTACCAACCTTTGTATTATTATTATAGTGTATAGATATTTTATATGAGCAGGTTTGCCAACATTTTCTGCGGCGGGGGGAGGGAAATTCAAATATGTGTTATATAGTGTACATATTAAAATATATGATCAGGGTTACCAATCTTACATTATTGTGTATAGAGCAGATCGGCCAACATTTTTTTTTCTTTTCTGCGGTGGGAAATTCAAACTATATGATCATGATTGTTACTCTCTCTCTCTCTCTCTCTCTCTCTCTCTCTCTCTCTCTCTCTCTCTCTCTCTCTCTCTCTCTCTCTTACATTTGAATGTAAGTAAAACTATCTCTCTCTCTCTCTCGTTGTCAAAACGTTATGTTCAAACCGTTTCTCCTCTCTCACATTTGAATGTAAGTAAAACTCTCTCTCTCTCTCTCTCTCTCTCTCTCTCTCTCTCTCTCACTCTCTCTTGTTGTCAAACGTTATGTTCAAACCGTTTCTCCTCTCCCTCTCTCTCTCTCTCACCATGTACATGAGTAGAGTAGTCGGTGTGTGATGGTTAAATAATTTTATCTCTCTCTCTCTCTCTCTCTCTCTCTCTCTCTCTCTCTCTCGTTGTCAAACGTTATGTTCAAACCGTTTCTCCTCTCTGTGGTCATTACCGTGCATGTATATATGATTTTAGAAAGTTTATATATATTCGACAAATATTAACTGTGTACGTACTTACACGCCCTCTCTCTCTCTCTCTCTCTCTCTCTCTATCTCACTCATCGTCAAAACGTTGACTTCATTTTTCATTGTATTAAATAATTAACAAATATTAACTATGTGTGCGTGTGTGTTGTCAACTACTTACATGCGTGTTCTCTCTCTTAACATAACGCTTCGTGTGAAGCGTTTTGTAGAGCAGGTTTCAACTGTGCAAGGTTCCATACCGTTTCTCCTCTCTCTCTCTCTCTCTCTCTCTCTCTCTCTCTCCTCTCTCTCTCTCTCTCTCTCTCTCTCTCTCTCTCTCTCTCTCTCTCTCTCTCTTTCTCTTACCGTGTACATTGAGTAGTCGGTGTGATGAGTAAATAATTTTAGCTCTCTCTCACTCGTTGTCAAACGTCGTCTTCATTTTTCAATGTATTAAATAATTAATTAATAGTTTTATAATGAAGTCAGTGTGATTGATCCTTGTTAGGGAGGTCTGTATCATGTGTACCTGTGCGTGTGCTGTTACAGATGACAAATCCATACGTTAACGGCTTAACAAACTCTAGCAATCTTCAATACGCTCTTCTTCATGTGGTACAATACTTCTGTTTAATGGTTGCAGTTTACAAAATAATAATTACACACATATGATCAGGTGTACCAACCTTTGCATGGATCCTCTTTGTATTATTATAGTGTATAGATATTTTATATGAGCAGGTTTGTCAACATTTTCTGTGGCGGGGGGAGGGAAATTCAAACGTGTGATACATTATTAGCAACACGTTATAATGTATATATATACCTATATGTGTGTGCGGTTAGTCGATTGTGACGACGACGAAATCAACTTTCAATGGCGAAAAATTCAAACATTGATACATTAAGCGGTCTCCCTAAATCATATGTTATGTTCAAACCGTTTCTCCTCTCTCACATTTGAATGTAAGTAAAACTATCTCTCTCTCTCTCTCTCTCACTCTCTCTTGTTGTCAAACGTTATGTTCAAACCGTTTCTCCTCTCCCTCTCTCTCTCTCTCTCTCTCTCACTATGTACATGAGTAGAGTAGTCGGTGTGTGATGGTTAAATAATTTTAGCTCTCTCTCTCTCTCGTTGTCAAACGTTATGTTCAAACCGTTTCTCCTCTCTGTGATCATTACCGTGCATGTATATATGATTTCAGAAAGTTTATATATATTCGACAAATATTAACTGTGTACGTACTTACAACGCCCTCTCTCTCTCTCTCTCTCTCACTCGTCGTCAAAACGTTGACTTCATTTTTCATTGTATTAAATAATTAACAAATATTAACTATGTGTGCGTGTGTGTTGTCAACTACTTACATGCGTGTTCTCTCTCTTAACATAACGCTTCGTGTGAAGCGTTTTGTAGAGCAGGTTTCAACTGTGCAAGGTTTCATACCGTTTCTCCTCTCTCTCTCTCTCTCTCTCTCTCTCACTCTCTCTCTCTCTCTCTCTCTCTCTCTCTCTCTCTCTCTTACCGTGTACATTGAGTAGTCGGTGTGATGAGTAAATCAGTTTAGCTCTCTCTCTCTCTCTCTCTCTCTCTCTCTCTCTCTCTCTCTCTCTCTCTCTCTCTCTCTCTCTCTCTCTCTCTCTCTCTCTCTCTCTCTCTCTCTCACTCGTTGTCAAACGCCGTCTTCATTTTTCAATGTATTAAATAATTAATTAATAATTTTATAATGCAGTCAGTGTGATGGATCCTTGTTAGGGAGGTCTGTATATGATTTTAGAAATATATATATTTAGCAAATATCAACTATGTATGTGTGTTGTTGTCAATGAACTACTTACATGTGTACCTGTGCGTGTGCTGTTACAGATGACAAATCCATACGTTAAAGGCTTAACAAACTCTAGCAATCTTCAATACGCTCTTCTTCATGTGGTACAATACTTCTGTTTAATGGTTGCAGTTTACAAAATAATTACACACATAGGTTCAGTGGTGTATAGCGAAATAAATTAAAATTATACACACATGTTGTTACAGATGAAAACGGTGGTTGAAATTCATACAAATCTTCTGATGTAACAGTTCCCACAAGTAATACAGTTCACAAAAAAATAAAATTAATTGTACACATGTTCAGAGGTGTATAGTGAAATAAAATAAAGCCATAATTTGTTTAAATGATTAAATATATTTTAAAATTCACAATATAAAATTGATTTTTTTTTGAAAAGTTTATAAATTCACAATTCATAAATAAATACATTATAAAATTGATATTTTTTTCGAAAAGTTTATATATAATTGTGTCGTACTTGTAGGAGAAGCAACCTGCAACATAACAATACAATCAACATAAAAATCATGTTAAATATCACACACACACGCGCGCGCGCGCGCACACGCATACACGCACGCAACGCGCGCGCACACACACGAACACATACAGACGCACACGCAACGTAATCACACACACACATACGACGTGCACACGTTTGGGTTGAATCATGTACATGTTAGGTCCAATTACGTTTGTTATGCGTTGTGTGTCGCACCGACCTCCATACAAAAACAGATTTAAATAATTTCATGCCTACAATATACAACCTATGTACACAAACTATATATATATATCCTCCGTTGGGTTGTACACACACACACACACACACACACACACACAACGAGCGCACACGTTGGGTTGAATCATGTGTTGAATCATGTACACGTTAGGCCCAATTACGTTTGTTACATGTTGTGTGTCGCACTGACCTCCATACAAAAACAGATAACAGATTTAAATATGCTATGGTCATTGTAAGACGTTACAAATGACAAGTAGAAATCCAATCATTGAAGTGTTTAATAAGTAAATTGTATGTATATATCACTGAATAATAATAATATAATCGTTCTAGTGTTAACGTTTGCTGCAACAGGTAACGCAGTTTACAAATAATTACATATAGGTTCAGAGGCGTATAGTGAAATAAATTAAAATTATACACACATGTCGTTACAGATGAAAAATAGAAATTAATTTCCTCATAAGTTAATGTCCTTTCAAATATTATTCATCAAAACTTTGTAAATTAGAATCTGCACTACATTCAAACACACGCACACACAGTGATAAAAATTGTTTATTAAAAGTAGTTTGTTACCTTAACAAGGCACTATTTCCACCTGCGCTGTTTGGTTCCTCATGCCTCGAAACACGAGATGTAGGTCGCTGGGGTTTATATGACGAAGCTCTTCATCTGTAAAGACGCCAACATATCTCTTAGGTAGATATACACGATAGCGGTGCTTGTAACGTATTGCCGCGTTACAAATCCAGGGAACCCATCTTAACTGACCTCTGCCAATTACATGGGCTGCCTACGTTGTAACGAACTGTATTAAAATCAAATTAATTGAACAAATTACTCACTATCAGTGTAAGGAAACAAGGGAAGGTATTTTACTGAGTTATGCGCTCATTTTCATGTGTAACAAGACGACTTCTCTTTATTTAACAACAGTTACTGACAGATCCTATGACATCATTATTCAAACTAAAATATTTAAATGCTTTTCATAAAACTATGGGATCAAATTGATTATATATTCTTATACCTCGGATCCGAGTTTACTTTCTGTATATTTATAGTAAACACTTCTAATTATTTTCATTTCATTTTAGAAGCTTGCAAGACTTCTTTAACCATTTGAAGAATGGTACTATTACTTGGAACGATAATAAGTTACATTAACATTTAAAGCGTTACAACGTATGATAATTGAATTTTTACAGTAAACTCTTAGATTTTCTCATTATAATGTTTACATAAAATTAATCGTCTTTGAAAAGTCTCTTTTAGAAGTGAGTAGTGTAACAAATATGATTAACTCTCGATAGCAAGGCTATCGAGTCACCTTTACAATTGAACGTAGAAACCTCGTCCTGGGGTGTCCGTCTTGGGAATCCTTGTAGTCGGCGTCATCATCTGGGTCGTGTCTTCAGCAAGAATAGGTCGGATGTTCACAGAGGAGATTGAAGCTTCTTTGGTGTAAGTATATGTAGATTCTCGGATGTCCTAAGCAACGTCTTAAGCATGGTATACGTGTCTTTATGAAGTTTCTGCAGATCACATCTTCAGGAGTGATGTTGTAAATGGAGTTACCTCTTGAAGGGAGTCGTCATCTTGATTACCACTAGTTCTGTTTTTGTATTACATTTTATATCTTCTTCTTACCACATATTTATGTTATTGGTACATGACACACGCTTTCCACTTTTAGCAGTGGTAGTTAATATACTACATTTAACTAAAACAAACAAATTAAAAACATTTTGGTAGAGCTTTCGCTCGTACGTCTGTACTGCGTGAAGGCAACATAGCGAGAGAGTTTCTGCTCGCTTCAACTGGTACTTAACAAAGGAGAGGGGCAACTACTCCGCGACAATATAGTCCCTATTTTTATTTAAGTTAACATTCTTATTACCAAAAACTATACCTTAATTATACATATATAATTTAAGTGAATTATTTTAACGACTATTTGTGTCTTCAGATTTCTAATAATAAACATTATGATTTTTATATCTTCTTAAATTACAGACGACTCGGTAAACATGTCGAGTCCGGAATTAACAGGTCACCGCATGATGACAAGCAAAGGGTTAATTATGATAATAATAACTTTTTTACAATTCGCCCTTTTTATTAGTGTTTCTTTGGATCTCTTAATTACTTCTCATTCTCATACTGAGTAAATACAGAGGTTTTAGGTATTATAGTGAGATTTAAAATTACTTAATCGCTCGCAAACTTAATTTTTTTATTTACGATTACAGTTAGAATTTAAATCGTCACATACTTCACCGCTTAAATTTCACGTTACGGTTTTTTTTTGTTTTTTTTAACGCACAACTGGGGACTTGGAGTATGAATGGTGTCAGTGTGTGTAATTTCTTTCACATAGTTATTGGTTAGAGTTATATCTCTTGCTTCTTCTCCATAACACAATATACTTTCATACTTTCCTATTAACTACTTTTTTTTTGACATACTATTCACACTTAATATTTACAAAATAAAACACAAAACTCTTTCTTATCTCTATCACTTAAATCTACTACCGGTTTTTTCTTTTTGGTTGTCTTACTCTTTCTCTGTAGAGTAATTTTCTAAATCTTTGCTATTTAGAATTCAGTCTAAACTTTATCTAGACTTTTCAGGTCCATATCCACGATTCAAATCAGGTAATACAATGTTACTCATCTGTGTAGATTCTTTCACCAAATTTGTTGATTTAAATTTAAATGTGACGATTTAAATTCTAACTGTAATCGTAAATAAAAAAATTAAGTTTGCGAGCGATTAAGTAATTTTAAATCTCACTATAATACCTAAAACCCCTGTATTTACTCAGTATGAGAATGAGAAGTAATTAAGAGATCCAAAGAAACACTAATAAAAAGGGCGAATTGTAAAAAAGTTATTATTATCATAATTAACCCTTTGCTTGTCATCATGCGGTGACCTGTTAATTCCGGACTCGACATGTTTACCGAGTCGTCTGTAATTTAAGAAGATATAAAAATCATAATGTTTATAATTAGAAATCTGAAGACACAAATAGTCGTTAAAATAATTCACTTAAATTATATATGTATAATTAAGGTATAGTTTTTGGTAATAAGAATGTTAACTTAAATAAAAATAGGGACTATATTGTCGCGGAGTAGTTGCCCCTCTCCTTTGTTAAGTACCAGTTGAAGCGAGCAGAAACTCTCTCGCTATGTTGCCTTCACGCAGTACAGACGTACGAGCGAAAGCTCTACCAAAATGTTTTTAATTTGTTTGTTTTAGTTAAATGTAGTATATTAACTACCACTGCTAAAAGTGGAAAGCGTGTGTCATGTACCAATAACATAAATATGTGGTAAGAAGAAGATATAAAATGTAATACAAAAACAGAACTAGTGGTAATCAAGATGACGACTCCCTTCAAGAGGTAACTCCATTTACAACATCACTCCTGAAGATGTGATCTGCAGAAACTTCATAAAGACACGTATACCATGCTTAAGACGTTGCTTAGGACATCCGAGAATCTACATATACTTACACCAAAGAAGCTTCAATCTCCTCTGTGAACATCCGACCTATTCTTGCTGAAGACACGACCCAGATGATGACGCCGACTACAAGGATTCCCAAGACGGACACCCCAGGACGAGGTTTCTACGTTCAATTGTAAAGGTGACTCGATAGCCTTGCTATCGAGAGTTAATCATATTTGTTACACTACTCACTTCTAAAAGAGACTTTTCAAAGACGATTAATTTTATGTAAACATTATAATGAGAAAATCTAAGAGTTTACTGTAAAAATTCAATTATCATACGTTGTAACGCTTTAAATGTTAATGTAACTTATTATCGTTCCAAGTAATAGTACCATTCTTCAAATGGTTAAAGAAGTCTTGCAAGCTTCTAAAATGAAATGAAAATAATTAGAAGTGTTTACTATAAATATACAGAAAGTAAACTCGGATCCGAGGTATAAGAATATATAATCAATTTGATCCCATAGTTTTATGAAAAGCATTTAAATATTTTAGTTTGAATAATGATGTCATGGGATCTGTCAGTAACTGTTGTTAAATAAAGAGAAGTCGTCTTGTTACACATGAAAATGAGCGCATAACTCAGTAAAATACCTTCCCTTGTTTCCTTACACTGATAGTGAGTAATTTGTTCAATTAATTTGATTTTAATACAGTTCGTTACAACGTAGGCAGCCCATGTAATTGGCAGAGGTCAGTTAAGATGGGTTCCCTGGATTTGTAACGCGGCAATACGTAAACATTATAATCCAATACGTAAACATTTTAACACCATCTTCCAACGTTACAAGCACAGACTTCCCATATCTAGTGTCCACATGCACCATGTTAACGATCGGATACTGCTTGTTCGCTGTTAATTCTGCACACCGTTTGTACTCAATAGCAGAAACTGCATTGAATTTTGTGATAAATGACATTATTAGAAGTGAAGACGTCTGTATCAAACGAGTTGGAACCAAACAATGTCAGAATATTCGCTACAAAGAAGACTAGTGAAAGTAACAGTGGTGGTGTGACCATCAGGAAAGTTCACTTTCATCGCCTGAAGCTTTGTATGTACATACACACATGCAGAATTAGCGCTGTTACAAAATATATATTAGGAAAGTCCAGATATGGTTTTTTTTAGGGCAGCCAATGTCATCAAGATTTATTATATGATGATGAATTATTTTCGATTCTAAAAAACGTTTTTTCTCAAGACCCTTCACAAACACATATTTATATATGTTCGTATACGTTGTTAACACTGAAACAAGATTGTCGTACGGTGTCTCTCCTTCATCCTTCACTCCATCTGAGGCCATGATAGTTTGTCGTTAACCAGCAGTTGGTTCTAGTGTATTTCGAATTCGTAACGGCTGTAGCAGGCGGGGCGAAAATCCAATGTCTGCTTGCAAAACGTGTTATGTCCATAACCGACAACTCCTTTACTATATAATTGCCGTTGTCATCATAAAAGCAGCGAAAGTCAATTATTACAGCAGCGTTTTCCATTATACTATAAAAAGAAATCATACATTACAAACTAATATGTATAAACACAAATATCGTTACAATAATAATAATACGCAAACTTATGTTTACTGCCGTCCGAATTGAAGTGTGGAGTGACAGTAACTAACGGTAGAAAACAAAAGTGTCTGTGGATATCACAGTGGGAATTTGTTGTTTTGTTTTTAACAGGTGGTGGGGGCGGTGTAACATGGAATTTTAGCAGGCGGAGAGAGCAGAGTCGTTGGCAATTAATTTGTCACGTATCCGATAATGACTGTACGCGAATGTATCACGGCCATTGTCTAGTATATAGCGCTTATCAGCCCACGTACCTGCTGAAGGTTGGCCATGATCTTCAAGAGAGAGAGAGAATGAATACCGAAAACAAAAGGAACTGTTATTCTCTCTCTCTCACATTTGAATGTAAGTAAAACTATCCCTCTCTCTCTCTCGTTGTCAAACCGTTTCTCCTCTCCCTCTCTCTCTCTCTCACTATGTACATGAGTAGAGTAGTCGGTGTGTGATGGTTAAATAATTTTAGCTCACAGTCTCTCTCTCTCGTTGTCAAACGTTATGTTCAAACCGTCGAGAAATATTAACTGTGTACGTACTTACAAACGCCCTCTCTCTCTCTCTCTCTCTCTCTCTCTCTCTCTCTCTCTCTCTCTCTCTCTCTCTCTCTCAGTCGTTGCCAAAACGCCGTCTTCATTTTCAATGTATTATCGTAAACAATGAAATAATAATATTTCGTCATTGTAAGATTTTAATAAAACAATTATCAGTTTTAAATAATAATTTTCCTGATTACAAGAAACAACCCGCGACTTAAAAATATAGTTTACCGTTGTGGCGTTGTGGTAGGAAATTCAAACTATTAAATTGTCTCTTTCTCTCACACACACACATTTCTGATTACTATTGTGACGATTTAAATTGTTACAGTAATTATAAAAAAGAAAGAATTTTAAAAAAGTAAGTTTGCGAGAGATTAAGCAATTTTAAATCTCACTATGATACTTAAAACCCCTGTATGTACCCAGTATGAGAATAAGTAGTAATTAAGACGTTCAAAGAAACTTTAATAAAAAGGCATATTGTAAATAGTTTTTATTGTCGTATTTAACCCTTTGCTTGTTGTCAGGCGGTGACCTGTTAATTCCGGACTCGACATGTTTCCCGAGTCGTCAGTAATTTAGGATAAGATAAAAATCATAATGTTAATAATTAAAAAATCTGAAGACACGGATAGACGTTAAAATGACTCATTAAAATTATATATGTTTATTAAGGTATAGTTTGTGTAATTAAAAATGTTAAGTTGAATAAAGGTAGGGACTATATTCTCGCGGAGTAATTGCCCCTCTACCTTTTGCTAAGTACCAGTTGAAGCGAGCAGAAAAACTCTCTCTCGCTATGTTGACCTCACAGTGTGCAGACGTACGAGCGAAAGCTCTGATAAAATGTTGTTAGTTTGCTTGTTTAAATTAAATGTAGTTTAGCAACTACTGCTACAAAAAGCGTGTAGCATGTACTATTAACAATAAAAATGTGGTAACAAGAAGAAATAATATGTAACAACAAAAAGTAAGAGTAAGCAAGATGACGACTCCCTTCAAGAAGTAACTCCCATTTCAACATCATTCCTGAAGATGTGATCTGCAGGAACTGCTTAAAAACACGTATACCCGGCAGAAGACGCTGTTTAGGACATCCAAAAAAATCTACATAGACTTACACCGAAGAAGCTTCAATCACCTCTGTGAACTTTCGACACATTATTGACGAGGACCCGACTCAGATGATGACGGCACGTACGAGGATTCCCAAGACGGACACCCCAGGACGAGGTTTCTACATTCCATTCTAAAGGTGACTCGATAGCCTGTCTATCGAGAGTTAATAATATTTGTTATACTACACACTTCCAAAAGAGACTTTTCAAAGACCATTAATTTAACGTAAACATTAAGAATGTAAATCTAAGAGTTTACTGTAAAAAACTCAAACTTCATACGTTGTAACACTTTATATATTGACGTATCTTATTATTATTCCAAGTAATAGAGCCATTCTTCAAATGGTCAAAGAAATCTTGCAAGCTAAGATAATGAATTGAAGATAATTAAAAGTATTTACTATCAAATACAGAAAGTTAACCCGGATCCGAGGTATAGCAAAATAGAGTCAGTTTGATCCCAAAGTTTTATAAAAAGAATTTAAATACTTTAGTTTAATTAGTAATGTTATGGGATCTGTCAGTAACAGTTGTTAAATAAAGAGAAGTCGTCTTGTTACACACAGAAAACGAGTGCGTAAATCAGTACAACACCTTCCCTTGTTTCCTTACACAGTTAGTAAGTAATTTGTTCAGTTAATTTGATTTGAACACAGTTCGTTACAACGTAGGCAGCCCATGTAATTGACAGAGGTCAGTTAAGATGGGTTCCCTGGATTTGTAACGCGGCAATACGTTACACTATACAAATAATTGCATGTATGTTCAGAGGTTTATAACGAAATAAATTAAAAAATAAACCATTGTGTATTTGCGAACTGAAACAGGAGTCTAAATCGATGCATTCTACTTTCACTTTCTAATTTGACACATGGCTTACTTTCATACAGAAATAGGTAGCGTCTGCGTCCGTATACAAGTTTTGCTAAACGAAATTAACAATGCTGCAAGACATAACGTCCCGTGAAATAGATATGGTATGTTTTTAGGACAGCCAATGTCATCAAGATTTATTATATGATGATGGATTATTTTCGAGAGCGGAGTCGTTGGCAATTAATTTGTCACGTATCCGATAATGACCGTACGCAAGTGTATCACGACCATTGTCTAGTAATAGCGCTTATCATCATACGGTGACAACGCTTGCTTTCAAAGCGTGTAGGTCCGTCTTCATACACGTCAGATGTTTGAATACCATACATCAGACTGTCTCTATCTGTCATTAGCAATCTAACGTTACGGCCGTACTTGTCGACAGCATAACGATAATGAAAGTCGTACATTATTGTTTGCTAACGTCAAGCACCGTGAAGCCGACATACACGGGACGGGAAAGAACGATGGATTTTTTTTACGGAGTGAGAGCCCCACCAGATCGTTCGTATAACGAACAAGAAAACATAATAGAAGAAATAAAAACTGCACAGTATGTTTCTTTGATTGCGGGACGTACAAGCGTATTACAACTGAACGCTTAGATTTAGGTACTGTTCTGTTGGTTAAGAAACATTACGTTACGAGTTGTATGGCTTTATATTAAATTTAATCGTCTTGTCGTCAGAACACATTAGTGGAGAATAATGACAGCACATCTGTGTGCGCGAGGCTGCTTCTACATTACAGTTCCTTGGTGATGTTTCAGCTTCATAGCACACTGAAGTGATAATCTCAGTCTGTCAAATTGTTTCCTTTCTACAGACCTGTTATACTACGTATAACTGAAAAAAATGTAGCCTGTGTGTCCAAAATAATTCACCTATAGCCTACGTAATTTCAAGTTCAACTTTACAATTTGAATCTTGTCGTTTGTCATCTACAAACAGCGTCCATACAGTTCCATGCGCTCTTTGTGCTTTGTTCCATCCACATTCAGAATACGAGGTTAAAGATTCACCAGTGCAACAAAGTTGTGTTAATTATGAACGCAAGAATCAGATTTTTGTATACGTTCTAGGTGAAAAACTACTGGGGTGTCTCTGACTTTAGTTGGAAATAAATAACATTACAGATATTGATATGGTACTATGAGTAGCCTATACGTGAATACTATACATCAGACTGTCTGTATCTGTCATTAGCAATCTAACGTTACGACCGTACTTGACGGCAGCATAACGATAATGAAAGTCATACATTATCGTTTTGCTAACGTTTGTATTTTGTCTAAGCTACGTTAACTTCACACACACACACACACACACACACACACACACACACACACACACACACACACACACACACACACGGAAATGGAGGAAGAACTAGCATAGGAAATACAATTAAGTGTAACGATAAAAGAAGTGATTGGAAAGCCAACTGTGGGTGTCGAGACAAAACTCTTGCTTGTTCCTGAGTTGATAGAAGCGCCTGAGGACAAAGTGGCTGAAGATGAAGTTACGCAAGAGGTTGTTGACGAGAACCAAACAAACTTGGGTCAGCCAGTAGTGTTTAGGTCATCAGTACATGACGCAACGGGAGTTATAGGTCCAATTAGGTTTGTTACAGGTTGTGTCGCACTGACCTGATATTTATAGGTGACCTCCATACAAATACAACAGCATAAAAATCATGTTAAATATCAATTATCACATACACACACGCGCACGCACACACACACACACACACACACACACACACACACACACGACACAGCCTACACACATGTTAGGTTAAAATGCAGTCCACTTACGTTTCACGTTAGGTTAAAATGCAGTCTACTTACGTTTCACGTTAGGTTAAAATGCAGTCCACGTACGTTTCACGTTAGGTTAAAATGCAAACACACACACACACACAAACACACGTGTTAGGTTGCAACCGTGTGTGTGTGTTTGCATTTTAACCTAACGTGAAACGTAAGTAGACTGCATTTTAACCTAACGTGAAACGTAAGTGGACTGCATTTTAACCTAACATGTGTGTAGGCTGTGTCGTGTGTGTGTGTGTGTGTGTGTGTGTGTGTGTGTGTGTGTGTGTGTGTGTGTGTGTGTGTGTGTGTGTGTGTGTGTGTGTGTGCGCGCGTGTGTATGTGGTAATTGATATTTAACATGATTTTTATGCTGTTGTATTTGTATGGAGGTCACCTATAAATATCAGGTCAGTGCGACACAACCTGTAACAAACCTAATTGGACCTATAACTCCCGTTGCGTCATGTACTGATGACCTAAACACTACTGGCTGATCCAAGTTTGTTTGGTTCTCGTCAACAACCTCTTGCGTAACTTCATCTTCAGCCACTTTGTCCTCAGGCGCTTCTATCAACTCAGGAACAAGCAAGAGTTTTGTCTCGACACCCACAGTTGGCTTTCCAATCACTTCTTTTATCGTTACACTTAATTGTATTTCCTATGCTAGTTCTTCCTCCATTTCCGTGTGTGTGTGTGTGTGTGTGTGTGTGTGTGTGAAGTTAACGTAGCTTAGACAAAATACAAACGTTAGCAAAACGATAATGTATGACTTTCATTATCGTTATGCTGCCGTCAAGTACGGTCGTAACGTTAGATTGCTAATGACAGATACAGACAGTCTGATGTATAGTATTCACGTATAGGCTACTCATAGTACCATATCAATATCTGTAATGTTATTTATTTCCAACTAAAGTCAGAGACACCCCAGTAGTTTTTCACCTAGAACGTATACAAAAATCTGATTCTTGCGTTCATAATTAACACAACTTTGTTGCACTGGTGAATCTTTAACCTCGTATTCTGAATGTGGATGGAACAAAGCACAAAGAGCGCATGGAACTGTATGGACGCTGTTTGTAGATGACAAACGACAAGATTCAAATTGTAAAGTTGAACTTGAAATTACGTAGGCTATAGGTGAATTATTTTGGACACACAGGCTACATTTTTTTCAGTTATACGTAGTATAACAGGTCTGTAGAAAGGAAACAATTTGACAGACTGAGATTATCACTTCAGTGTGCTATGAAGCTGAAACATCACCAAGGAACTGTAATGTAGAAGCAGCCTCGCGCACACAGATGTGCTGTCATTATTCTCCACTAATGTGTTCTGACGACAAGACGATTAAATTTAATATAAAGCCATACAACTCGTAACGTAATGTTTCTTAACCAACAGAACAGTACCTAAATCTAAGCGTTCAGTTGTAATAGGCTTGTACGTCCCGCAATCAAAGAAACATACTGTGCAGTTTTTATTTCTTCTATTATGTTTTCTTGTTCGTTATACGAACGATCTGGTGGGACTCTCACTCCGTAAAAAAAAATCCATCGTTCTTTCCCGTCCCGTGTATGTCGGCTTCACGGTGCTTGACGTTAGCAAACAATAATGTACGACTTTCATTATCGTTATGCTGTCGACAAGTACGGCCGTAACGTTAGATTGCTAATGACAGATAGAGACAGTCTGATGTATGGTATTCAAACATCTGACGTGTATGAAGACGGACCTACACGCTTTGAAAGCAAGCGTTGTCACCGTATGATGATAAGCGCTATTACTAGACAATGGTCGTGATACACTTGCGTACGGTCATTATCGAATACGTGACAAATTAATTGCCAACGACTCCGCTCTCGAAAATAATCCATCATCATATAATAAATCTTGATGACATTGGCTGTCCTAAAAACATACCATATCTATTTCACGGGACGTTATGTCTTGCAGCATTGTTAATTTCGTTTAGCAAAACTTGTATACGGACGCAGACGCTACCTATTTCTGTATGAAAGTAAGCCATGTGTCAAATTAGAAAGTGAAAGTAGAACGCATCGATTTAGACTCCTGTTTCAGTTCGCAAATACACAATGGTTTATTTTTTAATTTATTTCGTTATAAACCTCTGAACATACATGCAATTATTTGTATAGTAATCAGAAATGTGTGTGAGAGAGAGAGAGAGACAATTTAATAGTTTTAATTTCCTACCACAACGCCACAACGGTAAACTATATTTTTAAGTCGCGGGTTGTTTCTTGTAATCAGGAAAATTATTATTTAAAACTGATAATTGTTTTATTAAAATCTTACAATGACGAAATATTATTATTTCATTGTTTACGATAATACATTGAAAATGAAGACGGCGTTTTGGCAACGACTGAGAGAGAGAGAGAGAGAGAGAGAGAGAGAGAGAGAGAGAGGGCGTTTGTAAGTACGTACACAGTTAATATTTCTCGACGGTTTGAACATATTAACCATCACACACCGACTACTCTACTCATGTACATAGTGAGAGAGAGAGAGAGAGAGGGAGAGGAGAAACGGTTTGACAACGAGAGAGAGAGAGGAATAGTTTTACTTACATTCAAACGTGAGAGAGAGAGAATAACAGTTCCTTTTGTTTTCGGTATTCATTCTCTCTCTCTCTTGAAGATCATGGCCAACCTTCAGCAGGTACGTGGGCTGATAAGCGCTATATACTAGACAATGGCCGTGATACATTCGCGTACAGTCATTATCGGATACGTGACAAATTAATTGCCAACGACTCTGCTCTCTCCGCCTGCTAAAATTCCATGTTACACCGCCCCCACCACCTGTTAAAAACAAAACAACAAATTCCCACTGTGATATCCACAGACACTTTTGTTTTCTACCGTTAGTTACTGTCACTCCACACTTCAATTCGGACGGCAGTAAACATAAGTTTGCGTATTATTATTATTGTAACGATATTTGTGTTTATACATATTAGTTTGTAATGTATGATTTCTTTTTATAGTATAATGGAAAACGCTGCTGTAATAATTGACTTTCGCTGCTTTTATGATGACAACGGCAATTATATAGTAAAGGAGTTGCGGTTATGGACATAACACATTTTGCAAGCAGACATTGGATTTTCGCCCCGCCTGCTACAGCCGTTACGAATTCGAAATACACTAGAACCAACTGCTGGTTAACGACAAACTATCATGGCCTCAGATGGAGTGAAGGAGAGACACCGTACGACAATCTTGTTTCAGTGTTAACAACGTATATGAACATATATAAATATGTGTTTGTGAAGGGTCTTGAGAAAAAACGTTTTTTAGAATCGAAAATAATTCATCATCATATAATAAATCTTGATGACATTGGCTGCCCTAAAAACATACCATATCTGGACTTTCCTAATATATATTTTGTAACAGCGCTAATTCTGCATGTGTGTATGTACATACAAAGCTTCAGGTGATGAAAGTGAACTTTCCTGATGGTCACACCACCACTATTACTTTCACTAGTCTTCTTTGTAGCTAATATTCTGACATTGTTTGGTTCCAACTCGTTTGATACAGACGTCTTCACTTCTAATAATGTCATTTATCACAAAATTCAATGCAGTTTCTGCTATTGAGTACAAACGGTGTGCAGAATTAACAGCGAACAAGCAGTATCCGATCGTTAACATGGTGCATGTGGACACTAGATATGGGAAGTCTGTGCTTGTAACGTTGGAAGATGGTGAGCACCGCTATCGTGTATATCTACCTAAGAGATATGTTGGCGTCTTTACAGATGAAGAGCTTCGTCATATAAACCCCAGCGACCTACATCTCGTGTTTCGAGGCATGAGGAACCAAACAGCGCAGGTGGAAATAGTGCCTTGTTAAGGTAACAAACTACTTTTAATAAACAATTTTTATCACTGTGTGTGCGTGTGTTTGAATGTAGTGCAGATTCTAATTTACAAAGTTTTGATGAATAATATTTGAAAGGACATTAACTTATGAGGAAATTAATTTCTATTTTTCATCTGTAACGACATGTGTGTATAATTTTAATTTATTTCACTATACGCCTCTGAACCTATATGTAATTATTTGTAAACTGCGTTACCTGTTGCAGCAAACGTTAACACTAGAACGATTGTATTATTATTATTCAGTGATATATACATACAATTTACTTATTAAACACTTCAATGATTGGATTTCTACTTGTCATTTGTAACGTCTTACAATGACCATAGCATATTTAAATCTGTTATCTGTTTTTGTATGGAGGTCAGTGCGACACACAACATGTAACAAACGTAATTGGGCCTAACGTGTACATGATTCAACCCAACGTGTGCGCTCGTTGTGTGCGTGTGTGTGTGTGTGTGTGTGTGTGTGTGTGTGTGTGTGTGTGTGTGTGTGTGTGTGTGTGTGTGTGTGTGTGTGTGTGTGTGTGTGTGTGTGTGTGTGTGTGTGTGTGTGTGTGTGTGTGTACAACCCAACGGAGGATATATATATATAGTTTGTGTACATAGGTTGTATATTGTAGGCATGAAATTATTTAAATCTGTTTTTGTATGGAGGTCGGTGCGACACACAACGCATAACAAACGTAATTGGACCTAACATGTACATGATTCAACCCAAACGTGTGCACGTCGTATGTGTGTGTGTGATTACGTTGCGTGTGCGTCTGTATGTGTTCGTGTGCGTGCGTGCGCGCGTGCGCGCGCGCGCGTGTGTGTGTGTGTGATATTTAACATGATTTTTATGTTGATTGTATTGTTATGTTGCAGGTTGCTTCTCCTACAAGTACGACACAATTATATATAAACTTTTCAAAAAAATATCAATTTTATAATGTATTTATTTATGAATTGTGAATTTATAAACTTTTCAAAAAAAAAATCATAGAGCGATAATGGGGGTTCAAACTCACAAAGGAATGCCGCCTTTCTTAAAAAACACTAAAAAACATGATCTAAGAGATGACGCCGCCACCGCTGGACCCGCAGCATCCCAATGGACCACAGCATCCGCGAATTTCCGCGAATAAGTTTTTTTATTTTTTTAATTTGATTTTTTATTTTTTTAATTAAATTGATTTGCATATCAAAGGGGTGGGTGGGGGTGGGATGAGGTTCAATGGACCACCTGCATCCGTGAATATAATTTTTTATTTTTTTAATATACACTATAATGCATCAAGTTGGAACCTCCCACCCACCACCACCCACTGATATGCAAATCAGCTTTATTAAAAAAATAAAAAATTATATTCACGGATGCAGGTGGTCCATTGAACCTCATCCCACCCCCCACCCACCCCCTTGATATGCAAATCAATATAATTAAAAAAATAAAAAATCAAATAAAAAAAATAAAAAAATTTATTCGCGGAAATTCGCGGATGCTATGGTCCATTGGGATGCTGCGGGTCCAGCGGTGGCGGCGTCATCTCTTAGATCATGTTTTTTAGTGTTTTTTATTGTTTTTTAAGAAAGGCGGCATTCCTTTGTGAGTTTGAACCCCCATTATCCCTCTACTGATGTTTTACAAAACATCATACACACAAGAGAATTATGGCCGGATCAACATAGCACAGCGCATGATTCGGAGGAGGAGGAACAGTAAGTTGAAAAAAGCTTATACACGTCCACCAGCAATATCAAGAGCAAAGATTGATGATCTACTTTCATTGTGCAGAAATAACAGCATTCCCTATCAATATTGGCAGTTCTATGAATCGTTGAACTCAGAATGAGAATAAGTATAATTTTTTGTTTTTGATTTTCCATTGTTTTAAAATTTTGAACCCTGAAGAAAAATTTTTTGGTTTTAGATTTTCCAATGTTTCAACACATTGAACTCTAAACAATACTGTAATTATTCAATTTTTTAATTTTCCAGTGTTTTTATGTTAGTAATTTTGTTTTATTTAGTACTGTTTTTAAAAATATTAACCGTTAGCAGTAGGACTCAGACTGGAAGTAACCAGGCACAAAAGAGTCAGCAATTATTTTGTATACTTTGAAATTCAAACAACATTGTTGTACTATTTTATAGAGTAAAAGTAGAGAATAATCCTTAAATGATTGGATTTTAAATAAATATGGAGTAATTTAATGGCTTACTTTGCTTCGTACAGTAGCAATAACTATAAATTTATCATAAACCCTCTACAATGTCAGTTCAGCAGAGAAACAACTCAAAACATAATTAAACAATAATAAATATATCATATTTACAAAAAGATACGAACATTAATTTACCATCTAATTAATGTTGTAATTGTAATCTTTATGATAAACAAAACCAGAAATACTGGAGGTAATTGTGACAGAAGCTATACGTTATAATAACAAGCACAAAAACTTTAAACCCAATTATCTTAAAACTAGTTTTTTTGAGTTGTTGCTGTCTTGAACTAGGCCATCGATATATCTACCCCTATACACGGTATACATAGTCATAAAACAAAAACATTGTAAATGTATTACAGGGTCAGTCAAAAGCGACAATCACAACTATTAGATTTCGGCGACAAAGAACACACGTGTAAAATATACTGTTAAAAGCGAAAAGTAAGTTCTGTCACAAAAAAGGCCTAGAGGCCTTCATGTAAGGTCATGTACAGGCCTAGTACCATGCAAGGGGTGGTCCTTGGGTCACCCAGACTTATTTGGAGTTGGTTTTTACACACACACACACACACACACACACACACACACAATATTATTTTAAATGCATATTGATTTTCATGTATACTTTCAGTTTGCCTGTTAACCTAACAACGTCAACTTTTGGCGTCACAGGCGCAGATCTAAGTTATTGCTAGACTAAATATCACTAATGTTTGACGACTCGGAACACTAAGTTTTTTATAAGTAAAATCATAAAGATTTACCTTACAGCCTAAACCGGCTTTCACCTTTAGAAGGCTTCATCAGAGGCTGACCTCTGTGCAGCCTCTGATGAAGCCTTCTAAAGGTGAAAGCCGGTTTAGGCTGTAAGGTAAATCTTTATGATTTTACTTATAAAAAACTTAGTGTTCCGAGTCGTCAAACATTAGTGATATTTAGTTAAGTAACGGACACGTCATGGACAACGAAATCCAAGAATTTATTGCTAGAAACATTTTTCATAAAAAGTACGAAAATGGAAAACGACTGCAATCGTCAACAAGCTATTTTATAACATACACAAATATGTTTTCAAGATTTGATTATCTAACTAAAGTTATATGTGATATTCACTACATACCTAAATATCACTATAATATTGACGACTCGGAACACTAAGTTTTTTATAAGTAAAAACGTAAAGTTTTACCTTACAGCCTAAACCGGCTTTCACCTATAGAAGGCTTCATCAGAGGCTGTCGTAGGTAGCGTTGTTCGTCTTGTTGTTGGCGACGAGATAGTTTTTTGAAAGATCGAAGCATAGGTGAAAGCCGGTTTAGGCTGTAAGGTAAAACTTTACGTTTTTACTTATAAAAAACTTAGTGTTCCGAGTCGTCAATATAGTGATATTTAGTTAAGTAACGGACACGTCATGGACAACGAAATCCAAGAATTCACTACATATTGACACCAACTATCGCGTAATTGAAATATCGGAAATTAGTGTAGGTACGGTTAGTGGGAAAGTACCGACATTTTTTAAGTTGGCGTGGAATAAATTACTACATTATAAATACTGTAAACCGAGTTGTATACACTGTGGGCTGAATAAACATTCAAATGCTTCCTCTTGCCTACTCGATATAACCTAAAAAACTCGGATAAAAAATTGAAAACTGCCGAGGGGACGGAGAGGCGTGGGACGTCCGAGGAAGCGCTGGACTGACCAGCTCTAATCTTTGTCTGTTTGAAACCATCCTGGTTTAATCCTTGCAGATGATGATGATGATGATGATGATGAATATTCCATTCACGACGTCATGCAGGCATGGGTGTTGCGTGGTTTGAAACAGAAGCGATAAAAATAAATGGCATATGGTGGAAACTATGCCACTTCTTTTAAATTAAAATGTACATAATTTAAATTGTTTTTGAGGCGGATGAAGACGTAAAAGCTATATTGTAGATCTTAGTAACTAAATGAATTTGTAACTGAAAGTTGAAGATATTCATTTGCTACTTTAAAGTCACTCGCAGGCGATAACAAATGTACAGTTAATAGAATTAATATTACAAGGGGAATGGGAGAAAAACTATGAAACTGAGGAAGAATAACAGAAGCAGTTAAGTATAAAGATTCCGTCTGACGGAACAGTCCAAACACAAGACTTAGTGACAGATTTACCACAGTGTCAGCAGCTACAAAGTGGTATTGCTACCATACAAACGCGATTAAACAGTTTAAAAAAAAAAAAATCAATGAGGCATCCAGGGCTAACAAAATCCTAAGAATGGGCTAATTATATAATAAGTGAGTGTATGAGTGTACTTTTAAATGAAGCAGAAAAAGGCACTATTAGTAATTGTTTTTTGGTAAACATTTAATAAAAATTCAGGGACATCCTGAACAGATATCCAGGCAGCACCAGCAGCACGTGAATATACGTCAGACGGACTTATCAAAGTGACGTCACACATTGCGACTCGTATTACTCACCAGTGGCTCTGACGTGCACCACTATAACGTGATAATGATTCACGATGATACAGTTCCACATTTACGTTGAACACCATTCCATATTCGGCAATCTGTGACTGATGACACAAAGATTATCGTTTAACTGCACTTATGTCTGTTATCAGAAAAGGTTTATTCTGAATTGAAGTGTTTCTCGTAAATCCGGCAAGCAATAACGTCCAGGTAGGCCTACTTTAACATGAGCCACTCGAAATAATACCGCACAAATCACGTAAAATTATGATCATATTTTGTGGCTCAATAAATCAAGGGGACTGCAAACGTTTGAAACAGCTGACAAGGAGAATCCTTTAAAACGTATCAGCGGGCCATAGGTCATATTATTCCCATTACGCCACATAAATATACACTATGTTTTCACATAAGATATCTATTATATTAAATACAATTTACAATTTGTAGGTATACAGTTGTAATAGGTAGGCCTACATGTGTTTACACCACTGTACTATTCCATGTAGACTACAAAGACGAACTAAACACAATAAAATATCTAGCAGAATCCAACGGATACGACAGAACAATAGTCAATAAACTCCTACACAAAACAAACAACAGACAAAGACAGCAAACAACAAATGCATAACACTAACATATATCAACAAACTGAAAAAATAGCCCACAAATTCAAAAAAGCAGGATACAAAATCGCTTACAAAACTACTAACAAAACAGAACACACACTATCAAACACACACACAAAGCACAAAACAAATTCGATCTTCCTGGTGTTTACAAACTAAATTGCTCAGATTGCAACAAATTCTACATAGGCCAGACAGGACGTAGCTTCAAACAAAGATACAATGAACACACAAAGGCACTCCACTCCACTACAGAATCCACCTTTGCAAACCACCTCATTAAAGCAAACCACACATACTAAAACATCGACAATAACATGAACATTCTACACGTACACACAAAAGGCCGAAAACTAGACACTCTAGAACAATTGGAAATATACAAACACACGAAAACAAATAAAAACGACATCCTAAAGGAACAGACGCAATTCAAATCACACGCATTATTCGAACATATCACACCTCACACACACAACATCGATCTTTCGAAAATCGATTTCGTCGCCAACAACAAGACGAACAGTGCTACCAGCGGCAACCTCTGAAGAAGCTTTTTAAAAGTGAAAACCAGTTCAGGTTGTAAGGTAAAGCTTTTACGTTTTTACCCATAAAAAGTTTTGTGTTCCGAGTCGTAGTGAAATAATTAGGCCTATATTTAGTTAAGAAACGGACACGTCATGGACAACGAAATCCAAGAACTTAGGAAGAATGTCGGATTCCAGACTGGCCAAAAGTCTGGAAATAAAAACCTATAGGACATACGTGTGTGGGTAGACCCATGAAGAGGTGGCTGGAGGACCTTTGAAGGCGGAACAGCCAGCACCTTGCCTATGCCGTCATGTGAAGATGACAAGTTCACCATTAAACTCATCCACCCTTTAGGCAATCTACTTTTCAGTATCGGATGAATCACAAATTACAATAAACATTTTTCAATAAAGCTACTATACAGTCATTTTGCTATTATCTTTTTGTCTATAACTAACATCAAAGAAACAATGACGATAAAATGTAAAAAATTTAGAAACTGATATGACAATGCAAACATCCATCATTTACCAAGAATGTGATATTACAGACTTAGAGAAATATAAATGTATTTTACTCAATTTTTGTATGTACTGAAGAAATTGTAGAAAGAAACAGAACACAAGAGAGAAAAGGCAAATCAAATATTTTGATTATGAATGTCCATATCCTTTTATATGGATCTAAAACTTGGGTATGTACAATAAATATAATCAAAGCCACACACACAACGTACATCTGCTCTTCCTGTTGTGATCTCCGCTACAGTTAAATGGAGGAGGAAGCTCCCCACCGTAGAAAAGAACCTCAACAGGATGTACAACCGGATCAGGTCTTTTCAGGACTACCTCTGAATCGGCCTTCAAGGACCAGCTGCTTCCAAGGTTTCAGGTTGGAAGATGAGGATCACTGATATCAGGGCTTTTCTTGTGCGCAGCGATTTTGTCCTCTGTCTCGCTGCTGCTCAGGCTACCTTAGGTACTGCTCTGAAAGGCCTTGCGAACCCCTACGAGTAAGCGAGCTTGTGGTACCACCGGAATAAAGAGGAAGGGTATTCAATGAAGCCGGTCATTTGTTCAGCTTATTCCCTGGACAGTCTGAGCAATCCAGACCGACCTTCCATCGTCTGGCTGCGGCCGGACACGCGCTCCCTGGTGTCTCTACCCGGTAGACCAGTGGCCTGTTGGCCAGCACGCCCCGCACGGGCGATTCCCCGCTAGAGACGGACTCCTTGCCCGATCCGCGGCTGGTCCCGCTGCCCAGTGACGGGCCTGACGCCTTCGTGCCGTAGGTGCCTGGTCAAGAAACCGGTCTTCCGCTTCCTCGGCCTCGGCCATGGAAATTGCCCTCGCCGCTGGCGAAGCCTTCCCGGAACCGACTGCATCTGATAGCGCCCAAGCGCTGCCTGATGCTAGTCGCATTCCGCCAATCATCGCTCTTGGTGTGAGTTATTTTACCGGTGACTGATCACGGCGCCCGGTCGTCCCCGGCCAACGTTGACCTTAAGCTCCTTGGGAGCGATATGAAATGCCCGTATACCGCCAGGTCCTGGCCTTCTTTGAAAACCAGAACCAGGACTACCACACCTTTACCACAAAGCACGAGAAGCCCCTGTCTTTTGTGCTCAGGGGCTTGGACGTTGCGTCCCCTCTCGGGGAGATCCTCGGCGAGTTGCGCGACCTTGGCTACCCCGTACGGTCGATTTTTCGAGTGTACACGCCTGCTGGCCACAGGCGCCAGCTCCCACTTGTCCGCCTCCTAGTAGAGAAGGGCGAGACAGGCGAAAGCCTTCTCTCTCTGACTCGGCTCTTTGGGTTCCGATTCAAGATGGAACGGAGCCGAGCTCCCGGAGCACTGATTCAGTGCCACAGGTTTCGGCCATCACACGGATTCGTGTTACCCTTGCTCGTGTAAGGACAATACCCTTGCCCACGTTACCAAAAACTGACACGCCTAGTTTAAACCGATTTATCAATTTCGGTGGTAATCATCCCGCTAACTACCGGTCCTGCCCGGATTTACATGCATGAGCTCTAGTGGCGAAAACCAAAGGGGCCCTTGCCTCCACACCCGAGCGTTGGTTCTCGACCTGCAACTAAGCAGGCTGGCCCTGCGCCTCCTGCTACAGCTGCCGTGACTGCCGCCTCAACTTTTAAGCCAGCTGTAATCAAGAAGAAACCGCAGCGGCCGAAACAATGACCTGTGGTTAAGGCAACCCCACCTCAGCCTCCGACTCCAGCCCCAACCCCCCAGGCCAAAAAGCGCCGTAATATCTCGTCTTCCGATAACGAGACGCCCCAGCCGACCACTGCCATCTCGGTTGTGACGCCTTACGAATTGACTCCCTCCAGTTCCGTGGCGCCCAATACTGAGCTCCTGCCATCCAGTCACGCCTGCGTGTCGCGAAGCCAAAACCGACGCTATCGTTTCTGTCAACGGCACTATCTCTGAGCCTTAACCCATGGTTTTCACCAAACCCTGATTTGCAAAGCCTTCGCGGGACCACTCGAAATCGTCCGCCAAATTAAAGAGGCAATTGTCGAGTTTGACGAGGCCGTCATCTCTGCTATTGACGTGTCTTCTAGAATTAAGCCTGGCTTCACGCCTCACTACCAGCGGATCCTTGAGGAGACGAGTCTCCTCGCTCACGAGAGGAATCGCCTCCAGAGACGCTGGCAGCGGACCCGTGATCCGGCCGACAAGGCAGCGTACAGTCGGATAACCGGCGTTTTACGTTGTGAAATGGTAGCCTTCCGAAGACGCTGCTGGGAACTCGCCATGGCTCAAACGGGAAACCCATAAGTAGAGATTAATCCTTACTGGTTACCTTCTGCTCTGACGGGGAGAGGCGCCGGCCTCGTATCCCACCATTGCTGAACTGTTCGGACAATCCTTGGGTCGCTGGAGAAGAAGGCCGAGTTCCTGGGTTTGTATTTCGAGCGACAGTTCGCTCCCAACCAACCATGGACTGTGACTTCGATGAATAAGCAGAAAACGATGTTGGAGACTTTCAGTCTCTTCCAATCACTGCCGTGCCCGTACCATCTCTAGGGCGAGGTCTCAGATCGGCTCGCTGAACTCTTGGCCGAGAAAAGCTTCTGACTCGGACGGTGTTTCGAACACCGCTCTTAATCGTCCTCTGGAGTCAGGAATCCTTTTCTTGGTTGCGCTGTTCAACGAGTGTCTTAGCTTGGCTTACTTTCACAAGTAATGGCGGAAGGCTACGGTCATAGATTCCGAAGCAGGGAAGGGTGCTTTCATTGCCGACAACCTACGACCCATTAGTCTCCTGTTAATCACGTCAAAGATACTCGAACGTCTCGTACAGCGGCGAGTACAAGATCATCTAAGGAACTTTGATGTTCTGGTCTCCGAACAGTTCTGCTTCCGTGTGGGGTATTCCATCACTTATCAGCTGAGGAGACTGGTGGAATACATCAAGGACGCCGGGTATCGAAAAGAACAGACCGTAGGCCGTTTTCTAGATATGTGGGAAAGGCCTTTGGCAGCGTCTGGCACGACGAGCTTTTATTCAAGCGCCGGGAAATCGAGTTCTCAAAGTGCTACATTCATTTGATTGCTAGCTTTCTGACGGAGATGTCTTTTCTGTATGAGAATAGATGACCACGTCTCTTCCGAGAGACGTATTACAGGCAAGGTACCTAAAGCTAGCGTCGTAGGGACTTTCCTGCTTTCCGTCTACGTCAACGGCGTACCCAGAGCGAGGAGACGTGATAGCCCTGTTTCCCGACGACACGGCGGTATATATCGCCGGTCGGAAAGCTGACAGGCGATCTTACGACTGCAACGCTCACTCGATGCGTTTGCCGCTTGGACGGATAACGGAAAATTTGCCGTCAACGAGAGACCAAGAGCTCCGCGGTGTTATTCTCCAAACGTCGGACGGAACGCCGAGGCCGAGTAAGAATCGGCAGGACGTACCTGCCCTGGTCTAGACAAGTAAAATACCTCGGTGTCCACCTAGATCGTCGGCTCACATGGCGTACCCATGCCCAGAGAGTAAAATCTAGAGCTCAGCAGGTCCGGGTTTTCTGTTTCCAGTCCTTGCCAACAAAGCTATGACCCATAGGCTAGGTAAGTTGATCGTCAACTCGTCTCTGTTGCCAATCATCACATACGCTGCCCCAGTCTGAGAATACCTTCCCGCTGTTTATAAAAGAAAGTTGCAAAGCGTTCTCGACAGGGGGTTAGGGCTAGCGGCCAGCGGTTCCATTCTCGTCTGTTGAGAAGTGGACTGAGTGTCCGCTCCTTGGATGACACCGTGCGACAACTTGATCGTAAATTTTACGTTCGTGTGGCAAGGGCTCAGAACAACCTCTTATAACCGCCCTTGGCAGGTAGGCGTACCGTGTACGTCCAGATGATTCTTGGAAACGGCCTCGGCAAATACTATACTAGTGCGAACTGGTACGAGCATGCCGTTGTAACGGTCGGTCCCACCAACAAAATATCCCGTTCTGGACCAGACCATATGGCAGGAGCTCCTACCGGTAGCTCGGTACATATACCCCTAGAGGACGTCTCAAAGGCGCACATCCTCACAGCCCTGCTGAGCAAAAAAAATCATTTCGTGCGGAAAGGAAGGGATACCCGTTTCTTTACAAGAAGTCAGGGATAGGTTATTGACATTACGCCTACTAGTAAGACGGACAATTTCCATCACTGCTTTTTTACTAAAAAGTGACGTTTCGGCTACACAACAAATCGGCAGGCAGCCCCCTTTGGAGCTCCACAAGGTAGCTCGGAAGTCATTCCAGAGTGGTACGCCTCTGCGACGCACAACCACATAGCGCAGAGTAAAAAAATTCATTCTACGGCGCAGAACAAAGCCGGTGCAGCCGCTGAACACCACACTGTGGCTCGCTCGCCGTCTCAGCAGCAACAAGCGTCCTTGCCCATTGGTGTTTTTAAGGACCACAAATGTAATGAGATCCATAATTGGCGCCACCTGTCTTGTGAAAGTATATTGTACTCTTTTTAAAAGAGCAGTCTCATTCATATAAACAGGAGGCATCTTGTATGTTGCATAGTGACTTACAGGGCAATTTACAATTTTTGTTAGCTACGCGAAAAAGACAAAACAAGGATTAGTGGGCATTATCAGCATAGTGACTTTGTCGTCAGGTATTCAGAGAACATGGGCGCTTTAAGCACAGAGCCTTTTTTAAGGCTGTTTCAATCTTTCACTGCAGAAGGAAAATATAGGCCTACAACTTGTCTGCTTGATACAACATACTTGTACTAAATTGGACATTTTTTAACAATGAAACAAAATTAAAGTGATAATTCTTACTGCATTTCTGATATCTGTAGTCTTATTTTTCTCTTTATTTGTTTTTACAAAAATGTTTCTATTGGCAAGGAACTATTAGCAGGCAAAGGAGAAAAATCAAAATTGCTACATTTACTTTAAGTGAAAGTTCTAAATCTTTTAAGTCTTCAAAATTATCAAATTCCAGTTTACTTGAAATGCGGAAATTTAGTTATGAGGTCTGTAAATTAAATAACGAGACTAATTCAGTAAAACCTTTTATTTACAATCAAACTTTATCTAGGCTCTATCGCCTTCAAAGTAGTTCCCTAGGGAAACCACACAGCACTTTTGATGGGTTTTCCACTCTTTCTAGTAGTGCTGGAACTCAGAAACTGGAATCTCCTTCAACTGGTTGGTTACATTTTTGTTTAATGTTCTCTATTGTCTCAAAATGGTGTCCTTGAGATGTTTTTTTAATCTTGGGAAGAGAAAGTAGTCACAGGGACTCAAGTCAGGTGAATAAGGGGGCTGAGGAACAACAGGAATATTTTTATTTGCCAAAAACTCATTAACCGAGAGTGCTGTGCGACAAGGTGCATTGTCATGATGCAGCATCCAGGTGTTCACAACGGCTGGTTTCACATGTGCAACTCTTTTCCGCCTTTCAAGAATATCTCGGTAAATATGTTGATCGACAGTCTGTACTGTAGACAAAAACTTCTTATGGATTATGCCATTACTACCAAAACAAATTAACACGGTTTTGATTTTGGATTTGCTCATTTTTGCTTTTTTGGGACGTGGCGAGTTTGATATGTGCCACTGCTCACTCTGGCCTTTTGTTTCTGGATCATAATCAAAGATCCATGATCCATCACCAGTAATAAAATTTTCTAGAAAATCAGGATCATTTTCAATTCATCCTAGATCACAGCACACTACCATCCTGTTGTTTGTCTGTTCAAGAGTGAGGTCTTTTGGGACCAATTTCGGATAAACTTTTCTCATTCACAATTGGTTTACCAAAATTTGATAAACTGTAATATGGTTCAAATTTAATGTTCTGATGGTTAATCGATGGTCAGACTGCACCAAGTCCCTGATTCATTGAACACTGTCGTCAGTTCTTGACGTTCAAGGTCTTCCAGACCATGGATCATCCTTAATCAATTCCCAGCTGTCTGAAAATGCTTCAAACCATCTGAAAACCTGTGATCATGACAAAGATTCATCTCCATATGCCTTTGTCAATTTTGTAAAAGTCTCAATAGTATTGTGCCCGAGTTTAAGACAAAACATAATTGCACAACGTTGCTCGTAATTGATCTTCTTCTTCTGCACTACAAGGATTAGGCATCTGCCTGTTCCGTCCTCACAAACTTACAACCACCGTTTTTGTGGTCTTCCTATATCTCTTTTTCCTCTTGAGTTGTAGTTAAGTATTAATATCAGTTGTAGTTCGTAATTGTATCGGTCATTTTTATAACTCACAACAAAAACTCGCTTCACAAAAAGCTTGTTTACGTTTCACGGGGTAACAATAGCCAATAAATATTAATACTCAATATCAATTAGCTGTTTATTTAACCATCTGTGTTAATGGAAATCTTACAGTGTTGCCATATCGACTGCTACATAATTAGTCTCATTACTTAATTTACAGACCTCGTATGCTAGCCTACTGTGTAAAGAAACAAAGTGCAAAAACAGCATTGCTCTATGCTAGGCAGACTTTTTTAGAACAGCCGTCCACTGAAAGATTATCAAGAACCAGTTGGGTAGCAGGATGAGGTACGAGAATTAGCTGCCCAGTTTATTATTACTTTCTTGTGAAAATGACATCCTCAAGCATGTTCATAACAAAAAGATTACCAAGTATGCTATTTCTAGTGAACAAAGGAAAAAAACATTTGTGTTTCAAATCCTTTAAACAACTTAATAACCTTTAGTTGAGTATTAATATCTGTAGTTTTTTGTTCAAAATTTTGACGTACATAAAAGTATTTTGTATAGCTTGTACACACGATTCTCTGATAGCTGCAAAATGTTATATTTTTTGTAAAAATAAAAATGATTTTATTTCTTTTTCTTGAATTTTATTTAATCCTCCTTTCATTGTTTCATAACAGCTTTGACAATTATAAAGGTTTTGCAAAATAAAATTTTAATTCAGTGTCAAAGAGTGGGAACTCAAAAACTGAGCAATTCATCAGTTCAATTGAAAATTTCATAAATTTGGTTAGTTCATATAATTTCTTAAGTGATCGAAAATATTACTACAAGGGCAATTTGAAAAGTTCATGGCCTACCATATAAAGGAATGTGTGGCGTTTGTTTTTTACCGAATCGTGGCGCCACATTTGCCCCATGCACATCTGTGAAGTGTCAAGTCGGGTCAAGTTACTGTTGCGGAGAAACAGCTGTATAAATAAGGTTATCTCACAGCAACGCTGAAAATGGAGAAAACTGATCATCGTGCAATAATCAAATTTTTTGTTAAGAAAGGTTTAATGCCAATAGAATGAAAAGGTTTAATGAGATGAAGAATGTGTTGGGTCATGCTGGACCTACATTTACTACAGTGAAAAAATAGGCTACTGAATTTAAACGTGGTTGTGCAAGTTTGGAAGATGACCCGCGTACTGGGCATCCAAAAAAATCCCACTACTACACCAGAAATCATCAATAAAGTGCACGATATTGTTTTGGAAGATCGCCGTTTGAAGGTGTCTGAAATTGTTAAGCCTGTGAACATCTCAGATGAAAGGGTACATCACATTCTTACTGAGGAATTAGGTATGAAAAAGCTATCTGCAAGATGGGTGCTGCGTTTGTTGACAAGTGACCAAAAACACATGCAAATGCAAGCTTCTCAGGAATTTTTGGACAGTTTTAAGAAAAATCCGAAAGATTTTATTCGTAGATTTGTAACAATTGATGAAACTTGGGTCCATTACGCACTCTAAAACAAAACAACAGTCGAAACAATGGATGCATAGTGATTCGCCGCCTCCAAAAACGGTAAAATCAATTTTGTCGGCTGGAAAGTGTATGGAGCCATTTTCCTGGGATGCAAGGGGATATTGTTACTATATTGCCTTGAAAAGGGTCAAACGGTAAATGGAGATTATTACACTAACCTTTTGGGCCAATTAAATTTAAAAATTCGAGAATAAAGACCAGGTTTAGCAAAGAAGATAATTTTCCATCGGGATAATACACGCTCTCACATATGCGTTGTGTCTATGGCAAAAATCGCAGAGTTGAAGTATGATCTGTTACACCATCCGCCTTATTCGCTTGATTTAGTGCCATCTGACTTTCATCTATTCCCAAACCTCAAAAAATGTTTGGGGGGGAGCGATTTTCCTCAGATGACAAGCTAAAAGCGGCAGTAAACGGTTATTTTGAGGACCTAGAAGAATTGGACTTCAACAGGGTAGTGACTTGACGCTTCACTGCTGTTCATGGGGCGAACGTGGCGCCAAAATGATGTAAAAAAACAAATGCCACACATTCGTTTGTATGGTAGGCCATGAACTTTTCAAATAGCCCTCCTATTATATACTACAATCCAAACTGTTCATAATAAAATATAATTTGTTTTCACAATTAAAAATGAAATTGATCTTGACTACATATAAATTTAATGTGATAATACCTGAAGGTAATTTAGGAGGTTGAGGTCAAAGTAGAAACTTTGGAGGGATAAGTAGATTTTGGGGAGGTAACATATGGAATTGGCCTGGGGGGGGGGAATGGGTACCCTGTGTTGGAATTCTAACATGGATTCTCTATAAGTCAGAAACCAATTAAGATGGATTTATTTCTGTACTATGTATGTGTAAAAAAAAAACTACTATACTAAATAGAAGTATTTTCTTAATGCAAGTCAAACCTGAGCCCTGGGCCAAAAGAACCCAGCAGAGAGATGTGCGTAAGAGAGAGATGATGACAACAAGTTGGATACGGAGTCAAAATTAGAAGTTTTCTAGAAAGTAAAAGAGTAAAGAGAACACAAATATAATGAAGATAGAGTTTCTATGCCATGTGTTCAGATATAACAGTTGTAAACTATCAAACCTGTTTTACAAATTACACCAAAATATTACTTACTCTGACTGTTAAACTGACATTTTATAAAACTCCCAGAAGATTTCAAACAGGTTCAAAGGTTGCCACGATGTCTTAAGGTAAACATCAAAACCATAATACACTTACCCTTAATTAATTTTGATAATTACTTCCCTTAAATCAGAAAACTCACAGGTCCGTTTTAGACTAATCTTTGATGCAGAACTCAGGTTATAGGTGTGGCGTAACAAATATTCTAACGCATGTTTTTAGTCATTCAAATATTCTTTTATTTTGTTCAAAATGAAATTCTTTCTTTTGTTACTTCCTTATCTACTTTCTGAATGATATTATAATTAATAACATATAAAATTCCATTAGTGAATATTTAACTCAGCAAACCAGTACTTAGAAATTTTAGTTATTCACACTCTCTCTCTATATTTCCCCCCCCCCCTTTTACTGAGCTCTTTAATTTTTATAGTTATGCTTCCTTTCAATCCGTTGTAGTTATTTTACTATTGTACCTGCATGTACTATCCATAGAATGCTGCCATTACTCACAACTTACTTACACTTTCGCCGCCGCTAACACTGTTCTAATCCTTTACGTTCACATATTCTTTTTACGTCACTATCACTTTATTGATGTTGTTTAAACGACTCATTACTACCTTTTTATTCAACTTTGGGGTAGGCCGCGCGTACTTACATGCGCAGGCCTCCCGACAATATTTCACTGCGACTGTACTACTTGATGACTGGTTCCCAACTGTACTGTTTGAAGTGTGTTGCTGAACTGTGGCGAGCGACTATACTATACTCGACTCCAGGCATCGACCACGTGCTCTCAACTCGTTCTTTCATTGGTGTGGAATATTCCAGAATATTACAACGTACTGGAAAGCATTTCGCCGGGTAGCCACGTGGTAATTTCTGCGTCACACAAATACGCGCCTTGCTGATGAAACACAGCTATCCTTTGTCACAATTCCAACCATACCTTGTCATACCAGGTACGGCTAAAGCCATAGGGTGTTTATTAATAATTTTTGTACATGTTGATTAAAAAATATTACATATTTTGCCCCGTTAACCCCCCCCCCAATGAGAGGTTTTATGCCAAAGCATACAAACCCTCATTGTCTAAACCTAAGAGGACCACCTAAGATATGGCGCCATGACACCCCTTAATTCCTTATTACCATCATGGGTTATTAACCCCCCTAATCCGGTGACTATGGCCACTGTATCACCAGATTCTGTAACAATTAATAAAAACATTAATAAATGGACTTTCGCAATTCCATATCCTTGACTGATTTGGTTTCCTCTTAGCTGTACTGGTTTGCCTTTTTCGAAGTACTGGTTTTTTATTCTAACTCCTAATACACAAATACATTGTTTACATATATATATATATATCCTTAACATAACTAGGTTATACATTTTATGCCTAACATTTAACATTAAGACACTCTTGACAGTTATGATTCAAATTCCAAAATGATTTACTAATTCAAGTCTGAATTTGATTGAACAATTTTTCCTCCTTACATTTCCATTAAAAATTTACATTTAATATCTTATGTTCCTCATTACAATGCAGGCTACTACTGCTATCTGTATACAATACAAAACACGATTATTACAAAATACAAAGTTACTCCATATATCAGATACATAGATAACACACATGAACTCAGTTACTTCCAATACTAACAACCTTTATAACATTTTAATCATCATCTTCTCACACATACATCATATTATTAATGTATGATACGACCATGTTGTATATCCCCTAATTTCACCTCAAAATCAACATCACCATCCTCACATTACCATCACTATATTAACATAAACCATTTCATCTCTGAATCTGAATAAAAATTCCAAACATTACCACTTTAATTTCAGTGTTCTACTGAATATCCCCATTATCTCATTATTATTTCCACCCTGCATTTCTATTCAACATCCTATTCATCTACCATTAATCATTCAATTCAAATCTCAACAAAATTTAAATTTGTTACCAAAATCCAAATTTTCAATTAAATTAACTACCTCAAATTAATTTAATTACATTATTTAAATCATTTTAACTCCATTTAATTTCATCAAAAAATTTTAATTACTTACTGTCCATTATTGAATAAAATAAAATATTATTGCTATAAAATCAATCACTACTATAAACACTGATTACATAAAATGCAATTTACACACACACAACCATGTATCTGCAGATACCCAATAATAACAACAATATAACCTAGTACACAATACATCATACATGCAACACCACTACCATTTTATATACAATATGCATCATTTCCAACGTCATTGTTTACCAAAAAATCATTACCTATTCAGCTAATTTTCAAAAACCATTAACTAAATAATTAATTGTTCAACACCATATACCTAACCTCCATCATCAAACAGCAATCTTACATTATCATAACGCATTTCATTTTTAATTAAACTTATTTTACTATTATCAATATAATAACTATTTATACTCTCATCTTTTATCATAATACCATAATAATAATTAATAGAATTATTGCATATTATTAAATCATAAAATCTGTCTAAATTGGGTCTGGTCAAGTCTCCCTTAGTATTATCTTTTGTCACAATTAAACAGGTTATCAATTCATCATCCGCTACTAGTACACCAATTTTATCCTCAGGTAAATGCTTATTCTCAGTATCATCAAAATAATCATCTGCTATTAATACACCAATTTTCTCCCCGGTAAGTATTTTTTCTCAACAATATAATCATTTACAGCTGCTCTAATTACTCTACACGGTAAGTCTTCATTGTTAACTACATAACTATCATTTATCTCAATATTTATTCTCTCTATTAACCCTTTATAACCTCTATTGAACCTGAACACCTCTATCTCTATCTCTCTCTCAAAATCACTTTCCCATCCCCATTTCACACTCTCATTCCACGCAGAGGGCAGTACAACATTATTATAACCCATCCTGGCTTTAACAGGAAATCACAAAAATTCAAGGGACATTTTGGAGACTGTCTCCCAATGAGGAATTTTTATCCTCTAACAACACTTGTGAAGCCTTTACTTCACATACAACATGGGCCCTCCACCCCCAATATTCACTTAAACTCTCTTCGTACTCCCTTTCTAGCTCATCAACGCTTATTACTACCCCATCATTACTATTATTCACTGTATCTCTTTTTGATACCCCATTTTCTACTCTATCTTTATTACTATTATTTAACATTAGTTCATCACTATAATCTTCACTTATTATAACATCACCACTTACCTTGTCAACTATTCCTTCCTTATTTATATTCTCATTAGCACTTAACTTATCATTATGATTATCACTTGTATTAACACCACCACTTACCTTGTCATCGATCATTTCATTACTTAATATTCTCAGTACACTTACCTGTGTCTTTTTTCCACACTTTCATTTTCTCCTTTAAATTATATCTATCTCTTTCCCACTTCTCATTTCGTTTTTTCATTTCATTAATAAAATCATCAGCACGTCTATTAAAATTTCCATTCATTTCACTTATTTTATCCTCTAGCATCTTAAAGTTACTTTCAAATATATCATTTCATTGTTTTATTACATCTCTAATATCATTACTATAGCTATCACTTACCTTATTATCGTCTTTTTTGTTCTCTTTTAATTGATCTGTCTCTCCACCATTTTCTGCCACCACCACACGATCATCATTATTCACTGTTTTATTCTCTAATACTACTTTTTCAACTATTTTACCGTTATTATTCGTCATATCACTACCACTGTTACTTTCACTAACACCTTCACTCCCCTTCTTATACATATCCTGATTTATTTTACTTTCATCGTTCTCATTTAATTTATCAGTATCTCGTTTACACTTTTCATCTCGTTCCTCCATTTTCTTAATCATTCTATTTTGTCGCTCTAAAATCAGCTTCAACATATTCATTGTATCAGCCCTTGATGCACCTACTTTGGTTTCTTGTACATCAGCCATGTCTACCCAATTTTTATATAATACCCTTTATATAAAAACCACTACACCCCTTCTATTACACTCTAATTATACATACACCAAATCAAAATACCCAACACACAAAGTCGTCACCACTATGTAAAAGTGAACATATAATAATCTAGTACATTACGCTACCAAAACATAACTACACTATACGCAACGTATATATACGATAATTATTCAACATTAACGCCATACCCAAAACCATATTCTGCATCTCCAATAGGTCTAACTCATATAGAAATTCTATACAAGTTCCTAGCAGGGATACGCCAATTGTAAACTACCAAACGTTTTTTACAAATTACACCAAAATATTACTTACCCTGACTGTTAAACTGACCTTTTATAAAACTCCCAGAAGATTCCAAACAGGTTCAAAGGTCGCCACGATGTCTTAAGGTGAACATCGAAACCATAATACACTTACCCTTAATTAATTTTGATATTTACTTCCCTTACATCAGAAAACTCTCAGGTCCATTTTAGACTAATCTTTGATCCAGAACTCAGGTTATGGGTGTGGCATAATAAATATTCTAACGCATGTTTTTAGTCACTCAAATATTCTTTTATTTTGTTCAAAATGAAATTCTTTCTTTTGTTACTTCCTTATTTACTTTCTGAATGATATTATAATTAATAACATATAAAATTCCATTAGTGAATATTTAACTCAGCAAACCAGTACTTAGAAATTTTAGTTATTCACACTCTCTCTCTATATTTCCCCCCCCCTTTTACTGAGCTCTTTAATTTTTATAGTTATGCTTCCTTTCAATCCGTTGTAGTTATTTTACTATTGTACCTGCATGTACTATCCATAGAATGCTGCCATTACTCACAACTTACTTACACTTTCGCCGCCGCTAACACTGTTCTAATCCTTTACGTTCACATATTCTTTTTACGTCACTATCACTTTATTGATGTTGTTTAAACGACTCATTACTACCTTTTTATTCAACTTTGGGGTAGACCGCGCATACTTACATGCGCAGGCCTCCCGACAATATTTCACTGCGACTGTACTACTTGATGACTGGTTCCCAACTGTACTGTTTGAAGTGTGTTGCTGAACTGTGGCGAGCGACTATACTATACTCGACTCCAGGCGTCGACCACGTGCTCTCAACTCGTTCTTTCATTGGCTGTGGAATATTCCAGAATATTACATCGTACCGGAAAGCATTTTGCCAGGTAGCCACGTGGTAATTTCTGCATCACACAAATTCGCTGATGAAACACAGCTATCCTTTGTCACAAGTCCAACCGTACCTTGTCGTACCTGGTACGGCTAAGCCAATGGGGTGTTTATTAATAATTTTTGTACATGTTGATTAAAAAATATTACATATTTTGCCCCGTTACACAGTCTCATTGTGAACACTATTAAAGGGAAATTGTAGCAAAAACAGGGACAGGTTGCCAAGGACCAACATGAAGTATATTTCAAAAGTAAGGGATGCTGGCTGTAAGAATAAACTATTCTGCCAGTTGTGAAATACAATCTGTGACTTGATTTCGTTATGCAAAAGGCCTTAATGTTATAAAATTCAATGTGAACCATGTGAAACAGATGGGTCTATAGTAATGAATGAAGGTAAGGTCTGGTAGTGGCATACCATGAGTACAAATGTTTACAATGAAGACAGGATTGGGAAGATGACCTTGTTGAGAAAGTGAATACAAAACTTCCGATACTTTACAATTAGTAGTACAGTTGCCATAAAATTCCCATACACTCACAGAGAATTCTTGGATTATGTTGTCCATTCCATATCAAAATATCACCAACAATTTACAAACACTATTCTGATGTGGAACACTAGTATTTTAGATTAAAATGTTTACCTTATTGCCTGATCTAAATTTTGCACATTGCGAGTTTCATCAGAGGCTGCCGCTAGGAGCGTTGTCCATTTTGTTTTTGGTGAGTCCATTCTGTTGCTTGAAAGATCAGTGTTGTGTAATGTGTTCAAATAATATGTGTGATTTAAATAGTGTCTGTTCATTTACGATGTTGTTTCCATACATTATTGTGGGTTTATATATTTACAGTTATTGATATTTGTGCATGTGTGGTCGGCTTCAATGAAACAGTTTGCAAAGGTGGATTCAGTGGTGGAGTGTAATGCTCTCTAACCTTCAATATCGTGTTCCTATAAGCTTGGATGATAGTTTGTGTTGCTATATTGAATTCTTGGATTTTGTTGTCTATGATGTGTCCGAGTATCACTAAGAATTTATAAACAGCACTAAGGATCATCGTCATCCTCAGTATCGGTCCTCATCATCCTCATCCTAGTATTAAACTAGAGGAACAGAAAAAAATATATAAGAGGGAAAGAGTGAATAATATGCTTGTAGATTTACTAAACACACTGTGTTCACTAGATGCCTTTATGGAAAAAATATTTGAATGTCAGTAGATCCATCCTTCTCTCTCACCAAGATGGTGTGATGCAGCCATATCCTGTCAGAAGTAAATTGTTTGAACACCAAATCCTACCATGGAATTATTGGTGTGTAAACATTACTCTCTGTCAAGAAGATACAGGTAGTTGCAGGTACTGAATGATTCACAAAAAATGTACTTAAAAATATAATTTTAATTGAAAATGTTTTCAATTTGATCAGAAGTACATATGTAAAAAATCTTAAAATAATAGCTCACTATAATAAAAGTATAAACAGCATTGATTGAAACTATTGAAGTAGCACTGATATGGAAATCTTTAAAACAATAAGTCACTTTTATTCATAAAAAAATTATCTGATTGCTAAGTATGATATATCACAGGAAATTTTAGTATTTTATATGAAAAGAAGAACAAAATTTAAATTTTATGATAACATAATGCAAAATATAATTGTATCAATGTGTCATGAAACATTGTGTTAATTATGTCTCATAAAATCTGAAACACAAAATTGCAATATACCGGTACCCTACAAATTTTAGTTTCAATATATTAAAAAATTCTATATTAAAATATTGTTAACAAATATAATAATTTTATAAATGTTAACTTTTTATACAGGTACAGTATTTTAATGTAAATTTTGATATGGAATGTGAATTCACAACAGACAAATGTGCATGCCAATAAAAAGTACATACGTGTATTTGTGTGCAACTGCTTTGGAATAAAAGTTATGCAAAATTTACATAAAACTGTCACAAAAATAAGAAAAATCTGATAATTTTTTTTAACATATTGAGTACCTGAGGTCACCACAAAATAGTGGTAAATGTAAAAAAATAATTGCAAAATGGTGGTGCAACCCATGAACTGAATCCAAGGCCAAACCCACGTTATCTATTTGATGACACATTTACATTTTATGCTGTTATATTGTAATCAGCATACAATTCTGATTATTTCTTGGCATAACATCCATCAGGACATTACACAATTGGAACAGACATGTGGTAACTTACATACACTATTTAATCCTCATACGTAAAAAATTAAAAAGTGTGTTATGTACATTACTTCCAACAGATTTTGTTTTCTACATTCAGAAATACAAATGTCCTATTGTTCCGATCACAGAGTTTTAAAACTCAACATGTTTTGATTACAATTAATGTTGAATAATAAAAAATGTTAATGACAAAAAAATAAAATTTTATGAAATAAAAAACATCATATATGTTTGTTTACAACATACATATAATATATAACAGTGCATTTACTTCTTAATGGCTCCTTTAACAAGAAAGAAAAGCAATAATCATAACTCAATTTATTTTATATATTTTCATATATTTACGAATATATTTAATTAATATGAGTTTAATTCTTAAAACTGTAAAAAGCCAACAATGCACTCTGGTGATCTTATAGTTATGACTTAGTGGTCATAACTTCCCAAGTATGCTCCACAGCTGGGGCAGTAATGGTTCACTGCTTTGCAGGAATCTGTACAATATGGGATCAGACCACACGGGCAGAAACTGTAACACACAACAAAAGAAAATAATTAGTATATGATAAAGTATTACACTACTACATGCAAAGAAGGATCACAATAGATGCATTCGCGTTGTCAATGATGCAAAACACCTTTAGATTTTAGTAATCACCAATTATTGTAAAAACAAAACTGTTGAGAAACATACAGAAACTATTATATGATAAATTAATATGCCTATTCAGTATGAAAAAACACTACTACACTAGCGGTACTATTTAATGGTATACATTCCCATTACTATTATATACTAGTTGTAGTTGGAAGTTGTTCCCACATATTTATTATACTGATATTATTATGAGAAAATAGTTTTTCCTTGAAATCTATGATCCATTTCAAACTGTATATTACCATTCAGGTATGTCCTCTGAATAGTTGTGAGCTGGGAGACTCTGATGCCAATACAATTTTCATTCCTCACCCTTTCTATCAAATATGAGGCCCAAGTATGCCCATATCTCTACATCTTTTACTGATGTGATGACACACTACTTATTATTAGGTACTGTAAGTACGAGTATCATTCTATAATTAAAGAGACAAGTAGCTGTAGAGGAAGAACACTTTACTTAATCAGTATGACAATGTTTGTACTTTTCAACCTAATCTCCAGCAACATTGATAGACTTGTCCCACCTCTGAATAAGTGTTTTCAAAAAAATCTTTATGCTGATGTCATAGCCATTTTAGGACATTTTCTTTGACCTTGTAGTTGTCATAAAACTTTGTACCATGTAATGCCTCCTTGAATGGACCAAACAAGTGGAAATCAGATGGAGCCAAGTCTAGACTGCAGGGAGGACGAGGTAGAGTCTCCCACGCCAATTTATAGATGGTTTCACATGTTAACTGAGCAGTGTGTGGATGGGCATTATCATGAAGGAGAATGACACCTTTGCACAGAAATCTACGACGTTTCCATATAACTGCGCTCTTTATTTTATTTGTAACCATGTCAGAGTAGTGTGTACTGTTTATTGTCAACTGATCTTCTAAAAAATCACAAAATGTTGAAAACAACTGGACGTCCAGAACAGTGATCATCAGTCACAGAAGTTCGACCATTTTTAACTATTCTACCCACTTATAAATATTTCTGCTGTTCATACAGCCTTTTTTTTTTTTTTTTGTATTGTTTAGTCATACGAGAATAAGCATCATGCACACAAAGAATTATATTAGAACTCTTTGTTACACATGATTTTATTATATACTTCTGACTATGCATCATTCAAGAGTATTTGTTATACCGATTTGTTAAGATGTCCTGACTTACTCCTGACAGCAACTTGTCTTTCTTCATTAAATTAAATGTATTTTATAAAAAAATAAAATGTATTGCCTTTGTGTGGTCAATGTGTTCAACATACACTGAACACAGAAAGGCACTACACTCCACTACAGAATCCACCTTTGCAAATCAACTCATTGAAGCAAACCACACATACAAAAACATCGACAATAACATGAACATTCTACATGTACACACAAAAGGCCGAAAACTAGACGCTCTAGAACAATTGGAAATATACAAACACATGAAAACACATACAAACGACATCCTAAATGAACAGACACAATTCAAATCACACGCATTATTCGAACATATCACACCCCACACACGCAATATTGATCTTTCAAAACTCAATACTGTCGCCAACAACAAGATGGACAGTGCTCCCAAGATGGGCAGCCTCTGAAGAAGCTTTTTAAAAGCAAAAACCGGTTAAGGCTATTAAGTAAAACTTTTACGTGTTTACCCATAAAAAACTTTGTGTTCCGAATCGGAGTGAAATAATTATATTTAGTTAATGGTACCTACAAATGTAAAGAAAGATAATTAATGAGTTAGTTTAAAAGGTAATTAATTAATTAATTAAATTACCATTAACAACATTGAAATAATCAAATAATATAGCTTGGATTATTATGGGGGGTACCATGACAACTGCATATAGCGCCTGCAGGGAGTTAATGGTCGGAAAAACCACTGTCACTTGTAAATAAGTATTCTTAAAATTATAATGTCTCAAATCAAAATAAAATATGGATGTTTTATTACAACTTTCCCACTGGAAGATTTTAACTGGCCAAAAAATAAAAACCTTTTCCTGTTGTAATAAGAATAAAAAAATATTAGCATAATATTTACACTGTAGTATTCCCTGAACTGCAAACCATGTAGGTATATATTGTTACGACGGTCTATTCGATCGTCGTAGGTACAGTGGAAACAAAATAAGTACAAGACACCAATTAAGTCACTAATCACACCTTTAATTGTTATAGTAAAACAGTTCGTAATTAACAACACAGTGTCTACAACAAATCAAATGAAAATTGTTCATACGCAATAAAATGTCCACTCATATTAAAACTCAACTGTATTACAATTATACCGTCCGAATAATAAAACGCAACACTTCACTAATAACTACTTGAACGTACAACCGCTCTGTAAATATATCGCACTAATACTCTCGAACCGCACAGTCAAAAATCTCGCATTGAACTGAAAACTAAGGCCGCGACGCGATGTATTTATGTTACGCTCACACACCAGAAGCTTCCAAACTGCGTCTTATCTCTCGCGAACTACGTAATGCTACGGCCTTGACACAGTCCGAGCGCCCGAGCGAAGCCTGGCACAGTCGAGAAAATTCTCGCAAAATGCGTCTAGTAGCACGTACACCACACGCTTACGTCGAGATCTTTCTGGCGCATTCGATAAACGCGTAGATTGTTCTGTGCTGTCGTAGCACTGTCCCCTCCTTAAGCCTGTTCGTCCCGAACTGGCAAAGCGTCTTCGAAGTAATACTCGACCAGGCGATCTAGGTGGCCGTCCTTGCGAAGGATAATTTTCCCGTTCTTCGAATTCAGTCTCGTGTGATCCGAACATCACGTTCCCAGGAATGCGAATCTTTCGCGTAACCACTAGCTTCGCTGGAATTACTCTCGTTGCGTCATGTACTAATGACCTAAATACCACTGGCTGATCCAAGTTTGTTTGGTTCTCGTCAACAACCTCTTGCGTAACCTCATCTTCAGCCACTTTACCCTCGGGCGCTTCTATCAGCTCAGGAACAAGCAAGAGTTTTGTCTCGACACCCATAGTTGGCTCTCCAATCACTTCTTTTGTCGTTATACTTATTTGTACTTCCTCTGCTAGTTCTTCCTCCATTTCCGCTTGCAACAGGGAGGTTTCCTCTTGACCAGACTTGACTTTTTCTTCGACTAATGCCACTCGCTTAATCGAATGGTTGGTAGACCCTGTCATTTTAGCCATGCAAAGCTTTATCTTCTCTTGGCCAACTTTCAGGACATTCTCTCTTAAGTCCACAACGAATCCGTAGGCATTCATATGTCCGTGCCAAGAATCACTTCATCGACAATGTCTGCAACGAGCATTTGGTGGCTAAACTCAAGAAGACCCAGGCGTACACGTACGTCTACCTTTCCTAGCACCTTGACGGGGCTTCCAGTCACAGTCTGTATTGTACAAGAGCTAATTAGAGGATGGCGGTTACAGACTAAGTCAGGGCGCACAATGGACACTGTTGCGCCCGTGTCAACTGTAAATGATGTTGGTTTACCATCCGCAAATCCACTAACAATCAAGTTTCCACTGATCTTATGTAGCGTGGAAACTGTGTGCTGTTCTGGGCCTTTACTTCTCCAATTGGTGCGATCAGTCTCTTCTCTCGGTATCTTCTTCTCCCAACAGTCTACCTGTAGATGACCACGTTTTCCACAGTTGTAACATTTCGGCCTTCTGTCTTTTTCAAATCGTTGCGACTCTCTTGAACTTTTGAATTGTTTGTCCGACAACACTGTTTTTCTGCACCCATCGTAACGGTAATGTGATACAGGGATCTTCGGACTGCAACGTGATGGCACAAACCCATTAATGTAGCGGGACGCTGACTTGGCAGCTTCAAACTCTAGGGCGTGAACAAGAGCTTCTGAGCTATCTCGGTGTCTTGCCATTCGTAACACTTGCTGAAGTTCACAATCTCCGATGCCATCAATAAATGTCTGCACCGTAAACCTTATTCGGAAGTCTTCTGGTGCTTCAGGATAGGCCAATCTAATCAATCTGTCGATACTTGCTTCAAATTCTTGAAGACTTTCCCCGGAACGTTGTCGTCTTGTTCTCAACTGAGCGTAGTACACCTCTCGCAAATGTTTATCACCGTAGCGTAATTCTAGAGCTTTTATCAACTCGGCATAGATGTTCTGGCTGTCAGGTGGCACTTTTTGTAGTAGTTCTGCCGCGGGTCCTTTTAATGCAAGAACAAGTGAAACAGCCTTGTCTTTTTCTGTCCAATTATTTGCGCATGCAGCGGCTTCAAATTGGCGGAGGTACGTTGCCCAGTGAGTGCTTCCGTCAAAGGTTGGAGCTTTGACATGAACTGTCCCTACTGCAGGCAAAGTGACTTTCTGTGTTAACTTATTTTCTGTCTTGACCACTGGTACAGTCTGTTCAGAAATTTGTTTTGGTTGAATCTTCATGCACTGTTCAACTTCGATTTTAATTTGTTCTCTTATGTTTGCCATTGAGTTTTCTACTGCAGATATTTTTGTTGACATAACTTCTTCCACAGTCAAGACAGATTTTTCTACTTTAGCTATTTTATTTGCCATGGATTCTTCTACGTCAGATATTCTGGTAATCTGATTGTTGAGCTCACCTCGTAACTCACCTACGTCACCACGTAGGAGACCCAATTCTGCGGTAGTATGTTCTTGTAACTGTTTCTGCATAGTTTCAAAGAGAGCTTCCGTTTTATCTTTTTGTCTTTCTTCTGTCTCTAGCATTAGTGCTTTCTGACGTTCCTCAGCTTCTTCTCTTTCCTGCCTGCGTTTTTCATCCTGTCGTTTTTCTGCTTCTTCTGCATCCTGTCGTCGTCGTTCTTCTGTCTGCAACAACAGCGCCTGGAAATTTTCCATCATCTGACTGGCATCCATTGTTTTTCGATTAATTACGAATTACACTCGTCTTGTACAAAGTATCCACTGTTTCCACTGTTAACCGTTCTATCCCACTTCTGGCACCACTGTTACGCCGGTCTATTCGATCGTCGTAGGTACAGTGGAAACAAAATAAGTACAAGACACCAATTAAGTCACTAATCACACCTTTAATTGTTATAGTAAAACAGTTCGTAATTAACAACACAGTGTCTACAACAAATCAAATGAAAATTGTTCATACGCAATAAAATGTCCACTAATATTAAAACTCAACTGTATTACAATTATACCGTCCGAATAATAAAACGCAACACTTCACTAATAACTACTTGAACATACACCGTAATAACTCGAACCGCTCTGTAAATATATCGCACTAATACTCTCGAACCGCACAGTCAAAAATCTCGCATTGAACTGAAAACTAAGGCCGCGACGCGATGTATTTATAGTTACGCTCACACACCAGAAGCTTCCAAACTGCGTCTTATCTCTCGCGAACTACGTAATTGCTACGGCCTTGACACAGTCCGAGCGCCCGAGCGAAGCCTGGCACAGTCGAGAAAATTCTCGCAAAATGCGTCTAGTAGCACGTACACCACACGCTTACGTCGAGATCTTTCTGGCGCATTCGATAAACGCGTAGATTGTTCTGTGCTGTCGTAGCAATATGTACTTTTCTACTAGAAAAGTGAAGAATGTAAAAACAGCCAAATTGTACGTTCACAAACGGCAACAATGGTAGGGAACACCTATCCCATTCCAATTTAATTCAAACTATAGTAGTGTTGCTAGAAAAGAGTTGTCTGGCCATACCTGAAAACCATATTATTACTATTGTTATTCTAACCTCCTCCAGGCTGGCAAAAATCCTTGAGTTTTGTCCAGCTGTGTGTCCAAACTACTTTTTTCAACCTATACTCTTCACAAAGGTTTGAAACTGAAGCACTACAAATGTCATGTCATTCTTCAATATTTACTCCGATTAAATAATAAACCAGGACTAGAATATTTGCCTAACTTAATGTTGTTCATTAAAGTCTATATACTGTATTCATTTTCAAGAAAAATGCTTCTTCTTAAGAGAAACAAACTCTGTGTATGAACACTAAGTTTATGGCCAGTTACTTTTCAGTACTAAAATTCTACTTCATGTAAAACATCAAACACAATGGATGCTGAAGGTTATAAACTGGGTTACATAAGCAACAGTTTATGTGAGTCAATATTCCTGTTGATTAAGTCACTTCATTTTATCATGGGTTTATCCAGTTAGATAACTCTACCAAGAGTTACCACTGATAGAATATCTTATTGAGAAAATGTATATTGTTAAACAACCATGTGTTGCTTGATAGTGACCTCAGTAATAATGATAATCATATTGTCACAACATGTAGTGCAACAAAAAACAACACGAGGAGGTAAAAAGAATCCTCTTTCCTTAATAGAATCAAGTAATTACATGATAAAGGTAGTTTAATATGGTGGTGATCTCTGATCAATAATTAAAGACAAAACTTACAAGGTCTCAAAAATGTATTTGTATTATCCAGTAACCACACACACAATCTGGAGAATGCTTAATTCCTGGAATTCAAGGCACTGATACTGTATTTAAAAACTTCAATCTGATTTCAATCTATACTTATTTTACTTACAGCAAGTATTTAATAGCACTTACTGTACATAATAATGTCCATCTTTCATTGTCATAATCTACATTCTTTGAACAACAATTCAACCTACATTCAGTTCCTGTTATTTGTGAACAAGCAGTTAACTGTATTCAGTAATGCATGATTCTGTAATCTGATAAGATTTGCTTGTTAAGTTATTCACACAACAATTCTCGACTTCGTTCAAATTAAATGTACTAAGTTATTTATTTTAAACAATTATGGCTCCCAAAAATCACCAGTTTTTCCTATTGTCAGCAACATACCATTTATTTGTTAATAACACACAAATTGTTAGTGTACCAGTGTTAGTAGGTATACTTTATCTTCTACTGAAGAAGCACGAACAACCATATAATACTACTCTTCAGTGGTACGTCCATAAGGTTCAATGGTTCATTGAATCCCCTAAACAATTTAAATATTTTTAACGATTTGTTTCTGTTTTTAAATAACGAGGTTTGTGAGATTAATCGTGTTGACTGATCAATAATAATCTATTCACGTAGTAAGCGAATTGCTCGCTACTGCTGCTCGAGGTGCAAAGCAGCTCTCGGCACCTCCTAGGCTACACACAGAGCTTTGAATGGGGAACTTAACATACGAAAAATTACACTGAACTGTCACTAACATTCCAGCTTAGCAACAGAGATGAATAAACTAAAAACTCGTTTATCCGAATTTGATGGGACTGCAACTGTTTCGGATAAACGAAATTTTGGATAAACCGAAACGTCTATTTAAATAATAAACATATGTAAGTACAGTAACTTTCTTTAATAATAATAACAATTTAAAAGTTACTTACAGTGAATATGACACAATAAACTATAAAACCGCACCGCACTGTAAATTATAGTTTCTACAGTACTGGAACGTCCTACTGCTTGTTCGTACAGTACTGTACGGAGTTGTTCAGTTGAACAGTACTCCTTCTTCAGAGTACCCCTTTCCCAATTAGTTCTGATTATTGACTTTCTACTTTATATCACATGGAATCGCTTGTGTACGCTATTAAATACAGATTATAGCGACAGGAAAATGCTTTTGTGTATTTTTAAAATTTGCTAAAAATTGTTTTGGATAAACCATATTTTCAGATAAACGTGATTCAGATAAACGAGTTTTTAGTGTAGTTCCAACGAGGGCCGAACCACCCCAACTGGCAATGTCAACATTTTCATACCACCATCAATATGATTTTTACCATATGATTTGTCCGTTTACTTTCAGTATTGTATAAGATTTCTCTATTTCATACATTCTGCAATGAAAATGTGTGCAGTGAAGTTTTAAAATCAAATAAAATAGTGCTATGCTTTCAATGGAGGAAGAATTTGTTCACCGACTTGTAGATTCCAATGAAAGTGTTAATGATAAATTTGGTGCTAAAAAGGAAAGAAGGGTAATTTTTTATATAAACATTTAGCAACTTCAATAATAAACAGTGCAACACAAAGTCTAAAAGATGCTGGGAGCAGAGTACCAACTGGGTCTTGAACAATTTATCCACAAAATATGTGATTCCAAATTAAGGTAGGCATTTAACTACCCTACTATTTTAACTATATATTTTTACAATAATTTACAAGTAGCACAAACACAACCTAATATTATTAATACAACACTCATCCCCGTGTGTTATTTGGAATGGCATAAATTGCTCTTACTTTACTAGAAACATTCAGACATTGGACCCCGACTGTCAGAACCATGAACCACCACTGCTACCCTCTGTACTGGCTGTGTGGTTTGTTTGCCAAACTGTGTCCAGTTAATTACTTAACCATGAGTGGGCACACATACTTACATCAAACATAGCAGTAAGGCAAAAAGATGAGTCTTTGTTGTACACTCTGTGTCCACTCGTGTCTTGATGTTGGCATTACACGAAGGACATGTGGCATGTGCACTATCTGGTCCGAAATTCATTACACCTGAAACAAATACCGACTGTGTTACTGCCCTTCAGTTTATCATATCAAACGAGGGCATGTTATATGATAACTTCTAAAACCACACACACACACGCGCACGCACGCACACAATTAGACCAGACTTTTAAAAGTTAATCAATTAACCGATTAAAGTTGAAGTTAATGCCCAAAAAACTTAAGCACAAAAGCAAAAAACAACTTTAGAAACCGATCACATTAACCATAAAATACAAATTGAATAATAGTAAACAATACATAGCAAAAACATAACACGAAAATAGTAACATAACACGAAGACTAACAAAAAATTTTTTTTTTAATTTAAAAATATTTAATTTTATTGATATAGTGTTGTCACTTTTATGACTGAAAAGTAAAAAGTTTCTCATTTCTGGAGTTGGAAATATGATAGACCTATGTTAACGTCCGTTACCTTAATGGGCGTTTTACTAACGCCCGTTTGGTCCCGGATCGTAAACGCTAGTCTACCTGCCTAATCCGCTATGATAATTGTCACTGCTGCTTCTGTTTATAGGGCTAAAAGAAACTGTTTATTATAGGCCTATAATTACAAATTATCAGTATAAACTTTCTAATTCTCCGTTCACGAACCTTTGTTAGTTTTCTTCCGTTTTGTGTATTATTATTTGTTGTATGAATTTTGTAATTACTGTATTTTCTGTAATTAAAATTATTTTACTTTTCGTTTGGTTTTTGTAGTTTCTGTCTGTTCTGACTAGTTTTTTTATGTTTAAAAATATTACAAGTTTTAAAAAATCTATAGGATTTTATGTATTTTCATATATATTAGGCTTTGTCTTTGCATTTTCATTTTGCAAACAATACTGAACCGTTCAATCTAAATCTTCTTAACACAGAAACAGACCAAATTTTTGCATATGTATTTTATTTAATGAGTAATTAAGAACGTGTCTCACGATAATTAAGAATATGACTCAGTTGATCTTTTCTGTTAACGTCTTGTAATAATAATCCATTATTACAGAAAAAACTGAGCAGATTCAATCTGTTTTAAAATATTATTTTCAACTTTTTTAGATAAAAGCTGAAAGAGATAATTTTGAATTTTTCGGCTCACATACTTCTCCATGTTATTCGGACTACTGATTATCTATTGCAACAATGGATAGTATTTACTCAAGAGGCCAATAAGCCGAAACTGCCAAAGCGTTTCCCCTATTGAGCTGGCCTATCTTTTCTTTACAGCCTCTAAAGGGTAAATTTGAAGCTGCCAATTTCAGATTATTATTTACACCGCGATCCAGGAGTACTCAGGCCCATTTATTAGTAACTTTTCGCAGCACATAACGAATAACGATCAGACGCAGGACTGGCCGGCGGCCTCGGTGCGTTCGTAACTGCAATCACTGTCCTATTGTGCAGTTAACCAAATAATGTACACTATCAAAGTACCAGTACATCATTGGTTACTGATACAATAACAGTATATGTATACTGGTAAAAATATGTACCTAATGTACCTATTTGTTTTTGATATTACTTACATACGAGGCAACTTGGTTTTACTTAAGTTCAGTGGTTTATACGCATTCTTAAAAAATTAAGGGAAATGTGAGTGCGGGCCCCCTAGTCCGCAGCCCCACCCCCATGGGTCCGGCAGCACTACCCTCGCCTATATTAGCTAACCGAGGCACTAACTACAAAATAATCATAAAATAGTGTCATACGTTATGTATATTTTACATCTTTTGGATTGTTTAAAAAAATTTGCAATTACTAATATAACTATAGTACGTTTGTGCCCATTTGTGAACTTCTTAGAAACCCAAATGTTTTGCTCGCCTCTACTGTAATTTCTTAACTCTGTACACGATATTAGACTATCTATTACAGTATGGCTGCGTATTCACAGAATTGTTTCGTACATTCTATTTATCAAACAGGTACTTCACACTATCACTGACATATCTGGACTAAGGGTAGGGTGGAGGGGGGACCTCCCCGGGCCCTCCTTGGTGGGGAGCCTACAGATTTGAAAAATTAAGTTTTTTTTTGGTAAATTTTTTAATTTATTTGCAAATGCTCTATTGTCACGTCCTGAAACGCAACACTAGGAGCGGTTCAGGATTTAACCGATCGATTCCAAAGATTTTTTCATATTATTTTGAAATCTACCTTACAACCCTACCTTATAAAGTGTTTACAGATATTAATAACAACTTATAAAGGTAAGTTTATTATTAGAAATATATTCATAATAAAAAAGAAGCGTTAGTTGTACCTGACGTCAATGCGTAGTCGGAAGTCGCAAATCGAACCCCAAACAGCACGGACGGCGACGGCAGCGGCAGCGACTCAAAAAGGCCCTGCCTCGGTAGGAAAATGTAACAGGCAGAGTGAAATACCGCGCGATAATATATAGGCCTACTCTAAAAGAGATTACACCAGTGAACAATATTTAACATTTCAGGACACCAACAATTTATTAAAAATCTCTCATCAGAATTTTTACCGAACAGTGGATTATTTGGAGTGCGGAAATCGGGCCAGATACTCGAATTTTCCGGGGCAAAACTAGAAAACGGATATATTAGAAAGTTCACCTTATTTACACCGAGACTGCCGACTTGAAAAAAAAAGTTGCCAAGTATTGTTTGAAGTAATGATAAATTTGTTTTGCAGTATATAAGTTTATTGTATATTATAAAGTATTGTAATAAATTTAATACAGTCTAAAAATATACTACTTCTATTATTTCTGTAATCTTTGTTTTTATAATATGAAATTGGATTTGTATTTCAAACATTACTACAGCTTCTTATAGTTTTCTAACTAGATGTATAAATACATAGCAAGTGTTTTTGCTATGTATTACTTAAAGATAAATTGGGTTATAAACACCCGTCTTATGAGAGAGAGGCGTCAGAAAGAAATCCGCCCCGGGCCTCCACTGGTCTAGGTATGTCACGGGGATCCGCATATTACCAAATACCGTGTACTGTGAGCAAATCTGTTGTCCAATTTCATCTCGATAATGAAAACGGTGGCATTGTGGAAAAGTTTCCTCCGACTAAATTTGTTTAACGGCCTCCTGGTGACTTTCTTGAAACACAAGCAGTACAGATGACGTGTAACATTATAACCGCATGGGGCAGGATCAGGTGAATACACGTCAGCCGCACGTCACTCCCGTAATCACTCACGAGGGCAGCGTAGCATGACAGTGACTCACCTCATCAGGTGTCCACATAATCGGTAATCCGTGTTGTTATTGACGTCACAGAAAGTATCATCTAACTGCATTCATTTCTGTCGCCACCCGAACATCGAACATCGTCATACAACAATCGCGTAAAATTATTAAAGCGTTATGCGAAACGAATACACTTTGAATATGGATTCTCGAGGAAGTCATTTGTGAATACACTTTGTGGAAGTCAGAGGAGCTTCCAAACGTTTTGAACATCGGGCAGGAGAGTTCTTAAAAATGTATCAGCGGGCCACAGACTTTTGTTTTCAAATGAAATATATTAAATATAACTTATATTTATATTTTGTGAGGATATAAAAATATTCATAACTGAATCTAATGAGCTATCCATATTACTCGGGCACCCCAGGGTACTATGTTCTCCCAGGACCCAGCATCTCTTCAGTTCTCTTTGTAATCGTCCAAGGTTTCGTATTCTAATGTGACGATAGGTTGTATTCTCCGTCTTCTGTATCACAACTTTGGATTGTCGTTGACCAACTTGGCCTCTATGCAGAATTTGAGCTAACACAGTGCCCTGCTAACTACCATTCAGAATTCTGTTTCTTATCTCGTGGATCATATGACTGTTATCATATGAAGAGGAATACAATATAAAAATTAAAAACTGGGAATGTGTTCTACACGAAGTAAAAGAATTCAACTATTTAGGAAGCAAACTCACGAGTCATGGGTGGAGTTCTAGGAAAATATGTGGAATTTAGTTGGGGTAAGAATGTATTCAATAAGAGAAAAAACTTGTCCACTTTAAACAATATTAGTTTAAAGGCTAGAAACAATTTCAGATAGTTTACTATCTGAAATTATCTATTATCTATCTCAGATAATTTCAAAGCGTACTGCTATTGAAGAACGATGAAGCCGGGACGGAAAGAAACTCTTTTGAATGATGAGGTTTATTATGGAGCGCGCTCTATAGAATAACCTGTTTAAAGTAATTGAGAAAGGAGAAGAGCCCAGCTAACTGGGCACACATTTCACTAAAATCAATTTACAAAAAACAAATCTTGCACGTGAAATTAGAAGGAAATATTACAAAGTAAGAGCGTGTTTCAAATTACCGATCCAAATAGTTAAACTCGAGCTACCGCGCGTACTGAGCATTAATGAAAACGGAGAGGCGGTGAGTAGGTGTCAGCCAGCCTGTGGCTCGTTACTTCATACAGATATTACGTAATCGGCACAAATTAATTATATAGGCTACATACTTATTTAAATAATTATATTTAATTGCCTAAGTCAGAAAATATGTAGTTTAAAAATATAACTTTGTCGTCTTGTAATATGTCATGGACAAACTGCGAATATTGTTTATGACAGTCAAATTTATTTTTATTGAACCGCAGGCTGTAATCAAAATATCCTTGACTTATGTGTCACAGAAGCCGAGGACTACTGTACAAAAAACAGTAGGCGATTCTCTGAAAAATAACTTTCTGTACATTTATTTCTTATGAAGCGTCTGTTTCTGTACGATAAACATTGTAACATCTGTATTTAGCTGTAGGCAACGATACCAAGACCAAGAATCGCAATTTCCGCTCCACTACACTGTTGCTCGTTACTTCAATTAAACTTAAGATTTAACTTAAACTTTTCAGTCTATAGTTTACAACAGTCGACTGAATCGTTATGATGTGGAAAATTAAAATCAACACTTAATACATGTTACAATTAAATAACACAAATAACAATTTGATAACATTTAATAATGTAATGATCAGAAACATCAATTTGCGGTAAATAAGACGAGATATTACTGGGAATTTACAACGTTGGCAAAACATTGTTTTTGAACTGCTTGATAAGTTCATGTCGGCGTGTGACACACGACTTTACTTTTAAACGTCTACTGACACACTCAATTTAAAACGCAACTACAAAATACTCGATCGTGCACTAATCAACGAGCAGTGAGGAACAAAGTAAATAATTTAAACGTAATTTTCAAACGCTACACTATATTGTGGAGTATGAGGATCAAACGAGTTGGCCCACGGACTGTTGATGAAATGCGTTGTTTAAAAAGATGCTATCAAACGAAACTTGTCTGCTACGTTTAGCACAGGAGTTCAGTTAACCTTATTACAGAGAAGAACGGATATGTTCCATAGACCATGCTCAATGGAATATTCTCTACTTGACTTGAATTATTTGTCAAAACAATGAACTCATACGTATTCTTGAGTTGAAATAAAACAAAAATAGTATTATTCAAGTGTTTTGCAATATTCAAGACAGCAAGGGACATAAATTGAAAATTAGAATTTTGAGAAGATACGGCTAATGATGATGATTCTAATAAACAGTTGTGCCCAAACCACGACAATTAAAGAATGCTTTATGAAAACAAACCGATTTAAAAGTCTTCACATTACGTCGTCTGGAAATCGCCGATAACCTTAAGTGTTAATGTGATAATGCGGTTTGTATGATACACAGATATGAAAGCGGATGTTGCGATTGCATGCGCCAACTTCCGGTAATTGAATTCCGACGATAAAATCAGGTGACCACTATTGTCAGAGAAATGATTACTGTTACTATGGTCGAAGCAGAAGCAAAAACCTAGGTAGTAATTCAATGCAATTATCTGTCCTGCCCACACTATAACCTTAATACTGTATCTTAAATTACAAAGTGGCCATTCTTTTGGTAGCTACCGAAGTTCATCGAGATTCCCCTGGTATAGTTTTATAAAAAATGTTCTTTCATCACAATATATCTCTGGCATTTTTGTTACCAACAACTTTCCCTATAATTTATTTGAAGAAAAAGCTTCAAGTGTCCTCTAAAACGTACAACATACCGACTCCTTGGAGACCATAGTCGTATCTAGGAGGGCTACGTACTTTTTTAAGTTGCCTCGTACAGAATATATAACAAAACGCAAATTTCTGTTAATATATCAGGTATCTACTTAAGATATTATTTACTATAATGCTTTTCTGAAGGTTGAAGTATGTTCCTTCTGAAACCATACGATCGGAAAGAACAAATTACTTTCTCCAAAATGCGTTACAATTTTAAGAATTTGTATTTGTTTATTGTCATCGAGGTTTTATGTTTTCACATCCCAGAGTTCAGGCATGGATTTCATAGTATCATCCCTAGAAAAAAAAGGTAATTGTCTAAGCTAAGCTATTTCTTTTTCTTTTTAATTACTGGGTATAGCAGAAAGTTCGCTCTTGAATTTTTCCTGTGTCAGTCCGGCTTGGAGTCATTTTTTTTTACATTTTCAAACGGCTACTTTTTTGTTTTTGTTTTTACCTGAAGTAGTTTTTGAACATCTCGGCTTGTATACGTAGTGGCGGCTCTAGCATTAAAAAGGTGGGGGGGGGGCCAAGGGTGGGTCATACTGTAAGAATGTTTTATGGATATTAGTACATAAATAGAATTAAATGCTGCACCATGTGTTTCTGCAACAAGAATTGCTAGCATCGACACTATAACTACTCACAGTTGTACGTTTACAGTAGCTAAAGAAGAGGATATAAATTTTCATTTACGGACCCTAATTTTCTGTACTACCCTAACGGACTGTAAATCAGATTCTGTAAGATTTTAATTTCGGTATCCTAAGAATCTGTATCACAAACACATACAACGAACTGATAACTGGGTCAATAAAGCTACACATATAAAAGTTTCACTTATTGTACCTAGACAACTTAAATAATGTCGTTAAATGTCCAAATTGATAGTGAAATATCTTGTGTAATTAAGCTCAAAATTTTGGAATTTTGACAATAACCATCCAGACTTGTAACGATCTGGCACTGGTTTTGCAAATTCAATACTTACATTTCACTCAGTTTTGATATTCATGTCTCGTTTAACTATCTTTTCGAATTCTCTTAAATAGTCTTTGCTGAGTTCATAGCACGGAATAATATTGCAACTTTGTACCTAAAGGTAATCAAGCAATGGGTTACGCATAAATAAACATAAAAAATTCCTGAATGCTACTAAATCCCTTTGGAATTTTAATAAATTTCCTGAAAAACACACACGTAACAGATGTTAATATGTAAGGTTAATATGAACAGTATTGCAGACTTGCAGTAATAGCTACTGATTCTTATCTGTGTGGGGGGAGATAGGTATTTAGAACGGTATTGAAAAATTTATAGAACCATTATAAGTCTGTAAAAGAATTATTTTTGCTTGGACATTACTTTGTTTAAAAAAGCGTACTGTTTTGTACTGGTAATACGAATTCTCCAGTGTAAGGTCAGGTTTATTCTGGAAAAGTAACCAACTCTGTAAAGAGGGAATGTCAATTTTGTAATTAGCAAATAAAACTTTTATCTTAAAATGCATCTTAGTGATTACCAATTTATTAAGCAATACAGTGTGTGTGTGTGCGCGCGCGCGCGAGTTTTAAAAACATCCTAGGACATTTGAGCCAGGCTTACTGCGAACCACTGGCCTAAGTTTCCTGCCCCGTCAGGGAGAACCCCAGAAAATTACTTTCTATTTGCAAGTTGCTCAGCAAATCTGCACGTTGCACTCATAATAGTTCATAATATAGGCCTATTTTATAATTATTTATATTATGTTTCTTGTACACAAAGATTTTCTGCAAACTAATTTTTTTCTGTAAAACAATCATATAGGTAGGGCTACAATAAATTTATCTCTTCGATTTTTGTAGATATTTAATTTTTGTAAACTAATTTTTCTTAAAAAAAAATCGATCTAGAATTCCGAATAATTAGCTCTACTTATCTAATATTTCTCATTTATGTACACGTTTTTCTGGAAACAAATTTGTTGGAAATGAATAAAAAATATTGTATAACTACAGTAGTAAAACCCAATTAAACATTCCCGCTTGCAGTGCTATTCCATGTAGGCCTACATACGACGTGCAGTGCCTGTACATTTTATATGAGGAACTTTTATTGTGTTCAAATACCGCATTATACGCTTTTTTATTTTGAATGTTCAATTAATTTTTATTTACGTTTTACAAACAGGTCTCTACTACGGTAATATCTTGTGCTCGCTTGTTGGTCGTCACTACGTCAGGAGCTTTAACTTTTAAGCTTACGCTACGCTAATCATTTCTACATTCCCAAATGGAAAGTCTCCTGGCGGTAAATTAAGCGACAGCGGCTTGTTGCTAAAAAAAGTTTGATGGTTCTGAAAAACTGTTCCGATCGTGGGGAAAATCGGCGTATTTCATTCCATGGACCAAACACATAACATTCAAGGGTTTGTGTTGCAAACGAATTTATTTGGCAAGAAATAAGTGAATACGAAAACGTATGAAACAAACGACACTACTGGAGAGTAAAGTGTCTGCTTATACTAATGCGTTTGAGTACCTATGTCAATAATTCTACTTTGAAAACAGAATATACAGTAATAGTGTAGGTACTGTCTGTGTTATTTCGACCGTCTCCTGTCTAATGTTTTCACGCGGTCCGTAATGACGATTCACTGTAAAAGCACACTATTTTTCATAACTAAATAACCACATAAGTTACTAATATTTTGTTGTTCTCCAATTCTAGCAAAAAGTCCTATTACAGTCCCATTAAAAATAATTTGGTAATGTCAATGTACGTCAAATTAGGGTTAATTCGTGTATACTTTTAAACATGTCAGGCATTTTTGGTATAATTCGTTGTATTGCTTTATCTAACAATGCAATTTTTTTCGCAAAATATGCAAATTGGCCTACGATATGCAAACAAGCGGTTCGTGACTGCCAAGTCAATATTTCCCATTTCAATTATACGCGAATATTTTAATATGCGGTAATTTACACCGAATACTTATGTTTACTTCAGCGTAAAACAACTCGCTGTAGACGAAACGGAAAGTTACGCAGTTTCCCACTACCACTGATTCTCTTCAAAGTTGCTGAAAATTACTTGTCTACACTTAACAAAAGTGCAATTCACCTACTGTACACTACTAAACTGAGTACTAGAACTAATTAATTAGGGTACTACATAATCTTATCCCAGTCACAAACAAACGCGCGGGTTCACGTTACTTCAGCTTTCAGAAATGATCAGATTATAGGCTTGCCAATAGCTATGGCGAGCCGGCGTCAAACGTTAGTTTTTGTGTCCGATTTCTAAAGTTGTAAGACTGTTTACTATCATCCACTAATTTAAAGAATTTCTTTAATAATATTAAATTTTTAACAGTATAAAAATTGTGTCTGTAAAACATTTCCCACTGTCTACATCGACATTAGGAATTACAGCCCCCTTTGGGGGGGGGGGGGCAAAGTACAAATGAGACGATTGCAAAAATCCAGGCAAACGATTAGTGAACAAAGGTTGAAAGTTCTCGTACGGTCCGCAACAAAACAAATGACCATGTTTGTTAAGTTGTTTCATAAGGCATAAGTCGTTTGTTAAGGTTTCATAAGTCATTCACAAACCCGGCTTCAGGCAGGGCGAACTGTGCCACCGCCCAGGGCGGCAGATTCTGGGATTTTGAAAATGAGAGAAAAAATAAAATTATTCACTTTATTTCATCACAATATGTAGTCTAAGATCAATAAGAATTACTTTATCTATAAAGTCAACGGAATTTAACGAAGAGTCGAAAACTCGTGAACGAGAGAACGTAAACGTGACCAAGTCCTGCCTTGTACGAGTCATCAGCAGATATTACTGTTCCACTATCTTAACGGCTGTGCGACGCCGCCATTCACCATATGAAGGCAATCGCCGTATCTTTAGAGTAGGTCTAGTGTGCGTGAATGTGTTGAAAGTTAAAATAGGGAGGGGGCGGCACTCATAAATACTGCACAGGGCGGCAGAAGCGGTGGGGCCGGTACTGGTCATTCATGAATCTTAGTACAGGTTAAACACAGCATAAAGTGTGTATGCTCCACATTAGTAACAACCAGATTAAGGCTTATTATAGACACCAAAACAAGAGAAATTATAATTTGTCTCGAAAAGAAATAAGAATTTAGGAATGGAAGTTCGGAATTATCGTTCTGATTTTATATTAAAGATGCTGACAGAAAAGAGAAAGCAATTTAACCTTGATATATATCAACGCTTTTGTCAACATCGAAGTATTTGATAATCTGAGATGAAATGAACTGTGAAATATCATAGACAGAAAAGGCAGAGCAAGTATTTAATAGCAGTAATGAGCGAATCCGACTAAATCCGTAATGAAGTGATAACCAGAGGGGTCAGTCACGGGTGTGGCATTATATATCCACACTTTCAAATTTGTATTTGGAAGGCTGCTGATGGCTAAATGCAACATACTGACCAACACAACTGGTTACAGAATGGAAAAACAATTACTGAACTTCGACAACAGTTTCAGTGAATATAAATTCGTCGTCGAAATACTCTTTGCTGACAATTTGGTCATAACAGCAAACAGAGTGAGGATAGCATGCAGAGGGCCCTCTATGAACTGCACCACATAATTAGAATGTATTGTCTGGAAATCCAGTTGTGAAGACAGCGGTTTTCAGTTTCTTGGACGTGATTAGTCCTTCTGACTGATCTACGAAAATAAAGCTGTAAATTACACGTGTGGGACGATAAAGATAACGTTGAATGGTAAGTCTTAAAGATAAAGTCCTTTGAAATTTTAGGCCTATAACGTGATGGCGCTGCCATGGAGCTTTTATGACAGTGAAACTTGAACGCTGAATATGCTGAACACAGCTGAATACAGACTAGTGATACCAAAAATTTTTAAGATTACGGAGGGACCGTCTGTCTACGAAATGGTGACATGGTTGGAATACACAACTAAACGATAATACAGTCAGGATCGGACAAACATGTCGAAGGATTGCATAAGGGTAAGGGTACGATACTAAATCAAATTTTGGTTTATACTCCCTCAGCAAGAAGAAACGTTGGAAGAGAAAAGAAATGACGGTCGGATCAAAGAGCGCGCAAAGGATCGTACAGTCCAAAGTCGGGAGAAGAAAACAGAAAAACGTTCGATTACATTACACAAGTCTCGTTATGTTGTACGTAATTTACAAAATTAAATACAACTCGACTGCCATAGAAAAGACTACAAAAATAACATAATGACAATCGCACGTGTGTAAGCAATCATGTTGAATTTTATTAATCTCTTAATTTTTAGGCTGTTTTATTATTGTTTTCATCTGTGAACGAAACGGAAAGTCACACACTTTCACACTACCAGTAGAAACTTTTTTTCTTAATATACAAACAGGTTTATTTCACAGCATTTGCGTTTACGTCTGAAATATGAAATACAGGAAAATCAATTCAGTCAATAGGTACCTTTTAAACAATGTTTAAATTACGCATATTTTATTGTGATTTTGTGTTATTACCGTTTACTTCCATGGGATTAATTTCAGGATGTTATCGCACGTTTTTCAAACACTGAAAACATAGTAATGTTGATTAGTCTCAACTTGGTTTTTCTTTTGTATGTAGCCGACTCGATCGGTCCGTCCCCAAGGCCAAATTCTAGATACGCCACTGACTGACTTCACTGATCATGCGCAACCAACCATAACGTTGGGCTATATGGGAACTGGCAACAGCAGTTAGTTCTTAAAAAGTCAAGAACCCTCTATCCCTCTAATTGCGCAAATTAGTCGCGTCTTACACAATTCTATGTATAGGCCCCTACAGGTACAAGTCAAAAATGTATGTATGACTCATCAATCCTGGACACGAAACTTTGGTGTGCGTATGCAGACATAACTATGCCAGGAGAATACACCAGTTATTCTTACTTTTAACTTTTAGCTGCTAACCTACTCCCTAGTCTGATTGCACATGCGATTTACTTTCATATATTTAGTTGCAAATACTAGGATTATGTTTATACAGTTTCAGGTTTCACGGCCGGATTTTATCTTCGTTTTAGTTTGAAATTTTCCAAAAGGAAGCTCGTGGTTCCTTGTTGGATGTCAATCTTTGGACAGACGTTCGAAGATAAATCTGTGAGTGTGCACGCGCGCGCGCGCGCATACTATTTTATTGGCAAGCTGTTTGACTTGTTTCTCTAGTAAAGTTTTTTACCCTACAGAGAACTACCCGTTTTTTTTGGTTGTTTCTGTTCTCTCTGTCGAGACACTTTTCTCAGAGAAAAAAAATCGAAGTGCCGTATTTACACTTAATTATAAATATGTATGTACTGTTGTCGTCATTTCTTCTATAAACAAAATAAGTTGTGAAAACATTCTGAAAATGAACAGAAAATCGTTCCGTTGAATATCGAAATGAAGTATAATTTGTGTCAACTTCTGTCATGTCACGGGTCAAAGAAGAAAAAACTTGCTGATAACAGAAATGTCATGCCTTGAAGTAACACAGTAATGAAGCGACAAGCACACGACGCGATAACCTCCATTAAACACGTGTTCCTGTTCATTTTTTCTCATACCGCTCTAATACCTTCGATCCCTACTTCTGTCTGGTGTTCTACGATACGCAATATTTTCTGCAGTACCGTTATTTCTAACAATTTAAATTACGTCTCCTTCGAATAATATAAATAAATTTTGTTCTACTTACAATGAAGAAGACGCTGAGTGGGTTTTCACTGAAAAAAGTGACTGAAAGATGATAATTACATGTATCATGTAGGCTATACACAGGCGTACGCATCTATGTAAACGCGACTGTAGATGCAAGAGCACTGAGGTTTTATTCTATTAGAGCACTAGAAAGTAGAGCCAGAGCGTTTGAGAATGGACATAACGCACTTGAGGTGGCCTACGAAAGTCAAGTCTCTCGGTCTCCTCCTCCATCGTCGGCTTACCTGGTGTGTCTACACCTAGTGCTTTCCTAAGCGAGCGCCCGCTCATCTGGGCCAGCTGTTTCCGAGCCCGGTTACGTACGGGAAACTAGACAAGATGATCGTCGTCGCATATCTGCAGCCCATCATCACCTACGCTGCTCCGATCTCGGAAAATCTTACCGCTGTTCATTAAATATACAGACTGTTCTCGATAGGGAGCTTCGCTTGGCGGTCAAAGTCCTCTGGTGTTTTTCCTAGCTGAGAAGAGGTATTCGATCCTTGGATGACACGGTGGAACGTTTAACTCAAACTTTTTTCATACGAGCGGTAAGGATCTAACAACCCCTCATAATCGAAGTCGGCCAGTATCGCCCAGGTGATACATGGAAACTACCTCGACTCATACTGTGCTAAAGTGATTTAGCAAAAAATCATCGTTCAAACCCAGTCGTCATACTTACAGAAGGCCGGATCATCTCGGAACTCTGATGTCAGTTTTTTTTTTTTTTACATCGTGAATAAACTACGCGTTTATTATAACACGATGAGCGGGTTCATAGTTCGGGAAGCTTTCCAGCGTTCCTTTCAATGCATAATCTAATATGATTTAGATGAAGATACAAGTTGGTATAGCTATTTTATTATTATAAATTTAATAAAATAATATTTACTTAGAAGATGTTGAATGAAAAACAATTAAGATCATAAAACTATACGAATTCATATTTTTTTTAAATCCTACACGAATCAGTTGTGTACAGACTAAAACTGTGAGTACGGGATAAAAATAACGGCCTTATTAAAAAATGTACTGAACTTGTAAGGCACGTTAACGAAGGCTTTTTTATACTAATCAGCCGTTTCTGGTATTTAATATAGTCATTATATTTAACACCTCTCTCATCTATTCATTGTAGGGAGGTGGAGACGCCTAATCCATGTTTGCCTCCTGGTAATACAGATTCTAGTTGGGGCTCTGTCTTCCCGTAGCATTTTTACCTCTATTCCGGAGTATAATGAGAACGTACGTGCAGCGTCGGTACGGATAAATATACACTCAAGTTATTTCCAAAAACCGTTATAATGTTCCCCGCTACAATCCTACTAGTGATGAAAGATCCACGATACTTACGTGTCTGGTGGACTGTGTAGACGACTTGCGGTGGTGGCGGTTGAGGGTGGTGCATTCCGTACGGTGGTGGAGGCCCTTTGTTATCCATTCTGCAACAATATAAACAATATAAAGGTCGAGGCCCTTTGTTATCAATTTAAACAGCAGACAGAATGACAAGTGGTGACCGGTATGGTGAGGTTGATGTAATAACGCTTTCCGTGTACAGTATTATGAAAAATGAGAATATGAGCGAGCGAATGAAGATGAGAGACAGAAGGAAACACGGATAGTGAGGGGGCAAGATGGGAGAGCACAAATAATTCATATTAATCACTATGTTCAGATTTATCAGAGCTTAATTTACACGTGGTGAAAATTTATAAACATTATAGGAAGTATGTAAGAAATTAATTGAATGAAAATCATTACCAAATGAAACCGCGCTCTCGTAATGAATGTCAGCCAATTTATTATACAAGAAAAAACAAAAGAAATAACCACAAACCAAATTAGATATATACGGCGTGGGGCAATGAGAACACAATTTGTGTTATCTCGTGTTTGGTTACTATGGCAACAATAAATAAAATAGATAGTTCTATAACCTCAAACTATGCCATATCAGTAAGCATGGCTTAATGTCGAGTTAAACATCGTGCGTTTGCTGTAAACTTTTTTTTTTTAAATAATGTAACAACACAAACACTGTTCGGAAATCATTTCAAAGTTAGGGGACATGGAGGCGTTCCAGATAATTCAACAATATCTAACTGGGTAAGAACATTTAGAACCACTGTTTCGAACACAAAACAATTGGAGGAAGTGTAAAAACAGTGCACAAACCAAAAAATGTGGAAAGGGTAAGAACTGCTGTCACGCATAGTCCAAAAAGGTCTGCTAGGAAGGTCTATGGTACTGCAGATTTCCAGCTGGTATCTGCAGAGGATTTTGCTCCAAGATCTCCATTTCCATCCATACAAAATTCAAGTAGCCCCAAAACTTATTGAACGTGATTACGCTAACAGAGTTAATGATTTTTGTCATGAAATATTGGAATTCAAAAATCAAAAACAAAACTTTCATGAACATTTGATTATGTCAGATTAAGCAAATTTTCATCTTTCCGGACACGTCAATAAACAAAACATGCGGTACTGGTGTGACAGTAACCCTTAAGAACTTCATGCTATAGCTCTTCATAGCCAGCGAGTCACTGTTTGGTGTGGAGTTTCCTCCATTCGTGTTTATGAACCGTATTTATTTGAAGACAGTCAGTGTGAACTCAGGCCGATATGTGCAAATTCTCTCTTTGTTAAGTGATATAAGAATTGATACTGTCTCGGTCTGGTTACAACAGGATGGAGCTACCGCACACACTGCACAAAACACAATGGACGTGTTGAGGCCTGTGTTCGGTTGATCTCAATTATTTGGGCAATACCTGTCCAGCACTATCTCCAGACTGGGTGTGATTTCTTTTGTGAGGGTATCTGAAGTTTAAGGTTTTCCAGCCACGACCACGTGATTTAAATGTCACCAGCAGATCATCGAAGTATTCAGGCGATTCCGCAAGAGTCGTGGATAGCTTTTTCAATCGTGCAAGTCTAATGCAACTTCACACGTAATCTATACACACCACTACACTTCCGAACAGGAATCAGTACAATTAATGACTTCTATGCCTAATTTTCACACGTCACAAGACTATGATCTATCGACGTAGAAGGCTTACTGAAATTTAAATGTGTTGAGTATGTCTGTGCAAAAATGTGCATTAGATATTACAGTGTGGAAGTTGGTAACATTGTATTATCACTACTATGTGATGACAAGGCAACAGCAGGTGCCTATCTCTTCTTTCATGTGGTAACGCTCGTAACCATTCCAAACGTGTTAAAAATTTTGGGACCAATATTTCTATCACAGAAATATTTATCGATGAGCGAATTTGGATCCGTAGCACTGAGCTTATGAGGTAGTTCCAATGTTTAGAACTTTAAAATGTTGAAACCAATCATGTCAAGTAAAACTTGTTCGTTTTTTGGTAACACGCGTGCGCGTAATCAGCTATTACTTTAATCAGCTTACAGTTTCAAGGGAAGTTACTCGAAGCTAAACAGAATTTTTCGATGTACTGAATCTTCCTTTGCCCACCTAAATTACACACAAATGATCATGCAGCGATCAAATATATATTACGGAAGCACATTTATAATACACCTAATTAGCTTTACATAAAGTTGGGGGCATGCAGTGACGAGTGACAGCGATTCTGAACAGCAACGTTGTACGCAGGCCTTGACACAGTTCGCTCGTTTTATGTATAACCCATAAACGCTCGTTAATTACCTCGTTTCATGTAGGCCTACAATCAGATACTATACACATTAACCATTTTGTACCGGCACAACGCAGTCGATCACTTATACCAACACCAATATCAAAACAACTCCAGTTATCTTACGTAAAGTAAAACTGTATTTACCTTATGTGCACCTATAATACAAAATTAAACCTTATTTAGAACTAAATTCTTAATGATAAAAAAGTAATAATAAGGGAATATTGCTGTAATTGGTTACATAATTATTAGAGAAGACTGAAAACGCAAAGCTATCGTTTGAATAAATTTCTTCATAAACAAGAGAGGGATAGTCAGTTTGGGAAGAGAAACAGGCCCAAGGCTAATTCCGTGAGCGCAAAGAAGACAATGTTTTCGATCAACCATCGAGTTCCGTCTCCCGTACATTTGTACACAGATGTCAACACATCAATGGTCATGCAGTAATCATACAGGTTTATTTTGTTCCGCCATAAGCTGATTAAGCCACTGTTGAGACCATTTGGTTTGAATTTAAAATATTTATTGAAAGTTTCCTCTTTTTTATTTCAATTTTTTTCAACTACTGCAATATGATTTGTAAAAGTTTTAATTTTTTAAGTAGATTTATTTCCAGACAATACAGGCTTGCTAATTGTAATAATACAAAATCTTTTAACTAAAACTTTTTTCAAAAATTGTACAAAGGCTAACAGTTGTAATTCTGGTAAAAAAGTAACAAAGTGCGTCCACGCTAAGCCTGCTTATCGCCCAAAGGTTTGTTTTGAACGAAACGACATTTTTTTTGTCATAACGATTTTTTTTTTGTTAGAACTGCACATTAGATTCATATTACAGTTTACGGTCCTACATTAAATACGTCAAACTTGTTAACTAGAAACACTGCAGAGATAGGCTACATAACAAATTTAAAAAAACCAAAAGCTAATAATAACAGTAATTAAATTAAGACAAGTTTATTGACTGTGATAATTTCATCAAATTCTGACACATTTTTGGCACATTAAGTTAATTTCTTCCTCTCAATAGGCATGGTTTATTTTAAAACTAGAATTAGGCCTACTCAAACTCGTAAACACTTTTTTCCATTTTTTGCTGACATGCATAGGCCAAACAGGTCGGCGGCCTATATTTTCTGGAAGCTTACATGTTCCTTATTACAGAATACAGACACGTTTCTAGACAACCTTGCTGTTCAGTCACAGTAGACTGGTACTGTTGTCCGCCGTACCTTCGTAAGCTATCGTCCAGCACATTAGATTTTTGACAGCTGTACAGAAATTATGTCGACAACAGTGATGAATGTCTGTCCTAGGAGAACTGTTGGTGTATAGGCCTAATACCCTTTTGTCCGCCTTGCCTAGTGTCAGCTGGAGCTGAGTATGGTGCAGTATGGTGAGTATAGTAAGCTTGAAACACGTTATGGTACAAACTAACAGGATTCTTTCTTTACTACTCGCAAAGCAGACCGTAGTTGAAAAATGTTCATTTTCTCCAGTGATAGGAGTGTGAAATTTCAAGCGGACGAAAACAAATTTTAAACAAAGCCATAACATACAGGCTTGCATACGAAACTATTAACAAGGCAACTCAATAAGTGAAAACCTATCGGTAACAGAAAATACATCAGTAAATTATCTTTATAATCACATCGACTTTCAGAAATCGCGTGACTGCAGCTGTCAACTCAAGCCGAGCTTTTCGAGGTTATGTACATAGTCATTCCACAGTGAAAAGTAAGGCAACTTTTTAAAGAAACATAAAATGTGTTCAGATATTACTTGAAATTATTTTCCTACTTAATGATCAGATATCATCCACTTACTTCGTCCTGACATAATAATAGACTTGCTTTTGTTCGTACATCATAATGGTGTAGGAGAAACGGGGTACGCTGCCAGCTTGAGTTTACGGCATAAAACGACGCCAAAGTGATCAGTATACTAGCCTGTGCTGCCTGTTATAAACTTCGTCGTTACGAAGCTACAGAAAAACCACCAACTACTGTCGTGACGCTGCGTACGATATGCATCTAATGTCAAAGTATTATAGTTATTACATACATATTATGTATGGGTATTGATTAGCAGATATTTTCCTTTTGAACCACTTTCCGACACCTGTAGATTTTTGGGGAGTAGGCAAACGGTTAGCGCATGTGCGAGCCGGAAGAAGACCGGCGTTGTGTGTCCGTCACCATCACGGCACACACGAGCCGAGTAACTGCAAGTACGCTAACTAGGCCACGCGCCAATTTGCATGTGTTTAGTTTTGGCGCCAAACAGGTCACGCAATACTGTATTCGTATTAAATAAATCAATAGCCACTTGTTGCCAGTCGATAATAATGGTAACAATCCTCCGCCCACCTTGTTTGCGGCAACACGAAACATCAAGAAGGTCGATTACGTTTGTAACGAGCGGAAATACAATAAGCCTCGACCTAGTATTTGCCGATACCTCGTCGCCTGAAACTTTCGAACAAATATTGTATCGTCCGTTCAGATTTCAGAATAAACTTACTTCCAACAACCAATTATGTGACATGCCCTGGTAATCCATCTACCCGAAGAGTAAAAACTGCAGAAGATAAGCCTGACAGGCGGCTAAACAAATAATGTGCACTGTGAAGTTCAAACAAACGTAGAAAACTAATTTTTTAAAAGGAAACTTCCTGTAAAGCGGACGCGTTTCATAAACTTTTACTACTGTGCGCTAATTTGTATTAATTAGTGATAATGAATAGTGTAGTATCTGCACTATTACGATGTTACCACTCTTAATGGTGCGAAATGGTATGATAAACTTTCCAACGATCGGACATAACCTGCGAACCAGGTTCGTATCCGTCGTACTATCGGGAACCGCGTATACCAAACACCCTCTCCGAATACCTATTACTGAGGGTACGATCTTCTGACGTCGCTTGTTAATAAGATTACGCAGTATCTTATCTGTGCAAACCTCCAGTTTCTTACGGTATGGGCACTGCACAGAATTCATCATGACAGATATGTCGTATCATCATGATTGATACGTTGTGTAATTCTTACTCCAACAATACAGGAAATAACTACTTAAGCTTCCTGTTTTCTAAGCACTCCTTAAACGCACAGCATTACGGCGCGAAGGTTTGTTGTCCCGCCAAGCAGGCTATCTTCTTTTTCATCAAGTGACAGTATTTAGGTGGCCTTGCACACAGAATCTTCCGTTACGAAGTCCACCTCCCTGTTGTAAGTAACGAACAGCGTGTTCTATGTCCGCCTCTTCACCAACTAAACCGAAAGTAGGCCTACCCATAATGTCGAAAACAGTATACGAAGCAGTGCAATAATGGACAGATTTTTTATCGTGTACGTGCTCTGAAGAGTTTTAGCGCGTCTGCTTCCTGCACAAGGCCATGTTACCTTACTGTACGTAATATTTATTTTTCTTTCTTATCAAGTACGCTTTGAACAACGTGTCGTTTGGTACACCGAATATGGTACTGAACCGCAGATTTCAAATTCAACGAGCGTCCTCGATACTGCCGCTGAGGAAGTACATGTGGCCGAAGCGACTGGCTGAACTCGGAGATCGGAACCAAAAACAAGATTACGTCTAATAAACTTTGTGTATGAAACAAAGAACTTTCAACATCGCCATATTCTCTTTCGTGGTATAATCTGGCACATGAATTTGCGTTGGTTCTCATAGCGATTGGACGATTTACGCAGTTGTAAAAAAAAGTACGTCTACTTACCACGACGATCGAAACAGAGTGCCTATCCCCCTCAAAGGCCATTGTGCAATTCCCCCCCCCAGTATTCCGAAATCCCCCAATTTAATTTCGTGGGTTGGGGGGGTCACAATACGGGGTATGGAATAACCCCCAGTTATCGGTGGATCTTGGGACTTTATACAAACATTTTTGAAAATCTAAAGCCATTTAAGCAATTACTGGAATCAAAAAACTATAATGTTACTCTATTCATCAATACCAAAAGCTTTTCTAGTATGCCTAATCAATAACGAAATTATAAGAAATGTACAAGCCTGGCCTAACATAATTAGTAGGCCTAGTACATTAGGCCTTATCACGATAATCTAACTTCATTTTGTAATTTCATTCTTTTTCTTCACTGATTCGTTGATTTACGACACTTGTAAGGGGGTAATTGAGCCCCTGATTTCGCAACTGGCTTAAATTCATGCAACTTCTACTTTCAACAAGGGGTTATGAAAGGAAAAAGATAATTGATTATTAATGGCAAGAAAAATGACAAAAATCGCCTTGAAAAATTCCCTCCCCACAAATTCCAGTGGTGCGACTTGCACCACTGCACCATGCTGTGGGCACCCCTGTCGACAACGCAACGAAGGTGCGTGTAACAACGTGCACACGAACAAAGGCATTACGTGACACTCGCATGCGTTAATAGGTTAACTTTGCACTTTCCTAACATATCGATTAAACGAAAAGGGCAACGCGCCTGTGACATAATTGTTATTGTAACGCCACAGTTTATACTGCCAACAAACATAGAAAAATGTTAAACAATTTCTTTAAAAACAACGAGGGAAAACGTTTATGCCCGGTTTATGTCTCAATGTGCTATGTACAGAACCACGTTCGCAGCGATCTTTATTATACAAAACTAGCAGTAAGCGTTTGGCTGGGGCCTAAATACGCTGTTGAATCTAACCCTCTACGCTGAATCGGATAATCCAACATTCCGATAATCTGTGTCTTATAGTGTGGCTACTCCGTCCAATTTTCGTTATCTTCTCTTACAATTCGATATTTGGACTTCTTTTAACGTATATAGTCAAGGTCTGTACGTGCACGTGCGCGCTCTTTGCAATAAACGCAGCACCTCGTTATATAACTCGACGTCAAAATCTGGGTCAATAAATTATATAGACAATCATTGTCAGTCACTCTGACACTTCTTCCTCCACTTCGTCAAACTGTTTTGCATAGTAATTACAGGATAGGCATGTGCCTGAATACATGCCTACATACTAACACATTTATGCATAAACTATGAAATTGCGCTATGAAAAATGTTTTCGCAATTTTTTATAATTCATCGGTGCACTTTTCACTTTTGATGATGACGATATAGGCTATACCGTAAATTGTTATAAGTGGCCGCTAACACGAAAACTATATACGTTAAATGCGTGTTTACTTCAATACGGCGATTGTTACCTTTCCTCTCTGAATACCCCTCTCAACTCACGGAACTCCTTTCCCCAAGCATGCTTCTGGCACGCTGTTTGGCACTGTCAACATTTGTCACCGGCACGGAGAGGTTCTCTGCTTCGTGGATAGCGACCGTCCCCTCAAGGTGTCTGCCTACTGTGTCCGTGGCAGGCGGCACCTGCTGACCGAACCGACATCAGAGGCAGTGCTACAAAACTAACAAAATTAAAATCATCCAATTCCGGCGCCATCTAGCGTTGGCGTATCCTATACGTACCTTCTGAGAAAGACCACCAGTGTTTTCATCGGGCCCGTCCTGGAAGCAAAGACGCTATTACACCGCAAGTAACAGGGACCGCATGCCAGAACATCGGTCCGTCCGATTTCGTTTATTTTCTCGACCGCATGTTCCAGGGAAGCGTATTAGCGTTAACAAGCTCTTTCAAACGTGTTTTTAAAAATCTACAGAATATGAACCTCATATTCTCCAAATGATCTGCAAATCCTAACCACTTGTTAATTAATAAAGAAACGTAAGGAAAATACTATTCGCATCATCTCCATACGGGAATTTTGAAAGTAGATTAATAAAATAAAGTAAAACATTAGTACTAGTACCTTGTTTGTATCAATTAATGTCGAGTAAAGTGATACAAATAAGTAAAATCATACGTGTGAGTTGGCGGCCTCTTATTCGGTAAATGGTTTATTGTTCTTTATTGTACTTCTGCATTCCCACACGTTCCTCCAGCGCATCCATTTTTTCATACCATTCGCAATCAGTGGTGTGATTCTTTCAGGTATCTTTTACATTTCTTAAACCTTTCATAAAACTGTTAACAAAAATCAAATAACATTGTCTAGGATTGACACCTGCTAAAAGGAACACAAGGACAAACGGATTCAAGAACCAGGACATGAAACCTGTACACATCCGACACATTTGATATGTCGTTATCGTGTCATTCATAATAAAATTGTACGTTGTTGAAATAGTATAAATGAGTTTTCGGTTAAAAAAAAACAATTAAAACATATTCACATTGTAAAATGCTATTGACTTATGAAACGAGTTATAAATAAAATAAATACACATTAATCGGAAAATAAATTTAAAAAAAATATGAGAATATACAATTGTTTTTATGTGGCACTCCATTTTTACGTGTGTCCAGGGAGTAAAGAAGCTTGCTTAATTTCTGATCTTAAATATAATCGTAAAATCAATGTATTTAAAATTTTTGAATTCAAATTTTGTAAAAATTATTTCTCTCACTGTTCCTGGTTTCAACTTATTTTATCTTACTAGGTCACTGTCAATACAAATAAAAATTAAAAGACTTCGAAATTGGCATTCTGACTCAGAATAGTTAATATATATTCGGCGAGTTTTAATAACTTCTCAGAAACGAAATTATAAAATTTATTATCTGCCCAGTTAATGTAAAGGCTACAAATGGTTGATTTCTTTGCTTCTTAACGTTAGTCATGTGTGTTTATTTTTTTAATTTCACCTCTAATTAAAAAATTTTTGAAGAAGATTTGAAATAGTCAATGTCTACTTCTTTTTTACTAATACAATCTAGGTTTGTTTCATTCCACCAATTTACGTCGCGCCCGTTAGAAAAGTTCATCCATTCAAATATATCAAATCACTTAAGTGAAATTACCAATCCGTGTGGAACTATCCATTTTTTAAGGGCTTATAAAATTCCTCTCGGATGTTCCTCTATTACATAAAAGTAGAGCACGTCCAGGAAACCCCGACGGATGGCAAAATCCTGCTTGATCATTACTGATACTTTAACGAGCGTTTATTGTCAAAAACATGCGAACAACGGATAAAAAGTAGGCCTAATAGCCGCAGGTGAAACTCACGTAACGTTTTGTCATGATAACGTGTTCATCATATTGTACCTCGTGTCATGATCAATATGAGCTTTCCCCCAACCAACAAGGAAATGTTATGTTGCCTTTTAACAACAAAAATTAACATACTGCATATTCTTTTCCTCCTACACGTGGCATTCTTTTCCTAGAGAATTGGCCGATTAAAGCGTTCAGCAGTAACACAATTATCCACAATTATCTTGTCTTTATCTCCCATTCAAGGTCTACAAGGTAATAAACAAATAAGTATAGGCCTGACGATAGAAACTGAACACTGTAGAGGCGCAGATGCGCAGTGAACAACACCTCGTTGCGAGGCTAACAAAATTTTCATTCATTTCGCACATGCGTACAACAGTCTTTTCCAGTGTTTCATAGTGTGAACACCGGCTGCAACAAGGCTGCCGAGAACATTAGACGCGCGCGCGCGTGAGAGAGAGAGAGAGAGAGAGAGAGAGAGAGAGAGAGAGAGCGAGAGAGAGAGAGAGAGCAGTGGATGAGCGAGACGGTGTACTATTTACGCGTTGTCTCCCTTCTCTCCTCTCTAGAGCTCTACTTTTAAGTGGAGTAATTCATTTGCTGGGTGGGCGCAGCTCAGCGACCAAAAAAGGCTGTCACGTTTCTAAACACTTATACCCTCTGTATTTTTTGTAAAGTATAAAATGGCTTCTACAATGCAATAATGTATATTGTCGTTAAGACGTCAACAGAAGGTGCACACCTGTACACAGTCCTTGAACGCAGAATCTCGACGTTTCAACTAAATGAAATTCGTGACTGCTTCAGGCCGTAGACACTAAAACTAGTTCGGAAACGTATATGACATTAACTACGTGTGACATAAGCTACAGGTTTCTCGGAACATCTGATTTCCAAGGTGTCTGTTTTTGCACTACTGTAAACACAAATGTTTAAAATAAACATACCATACGAACCGACTAGGTCCATGCTGATTCTCAGCAGCTAATCTACGAAAAATCGCGTTCCACTTTGTTGACTATTGTCCGTTGTTCTACAATTGGACACAATCACGCAATACTTATATAAACAGAGTATGTGTCGCGTCACGGGGAGGAATGATCGCCTCCGACGTTTGGCATAATACGTTTACTAGAAAATGGCACGTTTTACAGAAATTTTTTTTTATAGTAAAACAAAACAGCAGTCGAATCATGTAACATGGGAAGCGTGGCAAGAAATAAAAACGCAATAACAAACATTTCTCCAATGTGATTGATGTTCCTACCATTGGATTGTACAGGCCAGTTTACGCATACTACATCACGTGTACTTTACTTAGACACGACGTCAAAGTTATTTGCTGCTGCAACGTTGTACATAACACTCGGCACTATGTCACGGACTAGAAGTATAAGAAACATAAATATTGAGATGCTAAAACATCCCACTTTTAGTACCGACTGCTAAACGTTTTATCAAAATAAGTAAAAATTCAAACTCTTTTGTTGGAACCTGATGTCTCTGCTTCCAATAACCAGCCTGATTACAAAAGTACGGGAAACTTCACACAACTCGACAGTTGCATGCATGCACGCAAATATCTTGTTTTTCACTTCCAAAAGCATGTTTCAGCTTTGTAGGAGGCATCAATAACGTGTGACCTATAGAAACACACAACAAACAACGTAATGCTTTTATACACAGCACGACTACAACAGACTGATATGGCCGGCCTGTATAAACACGTTGGCGATTCTTGGAAAAACTACCATTCAACATCTTTGGGACCAACACTGATTTCGGCTCGCCATTCCCCTCGCACCTGAACGGTAGGCGACAGTATTAAGCATGGCAACCACATCTCGTTTTTTTATCTAACAGTGCGTGGAAGTTATTTCAAAACTTAGAATATTGTTTTATTATTCCAACAGCAATTTACAGGTAGGAATATTCTGAACTTTACTCCTTTCCTGCCTTAACGTATCTGCAGATGATCATACTGAGCAATTAGTCTGTGTACAACTAAACACCCACCTACCTTACAAAACTGTTGCCACGTTCGTCTATGGACACAATATAGGAGAGAAAATATTCAGAGTAACTTTAAATTGTCGTCGTGATGTAACCAAGTGTCATAAAAGATCATTGTAATTAACTGAAATAACTGATGACCGGGATACGGGTGCTGCCGTTATCGAATTTACAATCAAATAAAAAATAATTGAGTCTCTTTTTTTTCACTGGCGCAAAAGTTGATCATCTAATTGTTTTAAATACAATTACATACACTGTGTGTTAATAAACTTTCTCATCACACTATTGTCAAATTCCCAATATAAAAAGTTGTTAATAATCATTGCAAGACGTAAAACAAACCAGCATAAACTAACACCACTGTTTATGGTTGCCCCCCCTCACCATCACGGATACAAAAATGTATGTTCACATTACGATCACCTGAATTCGCCAACCGCTTGGCAACGAATAATTCTCGTCATAACAAAACAGGGTGCGAGAGAAAAGAGACTGTGGAGGAGGACAATAGATGGATAGAATACGCAAAATTCTCAGCCCTGGTCTGCGGAACAACTGGAAAAACTCTTACCCCACTCGCCTCTAAAATTATGGATATTTCCTGGCTTCTTTCGTCATAAGTCTGGTTGGTGTAACTGTTGTCGTGAAACCTTACGACGTTTATTCTGTACAGGATTACACAGTTCGTTGTACTGTACAGTGCAATGACACACGGTAACCGTGTTAAGGAGGAAATCTCGTCTCGTACCGGAAACCGCCAACCGACACACGTGGACGAGTACGCGGAGTTATTACTACGCCATTTCCCAATGCTTACGGTCCTCTGATGTTTGCTAACAGTTATAACTTTATAAGAATAGCAAACACACAAAAAGCTTTTTCTAAATAATCACTACGGGCGTTACTCTACCAAACTTAGCACCCGCAGTTCATCAATATCGTAACACGACCGCGTGAACTGGTCGCCGCGTCCGTTTCTATTTACTCTGAAGCAAGAAAAATCTCTTATACCTTATCTTCAGTTCCGTCTAATTCGCACATTTGTGGATTTAGATAGGATCGCTCCGAGCACTACAACTATACTCCTACTAAATGGAATGCCTTAGATAACTGAAAAACTGTACAAATATATTTACCATAAACGTAGTAAGAATATGAGACTTGAAAATAAAATATGCTGCAAGTTATTTTTAAAATAATAAACTATAAAGCGTCCTGAGGTACAGAACCGCTCACTATTTTAAACGAAATATATTCATCACTACAGTATTTTGTTTTCTCTGGCACTACAACAGTCCCTGTTGAACCCTGGCCTGTTCAATGATTCTTCTCTGTCCAGAGCCTTACTCCTCCAACCTGCCACTCGCATCTCCCTTAAATCCCCTTCCACATCTTCACACCATCTCCTCCTTACTCCCTTCCGCTTCCTTTCCAAATGCCATTTTTGGGCCTCGATCACGTCTCATTCTCACCACGTGCCCCAACCATCTCAACGTTTGAGCCTTCACTGCCGCAACTATGTCCGCTTCCCCATAAACGTCTCTTAGCTCACGATTCTTTCTTATCCTCCACATCTCTCCGTCCCACACGGGTCCATAAATACTTCTCACAAATTTCCTCTCCAAAACACCAAGGTTTTTCATATCTTCTAACTTCAGCATCCATATCTCGCTCGCATATGTTACTACAGGTCTGATTACCATGGTGTATATTTTCTTTTTGACATTTTTTGATATATTCCTGGATTTGAATATATTTTTTAGTGTGTAGTAGCTTCTGTTTCTTGCTGCTACATTCATTATTATATGAATTTAAATATTAGATAAATTTAATTATTAGAAAAATTACGTAAACCTCGATTATACTACAATTTAAAAAAATTAAACAACAACTGTAAAGCCCACAATCATAAAATGAGCAGTAATAATTATGAAATAGCGCATTTTTTTAATTTCAATTTATAATCATCATGTCTAAACGAGGAACAATTTGGTCCTAGTTTTTAAGTTCATATACATTTCCATATACATCTATGATATATAGTGCTACATCTAATACGTTTCACAAATTTACACAATTGATAATAATAATATGTACGGTTTCTTTGCAAACCTATACTAAACGTTTTTGACAAGGTGGACCAAAATTTGCAAAGGATGTCGAGATATACAAATTTTGTCACATTATCGAGATTTCAGAGTTTGTCTTTTACTATAACTATAATTTTTTTAATCGATATGGGTTAAAATCATATTTAATACCGTACATGGATATTGCGATTGTTTTTCAAAATTTAGTTTGGGCCGTGGTGTTCCAAAATTTTGTAATTTCGAAAAGTGAACACTATATTTGGAGGTTGGTTAAAATTCTTTTTAATTTGATACCCCACATGGAATTTTGTAATTTTTTTTTAATCTTGATCTCTCAGACTTTGGTATCCACCCCTCCTACTTTTGGGGGATCACTCTCAAAAACAAAAGTGCGGTCTGTGAGGTAAAAAGTGGGGATATGCATGTTATCGGTTATACGTTCAAAAGGTATCGTGAGACATATCGCAAACATGCAGTCAGAGAGAGGCAACCAAGTTCCAACGGATGAGTTAAAACATAGAACCTGCTACGCTCGTTCAAAAACGGGCCTACGACGCAGGCGGACACCATATTTCTTTACAATCGAATTACAAACATACACAGAACGAATTTCCAAAAGAACTGATCACATTAACCTGGACTCCAACCTGAAGCATTCGAGCGAAGCCCCTTCCTCAGAAATTTCAGCTCTACACCTATCTGCGAACGTGGCACTAAATCAGACCTATGGAATTTCTCGTGCGCACAAACTACTGGCTCGTACATTCTATATCATATCGGAACGTGACCTTGGCGAAGTAAGCAGATATATACAACTGATAGTATTAAAAAGCATAATACTCCTACTATATACAGACTACTTGCATTCAGAACAACCTGTTGACAGTTGAGCGTTTTCAGTTCCAACGATAACATCCATTCTTTTTTGCCTGTCTGTCGTCGGTCTCCTATGTCAATAATGTCAAAGTCATCTCGGGACAAATATCTGCGGGCCTGAGTGCCGCACAAGACACAGGGCGTATTTCCTCTGAGCAGAAAAAGAAACACTGACCCATGTTTACCGTAATTTAGTATGTTGACGGAACGAAGGAAAGAGAAGAATTTTGTGCTTGGGGTTTCATTAGTGAGGTACATACGGGATGTATTTTATACGCATCGACCACGTAGCGTCACCTTAACAATCACAATCCTTCTCATACCAATTTCTACTTTTTTCCGATGATTACCGAACAAAATAAATTTGAAAATTTCGGATCAGTATGTATGAAATTGGTCCGTCTTAACCCATCAAAAATTTTTTTGCTTTTATTCGAACTACAGGCTACGCACATTGTCATAATTATTTCTCTTAGTGCTAATTAGAAAAATCGCCGGATGTAATTCTCAAAATTTTTATTTTTTTATTATTAAATCAGTATGTCTTGGGTTAGTCATTCTTTGTGTTGTTGCAAGCTACTGTTTCAAGTTATTTGTTTACATACTTGAAAAGCCATAATTACTGATTTTAAAATGTATGCTTATGATATCACAATTAAGTACTCCATACAATTATTTAATAATACTACTGAAACACACGCATCCAAAGAACGTGATAATCAGTCACAACTGAAGTTAAAGAAGTATATAATGACTGTCATCCAGTTATATATAAATAGTCTTTCAAGTAAATAATTACTTAATCTTGTAATAATAGTCTGATGTGTCTGAATTTAACAATTCACTTCAACTGTTCTTGTTTTTTAACAAAGTTTTATAATAAAACCTCTCAGACTAGAGCTGTTAGGAACACTATGCCATCTCCAGGTCGTTTCAATTGCCTTGGCGAACCACAGTTTGACCCGTACGTTATAAGTTGACGTCTCCTGACCTGAATAGAACAGGCGGCGAATCGACTTTACGGCCGCTTGTGGGCAGTGTTTAAAACCTGTGAATAGTGTAAAAAGTAGGATCAGATGGTGGTTAGTTATTCGTAATTACTATGACTCATCTGTACACAAACTAAATTTCATCACCGTTACGGTTATAAACCTTCATTGATGCTTCAAGTTCACTGACCTGTACAGTAGGTCCACCTCAATTTGACCCATCCTTACCTCATTGTTTCAGTGTACTTTGCTTTAAAATTACTACATACTCGCGCTAATAACTACAAAGATACGAATACTATAAAATATTTAAACTGTTTAAACCTAAAAATCTGCGCACTAAAAATCCGAAGCAGATCATTAGAAAAGTAATAATTTGCAGATTTCACTCACTGATTAGCGAGACAGTGTGGATCAACGACGAGGCTACAGTAGCATACTGACTGTATATCACTAATACATGTGTTACTTCGGTGTTCTGAAGCGGAGTACGGTCGCTACAAACCAATGGTCCAAGGAATACATTTGGAGGGTCGCAAAACAGTACCAATAACTAAATAAAATATTAATTGCAGACATCAAATATTGGACTGAAACTAGTAAATAACGTAATCGATTTTAGAACTGCACTTTTGGCTCTATTGTCATTTGGAATATATAAAGTAATATAATACGACGTGAGAGTGAAACTTAACTCTTATAAACTCAACAGTCATAAACTTATTGTTGGGATCTACATGTCAAATATCCACTGATATTTTGTAGCCTATAGAAAACTACGATTTTGTGGATTAATTATGTTTCGTTTTCGTTATAATAAACGTTTCCATTAATAATGTACTGTAGTTCTACTTCCGTTAGTAAATGATTTTATATAGATGATAATCAATAGTATTATTTCTGTGTTGTTGAACCAGTATGTTTTAAAATACTGTTCCCTTTGCAGGCTACGTAGTTATTTTTGAAATGAAACTTCAAATACGGCACATGGTCCCCCGCTCACTTGACTCGGCTAAAGACAATCTCTGGTTTCACAGTTGGTAACATTAGATTTGCTAATGAATGTACACAGTAGCATTAATTATTATACAATTATTAAATTCTTGGGTTCTTTTGACCATGATATAGAAATAAAAATGTCTTATATGAAGAACAAAACATCACAAAAGAGTAATAACAATGGAATTATTCTAAATAAATACTTAAATCTACTGTTGTGAACAAAACAAATGTCGGACTATGTCCGTGTGATAAAGTAAACAAGTTTGGTTATATTGTTCATTGAATGTTTATAATATTGAAATCATAATTAATTTAAATTAAATTAATTTGAAAATTATTAGTGAAAGTGGTTAAATAGTGTTACAGTGATTTGAAAAGTTATAAGTGCCTCTAATAATTGAAAGGGTATATAAAATTCTGAAGTCCGAGATAGTGTATTATTGGTTAATTAACACCATACTTGCTTGATTTTACACTCCTTTATTTATTTCACTTTTATTTTTTATTCACTGTATAATTTAATTGATATTTAATATCCACTACACAACACTGATACGATATTTCGTTAAGTCGACCCGAACAGAGGTTATGATTTCTATTGTAGACATAGTACATAACCTAATTCGCACTTTGGGGTTAAAACATCTGACCGGCTTTACTAGGTTAAACACGAAATTTCCGTCACAGGAGGCGCGTGGTGTCCTCTTAGAGTACACTGTAGACTGTCTTCTCACCTTGACCCAATTCTCGCTTCGACTGACAGGTGATGAGTGCTGATCGGTCAATTTGTTCCAATTTCCGTAATTAATCGGCAACTCTCATGAAAATAGACGCTCTGAAGCGTTGTTTGCGGGGGTTCATGGCTAAAATAAAGGGTTTCACAAAAGTATTTACGGGTGCTCAGAATTGATTAACACTTTTATAATTGATACAACTCTCTTATCTGATATCCAATTAACAATTCATTAATGCCATTCATGTGTACTCTTTGAGATGAACATTTTGATGCCCCATACGATATGTTTTTGTTCAGTAATAACAAACTACTCATCTTAATATTTGCCTTATTTAAGATTTTCATACAAAAATGTTAAAATTCCTGACTTATTTACTTATTTATGATTAAAAAATGATATTTACTTACAAACCATTGAGTGTAACATTATTTTACAATAATTAATAATGTCACAATATTATAAGAATCATGTTTGGCTAGCTAAGCCTAACCCAACCTTGGTTCCTGACATCTTAATTCTCTTTCTTATATTAATATTACTAACTTTATTGTGATGTAACTGATCACAATTGTTCCTTATAACTCCCTACAACTTTTACAACAATACTAATGACAAAAATCAATAATTATTTCTTACAATTAACATAAATAATTTGTCTAGGCATAGCACACTGGCCTATAATAGTTGGAACATTATTCTTTTCATATTTTAACAATTTTATTTCTAATACAAGACAACTATTCTAAATTGTTCTTGATCCTCGACTTTCACTTTTATGACACTAATAATGACAATTATTAGCAATAATTGTTTACAAATAATATTAATAAGTTATCCAGGTATACTGGCCTATGGTACTGTACACATTATTTTCTTTCTTATGTTAAAATAATTACTTTTGCAAACAGACAATTACTTTACATTGTTCTTGATAACATAACAATTCAACTTTCACTACAATAATAATGATATAACTTAACAATAATTATTTACTATAAATAACATAAACAATTGTTCTAGGCTTATTGGCCTATGATAGTGACCCTTAATTTCCTTCTTGTCTTGACAATACATGTTTTTTCCTATTATATCATTATTCTAAAACATTCTTCACAATTTACTGAAACTTTGACAACATAGTTGATCACTTAATATTGTTTTTCTTACTTATTCTAGTTGTTATTAGCTTCAGCATCAGTATTCTGAAATGAAACATTTTACACGTTGAATCAGTTCACTCGCAACTCGAAGTACTCATGTGTCCCACGACACGCCAATTTTGTTATATAAATAAGACTGTAGTATTAGATAAAGAAAAAATTTAGTGCTGTTGGTGCGTTCTATGTTATTAAAGTTTGGAATCGCTGATCTACAGAACACCCACAAAAGTAAAACGTGAAGTTACTGGTCTGGAATGAATGTTAACACGTTAGTGAACATAGTTTAAGACAACGGACTGAAATTGCCACATGTGTGAACATGTCACTTCAGTTTTGCGCAGTCAAATTACCAGCCGTTTGCACACATTTCCATTTTAACAACGTAAGTAGATGTATTAGACGTATTCACCATTACCAAATATATAAAATCTGATTCGAAACCTGACTGTATTATCCAGTATACACACTAGAATCGAAATCACGGCCTCTTCCTTAGAACTCTGAAGAGATATCCAGTCTGAAAGTTTGGAAGACTAGCCTGAAACCCTATTTTAACAAGCGTTTTATTTATAACTGTAACAACCTCACATAATCAAAATTGATTGTGTGCACGCGTTTACTTTAACGCACCAAAACAATTATACCTGTTAGAACAATGAGCTCTTGAGCTTATCACACCCCCTCTCTTTCAACGACAAGAACCACAACTATAATTTCGTACGAAACGTTTTAAAATTTATTAGACAGAAAACGGCAAGTGTTTGTTTAACGCAGGCTAAAAATTATAAACACTAACGTAAGCCTCAAGTACTGACACGAGACATACTAAGTTCCAACCTCAGTGCTTACAAGTTTTGGAATCAACGTAACTTTGGAACATTTATCACCTGCAGCAATTGATGTACAGCTAATTTGGTGATGAAGTAAAAACAGTTTTAGATAACAGAAGAAAAACAGCCTTCAGCAAACAATTTCTGCAAAAACTAGGTACTGGTCGAAATTTTTATAATTCAACTTAAAAGTGGCACAGTAAATGTAGCATTTTATTAAAAAAATTGATGTTTCTGTTCCACTATATTAAAACATTTAAGTCAAAATGTCTAGGTGAAACAGAATTGTCCGTTTTTATTTTAAATACGGTCTTACAATAAAACGGTTGAGTCAGAAATCGTAAATTACATTGTAGCTGTAAAAACTGCTAAAAATTTTAAAAAAAGGTTACTTTTTTGTGCTTTTCCTATTTCCAATGAACATAATATCTACTGTCAAAATATTAAAAAGTTGCAGCCTCATCTATAAAAATTAAGTTGCAGAGATTTTCTAGAACACATGATCATGGATTTAGAAGGCAGAAGAGGACCACTGGAAGGACGCACAAGAAGTGGCGTGACCGGTGAATTTTGATGACGATTATTACGACACTTTCGATTTCAACGATTCGTGGGTAGCGAGACTAAAGGCCCCTACACACCTTCCAATCCGATCCGATCCGATGTCCTAAATGTAGGATGAAAATAGCAAATTGTATAGTGTGTAGGACGATCGTCCTTACAAAAAAGTTGGAATCCGATTTAGAAAGTCGGGCGGTCCTCCCCATCCGACTAGCCGACTTAGGACAGATCCCCTCCACCTTCCATCCTAGATCGTAGTGTGTAGCGCAGTCGGGCGTCGGTTCCGATTAGTTGTTTATTTTCTTTTCAGCGGACTGGAAGTTGTTGAACGTGTTTTTCATTTTGTTTTGAGTATATAGTGAGTAAAATGGCTAAAGACGAATGTAGAAATATTTTATTGAACTCTCAAAATGGTATTACGGTTTTAAAAAAATTCGGAAATCGTCTGAGTTCAATTGCTTCAACAATATCGAATGGGTAAATTTCTATTTCCTTTAACCACTTTGTTGCCCAAAATTTCCTTTCTGGTGGGGGCTTTTGGAGGATCAACAGTATTGTAAGAGCAACCCCGATTTTTTTATTTTTCGACAAAAACCGTGCCATTGCGAGGGTGTGACCAGGTCGGAAATCTCAATGGTACCGACTAAAATGACGAGATCGGAGAAAGAAATTGGACACTATGGATAGCGATCTCCTTTCCTAAATTGGAGATCGGATCGGATTGGATTGGAAGGTGTGTAGGGGCCTTAACGTATTCCAGTCACGAGTTAGTGCAATTAACGCACAGTTTTGCATCTCAAACGCTTACTGCCCGGTTATGTTAACATTTCTAGTGTATACGTTCTACGACTTTTCTGTTACGTAACCTTGAGATGTAGGGATTTACAGACGATTTATCTTGAAGTACAGTAACTGCAAAGTACGTGTGCGGTTTGGACAGACTGTACCCAACACCGATCTGCTACGGCTGTCTCCTATATAACCAACACAAGACGCGCAACGTTAATAACAATGTATTTATGTTGTATTGTATTTGTATTGCATTTATAAATATAACTGTAACTGCAACATGGTCGGTGTGTATATTTTGGACGATAATTTGAAATGGCGAGTATTTCGGGCAACGTAACGCTTGGCTTTCGTAAATGATACACTATCATTTACTAGTTTCATTTCATACATATTGTAGCGTGACAGAAAATCCACTACATTTTAAGTCATGTGAAATCATAAAGTTTAATTACACCAACAAATGTTATAATAATATTGAATGACATTTAAATAAATCAGAGGAATGAACCACAATAAAATAAAAATCCTCACTACATTATATATAAAAACCACTGTTTTAAAAACCAAAGAAAGTATCGAAGCAACTCATCGACTCATAGTATCATATCAGTAAGTTACCCAGGAAGCTCAGAGCAGTAAACCAGTTATATAAGACCATATCAAGAAATATCGGTATGGAGAACCATACATGACTTCCATATTCTAAGATTTATATTTAAAATCATTTTCAGCCAAACAGCCAGGCTGTGTCTTACCTGCCTTTTTATTGCTGTATTAAATGAAAAATATTATATTACATTAAAATGAAAAAATTATAACTTTATTGCCTGGCAACAAAATTATTTTATTTTTAACAATTACCATTGTTTCAAAAAGTTTAAATAAATTTTCAAGTACTTTACTCTTGTTAAAACGTAAAAGGTTGCAGGTAAACTACCCCTTCCCCTTAACCGATCTTCACCAAAATCGAAAGTCATTGAGACCTCTACAATTCAGGGACGTATGCAAAACATTATTTGATTCTGTTTGCATTTGCGGCTGTTATCGTTTGCCATAGAAAATACGCTTGATAAAAAAAACGTTGCAGGTAAACTACCCCTTCTCCTTAACCGATCTTCACAAAAAAAAAATAGGTCTTGAGTACTCTACAAATCAGGGCTGTATGCAAAACATTATTTGATTCTGTTTGAATTTGCGGCTGTTATCGTTTGCCATAGGAAATACCCTTGTTAAAACATAAAACGTTACAGGTAAACTACCCCTTTCCCTTAACCGATCTTCACCAAAATCAGCAGATCTTGAGAACTCTACAATTCAGGGCTGTATGCGAAACATTATTTGATTCTGTTTGAATTTGCGGCTGTTATCGTTTGCCAAACAAATAAAATTACCCTTGCTAAAAAAAAACCGTTGCAGGTAAACTACCCCTTTCCCTCAACCGATCTTCACCAAAAACAATAGGTCTTGAGTACTCTACAAATCAGGGCTGTATGCAAAACATTATTTGATTCTGTTTGAATTTGCGGCTGTTATCGTTTGCCATAGAAAATACCCTTGTTAAAAAAACGTTGCAGGTAAACTACCCCTTCCCCTTAACCGATCTTCACCAACATCGAAAGTCATTGAGACCTCTACAATTCAGTGACGTATGCAAAAAATTATTTGATTCTGTTTGAATTTGCGGCTGTTATCGTTTGCCATAGAAAATACGCTTGATAAAAAAACGTTGCTGGTAAACTACCCCTTCCCCTTAAACGATCTTCACCAAAAACAATAGGTCTTGAGTACTCTACAAATCAGGGCTGTATGCAAAACATTATTTGATTCTGTTTGAATTTGCGGCTGTTATCGTTTGCCATAAAAAATACCCTTGTTAAATAAACTTTGCAGGTAAACTACCCCTTTCCCTCAACCGATCTTCACCGAAAACAATAGGTCTTGAGAACTCTACAATTTAGGGCTGTATGCAAATAATCATTTGATTCTGTTTGAATTTGCGGCTGTTATCGTTTGCCATAGGAAATACCCTTGTTAAAACATAAAACGTTACAGGTAAACTACCCCTTTCCCTTAACCGATCTTCACCAAAAACAATAGCTCTAGAGTACTCTACAAATCAGGCCTGTATGCAAATAATCTTTTGATTCTGTTTGAATTTGCGGCTGTTATCGTTTGCCATAGGAAATACCCTTGTTAAAACATAAAACGTTACAGGTAAACTACCCCTTTCCCTTAACCGATCTTCACCAAAATCAACAGATCTTGAGAACTCTACAATTCAGGGCCGTATGCGAAACATTATTTTATTCTGTTTGAATTTGCGGCTGTTATCGTTTGCCAAACAAACAAAATTACCCTTGCTAAAAAAAAACCGTTGCAGGTAAACTACCCCTTTCCCTCAACCGATCTTCACCAAAAACAATAGGTCGCGAGTACTCTGCAAATCAGGGCTGCATGCAAAAAATTATTTGATTCTGTTTGAATTTGCGGCAGTTATCGTTTGCCATAGAAAAAAAATCTACAGACAGACAGACAGACAGACACACAGACAGACAGACACACACACACAGACACTTTTCGGAAAACGATTTTTTTCATGTTTTGAGTGTAGTAGAATCAGAATCTGCAATAATCTCGAACACGATTTTTTTTGCCATCACCATACTTCCATTCCTTAAGGAATATGGAAGTAAAAAAGGAGAATCAATTAAAGAGTGGTGAATACCAAAATACCCAAAAACAAGAAGAGGGAAGAATAAAGTTTGTGATCAGGAAGAAAACAATACCCTGAAACCTGTATAGAAGAATAAAGTCAGTTCAGTGAATAAATTAAATGTTCCAAACTAAACCTCAGTCGAGATAACACCAAGTACCTTGGTTTACCCAAGAATGAGCAAGGAAGACCAGAAGAGTGAAGACTAGACGAGGGACAAGAATGAAGACTAGAAGAGGGACAAGAATGAAGACCAGAAGGAAGATACGAAGAAGGACAAGAAGGAAGACAGGAGGAGAGGAAGAAATAGTATGAAACAAACACCGTAGTAAAACCTATTATTATATAAACTACTATCAACCCCAAACCCACAAAAACTATGCAAAAGAAAGTATAACATACCCAAAATCTTATAAAAATGTAATTATTGAGAAAACTAAAGTGCTGTATAGCGTTATAAGGAGTGCACCGACTAAAGCTATTGTGTAATAAAGAAAATAAACTAGTCTTAACAGTCCATGATTACTAAAGGTCTGGTCTGAGATAATAAGACTCAAAATATCAGAACCAACAGTGAAAGTGAATTTGTGTAAGTGTTTTTTAAAAAATGCAATAAACTTAAAAGTTGGTGATAATATAACTTATCAGTATGCTATATCACAACTTTGATATCTAATAATAAGCAGCATAATAAAATAATAAAATGGAAGATTTCCAGTATTTTATTATTTTAATGTAAATATTTACAAGACATTTGTAAAAAATGATAATAAATAGAGTATGTGAGTTAATGTTTACTGATGTAGGGGATCACAATAATAATGGTTTAAACCAGAAAGGACTGGTATTAATATAGTATTAATAAGTGTAAAATGTTTAAATAGACTGTTTATTCACAGTCCTAAAATCAATGTGTTGATAAATGTATTTGTAAGGTTTTTAGAAAATACGATTTATGTTATGTGTTTTAAAAGGAATTATGTTTGATAAATAATAACCGACATACCATTAATAATGTTCTAATAGGTATGCTATGTTAGCTCAAAAATAGTTAAAGGATATATGTTCAAACCATATCTGCAATATGTTCAATTGTGCAGATTGTTAAACAATGTTCATAATTATTTATTTTAATAACTGTAGTGTTAATTAACTACTACAGCACACAATAAGTTATAAACCATGTTATTTTCATATAATTGTAATTATGTAAAGTCAGAGGAGGAATTAAGTTTAAATTATTTGAGAAAGAAAGAAATATAAAATTCTAAAATCTAGGCCATTTGGTGAAATCACAGAACCAATATAAACTAGTATAATTCACTTATAAATCCTGTAAACTACCAAGATTTATATAAGATAACTCAATTAACCACTACTGGGAATGATCCTATGAATTAAAATGATAATAAGGAAATATACCTTAACATTTTGTAAATTTTCAAAATATATAAATCAATTAATTTTAAAGAGCAATGTCAAATTTACAGATTAACACAAAAAACCAGTTCAAAGGTGTAATTTATATGTATTTAAGGAAAGGAAGAGGAATATGACTAATTAAAATTTATTATAATAGTATTAATAATATTTAAAATGGAGGGAATTCGTATAAAGACGGAAATCCAATTTTGAGCCTATATTTCCAAAATGTGAACAAAATTTGTTAATTTCCACAAAATGTCTACAGATATGGACTATAATACATCAATTTAAAGGGAATGAGATGATTAAACCAATAATAAGGTTAATAATTCATAAAAGTAAGGAATAAAATAGATAAATTCTATATATAATGTAATATTTTATCATGTGTACAGGTAATCGAATATGTTAACAATACTTTTTCAAAGATTAACTGGGCCAGATTTATGACCAAGTTAATTAGTCTTTTGTTGAATATCAAGCTGGACAGTTGTGTAAAGAACGTTTCCTTAAATCGAGAAAAATGGTACTAGCGTTTAGCCATTGAAATAAGTGAACGAGAGTTAGACGGTTTAGACACTTTTTAAAGCTAAAGCTGTTAATACATTCACGACAATAGTGAAAACAAACACTTAACTCCATAATACGAGTGATAGAAACAAGTAAAACACTATATCTCAACTGATTTATTCTGCAATTCCTAACCAATAACTTGAAAACTTAACCGCAGAAGTTGAACACATAGAAAATAAACTAACTAACACAAGTTTACACAGAACACTTCACCAGAATACACCAAATAGATTAACAGACATATTACACCAGTGCGGGGACATTTTAAACCTTAATAAAGGGAATTTTATTGTGATTTTCTGACACGACGCATATGCTGTAACTTAGTCCAACTCGAGTAGCGGCCATCTTGAAAACGGAGTCTGCTAACCATATCGCAGTGACGTCAGTCTTCATTGGTTTGACAAAACATTTATATTCAAATATTATATACTGGAGTTATTTAAATACTATTGAATAGTAATTATTGTATTTATTTTTTAATTGTTAATGTTATACTTTCTCGTCACCCTTCTCTGACTATTAATTCTAATCGCTCAAAGAACCTGTCTTTTAATATAATATAACATAAAATTTTGTTCTGTACGACACAATCGATAATCCCCGAGACAGAGTCGATAATTGCTCTCCATCGGTAATATATCGATTATTTATTTAAAATTGTCAATAAATCTTTATATTTCCATTATTTTGTATCTGTTACTTATTTCACAGGGTAATTTAAGGGTATTTATAAGGCTGAAGGACTTAAGTAAGAAGAATATATTTTATCTGAACGAAATATTGGACCAGTCAGGAAAGTCACCAATCGATTATTACCTGGAGTTAATCTATTTAACTCCAGACTTGGTTCAAATCTTCAAGAAGTGCTCGACGGTCAATAAATACCTACCTGTTATTAAAATTTTACAGAACCTTTTTAAAACAGATGTATTTCTCATTTAAACACATTATTTAACATAACAAAATTATTTTATTTGAAAATTCTATTTTTATTGAATTTTCCATATACATTTTATTCTTTTGTAACGACCGGCATACAACGGTCTGGTGACCAAGTGGCTAGCCCAAACAGTGGGGCTTGATCTGATTACACCACTACAGGGTCTTCTTACAAAGTGGCGTCCAACTTAGAGGGCTTAATAATCTAAGCTTGGCAGCGATTAATAAATAGAGACAGAGAAAGATGCAGAGACGAGCTACATCGAAAAAGAGGGCGGCAGAGGCCGAAAAAGAGATTGACATGGGGGATAAGGAGGCAACACCCGTTGAAGATCCGGAAGAGTTACTAACCCAGGTGGAACCGAAACAACCAGTACCACCAGAGGAACAAGCAGAAGTAACAACACAGACAAGGGAAGTCAATGTCCCAGAGAAGGAGAAACCATCACGAGCAGAGGATAGTAACATACAGGAGATGCTCAGGATAATGATGGAGAGGATGGAAGGAATGGAGAAGAAAATGGATTCCACTAACAAGGGCATGGAAGAAAATAGTAAGAAATTGAGTGAAGGCTTGAATAACAAACTGGATTCCACTAAGGAAGATTTGGGGGGAATAAATAAAAACATAGAAAATACCAACAAGAAGATTGAAGAAACCAGTAAGAATTTAGAAGAGAAGATGGAGGAAAACAACCAATCTTTGAATAAGAAGATGGAGGAAAACAATCAATCCTTGAATAAGAAGATGGAAGACCTGAAAAAGGACAACCAATCCTTGTGTAGGAAAATGGAAAGGAAAATGGAAGAAAATAATAAGAATTTAGAAGAGAAAATGGAAGAAACCAGTAAGAAAATAGAAAGTGACAACCAACAATTAAGGGAAGAATTGAGAGAGGACAATCAACTGCTGAGAGAAGAACTAAGGGAAGTTAACCAAGAGAACATGAATAAGTTAGACGAGAGGATTGAGTTAGCCAAAGAGGAGATAAATAAAAAGATAACTGAGACGAAGAAGTCCATTGTAAAGAAATTAGAACAGGAAGTCGTGGTTGTTAACCAGCAGATCCGAGAAGTAGACGAAAGATGTCGTCAAACAGAAAACGAAGTGCTGGAAGTCCGGGAAGTAATAACAAAGGAAATTACTCAGGTCCAAGAACAACAGAAAAATAAAATGGAGGAGACCAAGAAGTTTGCCTTGGAGGAAGTAAATAAAGTGAGGACCCAAGTAACAGAAAGATGCGACGGCGTGGAAGCCGCTATGGTGAACATAACCGGACAGGTGCGTCAGAGCCAGGAGGAGATAGAGTTAATAAGAAACAGACCATCGGGATATCACAATTTCCCCATGTCAGAGAACAGAGAATGGCTCAATTTCCGGCAATACAAACGGAAGCCTATGGAGTTCTTGGCACGAATAGAGGAGTACCTCGAGAAACACCGAGGGAACCGATGGGTCCAGAACAGAGAGATCCTTGACGAGTCGTTTCGGGAGGTGAATGACCATTGGTGGATGGCCAACCGGAGCGACATCGACAATTATGAACAATTCAAGAGCCTGTTCAAAGCCAAGTACTGGTCAGAGACCACGCAAAATCTCATAAGAGATAATATATGCCACGGCCGCTACAAACCACAAGTCGGCAGCTCAATGACGGCTTATTTCCTCGGCAAAGTGTGTATGGCCAAGCACTTAGAACCAGCCATACCGGAGGAATGCCTAATAAACAAGCTGTCTTACCATTATGATGAGGAGGTGATTCGTGCTAGGAGGGGCAGCCAGATAAAAACCATCCAGGCAATGACAGAACTCCTAGAGAATTATGAAAATGAAGATTACTACCGGCAGAGTCGTAGAAGAAGTGATGGGCCCGAACCAAGGACGTACCAGAACAATAACCAGGGTACGAACCACGTAAATACTGGGTACCAAGGAGGTCGGGCATACCCGCGAAATAACAATTCTAATAATGGAAATAATGTAAATAATACTAATTACAATAATAATAATAATACGGGTCCCAACCAGCAAAACCCGAATCGACCCTCGAATGGTTATCAGGGTAACCGCAATCCCTACCCTAATAACGTAAATAGTCAGAGAAGCCCCAATTATGGTAATAGTCCTTACCCTAATAATGCTAATCGTGCGGGTCCCAATAATGGTAATTTTAATAATAATAGGTATCCTCGCCCTAGAGTGAACTTCATACGAGCCACAGATGGAAGACAGCGAGGATTCAACCACAATCGACGAAGCAGTTACCGAAGATACGAAGAAAGGCGGAGTAGCCTAGAACGGGACCAACCGAGGTACTATCCGGCGCGTAGGAGCAATAGTTTGGACAACACTGAACAGAGGTCGCACCATGAACGACCGGAAGACCGTAGGACAGATCGGCAAGTAACCACTCTGAGCATCCCGAATGAGGCATCGAATAATATGGCTCAAAGAAACAATGATGCCGAGCCTTTAAACGGGCACAGGCAGTAAGAAATCGCCAGAACCCATTACTGCTTCTGACTACTGGGTATAATAATGATAATGAGTGCAATTTTGAGAATAATCACAATCGTATTACAATCATCGGGTGCAACTACCTGAAGGACATCAGACAGGAGTTATTGGAAGAGGATAATAGGAGTCCCACCAATAACTTCAATAATGAAATTATACATGTTGACGCCAAGGTAGAAGGCATCCCAGCCAAGTTAATGATCGATACTGGGTCGAACGTGTCAATAATAAGTACGACGGAACTGGAGAGGATACAGCAAGAGTGCGGGAGAACTTTACCAACATTGCCGTTGAATAATATTGTTTTGTTGGGAGCAACCGGCCGACAAAACAAAACTATACGTAGACAAGTCTCCGCCAGTGTGATGAGCTGTGGTATAGCGATTGACATGGAATTCTTGGTGGCGAGCGGTCTGCCATTTAATATACTGGTCGGGTGTGATGTGCTTAGGAGAAATTCCGCCATCATTGATCTAAGAACTGAAACATTGTCGCTGTTTTCTAACGGACATACTTGGACGGCGAACTTGGTGGGTAGTGACCAAGTCGTTCCCGATAGTATCCATCAGCAAATCCGAAAAATTAATTACATCCATCCAACATCTATAATCGAAAAAAGGATAGACGACACCTCCAATGAAGATTTATGGTCGCAAAAAATCCAGGAGATCAGGGATTTCCGGAGCGGTATAACTGGCGAAGGTTTAACAACAAACCAAGCAAACAAATTAATAGACATCTACAATAAATATAAATCAGTCTTTTCTGATGAGCCCGGTAAAGTGAAGAATTTCCAGTGTACTCTACAATTCCGAGACACTGTAGACTTTAACCGGAAGTCTTACCCCATAGCGCAATCACGAAAGCAAGCAGTAAGAGCTGAAATAGAGCAAATGATTAACCGTGACATTATAGAGAATAGCCATTCCCCTTATACAAGTCCTATCGTGGCTATTCCTAAGAAAAACGGACAAGTCCGTTTATGTTTAGATGCGCGCGAAATAAATAAGATGATCATAAATGACAGGACTTCGCCCGGTGAGACTGAGGAGATCTTAAAACGATTCCACGGTACCAAATACTTCACTACCTGGGATACGGTGTGCGGATACTGGCAGGTGGAATTACATCCACAGAGTCGCCAGTATCTGGCCTTTATATTCGAAGGGCGGAACTACCAGTTTAAGAGGTTGCCCTTCGGACTGGTAAACTCAGTCGCAGTCTTTGTGCACTGCATGGATCAGATACTTGGCCAAGAAGCACTAAAATTCACCACCGTATACGTCGTCGATGACTTGCTAGTGTCCTCAGAAACTTGGGAGGAACACTGCTACCGTGTGGAACATGTCTTACAGAAGCTAGCAGCAAACAATATTACTCTGAAGTTAGCAAAGTCTCATTTTATTGCTAAAGAGATACAATTCTTGGGCTTCATATTAAATGATAAGGGAATCTCACCGTCGGCTGAAAAAGTCGAAGCAATTCAGAACTTTCCTACACCAAAGAATCGAAGGCAGTTACAGTCGTTCCTGGGACTCTGTAATTATTACCGCAAGTTCCAGGAAAAGTACTCCGAACTGACTGCCAGATTTCAGCCGCAACTGTCATCTAAAAATAAATGGATCTGGAGTAATGAACAACAAAACATATTGACTCTTATAAAACAAAAATTCCTTAAACACATTATACTCCGCCATCCAGATTTTAACAAGCCTTTCTTTCTTAATTGTGATGCCAGTGACATCAGCCTCGGCACTACTTTATATCAAGAGGATGAGGAGGGCGAGCATCTTGTAATCTGTTTTGCCAGCAGAGCTCTGAACCAGAGTGAGAAAAACTATCATGTGACAGAAAAGGAGTTATTGAGTGTCGTGTTCGCGTGCGGAAAGTTCCGTACATATATTCTTGGTTATCCCGTTACCGTCCGGACAGACCATAAATCTATATCATTCCTTAAGAGATGTAAGCTGAGCCATGGAAGGTTAACGCGGTGGATACTATTGCTGCAAGAATACGACCTTAAGTGGGAGTATATCCCCGGAAGGAAGAATGTCGCCGCGGACGTATTGTCTAGAGTTGACATTGACAAGCAGACGTTCGAGGGGGAGAAGGAGAGTATTCTGAAGGTGTACCATATTCTCAGCAGCAGCGCCGGTCTACAATCAGTTCTAGAACAACTAAGCACACACCAACAAGCTGACCCGAAATTAATTACTATTATCTCAAGATTGGAAGCAGGAGATGAGACCATCTCCCAATATTACACTATACATAAGGGAATCCTGTTTTCCAAACCATCATTATATAAGGAGGAATGGAAGGTAATAATTCCGACCCATATCGAGAAAGAGATAGTGATCAGTTATCATGTTCGATATGGGCATATGGGCGCTTTAAAGGTGGTAAAGGCCCTTGGAAGAAAGCTGTTATATCAAGGACATCAATCGGAAGGTACGGAGGTATATTAGAAACTGTCGCATTTGCCAACTCGTAAAAACTAATAACGAGAAAAGAGAAGGGCAGATGATTCCAATAACATCGCAGTCTAAACTTGAGAAGGTATTCCTGGATATCTGCGGGCCATTTCCCCGCAGTGGAGGCCGCCACCGATACAAATATATCGTCATCATTATGGACCATTACACCAAGTTCGTGAAGCTATACCCAGCGAATCGGGCGACTACGAATAAAGTTCTTAATATCCTGATCGACCAATACTTTCCAACCGTCGGAAAACCGGTATCGATCATAACCGACCACGGAACGCAGTTCAAGGGGAGGAAATGGCGGGATACACTGCTGTCCATGGGGGTTCATACATACAAGACATCCGTATACCACCCAAGCAGTAACCCGGCCGAAAGAGTCTTGCGAGAGGTGGGGCGCCTATTAAGAACGTATTGCCATGATCAGTAGAGAAGGTGGCAAGAATACTTGGAGGCCACTGAAGAATTCCTCAACCTGGCCTACCATCCTGCCATAGGAATAACCCCATACTCAGCAATGTACGAGAGACAACCCCCTAGAGAGATTGAAGATATCTTGGAGTTCCCCAGAGAACATAAATATAGATTTGATAAAATTCAATTTTGTAATAAGGTGGCCGAAGATCAGGAGAAACGGCGGAAGAAATACAATAAAAGTATGGGTAAGGTTATTCATTATACCGTTGGAGAGAAGGTGTTGTTGAAGAATAGGGAATTACCCAGTTCCTTAGAGGGGATAACAAAAAAGTTATTGCTCCTGTATACTGGTCCTCATATCGTCTCAAAGGACAATAACAACAACACCTGCGAAATCAAGGAAATAAGTTCAAATAAAGTCAAGGGTGTCTTTAACCAGGCGTCCATGAAGAAATTTTATGATTAAAACCAACAACCAAATTCTAAAACAAAGGTAAGCCCATCTTACATAAAATAAAAAAAAATATTTGAAGGAAATTTTATGGCAATGATAGAAGAAGAATTAGAATTTAAAATCCCCTAATTCTAATAACAATGTAAGCCCATTACATACAAATTATTTGAGAAGAAACATTTTAGAAGAAGATATATAAAACCGAATTTTGAATGAAAATCCCCTAAATTCAAAATAACAATGTAAGCCAATTACATACAATTTATTTGAAGGAAATTATTTGAAAAGAAGAATAATATAAGAAGAGTTTGGACTTAAACAACCAAATTCTAAAACATACGTAAGATCACCTTACATAACAATTAGAAAATTTTATGGCAAGAATATAAGAAGAAGATAGAATTTAATACCTCTAAATTCTAAACACAATATAAGCCAATTATATACAATTTATTTGAAGGAAATTATTTGAAAAGAAGAATAATATAAGAAGAGTTTGGACTTAACCAGCCAAATTCTAAAAAGAAATATAAGCCCATATTATCTACAATTATTAGAAAATTTTATGGCAATGATAAAAGAAGAGTTAGAATATAAAACCAGCCAAATTCTAAAACATACGTAAGATCACCTTACATACCAATTATTTAAGAAAAACTTTATGGCAAGAATAGAAGAGAAGAAGTTTAAAAACATTATCAGCCAAATTCTAAAAAAAAATAGAAGCACATATTATCTACAATTATTAGAAAATTTTAGGGCTAGAAGATATATAAGACAGAATTTAAAAACCCCAAAATTCTAAACATAATGTAAGCCAATTACATACAATTTATTTGAGAAGAAACAATTTTGAAGGAAGATATGCATAAGAAGAAGTTAGAATAAAACAACCAAATTCTAAAACATACGTAAGATCACCTTACATACCAATTATTTAAGAAAAACTTTATGGCAAGAATAGAAGATATGCATAAGAAGAAGTTACAATAAATAAACCTCTAAATTCTAAACATAATGTAAGCCAATTACATACAATTTATTTGAGAAGAAACAATTTTGAAAGAAGATATGCATAAGAAGAAGTTAGAATAAATCAGTCAAATTCTAAAACAAAGGTAAGCCCATCTTACATAAAAAATATTTGAAGGAAATTTTATGGCAAGAATAGAAGAGAAGAAGTTTAAAAACATTAACAACCAAATTCTAAAACATCCGTAAGATCACCTTACATAAAAAATATTTGAAGGAAATTTTATGGCAAGAATATAAGAAGAAGATAGAATTTAAAAAACCCCAAAATTCTAAAACATACGTAAGCTTACCTTACATACAAAAACATTTGAAGGAAATTTTATGGCAATGATAGAAGAAGAAGAATTTTGAATGAAAAAATCCTCAAAATTCTAAAACACTTGTAAGTAAGCCAAGCTTACATAAAAATTATTTGAAGAAAAACTTTATGGCTATAATATAATAATATAAGAAGAGTGAATTTTGAATTATGTATAAATCAAGTTTCCCAAACCAAGTATAAGTACAACTTACCAACCAATTATAAATAAAACACTTTGGTGAGATAAACTGAAGAGATTTCATACCATATTTATGGTAAGCATAGAAGATAATTACCATGGTAACAAAGGATCATAATGGGATGAAGAAAGGAAACAGATTTAGAATTAAAACAAATAATTCTCGACAATATAATCCTGTCTAAGTTCAATATGAAGAGTAAAAACCTTTCCATAAAATGATGCTAAAGGAAATAAAAAAGAAAAATTTCTTTAATACGATTTGAGTGATTGAACATAATAAAGTACAAAAAACTTCTTTGAAATTATGTGAGAGTGAAACTTTGAAGTGGTATGAGGAGAAATTATGACCTCATTATGAAATTAATAAAAAACCATCATTCGCAAGTATAATAACAATGACAGGAATAATGTGAAAATAATGTCAAAGATTTATGTAATTAAACGAATTAATATAAAATGATTTATGAATTAAATGACAATTATGATAATGATAGTTATACAAATTCTAGAAAATAGAACAAGTGGAATTTTAAGAACAAAGAAACAGTCTAAAAAATGTCATAAAGATATGCTACTATAAATAATGCAGATTATAATGAAAAACCAGAAGGTAATAAAGAATTTATAACCAAAGGATTTATATGATAAGAAAAGTTGAAAAATGTAATAATAGAAGAGCTTCCTACCATAATATCAAATGAAAGAAACATCCAGTTAAGGAGTCAGAAGAACAACTGAGATAGGAATATTAAAATCTCTGAGAAGTATAATAAGTAATAAGTGAAGTATCCCAAAGATATTTTTTAAATAGTAACAAATGTGTACTATTCTGAATAATTTTTTAATCTGTCTGAAGATAATTCCAGCAGGATTAATATGTTTTTTGAGCAGAGATGATTTGCCTCTGTACTCAAATATGTGTGAAGTATTGGACAGCAGAGGAAAGTAGCGTACAGTGCCTCTCTGAACTGAACCAGCTCACAAAGTAGGGAACGATAGGGAGGAAATATCCCAAGGAGAAAATACTAAGAAGAAATATAAAAATGAAATAATAAATATGAAACTCAGATGACTATTACTATCAAGGAAGATCAAGTGAGAATGATATAAACTCAAATATAAATAAGAAAATTTCAAAATGGAAGGAAGTCCAGAATAATAACAAACATAGAATAATTATCATAAGCAATTGTTTCAAACAAAGCAAGTATAGTTTGAAAACATTACTTCTGGAGAAGGGCATTCTGTAGCGTGACAGAAAATCCACTACATTTTAAGTCATGTGAAATCATAAAGTTTAATTACACCAACAAATGTTATAATAATATTGAATGACATTTAAATAAATCAGAGGAATGAACCACAATAAAATAAAAATCCTCACTACATTATATATAAAAACCACTGTTTTAAAAACCAAAGAAAGTATCGAAGCAACTCATCGACTCATAGTATCATATCAGTAAGTTACCCAGGAAGCTCAGAGCAGTAAACCAGTTATATAAGACCATATCAAGAAAAAAGGAGAATCAATTAAAGAGTGGTGAATACCAAAATACCCCAAAAACAAGAAGAGGGAAGAATAAAGTTTGTGATCAGGAAGAAAACAATACCCTGAAACCTGTATAGAAGAATAAAGTCAGTTCAGTGAATAAATTAAATGTTCCAAACTAAACCTCAGTCGAGATAACACCAAGTACCTTGGTTTACCCAAGAATGAGCAAGGAAGACCAGAAGAGGGAAGACTAGACGAGGGACAAGAATGAAGACTAGAAGAGGGACAAGAATGAAGACCAGAAGGAAGATACGAAGAAGGACAAGAAGGAAGACAGGAGGAGAGGAAGAAATAGTATGAAACAAACACCGTAGTAAAACCTATTATTATATAAACTACTATCAACCCCAAACCCACAAAAACTATGCAAAAGAAAGTATAACATACCCAAAATCTTATAAAAATGTAATTATTGAGAAAACTAAAGTGCTGTATAGCGTTATAAGGAGTGCACCGACTAAAGCTATTGTGTAATAAAGAAAATAAACTAGTCTTAACAGTCCATGATTACTAAAGGTCTGGTCTGAGATAATAAGACTCAAAATATCAGAACCAACAGTGAAAGTGAATTTGTGTAAGTGTTTTTTAAAAAATGCAATAAACTTAAAGTTGGTGATAATATAACTTATCAGTATGCTATATCACAACTTTGATATCTAATAATAAGCAGCATAATAAAATAATAAAATGGAAGATTTCCAGTATTTTATTATTTTAATGTAAATCTTTATTTACAAGACATTTGTAAAAAATGATAATTAATAGTGTATGGGAGTTAATGTTTACTGATGTAGGGGATCACAATAATAATGGTTTAAACCAGAAAGGACTGGTATTAATATAGTATTAATAAGTGTAAAATGTTTAAATAGACTGTTTATTCACAGTCCTAAAATCAATGTGTTGATAAATGTATTTGTAAGGTTTTTAGAAAATACGATTTATGTTATGTGTTTTAAAAGGAATTATGTTTGATAAATAATAACCGACATACCATTAATAATGTTCTAATAGGTATGCTATGTTAGCTCAAAAATAGTTAAAGGATATATGTTCAAACCATATCTGCAATATGTTCAATTGTGCAGATTGTTAAACAATGTTCATAATTATTTATTTTAATAACTGTAGTGTTAATTAACTACTACAGCACACAATAAGTTATAAACCATGTTATTTTCATATAATTGTAATTATGTAAAGTCAGAGGAGGAATTAAGTTTAAATTATTTGAGAAAGAAAGAAATATAAAATTCTAAAATCTAGGCCATTTGGTGAAATCACAGAACCAATATAAACTAGTATAATTCACTTATAAATCCTGTAAACTACCAAGATTTATATAAGATAACTCAATTAACCACTACTGGGAATGATCCTATGAATTAAAATGATAATAAGGAAATATACCTTAACATTTTGTAAATTTTCAAAATATATAAATCAATTAATTTTAAAGAGCAATGTCAAATTTACAGATTAACACAAAAAACCAGTTCAAAGGTGTAATTTATATGTATTTAAGGAAAGGAAGAGGAATATGACTAATTAAAATTTATTATAATAGTATTAATAATATTTAAAATGGAGGGAATTCGTATAAAGACGGAAATCCAATTTTGAGCCTATATTTCCAAAATGTGAACAAAATTTGTTAATTTCCACAAAATGTCTACAGATATGGACTATAATACATCAATTTAAAGGGAATGAGATGATTAAACCAATAATAAGGTTAATAATTCATAAAAGTAAGGAATAAAATAGATAAATTCTATATATAATGTAATATTTTATCATGTGTACAGGTAATCGAATATGTTAACAATACTTTTTCAAAGATTAACTGGGCCAGATTTATGACCAAGTTAATTAGTCTTTTGTTGAATATCAAGCTGGACAGTTGTGTAAAGAACGTTTCCTTAAATCGAGAAAAATGGTACTAGCGTTTAGCCATTGAAATAAGTGAACGAGAGTTAGACGGTTTAGACACTTTTTAAAGCTAAAGCTGTCAATACATTCACGACAATAGTGAAAACAAACACTTAACTCCATAATACGAGTGATAGAAACAAGTAAAACACTATATCTCAACTGATTTATTCTGCAATTCCTAACCAATAACTTGAAAACTTAACCGCAGAAGTTGAACACATAGAAAATAAACTAACTAACACAAGTTTACACAGAACACTTCACCAGAATACACCAAATAGATTAACAGACATATTACACCAGTGCGGGGACATTTTAAACCTTAATAAAGGGAATTTTATTGTGATTTTCTGACACGACGCATATGCTGTAACTTAGTCCAACTCGAGTAGCGGCCATCTTGAAAACGGAGTCTGCTAACCATATCGCAGTGACGTCAGTCTTCATTGGTTTGACAAAACATTTATATTCAAATATTATATACTGGAGTTATTTAAATACTATTGAATAGTAATTATTGTATTTATTTTTTAATTGTTAATGTTATACTTTCTCGTCACCCTTCTCTGACTATTAATTCTAATCGCTCAAAGAACCTGTCTTTTAATATAATATAACATAAAATTTTGTTCTGTATGACACAATCGATAATCCCCGAGACAGAGTCGACAATTGCTCTCCATCGATAAAATATCGATTATTTATTTAAAATTGTCAATAAATCTTTATATTTCCATTATTTTGTATCTGTTACTTATTTCACAGGGTAATTTAAGGGTATTTATAAGGCTGAAGGACTTAAGTAAGAAGAATATATTCTATCTGAACGAGATATTGGACCAGTCAGGAAAGTCACCAATCGATTATTACCTGGAGTTAATCTATTTAACTCCAGACTTGGTTCAAATCTTCAAGAAGTGCTCGACGGTCAATAAATACCTACCTGTTATTAAAATTTTACAGAACCTTTTTAAAACAGATGTATTTCTCATTTAAACACATTATTTAACATAACAAAATTATTTTATTATTTGAAAATTCTATTTTTATTGAATTTTCCATATACATTTTATTCTTTTGTAACGACCGGCATACAGCGGTCTGGTGCCTAAGTGGCTAGCCCAAACAGTGGGGCTTGATCTGATTACACCACTACAGGGTCTTCTTACAATATACATATAATTGTTGATAAACCAGTTACTAAAAAAAACCTGCTCTTTGTGTTTTGTGGGACGGTTGCATGGCTAGTACAACGCGTCGCCAGCCGCTAGTTGCGGTATTCACAGCAACAGTTATTGAATACTACAATTTTGAAATCACAGTTATTGACTTGATTATACGTTGAAATTATGAGCAAGACAGTAAGAGACAAGGAAATGTGACATGCCCTCATTACTTAGCTAGGCTAATCATTTTAAAGCGATTACCGTCTCTCAAGATCTCTGTAAATACCGTTTAATAAAGTCCCCCAAGTTAGTTAAACAATTATTCAAAGATATCATTGTAAATCCTCATACAAGCTGCTCACGTCAAGTATTCACAAGTCTTAAAAAATATTTTGGACGAAAAATTCAACTATTTGCAAAATCTCTCTCAAGTGGTAATAAACTCCTGGCACACAAATCGTTATTTATGACAGTAGTAATAATAATAGTTTTCATCCTATTTTTTCATCCATGTTTACCTGATCCTAAATACTAAACGTCATAATTTTTATTGGTGGGAGAGGGATAAGGAGCAACTACTCTTAGTATCTCCCTATGGAGTTGTTGACGCGTTCCTTAGTTATCTGCACATTGTAACGACTAAAATCTTTTTCCTCCTTTTTATAATAATACTTATTTATTATTTTATTTACGTTACTTTTAATAAGTTGAAATACTTTTACGCCCCGCGTTGGAAGCCAATCTGTTACGTAGAGAAAACTAATCGTGTGATGTTTATATGAGGATATTTTATTTTGTGATTATTTTAGGAATGTTGTATTAAAGTTGAATTAAGTTGAAGTTGAAATCGTAAGCTGTAATCCCTTTACGCCTCGCGTTGGAAGCGCCAATCTGTAACGACTAGTATCTTTTTCCTCTCTTTCGTGATTATTATTATTATAGTTCTATTATACTCTAGTATAAAGTTGGAATTATTAAGATGAAGTTCTTTTAGAACCCCGTTGAAAGCGTCAATTTATAACGTAGTGAAAACTTGGTCGTTTTTATAATTATGTTGGATTGTTTTTTACTTTACTTTGTATGCAATTTGGTTTATTTAAATTTTATTTATTTTAAAATAAAATTAATTATTAACCTTCAGAGGGTTGGCGAGTTATAGGGTTCACTTCGATCAACGATTTTAATTACCGTAGCGTAATAATGCGATTGTAAGCCTGAATTCCTCCTTCTTCTTTTGATTTTATTAAAGAAAAATAATAATTATTATTTGTCTAATGGTTTCGTAAAAAAAATTAATAATTATTTCGTTTGTATGGCGGGACTAGGCTTGTCAATGTTTGCATTCGATTGTAGTATCGAGTTGCCTATTGGAGGTTATCTTCGTGATCTTTTATTTATGATGAAGTTCAAATCGCCGAAAATGTTTTACTCTTCTTTTGTTAAACAATAACCCTGTAATTATATTTTACTCTATAAATAAAACACATTTACCATTAATTGGGAATAATTATTAACATTTATTTTCAAGAATTCAGTTTAATGACTCTAAGGTCGAAGTTGTTAATTGCCCGTATCGACTCTTCTTCTCAATTCGATTTCTTTCTTACCTTTGGTTATTATATTAATCTTTCGGGTTCTTTAGACTGCTATTAAAAAGTTCGAAAATGTCCACAAGAAATACAATACATTACAATTATTTAATTCTTATTTACTAATACAAACAAATTTAACTTTAATAAAATGTCTAAATAGAATCTTGAGTTTTTCTTTTTCTTTCAACTGGCTTGACCAAAATTAACAAAATTCCTGTTGGTCAATACCGTTGGGTTCAGGGGTCATGTGACCCTGATTATTTAAAATACAAAGTTTTTACATTTTATACTCCAAATTACTCCCTACTTAGTACTTAACTGGACTTAAATTTATTTATAAAGTGATCTTCCTGATAGAAAGACAAACATTTTGATATCTCACTTGATATGTGTGTGTGTGTCCTAATAGATATTTTTTCATCTTTACAAAATTCTGTTTTATAGGTCTTCAAGCAGTTTGACATTTACAAAATTATATTACAATTCATTAATCTATTTAAAATGTTGTTACCATAACAAAAATAGGGCCTATCTTAGTAATTTTACTATTTCTTACTGATTTACAGTAATTTGATAATTTGATGGTTTGCCAATAATATTATAATGATATTGGCCTATATCTTGGTATTTCTTTTGTACCATGTTCCAATTTATAAATGTTATGTAGCCTGTTGGCTTAATACATTTCGATTAATTATAATTATTCCATGAGATAAAATATAAAAACATAAACATGAAACAAACATTTTAAAACGATATTATGCCCTTATGGCTAAAACTCTAATTAACATTAAACAACAAAATTAGACTTCCAACAATTGTCTAATACTTAATACTAATATTTTTTCTAGTGTCAGTCTATTATGAACTGCCCTTTAATATGATTACACATTAATAATAGGATTCTTATTTCTGTGAATAAGTTATTATCCATTCTGTGTCTTAGCACAACAGATAGTCCTTCCACTTAGGTACATTGACAGATAGTATTTTGTTCATTAGTTACATACATTAATTATGATTATACTTTGCATGGTACTTCTTTTTTAGCCATTGTGGTCATTTTCTATTTTATTTATTTTATAAATAGGTGAATTATTTTATTAAGGGTAACTTTATATTGGGCTTAACAGCTTTTTTGGTCCTTCCTCCTTCTGTCACATTACAATATCAATCGACAAGTTATTCGTCTCTGCTGACTTGTATAATTTTTCTATTGGAAGTAATGAACGACAAAGTAAGTACTTTCAACATATTCACAAAATTACCATCGCCAGCAATCGCAGTCGGTACGGCACGTTCAGTCGTAGCGGAATATTCAAGGTCCACTGACCCTGTTACTCAACGCTGGAACATTTGGCAACACGCCAGCTTCTCCGACTCCGACTTGTCGAAGGAACTACATATACACAAACACCGGACTGACTGTTGGTTTTGTTTACACTGTAATCTGGCAGTATACCAGATGTCCAAGCTTAACGCGTTCCTGTAATGTGTTCGGTGCTGTGTTGAAAACGCGTTACACCCAATTCACAAAATGGAAGCGCTGTCAAAAAACTGTTATCATTTAAAGCTTTCTAGTGTACGACAAACAGCAAATTGTGTTGGTGGGAAAAATGATATTTGCTGACGGACATCTTCCACTATTTGCTAGGACATCTTCCACTTGCCATTAGTACTTGTCTTTCCATGTGATGAATCTTGGAGAAATTTATTTCAAAAAATAAAACGCAGTGTAATATTTTTTTGAATTCTCAAACTACTTCGTAAATTATAACAGGCATGCTCTTGACAAACATGTTTCAGTTAGTAATGTATACTAAACGATTAACTACCGGTACAGAAAACTGAATATTCTGCTGCAATGTTTCCGTGAGTAAAGAATAATCGGTTTGAGATGCCAAGTGTCTAACAAAACGTAACGAGTACTGTACGGAGTAAATCGAACTCTTTATTAACTACTGTACTATAAGCAGGTTAGACTACTTGTTGCCGGCTTAAGAAAAGACTACACAGAGTTGCCGTCCGTCCGTATTTTCTCGGACCTGTTCTCTTTTCCGTATGAGAGGGAAACATCCCGGCGGGGGGGGGGATTTTTGTTCCAAGTACAGGATTTTATTAGTTCTTAAAGAAATGGTCGTAATACTAATTTTAAGAAGTGTGTTCGGAAGGTAATATAATAACCACACATAAATAATTGGTAGGGAAGCGATTATAGTGTTAACACGTGATTTTACGTACAAATTAGTGTCAGTTTATTTTATTTTTACAGTTTTAATGTTTATTTTTGTAATTAAGAACTAATAAAGCACAAATACTTGATTACTGATATATTACGAAGAAATATATCCCTCATTCAAAAAAGTAAAAGGGAAGTACAATGCAATTCCAGCATTCCGATAGCAAAGGGAGAACTTGACACTGACGAACACATTTCAAGTAAAGAATTTAAGTTCATTAATATATATTAAATATATAATAAAATTAATCACGAATAACTTTTCATACATTTTCGGGCTAATGTTAACATTTTCAGCAAGGTGCAAGTGCTAATGACGTTTTCAATAAACGTATCCCAAATATGCCATTAACATTTTACATTATTCTACTTAAAAATATAACATCTCTAGTGTTGAGGACATGGTGTCTGCAGCCTGCGTTTTAGTAACATTTTTCTGTTACTATTCTCTAGCAACGTTATATAACTCACGTGGCCAAACCATTCCAATTGCTTTGTCTCAATGGGTTCTGTGATGTCTATGCGTACTCGACTCGCTCTCTTATTTCATCGTTTCTAACCATGTTTAACCTCGTTAAATTACAACTTCTCCTCCAGGTCTCCATTTCAATCGCTCTATATCGGTTTCTTACAGATATACTCTACACTTCTGGTCTATAAACTATTATTGCCGCTGTTATGCTCTTACATACTAATATTTTCATTCTCTTAGAAATTAGATTGCAAATAACAGGATATAATCTCTTTGTTTGCTGTATAAAACTGTATTTGTACAGCTTAAAACTTCTTTTAAAAAATGTTATTACAAGCATTTCATAATTAATCTCTGAGAGAGAGAGGGGGAGGGGGAGGGGGAGGGGGAGAGAGAGAGAGAGAGAGAGAGAGAGAGAGAGAGAGAGAGAGAGAGAGAGAGAGAGAGAGAGAGAGAGAGAGAGAGAGAGAGAGAGAGAGAGAGAGAGCATCTAACGGTAATGTTTATTAATCAGAAGTGCATTTATCCAACAATTGTTTGGTACTGTCCTCTCAACGTCATAATGATCTCCCTCTCTCCGTCTTCTCCTCAACCCAGAGGTTGATGGGCTAGCAAGTTCTTCCTTTCCGTGGGCAGCCTCTTGACCACCAGATATCTTCTTCCTTCTTTAACTCCATCCATGTACTCGTGCCTGGGCCTTCCGCTCCCGGTATTATTCACTCGGTCAGGGTAATGAACTAGTCTGAATCCCGTAGCAGGTGACCAACCATATTATTCTCCTTTCTACAATAGATCCAATCAACGTCCTTTTCTCACCCACTCTTCTCAATCAAACCTCATCATTAAGTCATATTGACACAACGTGCTAAATGTAAAAGACTTAGCAAACGTACACCAAAATGGAAATGATTTCTTCTAGAGTTTTGAACTTCAGCGTCTTATTACCAAGTCTCCAAACTTCTTTTCTTCCGCCTGAAATTTAGTTCTAGATATTTCTCTAGTGCAATCCTTACAATGCCGTCTACTCGTCTTTGAAGAGATACATGTCACGACGCGACGAAACATTTGTTATTTGTTAACCATTATATTTCTAGATTCATCTTTTTGTTCCCTCCACCACTTTAAATACTTTTTCTAGTTGGTTTTCTTCCGGTGTTCATTTCGGTATAGCAATATTGGAACGGTCAAGCTGTTGTAAAATATGATCTTATTTCCGATGTGCTCTTGGTTTTAGTGTAGCATAACACACATTTTGTTGTGTGAACTTATTTAAGTTATACCCATCTTGCACAAACTAACTCTACGCTGGACAACGTGTCGTGTTTGAAGTTAAAGTAACGTGAGAGCCGGCCATGACTAACAGTTCCCCTTAACACAACCTCAAATGAATGGGGACTGTTCCCGAACTAACCAACATTTGGCTTTTGTTTGAATTTGAAATGTGTAAGAAAATTATGAAGATGCATACCCAAAGTCAAACAGCGTTCTCTCGCTTTCTAACACCGCCTGTCCCACCATGCAGCAATGCTGCTTCCTGCTTCCTTACAGCGTCTCCGCTATTCTGTATCATAATCTCTTTTTTTCTGTCTTGTCATGTTTGATTCATAATCGTAAAACAAGAATAAAAGGCATAATTATATTATCTTTCTTTTAATTTACCTTATTTCCGTCTTGTGACTTATTTTTCCTGTTGTAGGTTACTTTTGACGCGTTTCGGAGCTCTTCAATGCTCCATCTTCAGAAAATCCGTTGCTTAAGACTTCACGTTAATATTAAAATCTGGTATTGAAAACATATGCACAACACTAAAACATGTATACATTTACATAATGGTCACATATATGAAACTACATAGTTCGGGTGCACCCAACACTGTCACATGTTAGACTCCACATACTGTCACATTTAAAAGATAATTAAATCTGTGACTTGGTTACCGTCTAATAATGATATGCATAATTATAGACTGTAAATCTCTCATTACCATAAAGAAATGATTATAAAATGAAAAGATGCAAACTACGTAGATAACAGTACACAAATTGAAAGTCAGCTCACAACTGAACTGACAGATACGCGACGAAGTTAAATTCTGACATTTTACCACGTAGGCCTACCCATCTATATAATGATACTTGATATTGCTGATTACGATTAAATCCCGTTTCAAAAGGCATAACAGATAAATATCATTTTGTCTAACATTCCAAGATAATATAAAAAAGCAAACATTACTAGAAAAACAACTACTTTATCATATTTACTTGAAGTTAACATCAGATAATACTGGTAATATTGATTCACAATTAAAAAGCATTTCAGAAACTATCACAGAATACAAAACAACACTTTCCGTTGCACAATATCCAAATTAGTTACATAAATATCTCAACTGGAATGGAAACAGTATGCGCTGTTGTGAACCACAAGTATTTAAAGTAGCAGCTACGCGGGGGTTAGGCGGTAGGGGTGCGAGGAGCGCGATCTTCGACTTTGGAGCGTCGATTGATATCATACATATTGTGAGAGCCAACAGAATTTTAATCGCTTAATATTGTACTGTCTGCTTTTCCACAAATTCTCTCGCACATCCCTTGTGTATAAGACAGTATACAATTCAATCTTTTCGAAAATGTAGGGTTTAAAATGATTAAGTATATATTACGTAGTAAATATCTGTCTGTCTACCTCTCCTCTCCTCTCACTTACCTCACCCCAATATCATTCCACACACACTGGCATTAGTGCCGCACAGGACTACATGGTATACACGTCAAACGACACACGGCAACATAAAAAAATATTAATAACAGGGAAAATTAAAATGCAAACACGGCTTGGAGTCTCTTTAAATCCTGCGGGACGGCTGAACTTTTTTATTCTGTCCAGCAAATATTCTAAAGCAAAGCCACTGTGTTCGTGTTTGCCAGCCAATCTGAGGCGTGAATCGACTTTAACTCCCTATAGAATTAGGCAATTACATTTTTCATGGTTTCCTTCCATTTCATGTTTATCAACACCCCAAGGTGCGGCGTAACTAGAGGATATTGAAAATTGGAAGAGGGCTCTCTTTTTTTTCTACAAATGTTATTTCAACACGTAAAATATCTGCTACAGGTCTACCTGAATCTACTAACAAGTTGCCAACCAACATCGGTGGTTATCCGACGGGCCGACGTAATAAAACATTTTTCCTTATACACGTTAGCATTGAAATCACCATTCTTGAGCCGATTTGTACTTGATTCGGTGAGCTGAAAAGAAAAAGGAAACTATTACTAGCGCTTGGAAAGGACATTATGCTATATTGTGCTGATGTCTGTAAGGTCCCTTTCAAAGTAACAACGCACAGCATAATGGCCTGCTACATCTAGCATAATGAAACTGCATAACAACCTTCATGTATACAAGCATACGATGGAATTGCTTCTTACAGATACAGATGGAGATGACAGGGTATGCAGAAATAAACACCGTGTATTTTGTACTGTTTACACAAATGGATATGGAAATATAAAACGAATGAGAAATGGGTGGCTTACTTGTGGGCCCCTGGACATTTGGCAGTCTAACCATCCTGTATTTACGCCTCTGCTCGAAATCTTTGTTGTAAACAGTCATAAAACTGGTTTTATTGTGCAATAAAGTATCTCACCTCAAATGGTTTTCTTTCACCCATCGTTGTTTTGTAAAAAAATTACTTATTTGCATGTGACAGTTGTCTGCTGCGGGAGTAAGCTTGGCATGGAGGGGGTGTCAGGCATGTCTCTGGCATTTAGAAGTTTTATCAGCATTTCAGACAAGAACCCGCAAATTTATATTTTTTCGACTAGTTGAATGACATCTTCCGACAAACAAAATATACTTCATAAATTTATCAGTTGAAAAGTTTTTCGGGAGTCTTCTGTCACACAGCGTGATACTACAAAACTTTGACTCGGTTACGAGGATTAAGTCAACTTTTAAGAATAATTTTTAAACATCATGTGCAATTACTGAACATTATTTTATAACCGCTGAACACCTGTCCCAATAAAACCAACGAACACGATAAGCGTTATCCGGGTGCAGCTGATAAGGCAGTGACTGCCAACAATACGTTGGCAGCACAGTCACGTTTGAAGTAAAAATACAGTACATTGTTTTTGGAACGAGAAACCCGCCAGACTCTTTCCTGAATGGCAATTATATAACATCACAAACCTACAAAACAGGTTTAAACAACTGACGTCACTACCAAAACGTCAAGGCTCACGGCCTTGTAGCTTTGGCTGTACAGTATGTATTATCACACAATGACGATGTCATGCCCTGACAATTTCAACCGTTGGCTCGTTTAATAAAGAACATTAAGTTACAAAGCAGCTTGTTAGCGGAAATTCGGTCCTAGTATTTATATTAATTTACTGTATTCTGTCGGTTACTGAAATCTAATAATATTCAAATTTGTTCGTGTGTATCTGATATCAAAAGTATATGCTGTGTGTGAAGGTTGGTATTCGACTGGTATTCACACTCAGTTCACAAGGATTTACTGTGTCAATCCAAACTAATTTTGATGAGCAGGCAAAATCAACAATGGATGGAACTACAGCAAGTCGAAGTACGGGTAAAGTGAATGTCAATAACACCCAACAGCATTCACTGGTTTTTGTTGGCCCGTGTCACAGTCGGCTGTCTGCAGAAGAAACACAATAGCTCGACACTGGTTCGTAGAACCTGACTTCCGAGAATTCCTTCGTTATCTGTTGTTATGTACAGTAAACGAGATAACCCCTCATTCCGAGAACAGAGAGCACTATTAACAGAAAGTTTTGACGACTTAAGCCGCGTTTACACCGACTGTTGTGAACAAATGTTTGCAATTTTTGTGTTGTAAAGTTATATATAATTATGTTGACAACCTATGTTGAAAACCAAAGTATAAAGAAAAACTTTATACTAGTTTGTCTTTATTTTTCTTTGCAACATTTACGCGCACGGACTCAAACCTGACTTGACCTCACTTCAGTCTTGCTCTAGTTTCACTTCGAGATGTCAACTTGCTGTAGGATGTTGTACATGCTGCAGCAGCTTGTGTAATTTTGGCGAAACAACGGACATCAAGAAGATACTGGATCAGACCGCCATTAAAAGCGAGAGCTAAGTATACTGGAAGGGAGATTTTTGAAGATTTAAATAGAGATGACACTGATCCTTTGTCAGGTGAATTGAGATCTGGTGGTAGTTTAAACATTTTCTGAGAATGGCCAGTTACGATTCTGAGTACTTGATTGTAATGACAGGACTGTCAAACAGGACACTAATTACAGTCCAGCTATTCTAGTGCAAGAAAAACACTTGCAGTGACGTTGCGTTACGTTTTTTAGCAAGAGGGGTAGCGGGGGAAATGTTTCCAACACCGTAGAGGCGCTGCTACACGAGTTTACAACTTCCTTTGATCTTTACCGACTTCTATTGGAAAACAAAATTCATGTTTTAAACACGGAAAATCTGTTGACAACACGAGATGTTTAAAAGAAACTAAATTACTATCCGTTTTTCGAAATGTCATCATTTGTTCTTGTTTTCAACTCCGGTGTAAACGCGGCTTTAGTAATACGACAATCCTATACCGACAGGTCTACATAGGATCTACTAAAATGTACAAGTAAACTGAAAAATTTGCTTCCTTACCGTCTTTTATTTTTTTAAATGCCGACCTTAACTCGGCTGTTAATTATTACCGTTTTTGTATTCGTACTGCCGTCAGTTCGCGTTAGGCCACTGCCACACGAAGCGTGTTTTCACACTGCGTGACAGCTTGAAAACCATCTGGAAAAATAAATCCCTTTCAAAAGGATCTCGGGTGGCCAGACGCACCGTGTTTTCCCGCCGACCGCGGAAGTAACTGGCGCGTTCCCACGGTCTCACGCTGACGAATGCGTCCAGACCTATTTTTCTGCGTGAAACGCTCAGTCACTCCGTAGCTGTACGCACTGGCTGTCATTTAATTCTAATTATTGAAGGCCCAGTTTTCGATATATTTTTGTTCTGCTTCATAATAGTTGTTATGGAGTACTTGGACAGTGAAATAATTATTTTATTATGTACTGTGTCACTTTTACATATAGCATTATGAACTTTAGATAAGAGTAATTCAAAAGAGGGAACAGACATTCTGTAATACTCAAAAAACGTTTGTGGATATTCTTTTAATTGGTATGTAAAAGCACAAACTTCCCTTTTTCTTGTCTGTCCATAACGATGGGATACACCCAGTACTTTCTCTGTCGCCGACGACGTCGACGGCGAACAATCAATAAAGCACAATGTCCTAACCGCATTTTTGTTAATTCTAAACGGATTCATAACGCTTGCCGCACCCAGTGATAAACAAATCATGACCGAGTTCACGGGAAACAAGCGCACAATGGCGGGATTTTAAGCTACGGTACAAAGTGAAAACACGTTTCGTGTGGCCGTGGTCTTACTGTGTTTTGAATCAAGCGTGATACATGGGCGTTGTGTATTTATGTATAAGACGTGTTAATGGCATTAAATAATAAAAATAATTATTATAATTTTAAGATATAATAATTAAAATAATGCTTATATATATATATATATATATATTAGTGTTGCGGATTTATTCGGTTAATCGAACCGATTAAAATTTGAACTTCGATTAATCAATCAAAATTACTTATCGAATAATAGAGTCGATTAAAATTAATCGGTTGTTGAAATTTTCTTTTACGAGAAGTTGAAGCTTGTCCACCAAATACCCGAGTTACGTCTTGTCTCTTGAACGAGAGTCCCGTTATTTTAAATCATTTAGTACTGCTGGAAGTTCCCAGAAAAACACTGAAAGAGAAAGGGTGGCGTAGTTGCAGTGGTTTTCAAAAGCCAGGTAGCGGCATGTCAGATTTAGTCTGTGTACGATAAGATCTACAATAGAAGGCTGAGTCAGGTGCTTACTACTAATTGTCTGAGAGGGGATGAGTATGCTAAAAATAAGAGTCCCACAAGAGCCTGTACTCTCATCCTAACAATGGGCGACCTATAGTATTGTAAAATTGAAAGTTAAGGGCATATGCGCAGAAACCAATTTAAGAATTTATGGATGGACGAGTCCACTTTGAAATTGTGAATGGCGGGAGGGTACCGGAGAATCAGCTGGTATGCAAGTGAAGGTGTCGCCAACTTTGCGTGTGATGTTTTAGTTACCCGTACATTCTTAGTTATTGTGTAACATACTATCTCAGTCGTGCATTTGTTATTATTATTTCAATTTATTTTTAATTATATCGTTGTTTTACAGTCACTCATTTTTATTAGTTATTTAATTTTTTAGTTAATTTCTATTGGTAGTTTTTATTCTGTAATTACAATTACGTATTATTGTAATTATTTGTGGTATCGTTCAGTAACGAGATTTGTTAAAATGGATACTTATCCTTCAACTAGCAAAGACATTCATAGCAATAGCAAAGTTATTCATAGTCAAGCACGGGAAATTTTAATACACAGTTTTTTGTTGTCCAGGATTAAAAGATTCTTGCAATTAAATTAATACGAAGAATGCGTTCCTTTATGTAACGGGAAACTGTAGAGATAGTCGCATGTAATTAAGGAGTGGAAGTGTACAGTTTGCAAATTCCGTTGCGATAAGAACGGTCAGAAAGGCTGTAGTTTTTTACGTCTCGCAGTACACAATAACAGACCAAACAACTCTCAGATATGTATATAAAACATTCTGATATGTAAAAGAATGTAAATTCTCACATCTCACAGCGACTCCCTCCACATAGCCTTTCCCCTCTGACCGTAAGCGTTTCGCGCATTTCCATCCCCTTAACTTTCAATTTTGCTATAATAGTAACAGTTGGACAGGTGTCGTGTTACAGTGTTTTTTCAGGTGAGGAAAACTTGTGTTTTTCAAAGAGGCTACTTTTTGTGTGTGTGTTTCCTGATACCGTGCGTGAAATCTGTGTTATGACGTACGAAGACTTACCAGGAAAACTCGGTGGAAGTTTTGGATATAAATTGAACGACAGTGGTAAAGTGACGGACAGGAAAACCGTTTTCTGTAAGCTTTGTGGGAAATCATTTAGCTACAGCGGTAGCACTAGCAGTTTGCAATACCATTTAAAACACGTCCATCCCTTACAGAGTGTTGCTGAATCAACTGTTGATATGAAAGTTCATCTCAGTCGAACTTGAATCATTTCATAGTGAAACCAATCTCTTCATTAAAGGAGGCTGAACTAACAAATAAAATTGTGAAATGGGTAGTAAAAGACAGTCGACCTATCAATATAATTTCGGATGAAGGGCTAAAAGAAGTTTTAAGGGAAGCTGTAGGTAGTAGTTCTTATAATCTTCCATCTAGAGACGTTGTAACTAGACGGAATGAGAAACTTTATGATGTCGAACGATCCAAGCTGCTAGACAAACTAAAAGAAACTGAATTTGTTGGCCTAACAGGTGATTTCTGGACATCGATAGCAAATCAAGGTTATTTGGGTGTTAGTGCTCACTGGATTGATTCTAACTGGGTGTTCTGCAGCGCTGCGTTAGAAGTGAAACATGTGGTGGAGAAACATAGTGCAGAAAATTGTACGGAAAAATTCGAACAAGTTGTGTCTGACTGGAATCTTCAAAGTAAAGCAATATGTACGACAATGCCAGAAATATTGTTCTTGGTGTCGAAAATTCGAAATACGATAATGTTAGGTGCACTGCTCATACCCTGCAATTAAGTCTGAATACAGCAATTAAGAATGCGTCTATAGATAAACTGCTTTCCAAATGTAGAAAAATGGTGGGTCATTTCAAGCACAGTCCTTATTTAGAAAATCAGCTATGCCAAAAACTGAAGGAACTTAATATTCCGCAGTGCAAACTGAAACAAGATATAGTCACCCGATGGAATAGTACATGCCTTATGTTCGAGCCTCTTCTGGAAGCCAAGGAAGGAATTGTAGCTATAATGTCCACCAATCCATCACACATCATTCCATTAACTGAAGTGGAATGGGAAATGACACAAAAAATGTATAAATGTCTTAAACCATGTTTGGAAATATGTGATTTTCTTGGAGGAAGTAAATACGTGACGGCAAGTGTTGTACTACCCGCCATAACTCATTTAAGAGCAAGTCTAAAAATTACCGACACGGATCCTGGTTACGTTACTCGATTCAAAACAGCTCTGTTAAGATGATTTAACGGAAAGAGTAAATGCCTGGCCTAAAATAGAAATGTATCAAGAAGCTACGGCACTTGATCCAAGATTTAAATATTTGAAATGTCTTCCAAGAGAAGCAAGAGAATTAGTGTGGAACAGAATTTCCAATAAAGTTGTGACCACTGCACAAACAGTTAACATATAACTGCAATATGTTAATTTCGTTTTGCAATTTTTCTTTTTCAGGACGGTTCCGAAAATGTTTTCGGTTCCGTCATCTATTTCCTCAGCTGCGCTATTTCATTCATTAATAACAGAGTCACGATCACCTCTGCCGCATTCTTCTGGGAACGAATAACTAACTCTACCATACTTTACTGGGGTAGAATCGAAGTAAGATCCGATCCTTTAATCGTTTATCCTGGCTAAAACACTTATTATTCTTTCACTATTTTCAATAAATTAGTCTCCAAGTTTCAAAAAAACGTAAAGGAAAAAATATAATTTATTCTAACATAAATTACTTCGTGTTGTCAATCTTCACTAGTCAAATATGTGATAGTGGCTTATTTTCTACAGTGTTGTCAATCTTCACTAGTCAAATATGTGATAGTGGCTTATTTTCTACAAACGAAATTCATTTACTTCTGTACTAATTTTGCTGTAATAAGAACAAAGACGTTTTCCCTTATCTTGGAATCATAATAGATGACTACCGTAATCCATCTCCTACAAACATAATTTCTGTAAATACATACTGGAATAATTATTCCAAACTATTTCCCATGCTTCGTGACTCAACCGCCTGGCTCTGAACAAAAAAGTGACTATTTATCGTCTGTTTCTTCGGTCGGTACTGACCTATGCGGCTACCACGTGGTGGTCGTTCTTGTCGAGATCTCCAAGTTTATAAAAAATTACGTAATTCGCGAGGTCTTCCCAGTTCCTACTCTTGCTGCCTTTGTGTCCGGTCGCTAGCTGAAGCTCTCTTCAGGAAAGGTCCCTTACCTGAGAACCATCGGTACGACAGAAGGTTTACCCCCTCCTCGATTCAGGTCAAACGCCTTCGGGCGATTCTAATGACTCACCATAAAATCAGTGTCACTAAATACTTCCTGAATAGCCCCCGGGGCCCCGTGAAGTTCAACAGTCTTCTCAATATACCCCTCTGAGAATCAAGCAATAACACACTGCTTGGTTCTGTTTACCTTTGTCACCGGTACGGAGGCAGAGCGGGAAGGCGTCTGTTACTGTGTCTGAGGCGGGAGGCACCCGTCGTCAGAATCGGCAACAGAGGTAGTACTACGAAATTAAGTTCAAAATCAAACTCAAAACTCCAGCGCCATCTAGTGAACAATCGCGTTGGCATAATCTGTTCCAGCCTTTAGGAACCCGTCTGTATGAACAGCCCACAGTTTTCCTCCGACAGCCATCGGGCACGACTCGGGACCTTTAATCAAGCCTGGGCTCAAGACACCACGCTACAACAAAGCGAAGGCTATTGAATCGACAGACAGATGAAGCGCCATCTCTTTTCACCAAGGACTTCAGGCTACTAAGGAAAAGTACATTTTTTTAATAAACGTGTTATGTATAATCACGAAAACGCCATTAAAATGAATTTTACGTACCCTAATTTAACTAATTTTAATTAACTAAAATTACGTTTGTGATAAACTTACACCAAATGAGGTTGTGTCGCAGTCTTACTTGAGGATAAGAGACAGCCTCATTTTTTGGGTTTAATTTACTTTACCAGTGTGGAATGTTTGGGCTCTTTAAATTTGTTGTTTAAAGTTGTCGACTGTCGTCGCTTGCGATAAGCCAAATTCTTTGCTTATTTGTCAATAATCGGCTTATTTCACGCTCTTTGTTTACGTTTTAGCCCTTTATAAGCTACACTAATAAATATGAATATATTTGTGTATATATATAACGCGGTAGCTCGAGGGACCATCGGTTGGGAACCACGGTTTTTTCAAGGTTTCAACTCGTCACAATGAACTCATCAATAACGAGTTTAGTAAACACACAATATAACTGTAATTATGTTTACTCGTTAGTAAACGAATTAATAATTAGTAAGCATAATGTTTATTCAAACATCTGTGCAAGGCTAATTTACAAAATGCAAACGATGCATGTCATCAACTGTGAACGAGCCCAGTCTGTGCTGATGTTCAGCCCACCATTCTATGAAAATACAGTAAACACAAGATAAGCTGACAACACTACATCACGACTATAGTAGTTCCCATACTGTTTTGGAGACACATAGCAGCGAAGAAAAAACGATTTTCTACACCGATACTCGAACAAAATTATAAGGAATATTTTTAAATACAGTATGAGATGATAAATTACGTAGTCTTTTATTACTTTCGACAAATTAACGTGGGCGACAACGGGAGCTCTGACGAGGTACTGCAAATGCTCTTGGTACTTACAACTTCAATAAGAGAATACAGAAAGTTTCTAAATATAAATCTACAAGTGAACATGGGCATCAGCGTTTCATTGCAAGATGTGGTGTAGAGAATTGTGGCATATGTACCATCTCACCGCACTCTTTACGTAACGTGCAAATACGCGCTGTTTTATCAGCAACACACAATGAAACGTTGGTTGTATAGCCTACAATGAATACTGTATACACACGCGATGGCTAGCAGAGCACTGGCAGTTTAAAAATTGGGGAATGTTCCTAAATGTGGACGTAAACGGAACATTTCTTACAACTACAGAAAATGAAAACACAGCAAATAAAGTCGTATACAACTGAAAAATAAACCACACAATAAGACAATAACTGAACTTAGCAACAGTAATCTCCGATTTAAATAGCTTACACGATATTCTTCGCAAATCAGCACTGCTAAGTTTAACTCTGATACTGCTAATCACAACTGCACTTAACAGGCTAATACGTTGCGTCTATCAGCTGTAGCCTACACGATAAATACATTTATCATAACATTAATTAATAAAATACCGCATACTACATTTACGTTTAATATCTAGAAATGTTCGTATTGATGTCAGCAATTAAAACATTATTCAATTGTCATAATTGGAACGACTTCCTTGATGACAAAGATTCCACGCACGAATAGTCACGTATTATGTTAAAGCTGGTACAGCTACTTATGTAATTGGATTTATTTTGTTCGACGCTCGATTTCTCACAATAGTTTGAAATAAATGTTGTACTGGCAATAAATATTGTATCGTTCTGTAAATAATGACGGTTTTATTACGTGTCTTGGCGAACAGGATAAATAACAACGGAAAAGATAAGATATGCCTCAAAACTTTCCGTTAGAACTGTGACGCGGCGCGTAACGTTTCGGTGCTGTTTACATCGAGCTGTCACCAGCTAAATGGAAAACTCGTATATAGCTATGCAACTTATGTGGCGGTCGAAACAGAAATATTTCACATCCCACACAATGTTTTAATTAAACCGAATCACTTATAAACGCAGTTCTTCTTCTGTTCGATCGTAATTTCTATACAATGTTGATTTCCTGTTTTTTCTATCTACTTGAGTTTTTAACTGAATGGTTTGTTTCAAGATTTAATAAAAGCACAAATTAACAGGACTTCCTGAATGTCTAAATTTGTCGTTTACAGTACGTTACACGATTCTGCGATTCTGTAAACGAACAATAACAATTAAGACTTGAACGAGTAAAAGAAACTAGACGTTGGTTGAATATTTGAATATAATACGTAGGCCTATTAGTGTATTTCAAACATACTGTCAGCGTGTGTGTGTGTGAGTGAATGAGGAAGGGGTACAGACTAACACACAAAACCATTCAAAAGTAGCGAAAGTACTAAACACGAAAACACAACTTCACAAATACTCTATAATTAAATATTATTAAGTTAAATTACACAGTATTAAACAGTGTAAAAAACCAATGCCATTAAACGACTATTAATGTATTATTGGCGAATCTGTGAACTAATACTTATGACCGCGTTTCTAAAGTGTTCTAACAGAATCTATAGGCGGGCACGTGTAGGAATGGCGAATGGAGCGTGATTCCTACTTGTTGCACACCTGACGCGCGCAAACTTTCGTCTTTTCTACCGATGCGCGAGACTTCACCATTGTGTACTATATCTTTATAGAGGAAAACGGACAAAGAAAAATGGCGGCTGAGACTGTACATGCTGACGCATGTTTTGCCACTGTTGTATGGAATATTATAAAAACATACAGACGACAGCGTTACACCAACTGTAAAGTACGTTTATTGTCATATTGCTGACATCGTCACTGGGAGTGGCCAGAGGAAGGCTTGCACAATGCCACCATTATTACTGTCATTACCATGCCCGTTATAAACTTATCTTCAAGTGCTTACGTTGCATGTTTACTCTAGATAAACACGTCTCACGGAATCGATTGCCCTCAGTGAATGCGGAAATATTATTGCAACATATTTAATCAAATTTAACATGTTAACAGAGGGGGACGCGATGGAGCGAGCACAAATGAAAACTGTAATGTTTTAAACACGGAGGTATTTTTATTAATATTTTATGTAATAAAGTACAGCATTCAAAAGTTTTAAAACAATTCCTTACAAAGAAACTATTCTAAAAGGTTTTTTCTTTTTTCCACAACTAAACTTTTCGAAGAAACTTAAACGAACAGAAATGTATCCACAAACAAAACAAAACAACAATGTGTAAAAAAACAGTGAGAAAATGTAATAGATACAGTAGCCTATATACCAGGCAGTCCTTCCTTCCTCTTCTCTCTTATTCAGTAAGAGAGAATAAGGGAGAAGATTTGGCCTATTCAACAATCATACACCATTCTCTTCTGTTTTCAGCAATACTCTACAATCTCCTGATTTCCATGATCTTCAAGGCCATACCTTGATTCTACAATATTATCTTCCATTTCCATTATGTCTCCCTATGAGCCTAGGTAGCTCTCGTACTTCTATTCCTACTTATTTTGTAATATCTCAATCAAGTGATTGTGTGCGATTTAAGAAACATAATAACTTTATCCTCGATTCTATTATTGTACAAGAAAGATCAAAATTCATACGGTTTTGCCAGTTGCCCATGTCGTTTCTTCACACGCCCGAAAATATGCGTTTAACTTTTCTCGCTAGAAACGTTTTAGGTCTTCAATTTTCTTCCGTCTGTTCCACGTCTCCCAACTGTAAGTCACTACAGATCGCATTACGTTTTATAAATCTGCAATTTTGAATTGTACTTCGAACCTGGACACATTGGGTGGGTGTTTGTCTGCAAGGTACACTGTTTCCCTTTTCTAGACTTTAAATTTGATTTCATCGCTTAGACGTGATCCTACACTCACTTTGTTTTCGTCTAGAAGAGATTCTACTATGATGAAATTATCTACTTGTTCTAAAATGTAGTCTTCTATCCATATAAAGTGCATTTCTTTCGTTATTTTTTCTTCTTCTGAGTTGGAAACGTTATTAGCCGGGCTTTTAAGGCCGTGGTCTAGAGTTAATGCTGACAGACGATTCGGCCTCACCATACCCCACCTCCACCTCTTCATCACTGGCGGACGCCGTGCGAATTGTTACCGACACTGATGATGGCCTCCGATGGTGAAGCCGAAACGTCCGTCACTATAAACTGTTAGACCACGGCCTAATAGCCGGGTTAATCATTTTTTCCAACTATGTGGACGCCGGCCGTGAAAGCCTTAGGAACTATATTCTTCATTTATTGTTAACTCAATCCCTCTGTCTGTTTCCCTTTACTTCGTTTTGCTTTCGATCCAATATAAACGCCACCAGCGTGAGCACCAATTTGCGTCTGCTTCTAGTAATTATTTTTCGACGAGAATTCGCCTTGTATGAGGTACGAGACTGAAGAGACCTGCTAATGCGTGATCCTGCCTTACATCATAACGAAATTGTCAATCCTCATCTTCGAATAATCACTGCTGTTTTAGTATTGTTTAACATTATTTGCAATAAATAATTTAACTACGTAGTTTACGGAGGATACATAACAAGTTCTGAAGGAGTTTATTGGTCCAGTAATCGTATCAGAGGCCTGTTTGAACTCGATAATCGCTGTTCACGTCAGTGACATGTACATAACATTCTTCGAATACTTTCTGCCATAGCGTATGTACTGCACAATGATTTGGTCGAAATCCTTTTGAAAATCGCTAAGAATTTGTTCTGCGTACGAATTCAGCGTGAATATATTGTAGGCACTTAGGTGTACGAAGGAAGTCATAAACTGCATTAATAAACAACTCAGACGCTGACGAATTCTTAAACGAAAAAGTGCAAAAACAGCATTCAGTATTCAATAAAAATAACATTCTTCTTGCGTAATTCTACAGCTGTTTCCTTCTGTGCGTCTGAAATTTTTTGGAGCTACTACCATCATCTGTGGTATATCAAAAATTAACAGCACCGTCTCACTAATAATAAACTACAAATACCAATGATAACTTAAGTACAGTAATTAAAATACCACAAACATGCACGTCGTAAATACACAATATCGTTTAGGATAACATTAATCCAATTAAGACTATAATTAAATTTAAGATATTGTATTGTTTGTTACAAATTGGTATGTGATAACGAGAATTACACTGCCGACTTCTTTTCACAGCCAAAACATTTGGTAGGCCTACTGGCATGTCGACATAAGTATTAAAGGAATAGGCGGTACACTGCACTCTTGTCTAACAAACTGACTCTTTATTTGTTTGATACCACATATATTTGTTGAGAGATCCTAAAAGAAAATAGGCCGACGCAGTTAATAACTTTTATATTAAATAAAATTATTTGTATTGTATAAACATAGTATCTAATACCACGATATAATGGCAGTTTTCATCGTATACTAACTACTTTTCAATTCACATTAATTTTTTCTTACGTTATAGGATGGATAACTTGGCTTTTCAATGGGTTACATTCATAGTTCTCCAATCCTCTAGGTGAAATCCATGATGTTGTTCCTACAAAAAAAACGACATCTACTACGGACTTCAGTTGGTTGGCGCGTATTGAACTCGATTAAAAAATAATAATTTTGATGTAGCCTACACGAGTTTTGTAAAAAAGAAGTCTATGTTGTGTATACGTGTTTACAAACGAACAGCCGAATTCTACTGTTTGAAAAGATAACACATGGCGGCATTTAGTACAAGGTCAGCTGCTTCAGCTCCCTTCTATGTGCCCGTAAATAGCACAACCATGTATAATAGAGATGTAAAAATCAAGCCTATACTATTTCAGACAAGTAGTTTGTCCGATGATCCTCCGACAAAGAGCTTTTCTCAGTTGTTTTTTTTCTTGTATGAAACACAATTCATCCAGCCATCTCTGTGCCAACACAAAATAATATTCAACTGGTTACCGTTGTGAAATACATTTCGTTCGGCTAATGCCGTCAGTTAAAAATGAGCAGCATGCGATAACTTCTTTTCAAACTAAAAAAAAAAATGTAGCCAGCCGATGTAGTACCAGAGTCTATAGTAACATATAGTGAGATATACAAAACTTACATCAAAATTACACACATTTAACGGGTAATCACGAATATAACTTTGTGGATGCCACATGTGTACATACACGATCCACAGACAGTGTTTGCACCAGTGTGGTACAATTCAAGAGGCGAGACCTGTCGTGTCTGATACGCAAGAGCAGGAGGTCGACAGATGTGGAGATCTTAGTTCACGTTCATCCTAATGGATCGCAATTTCTTCTCTACGCCAGCCAATACTGGTATGCCCAACAACTCAAACAGGGACCGAATCCAGCAAGAAATTTTGGGGGAGGGGAATATGAAAATGTGGACTATTCTTTAATACAGTAAATTTATTAACATACAAGTATCAAGTCATATCAGTGTTTGTCCGTTCATTGTTCTTTTAATAACGAACATTCACTTACAGTTTAACGTACAAACTACTCATTTAAGTTATGTATCAAACAAAAATTAGCACGGTGGTAACGTACAGTTACAATTAAAAGTAATTTTAGAGAAAAACTATGAACCTACGTAACATGATATGAATGTTGTATCATATTTACACTCAGTGTAACTGAAAGTTTAAAGAAATATAGAAGAACGTTAGGTGGCTTACATTATTCAAAATGTGATGAAGAATTTTCGTATTTACTATCAGATCTAAACAAAATACCAGGAAGTTTACCTCAATACTTTGGAATTGCGCCAGACACAAGACACTTTGAACTACGTTCTAGACAAAATCATTCCAATATACTTGATTCACTACATCGCTACTTCATTCCAGAATCCCTATTACAGTATTCTTACAAATTTAGATCCCACAAGGACCTTCTCAGTTCTACAGTCATTAAACTTTCCAGATTCACTTGCTATACAAAAAACTAAGGTTACTCCGATGTCGCTGACCTGTCTCAATATTGTGTTCTCGACCGAATATTCAATGTATCGTTTGGAGGCCTCAGTACTGAAAAAAAGCGACAAATGATACCGAAAAGAAGACGAAGTCCAGACAAACATGTCTTCTATTAAGACAAAAATGAAACAATATACACGTAATTTCAAAACAGAGTATTATTCTTCTTCTGTTGGTGCACGCAAATCAAGAAGCAGACTGTAATGTTGGCCTTGTTTTCTGTTTGATATCGGTAATTATCACAAAGTCTCACACCATCTGTCACCATCTTTCTTATTAACCTATTGGTTATTTATATTTATTTAATTATTTTTATTTTCTCGTTTATTTGCCTAATTTCTCAACTTACTTATTTATATCTGTACCTATGTATAAGTTTATTCCATTTATAAAAATTGTGGCCCCCTAAATAAAGGTGTCTTCGAACCCAGTCTACTTTAAGAAAATTTATCGTAACCCACTGGCCTCCACAATAAGACTATGTTATTTTGAATTGTACGCGTATACTATAATTAAAGTAGAATATTATATTTCTTCGTTATAATTCAGTCTCTTTACGAACACTGAACATGATCTTTTAAAAAGCTTTACTTTTTTTACGGTAAAAAAAATTGTATTTTTTACTTTTGAAAGGTAACTACATAAGCATTTCATACCAGCGTAAACGCACGCATTACCGTAAAGAGAAACTCTAAATTACACCCCAGAGTAGGCCTATGTATGTATGCAGTACTTCAACGCATCATATTACCGCATGTTAACTAGCCTAACAAGCAAACTCGTCTTATTTAATTATCACTGCTTGTGTACTGGTTTAATGAGCAATATTCTGTAGTAATATCGCAAACTGGCAACCCTGACAAACTGAAATACCGTACAAACATACGCAAGCGCACGGGATCACGAATCAACGATTTTACACAATAACGTTATTTACACTCGAATTCATGCGTTAAAAGTAGTCCGTTTCTTAACATCCACAAGTAACACCGTTTCGTAAGCGTATCGAATAAAAACAAATACTAATACAAGCTATACAGATTCCCGATATAATTAAACTTAAGACGATGGTCTGCCAAATTAACAAATTAAAATAAACATTAATTAAGATATGAATAGGCTCCGTAAGCCCCTACACTTCAGAAGATGTCCAATTATGATATGAAACACGTTGTGCATTTCACGGAAATACTGTGAACAATTTTAATATAATGGTTGGAATTCTAGTTTTTCGTTGTCGTCGTTACCTTCAAAGATTTAGGCTTTCTGACCTGTTCCGGCTTCCCAACGGTATATACAGTACTTTGCAACCTGTCGTCTACCATGCTTAGCACGTCATCATGCAATCGTTTACGATTAACATAAGCTCACTCGACTACAGAGCTCATCCCCAACAATATCATTACTAACCTACGCTGACCTTGTTTAGAGCTACTCTTAACACATGGAAGGCACATTTCTGCTGACTGAATACTGGTTTCGTCACGCTGCCTTATCCACGTCTCATTTCCAAATAATAACGCTGACACCACCATCATCTTACGCAATTTCAGTTGTGTCTCCTTACTACAATGCCTGCCCAGAGTCCTTAACTACGTCACACACTGTAGATAATACAGCTAGGCCCTTCTTTCCAATATCCATTGTAGATATTCGAGTTACCCTGTTCTATCTTATCAATTCCACGAGAATTATGGCTACAGTAGCCAGAACAACTTTACTCGAGGGGGCCGATGTATTAACCAAAAATAACCGTGCGGTGTTGCAAGTTATCAATATAGTCACACAGGAGAGCTTACATCGGAAGCGGTGAAGCTGGCGCTATACGCTCTGTTCCAGTGAACTACTAGCCAGTCTGAAAACACGATTATCGTTGTTTGTGAACTACATGTTTGTAACATCAAATATATCAATCACAATAGGGGAAACATTATTACGACCAATCAGTGATCGGAGTGTAATACATCGTTGGCATCGAACTGTTGCGTAGACAGTGGGGGAGATGATCTCCGCCTACAGAAATGTTAACTGTATCCTCCTCCAGCGTGCATGTGATCAAAGTGTGGTCCTAACGATTAGTGGAGAAAAGTAACACACGAGGTCAAAAGGCACATGGAGTTATGAAAACATGGAGGGAAGGAGCGAAGCGACTCGTCAGCTATCAGCAGCACTTAGGTTTTGAAGTCAGAAGCGATGAAAAGAGCGCGAGAAATCGGACGTAACTGCTGCCGCTTAGGGGCTGGGGGGGGGGACGTAAACATTTCCCTTAATTTTTTACGAATGGGTACAAACCACTGCGCGTAAGTAAAGCCATATTTCTCAGAACCTATTTAAACATCCAAAACAAATGCATTTCTTTTTTACTGATATTTTACCAATACCTAATGATATACTTTGAGAGTATAAATTATTTGGTTAACTACACAATAGAGCGGTGATTCAAGTTAAGCTTGCACCGAGGCCGCTAGAATTTGGCTGAGCAAACATTCTCCAAGCCAAAATTTATTATCTGCAAGAATTATCTGCGTAGCACGGTGTCTCAAATAAGGCTGGGTGAACTTAACGTACGAAGTCTGTAAATGAAACTGATAGATCAATTGATATTAATGAAATAATAAACACTTGGATCTCACAGTGCAGTAAGGTCACGAACGTTTCAAATAAAAGTAAACTAAATTAAAATTAGTTGAATTTCACAGTACTATTTTTAAATATAGTAATGGCATTGAGGTACTGTTACTTTTTTCTTTTTTAACGCTAGGAATCTTCAAATTGTGTTTTTATATTTTTACGTACTAAGTAATTGTTTTTAAATACAAAATGTTTTGAATACGTTTTATTTTGTTTTGTAAAATAAAATGTCTTTACATCAGAATATTTTCCTTTAATTCCAATGCCAACATTAGTCCTATGACTAATGTTGTTCAATAAAATTATTGGAAATTTAAGGCTATAAGTATATGACAGAAAGTTTAAAAGATGAAACAGATTTCTGATTTGTCTGAAGATATGAGATTTAGTTAATACAGTGTACTATACAAATTTTAAATAAACATTCACTGTTTTCATGAATTAGGATTTAATAAAATTCTGACTTTTTTTTAAGATGCATACAAGTTCAATAAATGGCAAAATTGTAATTGATTATGAGCGATATGTCTGATTATTATCAAAATTTTTACACTCATCAAAGACAAAAGACACTAAATAACAAATCAAACTAGTAATCGAAACAACAATTATATTTTATTAATTGAGTATACATCATAAAAGAAAGAATAGTTATTATGTTTACGTGACATAATTTTAATCGTTGGAAGAACAGCTATAAAAAAGGGTTCGTATTCAACAGGAAACAAAACATGAATTAAGTAAGGGTTGTATGGGGGGGGTGGGAGACCGTAATGGATTCCTGTGGAGGAGCCCTGGAAAATGAAATACGCCCCTGCGAGGAATGAACGACTGCACAGATACCACGAAGCGTTTTGGTTCTGTTTGTTGACAAGGACTAGCAACTGTTATCCAAAACGAAGAGAGTGTTGTTGTATACGTACTGGGCACTGCTGCCATTGTCTTCACTCGGAAAATTGCGTTCTAAAGGTCCCAATTCGTATAAAATGTATTCTTTCGACAAGAAAACTTAATTCCAAATGTGAAACACTGTGTTAGATTTTCAAAACAAAGACTTCGTATAATCGATTCGGCAATGGACATCCACGAGGCCAAACCATCCGCTTCTTTGTCAAACACGTTTTCCGTTTATACGCACACAGCAAAGTCGCTTCATACGTAACATAACGGATTGAAGCTATGATACACCAAAATCGCTTATACACAACATAATACATCACACACTGCTCAATATTTACGTTTATACAATTACGCGTATACACGCCGGTACCAATCTGAAAGCTTGACCTTGAAACAGTTCCGACAGGCGGGGTAAGGAAGGACGGGTTGTATGCAGTTAGAACTGAAAACATCCGCTGTCAACGGCTTGCAAATGAGTGGATTTTTTACGTTATATTTAGTTATATTTACAATGTTTAGGATATTAGTTTGTATTTACTTTATTTCAAAACGTGTTTTACATTTTCAGTATGCAACAGATTGGCCTATTTTCGAATTGTGTGTGTGTGTGTGTGTGGAGGGGGAGAGAGAGAGAGAGAGAGAGAGAGAGAGAGAGAGAGAGAGAGAGAGAGAGAGAGACCTCTCATGTTTTTTCTTATCGGAGTATTTGCATCTTTGAAATATTAAACAACGAAAAAACTAGGAATTTTTCGTATTTATTTTATTTTCTTATTTCAACGCATATTTCGTAGACTCATAATTGTTCAGTATAGTCAACGTAGTTTATAAATTATAAATTTTGTTTTACGATTTTAAACAATACTGATTCAACGAAATATACGTACAAGAAAACAATGTTGTGTGTGTGTGTGTGTGTGTGTGTGTGCGTGTGTGTGTGTGTTTTATTAATATTATTACATACAAGCTAACACACCCCACCCCACCATGCATACATAAGCACAACACAGCTCCCGTCTTTTCTTTTAATGCTCTGCTACGCTCTGCTTACATCCTTGATATCGCGAAACTTTTCCGCAACACTTTCTCGGATTGTGATCTTAAAATTTTACTTGGACTTTCAGAAAACGGTTAAGCAAAAAAAAAGTATAGGTCATCGCTTTGGAAAAAAAGTTCCCCGCTGGATGAAAAAATGCTTACTCTCGCGTACTTATTCGGTCCCTGTTTGAAGAAATTTACAATTATGTACATTAATAATTTACAGCTTTTAGTATTCAACTACTTGAGTATTAGCTATTGTTCTTGCCAGCTGTCGTCTAAGTCGAGCTTTCAGATCGGTACCGGCGTGTAATGAAATCAATGCGCGTGTAAGCGGTAGACACAAGTTGCAAATTCTCTATAATCTGGACGCTCCGACATTAAATGGCGGGATACAAATCGGCCCATTAACAAAACCCGCAAACTTGCGTTGAGGTTCCGCCCATTTGTATCCAGTTTTTTACGATTACCCAAAAGTGTTTGATTTTTATATTAAAATACTTCTTACCAAGTTAAAAGCTTCTGTGTCCGTTTTTTCTCTATGACGAATTTTCAACGATTTATGACCAAAACTTTAAGAACAAGGCGTAGGCTATAAAGTAAAGAATGCGAGTCGCAATTTAAAAGTATTATACGCTCCTTTGCTAACTCAACTGAAAAAGGCACCGAGAAAAGAAATTAACAAAGGTTTCTATAATACTATAATAAAAATTTTAAATTAAATAAAGAGTTAAGAATATGTTAACTATATTTTATTCTTTACCATACTTTTTAACCATATTAACCAATAAAGATTATTCTTTTACTTTTCTCGTCACACTTCCATAATTTTCGTTACCTGTTACGAAAAAAAGATCTTCGTAAAGTTGACGGATCTTTTTTTAAATTCTGCATGTATTCAAACATTTCCTACAATGTGTTGTTTCCGTTTTATAAAGCCGCATTATTCCCGCAAGTCATTTCCGATTTACGACTTTACTACAATGGCATGCCTGGCTAAGTCGTATGTTAAGCTTTGCAACTCAAGAAGGAATGCGGTGACGTATGCCATTCCACTGGACGTGTCAAGGTACTACTACACATTTAAAATACGTTTAACACTGCCTCTCGCACTGTATTTTTAACTGCATAAGGGATAGCCATTATGTTTTATCTATGCCTGTTTCATTTATTGCTTACACTTTTCAGATCAATATTAACTACCAATAAAAATGTTACTTTAGGAAGTGTAATTATAGATACCTAAACGCATTTAATGGCAATATAAAGCATAGTCAACTAATAACAGAAATTATAATTAACAGGTAAGATGGTTGAGTAAGTTGTGACTTACCTCATGTAAGTGGTTGGGCCAATTCCGAATCTGTTTCAGAGTCCTCGCTATCACTGTTGTCACTGGCACTTTCACTGTCATCACTGATACCTCCTGTTTCAATTACAAAACTGTCAATAATGTCTGACGTAATGCCATCTTTATCCCTGTAGTAGTCCTCCATTCGTATAACGTGGTTTTCATATCCTGTGCAATCGCAAGGTGTAACTGATTCAATTGCCATTTCAGTAATTTTCTTTAGCGCATCTAACGATAAATCTCCTGTTGTATTATTGTCCCGTATTATACGCTTCATTTTTGCCCATGCTAATTCAATAGCGTTCAGATCGCACATATACGGTGGCAATCGAAGAGGTGTGTGACCAAAAGCTTTCAAAATAGCGTCTATCTTAAATGTTTTTTTCTTTTGGTCTATGCGGTTCTATAAGACAGTAAAGTTCTTGTTTGCGCATTTTTTCATCATAGTAGATGCCGTTTCTAAAAAGCCACTCTCTCGTTTCTTCTTTTAGAGCGTATTTTGACGGTACCTTGTCAGTTTGGGTACAGTGGTACGGAGTATTGTCCATTATAACTATTGATTTTGCTGGTAAATTTTGTAAAAGCTTTTCATTAATCCATTTTCAAAATTAACACTATTCATTTGCCCGTGATAATCTCCACTAGACAAACCGGCCTTGAATACAAGTTTCGCGTTAGGTATAAATCCATTTCTGCTCCCTGCAAGCAATATTATTAGTCTCTTGGAGCCACTCTGATTAATGTGAATATTGCATTCGTCACTTCGCCATCCTCTCTGATGCGTTAAGTTACTGTCTACCCATGTTTCATCTATGAACACTATCTCTCTATTCTCTTTTCGATAAAGTTTAAGCTGTGTAAGATAACGATGCCGCCACATCACGATTTGCGGTCTTTCAATTAGTAGACTTCTTTTATTACTAAATCTTTCCTTAATTATTTTTAGTAAAGAATTGTTACCCCATGGAAAATATATTTTTTCTTTCACCACGGGTAGAAGTTTTGCCACTGTCGGCACTTTTTTCTGCACTGTGTAAAAATCATTAATAATTCTTCTGATTACACACCTGTCAAACTCGTCCACGCTTACCACGGTGTGATTCGATCTAGTTTTTCTCAGTTTCCCTGGGGTACTTAAACGCTGATCCGGACAATTTTCTAGACGCGTATTGTGTTCTTTCCGGATTTTTTTTTAATTGTAAATTCTGAAACGCCAGTGTAATACGCTGCTCTTGATGTAGCGTTTTTAACTGTGAAGGAATATGCCCCTTTCCTTGATTCTTCATCACACTTTTCAATAACAGACGATATAATTTCACGTCCTTCCGAATGAATTGTTTTGTTACTTTTTTGCGAAGTCATTTTAATATTATTTTTTAACGGAACTACTCATAAAATATAATTATTAATGTCAAATTCACTGCTTAGTAATTGACAACGAACAATTAAATAATTAAACGATAGGCTAATAGTTAATTTGTACCGATTAAGAAAACACAAACAAAACATTCAATAGATTACACTGACATATAATGTACGAACACTCAATCTAATACGCACACGAAATAACAACTGAATACGTCTTCTGAACAATTCCATACAGAACAAATACGTACTGAACAATGTTTACAGAACCAGTAATACCGCACCAACACAAGCACGCGTTATGATTAAGTACTAAGAAGTAGACCCCCCCGCTCTTCAGACGTCTCGGCAGCACAGCTTGTACGAACACTATACCTGGCATGAATATTCGACATTTATCAGTGAGCGTTGAACGATGCAAACCTTCGACCCCCCCCCCCTTCAACCAAAACCGTCGCAACTGTAAAGGATGCGTTAGTTCATGAGAGTTCCTTGACTAGTATCTGTGCGAGTTCTTGTGGTGACTCGGAAATAAAGATCTGTCTGAGAGAAATTGGGGCGACATTAGGTTTGGTACGAACAGAGTAAAAACGATACGTTAGGTTAGGTTAATATTTTTTACATACAAGTTCATAAAGTGCATTGTTTTTTAGCATAAAGGGGTTTATTTATTATGCTAATCGTGATATAAATGATTTACATTTAGTAAATGGGACTAGTGGGATTTTATGTGAGTTTATCACTTTCTCATATGTATCTCGCCCTAAAGCTGGATGCCATTTACATTTAATGCCAAGCGTTGTGCAGCCACTTACATTTAGTGGTGTAAGTATAATTTACATCTGTGGTAATTAATTGTGTAAACCATTTACATCTAGTGAATATTAATCTGTGCTAATTATCTGCGCGGATTAATTACTCAACAATTATGAATCATATTAATTAAAGATTTATGTAATACGTTAAAATTGATATATCTAAAATTATTTCTATTCGTCAGATTTGACTCAACACAGTGTCTGATTAAATACGATTTTATGAGTCTATTAATCAGACGTTTCAATGGTCGAGTTTATTGTATCCATTGATGTTTAGCATAAGTTATGAGATTTTTAGTGTAATACTTAGAATGAAAATACATCAATAACAAAGGTGAAATTTCAATAATGAACGCATGAATACTGTAAATTAACTACTTATTTATTACACATCTTACTGAAGTAAGTAACTATATCCTGCAAATTACATACATATTAAAACACATGATATAAATACAATTATTCAATTTATACGATGTTTCCTGAAACATAAACACATGGTACATTCAAATGCAGTAAAGAATGCACATATATAAAACATACACGAATAATAAACAATCAACAATTATACTTATTCCTACCTAAAATGCGTTCATTGTTTCTCAGATAACGAATTACGTTAGTGTTATTTTATAGATTTTATGATTCATATGACTCATATGTAATTATTCTCTTGGGGTTAGTTCTTTGAAAAGAGGCAACAGAACAGTAGTATATACTACTAAGATTAAGTAGACATAAAGCTTATCTTTGAGAGTGTTTATCCAATTCCGTCGTCGTGAGAAGACACTTTCTAGATGATTCGTCGAAGATCATAATCACTGTTACGCAGAGCACTGATAATTTCACTTCACTCCACTAAATCTCCACTCCCGTCATGTGTATGGTGTTGTGGTAACCCGCTGATGTCGAGTGTCCGGAGTTCAAATAGTGAGGTGTTAATGTTGTCATTACACTGAATTGTTCTGAAAGTTTGCCATATTTGTGTACATGGTTAACTGTGCCGTCTATCTGGGTGTATCGCGTACTGCGTGCTTAATTGTTTGGTATCGTTTATTCAACTAATTGTTCAACATGGTGATACGTTTTGATGTGAGAATGTTCGAGGTGACACTCACTGTTCTACTTTAAATGTTAATTAGTATATTATTATGTGCGCGTCAGTTGAGATTTCAAGTCCCGTGCGCATTTATAGTTTATGTTTCCGCACAGAATTGTGTATAAGTGTGACTATACCGATGTCTTTGTTCACTTATGAATTTACAAATTAGTGAATCCGGTCGGTCGACATAATCAATCGTCTGTCTATCGTACACACTAACTTCTGACTATTAATTGCGACTATCAACTGTTACTATTAACTACATACTCTTGACTACCGACTGACTGTTAACTGCGATTAACTGTTCGATTGAACGACTTGACTACTCGATTGAATACTTGACTATCCGTTTGAAAATTACTGACTCTCGATTAACTACTTGACTGCCCGCTCCGCGTCTTCGCCAAACAGTTTTATTGGAACATCTTACCCATAAGTCTAAGTTTCGATCTCTACGCCTTCTAGGGCTCTTGATTGGTCGTACAAATTCCTACCCTTCTGTAGATCTCATCCTCTGTTTCACGATTCGTCGGCCGAACCCTTCCTACTCTCTCCACGAGCTCTCTTAAAAGATGCTTGATGCTGGTTGGTCGTCGTCATCCCCGGAGTGTTTCATGTGACGTGCGTAGCACAGATTCTAAGAAATTAGGGCAATTTCATGGCCTTCTGTTATCCTTTGTTTAGACTTTCCCTAAGGTTCTGACTGAGCTTTTGTTAACAGACTCCAGGTCTTGGTTAATTGTCTAAGTTCCACGACGTTCGTTCCGCCGATTATCAACCCTTCGTTGTCTTCATTTCGGTGAAACTCTACTTTCCAGTCGTAAATTTCAGTAAACTGTCAAGGGTTTGTTTTCACGCTGTGCAGGATACACTGGCAGTATTCACTGAGTTACGTCTATTGTCTATCTCTCCGTTAAAATTGCTCTGTACTCCCTTTGTAACATAGTAAAGCTTTTCATAATTGAGCAGTTACGCTTTGCCTCCACAGCAGGCGTTCCATCTCGATTCCGTGTAACTCGGCAGCTGTACGAAGTCTTTGTTTCAGATTGTTGGGTGCTGTAAATTTTGACAAACGGCTAGCTGTCAGTGACGCCTTGAAATACTCATTGTGTGCAGTGCTCAGACATTTTTTCTTTGTCTTCGCTCTGTCGTCGGGTTTGACGTGCCCTCGATTCGTCATTATTTACGACCTGGGCTTGTGTCCGTCGACTTGAGTGTGGGAACGTGTCACTTGATCGAGGAATTAAAATTTTTTTTAAATTTCGATCATTACATTGTCCCCAAATTGGATAGGATGTTGGACTTCGGGAGACATCTGATCCAATTTCTGCGCTCTGTCCCAGTCGTGGATGTCTGCTTCGGAATGGACATGGTTGACTGACATCTATCTCTCATAGGAAGCAATTAATTGTTATTCCCCATCTTAATGTTTTATATGGTCATATGAATTTATTGCCGCACATCTGAGTGAATGAACGCATTTCTTACACTTTGTCTGTCCATATGCGGACTGTACAATACGATTTCGAGTAAATAATTGAATTTAAGACATGGACGTTTGTCCATTTGACAGTTTGTCTCGTTACTGTTTATATACAATGTATTAGATAAGCTGTAGATTAGCTACCCATTATATTAATCGATCTTATGTCGATGACCTATATAGCAATAAAATACTTTTAAACTTGTCATTACTGTCTCTAGAATACAGTTGATACTAACAAATATATACATATGATCAATTCGTAACATATTATAAATGATTACATTGGTAAAAGAAACATACATATTAATTAAATAGTTAAGGAATCAGCATACTTCGTGATGCATACTCTTAAAGTTATAAAACAATCGTCCATTTTGAATTATTATTTACATACACAAATTATTCGAGTCTCTACATTTTAACAAGTTATTATTCATAATTATTAACGTCTTTGGTGTCCTGTGTCATAGTATTACACTGTCCTTCTGACACATGGTACATTTCACAAATCACTTTCTGTATACGTTGATATTTACACGTCTAATTAACATAACGAATGACAATTATGTGCTGATCACAAACACAGTTAGCATTGAAATACAGACTTAACACAACAAGTAAAATGCATATCATTATTTGGTTAGCTGGACTGGCCGCGCGAGCAAATTACCTAAACTATGTCTTCTGCTGGTCGCCGGGAGTCGTCGCTACCACTCGTGTTATCTATACTTCCGTTCGCTGGCTCATGATACGCCTTAATTTGCCGTATATTAAATTTTCCTCTCGTCTTCCCGCTATCGCGCTCCACGAGCTTATATGTGGCCTCGCCGATGATGCGGTTAATTTTATATGGTCCTGCGAAAAGTTCGAAGAACTTGTCAATTCTCTTTGACGCAGCGTCGGATTGGTGGAATGCTCTTACCAGAACCTTGTCGCCAATTGCAAATTTTGTGATTTTCTTCTTCTCATTGCAGCGTTTCGCGTGTTTCTCTCGCTTCTCCTTTATCTTTACAAATATATTGTTTTCGCGTTTTCCTTCGCTGCTAATGACTCCTTTGTCCAAGCATTGCTCCCATGCTCGTGTAGGTCTCGTGCCGAGGTGTGCTTCGTGAGGGGTTATTTCGATCGTCTCGTGATACACCTCGTTTAGACACGCTTCAATCGTTTTCACGTATTGGGACCATTTAGTGTGTTGGTCACTTATGAAAATGCGAAATAAGTTTCCCAGTTGCCGGTTAATCCGTTCGGCAAGGTTGGTACATGGATTACGTATTGCAGTAAACTTTGGTTGTATGTCCAACTCCTTTAGACCGTTGACCCATCTCTTGGATGTGAACTGTGTTCCGTTGTCCGTCAAAATGGTCCGCGGACGTCCAAATAGTTCGCAATACGTTTTTATCCTCCGCAACGTCGTAGTGGTTGTTGCTCTCCGGAGGGTGAATAATTTGACATATTTCGTGAAATTATCCACTATGACCAATAAATATTTGACTCCACCCGTTCCTGTCGGTAGGGGTCCATAATAATCTGCGCTTACCAGATCTCCTTTGGCCGTAGGTATCACAGCGCGTGTGCCACCAAATAGCTCTCTGTTGTTGGTGTCTTTGCACTTCTGGCATAGGTCACAGGTTTTTATGTTTTTATTTTCCTTGACATCCGGTCGAATGTGAAATGTTCCTGGATCATTTTAATACACTTTTTTGTTCCTAAATGACCGAACATATGATGGATTTCAGCAATTATGTCCCCAGATATGTTGCTAGGAACATACAGCTTCCATTCATTCCGCTGTCGTCTATACAACTTATCGTTAACATATTTATAAAATTTAGTTAATTTAGGGTCTATATTTCCCTCCTTAAATCTAGTGATGATTGCTTTGAGCTTATCGTCTTCCATCTGGTGCTTTCCGATATTTTGGATTAACTTACGCACCTCAAGTCTCATTTTTACGGTTATGTGGTTAACTAAATATTCATGGGTGTTGTCATGAATCTCTTCTAATTTTGTATTGTGTGGATATCTACTTAAAATGTCGGCTACTATGTTCTCCTTACCCTTGCAATGAATTATATCGAATTTATACTCCTGCACTGCAAGAATCCATCGTGTAATCCGAGAATTATTTAGATGGCATTTGTTTAAGAATGTCAACGCCTTGTTGTCGGTGATGATCGTTAATGGTTGTCCGAGAACGTATATTCGGAATTTTTCTAAGCATCGGACAATACTTAAAAGCTCTTTTTCCGTAGTATAATAGTTCCGCTCAGCACCCTTGAATGTCTTACTAGTGAAGGCGATTACGCCGATCTCCCCGTCTTCATCGAGCTGGTAAAGTTGTCCTCCGTATGCGTAATCACTTGCATCACACTGTATATAATATCTCTGGTCTGGGCGCGGAAATCTTAAAACTACAGCGTCAATAAATAGATTTTTGACTCTGTCAAAGCAGTCGTTTAATTCATTCGTCCATACAAATTTGTGATTCTTCTTCAATAATTCATGGAGGGGTTGTGTTGTCTCCGCATATTTGCTAGTAAAACGGTTGTAAAAGTTAGTGAGGCCTAGGAAACCCTTTAACTGTTTCTGGTTCTTGGGTTTAGGGAAGTCCATAATGGCTTTCACTTTCTCTTCCGTAGCTTGGATGCCGCGTGTTGTTAGTTGGTATCCAAGATACGATATTTCTTTCCTGAAAAACTGTGACTTATTTAAGTTGACGGTCAAGTTATTTTCGTTAAGATTATTTAATAATGCCTCTAAATGCTCTAAGTGTGTTTTAACATCATCAGAATAGCATAGACAATCGTCCACGTATATTAATGTGTTTTTCTTAACATCTTCATTTAAGACCGTATCCAATCCGCGTGTTAGTGCCGCTGAACTGGTACTAAGGCCGAATGGTGTAACGGTGAATTGGTAGCACCTTCCCTCATACATGAACGCGGTATACTTCCTGCACTCTTTCTTCAAAGGTACTTGCCAAAAGCTGCTCGACAAATCGACAGTAGACAGATATCGCATCTCGCTGCATCTTGCCAAGATTTCATTTATTGGAGAAACGCCTTCATAGTCGGGAATAGTAACGCCGTTTATCTTTCTTGCATCCAGGCATAGACGGACCCTTCCCTCTCTTTTTATGACTGTTACGAGTGGATTTATGAACGGGCTTGTACAACGTTCAATCACACCGTATCGCAGCATCCTATCTATCTCGTCCTTTACTTTCTTCTGATAAGCAAGTGGTACAGGCCAACCCCGTTGAAAGTAGGGCGTACTGTCCGTAACTTGAAACTCATGCTCGTATCCGTCTATTCTCCCCGGGCATTCCCTAAACACTCTTCTATTCTTAACAAGTATTCCCTTCAAATTTCCCAATATCTCCTCGTCTTGACAGTCCATGTTTGATATCTTCTCGTCGATGCACCTCAAGATTTCTTCTTCTTCTTCTCCATTATCAATTAGTTCCATGTTCATGATGGGTACGGCGTGCACCTCTTCATCAGCCGCATTCACTATTTCTATTTTCTTGCTGCCAATGTCGATACGACATCCTACCTCCTGTAAAAAACTTATCCCTAATATACAGTGTTTAATAAGGTCAGGTATTATTAGAAAGACACACTCATTTTTGATCCCGTCAATTTCTATGTCGCACAGTATTTGTTTTCTAATTAACTTGGACTTGTTCCCAACAGCACTAATGATTAGAGAGTTTGTCATGGGTAAAATCTCATATGGTTCAATGTCCCTTTTGTTTGCGTTGAACCATTCTTCTGACAACCCATTAATAACTGAGCCGGTGTCGACAAGTGCTAAAACTTTAATGTTATTATTAAATTGTATGATTATTTCAGGACATTTTAATATTTGTTTCGTGACGTCCTCGTCGTATTCATTCAGTAGGTCGTCTCTTAAGTCAGGTACCAGGATATTGACATTATTGGTGGGGTTGTTTTTGTTGTCGTCAAAAACTATGTCGTTCGCTGTGTAGGGGTTTTTTTTTTTTGTTGCTTTGGTCATTGTTCGATCTAGAATTACTGTCGTCGCTTGCCTGGCTTGTACCCGGTTTGGAGTTCAGGTATTCAACGGTGTTTACTACTCCGTGTGATTTACCCTCGTAACGGTTACCGCCGTGCGCCCGTCCTTGCCAAACTGGTTTCCTTTCACTCTCGTTCTTGTTGACAAAGTTACCACTGGGACGATCGACAGTTCCGGCTTCCCTTTCATTCGTTATCTTATATTGCGCACGTCTATTTCCTGCGTGGCTTGATTGAATGCTAGTGTATTCAGTGATCAAGGCCTCGAAATTGGGTATGGTGACGATCCCGCGTGTTATAACGGCGATCTGCAAGTCCCTTCCAAAGTGCCTCGAAATTTTCCTTATCAGTTGGCGGTCGGTCAACGCTGGGGTTAACTGACGACTTTCCAAAAGAATCCTCTCGACGTACTGTATAGCTGTGACGGGTCCCTGCCATTCAAACCTGCCGTACTCAAGGTTGTCGCGGATAATGTCCTGTCGTTCCAACCCCCAGTACTTCAGTGTGAACGCCTCCTTGAATTCTTCGAAGGTACTTATCTGGTCCCGGATCACACGCCACCATATGCTTGCGTCCTTCTCTAGGTGTTTGCCGATCCACCTGATGTCGCTGCTCGGGTAATAGGATTCTTGAAACTCCGACAACTCCTTTAGGAACTCCATCGGGAATCTGTCGGTTCCGTCATATTTCAATTCAATCTGTATTTGTCCGTTTACTATTCTGTGAGGCCCAGACTCCCCATCGGTGATCTGTCGCCGCAGTCTCTCTACTTGACACCTGAGTTCCTGGATGTGGGTTGTTTTCTCTTTGACGTTCTCGTCGAGCTTCTGTTCGGTCGTCCTTTGTCGGCCGTCTACTTCATCGATTTTCTGTTGCAATGTGTGGTTGGCTTCACCTATCTCTTGCTGCTGCTGTCGAAGCGTGTGGTATAATTCGGTCTTCAGTTCTTCCTGCTTCTTCTGATTACCATTGATGTGTAGATCTAGCTTGTTATGGATTTTCTTCATACTAGATTGTGTGGTCTGTGCCAGGCTTTTAAGTTCTTGGTGGTCCGACTCTCGAGCTTCCCACACTTCTTCAAACTTCTTATTGGTGTCATCTTTTATTCCTCTCGTAGCGTCCTCTTGTTTCTTTAAGACTTCGCTTATCTTATCGTCGCAACTGGTCTTATGGTCACGCATTTCTGATCGTATAAGCGTGAGTTGTTCGGCCATCTGCTGCTTGACGTCTTCCTTATGACTATTAAAATTTTCATTAATTTGATTGAATTTCTGGTTGATTTCTTCTTTAATTTCTTCTTTATGTTGATCGAATTTCTGATCGAATTTCTGATTCATCATCTTGAAGCTTTCATTATTCGTGCGCATGAAGTCCATCAACAATGAACGTAGCGATGCCTCTTCATGTGATTGCTGGGACTCTTGTGGTTGCTGTGACTCCTGTCCCCGCGCTCTGACCTCTGACGTCTCCTCCGTCATATTTGGTTCGGTGACTGATGAGTTTTCTTCGTTGGTGTCGGGTGCGCCCAACTGGTTGTTAACGTCAAAGTCCATGCTATCAGAACTACCGCTAGCCATTTTCGCCTTGCTTCGCGTTATCATTTACCAGTCAAGCTAACCTTACACTTATTTAGTAATGTCTTACGTACTATATTATTGTAATTAGTCTAAATACTACTGTCTGCTCTCTTTTGCCATGCGATGGGCGCCATTTATCTTTAGCATAAAGGGGTTTATTTATTATGCTAATCGTGATATAAATGATTTACATTTAGTAAATGGGACTAGTGGGATTTTATGTGAGTTTATCACTTTCTCATATGTATCTCGCCCTAAAGCTGGATGCCATTTACATTTAATGCCAAGCGTTGTGCAGCCACTTACATTTAGTGGTGTAAGTATAATTTACGTCTGTGGTAATTAATTGTGTAAACCATTTACATCTACTGAATATTAATCTGTGCTAATTATCTGCGCGGATTAATTACTCAACAATTATGAATCATATTAATTAAAGATTTATGTAATACGTTAAAATTGATATATCTAAAATTATTTCTATTCGTCAGATTTGACTCAACACAGTGTCTGATTAAATACGATTTTATGAGTCTATTAATCAGACGTTTCAATGGTCGAGTTTATTGTATCCATTGATGTTTAGCATAAGTTATGAGATTTTTAGTGTAATACTTAGAATGAAAATACATCAATAACAAAGGTGAAATTTCAATAATGAACGCATGAATACTGTAAATTAACTACTTATTTATTACACATCTTACTGAAGTAAGTAACTATATCCTGCAAATTACATACATATTAAAACACATGATATAAATACAATTATTCAATTTATACGATGTTTCCTGAAACATAAACACATGGTACATTCAAATGCAGTAAAGAATGCACATATATAAAACATACACGAATAATAAACAATCAACAATTATACTTATTCCTACCTAAAATGCGTTCATTGTTTCTCAGATAACGAATTACGTTAGTGTTATTTTATAGATTTTATGATTCATATGACTCATATGTAATTATTCTCTTGGGGTTAGTTCTTTGAAAAGAGGCAACAGAACAGTAGTATATACTACTAAGATTAAGTAGACATAAAGCTTATCTTTGAGAGTGTTTATCCAATTCCGTCGTCGTGAGAAGACACTTTCTAGATGATTCGTCGAAGATCATAATCACTGTTACGCAGAGCACTGATAATTTCACTTCACTCCACTAAATCTCCACTCCCGTCATGTGTATGGTGTTGTGGTAACCCGCTGATGTCGAGTGTCCGGAGTTCAAATAGTGAGGTGTTAATGTTGTCATTACACTGAATTGTTCTGAAAGTTTGCCATATTTGTGTACATGGTTAACTGTGCCGTCTATCTGGGTGTATCGCGTACTGCGTGCTTAATTGTTTGGTATCGTTTATTCAACTAATTGTTCAACATGGTGATACGTTTTGATGTGAGAATGTTCGAGGTGACACTCACTGTTCTACTTTAAATGTTAATTAGTATATTATTATGTGCGCGTCAGTTGAGATTTCAAGTCCCGTGCGCATTTATAGTTTATGTTTCCGCACAGAATTGTGTATAAGTGTGACTATACCGATGTCTTTGTTCACTTATGAATTTACAAATTAGTGAATCCGGTCGGTCGACATAATCAATCGTCTGTCTATCGTACACACTAACTTCTGACTATTAATTGCGACTATCAACTGTTACTATTAACTACATACTCTTGACTACCGACTGACTGTTAACTGCGATTAACTGTTCGATTGAACGACTTGACTACTCGATTGAATACTTGACTATCCGTTTGAAAATTACTGACTCTCGATTAACTACTTGACTGCCCGCTCCGCGTCTTCGCCAAACAGTTTTATTGGAACATCTTACCCATAAGTCTAAGTTTCGATCTCTACGCCTTCTAGGGCTCTTGATTGGTCGTACAAATTCCTACCCTTCTGTAGATCTCATCCTCTGTTTCACGATTCGTCGGCCGAACCCTTCCTACTCTCTCCACGAGCTCTCTTAAAAGATGCTTGATGCTGGTTGGTCGTCGTCATCCCCGGAGTGTTTCATGTGACGTGCGTAGCACAGATTCTAAGAAATTAGGGCAATTTCATGGCCTTCTGTTATCCTTTGTTTAGACTTTCCCTAAGGTTCTGACTGAGCTTTTGTTAACAGACTCCAGGTCTTGGTTAATTGTCTAAGTTCCACGACGTTCGTTCCGCCGATTATCAACCCTTCGTTGTCTTCATTTCGGTGAAACTCTACTTTCCAGTCGTAAATTTCAGTAAACTGTCAAGGGTTTGTTTTCACGCTGTGCAGGATACACTGGCAGTATTCACTGAGTTACGTCTATTGTCTATCTCTCCGTTAAAATTGCTCTGTACTCCCTTTGTAACATAGTAAAGCTTTTCATAATTGAGCAGTTACGCTTTGCCTCCACAGCAGGCGTTCCATCTCGATTCCGTGTAACTCGGCAGCTGTACGAAGTCTTTGTTTCAGATTGTTGGGTGCTGTAAATTTTGACAAACGGCTAGCTGTCAGTGACGCCTTGAAATACTCATTGTGTGCAGTGCTCAGACATTTTTTCTTTGTCTTCGCTCTGTCGTCGGGTTTGACGTGCCCTCGATTCGTCATTATTTACGACCTGGGCTTGTGTCCGTCGACTTGAGTGTGGGAACGTGTCACTTGATCGAGGAATTAAATTTTTTTTAAAATTTCGATCATTACAGTTTACAAAAACATTTACTTTTGCATTTCATAAACAGTAAAAGAATGAGTACAATTTTTCCGTTACCTTACACTACACAAAGTAGTTTGTGTACGGGTTGTGAGTTGAATTGCGCTATGTAATACATTATACAAAGGCTAGTCAACTGATAAAAACGCTCAACATTAATGATACCCAGACCCCGGGCTTTATATGGGCTGACTGGGCAAATGCCCAGGGTGCCTGGTCCAAGGAGGCGCCAAGGAACGAAAAACAATACGCGTTAAGACTATAAGACAGTAGACAGTTGAGTGTATTGTTAAAATTCTAGGAATGAAGGAAACTACGTTCGAATGTACGCCGGCACGCGCCAAGGAATATGTAATGAATAATATTATATTACGCATAGTTTCCTCTGTGCGTGCGTGTGTGTGTGTGTGTGTGTGTGTGTGTGTTTGCCTTATAGCCTTTTGCTTATATGTTTGACGTATACCCTCTTTTGATAAACGATCAGCGGCGGATGTCGCCTGATATCGTTACTCAATATCAGTAACTTGCAACTCTTACTGACAATCAATATCAGTAACTTGCAACTCTTACTGACAACAAACTTGTTTACACTGCGGTAAAAAAAAATTAATACAGTCATTTCCTCTTTCATGTTTGATGTTTCCTTTCAGTATACGCTTCCAATGTTAACGCGTCACTTCGTTGTACAAAAAAATGTGTTCTCTTAGTAGTGAAATATGTATAATTATGTATAATTTCAGTTATTTCATCACAGATAAAAACTGTCAAACGTTTATCTTCATTATAGTTTGTTGTTTCCCTAGTGTAAGGTGGTGGGGGTGGGGGAGAAAAGTAAAAAAATGAAAGGGGGCGGCTATAAGAATGCTTTGCCCAGGGTGCAAGGTACCTGAATCGGGGCCTGATGATACCTTAGCTTACCAAAGCGTTGACTAACAACGCACACAACATTGTAGGGAACGTTTTAAGAAGTGCTGTTGCATTTCATCATACACCTAAGATGATTGAAACCGCATATTTCATACGTCTAACCAAACTTTAAGCGTAAACATATTTACCATACGAAAATAAACTGTTATCACCTTTAAGCCTGGAAAAGTTACGAACGCCACTTTACTCAATTTGCTACCTTGCCCGACGCCCCTACATCGAACAAAATCGGCGTTACCGTTCGCTGGGACCAGAGCGAAGCGATAACATTTTTTTTGTGCTTAATACTTATTTTAATTATATATTTCATTTATGGGTCTTCCCCTCACAAATGTGAAAAATTTCATATTAAAATACAGTGGATAATACGATGTAACGCGATAATGAAACAGTCTAATCACACGTATAAAGCTACAATACCGAATAAAGCATTCCAACAATGAAAAGTGTGGAAGATGAAAAAAAAATTAAAAAAAAAAACCATAAGCGGTCATGTGTACGTAGTTTTTACAATACCGTTTTCCTTCTTTTCTGACAAGCAGTATTTAGATTTCCTTATTATATATTTTTTCTGGTAAAATTATACCTTACCTACTTTACCTGTCAAGGTAAACACGAAGGGGACATTCCGTATATGTTTAACATCAAGGAAAATAACATGTTTAGAGGGTTCTAGTTTTCCTGATGTCTCTACAATCTTTTCAAAATGGGGTATGGTGTACGAAAAAATAATGGAAGATTTAACAGCCTCCCGATGTGCGTTTTGTATTCCTGCCCCTAAACATGCGCCCCAAACAACTTTGTTGCCCTAAGGTATAATAAAGTTTTGAATTATATCAATCAACGATGTTAATTTAGCTCTCATTTTCACGAAATTCGGATGTCATATTCTTAAATGTAAAAACAATACCATTGCAGGTTATACAGTACTATACCTCAAGAATCACAGGAACTGAAACCCCTAAAGATAATTTATTTACCGCTTCTAAACTATATTTCGTTAATATAATGTAGTAAAATGAACGAAAACGGCGTGTTAATTTTAGGCGGAAAACACAAGTGAGGTTAATACACTGAATTCCTAATTATTGAAAGAGCGAGCCCGTCTCGGTTTTAACACGACCGTTTGGTATTTGTCTGGCTGTCTAGGGGTAGACTGTCTTACGATAACTTTTGGCCGCATCAACCGATTTTCGTAAAATCTTTACCCTACTGAATCCTATCGTTTTGTAACTTACCCCCACCCCAAAATAATTTGAGGAGGTCCAAATTTAGCAAAAGTCCATGTGGAACATCAAATTAAACCCAAAAATGGGCTAAAAATTTTGAAAAAATGTAAAACCCGGCCAATCGTCAGACTAAGGGGAATTTTAACACAAACCCAAACCCAATATTGTTTGGAGTTTTTAGCGTTTACTGTTTGATTGATTGTAATTGTTAGCTACTTTACTAAAAAAAAAAAAACTATCGGGATTTTCGTAATTTTCTGCTAATTGAAAAATTATCTAATATGAAAATTTAGCCAGTAATAAACGTACTTCGTTCAAAATATTGAAAGAATTCTGTTGCTCATCAGAGAGCATACTAGTTACGAAGAAAACTGTTTAAATCTTAATCTGATGACTATAATCTTCCGTGTGGTAGAAGGTTGTGTAACAACGGATATGAACAACAGTAAACACTTTCCCTGTATGACAAATGATTCTACTGCTGCCGATGGTAATGACGACTACGAAGATATAATAAGATACAATATATAAAATAAACATTGGTATGAATGGATCTATTTTTTTGTTTTTGAACGAACGTTGTAATTTCGAACGGATCGTCTGCACACTTTAAAAATCAATTTATTAAAAAGTTACGTATGTATAGCATATTCATTACCAACCCCATTTCCCCATATTCCTACATGTTCGTAATATAGTTCTCGTTTTATGAAACTACTACTTAAGTTTTATAATTTACAAAATCACTTACACTTGTTTAAAATGCCGAGCGAGCGAGCTACAAGTCGCTCGATAAAAATATATTTTTTAATAATTTCTAGTTAAGAAAAAACAGTTTGTGACGTTCAATCAACGACTACACACAATTACCTAAAAAAATTGTATCAACAAAAAGTACCGTCATAGAGTCCGTATAAGCACAAATAATTAACACAAATGTAATGGGTATTGTAATGGGGAATATATCTTATTAATATAAGAATAATGTAATGAGCCTTTGTGAAACAACTGCCATTATTCCATACGTAACGTAATATAGTCACATTCACAAAAATTACCGAAACGTCGAAACAAATGTTTCAAAAGTGTCTGGTTAATGATCAAAATTCACGACTTATCATCCACTTATTAATTCACGACCACTGCTCCACTAAGATAATTTTTCCTGTCAACTCATATATTTTACAATCTTTCTTAATAATTTTTCACTTATACAACTTTTTAAATTATCGAGATCAGCAAAATGGATTAGTTCACTGGTTACATAACTTTGGATACAGTCGATTGTTCTGAGTAATGCGTGTGAACAAGCTCATATAACACACGGAAAAGCCGGTGAATATTCCACAAAAATTAAACACCTTCTTGTGTATCCTCACAAGCATCTACCGATGTGGTAAACATTAAAACTCGCGTACATTTTAGGCCTATCTGTGATTTTAAAAATTTAGTTTCACAGACGTAGACTTCCGATTAAAGTTCACTATTTTTAATATTAACTACCGTATATAATATGACATTTAGTGCCAAACATGAATTTGCATTGCAGACTAGAATGGAAATCTACGTCTGTATACACAATTTTGGGTGTAACTTACGGAGAAAGGCTGGTTAATGTTGCGGCGGACATTAAGACTCCATTTTACAAAGGAAACGCACAAATCGTTGCTTACTCAATCACTTCTAATGGTACTGCAATAAATAAGAAATTGACCTTTTCGTTTCGGATCAATCAACCAATCCGTATAAGGCGCTTTAAACAAAATTGCCGACAACACACGCTCCCTACATATTTCTTGTCTAAATGGACAGCACTCAACAATCAAATCAAAAACCTCTGTAGACAACTTATATTTCCAGACAAACCTCAGTACTGTACGTTGACTTATATTTACTTTTAATATATATATTCAAAATAAATAATAATGACCACTTACTGGAAAAGTGTTGGCAAAGTAAATAAACAAACTCAGTAGCCGATACTACGAACACAACAACCACTACTGAATGAATGAGAGCGTTCTGATCAACCCATGGTTACTCTATTACCGGGGGGGGGGGGAATGGGTTGCGCAGTACGCGTTCTGAATCCACACTACTGCGCATGACGTCACCATCGAGGCAAGTTTCCGACTTGCGTCTGTATATGAGCCATTGAGTTTGCCGAGCCTGATATCTGGCGGCTGGTGGCGCGATAACCGAGCCGCATGGTGGGGCGGAGAGCGGAGAGTGCGAATGTTTCGTTGCCTGACAACTTCAGTAACAACTGATCTGATTTTTAAAATTCTTTCACCACCGTGTTCCTTGAAGTTTGAGGATGGTTTTAGGCATAAATTTTAACCGACAGTTTTAACAATTTTCAAAAACAGAGTCTTCAGACGGTTCCGTATCATGAACTTTCTTTTTTAATTTTCATGTAGTGAAATTTTCGGCATGCGACAAACTTTCGTTTTATGACAGCTATATGGTGTCAGCGTGTGAAAATTATAGAAAATTCCAAATTTTATTTTGGTTTTGTTTCAATAAAATCGTTTGTTTCGTTTTCGAGATATTGGCGGTTTTATAAGAAATTTAGTTGGTTGGCACATGCAGCGATTTTTCTTGTAACGATTTTTCTTGATAATAAATATTACCTTAACGTAATCATATTTTATCATTTATTATATTATTCTATTTAATAATAAAAATTTCAATTTTCATGTAGTACCTTAATGTAATTTGAATTCCTGGATTTTATTGTCCACTGATTATAAATATATCACTACTGACTAGGAACACTAATTTTTTATAAATGCTCCATGAAGTTTTAAGAAGACTGTTTAATGATGAAGAAACACATTAATTTTATGAATATTTTATAAAACAACTAGCGAGTACCCGGCATGCGTTGCAATGCCACTCAAAGAAAGAAAGTGTTTGTATATATATAATATATAAAGACTTCGTTCGCGTGGTCTTCAATTTAATGCGATAATATATTTAGAACAGAATCTATTCCATTGGGTTGCCATAGTAACCAGATCTAATAAGTTAGTTTTTTAAGACTCCAAAGGACCCCCCAGAGGATCGTATCGAAAAAAACACCTGCCCTATGTTGGTTCTCCCGTTGCGTAAAATATTTGTGCCAAGTTTGGTTGAAATCGGTCCAGTGGTTTAGGAGGATATGTGGAAGACCCCAAAGAACCCCCAAAAGAACCCCATCGAAAAAACACCTATCCTATGTTGGTTCTCCCTTTGCGTAAAATATTTGTGCCAAGTTTGGTTGAAATCGGTCCAGTGGTTTAGGAGGAGATGTGGAAGACCCCAAAGGACCCCCCGAAGGATCATATCGAAAAAACACATATCCTATGTTGCTTCTCCCGTTGCGTAAAATATTTGTGCCAAGTTTGGTTGAAATCGGTCCAGTGGTTTAGGTGGAGATGTGGAAGACCCCAAAGGACCCCCCAAAGGACCCCATCGAAAAAACACCTATCCTATGTTGGTTTTCCCTTTGCGTAAAATATTTGTGCCAAGTTTGGTTGAAATCGGTCCAGTGGTTTAGGAGAAGATGTGGAAGACCCCAAAGGACCCCCCAAAGGACCCCGTCGGAAAAAACACCTATCCTATGTTGGTTCTCCCGTTGCGTAAAATATTTGTGCCAAGTTTGGTTGAAATCGGTCCAGTGGTTTAGGAGAAGATGTGGAAGACCCCAAAGGACCCCCCAAAGGACCCCATCGAAAAAACACCTATCCTATGTTGGTTCTTCCTTTGCGTAAAATATTTGTGCCAAGTTTGGTTGAAATCGGTCCAGTGGTTTAGGAGGAGATGTGGAAGACCCCAAAGGACCCCCCGAAGTATCATATCGAAAAAACACATATCCTATGTTGGTTCTCCCGTTGCGTAAAATATTTGTGCCAAGTTTGGTTGAAATCGGTCCAGTGGTTTAGGAGGAGATGTGGAAGACCCCAAAGAACCCCCAAAAGAACCCCATTGAAAAAACACCTATCCTATGTTGGTTCTCCATTTGCGTAAAATATTTGTGCCACGTTTGGTTGAAATCGGTACAGTGGTTTAGGAGGAGATGTGAAAGACCCCAAAGGACCCCTAAAAGGACCCCCCGAAGGATCATATCGAAAAAACACATATCCTATGTTGGTTCTCCCGTTGCGTAAAATATTTGTGCCAAGTTTGGTTGAAATCGGTCCAGTGGTTTAGGAGAAGATGTGGAAGACCCCAAAGGACCCCGTCGGAAAAAACACCTATCCTATGTTGGTTCTCCCGTTGCGTAAAATATTTGTGCCAAGTTTGGTTGAAATCGGTCCAGTGGTTTAGGAGAAGATGTGGAAGACCCCAAAGGACCCCCCAAAGGACCCCATCGAAAAAACACCTATCCTATGTTGGTTCTTCCTTTGCGTAAAATATTTGTGCCAAGTTTGGTTGAAATCGGTCCAGTGGTTTAGGAGGAGATGTGGAAGACCCCAAAGGACCCCCCGAAGTATCATATCGAAAAAACGCATATCCTATGTTGGTTCTCCCGTTGCGTAAAATATTTGTGCCAAGTTTGGTTGAAATCGGTCCAGTGGTTTAGGAGGAGATGTGGAAGACCCCAAAGAACCCCCAAAAGAACCCCATTGAAAAAACACCTATCCTATGTTGGTTCTCCCTTTGCGTAAAATATTTGTGCCACATTTGGTTGAAATCGGTACAGTGGTTTAGGAGGAGATGTGAAAGACCCCAAAGGACCCCCAAAAGGACCCCCGAAGGATCATATCGAAAAAACACATATCCTATGTTGGTTCTCCCGTTGCGTAAAATATTTGTGCCAAGTTTGGTTGAAATCGGTCCAGTGGTTTAGGAGGAGATGTGGAAGACCCCAAAGGACCCCCCAAAGGACCCCATCGAAAAAACACCTACCCTATGTTGGTTCTCCCGTTGCATAAAATATTTGTGCCAAGTTTGGTTGAAATCGGTCCAGTGGTTTAGGAGGAGATGTGGAAGACCCCAAGAACCCCCCATAGGACCCCATCGAAAAAAATTCATAAACCTTCGCGGGCGTGCGCACAACAACTCACCGAAGTTTCATCGCAATCGGATGAATGGTATAGGAACGCATACGGGACAAAGAAAGAAACAAACAAACATTCATTTTTATAGATATAGATATATTAATAAGAAACAATACAGATCATGGGCCTACTGTTATCGGATTCATTTAAGCATAAACACTTAACATGTCAATAGAAAATTTTAATAAAATATTAAAATATTGTTATCTAAAAGGAAAACGGATTAAACGACTGGATAAAACAGTCTGTGCCATATTACATTTTTTTGTTAAACGGATTAAACACTGCACATCATGTCATTTACAGTGCATACACTGTAACTCTTGCTTTCATGAGTTTGTGTGTTCGTGTATGGACAGTGCCATACGAAACAATATGTGCAAGATTATTCACCTTGTTTCTAGAACACTTAACAATAGGATCCCTGAGGAAAGGGAGAATGAAGAAGATATGCTTGTTATAGATCTTCCAAAACTTGGATGGACATGTGTATCTTTGCTTGAAAGATCTTAAAATAGTGACAGTGTTTGACAAGAGCAATTGTGAAATGTGTGTAACAGGGTACCGGTACAATGCATAAATAATAGTAAATAGTACACTATAATAAGTAGTACTAGGAGCCTGACAAAATCTTTCTCAAATGCAACTTACACATATCCCGTTTCTTGCTTAAATGTCATGTGGGCGAGCGAGCGAGCGCATACACGCAGTACACTGTTCTGCCAGTTGTGAACAGCGGCATTTGCACCAATTTCACTTGCAGACACTTAGATAAATAAGATAATTAATTTATTGTTGATGTGAGAGGGTACTTTTTATACTTGATGTGCTATGCTACATTTATCAATGACACATGGAAAAAGTAAAATTTACATTTTTGCATGTAAAGTATTCACACAGATTTAAAAATTAATACCAGTTGTAATGACAGCTGAGTAAAATAAACAGTGCTTATAAAATTTTATTTACTTAACCTAACTCAGTTCATATATTTCATTCGCTATATTTTTTAACTAGATTACTAAGTACATTTATCAAATTAAATTGTATACCCCCCCTCCCCCCCACACACACAGAGCATGTATATAATAAACCTTACCTCTGCTCTGACTTAACTAACTTTTAAAGTTTTTATGAACAAATTATTCTTATAACTTTAATTGTTTTGTTACTTTTAATTGCTTTTATGTTTTTTATTTTTATATTACATTTAATGTTTAAATCACTAATTTTTACTATACTGCTAAGCCACTTACTAAATTACATTTATTATAGTGCGCGTGCAACGGTCGTCTTTGTGATGTGTTTGTTGTCGGAGAGTGTCAGACCGTCATCTAGAAAATGGTTTTGTAAAAGCTTGTAAAGGTGGGGAACACCTGCGAAAACCCATATGACTTTTTCTACGTCGTGTGGGTTTGGGAAGCACGAATTTGTATACGTTACATTTAGTTCATTCCACACTCCTCGATTTTTTGTCCCTATATATGCTACAGTGGCAACAACATTGTACCCTACGTCTTCCACGCAACAAATAATGTTTTTTAACAATTCAGCCGACATTTGGACATCGAAATCGTAATATATTGGCTGCTTCCAACCAGCTACGAGGCCACGAAGCATGGCAATCTGACAATTACTGTGAGGCCCTACAACACGATCTTCCTTCTGATCGTAACTGACGCTACTATCCACATTCATTTCGTCAAAATAAATAACGCACATCCTTTCAGCAGTGGCAGGTGTGTTCACCTGGGCCTTCATGAAACACAGAACATCATGAAGTATGCCCGGCTGACAGCAAAATGAAGCAGATGTCCATCTCTTCAAAGTCTATAGTCCTGGCAAGGGAAAACCACATTTATTTCTCAAGAAGAAGTAACATTTTTTTGATACAGTGCGTAGTGTAACTGCCTTTGCGATGTCTTCAGAGTTCCATTTTGCACGGTTTTTATTTGACAGTAAGCAATTAATTTGTGTTTCAGTAAAAATTTGTCCTAAAACTTTTTTTATCTTATCTTCAACAAGTTTTTTAGATTCTCGTCTTGACGTTTTAAATTTTCAAGAGCAACCTTTCTCTTTTCCTTCAGAAGTGTATTTCTCAGCTTCAAAGTCCCGCACATAGATTTCAAAATACGGTTTTCACTTTCCAATTTTTTTACATGCTTCTTAAGTGATTGTACATCCTCGAGCTCAATATCGCAGTTTGTAATAATGCTTCGGTCCATTTTAATTTTTTTGGGTGACAAAGCCGATAGGGTTTTTAAGGATCTTTTCCTGACCTCTCTCGCATGACATCTCTCTCTTCTGCCACTGACTTTATTACTTTCAAGAACGCCTGATACCCCTGTATTACCATCACTGCGGCAAGGCATACCGTCATTACAAGCAGTGATGACGACGTTCCCGTCATCATATGAGGGACAGCATCTTCTCTAAGAACTCTTCTTGATGGTATATTCATTAACTCAGCACGTAAGTCACGAACATAATCTGTTGTTGATTTCTGTAGCACTTCGAAATCCATATTTTTTGTACTTTGGGGTCTTTTGGAACTGAATGATATTTAATATCTGTCACCTTCGTTCTTTTGTTGTGTGAATTACAACCGGCTACAGCACACGCAGTACAGCATACAGCATACAGCCCGGCTACAGCATATTGGCAGTAAAATAAGGACAAAAGTAAGATCAAACAACGGAAATAATAGCTATGTTCAACAACGAAAAATCAAAATGAGACGAAACAACAAAGTTTACCTTGGTGTCACAACAAAAAACAAATACGCCTTGAAAACTAAAAACTATCGCAACAACAAGCAACAAGAAATCTAATAATAAATAGAAAATTAAGAGAAAGTAACTGTACAAGAATAAAAGTACAACAACTATGTTCAGTAATAAGTAATAGCTATGTTCAACAAACAACAAAACAACGGCAAAAAACAAATGATAAAACAACGTTTACCTCGCTGTCACAACAAAAAACATACACGTATTAAAAAACCCAAAACTATGTCAACAAACAAAAGAATAAATAGAAAATTAAGAAAGGTACAGCTAACAGAGAATGGAACTGCACTCGGCCTTGTGTGCGCGGTGAAAAATTTTTGTTAGAGCTAGAGTGGGGGAAACATGAACCGCACTTGAGTTGTGTTGCTGTGGTGTGTGTTTCAGTGGATGTATAGTCGTATCAAAATTTAAGTGGGCGTTAGAAATATAATTTGCATAGTTTTCTTCCTTATTGTGTTATATATATTTATTTACTTACTTACATTTACTCGTAAGTGTTTAGATACTGTATATGCTTGAGATACTGTATATCTGAAGTATATCGTTATTTACTTCATAGATAACGTATAAAATGGACGCTAACGTGGAATTCAGAAATAAAGTGAAACACAAAACGTTGAGCGGACAAAGCCGGGAAATTATTAGTTGTGTATTGCAGTTTATGGAAAACGAGGCAAAAAAGGTGTGCCAGTTATACCTTTGGCTAAAGTGCAGGAACGCGTTGCAGCAGCTACTGGTGTAAGTTTACGGACTGTGAAAACGATTGCCGGTGAGTCGCGAAAAATTGAGTGCGGTGGGTCGACATCTTTTTCAACACCTAAAAAGAAATTGAAAAATAGAAATACAAAAATTGTGCTGGATGACTTCGATCGATGTGTTTTACGTAGACTAGTTTTAAATTTTCATATAAATGAAAAGAGGGTGCCAACGATGAAGGCAATCCACAAAAAATTTTGCAGTGATACGGAATATAGAGGTTGTGTAGACACATTACGAAAAGAATTACACACAATGGGATTTAAGTGGGTGAAAACAAAATCAGACCGGAAACTTCTCATGGAACGACGTGACATAAGACAGATGAGACTGAACTATTTACGCACAATACTGAGGTACAGAGAGGAAAACAGAAACATTGTTTATATGGACGAGACATATTTACATTCTACGTATACACAAGTAAAGAGCTGGACCGACGATTCAAATGATGGACTAAAGAAGAAAGTTACAAAAGGCCAGAAACTAATAATAATCAATGCTGGCGGAGAAAATGGTTTTGTTATTGGTGCTAATTTAACTTGAAGTCGACATTATCAACAGGAGATTATCATGATGAGATGAATTACTCTAATTTCAGGAAGTGGGTAGAACAAAAGCTACTAAATGGACTGCCACCAAACAGTGTTCTTGTCATGGATAACGCTCCCTACCACAACAAACAAACTGAAAAATGTCCGACTTCTAATTCCAGGAAAGACGACATGAAAGACTGGCTTACAAAGAAAAACATACAATTTGAAAATTCAATGTTGAAACCCGATTTGTACACATTAATCAAATTATATAAACCAAAATATAAAACGTATGAAATCGACGAGTTATTACACAATCATGGACATTCTGTTCTACGTTTGCCTCCTTACCATCCAGATCTAAACCCCATTGAACTCGTATGGGCTTCTTTAAAAGAATATGTTGCAAAGAGAAATGTTACTTTCAATTTTAATGATGTTAATAATTACTGTAATGATTTTTTCGAAAGTTTTTCAAAAGACGATTGGCTATCTAGGTGCAGGCACGTAATTAAAATAGAAAGAGAATACTGGGAAAAAGAACAACTCTTCGATACTGTAGTGGACGATATTATAATAAATCTAGGTGAAGACAGTGAAGAAGAATCGGAAGAAGAGAATTCAGATACTGACAGTGATATTTCGGGAGTTCATCCAATAAACGAGTAATTGTCAAGTTTATTTTAATACTTAAACTTGGTGTATTAATTGATTATTAATCTATATATATAAAAGAGAAATACCACTGACTCACTGATTCATCACGAAATCTCCGAAACTATAACACCTAGAAATTTGAAATTTGGCATGTAGGTTCCTTATGTGATGTAGGTATCCGCTAAGAAGGGATTTTTGGAAATTCGACCTTTAAAGGGGGAAAGGGGGGGGAGTTTGCCTGACTGACTGACATAGAATCAACGTAGAGCAAAAACTACTGAATGGATATCAATGAAACTTTGAACATAGCTTCACCATAGGTCTTAGGTGCTCACTAAGAAACGGTTTTAAAAACTTTCACTCCTAAGGGGCAAACCCCCCCCCATTGTATCTATGTATGTATGTTCCACATCTCCTCCTAAACCACTGGACCGATTTCAACCAAACTTGGCACAAATATTTTACTCAACGGGAGAACCAACATAGGACAAGTGTTTTTTCGATACGATCCTTCGGGGGGTTCTTTGGGGTCTTCCACATCTCCTCCTAAACCACTGGACCGATTTCAACCAAACTTGGCACAAATATTTTACGCAACGGGAGAACCAACATAGGACAAGTGTTTTTTCGATACGATCCTTTGGGGGGTCCTTTGGGTCTTAAAAACTATTAGATCTGGTTACTATGGCAACCCAATAGAATAGATTCTGATTACCATAGCATCGGTGGAAGTCTCCCGCGTAAGAAATAGCGCGGGAGTCGTCCGACGGGCCTTCCCCGGAGTTCATCCACGGAACCCGGGGAGTCTTAGGCTTAGGTCGGATCCCGCGAAAGACGGCGGGGCCAGAGTCCACGGTTCTTATAAATAAAGATATAGGTTATGATATCAAAGGTGGTGTATGCATCCTTAAGAAACTTCTTAATAGTGTGTGAATTCAGAGTTGTTTCAGTTTGAATTTAAAAGTGGATAAGTTAAGATCGAAGTAAGTTATAAGCGAGTATAGAAAACAAAATTTTGATAGCAAATGTATTCAGATCATAGTGTTCAGACAATATAAATGCACTTGCTTCAGTTTGAATTTAAAAATTGATAAGCTGAAATCTATAGAGGTATTGTATTGTTAGAATAAGTTTAGGAGACACTAATTTAACAAATGCCTTATTTCAACATTAACACAATGAATTATAAAAGACAGTAAATACGCAGCGCGTGCAAGTACTGTAGACATTTTATTGAAAACTAATTTAGCTGTTCGCCCTCTCCCAGAGTTAGAAATCGAGCAGGAGCATCACGCGCAACAGAATTCTTCTCCAGATATAAGAATACAGTTTATGACATGTTCTTAAACAGGTGCGCTACAGAGTATTCCTCCAGTGAGAATGCGAACGTAACAATATAAGGAAGATTATACAATATACAAGTAATATAACGTTAGAACAAGAATAGGTGCCTATGAGCCTATGAATAAATTATGAACCCGAGCAACGCTGGGTAGGCCTAAATCGGCTAGATATAGATATCTATATAAGCCAAATACCACTGACTGACTCACTGATCACGATATCTCTGAAACCACTGAATGGATATCAATGAAACTTTGAACGTAGCTTCATCATAGGTCTTAGGTGCTCACTAAGAAACGGTTTTAAAAACTTTCACTCCTAAGGGGCAAAAAACCAAATAATGAAATTTATCGCGGGAATTGCATACTTTGTAAATGAAGTGGTTGACATCTCAGTTTATTGGAAACCCCGAATACATTTAGTTCTGAGTTTTTAATCATTGTTTTAAATTGAAAAACTTCGTTGTTTGCAGGTTCTTACAGTCGAGAAAATTTCGAAGTTCAATTAATTAATAAATGTATGTCCTTTTTTTTCTCGGAAACGGCTCTAACGATTTTCTCGAAATAAATAATAAATAGCTGTTGCTATGAATGTAAATAAACAAACTAAGAGTTGAGAATTTGTACAATCTATCTAATGCTATACTATTAAGCGAGCAATAATTGTACAATTACGTACAACGGGAAACTCCGTAGCGAAGCACGGGTATTTTGCTAGTTATTAATATTATTATTAATGAAAGAGTGAATTGAACTATATAAATTTAAATATAAATATAAATTTCTTTTTTTTATTTAGTAATGTGGACATATGAAACGGTTTATAGTGTTTAAAATTTTTAATTGTTTGATATGGCGAAAGAAAAACAATACACTTCAGCTGGAGGTAAGAACATTTTTATTTTCCTCATGTTGAGTAATATTTACTTGGGTTTCACTTCCTAAATTAGAAATTGTATTTCGCTGTATAATTTCCTAAAACTTTACAAGCTCTTACACTACAAAGACATTACGTTCAGCACGGGATAAATAAACTCTGAACACAGTAAATTTTGTACATTGTCAACATGAAACGAGTGTACGCAGATGACGTAGTTCGTAAACTTCGTCCACCTCACTCACATACTACTACCGTCTCACTCACTCCCATCTGCGCAGCTCGCGGGCAATTTCGATTTAGTGTAGTTGCAATTGAAAATAATTTAATTTTTCATAAACACCGATACAAACGTATTGGTAACCTAAGGCTAGGTACACACCGACGTTACCGCCCGGTGGTTCAACAGTACATAGAATAAGATTATCCAGTAGGCCTACACACGGCCGGGCGTTAACGCGACGTTGACTAGTCTGTCGGGCCCGATGTTGGTTTTTGTCACCGCTGGGACTATTGCAACGCGCCGTTGAGAGCGGTGTGCTTAAGGTACATTGACAGTATTGAACGACGATTTTGATTTTCTGTGACGTGCTCTCTTTCGTTTTATTTTTCTTATCAATGGCCGAATCATTGGACATAGAACTTTTGATCGAGGAAGGGAAGAAAGAAGTAGAGGGAAATTTGGGACGTGGAGTGCATTGAGTAACTCTGTTATCTCAGCTTGGTCGCTTATCAGCTGTCCGTCCGTGAACTAACTCTTCATATTTGTCTTTTTTTTCCCGCTATACCAGTTATGTATTTCCATTATTCTCTATTGTTTCCCCCTGCACTTGTAAAAAGACATTCATAACGTTTCCCTCTAGCTAATGATAACGCGTATTTTAAAGACCGTTTTAAACTGTTGTGATAATTTAAAACGTTTACGCCAAAGGGTCTTCTCGTTTGCCTATTTTGTGCTTTTTTAAGATTTTTAAGTTTTTAACCATGGTATGTTATGCTGCAATTTTATAATAAAACTTCAGTGCAAGTATGTATTAAACTATTTATAAACCTTATTAACATTGGAAAGCCAATATAGCCATGAATTACGGCTAAAATAGGAGACCAGTCATTGTTCTGCCATATCCAAAAGCATTTTAAAATTCAATTTCTCTGTGAATTGTTTTTGATGTACATTTTTTTGCGTATAATTTCTTAACCTACAACTAAACTTATCGTATGATGATCAGTTATACAAGTGTTAACTATGTTTGCAGTAAATTTATGGATATTTCTAGCTCTAATCCACACATGATCTATACAAGTAGCACTATTTACAGTTATGCGTGCAAGTTTATAAAATAATATGGCACAACAGAAGATTAGGGATTACATGGAAGTGAGAAATAACAACCAAATATATAACATAAATTTTTAACTTTGTTTGTTCGAGTAAAGATTTTGCACAGTTAATAATTTTGTACAGGTATGCACATTGTAGGGAAGAAGAAACAATGTGAAATTGTACTTCCTTCAGTGTTAGAGCACAAATTTCCACCGGATTGACTGCAAGTCTCATGTTCGTGTCTAGGCAAAGATTATGTCCCCAATTCTGCTGGAGAGTTCATCAAATGATCTTCTACTTATTCGAAGGTAGATGAAAAATTTGTCTTCATCGTTGCACAAATTAGTGAATAGGCATGTGAAGGCACGTTTCAAAAGCCTACACTAACCAATGGATGTACCCAAAATCGCCTATATTTTTTTTTTAAAGTATATTAATAATACAGTATATGCAGTTGCCACCTTTTTCTTTTGATACACTTCTAACTCCATTGCACTTAAAGGATGTTGACTGACGGGATGCCCCTGGATTGGAGCTGTGGAGGGGATAGCAACGTCGCGTTGACGGTGCTCTACCACCACCGCTCGTGTGAACTTGCTGTTGAAACGTTCTTGTGAAATGTCACGAGATAAAACAAACACTCAGCTCACAGAAATACACCAACAATAACTGAAGTGTTTACCACAGAATTTAAACAGTTCTGTACCACGTTTTTTTTGCAAAACACTACACGTATTTGTTCTAAATCTGTATTGCTATACCTACGAACAAACGCATAAATTAACAGTGATTAACTTCACAATTTATAACACCCGGATGACACCTAACAATACTAAGCAAGCAGTAAGGCGCGGAATTCCGCCTCGATGGTGACGTCATGCGCAGTAGCGTCGATTCAGAACGCGTACTGCGTAACTCCCCTCCACGTTTTGTTCTTCGGAGGTTGAATCATACTTCCACCTCTAGCTTTACAGTAGGGAATTTTTGTTCTATTCTAAATTTTGTATCTGATTTGTTGTTGTTGTAAATATGGGAACCTAGTTTGTGTACAGGGACTTTGATTTGTGTGTGTGTGTGTGTGTGTGTGTGTGTGTGTGTGTGTGTGTGTGTGTGTGTGTAGTTCCTGAATTAAACACACATTTTATCGAACTGTGATTTCGCTATTTTGTCAAATAAGAGGGGGATCTCAAAAGTAAGTTTCCCTGTTGTTTTTTTCAAAGGGAAATTGCGCAAGTAGGCTGACGAAGATAGGAGAACTTTTATTTCTGTGTAGTGACAGTAGTGCCAAAACCTCATCCGTTGCGTAGCGACATAACAACACAAAATTTAAAATCATGGACGCCATCAATGCCCGAGCATCAATCGAGAGAATTGTCAGCTGGGATTTCGAAAAGTTTGCACAAGGTGGGTACCCCGTTTTTTGTCTCAAAAACACAATGAGAAGAGGATTGCTGCCGCACGCAAGTTGCTAAACGGAGAAAAAGGAAATGATCCACATCGTAACAGGAGATGAAACATGGGCTCATCATTACACTCCTGAAACGAAACGACAAAGCATGGTTTGGAAAACCGCGAGCCGAAAGAAGCCAAAGTTGCAGACTCCGCTGGGAAAGTGATGTTGGGACGCTAAAGGTGTTTTGCTCGTTGATTATCTGCCCAGCGGGGTCAGAATAAATGCAGAGGGTATTTATTTATTGGAGAGAGGCGATCCGCGATAAACCGGAAACGGCCCGGTTTGTTGAGCAACAAAATGCTTCTGCTCAACGACAACGAACGTCTTGATTCCTCGCAAGTCACGCAAAATTTATTGAAGTCCTTTCGATGGAAGATTTTCGACCATCCCTCATCAGATTTGGCTCCGAGTGATTTCCATTTGTATCTCCATCTCAAAGAACATCTGGGAAGACAACGTTTTGGAAGGGATACGGAAGTGAAACGGGCGGTTGACGCCTGGCTCCGAAATCTGGGGCACTCAGTGGTTCAAAGAAGGAATTAAAAACTGTTTTTACGCCACAGAAGGTGTATTGACAAGGCTGGAGATTATATTGAAAAATAAATACATGTTTTTTAATAAAAGTATAGTTTTCTTTTTAATTTTAACATGTTGTTAGTATTTTTCCTAAAACAGGGAAACTTTCTTTTGAGATGATCCTCGTATCAATATCATCCTTAACATTTTCAATCCAGGTGAAGGTCGCTGACCAGTTGGTGTTCAAATTTTCAGCCATCGTTCCAAGGGGTTTTACAAAGTGCGCGCGAGTGTCAAAAAATCTCAAAGTTGGTATACAAGGTGCGCGCGGCAGTAAATGGGTCCTTTCCGAGTGTTTATACAAGGTGCGCGTGGCGGTCACTTTTGGTCGCTTTAAGCCAGGTGTGTTAAGAAAAGAGAGCCACTGATTTATAATTTGTTATGTTGTTACTTTCGTGGTTGCATATAAACTAACAAAACTCAGAAATTAGTACATGCGCTGTACTTAGATTCAAGAATTAGCAATTTGGCCGTTGGAAGCGCTAATATGGAGTTATTCGAAGTTATACATTAAAACACACACTTTTTTTACAGTACCTGTAGTATATTGTTAGTTTGAGCCGTACAGTAGAAAACACTATAAAAATATGCAATCAAAACAATACAATACAGGTACAAGGTATAATCTATAAAAGATTGGCCTGCACGAAATCCATATCCTCATATTAGCTTTCAATTCATGCTTTGAAAATTTTTTCATGTAACCTTGAGATGAAATTGGTTACACTTCCTCCTCTGTAATTCGATAGTATCTTTCTGCTGCCCCCACAGGAAGGAGGGAGGGAGCTTAACACCTTTTAAAAAGTAATTGAAGACATATGCCAAAAGTCCAGAAGTAGGTCTGTCCCATTTTTAAAGAGCTTATACGGAGTCCGTTTGGACCTGGTGCCCGTCTATTTTTCACAGTTTTAAAGCATACTTAACCTCGGTAACAGGAATTTTGTCTTCCTCGGATAACGATAGATCAGAGAGATCAGTCTTGTGGTCATTTAATATGAAAGTTAACTTCTAAATTTATGTTATTCTTTCATTAAAAGAAAATTATTTAATATTTATTCTATAAACCTCAAGGAGAAATAGGTAGAGAGATTTATCAGTCTAGTACAACGAAGTGTTCTTTAATGTTTTATGTAACATATCCATAATCTGATTAAACTTACTTTCGACCTGGTAGACTCCCACAGGCCGCTCGCTCAGCGACAAATCACTTAGCATTTATAATACTGACATATTAATTAAAGGGTGGACATTTTTTAGGACAGGCACTGTTACCCTCAGTGACAAACGGTTGTTCACATACCGTAATCTCAAACGTTAGTGTTTATGTAGGCCTATATTAGTAGAAAGTCCACGGTTTTTAGTAACTATAACTCAACAGCAATTTAACGAATAAGATAAAAATATTTCGATACCAAAACGCATCCGTGTACACCGTTCAAGTAGTGTGTACGTGAATCAGTTTTTATTGTTGATGCGAGTTTCACTTTAATTAAAAATTTAACGTTTGACGATCTCGTATGAGGGATATGTAGCCTATAGCCTGTAAGTGTTCCGAAACGCGTGACAAAGCTACTAGAAGTCACAAGACGGAACTGAAATAAGAGAATATATTAAGTAAATAAAATGTTGCCTCGCGCGCACCTTGTTTTTGAGGTTGTAAAGTGTCCCTTCAAATTCCTTCGACCACCGCGCGCACCTTGTATAAACCCCGTTCCATGGCCTCCTCACATATCTTTTGTCTACTGGTTTGTATTTGACAAGTAACTTAAAACTAATTACTGAAAAGTTAAAAATGATAATAAACGATACGAAATTGGAAATAACATAGGGCTAAAGAAAAATACATGTAATGACTCGTGCTTTCGAGAACCTTGTTTGCTTAATAAACGAGAAGTTGAAAGTGCTCTTCGTTGTAGCAAGGTCCTCAGATGTCGCCAGTCTCAAGCTTGAATAAAGTGAGATAGAAAGTAGTTTGAACCTGTCCAATATAGAGTATTCCGATCAATATTAGAATTCGTTTGTACCACAAATGGGAAAAAAGCGTCTATTCTGTTTTCACTTCAATGGCATTCCCCAAAATAAGTTTTGTAATCATGCCTTTGTTTATATTTAATGCTGTGATGATGTTTAGGAACTGCTTATACCAGATTTCATACGACCGGTAGCGTTGACTGGGGAGTTGACGAACGGCGAGTGGATACGGCAGATGATGCACAAAGCGCGGGTTTATCAATGTGGGTTATGTGTAGGCTTGCCAACGTTTCGGTTTGGATGTAATAGTTCCGGTTTCAGAGTGCAGTCCCGGTGTCCCACCCGGTTGCCGAAATGTCCCGGTCGGTGCACTTTATTTTTAGAAATGACATCCCAGTAAGCAATCTTGGACTGATAATTGAGTACATCGTTTGCCTTTCTGGAACATCAGCTCCTGAAGAGAGAGTGTTCTCCTTGATGAACAACGGTAGAGCAGATGACAGAGGTTTAATGCAGGAGTCAACAGTGCGTACGTTGATGCTGTGTAAAGTAAACTTTGGACTTAGTTGTAACGAATTTTTTGACAAAATAATAAACAAAAAGATAATAATAATATTGAGAAAGTTGCACTCAAGTGAAAAATATGACTGGTTTAAAAAACAAGTTTAAGTTACACACTTCTTGCAATTTTTAATATAATGAGTAATTTTGTGATTGAACACAATTTAAAGTACTGCATTAGGTTTGTAAAAAATATTTTCTTTTAATTACACTTTATTATGTTTTAAGTATTATATTTATACATTACATACACCCAATAAAATAGCACTGTAATAAACACTGTAATGTTTGTATTTTAATTTCAGCCTCCCTTCTTACCACCCTCCCCCGGTAAGCAGGTGTCCCGGTTGGTCAATAAAAAATTATGGCAAGCCTAGTTATGAGCATGCTACCGGACTTACTTAAAGCATTGTAAGTACAGTTGCAGTTTATTTTAATTTGTTGTCTTTCACTCTTCAGTGACATGTGCGTTAAATATAATTATTTTTCAGCAAATTCGTGCAATAACAGAAGTTGCTATTTATGTGTTCACGGGATACAATGTGTCTTGGTCTCGTACGGCTGTCGCTAATCTTGTTCACATTAATTTCGAACAGTCAGAATTAATTTTCTTTTTACACATCTGCTGTAAGAAGACTCATTACTGTATTGACTACTCAACTCTCGGTAAGTTGAATATAATATCTTTCGGAGCAAAATCACGGACTAAGAATAATCACTGTACAAAATCTAGCATACGTTGCCTAATGACACGCTGGTTAAGCAAATATCATAAGAATTTCACATGGCAAATTACAACACTTGGTCAATAAGTATTCTTCATGCGCTAATAAATTTAATTGACAACCTGTTTGTTGCGATAGGACAGGCCGTCCTTGACGAGCTGTTGACGTAATGCGGCCGTCTCGCGTGCTAGATTGGATTGCGATGCCACCCACGGATAGCCAGTTTATGCTTCAAACGGTTTTCATTTTTTATAAATTATTTCGCTTCCTGTATACCGTAAACCAGAACTTTTAAACCAGTACAGCTTTGTGCCCACTATTATCATTTTTGATAATTTGGTCCATATCGATAGCGAACTGTCGCTGTTTATGTTTTCCTTCGAAATCCGCATCCTTAGAAAATAAATTGAAAAACACAGTACCAGTTATAACAAATCCTTTTTTCCCAATTTAAAACACAAAAGAATAAAACCAATTGCGCTGGTGTCACAAGAATGATGAGAAACAATCAACAACTAGCTAGAAAAAACCTTTATACCATAGCTTTCACATTTATGTCACCTCCCATATTCTTGAAATTGTACATAAAGATTTATAACTTTACAATCTTGTGCCATAAAACAACTATAAATTGACGTTCCGCGTTATCATTGAAGAGAGGTATTTTTGGAGAATCCACATCTTGGTTTGAGAATACGCAATTTTCAATTTCGAGAGTATATATTTCAAATTTATTTGAAGGCTGATACGGCTCCTCTTGCCGCATGATTTTTGCAGTTACTGCCTAAAACAGCATTCAGTGGATTTGGAAGCAGTGCATAGTGAACACGGAAGCTACAGACATGAAGGTAGCGACATGGTATTTAATACCTGTAAGTGAATACCGTTCCACTTATTATTATATATACACTTTTATAATATACACGTTAAATGTAGGCTATACTTTTAAATGTATACGTTAATTTCGTTACTACTTAGGATGTCATATATTTTAATTAGTTTTATTAATTAATAATTAATTAATATAATCTTTATAATAACTGAACGAGCGAAGCGAGTTCTCAGTTTTAACTCGGCCGTTTAGCTTTCATAAATAGGGAGTCGCGAGGCAGAAATATGAGAGATCAAAAATTTGAAATAAAAATCACACAAATCATGTGGGATATCAAATTAAAGAGAATTTTAACCACAATATGAATACTTTTTTCAGTGTTCAGTTTTGTAAACTTCAAAATTTTGGGATACAAAAAGCTCAAAAGTTGTTCACAAATTTGTAAAAAGTTTACAAACTCATGTCAGGCATCACATTAAGTGGAATTTTGACTCAAATCCGAATGTAGTCTTAGTTTAAAATTTTTTTAAGCTTAGGAGCCTATGGACCAAAAATGAAAGTCAACATTATGAAAAGTTGTAAAAGTCTACGCGCCACGCATTTTATTTGAATTTTATTTAAAATTCAAACTCGGTATTTTTAATAAGTTGACAAAATTAATATCTGTCAAATTAATAACCCTTCAAAAGTTTGGACCGTCTTCATAACGTTTGTAAGCTATATTTATTAAAAAGTTTACATATTGTCATATGTAAATAGTATGTAATGTATGTATGTTTGTATGCAGTGGCGCGCCGACACAGTGTGCAGCGCACACAGGCGCCATGATAGTAAAGGAGCCAAAAATTTCTGGCGAGGAGGAAATATTTGAAAAAAAATTATTAGACCTATTTATTAAGTTAATTGCATTAACGTCTTCGGTGCTTTGGACGGGTATGGTGCTCCTGATGTTAAGTCGCACGTCATTTTAAATTGATGAAGTGCTCACGGGACTAGCACTGTGCAGACAATGTTATTTGTTTATCGTTAGTTATGAGTCAGCAGTTAAAACAAAGACAGTTTCAATCAGTGCGTCTGTGACACATAAACGCTGCGATACTAGACAGTTGAGTATGCTTGAAATGTTGTAATTGTTGCGAAAAGTGAACAGGAATTCATGTTGTGGGGAGTTTATTTTTTATTTACATTTGCTAATTGAAAGGCGAGTGTGCTTGAGGTTTTATAATATATGTTATAAACGATACGTATAGTTGTTGTGGCGTGTATATTTTTGTTATTTAGACTTGTTATGGGTAAAAGGTCTGAAGCCAAATTGGCAGAAATTCTTGCTCGGAGTGACAGTGAAGAAGACTTTTCTGATGAAAGTGGTAGTCATCTTTAGAAGAAGATGAAAAGGTGCGCCAGTAGTTTCATGTTTGCAGGAATAGTGTCTTGCGCGTTTGAATTTGTTTAATTGTTTAATCTGGTTCGAACTCTCATTTGCTCTAAACATATATAAGAAAATCGGCAGAGTTTGTAACTTTACATTCAGCTGTTAAAGTGTATGCACTGTATTGTAGCCTAAATCAAAGGTATCAATTGTAACTTTTTGAAGTGAAAACTTCTTTAGGCTCACCGCGTACACATTTTTTCCTGGGCAGTGAATAAGTCTGATCCGTCAGGCTTTCCATCATATTTTTCTCTAATTAGATACCCCCAAGAAGAATTAAATAAATAAATAAAACGGGAAGAGAGAGAGAAAATGCTTCCAGAATTAATCAGTACTTCACTAAACAAGTAATGAAGAATGACTCGGAGCCAGTTCCTAGTTGCAGTACTACGTGCTCAGAGCGCCCGTGCTCTGAGCGCCAACGCTAAAATCGTGCTCTGAGCGCCGATACTGATAAGCCCGTGTTCTGTGCGCCGAGCTATTTGTCCATAATTAGACGCGGTAACACGTGGTTGCATATCTGTCCGTTCTTCTTCAACTCCGTAGTCAACATTAGCGGTCCTATGTACAATTCATTGGTAAAACGAATTATTATACCACTAGTAAACTCCCGGAGCTGGAGAACTATCTAATGTCCTGAACGAAATACGTTTATTATTAAGTTAGTTAAATTTCAATATTAGAAAGTTTCTTATATTATCATGAAAATTATGAAAACGCAACTACGCTACTATTTTATTAGTAACATAACAATTTAAAGCAGACAATTATAAGATAAATACTAAAATTTCCTAACTTCTGCATTGATATTTTAGTTAAATTTGTAACTATAATACCTAAATAATAAAAAATTTTGGTCATATATTTTCAGTTTATGTATGTTTCCATAGATATCTGTAGGTCTATCTCTAACATTATTCACAGACACTTATAACTGATAACAAAATATTAGGTTTTTTGAGACATAGTTCACAAATCGTTTTGAAATCGATCCAAAATGAGTGTTGAGACAGGCTAATTCTGTCAAATTACTACACATAGAAAATACAGAGACTACAGATACAGATTTTGTACTTTAACAAAAATTTCTCTAACTTTAACCCCAAATAAACTTTTATAATTTTTTAAACTTTGAGTTCTATTTTCGGCCCTTGGTGCTTCTAAAATTAGTTTGTTGTTTTCATGTACCCGTGACACGCTCAGAAAGTAATATACTCATTTGAACCCGGTACTGATATTCCTCGTGACAAAGTAGACTCCATCTAGATCAAAATTCACGACTTTAATACTACTGCGTCACAACGATTGTCAAACCACAACTAAGGAAAGGTGCGAATAACAAGCTCATCTACGAATCGTATGGTCAGCGGATTTAAGGTATGCGGGTAGATAACCATACAAGTGAGTTTTGCCTTCCTTATCAATCCCCTTACATTGCACATCCTGTGTTTACGCATATATAAAGCTCAGCTCTCTGTCTCATAATTGTATTTTCAGTTTCTTAATTACAGTTGTTTTTAATCACTTTCTTTTATTGTCTCCTCAGATTTGTTCGTCCCAACCAAATGAGAAATCCTGAAATAATAAGTAGGATTATTCGCTAATGATCGATGTTCAAAGGTACCAATATATGAATAATAAAAATTTTCAAAATGAAAGTGTGTAAGGCACACTTACACCTTCTGAAAAATGTGTAAGGCAATATTCACCCTTTACCGTTAAACAGCAGTAGACCTGAAATACTCAAATTCGGCGGATGTAAGTTATTTTATTTCTCATTGACAGGTACAAACACAACACACACACACACACACACACACACACACACACACACACACACACACACACACACACACACACACACACACACACACACACACACACACACACACACACACACACACACACACACACACACACACACACACACACACACACACACACACACACACACACACACACACACACACACACACACACACACACACACACACACATCTCTGTAGTTAAGTGTGATTTATAATTATTAAATAATATTAAAAATACTATATAAAAATAATAATAATATTCTTAATTTTAATGGTGACCGTCGGTCAATAAATTTTAACGATGGAAGGTGAAGATCGGTCAATAAATATTACACAAATTTTACATTGTTTGTATCGACGTTTCGACAAAATTTATTGTCATCATCAGAACCTATATACGGACAATAGAGAAAAATCAAACACATAACATAACTACTAACCAGAACACCCTACTGCCTTCTAAACATATGTCCTTTTAATTACCTTTACAGGTCAAAAGGACGCTGTACAAATGTCTTCTGGTTTGTGTTTATAAATAGAGTGTATTGTAGGCACCTTACAGTTGTAGACAGTCATAATATTGTCTAGTATCAGTTAGTTTCAAAGTACAGTGTAGGTATGAGTAATTAATAATGACACATATTCGATTAGTTTTAAACTCGTTGCAGTTGTCAATCCGCGTCTTTCATTTTTTACGCTTACGCAGAGAGTTTATACCTGTGTGTGTATGGGGGGGGGGAGGGGCTAAGACAGTTTTGTTTTACATCGGCAAAATAATAACACTTCTTACACATTATTTTACTTAAATAGATAGACATAATTACAATATTCCAAAACCTAATTAATATAGTATTACAATTTTAATTATTGATAATATAATAATCCCTTAATTACGTTTGTAAATAATTATAGATCCAGTAGTCATTGAATGTTTATTGGAATTGGTGCAAATAGCAATACATGTCTAAAAATATGTTATAGCTGAATGCAGATTATAAGATGTTCAATAATGTATATTATTACTACTAGCACTGAACACACTTATCCATAAATTAGAGAATTATGTACAAAATAACAGAACTACTGATATTACAAACACAAATTTTAGTAAACAAATCAATCATGTGACAATGGTTATTAATTATTATTTATATATTGTTGTAAAATAATATTTACCGAGTACATCGTATATACAGAGTAATATAGTCTATTGTTAAATTATGCAGACGTCGACATTCACACTCTTCCTCCCTCTCACACTCTCTCTCTCTCTCTCTCTCTCTCCCCCCTATCAAAAACACATAAAGATCCCCCCCTCCAACACACTCAAATCACAATTACGCATATTCCACATATCGTAGGTACAGATAATATTCATGTAGAGTTCTTTACGTTTTAGCAGCCAGGTGGGCCTCTACGAATACATCTGCTTCACATATCTACACATACTAGAACCGACTCTATACTCGTATACACATGTGTGTGTGTGTGTGTGTGTGTGTGTGTGTGTGTGTGTGTGTGTGTGTGTGTGTGTGTGTGTGTGTGTGTGTGTGTGTGTGTGTGTGTGAAAGAGAAATAATAAACTTATTTCCGCGGAAGTCTTAAAAGTAGTTGAATACTTCAGGTCTACTGCTGTTTAAAGGGAACGGATAAATATTATTATCTTGTTCCTTTACTTTTTTCAGAAGTCTGCAAATTTCCTTTGAAATTTTTTATTATGCCTGTAATAGTGCCTCTGCACATGCATCTTTGGCGAATAATCCTCTTATTATCTCAGAATTTCTCATTTGGTTGGGACAAAAACATTTGAGAAGAAATAAAAGAATTTGATTAAACACAACTCTAAATAATAAAGGAGAATACGATTATGAGACGGAGACCTGAGCTGTATATACTGTATGCGTAAACACGGGATGTACAATGGAAGCGGGTTGATAAGAGCGCAAAACTTGCTAGTATGGTCGTCTATACGGCTTAGATAGCCGCGTACCTTAAATTTGCTGACCATATGATTCGTAAATGAGCTTGTTAGTTGCACCTTTCCTTAGTTGTAGTTTGACAATCGTTGTGACACTGTAGTATGACTAAATTATTTGTCATTTAGGTATTATAGTTGCAAATTTAACTAAAAAACTAACGCAGTAGTCCAAAACGTTTAGTATTTATTTTTTGATTGTCTGCTCTACAGTTATGTTACTAATAAAATGGTAGAATAGTTGGGTTTTCGTAATTTTTCTGATAATGTGAATAATTGTCCAATATTGGAATTATCTAACTTAATAATAAATGTATTTTGTTTTGGGACCTTACTAGTGCTGTGATAATGGTTTTAGTAATGACTTGTACAAATTTTCATTGGAGCGCTAGTGTTGACTACGAAGTTGCCGAACAGCGGATATACAGATATGCAGACAGGTGTCTAATGATGCATAGATAAGGTCGGCGCACAGAACACGGGTTTATCACTATCGGCGCTCAGAGCACGATTTCATCGTTGGCGCTCAGAGCACGGGCGCTCTGAGGTTTTTGATTCACTCAGTCAGCTGGAAAAGAACTCCAGTTCTAGTGTAGAGATAACAGAGACAATAGTATTGTTGCTCTGAGTTTTGTAGTTGATAATGTCACATAGTTGACGAAGATGATTCTGTTCTCAAAGTGAAACAAGTGTCATCTACGATTCTTGCTGAGTCATTACAAGTGACCCTTTTAGCTTGAGGAAGAAGTCATACTAAATCAACCCTACGAGTATGATAGATGGTCACACTGTTGCATCCTAAAAACTGATATGTTTCATATACTTATTGTGAGTCAGTAAAGAGTCGTGATGAAGCATCCAATTGTCTTCATTCTACAGTTAAGGTTTTTTTTTTTTACTGAATGTTCTCTCCAGATCATTGTAATGAAATTAGGCATTAATAATCTAACCCTCATGGTTAATTCATAATTCACAGCCCTGTGAATATTGAAGAAAATTGTGAAGAATGCTTTTGGTTACATTCCTGACAGTAAAGACAGTGCGCTTTTGGTCAGACATAGGACAGTCAAGTGCAGTGTGTCAATAATAAAATTATAACAAGAAAAATAGGAGTAAATTTTAATTTGAACTAAGATCTAAGGTAAGTTATTCATTCTTTTCTCGTACATTTAACGTAATATATTTCTTATTTTTACTCCCATGAAAAAGAAGTATGGTGATCGGCTCGATGTGGGGTGTTATAGAAAACATGGAAGGATGTGACGTAAGGTGAAAAAGACTTAATGTCTTTACAAATCATAGAAATGTCTGTGGTACGTTTGTGTGTGTGTGTGTGTGTGTGCGCGCGCGCGCGAGTATGTGCGCTTTTTAAACGCTAATAACTTTTTAACGAAAAGTTCTGTTATATTTTTTTTTACACTCGTAGATATCGGGTAGCACTACAAACTGCAAAAAGGAAAGCTTCGATGATGAGATGCATAGTTTCGGAGATATTTGTGTTCAAAATCCTATGTCCTACGATGATTTGAGTAAAAATCAAAATTTCTCAAACTTGGAAAAACCAACTTGTGTGGTTTCGTTAGTAGATGGTGTGAAGTGAAAAGTGACCAAACAAAAAAGCACTACATTTCCTACAAAAAGGCTTTCTCCCGGTTTTCGAAAAACTAGTATCCATAAAAGTGGGTACGAATGACGCAAGTTCATATAAGCCTATAACTGATTACATTATTAACATTCCTGTTAATGGAATAGAAATGTCTAGTTATTCAATCAGGTAGTAAAACCAGTCATAATTTGTCTTTGCAAAGTAATCCTGTGAGTCCCGATGTTTTATGGAAATACCGTATGGAAACTCCATACTAATGTTTAATTTTCTTAAGTTGTCATGAAAAAATTTAATTTTCACGCTTTTAGATATTTCGCTAAAGAAATTAGTTTGTATTTTTCTTAATAAGTCAACATTTTAATATTAATTTTTATTTAAGTTAGTAAATTTATACATGGAATATTCATTGTAAAAATTGTATTTTGTTGTATTTTTGTATTAATATTATAAAAAATATACTAATTTCGAATTTTAGTAATAAAATGTATTACAATTGAGTATTTTTCTCTAATTAGATACCCCCAAAAAGAATTAAATAAATAAATAAATAAAACGGGAAGAAGAGAGAGAAAAATGCTTCCAGAATTAATCAGTACTTCACTAAACAAGTAATGAAGAATGACTCGGAGCCAGTTCCTAGTTGCAGTAAGGATATTTTTGATTCACTCAGTCAGCTGGAAAAGAACTCCAGTTCTAGTGAAGACATAACAGAGACAATAGTATTGTTGGTCTGAGTTTTGTAGTTGATAATGTCTTATAGTTGACGAAGATGATTCTGTTCTCTAAGTGAACCATGTGTCATCTACGATTCTTGCTGAGTCATTACAAGTGACCCTTCTGCTTGAGGAAGAAGTCATACTAAACCAACCCTACGAGTATGATAGATGGTCACACTGTTGCATCCTAAAAACTGATATGTTTCATATATTGTGAGTCAGTAAAGAGTCGTGATAAAGCATCCAATTGTCTTCATTCTACAGTTAAGGTTTTTGTTTTACTGAATGTTCTCTCCAGATCATTGTAATGAAATTAGGCATTAATAATCTAACTCTCATGGTTAATTCATAATTCACAGCCCTGTGAATGTTATAACGAAAAGAAATAGTGTAGTGGTGTTGTGTTTGTGTTGTAAAATGTCGGGCGTTACCTCCGCGCACTTTTTGTTACTTACTGTTGACTGGATCCTCTGCGGTGATGTAGTCCTGTAACACAACTTAATACTATGTTTTTTTGTGGGCGCCACTTGGGATCGTTTGTCCCAAGAAATAAATGTGATTATTAAAGTAATTAAAATTTTCTAAATCTTACTTCTATGAAAAAATATAAACAAGTCAGTTTAGCTTGAAAGAAATCAGGTAATTTTAATGATTCTTCAAAAACAAACAAATCGTCTGAAGGACTAACATTCATAAAAAATTATACAATTGCAGAGTTAATAAAAAAATTCACAAGTTATTATTGACAATTTTAGATATATCCAATCAAGTATCGGCTAGTGTTTTAAAATTTTTTGTACTCAGTTGAAAAGCATGAGTTTAATATGTGAAAAAATCTTTACTCTCAGGACGTGACTCCTTTGAACTACCAAGACATATCAATTAGATGCCTTACAATAAAAATTAAGTGATTTGAAGGTGTGTATGTGGCGTGTGAAGTACAACTGTGTGATAAATGTAACCAGGTAATAAAATTTGACTTTAATTTCGGTAACTCACGTTCCAATGAATAATTAATCTCGCACAGGACACTCCTCTCGGGTAGTTATTCAATCTCGCCTCTTCTTGTGGGCACTGAATCTATTTTAAGTCAAAGTTGCGATCGTATACTGTTTCCGCACTTTTTGTCAAAACGTTTGGCAGTAGAATATCGTTCAAACGCCGCCACTACGAATCATCTGTTTAGCGTTGATTCAGAAATCGGCCACCGCAGCGCTGATTCCCATGTTGACGAGAAAGGCTTTGTGTATTGTTTGTTTACGTGAAGGGGATTATTGTCAAGTTAGTCAGTCAATGCGAACACAGCAGAATTCATTCTCTATTTAAATTTTTGGTCCCTCCTGGGCCGTGGACGTTCTGGCTGCGTGATTTCTATTAAAATTTGCCGCATCACTGCTCTATTTCAGCGACACTTTTGGCGTAGATTCTCGTTGAGGTTAAGTCAGTCGGTATGTCTATGTACGGGAAAAAGCCTTTCTTCGGGTCTTGTCGATTTCTCGCCTCTCGGTTTCGCCTTAGCTGCGTTGATCAGTGTTGTGCGAGATGCATCAGCTCTGGAGTTCAAGTTTCAAGTGTTTTTGGGTCGAATTTGGTCTCTCTTTTATACTAATTCAGGTTGACTGTTTTCATCGACTTCCGGTATATTTGTGTAAAATTCTTTCTAGATTGTTCGAGAATAAACGAAATGGAATGTCATGGAACAATTTTCACTTCCGTAGAAGCTTTTAGAACGAATTTCTTATTCTTCATACTAAGGATATTTCAAAAATTACTCTGGTATTTATCAAACAGTTTTACATTAGTACTCACAATTTGTATGCCATTATTACATTTAGATTCTCTGTTTTAAACTGAATCTAGCGATACTAATTATGATTGGTTTTTAATTAACTTAAATCTAATAAACAACACAATAAACAACTCCCACCTTGGGTTGTTGTCATGAAAATTCAATTTTTATAACAAAAAATTGTTGTGAAAGCATTGCGTCTCTTCCACAATCTGAACATCCAACATTACTACTTTCCTATAACAAAATAAACAAATTTTAACATAGATAAAACACAAATAAATACAGTCTTATATGGCCTCTGCTCATGGCCTAGATTCTTGTTAATGTTATAACACAATAATTGGTCACTTTCTTTAATATATGTAGTATTTCACTAGTGTACACACAGAGTTTATTACTTTGTCTATCTTTTGTGATACCTGGTTACTCTGTACATATATTATTATCATCATAGGATGACATAGCATCATTGATTGGTCTTGAGATGTCCTTTTTTCATAGTGTGACAAATCTCACTCTTATAAGCTAAGTTCTTTTATAATTGACTTTATTTTCAACTGAGTTTGTTCCTTTTTAAGGTATATTGAAGTATTATACCATGCTATTTTATTTTTGTTAGCATTTTGTAATTATTTAGTCAAATATGATCATTTTTGTACTGGATGATTGGCTTCAGCCATACATGGTATAGGTAAACATTTTGATAATTTGACTATTACAATGTTATAGTTAGTCAAATATATTAGTATAGTTGCTTTATATCATATTTCAACTTTCTAATACATTTTGGTTGCATTTTGGCAACATTAAATCAATAAATTATACAATATTATATGCCTATCACATGTTTTTAGTTAGTACTGTTTTTGGCTATTTTGGCTGCTTTTTATTCATTTGACAGCTTTCTTTATTTAAGATAAATTGTTCGCTTTTGTCTGCTTGACAATTACATATAGTTTTTATTTAAATCTGATAATAATTAATTTTTTCATGAAATCTTTGTGTATGGTCTCAAATCCAACACATTAATATTTTTTGTCATAACAAATATATCATTTTTATTCTAACTTAAACTCTTTCTAATAATGTATTTAAATCATTTAATACATTTATTTTATTTACATTACATAATATAATAATGGATCATGTCCATTTATTCACAAAAAATAGTTCTTAATACTCTATTCAGAGTTATAAAACTTAATAATTAATGACTTTATTTTGGTTGATTCTGACATTATTTCTCTCTCTTATAGTGTCTTATGGTTTTTTCACTGTTATTCACTTTAATAATATATATGGGGTTTGTGTCTTAGTCAAAGTCTGGTCGTTTTTCATGTTAGTAGAAATAATTATTATACAAAATTACACAATTTTTTAGGACTACTTGGGTTCGATACAGTTCACCTCACTTTCCTCTTATGATAACTTACTATGTAAATGATTTCTTTTATGGAACGTTCTGTGACGTTACAATGTTAAAGAAAATTGTGAAGAATGCTTTTGGTCACATTCCTGACCTACCTTGCCTTCTTTGGTTTTGATGATACTGGGTTCTTCCACTGCAAAGACTGTTGTTTGGTCTCCAGATTGAAACTACATACCCGAGTCTTGTTCCCAGCTTATGATCCTTGAAATGAAGGTTGGGTCATCCAAACTTGCGGATGATGACACTAATAGCTTGTACTTTTTTAGCAAAATTATTTGAATATTCTTCAGGATATTATCAACGAACATACAAACCAGGAGGTTTTCGCACATTTTATCAAATAATTCTACTAAATTTCTATCTACCAATTGTTGTAAACATCGAATCTGTTGCTAAGCAACTCGAATTAACAAATTTCTAAAACAGCCCGTTCATTTTGTCTGTATAACTAATAGTTATTTCCTGCCTCTTCATTTTAGAACTGGACAAAAAAAAATATGCATGAGCCTCAAGACGTATTTCTTAACTTAAATAAAACATTGGTGGACCGAACGCTTTTTCTTACATATTTTTATCTTTTTCAACTGACCTGTTAGGTTATAATACAGTTATAGCTTTCCAGAAAATAAACATAGATTAGATGGTAGGCGTGAGCGAGTTCAGAGTATACTTACGGTTTGCAGTGGGAGGATATATTTTCAGAAATAATATTGAAATAATGTCTGAATAAAATAAACTCCTTTCAGCGTCAAAAAAGGAGGCTGAAAGGAGATTTTTTCTCCTTTATGCATTGCCAGATTTTTTCATTAAAATGAGTCGGCTAAAAACTGTTTACCTTTACGCCTTGAATCAGAAATTAACTGAATGTGATACACAAAGACTGTTTTGCTAAGGAAGTGGTGTAGAATCTGAACAACACGTTTAGCAAATAAATCGTCTGTGACACCTTGACAACTGTTTTGGATCTTGTGTCAACAAAGTGTGTTTGCTGTCCGTAATTTGGTTTTTATTTTAATCTTTTGTTACGACAATTGGTATTACAATGGTATTGAACGGTTTTTTCTTCTCTAGCATCCTATGGCTTATCAGATGTCTATAGATTTTCTCGTGAAGACGTGTTCTTATAAAAAAACCTGTCCTGTCCTTTGTTGCAGTCTGACCTCCATGTAGATCGTTTATGAAAAGCTTTTTAACAATGTGAACGTAATTTGTCTTAAAGATGGACTGTGTAACATTTCTGACGAGTGCAAAAAAGTAACTTACAAAGTAGAAATAACTTAGATACAAGAAATAAAAGACTTTTGTATTAAAAGAAATAAGTTTATTATCACCAAATTTACATACACATTTATAACTAAGTGAACAGAGGTTGCACTTCAGTATTAAATAATATTACGATGGCCATGACACTAAAATTATAAACTACGATTGGGTCACAAAATACTGTACATAAATACCTACCCGTTGAACCCGAGGACGAAGTCTTCAGTCGTTGAAGATCGGATGCTGCAACAATAAAACGGATATTAATGTAAAGACAAATTTTAGTGTGCAATTCTTTACCTATTTCAGTTAAAGAATAGAGTTACAACTTTTTTAACTTACCGACCTTATCGAGTTAGTTATCGACCATAAAAGTAACTAACTCCATGTCACGAACAACGTGGAACGTTTCTTTTAAAATGTCTGATACAACTAAATAAATTCTGTGTATTTTAGTTGAAACAGAGTTCAATGTCATTAACGATTAAAATAAAACTAAACTGCAAACAAAACAAAATTTTATCGAAGAAAAAATTATTGAAGAAAAAGTTAACTTACAAAACCTAAGTCGAAATCTCAAACCCGTGGTAGAATCCCCACATAGCTAAAGTCGACCAAATCCTGAAGAATGGATTCTTCTCCTTCATCTCAGGTCTAATGATGTCCCGTCTTGAAGTACCATAATCCAGCGCAGAAGCCTGACGTACCCGGAGTCGACGGAGCCCCGTAGAACGGATGCTGTGACAAAGAAATATTCGATGCAAAAAAAAGTAACACTTGTTGATATAACGTTAAACCTACTTGTTTATGTATTTCACAAGTGATAATATTAAATTATTTTAATAGGTATTACTTACGAAGCTCAATGCGATCGCCTAGGCCTCGCCAAACCCCCAGAATCGAACATCATCGAAGAACGTGGAATGAACCTTACAGATGACGGCATCAACCGCGCCTCCTCCGTAAGTCCTGGCAGAATAAGACGAAACGCTAGGTTCGAGCGACACTGAGATTCCATCACGTGATGTCCCGAAGAACGAATCTTCTTTCTTCGTCTTCTTCATTCTTCGTTCTTCATTCTTCATTCTCCATTCTTCTTCTTCTTCTTCTTCTTCTTCCTCCATTGACGTCGTTCCTTCGTGTCCCGTCTGGAAGTCCCAGAATCGGCTCCGCAACCCTGTGTAGTTGAAGCTGGCGCAGTCCCGAAGAACTGATGCTGTGAGGATTAAAAACATTATTTAGTTAATGTAAAGATAAAGGTGTCAATATAATAATCACATATTCTCATATGTAGGTTTTATATTATTTTTAATGTAATTTTCATGTTCTGACATAACAAGCATTCAAACATTCCATTTATCTCATATTCAAAATTCGCATAAACTAAGGTATAGAGTTACAACAACGCTTAGGCGAGTTACATACAATAAACTTTAGTGAGAGCCAGCTAAAGATAATATAACTTACGATACTCAATGCGATCGCCCAGGCTCCGCCAAAGCCGCAAGTACGAACATCATCGAAGACCGTGTGATGACCTTACAAACGACGGCATCAACCGCGTTCCCTCCGTAAGTAGCCAGCAAGTCCTACAGGAGACTAGGTTCGAGCGACATTGAGGATCCATCACGTCAACGACGAAGAACCTGTGATTGAACAATGTGAACATTTTTAAACAACTTTATCGTTTCATATAATTTACCTACGTTAAAGTTTTATCATGAGCGTTATACTGAAGTGCAACCTTATTGTAAGGCTAGAAGAATTCACAATTTATAGAAGGGTATATGATAAATAAAAGCAAATTTGTATTTACGAAATGTGAGTTTTGATCCAATCTAAGTGAGTCAATGATGGCTCATGATCATCTGAGTTTCACTTACTTAAAAATTAAATGTATTAAAAATAAAGTGTTTAAGGATAAGTGGTTATTTGTAAGTTTTTTTTTATACAAGTCATTTCAAATACTGGAAAATTTAGGAATTTTAATAGAAATACTTTTATTCCTGTTTATTTCACGCATCACACGTCTATTTTCGTTTTGTATGTAACCCTAATAGCAATACATGTTCTCTGAAATACGAATCTCTTTAAAAAATTTTTTAAGCATAAGACTGGCGACAATAGAATACAAAGAGTAATAAAGAAAATCATTTTTACACAGATTTCTCAAACTGCGGCAAATGTTATTTCAATGTAGTGGTTTTGCATACATGCGTGTGTGTGTGTGTGTGTGTGTGTGTGTGTGTGCACTCGCGCGCGCTTATACAAACCAATAAATTAAATAACAATAATTTTTCCAATTTTGTCCAGCTATCGTGAAATAATTTATAAATTTCCTTCATTTCTCATCTTTTTCCTCTTCCAGTACTTCATCACCCTTTCACTGTGTTCTTTCTTACTTTCTTCTGTACAGTCTTTGTTTTACTTCTTAAACTCCTCAATTGTTTTTCGAATAGTATCCTTTTCTAAAATTCCTCTTCCAGGATTTTCATTTATCGTAACAATTATTAAAAACTGAAAACCAATTTCTGGCTTCAAGCGAATAGGCCTATCTGTTTTTAATTCAAACATTTACATAAGCTGAAATTTAGGATCAAACGTTTTAGCCAACCTATTCTTTTGTAATAGTGTCTATGTTTAAAATATGGAAACGTTTCCTAAGATACATAAATGAAAAAAAATATATTCTTAATTGTGTTAAAATGATCTGTAGGCCTAAATATTTTCTTAATAAAATACGATACTACGTGAGTACCATTTTAACATTGAAAATGTTTATAAGGACGTGTCGCACATTTGAAAACGACCGCTGGTGCGTGATCGAAAATGGGAACCGGTGAGTTTCCATAGAAACTACTTTTTTGTTGTCAATAACGTAGTACACATATAAAACTTCGCTTATGAATGCGACTACATTTAAATCGGTATTTTTTAAAAGGGCATAAGTCACGATTTCAGCCATTTTGACTTTTTGAACGTTTCACGTTCCTTAAATGTAGGCCTATTTAGTTTTTTTTTAAAAGGATGTATGGATTGTCTATATTTATGGAACTATAAAATATTTAATATTCTGGGGTTTTTTTTAAAAGGCGTATGTCAGTGGCTTATGCTCTTAAAAAAAAAATTATCTGCAAATAATTTTCATCTGTCTTAGTAAGAGCTGTTGCAGGCTTGTTATTCTTTTCTATTGTTGTTGATCAGCTGATCAGTGATCCTACCCTTAGTGACTGTGGTTGTACTTTTCATGCATAACATTTTGATTATTATTTATTAAAAACTTTAGACTTTTAAAACCTATTATTATTAAGATGTATAATATTAATATTTTTACTAATTTTACTAATATAGTAGGGTCTCCCAGGAAAAGAAGGACAAGTAATCCATCCGCGTACAAAGTTAACAAAGTTAAATTAGTCCGTTTGAAAGGTCAGTCATACATTAATCATAAAGGAAATGAAGTTCCTCCAAGACATCCAAAGTTTGGTTGCAGGTGAGCAATAATTTGCTGTGCGATTGTTTTAACTTATAAACCTGTTACCTGTAACTTATAAAGCTGTTTTAACCTACAAACTTAAGTAGCCCTAACATAAACCGTACTATAAACATGGTGACAGCCTATAAAGTAAATTAAGTTAGGCTACTTTTTGAAAAACAGAAACAAAGTAACAACATTAAGCCTAATGATTGTTGTGTCTATTGCTTGTTTCAGTTGCAAAAACCAACGTTTGCAGAAGTTTGGGGAAGATAATTGTGTTGATATATTTACAAAGTTTTACGACTTAATTTCTAAAAATGAACAAGACTTATATATACAAGATCTGGTAGGTATCAATAAAATAAAACAAAGGCATCCAAGGAAAAATGAAAACAACCAGCCAAAATCTGCAAGTTTTAGGTACCATGTAATTTTGGGGAGTGAACGGAAACAGGTATGTTTGTATGCTTTTCTGTCAGTATTTGACATAAAAGAGAAACGGGTCCGTAGAATTCGGGACTTGAAGATAGCAGGGCAAAGCCCGGAAGATAAAAGAGGGCGGAGCATCAGCCACATCTTACCTCAAAGTGTCCATGATTTAGTTAATAATCATATTAGATCTTTTTCACTGAAAGAGTCAAAGTATGCAGGTAGAAAGATGTATTATTACAGTGCAGGTCTAAACATAAAAACAATTTGGAAAATGTTTAGACAAATGCATCCTGAAGTTGTTATTAGCAAAAACGTTTACTGTAATGCATACAAAACAGACTTTAACTATCGCTTTGGAAGACCTCAGGTTGATACATGTGCCAAATGTGAGGAGTTGGGGCTGAAAATTAGAACCCCACATTTAAATGATGTAGCTAAAAGAACTGCTCTAGCTGAATTAATTGTCCATAAAAGAACGAGCAAAAAATTATATGCAGCCCTCCAGTACGAACGATCTGAAGAAGGCATGAAGGAAGAAAATGTAATATCTATTGAATTTGATTTCATGAAGATTATTAGCTTGCCAAAAACTTCAATTCAACAGCTATTTCATATGAGGGAGTTGTCAGTAAATGTTTTTTCAATTCATGATATAAAAAGTGACAAAAGTTTTATTTTTGTTTATCATGCTTTAGCTTATCGTATGGGGAAAGTGCCAATTAAGAAAGAAAAAATACAAGATATTATAAAATTAAAAGAATACTTTCCTCTTGAAAATGTAGATTATTATGAGGCCAACAACTACAAGTGGCCAACAACAGATAATACCCCAGATAGCGATTTCTAAGAAAAGGATGATGAAGAGGTAAACTGAGTGGTTTTTAGAGTAAAACTGAAAGATAAAGTGTGTAATGGGACAAAAATATTGGGACATTGAAAATAAGGAAGTAGGATAACACGAAATTTTCTTCTGAAACTACTTACTATACTATAGTACTTATAACATACTTATAATATGACACATGACTTTTCACATCAACCAATGTATGATTATTGTAATATTTTCTTTCATTTCAATTCTATTACTCAATAAAAACCATTTTGTAGCAAACACACTAAATTTTTTAACCTTACAAAGCTTTTTTTTAAAGGGGGGTAAGTCTTCAAATTTCAAAAATTTCTATTCACAAGCATAATAATTAAAAAACTATAAAATCTTGCGTCGTATAATGCAAAAGAGGTAAACCAAAAAATAAAAATATTCCATTCAAAAATTTTTTTATATTCAAGAAATAAAAGTTTTATTTAATTTTCCGAAAGTTTGTTTTTGTGGACATACGCCCTTTTAAAAAAGACCGATTCATTTAACTTATAATCTGTACATTGGTAAATGAAGAATGAATTCATTGATTGGTGAATGAACATAAATAAATATATATATATTTTTTAGATTTATTGAAGCATTTTCAATGCCCTTCTCTATGCATTGCATTTGTGCAATGCCTGTAAATTTTTTATAATCGACTAAAATTAAAATTTTAAATATTTTACTAAAATATTAGTTTTTTATTATGTAAATATTTGTACTGTTCCTTATTGTTTGGCCTATCGTTAATTCATACGTTTAAATTTCTATAAATTCACATATATATTGGAACATGTACTGTACTTCAGATTTTTATATAATTTGTATAATTTTTGGTAATTTTTGTAGCCTACGCCATACCTAATACACCATAATTTTTCCTTCATAAGCTATAGGCCTAATTAATTTTTATACCAAACGAATTAAGTAAAATTCGTTTATAAGTTTTTTTAGACGGGAAAATTATAAGTTTTTAATGGACTATCCTCAACAATTTTAATTTTTACCTCACCAGAGTTGATGATACGTTTGTCAGAATGTCTCACCCTTCGATTAAAGGTACAACGATTTCATATTATGATTTATTATGATAATATTTGTTAACGAACGATAAACTGGTGATTTAACGTGAAACAGTGAACGCATCACTATATCACTAAGCTGACACCGATTAGATATAGAACCAATTAGATATTGATATAAAACCTAAAAGCTAAGTTTACAAATTTCATGTAAAGAAACTATTCACACAAGGACCGATTGTTTACATTCCAATATAGCGATTGTACTGAAAAGCCATACATAATTATCAAATGGTTGTAACAATAACTACAAATAGATTGACGCTTTGTAATGTAAACAGGCTATCGCACTCAACTTCGGTCGCATGATCAATTCCCACGGTTCACTGCACTAACAGTTCGGATACGCCACAAACATCACACAAACCCACACCGCCCGTCTCAAAGATAGGCTCCTACCTTGGATGTGACGACTTCCTTCCATAAATCGTCTGTGTCAATGTTTGAGTGATCCTCATGTGTTAATTTATGTTGTAACTTTTTGCAACAAGATAATAAATATTCTTTATTTTGTGGAGTACTTCACAAATACAAAAACGGAAATGAATTCATACGCTCTTTTAATAAAGTAAATCTTTCCTGCAAAAATGCTGCTGTTTGATCTATTATGCAGAGCAAATGAAATTTTACGACACTGCATTTTCATGTTCATGTTCGTAATCAAATTGTGTTGTCTTTTTATGTAGTCTCAGTGGTCTACTACTAACAATACAGATTCTGCGTCAAACTTTGCTGCAATTATTGTTAATTTACGGAAAACAACATAAGGTGAAATTGGCAAATGATTTTCTTGACAAATAACACAAATTGTGTATTTTCTTTCAAATTATTTTTGTACGCTTCTTGTACGTTTTTGTAGGTTTATTGTTTTTTATACATTTTTTGTAATTCCTTTTTTTGTTCAATAAACTTATAATTAATATATTTTATATTTACTCACTGATAAATTTATTATGCAGTGATTTTTTATTTGGGGAGGAGGGCATAGGGGCGTCAACTAAAGTTCTGCACTCAGGCGCAGGAGACTACTCGCGCGCCTCTGTATATATCTACGTATGTATGTATGCAATGTATGTTATATGTTACATGTTTTGGTGAAGTATTCTTTTGTGTCTGTCGGCAAACTGCGCAATAATCTCATCAACAGTTTTCACGTAATTAATACATACGGAAGAATTTAGTTTTTTTCAATGTTTTTTTATTTAAAAGTCAAGCGTTCTCATATATGTGTAGAGGGTTTTTAATTTTTTTTATTCTGAGGGGGGTTACCGATCAGTAATGCCAATACAGAAAAAAACTATTTTCCTTTTAGCAGCAACCAATAGCGTAGCGTGAGTGTATGCCCATATGTTCCGCATTCCCTGATTAAATCATTAAGTTAAATGTAAACAACAAACATATTTCTTCTATATGAGATAGAGAATAATCCGTTACTGTCTGATCTCCCATTTCCATTGTGGCATTCTCCAAACGCTTGGCGTATACAGTGCACGATAGCGGTGCTGTTGTGTAGCGGCGACTACATTTTCAGCGCACGTCAGCGTCAACTTCCAAATATTATACTTTTTGCGACGGATTACCGATATACTATGCGGTTTCAAGTTGTCACAGTGTACTTTTTGTTTTCTGTGCATATGCGCATACGGTATAGTCCTGACATTCATTCCTGAACAGTCAGCTGCGCCGAACCAATGCAAAAATTACCCCCACTTACAAATACAGCTAAGTTATATAGAGATAAGAGAGGGGAGACGACGCGATAACAGTTCACTGTCTCACTTACACATTACCTCCCTCCATGGCGCGCGCGCGCGCGCGCACACACACACACACACACACATGCTTCCATTGTTCACGCCAGTATTTTTGCAGCCGATGTTCACACTATGAAACACTGTACAAGACGGTTGTGCGCATGTGCGAAGTAAATGAAAATTTTGTTAGCCTCGCAATGAGATGTTTGTACACTGCGCATCTCTAAGCCACTGTTAAATTTCTATCGTCAAGTTTTTAGTGCTAAACATTCGTACGCTGGCGTAAGCCTTTCAATAATACGAAACATTACTTATGAACAAGGCCGGTCCGTGATGTAAGCAAAGTAAGCAACCGCTGAGAGCGCCGCATAGTCAAGGGCGCCGAAGGCGCGATTTTTTTTTGTAGCTCGAATAATGTGTTTCATGATGTTATGAATAAGCGAAAATTTTCACATTTTCAAAATCGTATAAGGTTTGCTTTATAAGTAGCTAAAGAAAGACATTAAAGTATTGTTACAACGAAAATTCATATAAAAAATTAAGTTGGTAATGTAAAGTTATGAAACAACGTTTTATGCGTGTGAGTGGGGTGTACAGTGTACAGGACGCCCCGCCCCCTAACTAGGTCAAATGGACTCGCCCATCCGTAGGCGCCAAACGCCCTGTCACGTCTAGCTGCGCGTAACCTAACCTGTTCGTTCGCCGGCGTCTGTGATACTGACTTCTTTTATACCGTCAGTGTATGAGATCCGTTTTGTTTTAAGATTAAAATGAACCGAGAGTTTTTAGTCGTGTCCTTTGAGTGTTCGTTTTGAACAGTTATTTTGTTAAAATAAAAGAATGGCTGACGACAAGAAACATTCCGGTGCATATTACCGAAAAACAAAGCTTCTACACTCGAAGGAAGATGAAAAACAAGCTGAATCGTTAAAAAAGTTTTTTCGGCTCCATCTACTCTAACAAAATTAGACCGTAAAGGTTTAACAAACAACTGATATTGAGTTGTCAATATCAGTGGGTTTGAATGAAGGATCAGTTGACCCTGATAACGAAAATGAAGAACCAGCTAGTGAATTTTGTAACGATGTCACATCTACATCTCTCCTGGAACTTGAAGAACAACTTTTGATACCCTCGGAATCTACGGAGAAAACGGAAAATTCAAATGGACCTCCCCAAAATATTGATGAAGTAGGCTTAAATAAAATTAATCTTAATCAAGATAATATTGTTTTAATGTTTTTTTTTTCAAACGAAGCTTACAACTAAAAAAAAGTTATCTATACTAATATATAAAAATGGAGTGGTGTCTGTATGTCTGTGTGTCTGTCTGTTACACAATCACGCAAAAACTTCCCAACCGATTGAGTTGAAACTTTGCATGAGCCTAGCTTATATACCTGGGAGTAACATAGGCCTATTTCTGTTTCGAATTTTGTTACCGTTTCAAGATGGCGGCCGTTTTTGTGACGGCCGGCGCGTACGATACAACTAGAGCGAGGGCTTTATCAGGCTGTACCGGCCAAACGGTTGATCGTATCGTAAATCGGAGCCCTCCTACAGTATTTAGAATTTAATAATCTACAAAACTCTTCTTAGCAAATTATGATATCTCTAACCATTAACGTCATTTGTCCATCAAGGTCAGGCCAAAAAATTTTGGAAAATTAGTTTTCAGAACTATATCATGTGGGGTATCAAATTAATGGGAATTTCAATACAAGTAACAATTTTACATGCATATACGCACTATTGAAAATTTTTGGGTCCCGGGGCTTAATAAATGGGTGGAATTGGGGGTTGTCAAAAATGGAAAATATGAAAATACTGCATGTGGAGTATCAAATTAAAGGAAATTTCAATGCAAGTAACGATTTGACATGCATATTAATTTGGATTATTAAAAATATTCCCCCCTTGCTGGGTGGGTCAGATATGAAAAAACAGCATAAATGGTATCAAATTAAAGTGAATTTCGTAGCAAGTAAGAGTATGACAACACTTTCTCCCGTACGAAGAACGGGTTTTAAGCTAGTATAGGACTAAAAAACTCAAATATTATATTGAATATTGAATTAAACTTATGTGCCCAACAGAAATACTTTAATAATTATTTTTTTTTACAGGAAGTATTGAGAGACAAGTCCTCGCCACTATCAACCGACTGCGGAGAATGGCCATCTAAAATCACCAGTAATGTCCAAAAGTTGCTTGTTGAGCGAGGTCCAATACAAGTAAAAGACATAGACTTTCCCCTTGACTCTAAAGGTAGGAAATTTTCTCCAACTCATTATATAAGAAAACTTTGTAATAGGGAACAAGTCCAAAGGGAACAAGTCCAAAGAACGTGGCTGATGTATTCCATATCAAAAAACTCTGCATTTTGTTTTGTCTGCAGACTTATTGGAAATCTAGATTCATTTCTTGCTGGGGATCAGGGGTATTCAGCCTGGCAGAATTTGTCAAAGATTTTGAGTAGCCACGAGAAATCTCCAAACCACGTAAAGAACTGTCAATCCTGGCGAGAACTGTGCTTACGTTTACGTTTAGATAAAACTATTGACAAGGAAAATGAAAGATTAATACGAGCAGAAACAGAACACTGGAATAAAGTACTTAAACGCTTGTTGTGCATTGTTCAATTTCTCGGCACCCAAGGGTTGGCATTTAGAGGAACGAATGATACTCTTTTCAAGAGTAATAATGGTAATTTTCACAAACTAGTCGAGTACATTGCCAAATTTGATGTAGTTATGGCTGAGCATGTTAGAAGAGTATCATCTGAAGAAACACAAGTACATTATTTAAGTAAAAGAGTACAAAATGAATTCATTAGTCTACTTTCCTCTATAATTCAGGACTATGTTTTAAGTGAACTAAGTAAAGCAACATACTACTCTATTATACTGGACTGTACACCAGATGTCAGTCACACTGAGCAGATGACGATGGTTGTAAGATTTGTTCAGGTAAATGAGAATGCAGAAGCGTCCATGAAAGAACATTTTTTAGGTTTTGTGCTCATTAATGACTCTAAAGGTGAAGGACTCACAGAGTGTTTGTTAAATGAGTTGTCAAGACTCAACATCACATTGAAGAACATGAGAGACCAAGGTTACGATAATGGCTCCAACATGAAAGGCAAGCATGCTGGAGTTCAGAGGAGGTTACTTGACTTAAATTCTCGGGCATTTTTTGTGCCTTGTGGAAGCCATTCAGTCAATTTAGTGGTTAACGACGCAGCGCTGTCGTGCCCGATTGCAGTAGACTTTTTTAGCATTATGCAAGAAGTGTTTAACTTCTTTTCTGCTTCCACATATAGATGGAGTACATTAACAAAAAACGTATCAGCTTTGACGGTAAAACCTCTGAGTAATACTCGCTGGGAGAGTAGGATTGACGCTTTGTTGTCCCTCAGATATCACATTGACGAAGTGTACGATGCTGTGTATGAAGGCTCGCAAGCCTAAAGCTTGACGCCTTTGGCAGAAGTAGGCCTACAGCTTTGGGAATTCCCAAAAAACTGCAGAGTTTTAAGTTTCTTTGCTGTGTTGTTACTTGGCATGAGGTACTGTTCAAAATAAATATGGTGAGTAAAGTTTTACAAAAGTCACATCTGACTTACAAAGTTCAATGAGTCTTATCAAAAGTGTTCAAATTTTTCTTGAAAACATGAGATCTGATGATGGGTTCAATAGTGTAATCACAGATGCTAAGGAGCTCGCAGAAAAAATTGGAGTCTTTGCTGACTTTGAAAAAGAATTCCAAGTTCGCCCAAGAAAGGTAAAAAGGCAGTTCTCTTATGAAAGTGACGATCAGTTATGTGTATAGTGAACTTGGACAGCAAAAAATCGTTTAAAGTGAACTTTTTTAATGTTACACTTGACACAGAAATAACATCTATAAAAGAAAGGTTTGAGGAAAACCATAGCAAGGTTTTTGAATTTATGTATAACATTAATTCTCTCAGGACGTGGAAACAAGAGAAGTTGAAAACAGCATGTACAAATCTTCAAACTACCGGTACACTAAGTGATGGAGAGGATCAATATGTTGATGGAAAAGACCTCTTTAACGAGCTTCAGATACTCGCACACATGTTGCCCTCTGGAAGCTCTCCAACGGAAGCCTTAAGTTTTATAACGGAAAATTGCTTTTAGATACATTTCCCAATGTTTTCGTAAGTTTAAGAATACTTCTGAGTCTTCCAGTGTCCGTTGTCAGTGGGGAAAGAAGTTTTTCCAAATTGAAAATAATCAAAACTTATTTAAGATCTACCATTAGTCAAGAACGTTTAAGTGGACTGGCTTTGATGGCCATTGAAAACGAAGTTCTTGAAGACATTGATACAGATTTAATCATCAAAAACTTTGCTAAAATGAAAGCCAGGAACATTTCTTTATAGTTTAATTTCATTGTTTTAGTCCAAATTGCTAAAAAGTGTAATAGGCCAATAGGAAATTACTCTCCAGCTGTAATATAGCTTGTAGTTTTGGAAAAAATTTATGTAACGATTGACTTTCTTATTTAAAATAAACCTGTGTTAAGGATTTTTCCAGAATTTAATAATATGTAGTTTTACAGTAATTACATAAGATTTAATACAGTTTTATAACAAAGTACACTGTTTGTCAAGTTAGACCTGTTTATTTAATAAAGAATGTCAAGGTACAAAGCTGTGTTTATATTTAATGACAATCCTATCCTCCACCATCCTAAAAACATCAAACAATAACAATTATTATTCCTGTATTTTTTTACGCATTATAATGACGACGGAGAGGGGGGCGCCAAAAATTTACTCGCTTACACTTAAACAATGCCTTGGACCGGCCCTACTTATGAAACCAAGAATTAAAAAAAATTGTTGTTCCATACAGTTTTAACAAATGCACTGAGTAAATCGTAAAGTGTTCACCATGAATGATTCACGTTTTGCGAGACTTAGATTACTCATTCTTTCGTAAACATTAGGCCTACTCCTCTTTATAACTTGACAAACGATGCTAGCTTAAAATTAAAAAACTAACACTGACTTTATCTACAGGGGAAAAACTAGACAGACCGTAGGCAAGATTTCATGGTATAACCAGGTTTCTTTGGCTGACAGGGAGTAAAGAAAAAACGAAATGTTTTGCTATGTATCTACTCCTACCGTTTCAACACTTTTGCATTCCGATATAAAATTTGGTTACTCGTTGGCAACATCAATGCTAAACGCGCAGAAAAACTCACAAAATGAATTCATTTGTTATACGAATTGCTCACAAATGTTATAATTTGTTCCCATGTTATACGATTTCTCACACATCAGACGTGTACATTGTGTATAACAAACGGTCGTAGAAATTTAACCAATGAACTTTTTAACGTCGATTGATAACAATAAATAAATATATAATTGTTTTATGTTGGTAATGCGTTTGACCAAATCCACATTTAATTAGAGTTACTATTTAGTAAAACGAAGGAGGTCTATTTATAGAGACTGGATTGAATACAGGGGCATATTTACGGGCGGTACAGAGGGGCCGGACCCCTCCCCTCAGAGGGTCGGAAAAGGTTGACAAATTTTGTTAATCTCTTAATTTTTAGGCTGTTTTATTATTTTTTTCATCTGTGTATGCCATTATAGTAGTAACTGTTTTTAAAATATACACAGTTTAATACACAACTTTTGAGTATACAATTGAAATATAGGAAAATCAATTCAATCAATAAATCTCTTCTAAAGTTTCAATAACGCGTATTTTTATTGTGTTATTACAGTTTACTGATTGATTTCAGGATCTTATAACTCATTTTTCAACTACTTTTAAGATAGTAATATTGATTAGTCTTAATTTGTTTTTTCTTTTGTGAAGCTGACTCGACCGGACCCCTCCAGGCCAAATTCTAGATACGCCACTGATTCAATAGGAGAAACTAACTTCTATTATCATAAGCCGAAGAATTCATTTCCCCTTTGCCAGTAAACGGTAGAAAACTTCGTGTAACTTTATAAAATATCCCAGTTTATTTTAACGTCACTCTTTTGGTAATTATTGAAAGTACTAATGCTTTGTGAATGACTAATTTATTCCATTATCTACGCGGCGCAGAGATTTACGTCTTCGTATTAATGTAGAATCAGATTAACCTTCTAATAATAAAACTCATACAGTGTATTTTGTATTTTATCGATGTAGTGGATAAAAATACAGCCACCCAAACACACTAAACTACACCACTCTCTCTCTCTAACTGTTTAAGTAAAGACGATGAGAGATCCCATCTACGATTTTACCGGCACCCATCATAACGCTGAGCCCTCTTCATCTTCATCAGGGGCGAATTGGAAGCGCATGGTGCCCTATGCACCCATCAGAAGACTGGTGCCCCCCCCCCCGGGGCAAAACTTAACCTGTTATCCATTATTTACACTGATAAATGGCTTACGCAATTTCTAAAGTTAAGAATTATTTTATTAATCTCTCAAAGTACAACAAATATTTAGCTAAATAGTGATTACAATGAGCTTAGTAATACTTAAGCTTAGAAAATACTAATCGATCCGTTTTTTCTTGATTTTGCCTTAACAAAGTCCTGTACAATTTCTTCTAAATCGAGCGATATTCAATATTTAGAAGAATTTATTTCAATATTCAACCTTGCTAACGATGATAATCTCGCATCTCCCATAGTTGAACTCAACATATTTTTAATGCGTTTTAATACAGAAAACAGTCGTTCAGATTCGCAGTTAGCTATTGGAATCGTCAAAAGCAGACGACAAGCAATATACTGTATATATATTCGGAAATCCAACAGTCATTTTGGAATCAATAATCCAGTTTAATACTTTGAACGAACTAATTGTAGTATCATGGAATCTATCAGCGTAAGAAAACCCAACAATTGCGTAATGTGATCATAAGCATTTATTCTCTCAGTCAGTTCAGTAATAAGTTTGTATACTATTCCATAAAAGGTTTCAACTCTAAATTTATCTGATCTCCACAAATGCTATGTTTGTGTTGCTTTGTCTCTTACCTTTCTCGTTATTTGCGTTTTTATTTCATCAGAATATTCTTTGTTAATAAATGAACCTAAATTTTTGGCTTCGTTTTCAAATTTTGAAAATAGCTCTCTTAAAGTTGAAACGAACGAACCTTCGTAAATGTTTTAGTTACATTTTATGATATAGGTGTTTAAAAAACGTAACGGAAAACTTGCCGAAAAGTGTGCACACATCTTTTTTATGATTTTCGATTGAGGACATTTGTTTTCTTTTTCATAGTTATTATCTTCAAAAAGTTTTTGTGATTTAAGGCTGAAGACAGCAGAGGCCCTGGAGCCCTAGCGTTATGGATAATCCGCCACTGCTCTTCATTATCTCTCCTCTACCAACAGTTTATCTGCCAGACGTCTGTGCCATACATCGTTTTTTCACCAACAACGCCCATCTAATTATATGCAGGCGTAAGGCCACGGCCACATGAAGCGTGTTTTCACTTTGTACCGCAGCTTAAAATTCCGCCATGGACGTGAACACACTGTGCGCTTGTTTCCCGTGAACTCAGTCCTGATTTGTCTGTCACTGGGTGCGGCAAGCGTTATGAATCCGTTTAGAATTAACAAAAATGCGGTTAGGACATTGTGCTTTATTGTTTGTTCGCCGTCGACGTCGTCGGCGACAGAGAAAGTACTGGGCGCATCCCATTATTATGGACAGACAAGAAAAAGGGAAGTTTGTGCTTTTACATACCAAGTTAAAAGAATATCCACAAAAGTTTTTTGAGTATTACAGAATGTCTGTTCCTTCTTTTGAATTACTCTTATCTAAAGTTCAAGAGATAAGAGTGCGTATAGCTACGGAGTGACAGCGTTTCACGCAGAAAAATAGGTTTGGACGCATTCGTCAGCTTGAGACCGTGGGAACGCGCCAGTTACTTCCGCGGTCGGCGGGAAAACATGCTGCGTCTGGCCACCCGAGATCATTTTGAAAGGGATTTATTTTTCCAGATGGTTTTCAAGCTGTCACGCAACGTGAAAACACACTTCGTGTGGCCGTGCCATTAGACGAGATAAGACTGTTTATATAATTTCCTTATCGGAAATGTGAGAAAAATAGCGTTTCCTCGTTGATTGCTTAATCGTAACCTTTGATTTCTAATGTTAAACAAGAAGAAGGCAGTTGCAGAGATAAGTAGAATCGTGTAGTGTACTGCCTGTCACGTGACACTCTTGTGCGCCTGTTTGGTTTATGGTTTTATGCCGAATTTCTTTAATATTTAGCTGGAAACCTTTCAATTTTGTAATTGTTAGACGGTGATACACGGTGTAACTGTATTTGTACACGGTGATATTCGTAGTGTGACAGAAAAACGAATCGGTTGTCGTGTTTTCAGTATAATCAAGAGAAAAAACCCGAAACTGAAGCAACAGAAGTTAAGTACTCCGCTATACAAATGTTTAGCTGATAATGGTAAAAATGAAACTAAACGTAAAAAAAAGATGGAAATGAAGTTGTAAACGTTGCAGCTTCAACTGAAAATCACTTGAACAAGAAGCGTTTTGAGGCAATCGATTTAAGCAATTATTTTTAACAATTTTCTGAAAAAGACGCAAGAAACTGTGTTTTAGTAGAGCGTTATGAAAATTCCGAACGTAATACGGAAATACGACATTTTCAATAAAATATTAAACACTTCTACAAGCGTATTTTCCACCTATAGGCCTATCAGTGAATACGCAGAAACTAAGTTTTTGTAAAAGTATTTTTTTTTTGTCAATGCTACTATGTAGTGCACCTGTACTAGTTTTTAATTAAAATGATATGAAACAGCCTGTGTGAATAATTCACACGTATAATTATTATCACACAAGCTCTTCAAAATATTTGGAAGCGGCAATTAAAAATACGTAATAAAGGTTATTCAAGTCCCACATATATAGAAATGTTCCAAAACTTCAAATGTGATAAAACAGCGTACCCTATAAAGTGATGAATATTCTTCAAAACCTAAAATTACATTGATTTTTTTGGAATAATTTTAAAAGTGAATAATTTACAAAACTTCCCTAAACACACTATTAGAAATTAGTGTACAATCTTACAATCATTTCTAATGTTCATTTTCATGTATCCGTAACAAACATATTATTAAACGTTTACAGACTGGAAAATGCAAATACTGTTGTACAAAGGAAAATACAGATTCAGGCCAGTATAAGTCCTGCTTCTTGTAACATCTGGTGTTGAACCTTATTGATAGTCGCGGACAAAGCTACATAGTGGGAAATTTCTCGTAGACAGCGTAAAAGGCGAGGTAGGACCAGAACGTGTTAACGTGATTCTTGGAGAGATTTCAATTTTTTCCGGAATCAATTTACTTTGCAACAACAATGAATTAATTTAAGCGTATGATGACCAACCTTGATTCATTCGCCGTGCGTTCACCAATCTCTTTTCCTCGGTATTTTATAAAATTTGAATAAAACTTGCATTCAAATACAAAACATAATTTTATTCGCAAATTATATTATTGCACATTGTGTTCTGGAAATTCGACTGTAGTGGTTATAACACTTTTGAACAGGTTCATTTCAATTACAGCATGTTGGCGTTTGGAAATTCTCAAAAAATTAAATGTTTGAATGCACGTGCATATTGCGTATAAGTAAAGGAATAATAAGTATTAAAATTCTCTCTCTCGGACTCTGAAAACAGATTGCACATGCGTATACATTTGTTAAATCGAATCTGCAAGGACTCTGGATTGCAAATATCCACACTTAAAACCAAGGTGATGGGTTTTCGTGGAACTGATACCGTACGGGCAAAAATTGTTATAGATGGTACTGTCCTGAAACAAGTTAGCAATTTTGAATACCTGGGCTACAGTGTGTCTTATAATACAAGCACCGACGTTGTGAATAAGTTGCATAAGTTGAAACTTATGTGCAGGTACATCAGGCGAACCCTTAAGTCAGCAAGTAAAGGAACCCGCCTAAAATTCTACAAGGTGATGGCTTTTCCCACACTTCTTTATGGGTCTGAGAATTGGACTTTAACGAAAGGCCAGGCCAGTCGCATCCAAGCGGCTGAAATGAGATTTCTCAGGCACGTGGCAGGGTATACTCTTCATGATCATAGAAGAAACACAGATATACGGCAGGAACTGAATATTATTAATATACTCGACAGGATCGCCCAATATCGGCTGAATTGGTGGGAACATCTTTGCCGAATGGATGACTGCCGAATCCCCAAACAACTATGGAACTATAAGCCGAGGGGACGGAGAGGTGTGGGTCGTCTGAGGGAGCGCTGGAGTGACCAGCTGTAATCTTTACTTATTTCAGACCGGAACAAACCATCCTAGGTTTAATCCTTGAAGATGATGATGATGAAAATTCTATCTGAATTTAAAAATAAATTATACGTGCCGAAAATTTATAAAGGCTATGTTGCATTTCTAACACTACCAGTTTGTTAGGAAAAAATCATAGAAAAAACAGAGGCATTGAAGAGAAAGCCCGTCGAATTTGTTTATGAACGCTGATTGGTTGTCACCTACTCACACCTTCAAAATCTTAATTTTAATGAAGACGTTTGTATGCAACATAATTTACAGTCACAATTTCCTTCTGGGGGGAGGGGCTAGATTTTTGTGAATAGAACTGCAAAAATATAAAAACGATCCTCACATCGCTATTACTTTGTTGCAGTCAATGTTATAAGTGTGAAAACATAATGATTATATTACTATGTATCTAAAATTTAACATAGTTATGAAACAATAAAGATGACGTTTTACATCACAGTATAAATAAAATAAACCATACCACAAAACTGGCACATATTTTCTCATATCTTCTGCAGATCTGACAGTGTTAAATGTTCTGTACAAATTATTTTTAAATTCGCTTTAGTGAGTAGCCTACGTGCTTGTAAAGGTGCAAATGGAATTATTTCCATCTAATCGTTTTGTCTTAGAGAAAGATTTTCATAAAATGGGGATTACACAGCATCAAAAACAAATATTGTGAGCTCACATACGTAAATAAGTGATTGGTCGCACATTTTGTTTAAGCCTCTGAACACCGCTTTCGGTCTTGGGCATGTACGGAATAACGGACACATTTTAAGATTTTAGTTGTTGATTTGTTTTCAAAGTGGTCATAAGCCACTAAATTAAAAAACACGAAAAATTATAGGAAAAAATTAATACGCGTGCCGTCAGAAACTGTTCCTTGAGTGAACAATAGGCCTGCTGTTACAATAGGACATCGATGTACAAAAGTGACCTTCGAAAAGTCTTGGGGAATAGTCTTACAGCCTCTCTCCTACATGCAAGTATTGCCCATGCCCACACTCATCATTTTGGGAACAGAAGATCTAGTTCTTTATACACTGAACCGATATGACTGAATATAGTCGTAGTCATTGTTCAGATCACATATACGCATTCACACTTTTGCCGTTTACAAATGCTTACTTACAAAATTTGTGGGCCTATAGTTCTCTGTAGAACGTAGACCCCCCCTTTGTCTGTCTGTCTGTCTGTCTGTCTGTCTGTCTGTCTGTCTCTCTCTCTCTCTCTCTCTCTCTCTCTCTCTCTCTCTCTCTCTCTCTCTCTCTCTCTCTCTCTCTCTCTCTCTCTCTCTCTCTCTCTCATTCCCGCAACGGGCTCTCTAATATAGTCCTACATATAAAGAAAAACATTTATTTCAATTGTGGCTTACTTGCTAGTCTGCGACACATTCTCGATTTTTTCAAATATTGCTCTGTATAGGCAAGACAGTTGAAATCTATTAAACTGAGTTTGATCGACGGAAAATGTAACAGAGGAAGAATAACAAAAACGAAGTGGATCTAGGGGAAATAGAAGGAGAAGTTGAAATGTAGTAAAGTTGACGAATTTGTGTCAACTGGCACTACAACACTACAACAGTAACAGACACGCAAACTTCAACCACTTCTTTGTAAATCCTAGTTTAATTTTGTAGACTTACAGAAGTGAGTGATCTATATCGAATGCCTGTGGTCAAAATTCAGGTGAGATACGAGGAAATAGTCCTAGTATGTGCAGAAGAGTAGATAGGATTGGTGTTTCGAGATTCCAGACATACCTTAATGGGTATTAGCGGAGAAGTATACACTCATCGAACAAAAAATTGTCTTTAGTCAATATAAAGGCAATTAACATCTTTTATCTCTGAAATTATGGTGAACTCATAGTTAGTGCATCGAAGCATTTTTGAAGTGATTGCCTTGTGGGCGGAGTGATATTAACTTGAAACGAAGTGATATTAATGACTTTGATCAAATCAAATCAAATCAATATCATTTTGACTGGAAGGTAGATGACAAAAGCGCCGCTGATCTTCAAAAGATGAGAGATAGAAGGCATGTGAAACAGTTTTTGTGACAACAATAATGTGATTACATAATAATTTATTTTATTTTGGCTGATTTTCTTTGAGCAAGCACTGCTTGCGTTGCTCTCTATGCACCAACCGTCAACCGCCAGAGAATTAGCAAAGCGTTCGTTTTCAGCGAAGCGGTACTCGCGAGAAGACGATTGGAGCGTACCGCAATTAAAAATGTCCGTACCTACCCCCTACATAATTAATTATTTAAGCCTTACGTAAGCCTAATTATTTAATTCAGCTTATGTAACATTTTTACCGGCACGCTTCTTTTTTAATTTTTGTAATTTCGTATGTTCTTTATCCATCCTGAGGGGTAAGGTGGGGGGTATAACCCCTCGAACTTTCCCCTCATTGCGTCACTGTACTTGATACTGAAGTCCCGTTATAAATAACTTTCTAACGGTACTAGTTTTACCAAGTTTCATTACGTCGGTAAAGAGAAAAGGGGTACTGTCTCTGTCTGTATATTGATAGTGTGACAAAGCAGGCATATGAAAAGTAAATTCAGAGGGTGCCAAAGGTAAAGCTGCTCACAAGCGGGAAGCGCATTAGCAGCAGCCCTGGGGGGGAGAGATGCTTTGTTTGCGCAACACTAAATTCACACCCCAGTTTAATTGCCATCAAAGATAATTTGTCCCTCTCTCTATTACGTCTTTCTGTTCAGACAAAACAAGGTAAATAGAAGTAATATATATTAATGAAACGTCTCTGAATTTCTAAATTGAAATTATTTTAAAATTGAGAAGACAATAATATGAAGCGAATTGAACGTTACAATCATAAATGGATTTTGACTGTACTACATTGACAGTTTCATGGACAAAACGCGTGAAGATGTAGTGAGCTCAATAAAAACTCAAGAAATATTGTTTTACGGGCTGAACTGGGAACAAAATGGATAGAAACAAGAACAACTGATTTTTAAAGAAAAATAACGTTAACAAAGAGACTTTGAATACATAATTTAATTTATAGGTACACAGGCCTACATATTAAATTTAATTAACTCAATTCTCGGGCAATTCGCTGTGGATAACAAAATTCGCGCCCGTCAAATGATCGCCGGTGTTATATTTAAAAACCTCACTGGGCCGGGTGACAGTTTACTGTGTAAGAAATGAAAATAAATAATTGAAGTAAAAAAGGATTCAAAGAACCAATCGGCATTTATTCCTAGGTCACATAAAAGTGCTCTCACGCCACTAATGAGATTTACGCACGCGTCAATTGTGCACATTCCTAAACTAATAAGCGTTGCTAGCAAAGTTATCCGTTGGACGTAGGCCTATTAAAAATTACATGATTTTTGAGCGATATAATGGGCAATCTGAAAGTAGTGGTCCGAGTAATCTATCGCTTGCCTTATAAAGCGTGTTTCTTTAGTTTCACCTTACAGTTAATTGTTAAGTATAACTGTTAATAAAAAAAATGTTGCAGCTTGTGTCAAAAACCACATTACTTTTCGATTACGCGTTGAAATTAATACTAGTAGAAAGCTAGGAGAGGGACAGGAAAGCACATGTTGTTCAAAGTGTGTAGGCGAATATCACAAGTCTATCATTTTGTAGGCTTCCTTTACGTTCAAGTTTGGACAAGTTTTTGTTTAAGCCAGGCGCGTATCCACGGGTGTCCACAGGATTCCTTGCTACTTTCTGACCTATAGACTGATCTTCACTAAAAGAATCGAATCCTCGTGTAAGAAAATTATTCGCCTCTATGATAAAACATCTAATATTTGAGTAACTTATCGATGAAATATAATTATAAATGATGGTTTATTTTTAACCAAATCAAAAATTATAGAATTGGGAAGGAAGATTCTGTTTCAAAGACATTTATGAGTGAAAGGCACAAGTAAATAGGCCAAGGAAAGGACCAAAAGTAGGATGGGAGGGTCAGTTCATTAAGGACACAAAGAATTTGAGAATAATGGGGCACAGAAAATGAAACATAACAAGGAATGGAAGAAGATGATAGATGAAACAACGAATCACAGAAACCTACAAAGACTAGAAGGAAAGTGAATTCGAGTGATACAGCGTCACCACATGAGTAAAGGCCCCCCCCTCCAATGGTCACTCCAGACGAAATTTTTTTCGTCATCTTGTGATTGTGAATGTGATCCATAATTCATATCACATTAAGTAGGTTCATGGTTTAACTATAAAATTAAGCCTACTTTAAATTGTAACTATACCTTACCGCCTTGTTAATTTTTGATTGGTACATAACTTAGATGAGAAGTGTGTACTTTAAACTGTAAGTTTATTAAAAGAACAATGAACTGACAATCACAGATTGATACGATTTTATATTTGTACTGTGTTTTAATAAACATACTGTGTTGATACTAACACACTTTATTTTTATCTTCATTCGTTCCTATCATTTATACTTTAGGCGATTAAAGAATGGTTTCAACTTTTCATCCCCCCCAAAAAAAAATTGCTTGCTGGATCCGCCCCTGGTTAAGTTATAGTCTTTTTGCACTATAACTCCTGGTTATATAAGTTATTTGCAAGATAATGCAAATAAATTCGCCTAAAACCCCATTTTTGCAATAGTTTCTAAAAATTATGCTTGTTGTGTTTTGACAGGATTGAACGAAATCGGGTAATTTTCGGAATTCCGAACGCACGGTGATACTCATCTTGACATCTTGATACAATTTCCAAAATAAAACATGAAAATTCACTTTTGGAAGACCACTTATCACGGTTTGTGTTCGACTCCACCATTTTCTATGTTTGAGGTGGATGTTAAAATGGAACAATCCAATTCCTTTGCGACTGAGTTCATCTTCATCTACACGACGTGATGTTCTGAAGTCAAAGCAGTTATTGTAAAGCAAACAGAACTTACTGTGTTGATTTTTCATTTTATGAAGTTGTCTGTAAAGTAACACATCGCTGTCACAAAGCTTCCATGTTAATGTATTCATATCTACTTAGACTGATAGAATTACATCCCTAAACTGGGGTAATGAAAAGGGAGTTTCTACAAGAAAGAAATATTCATCTCTCCAAGAAGAATAAATTACAACAAAAGTTGAAATTCAATCAAACTTGTCATTTTTATAAGGTCACACACACACGCGCGCGCGCGCGCTGTGAAGGTCGTACATTACGATTCTACAGGTTGTCTCGAACGCCATATGCATTTTGATGCCATCGTTTCATTGTTTCGGCACGTGAAATAAGAAGTAATGTTTTTTAAAGAACTGAACTACATGTGTTGATTATTCAAGCGAATAAAATTGGCTTGCTGCCAATCAATCGGTTGATCAGTATAGTTCGAGCGTCAACTTGCTACCGCGGATACTGAACCTGGAAGTTACGATTATGATTGTAGGGCAGCTTAGAGGATCGGCTATACCAAGATGGACAGTAAACCCCCACACCTGGGCGGTTACATCACAGTTTCTACATGGTTACTGAGAACCACTTCAACTGTTTTCAACTGGCCACTACAACCAGAAAAAATAAGGAATGTTGAATATCCTGAAATAATTTGAAACACAGGTATATAAAAAACTATTTTAGAACAAAGTTATACGAAACGTTTAGAAACACAATAAACGAAATATAACTTTGGAAATACCTGTTTTCCGTCCTACTGTAACTTAATACCAAGTAAATGAACTTAGCTCCTTTATTCACAGAGATGAAATGGAACAATTACCTTTAGCACGATTTACGTGCCGATTTCTATATCGTGTTTTTCCCAATACTCTGTTTATATATCATTGACCATACAAAACAATACAGGTCATAGAAAAAACAATGATTGTACTGGCTGGGATTTATAAGGTTGAGACGTGGTAAGACTTTCAAATATCCGGTCAGGAGAGTCTCAGAAGATGTAGGTATAATGTAACACGTTAAGCATAGTACAACATGGAATATTACTACGTTGAGCTGAAAAATAACAAAAATGCGTAGCGACAACGCGCGAAGCTGTTAGGAGACCATTCTGCGCGGCAGAGTTACGTAATGCTCTAAATAATTCGAGACGGCCCTTCCACATGTTCCTCGACTATTCCACCGGCATCCAGTTGCCCGCTGTGTCACTACAATGCAAAGCAGCCTAAATACATAAATACTGGGTTTCGAAGCGGCCGAGTTATTGTTGCGGTTTAGTGGAAAGTTATTGTTGTGTTAATTAGTGCAAAACTGTAATAAGATGACATTTATTGTGTAAGAGTGTTGTGTGTTGTGTTCTATAGCTTAATACAACTGCGAAAGAATAAACCTTGGTCATAAAAGAAAATTAACAACCCTAGCACGCTGAACGTTCTCACACCATTACTTGCTCTTGTCTTAACGCTATTTCTAAAATTAGTAATTTTTTAGAGCAATATAATGCGGCTATAACGCCGAGCTATTTTCTTTTTTGCAGAAAATAAGCCAATTGACGCACACTTTGTGAAACATACGACTAATCCAATCAAAATAAACTTACCATGTGGAACAAGCGAAATTTAGCCCTGAAATTGAGGTTGTAAGATAAACAGATTGAGTACAAACCAATGAACTAAGATAAAAACTCGTATATAACATGGGTGTTGCTGCATAATGTTCCTATTATCACTCTTGACAACTTTTATGTTACAAATTTCTCAAGTACCAGTCGTCTATGTTACTGAGAAGTTGATAATTTTACTTGTGCAATAAAAGTAAATTTTTCATGTTACAAGGATTAACTGGATCCTGTTGATTATCAGTTTATGTAATGATAGTGTTTTTTCAATAATAAATTCATTATATACATAAGCTACTGTATAGAAAAAAAATTTATGATAAGAAACACTGAAGTTATATAGGTCAGATTGTATAGACACATATTGTGACTTTGTCTGTGTTTCCTGACACAGACTTCTCAGAGAGGTGGGCAGAGGACAGCTGGGCACTTTCTGTGCGATTCCTAGAAAGCTGGTAGCCAATGTTTGTGAAGGTTTAAGGGATTATGAGATTCGGTGAATGAGTAAGGTTCCTCCATACTCGTAGTCCGACCTTTAACTATATTTTGATTTTACATCTGCTGAAAGCGGCTGATGTTATGAATAACGGTAAAATGTTTATTGATTTAACTCATTATTAAACTGTATAACATGACGCAGATGGTTAATGTTTGTAGAACTATCCATTTAACTGTTTTTTAACTCATGGAACATTTAATTTTAAACATGCACGGACGACGAAATGAAGGCTCTGTGGGCGGGAACTTTAAGTTCATGAAAATTAGACTGAGGAAAATTAGATTGGATTCGATTTGTAAATTTTATTTTTACTAATTTTGAAAACTCTATGTAATCATAGAATGCGTAGCGACAACGCGCGAAGCTGTTAGGAGACCATTCTGCGCGGCAGAGTTACGTAATGCTCTAAATAATTCGAGACGGCCCTTCCACATGTTCCTCGACTATTCCACCGGCATCCAGTTGCCCGCTGTGTCACTACAATGCAAAGCAGCCTAAATACATAAATACTGGGTTTCGAAGCGGCCGAGTTATTGTTGCGGTTTAGTGGAAAGTTATTGTTGTGTTAATTAGTGCAAAACTGTAATAAGATGACATTTATTGTGTAAGAGGTCCTTAATTGATTTCTAACTGTTGTTTGTGTCTAATGCCCAACTAATTTGTAATTAGCGACTTAATTGGTGTCAGTCTTTCTGTTTCCACTGTACAACACGACGATCCGTGAGGCCTACAAGGAATTACATTACCGGTAGAATTAGAACCGCTCAATTTTAGTTCGTTTTAACTCTGTACTAATGTGGTGATGCTGAATCACTCGAATTCACTTTCCTTCTAGTCTTTGTAGGTTGCTGTGATTCCTTATTTCAACCACTATCCTCTATCATTTCTTGTTATGTTTCACTTTCTGTGCCCCATTATTCTCAAATTTTTGTGTCCTTAATGAGCTGAGCCTCCCATCTTACGTTTGATCCTTTCTTTGCTCTACTTACTTGTGCCTTCCACTCATAAACGTCTTTGGCACAGAATCTTCCTTCCCAATTCTATACCGGTAATTTTTGATCTGGTTAAAAATAAACCTTCATGTGTAATTGTATTTCATCCATAAGTTAATAAAATATGAGATGTTTTATCATAGAGGCGAATAACTTTCTTACACGAGGATTCAATTCGTTTAGTGAACGATCAATCTGGAGGTCAGATTGCAGCAAGGAAACCTGAGCACAAGCGGATCATTGTAGAACGACATATATTTGGTTAACGCAGATATCTAACAGTACAGATATAGTGATGAGTCTTGGGATGGACACTGGAGAACAAAATCATTCAGTAACGAACTATTGCAGTAAACAAGCACAGTAAAGAAACTCGCCTGCCTGCCGTAGTGAACAGAGTTGCATTTACAGAGTGGTCGTGCACAGAATTCTCACGCCGGAAGACAGTTTTACATACGTTCTGCGCATGCACCAGTCATTATTTCAAACACAAAAACATGTAGGCCTAGTACTTAGACAGGTGGTGTCAAGGCAACATTTTTATTGTTTGCAAAATTAATTTTATACTTCAGAACTGTATAGGTCACTTCACATTTATTGTGACGACAAAGTAGCAGCTGTCAGTGTAGCCTATTACTACGGAACAAAGTTGGGCAAACTAATGTTTGCAACTAATGTTTGAAAGTACAGTAGTTTGTTTACGTCACACCACTTACGCTTCCTCCCTCGTGAGAATTATTTGTACGATCTTACAGTACGTATCAGCCAAAAAGCTTGTGAAGACGTCGCACAAGACTTCTTTGTTTAATCCACATGGTTGAACGAGCGAAGCGAGCTCAGTTTTATTTCGACCTTTTGGCATTTGTCTACCTGTCATTTACCGACCGTATGTCCAACTGTCTATCTGTTTGGGGTATGTCTCACGATAAATTTTGAACGCATAAACCGATATTCTTAAAACTTGGCATGTGTGTCCATACCTTTACCCTACCGAACTCAGTTGAGATTGATTCGTCTCCAAAGTAGGAGGCGGGAGGCAATGTGAATAAATTTGAGGGGGTTCACAATTGTGAAAAAATTGCAAAGTCCATGTAGAGTATCGATTTAAAGGAAAAAAAGGGGTCGTAATAATAGATCAATAATAATAATTATGATAATAATACGAGAATTATTAATGACACGCCGGACTGTTATACAAAATCAGGAGAATCCTTTCCACAGTTTACTTTAACTCGCTGCCCAAACGTGAAGTCGAGTCCAAAGTCAACGGGGAAACATCTAGTCGCTTTCCTCACGAGTACCTTACGTCAGTGTAGTATTCTTGGCCCTCTACTATATGTCTTGTACACTTCCGGTACAGTCGCCTCATTCAATCTTCAAGAGCACTTCAGTCTTGTAGCATAAAATGGGAAAACCAAGGCCAACGAATCCAAACCGTCTCAGATAACTTTCACCTTACGGAGATACGACTGCTCTACAATCCTTTTCAGTACCGCAACAAACAGAACAGGCCTTCATGTAGACTCTAAACTGACATGGAAACATCACATAATATAGAAAAGAAACAGTTAGAGCTAAAGTTTAAGAAAATTAATTAGCTAATAGGCAGAAAATCTCGCCTATCAGTAGACTACTTATCTATAAAACTGTCCTCAAACCCATATAGACGTATGGAATTAAGTTTTTGTGCTGCACCACCAAATCTAATATAGCCACTATACAGAGATGTCAATCAAATTTCCTAGAGCTAACGCGGTTGTGGTGTGTGTCCAACTATACACAATGAAGATTGAAGACAGTCGCGAACGAGGCACCGGACACCATGCAAGACTTGTTGACTATCCTAATTCCTTATTCGTGCCACTTCTACAGCCCACGATTGACAGGATATTAAAAAAGATTTTGGCGATCTGACCTTTAAGGACCACGAGGTGACATTGCTGGATGGAACACCTCATTGCATCATTTAGTTGTACTTTTATTAAGTTTGTGAAAATTATTGATCAGTTTATGGAATTTATATTCTGATTAGTAACAGATAAATTACAAAAATTCTATAGCTTAATACAACTGCGAAAGAATAAACCTTGGTCATAAAAGAAAATTAACAACCCTAGCACGCTGAACGTTCTCACACCATTACTTGCTCTTGTCTTAACGCTATTTCTAAAATTAGTAATTTTGTTAGAGCAATATAATGCAGCTATAACGCCGAGCTATTTTCTTTTTTGCAGAAAATAAGCCAATTGACGCACACTTTGTGAAACATACGACTAATCCAATCAAAATAAACTTACCATGTGGAACAAGCGAAATTTAGCCCTGAAATTGAGGTTGTAAGATAAATAGATTGAGTACAAACCAATGAACTAAGATAAAAACTCGTATATAACATGGGTGTTGCTGCATAATGTTCCTATTATCACTCTTGAAAACTTTTATGTTACAAATTTCTCAAGTACCAGTCGTCTATGTTACTGAGAAGTTGATAATTTTACTTGTGCAATAAAAGTAAATTTTTCATGTTACAAGGATTAACTGGATCCTGTTGATTATCAGTTTATGTAATGATAGTGTTTTTTCAATAATAAATTCATTATATACATAAGCTACTGTATAGAAAAAAAATTTATGATAAGAAACACTGAAGTTATATAGGTCAGATTGTATAGACACGTATTGTGACTTTGTCTGTGTTTCCTGACACAGACTTCTCAGAGAGGTGGGCAGAGGACAGCTGGGCACTTTCTGTGCGATTCCTAGAAAGCTGGTAGCCAATGTTTGTGAAGGTTTAAGGGATTATGAGATTCGGTGAATGAGTAAGGTTCCTCCATACTCGTAGTCCGACCTTTAACTATATTTTGATTTTACATCTGCTGAAAGCGGCTGATGTTATGAATAACGGTAAAATGTTTATTGATTTAACTCATTATTAAACTGTATAACACGACGCAGATGGTTAATGTTTGTAGAACTATCCATTTAACTGTTTTTTAACTCATGGAACATTTAATTTTAAACATGCACGGACGACGAAATGAAGGCTCTGTGGGCGGGAACTTTAAGTTCATGAAAATTAGACTGAGGAAAATTAGATTGGATTCGATTTGTAAATTTTATTTTTACTAATTTTGAAAACTCTATGTAATCATATAAACGCATGAGATATTTTCAATTGGAAATGGGGGAGCGGTTAAACATAGAAGCGTTTGTAAATTGACGAAATAGGCAATAAAGACATACAAGAAGTACTGATATGGAATTATTCGAAGTTAGTTTAGACACACGCTTTTGTTACAATACCTCTAGTATATCGTTAGTCTGAGTCATACAATACATTATAGACATATACAATCAAAACGGTAATCTTTTCCACATATGTTCTGTAGTTTCCCACACTTCAACTCCATATGTTAGAGTACTTTCCAATATTGTCTTATATATTCTAATATATAATATATTCTTATATATTTTGTTTCGTATCATAGTTGATTGCTCCATGAAGTGGAATGCACTGTCTCGTCACTTGTTTCCCTTGTCCTATACGATTAGTTTTACTTCTGATGCACGTATGCCGTCGTTTGTAACCATGATTACGCGAAATGCAAAGTGAAGAGCTTTTTGTCATTGATAGCTATTCCCATGTTGCGACAGGTGCGTCACCAACGTTCTAAAGCTGAATTCAAGTAGGCCTATATGTTAAATAAAGTGGGTGCTATACCTTGTCGCAATCTCTTGGTGACTGGAAATTCATCAGATAGTCTTGAGCCTATCTTCAGACTGCTAGTAATGTTGGTGTATAGCTATGACTTCCACAGATCTAATATATAAAGTATTGACACCACTTTTTAACAACGCCGCCATAGCTTATTCTGTGTAACACTGTCGTATGCTTTCTTGAGGTCTATAAGTACTAAATGGATTTTTATATTTTTGTCATTCTTTTTTCAAGAAGTTTTAATGTGAAGATATCGTCTATATACGATTGGCCTGCACAAAACCCATTCTGTACCTCAATATCATCATATTGGCTTTCAATTCTTGCTTTGATAAGTTTGATAAGTTCCATATAGGCTTAACCTTGAGATGGAGATGGTTACACTTACTCCTCTGTAAATTGGGAGTATCTTTCTACTGACTTTTTTGTGGAGTTTAGAAATGTATGCAGTCTTCCATTCAAGAAGGAGCTCTTCACCTTTTAAAAAGTAATTGGAAAACATATACCAAAAGTTCCAAAAGTAGGTCTGTACCATTTTTAAAGTCTCTACAGAGTCCATTTGGACCTGGCGCCCGTCCATTTTTCACGGTTTTCAGAGCATTCTTAACCTCGGTGACAGGACTTTTATCTTCCTGAGACAACGATACATCAGAAAGATCAATCTTGTAGTCATTTTGCATGAAAGTTAGTTTCTAAATTTATGTTATTATTTCGTAAAAAGCAAATTATTTCAAATTTATTCCATAAACCGCGCTCAGGGAGAAATAGGTAGGGAACTTTATCGGTTTAGTATAATGAAGTGTTATTTAATGTTTTATGTAACATATCTATAGTCTGATAAAAATAACTTCCGACATGGTGGGCTGCCACGGGCCGCTCACTCAGCGACAAATCTTTTTGAATTTATAATGATGGTATATTAATGTAAAGGGTGAAGATTTTCTGAGACAGGCACTGTTACCCTCAGTAACAAACGGTTTTTTACATACTGCAATCTGAAACGAGAATTTTTATGTAAATTAGTAGAAAGTCCGCGTTTTTTAGAAAATGTAATTCAACAGCAATTAAACGAATAAGATAAAAATATTTAGACGCCAAAAGGCATCAGTGTACACCGCTTAAGTAGCCTGTACGTGAATCAGTTTTTATTGTTAATATGTGTTTCACTTTAATTACAATTTTAATGTTTGACGATCTTGTATGGGGGAATATAGCCAGTGTCTGACAATGGAACGATGCCTCCGAAACGTGTCACAGAGCTACTAGAAGAAGTCACAAGACGGAACTGAAATAAGGTAATTAAATAAATAAAATGTTGCCTCGCGCGTACCTTGTATAAACCCGCCACCACTGGAGTCCACTGTTTTATTATTGAATCCTATTACTTATTGTGTCTGTCTATAGAACTAAAAAAAATGATGATGATGATGATGATAACTAATTCCTACCATGATTACACAAAGGACCCCCCCCCACACACACACACACACCATAAAGCGTTTCTTTAATTCGTTTCAGTTTCTTTGTAAACTTGAAGATCTACAGATTTCAGCGTCTGAATCAATCACAGTTTGCCATGATAATAACGTTGTGATTCTGAGTTTCTATACCGATGTTGACTGTCTAGCTAGGTGTTTAGATTTTAAATTACAATTTATCCATCTTACGCTTTTACATAATAAAATTAAAACAGGTTTCTGGCACAGTAGTGGGTCGATTTCGAACTGATAAATACAAATTTTTTTATAAGTGTAGGATTATTATTATTATTTTTTTTTAATTAAGGGATATATAAGAAAACCTCTACTTTTTTTTGTAGGACAATTAGCGTCATGCTTTTACAGAATAGATCTACAGAGTCGCGTACCTGGAATTTGCCCTGTGGGGAGGGGAGGGGGTCTGGTCGGCTTCATACAAAAGAAAAAACAAGTTAAGACTAGAGTCAATATTAGTCTTTATTGATCACGTCAATTCTAATCAAGATTAGTCAATATTACTGATCTTTAAAATGGCTGAAAAACGTGTGACAACATTCTGAAATCAATCCCATTAAAATAAACGGTAATAACACAATAAAAATACGCGTTATTAAAACATTGTTTACAAGATACTGACTGAATTGATTTTCCTATTCATTTTTCAAACGTATACGCAAATGCTGTGAAATAAACCTGTTTGGACATTTAAAAAAGAGTAACTACTATATTAGCGTACACAACTGAGAAAATAATAAAATAGCCTAAAATCAAGAGATTAACAACATTCCTCGTCAACATTTGTCGACCCTTGGAGGGGGGGGGTCCCATTCGTCGGCTTACGTAAATACGCCCCTGGATCTACACAACACACGAACGATTCACGAGGTCAGTTTGCTTCATCATACGGGTACATATTGAATTATTTCTTGCTAAACGGAAGATAACGGTATTTGTTAAAAATTTTAACACTATTTAAAATCATGCATTGCAGTTGTTAACAGTAATGTTGATTAGTCTTCACTTGTTATTTCTTTTGTACGAAACCGACTCGATCGGACCCCCCCCCCTCAAGGCCAAATTCTAGACATGCTACTGATCATAGTAAGGTTGTGATTCTGAGTTTCTATACCCATGTTGACTGTCCGGCTAGATGTTTAGATTTTAAATTACAATTTATCCGAGCATTCGAGGAAGTGACGATATCCACTCGAAGAATAAGTGTTCAAAGGGAAAACGATTCCCGTATTTCAATCAAACTCACAAACGGTAAAAGACACGTTAACATATTGTCAATGAAGGGCGTAGCAGTATACAGCAACAGGAACATTACTCGAGTGACGTTATCTCTACACAGAAATGACTTAGTTACAGGTGCCGCAATTATACGTATTGACGATTACAAAAACGTTGCTTGGAATATTATTTTTTGTACCATTTGAGTCAGACTCGTAAAAGCAAAAGACGCTTACTGGAACTGATAACAACGTGTGTATTAATAGAAAAAAAAGAAATGTTTCTTATACGATTTCTATTAAACAGATGTGTCAATGTGTGCGTTTATTGAAGGTGTGGCATTAATACAGTGTCAAGAGTAAGAAAGCATTTTTCATATACTGTATGTTGAATCAGGAAGTCAGAAGATAAGATAGAAAGTTATTAAATTTCTAGTAACCAATGAGATTCCCTTTGCTCTCATCCATTCTGAACAAAATTATATGTTTTTGTTGGTATTTAATTTATAGTAGGACATGTTTTTTTACGTCAACAGTAGGGGTAGTATTTGATAACTACGGCTAGTGAGCCAAAGGCCACACATGCAGGAGTAATGAACGGGAAGTGAAGCTGTACTACCCAGTCCCAACAGGAGATTAAATAAAGAGTTGAAACGTTGATTTTTCCAACGTCACCCGAATCGTTACAAATTTATGTAATAGGCATACCCCAAATGCCGTGGCGGCTTGTAACTCAACAAAAACTATGTGTCACTGCTACATTATAGTGCTACAATGTTATGTATCACTGAAATTTCCACGAGAAAGGAAATTTCCTTGACTGGAAATCTTAGTGGTGTAGGCCTACTACAGCAACATGTAAGCCTACAACTGTAAATGAGTATCATTTTGTCGTTGACATATTACTAATTGCAGAATAGCATCTAACTAGCTTAATTAGAACGTGTGAACTGAATTTTAGTACACCTGCGTAAAAAAAGTTAGTCATATTTCCACAGCAAGAAAATTGCTGTAACTGTAACAAAAAAAATATTAAAAAAAAAACATCAACTTACTTATTCTTTCATCTACCTTCAATTCAGGACTCTCGTTTGTTGAATAACTGAGCCGAAATATCACATTCGTAATTTATACTCGACTGATGTGCTACAGCTGTCATAGCACACTAGCAAGGTCACATAAGTGGTTAAAGGGCGGTGGAGTGGAATAATTGTCTGTTCAAACAATCGTGATGGGTTAGTGTGACGTCACGGTGTGCTACATCTGAAGCAGCCCACTGTGTGTCTTAGATAAACAGCATGAAGCAATGTTAACGGCTAGCGCCAGAAATTTTTGACTCTAAACAACTGCTAATGTAAAAAGTGAAATAATTGAAAATAGCACAATAGCACAATCGTATCAGACGTCATCACCTTAACGGAAAAAACGTAAAACAGTCACATTAATTTGTTACTGTAAACATTATATTGCGCTCAGTAAGCCTATCTGAATTATGTTATCTGGTTACGTAAGTGAGTTATTGCTTTGGTTTATTTGGTTTAAGAAGACATAGGCCTAGCTGTTTTTATGAAATCCATTCGGGAGCTACAATTAGCCTTGTTATTTTGATATTGGAGGGTGTTATTTACACAACATTTTTAACCATTAATTTTACTTTCACTTCACAAAATGATTTTAATTAGGTCCTCGGCATATATTTCCGAAAGAAAAAGTCTCCTTACTTCATCCGACCGAGCGCTCATTGAGATGGGTTAAGACTTTCTGTTTCTTAGCTTTAAGACGACTCTGTTTCTAAGCTAGCGTAGCTTAGCTGATTACAGGCCAACATGTAAGATTCCATTCACAGTGTGGGGGGGGGGGGATTTTGTCGAGCAACCAGTACCACCAAAACAATGAGCCACGACTACCTCGTTAACTGGACTGCTAAATGCATTGGTTTTATACCCAGTCTTGATTGGGACAGGTTAACAAAATTCACCACACTAATTTAAAGTAGGGTGATTTAGCGGACAAGCCTCTTGACTAAAATCTTGTAACAATTTCTCATCCTTTTGGACTCCGCTTAAGAGAATATTCAGGGGGTGTGTCGTTTTAGAAGAAAACTGTATTTTACAAGGTAGTGGGTCTTGGAGTCGATAGTTAATAATGTTTCCACTTTGAAGCAGTTTATTAGCAAACTAGATTTATGTTGGGAGTGGGGCTAATCTGTAGACTTCTGTAGTTTTCATGAATACCGTGTCGGTGTACATTGTCATTATCACCACGTCGTAGTTATCGTCGACCCGTCATGACAAAAATTTTGCCCTACAAGCCATTAATTTTAAAAACTTAATATAAGACATTTGAATTAGTTTCTTTACATATGGTACATTTAAGCCTATATTTAATACATTATAAGCATTTGGCAAACCGTAAAGCGCTCTAAGATTGGCAGCGTTAATGATAATCACGAAGTGTTCACTGTTAAATGTGACTATAATGGCAGCCTTAACGATAATGACGAAGGCAGCAATGGTAAATGTGACTATCGTGGCAGCGTTGATGATAATGACGAAGGCGGCAATGGTAAATGTGACTATCGTGGCAGCGTTGATGATAATGACGAAGGCGGCAATGGTAAATGTGACTATCGTGGCAGCGTTGATGATAATGGCGAATTATCTTTTTAATTTATCTTATTTCCGTCTTGTGACTTATTTTTCCTGTTGTAGATTACTATTGACGCGTTTCGGAGCTCTTCCATCTTCAGAAAGTCCGTTGCTTAGACTTCGTCACGTTAATATTAAAATCTGGTATTGAAAACATATGTAGGCCTACAACACTAAAACATGTATACATTTACACGATGGTCACATATATGAAACTACATAGTTCGGGTGCACCCAACACTGTCACATGTTAGACTGTCCGGTATCAATTACACTGTGTCTCATAGTTCTATTCAAGATTGTATCGTATAGATAGTGCGATCTAAAGTCCAGTTGCTCGTTCAAAACATTGTCGGATTCATACTTGAATGCCTTGTAAATTTCGAATTCTTCAACAGCATTCATGAATAGTCCTTTATCACATATATGTATGGCTTTAAAATTCGATTCAAAATTTTTGTAATTATGGCCTTTAGATATTAGATGCTTCGCGAATTGAGAGCGGTTCGTGTAAATAATATTTTTGGGTAGATGTTCTCTAATTCTCTGTAAAAAAACCCGACCGGTCTGACCAATATAGAATTTATCGCAATCGCTACAATTTATTTTATATATTCCGGTTTTTTCAGTAGTAGGTTGACGTGATTTAGTTCTTAGTAAGTTCCCTATGTTATTGTTGGTACGGAATGATATTATGATATTTCGTTTTTTGAACTCGTTTACAAGAGCTAAGGCAGTTCTTCTTGAATAAAATGTGGATATGTATTTCATTTTTGTATCACCGCTTTTTTTATGGTTGGTTGTATGTTTGTGTAACAATTTATCTATTAAAGTTGGTTGGTACCCATTGACAATAGCAATATGTTTAATGATGTTAAGTTCTTCTATATAATCGTTTCGTTCCATCGGTATTGTTGCTAGTCTGTGTGTAAGATGCATTAATCTATTAAATTCTAGTCTCATTAGCAGCATTCTATTAAATGCTGCTATTTTTTGTACATATGGGTGATAGGAGCTGGCGTGTATAACCATATCAGTGGAGGTTGGTTTTCTATATATCTTGTAACGGAGTTTGTTAATACGTTTTATTAAAGTTAGATCCAGAAAATTTAATTCATTGTTGTACTCAACTTCAATAGTAAATTTCATGTTGGGATTAATACTGTTCATATGCGTGAGTAATTGGTGTAGTTGTCTTTCGGTGCCATTAAATATTACTATGGTGTCATCAACATCATTCTATTAAGTGCCGCTATTTTTTGTACATATGGGTGATAGGAGCTGGCGTGTATGACCATATCAGTGGAGGTTGGTTTTCTGTATATCTTGTAACGGAGTTTGTTAATACGTTTTATTAAAGTTAGATCCAGAAAATTTAATTCATTGTTGTACTCAACTTCAATAGTAAATTTCATGTTGGGATTAATACTGTTCATATGCGTGAGTAATTGGTGTAGTTGTCTTTCGGTGCCATTAAATATTACTATGGTGTCATCAACATATCTTTTATATAGATTAATGTGTTTGTGAAACTTATTACTTGCTGATAATAGGTATGTGTTTTCATAGTGGTTAAGGTAGATTTCGGACAAAATAGCAGATAACGGTGACCCCATTGCTAGCTCGTCTTTTTGGATGAAGAAATTTCCGTCGAAAGCAAAATAATTTTGTTTTAAAATCATGTCTAAAATATATATTAATTCGTTTATCATCTGATCGTCCATTATTTTGGTTTTCAATAGGTTATTCTTAAGGATGTTTAAGGTTTCTTGAATTGGTATGTTCGTATATAGGTTTACTATGTCGAACGATGCTAGTTTGTATTGTACTTCCATATTGAAATTTTTTGTTATATTAATTAATTCTAAACTGTTTTTAAGGCTATGGTCGTTTTGTATATTTATATTATTTTTTATTATTTCGGATAATTTCTTTGCAATTTCATAGCTTGGTGCTGTGGTAAAATTGATGAGCGGTCTGATTGGTGTGTTAACCTTATGTATCTTAGGTAGACCGGTGAATTGTGGAGCACTTGCTTTCATCTGTTTCAAGTGATGATTCGACTTATTGCCGAGGAGTCGTGTACATTTATTAATAGCATTATTTATAATACGAGTAAACTTCGTTGTAGGGTCGGTACTAACTTGTTATATTATTGTTGTTGATAAATTCATACACTTTATCGATATAAACATTATTATTAATGATCACAGTGGTATTGCTTTATCAGCCTTCAATATTAAAGCGTTATTTTTATTTAATTTGTCTCTAATTTGTTTCATAATTCTATATGCATTCCTGTATTTCATGTTTTGTTGATAATGAAATTCGTTTGTTTCAATTGATTTGTGTAATTTCCTATTGATCAGAACTCTCATTTCATTCTGCGAATTTAAATTTGGTAGGGTTTTTATAACCGCTTCAGCTTGGACAATTTCTTTTATTAAATTCTTATTATTATTAGAGTAAGGTAGGTTATAATCCTTTGTTGAGTATATTGAGTTCATATTGGGTTCCGACTTGATGCATTATAGTGTATATATTAAAATATATGATCAGGGTTACCAACCTTGCATGAGTTCAAATTTGTTGTGTGTTATAATGTATATTAAATCTATATGTTCAGGTTTACCAACCTATGCATGGGTTCAAACTTGATATGTGTGTTATATAGTGAATATTAAAATATATGATCAGGGTTACCAATCTTGCATTATTGTGTATAGAACAGATCTGCCAACATTTTTCTGTGGTGGGAAATTCAAACTATATGGTCATGATTGTTGTCGATATCAATTCTCTCTTTGAATGTAAATAACTATCTCTCTCCCTCTCTCTCTCTCTCTCTCTCGCACACACACATTTAGTAGATTACTGTTGCATCTCACTCTCTCTCTGCGTGTTTATGTAACGGGTCTCACTCTCTCTCTACGCCAATCTCGTTCTTCCAAGGCGGTCTGTGTGGTAAAGTGTTACGCATAAAAACTCCTTTGAAATAAGGTATTTTCAAAAGTTTTGTGTACACATACAAATCGCTGTCGGACAATGTACGCACTGCTCACACACACATTGTGTATGTCTCTCGCTCTCTAGCTGCAGACGTTGACAGGAATTCCCTTATTCAATCGATTACAGTGTCACTGTACACAAACTTAAATATGGTTTACAGACCATTGTAATTTTAAAAATTCATTTTTGCATTAATTAAATATATATCGTAAACAATGATATAAAATAAATACAATATGAAATAATAATATTTCGTCATTGTAAGATTTTAATAAAACAATTATCAGTTTAAATAATAATTTTCGTGATTGCAAGATACAACCTGTGTACATGTAAACTTAAAATATAGTTTACCGCTGTGGTAGGAAATTCAAACCATTAAATTGTCTCTCTCTCTCTCGCTCTCTCTCTCACACATTTCTGATTACTATACAAATAATTGCATGCATGTTCAGAGGTTTATAACGAAATAAATTAAAATAAACTATAATTTGTTTTAAATGATTAAATATATATTTACACCACTGTACACTTTAACTGGTTTTAGAAAGTTATATTCAGTGTGGTAATTAGTGATAGAAAGATTAACTATGCACGCACACACACACACACACACACACACACACACACACACACACACACACACACACACACACACACACACACACACACACACACACACACACACACACACACACACACACACACACACACAACGATACAGAATTAGATATAGTTATTATTCGCTAACTTAAACCAAGGGTCATTGACCGTGAGTACATCGTCTAAATCGGTGCGTCCTACTTTCTAATTTGACACATGACAGTCATTAGCAGCGGTGACAGTAATTCGGATTACTTATGGATTAGAAAGTATTTACTCCAAAAACGGACACACAAGCTGTCCCCACTACCAGAGTACAATATATACGCGAAGAAAATCAGTTGCAATTTCTCATTCGGCTGTCTGCGTGTGCTGATACATCGTGAAATCTATCACTGCATTTTTAATAGTTGAAAGACTGTTTTGTATTATTATTGTACGTCTTACGAGTCTTCAGTATACACAACGTTCATCATTAAGGGTGTGTAGACAACACATGCTAGTTTGGTAAGTGTACATGAAACATTTTCAATACGTTAATAAGTGAACATAATTTTATTGTATGTACAGATTTTATTTAAACGTAAAAAGTATTTGCATTAAAACATTATCAAGCGCATTATTTATTGAATTTAATACATGTGTGTGTGTGTGTGTGTGTGTATGATCAAATTATTATGTCTGTTACAATTTTCTGAAATATATTCTTACCGTACTTTTATATTACACTTCTAATTGAAGATATATATTTTAGGTATAGCTGAATTTAAGCGTGTGAGCTTCAATATACACAACGTTCGTCATTTTTTAAGGGTGTGTAGACAACGTACGCTAGTTTGGTAAGTGTACATGAAACATTTTGAATACGTTAATAAGTGAACATAATTTTATTGTATGTACAGATTTTATTTAAACGTAAAAAATTATTCGCATTAAAACATTATCAAGTGCATTATTTATTGAATTTAATACATGACTCGTTCAAATAAGTATGTATGGGTGTGTGATTAAATTACTATGTCTGTTACAAAATTCTGAAATTTATTCTTGTCGTGCTTTTTATATTACACTACATAATTTTATTGTATGTACAGATTTTATTTAAACGTAATTTATATATTACACTACATAATTTTATTGTATGTACAGATTTTATTTAAACGTAAAAATTATTCACATTAAAACATTCACATTATCAAGTGCATTATTTATTGAATTTAATACATGACTCATTCAAATAAGTGTGTGTGTGTGTGTGTGTGATCAAATTACAATTTCTGAAATATATTCTTACCGTACTTTTTATATTACACTTCTAATTGAAGATATATTTTAGGTATAGCTGAATTTTAAGCGTGCGAGCCTTCAGTGTGGATACAACGTCTGTCATTTAAGGGTACGTGTGTGGACAACGCTCGCTAGTTTGTTGCAAGTAAGTATACATTATGGGGTGGGTTATACAAATAATAATAAAGTGTGTACTATATACATTTATTAAAATACATACACAGCTCCAAGATTATATTAAACTAGTTTTTACAATTAAAATACATACGCAGCTCCAAGATTATATTGTTACAAGTATGAAAATATATCTAAACTATTATATTGTTACAAGTATGAAAATATATCTAAACTAGTTTTTACAATAAAAAAAAAAAACAATCACAGTTCCAAGATTATATTGTTACAAGTATTAAAATATATCTAAACTAGTTTTACAATTAAAATACATACACACAGCTCCAATATTATAATGTTACAAATATGAAAATATATATATATTTAAAACTAGTATTTACAAAATATGTATAAAATAAGACTTAAACACGTCTATGTACTGTGTTGGACAATGGCGTATATTCTACAAGCGAATCATGTAGTATCATACAGTAGGCAGTCGTCTGCGTAAGAAAATTCATTGACGATTCAAATTCTAAACGTACATCAACCGCTGAAGACTTAAGCGTATCGTCTTGTTTGCTACAATCGAATACAAACAGCGGGGCTTTTGATTTGAATAATTCTGGTGTCAGTACTGGGCTGACGTCTAAACGGTGGTAATACGAACTTTGAAAACTGGCGTACATATTGTACACTAATGCAAAACGGTCTTTCCCAATATCCAAGTTTAAATTATCGTAAGGATAATACTTGTCGTTTAGAAACAGTCTGGCATTGGTCACATTACAGTGACCGAATTCATCGGCGTGTGCTGTCAGTACATTCTTTCTTGCTGTCTGAAACGCTAACACAACAAAGCGTGGTTTTTCTAGCTGACTCGAGGTCTTGACAATCCAATTCTGCCTTTTAGTCTGTGGTAAGGCAGGATACTCGTGCAACTCCCAAGCCCTAAAAGGCATAGTTATCGGGTGGTCTTTCTCTATGAGTCGTAACAGTGGTAATCTGTACGCATTAGCTACATGTACATAAGGCATTTTCCAGTAAACTTTATCTAGTTCAAGAACACAATTAGCAGCCGTTTGTCCACTTGCTAAAACCATAGCGTTTATGTCGGTAGATGTGCGTAGGAGTATAAGTTCTTATTTCACGTTCAGCACGATGCGTGTATAGTCTTCTGCGAATCCCATTAGCATTTTCAGTGGTATACAAAAGTTGAATTCGCCGTCATCATTCACTTTAAATATGTTCGTGGTCGGTGCCACCCAACCTGCGTTTTCCATTGCGTTACGTGCGTTGTTGTTGAGTGATAGAAAAGTTTTAATAGTTGACGTAACGCCGACGTTTCTGGTATCGTCCACTACCACTCCGGCCAACTCGTAACGAATCTCTTCAAAGAGAAATGCTATAGCATTGTTCACCAGTTCCACATTCAGCGCAGTATCTGCAGCCACACTACGGTTTTTAACCAACTTGCCTTCGATGTAGAGGAAACTTTCTGACGGCAGTGTAAAGACGTCCTGTTGTTGTATTGGCACACGTATTGCATCATTGTTTCCATGTCTTGTTGTTGCGTACGGCGCGTGTGAGTGAAATGAAAAGTGTGTGATACTGTCTTCAAAGAACGGTTGCTGCTCTACAGATAATATTCCACTCGCCATGTTACTTGCTTACAACAACAAAAAAACCCAGTGAAATCAGGAAACGACAGTTAACCGATGTTAATCGTTTCAGTTTCGAACGAGTACTGATGCGTTTCCTAACTGATCTTTCTTCTTCTTCTTTTATTTCTGACGACTGTGGTAGCAGCGGTGGCGAAGAAACAAAGTACAAGCCCATGTCTATAGTCGTTTTAGATGTAAACGCACAGTGATGACTTCTCCACGAAAATCTATTACGTCACCGTCCTGGTCGTGTAAAGATAATGTTATATTGTCCAAACGACTCACATTCACAGGTAGGTATATGACGTTTGTAGGTGATTGAATTATTTTGAATCCTGTTCGACTGACGGATAGAATGAGTGCAGCGTGTGCTCGTTTTTACCGTTCTTGTATTATCCTTGCGCTATATTACACCTTATCAGTATACTGTTCACTTTTATAATGTTAACTGTGGGGTCAGACGTGTGAGTTTTATTCGCTTCAAGCAGACGCTTTTCCTTGAAACCCAACATATCACCGATACCGCACACTGTTGAAAGTCAATATCCAGTGCACAAGTCAGTTCACATTTCAGTGTATTGTTGTTAGGACGTAGACTAATCTTTGAGTCTCCTAACTGCTTTTTGAGGAAGGCTTCTATGTCACCGATTTCATAAGCACCCGTAGGTAAAGTTATCAAGTCCCACGTTGTTCCGTCCCGTAGTACTGGAAACACATTGTTTTTTCCCTCAACCACGTTCGGTATACTGTTGTATGTAGTAAAGTCCAATAGACCTACATACCATTCGCCGTTTGTTAGTTCGAGAGGCGGGAAAAAGTCACATACAAGAGCGGCAGCATTCGTACCTGTTAAGGTGACCGACAACGAAGACATCTTGTCGCTTACTGATCACTCACGCGTTAAGAAGTCCAAACATAAATGCCCACAGATGACTGTGTGTGGCGGCTGTTCACGCTCGTAATTGTGGTAAATGTCAGTGTCGGTTCCAAAATACTGTGTCAGCTCAAGAGGTGGCCGCATATTACCATACGCATCATAGTAGTAAACTCGATTGTGTCGCTTCTTGTAGCAAACCCAGTGCGTACCAGGTCCTTCTGCACTGTCCAGATTAACAACCGCACTCTCGTTCTTCCAAGGCGGTCTGTGTGGTAAAGTGTTACGCATAAAAACTCCTCTGAAATAAGGTATTTTCAAAAGTTTTGCGTACACATACAAATCACTGTCGGACAATGCACGCACTGGTATGCAAATTAGTTTTTTTTGTCTGTAAGGACGTAGGTATAGACCTGACGCTATTTTTTTATTGTTACGTTTATGCCTTGAGACTGTTTTGCGTTTGGTGTTGTTACGTTTGCAGGTCGTTTTGCGTTTGCCCGCGGATTGACGTTTAATTCCTGAACCCTTCTTCTTTTTTCTGCAACCACTACGCGAGCTCCCTCCACCCACTGCTGATTTTGCTTTCATTGCGGCTGCTACAGCTGCAGCATACACTCTTTCACTAACATCGGAATTCCAACCTTTCACTCGTTCCCACGCTTTGTCGGCAAGAACGCGATCAGCTATACGTCTTCGACTGTTGTCTTTGTACCTTGCGTAGGCGATATCGTGTTCGCGACAGGCTTCGTCCAGCTCGTTGATTCCGCGCTCGCCGCGTGCCAATCTCTCTTTGAGTTTTGTTCCGGGTCCACAGAATCGATAGCCGGGTAAGTGTAATTCTACTGGTAATGCGTCCACCGCTCGATTAATCAAAGTAGGTACTGACGAAACGATAGCGGGCACAGTGTTTTTAAGTATTTTTCCAATTACACCACGCCCCATTCTTTTCTTACGAAGTACGTGCATTCTTGTAAACAGATCTCCAATCCTTGATTTCCGTTTCCGTATCGAGAACGTCTATTAAACGCCCCACCTCTTCAATATATTCAGACAGGACTGAACGCTGTGTCGCGCTGTTTTGATATTTATAGACAAACTTTATTAGATTGATTATATGAGCGTGAAATACCTGAGTGACCTTGTACAATTCAGTCTTTATATGTAGTTTTAATTCGTGCATTTGTCGTACAGTGACTGCGTCTGTGTCAGCTACTCCGTCCGCTACATTCATAATTTTTCTTTCGCCAGCGTAGAAAGCATTGCTTTGCAAACTGATTGTGTTGTCGTATAAAAATTCCAAATTCACAGCGTCTTTGCTGGCGACTGGCGCTTGCACGTGTGTTAGCCGACAGTCATCAACGATTACGTTACCTGCACGATCTTTTCTCAAACTCTTTGCGTCTACGTATCGTTTTGTGGCTGCATCTCTTGATTTAAGCGGATCGTTTAGCATTATTATTCGATGATCTTTTGCGTCTACGGTAGCATCGTTCTTGTACTGTAAGCATGCATCCTTTACGTACTGTAAAGAAACAACATCGTGCAGCTCTTCAGGATCACCCAAGTTGCGTATCTTTTTGTTTTTCACATCAAAGTGTCCGTCGTTAGTCACTCCTAAACCGATATCCTCACGCAGACTTCGATGAGTTTCTTTTCGCACTCTTACAGTGCTGTCGTGTCTACCAAACTTGTCTACACTCATATTTATGAAGAACTGGTGGTTATAGAACGGTGCGTCTGCTTTTATATGATAATGCCGGCTTCACGTAATTCTTCCAATATCGAAACGATTTCATTCCTATGACCAGTATGGCCACTACTTTGAGAAGCCATTAACATTCTCAATCGATTAACCAACTCGTTAGGATCATCCCAATGCACGTAATCGATTGCAGTGTTCGGCTTCATCTCCATATAGCCACTCCCTGCACGTTTTCGTGCACTCGATGCAAACAATTTAGATATTACTAGTCGGTACTTGACGCCACTGTTACTGTTTATTCGCGTATTGTCTTTATATTTTTGTTTGTGTCCGTTGGTTGCTAGTAGTATGGACTTGTATTTCCTCATATCGTCCTTATTGTATTTTGTCAGTAGTTTCATAAACAAAAGTTCATACAGACCGGGCGTACCCTCGTAAATTTTTCCTTTGACATGAAAGTTGTCGTTATCATCGATTTTCACATTTGAATCACCTATCATCCATTTACCGGCCTCGTATCGAACACCATACATACGATCTATAATCCGTTTACAGTCAGCCGATTCGCACAAACGCATATATTTGTTTGCTAATGAATCGTCACTGAAATGTGAAGCGTTAGGGTTCCATGCGCTATCGTCACTGAAATGAGAAGCGTTATGACTCTGCGTGCCACTTTCGTTTTCAGTTATTACGTGTTGTGTAGGCTCTTCTTGTTTTATCTGCTGCTTCTTCTCCTCCTCCTCCTCCTCCTCCTCCTCCTCCTCCTCCATCATATCACCACTTAACTTTCGTGAAATAGCTTCTAACGGTTCCAGAATCGGTCTGTAATTTTTTCTGAACTTCTCGTCGCTTTCTCTGATACCGTGTTGTAATGCATGATATTTTTTCCTTATGTTGTCGCTTATCGTATCTATATCATAGTAAGTCGTTCCTCCTTATTCATCGCCATCGCGTGTTAGCAAGAGGACTGATTACATTACTACAGTGCAACCACTTTTATACTTCGCTGGAAAAAATTATGAATCGATCAAAGCCGATTATGAAGTATTAACTAATCTACCTTCATTTATTGACGAGTCTTTGTCTATGACTAGAAATCCATAACGATCCTTCCACGCTTCCGTGCAGACGTCTTTGAAAGCATCATATTTCATATCCATGTTGACATGATCGTTGTATGCATGTCGTAAATTTAGATCGTCTTGTTTGAACAATATCAACAAGTTAGCGTTGTCACGCACCAATTGTTTCGGTATCTGGCTATATGTCTGACATAGATAGAATGTGTCCACACCGCTATGTCTCCCCATAGCAAAATACTTTCGAATATTGTTTTGTCTTTCACACGATACGTCATCGAATACGATAACAGAGTCGAGACCAGTGATTTCACTCGGTAGTGGGACTTCTTCGTTCTCGCTGTATGCATGATAACCTAAACCTTCATCAGCGAGTGATTTCATCACTGTTTCTAGCATTCTGTATTTTGGTTGAAATAATGATTTTGAAAACACGTATACGTTGCGGAAACGTAGACCGTTGGCATCAAACAGTAGGTTGAATAGCACATTGGATTTCCCACAGGAACTTGGGCCTGTAACGATACAGCGAATACTGTTCGGTAATAGCGGAACATGTTTACGTTTAGCACTGCCTTCGTCACCAGCCAAAAAGTCCATATCCTTTATTGGTAATTTGTTTGCTTGGTGTACAATCTTCATCTTTGTGAATACCGAAAGCATACTGTTTTCAGCATGTGCTGTCACCTTTTTATATTAGATCTTTCTTATGTATCCATGCATCGTGTTTACCATCGAAACCGAGCCAACGAACACGCACTCTGTCGCCTTTGCGTTGTAACACCTTTTTCACTAGGTATACGTCGCCGACTTTGGACTTACTAATCTCATGCTCGTAAAAACCACCTTTCAACACTTTGTTTAGATGATCTTTTAGCAGATAAGTGACGGGGATGGTAGTGGATTGTACTTTATCCACAGTGAATATTTCGTTAGTCCAATTTGGCGTATAAGCTTTGGCGAACGTCATTTTGTGCTTACTTATACGAACACGGTCACCGACTTTAAATTTGGGTGGTTTCGTTGGACTGATTTTAGGCGCTGTGTTCTTCCTTATTCGTTCCAACACTATATGTTCGTTGGCGTCATTCACTTGACTAGGTTTCATACCAATGGTTCTGTGTATGGTATTGTTGTATGATTTCAGTAATATAGGTAGTAGATCCTTGTTCGCTGAAAGCTCGATACATGTGTGTCTTCAGTGTGCGATTAAAACGTTCCACTATGGAAGCTTTTTTCTCACTATAGGTTGAGTAATGTTTCACATAATACTTTTTTAGCAGTTAGTATAGGTTCTAGTGCGCGCGTTACTTCTTTTCCTGTCTTTGTTTTCAATGGTACAGCGTACGCGTACTTGCTAAACGCATTGATCACAGTCATCATGTACTTGTACCCTTTGTTCACTCGAGCGTATGGTATCATCTCCACAAGATCCGCCTGGTACAAGTCGTGTAGACCCTTCAATTCAACCGCACGCCTAACGAAATTCCTTCTCGCTGCTCTGTGTAGCTCTAGAGCTATAGTCTTGCGTGCGTTGTTCATGGTTTAAGATACACTAACATAATACCAGCGTTAAAAATACTATATATATGTATAACAGTTTCTTTGTTTTTCAGTATTCACTCTCTCGTCTGAATATCATCATCATGTCCGACCTTCAGCAGAATCCTGAACAACAACAACAACAACAACATCAGCAGGAACAGGAACATCCTCAACAAGGTAAAAATTTAAATACCAATTGGTACAGTTAAGAAATTGTCTCTCTCTATAATTATGTAGCAAACCAAACTTGTTTGATATGAATTAACATATGATCCAACTCTGTCTAACATGTACAAGATAGTCTCTTGACGTTGTTTAGAAATTGATATGGCGGAGAAAATTTTTTATGTTCTGACATAGGTTTGTCACCTTCTCCCCAATGTATTGTCTCTTGACATCGTTTAGAAATTGACATGACGGAGAAAATTTTTCATGTTCCACCATAGGTATGTCACCTTCTCTCCAATGACCTAATTCAATTCCGCAACAAAAGCATTTAACTCTATCGTCTATGAATGACATACTATGTCCACAAACATCATAATTTAGCGGATAGTAGTAAAACCCGGCAAACGCTAACTCGTCGGGGCTGACAAACGTCACTTCCCAATACTTGAACGATTTTCTTCTTTCACTTTCAATGCTAAAATCAGGAGTAGCTGCCATCTTCACAGTTTGCAATAAACTAACGTATTACTAACGTGTACTATCTATTTATTTACCGCAACATGAATGTGTGTGTGTGTGTGTGTGTGTTATTCATCATTCCTATTAGCTAATACATGTGTTTCTATTGTTTCAGTTATGACACGATTTTATATCGTACGAAACACCAGTATTAGAGGATCCCTCACAACATTTAATTACCTGCCCGTGTACACGGACACGGGAGATCAAGATATATTATCGATAATGACTGAGGTGCGACCTTTATTGTGCAAGGATATTCTGGCAGAACAAGCACGTTTACGTAGTATCAAATGGCATATTGCGTGCAGGATACGTTTCACTAAAACTGTGTTAGATGGTGACAGCGGCGAAGAAAAAGAGGTAACCGAAGACGCCGTCTTCCACGGACGTTGTCGTACGTTGCTCACGGACGACAACGACGAGTTGAACTGTCTACTAGACGAATCATACGACAAAATCACGAATAGCATATCCAATTTTACCCGTGACGGGAGCGGATGGTCGGTGGACGCTGTACTGAAGCTGCAACTGGTTGTTGGACGGTACCGGCCTCTAGCAGCGTCCTTCTACATTCCTACCCCGCGAAAACTTGCACTCACCAAGGCAGTAGTCAACATCAAGAACTCCCAAGATGAAATGTGTTTTCTATGGTCTGTTCTAGCCCACATACACCCTCAACAAAGGAATAAAGAACGTGTTTCAAACTACCTCTCATTCATAAACATAATAAATATGTCCGGTATCGAGTACCCTGTTTCTATAAACTCAATTTCTAAATTTGACACACAGAATCCCAACATTTCTATAAACGTTTTCGGCTATGATATAGAAGACAATATCAGAAACGAATCAAAAAATGAGGTTTATCCGTTAAGAATTACCCCCAATAAGGACAGATTACATCACGTTAATCTTTTACTTCTGTCCGATACAAATAGCCGAAAACACTACTGTCTAATCAGTAGCATTAATAAATTGTTATTTTCCCAAACAAAACACAGCAATAAATCATTTTACTGTGACTACTGCCTGCATCGTTTCTCCACAGAACATGGTCTGTCCGAACATCTCCCCTACTGTACACCTTATGGTGAACAGAAAACCAAAATGCCCACAGAGGAGGAGAAGTTTATGTCGTTTAAAAATTACTCACACTGTCTCAAAGTACCCTTTACCGTCTACGCCGACTTCGAGTCCCTTATCACCCCCCTTCAATCGTGTTCACCAGGTAATGACATCCCGACGACAGTGAAAGATTTAGGTGACTTCTGTGACGATTTAAATAAAAGAAATAATCAAGAAAATAAAAATTTTTAAATAATTAAGGTTGCAAGCTCTTAAGCCATTTAAATCTCACTATATTAATATAAAATACCTGTATGTACTCAGTATGAGAGGAAGCAGTAATTAATTAGTTATTTAGAAGAGACTCTAATAAAAAGATAAATTGTAAAGAGTTATTAATATCGTATTTAACCCTTTGCTTGTAAGCAGGCGCTGTCCTGTTGATTCCAGACTCGACATGTTTTCCGAGTCTTGTGTGAGTAAGAATAAGAAAAAAAAATCGAAACGTAAAAAAAAGGAGTGTAACACAAGATGACTTAGTGCTTCAACAAATAACAACAATTCCAAAGTCATACCCGGAGATGTGAACTATCAGAAGCCACAAACTCTACTGCACGTGACAGAATATGCAGATCAGGACATCCGAGAATCTACAAGATCATCGTAGATATCTATACCACATATTGTTCAACCTGCGAACTTTTGGAGCCCTTTACAGAGGAAGGCCAGACAGAGATGACGACGTAGCTGTTCCTGTTTCCCAAGACGGATACCCCAGGACGAGTCTTCTGCATACCAATTAAAAGGTGACTCGATAGCCTGTCTATCGAGGGTTACTAATATTTGTTACACAACACATCTTGAAAGAGACTTTTCAGAAACTATTAACTTTGTAAAGACTTATAAATTAAATCTAAGAATTTCATGTAACTATTCTAACTTCATACGTTGTAACAATTTATATGCTAATGTAGAGTAATATAATTCAAGCAATAATACCATTCTTCCAATGGTTGAATAAAAGAAAGTCTTGCAAGCTAATATCATGAAATGAGTATAATTAAAAGTCTTGATTACAGAAATACAGAAAGTTGGCCCGGATCCGAAATATAGCTATATAAAATCAAGTTTGATCTCAAAGTTTAAAGAAACCTTTCAAATAACTTAATAATTGAATTAGTAATGTCATGGGATCTGTCAGTATATGTTTTTTAAATGTTAAATAAAGAGAAGTCTTCTTGTTACACACATATGAGGAGTGCTTAAATCAATTGTATACCTTGCCGTTGTTTCCTTACACAGTTAGTAAGTAATTTGTTACATTAATTATTTGTGATCAATTCTGTTACAACGTAGGCAGCCCATCTAATTAACGGAGTTTAATTACGAGGGGTTCCCTGGATTTGTAACGCGGCGAAAAGACGTTACAAAAGTGCGCCACTCTGCTTACATTGTAAAAAAAAATAAAAGGGTAATTGTTTACAGAGTGTCACAAAAGTGACATTTCAAACAAAATTGCGTCATTCAAAAAAAAAAATAAAGGAAACAAAGGAAAGAGTTTTAATTGTGTATATAGTGTCACAAACAAAATTGCATTCACTATGCGTGGATAAATTGTATGATCAATAACTAAATATATAATATTGATATATGCACTCAGAAAGTTACTTTAATAAATGTAATGTTCGAAACATATTTAATAGTGTATTAAGTTACGTAGATGGTAGTATGTATAAGTAAAATATCCTTAGCGTCATACAATGCATGTAGCTTTTGCATTCTATAGGCCAGTAGGAACCTGCATAATTCGATATAATTACTTGCATACATGAATTGCGACCAAGCATAACAATTTTGGTCTACCGAACAATCTGTAACAGGTTTGTTTACGACAATCTATGACCTGTTGTTTCCTGAATCATTCTGCACAGTGTATGTCCAACTATCTAGCTTACATACACTAGTAAGTGTTATAAAAAAAAATTTTTGATTAAAAATAACTTTGTTAATAATAATAAAGTAATTAAGTAGAAGTTCGTGATTTAAAACTTGTGAACAAAATAAGTAATTATTTAATTGAGAAAAGTTTATGAATGAACGGAGCCAAAGTGTTGCCAAGCGTAGTAATAATAAATGTGTTGCATAAGATTGCGCTCCCCTTCTCTCGTGTTTATACCGGTTTAGAGTACGTATACAGTAGTTGTGTTATTCAGTCGCATTGTGGGGAACAATAAGAGTAAAACCCCCTTTCTCACTGACACGCTCAACCCTCCTTGTTAACTAAATATGTAGGCCACCCTCTGACCTACATTCCAGTAAACAGCTGATCGGCTATTTAACCTTGAAAAATATGTGTGTGTGATTTCTGTCTCTCCCTTAGAAGAGAAATTGTTCTTTTATAATTTGTGTAAATTGATTACTTATGAATTTATTGTATGTATATGTAATATATGTGTAATATACTAGTATTAATTGTAAGTACGTGCTAATGTGTTAGAACAAAATGGCCCAATTTAACCCGGATTGGTTATTAAAAGACGAGCTGTCTTACGAAGCCCTTTTGCGTGGACTACCCCATGCTGATGTAACAGTCGCGGAATTACGAAGTTCAATTCGCGAATGTGGATTTGATGCGCCCGTGCAATTAAACAATCTAAGCCAACTCGATTATGAAAGCGAGAAAGAAATTTGTAATGCCAAGTATAGTGAACTATACTTATTGTCTCAAACACTTCAAGACGAGAAATCTCCGGCAAAAATTTTGCGGACTACCCAGAGAATAGAGCATTTAACCAGGCGAATAAAAAATTTGTCGATCTGGCCGAATCTCACAGAAATACCCGTTGATGTACAAAAGCTAGCAGACGAAGCTCTACGCCGCTTACCTTCAATTATCAACGATTTAAGACGAAAATCCGACTCATTCAGGATGGACGAAATAGAGAAATCATTAATGAAATTACACATCTCCCCAGTACAATCCCCCACCACTGGTTTACCTCCGCCTAACTCGGATCGGAACTCACCTATCGTATCGCAAGTGCAAGCGAACCCAGAACAAAAAACTGATACAGATGTAAATGTCCCTCCTCCAGAGCATTTTCAGTTTCGTCCCGGAAATAATGAATTGACCAACACCCCCAATGAATCTAATCACCCTCATCGAGGAATTACCCCTATGAACTATAACGCAGATCTATACGGAAAAATGACTCACCCTGTGGAGAAGATTTTAACCGAAATCCCTTATACAGATGGTTTAAATGTTTCCAAGTTACTAACATTTATTAGTTATCTTCTTCAGATAAAGGATCTACAACAGCTGAATGACTGGCAAATTTTACAAGTTCTGTTACCAAAGTGTAAACCCCCGTTAAAAAATCGTGTGCTAGAAGCCCTAACCTCTACTTTCCCAGTAGAAGAGCTACATAGCTCTTTAATAAAATACTTTATTCCCACCGGCATCTATGAAGAAATAAAAAGGAAGACAGTACTCCGAGTACAAGGACATCAGGAGAGATTAGCTCACTACATCTCCGATATTAGGGAGTCCTCTCGACTACTACGTGTAAGCTGGAATGAAACACAACTGGTGGACACCATTTTAATAGGAGTGTCACCTGAAGAAAGATCTCGACTATCATTGATGAATAGACCCAATACAATTGCTGATCTAGAACAGTGCAGTATCCATTCTTCAAATGTATGGTACTCAGATCAAAATAGAGAAGCAATGAAAACCTCTGGAACTAATAGACATCAATTGCGAGCACTACTGCCTGATGTAACAACCTCGTATGAAAGACAAGTTTCTAGTAGACCTCACCATGTGCGCAAAGCTGGTAAGTTAACTGTAAACCCAGATAAAGCGGAAACCAAGTACCCACCTCGCAGAAAACCCACCTGTTATAATTGTGGCAAATATGGGCACATAAGAAGAGAGTCAGCTACTCAAAATTGGGTAAACTAAAAGAAACCAGTAATAATAATAAGAATGAATTATTCTGTAACCAAGTGAAAAACAAAAAAGGTGCGAAAGAAATTGACCCCTATGTGCGAGAATTTCGTGAAAAGTGTAATGCGATTAATAGATGTAAATGGAAAAAAAATCTACTACCATTAATACAAGTCGACTTAGGCGTTACATCCCCCATCGCCTTAATTGATTCGGGATCTAGTAGAAACTTAATCAGCCAAGAATTAGCGGACATGTTAGCTAAACATCATCTAGTAAAACGGAACCAACCTGTGAATATAAAGTGTGCTACCGCTGATAAACGTAAAATAAATATAAACCTGAGCATTACCGTTAAGGTTAAAATAAAAAACCTAAGTTGGATGTTTACAATGTTAGTATGTAAAGAATTAGGACCTGATTTAATATTAGGTGCAGATTTTATTAGTAAGACAGGAATGATTCTTGACATCTACGAGCGAGAATTTTATTTCAGATTTGACCGTGCAAGAAAAACATAAATTTGATAGTAATGAAGATAAACGTTGTTCATCTACTGCACATGTAATACACCAAGATTCAGATTTATCTCACCTAGAACGAAGAGATAGAGTCAAAATAGTAAAACTAATAAAAGAATTTTCCTCGGTTCTTACACCAAAACTAGGACTGACGGACCTAATAGAGTATAAAATTAATCTGAGTGATCAGAAAGTAATACGACTACCCCCGTACAAGCTGTCGCCTCCCAAGATGGAAGTCATGCGAAACCATATCAATAAGTTATTGGATCAAGGAGTCATAGAACCCTCTACGTCCCCATATTCTTCACCCTCCTTTTTAGTACCGAAAGGACCAGATAAACACCGACTAGTTGTAGACTACAGGCAATTAAATAAAAGAATAGAATTTGAATCAATCCCTCTTCCAGACATCCATAGTGCGTTTCATTATTTTACTAAAGCAATGGTTTTTACGGTAATGGATCTAAATCAAGCTTTTCACCAAATACCTCTTTCAGAAGAATCCAAACGTCTAACCGCGTTTGCAGTTCCATTTAACTTGTACCAATTTACTAGGGTACCCTTTGGAATATCTCAAGGAAGTTCCGTATGTAGTAGACTATTGGAGAAGATATTTCACGACATTAAATTTAAATATGTGTACCACTATTTGGACGACATCGTAATATACAGTGAATCAATGGAACAACATCTCAGACATTTGCGTGAAGTGTTATCTCGTTTACTAAGAGCAGGATTAACGGTGAACCCAAATAAGGTAAGTTTTGCTGTCCCTCAGTTTTCTTTCTTAGGACACATAGTGAAAGCGAATGGAAAGGTTATCATTGACCCCGAACGTACCCGTGCTATTAGAGAATTTGCACCCCCACGAGATGCAAAAGGTATAGCCCGATTTTTAGGTATGGTGAATTATTTCCACAAATATATTCCCCATCTTGCCGAAATAGCAGCACCCCTAAACTCCTTACGAAAGAAGGGAACGAAGTTCGAATGGAGCTCAATACATCAAAACGCGTTTGAGCAACTTAAAGAAAGCATTATATCTCCCCCAGTTTTGCAATTAGCTGATTTCACAAAACCATTCGTCGTGCAAACCGACAGTTCCAGTGTAGCGTTAGGTGCAGTGATATACCAAGAGATAGATAACTGTAGACTACCAATTAGTTATGCATCACGAACACTGAGCGATCAAGAAAGAAAGTATTCTGTATATGAATTGGAATGTTTAGCAATTGTTTTTGCATTCGAAAACTTTAAACCCTTCCTAGAACATAAAGAATTTCTTTTAGAAACCGACAATCAGGCGTTATCATGGTTATTGAATCACCCTAAACAATTAGGACGAATTGGCAGATGGATATTGAAATTAAACTGCTACAAATTCAGAGTGCAGCATATTAAAGGTACTCAAAATGTAGTCGCCGATACCCTGTCCCGTATGTTCCAGTCACCCACTAAAACTTCCGAAAACGTAGTGAAACCGGAAATAGCGAGTGCGAACGCCGTAATTACTGAATTCCCCCTTGCCTTTACAAACATTGCCCTATATCAACAACAAGACCCCTTACTGAAGCCTATTATAGAACAACTTACCCAAGGTATTAAATCCGAGAAGTACGTATTGAGTAAGAATGTACTGTGTCTCAAAATAAGAGACGGAAAGGAATTAAGAATAATAGCCCCGGATGTAATTAAGCCCATGCTAATGGAATACTTCCATTCATCTACCATAGGAGCCCATATGGGAATTAATAAGACGATACATCGTATTCGAAAGGAATATCATTGGAACAATATGAACTGCGAAATAGCTACCTTCGTAAAGAAATGTTCATTATGCGCCCTTAGCAAACCCGCCAGAAATACTCAAGTAAGCCAATTGATATCAGAAATCCCAAAGACCCCTTTTTCGAAACTTTATCTAGATTTCTCAGGTCCGTATCCACGATCCAAATCAGGAAATACCATGTTACTGATATGTGTAGATTCGTTCACCAAATTTGTTTGGATGTATCCCATGCGACGAGCATTAGCGTCGACAACAGTTAAAATACTACAGGAAAGATTATTTAAAGATTACGGTACTCCAGTACGTATAGTATCTGATAACGGCCCGCAGTTTAAAGCAAAAGAATTTAGGAATATGTGTTTCAAGTTAGGGATAGACCATATAACCACTACAGAGTATCGACCGCAAGGCAATATTGCTGAAAGGTATCTACGAAACCTCAAATCTGTGCTAATCGCCTATCATGCGAACGATCATACGTCGTGGGACCAAAATCTATCCTGGATTCAATACGCTTTTAATTCAGCTTACCACGAAGGTCACAAGTCGACCCCGTTCGAGTTACTATACAAGTATCGACCAAACCACCCTTTGTCCACAAGATGGAATATACACGATCTGCTGCCTCCGCAAATAACGGATAAGCAGATAAAGCGAATATGGAACAAAGCCCGCTCTAACTTAAGAGCAAGCTTGGAAAAATCCAGAAGATACCACGAGAAAGGTAATCATAGCAACTCAGTCAGGTACCAAGTAGGTGACTTAGTAATGTACAAGACTCACCCCATTAGTAGTGCGATTGATAAGACCACCTCGAAACTATCATTCAGATGGTGTGGCCCTTACCAAATCCAAAAGTACCTAACTCCAGTTACAGTAGCCCTGTGCGAACCTGCAACTCAGAAATATGTGCGGAGAACGCATATTTCGCAACTAAAGTTGTATAAGAAGAAGTGACGGTATAGTATAACCCAAAAAGAAAAGGGAATACTAGGCAGTAAAGAAAATTATATTTCTGAATCCACGTAAAAAAAAATGTAAAACGTAGAGTTTGGAAACGAGGCCTGATCAACCTGAGTTCCAGTTCTGCGAAGCATGCATTAATGAATAATCATTAACTAGATGGGTACTAACACTCATTAACTACATGAGTTATATATAGGACTCACAGAAGAAAAGATAGAATTCTAAATAGTAAAGATTTAGAAAGTTACTCTATAGAAGAGAGAGTAAGACAAACAAAAAAACCGGTAGTAGAATTAAGTGATAGAGATAAGAAAGAGTTTTGTGTTTTAATTGTGTAAATATTTAGTGTAAATAGGATGTAAAAAAAAAAAAAGGTAGTTCATAAGAATAGAAAGTGTACTGTGTTGTAACTATAGGTAATAACTATGTGGACAACGTTGTAAAGTGTACAACAACTATGTGAAAGAAATTACACACACTAACCCCATTCAATATCCCAGTGCCCAATAGTGAGTTAGACTCAAAAAGCTTAACCGTAGCGTGCAATTTAAGCGGTGGAGTATGTGACGATTTAAATAAAAGAAATAATCAAGAAAATAAAAATTTTTAAATAATTAAGGTTGCGAGCTCTTAAGCCATTTAAATCTCACTATATTAATATAAAATACCTGTAGTTACTCAGTATGAGAGGAAGCAGTAATTAATTAGTTATTTAGAAGAGACTCTAATAAAAAGATAAATTGTAAAGAGTTATTAATATCGTATTTAACCCTTTGCTTGTAAGCAGGCGCTGTCCTGTTGATTCCAGACTCGACATGTTTTCCGAGTCTTGTGTGAGTAAGAATAAGATAAAAAAAACTAATGTTAATAATAAAAAATCTGAAGACATAAATAGTCGCTAAAACAACTGATTTAAATTATGTATATTTGTTTAGGGATAGTTTGTATAAATAAAAAAAGTTAACTTAAATATAGTTAGGAACTATATTCTCGCGCGGAAATTGTCCCACTAACTTTTGCCCAGTACCAGGCGAAGGGAGCGGAATTTCTCTCTCTTGCAATGGTGACTTCGTACAGTATAGACGTAGGAGCTGTGCGCTTAAAATATGTTAACTATATTTTGTCTCACCTTAAGATGGTGTACCAGATGTAGCTGTTTAAAGCATCTGGATGTGTTAATTAATATAGTCATGTAAATAGACAAGAAAAGTAAAGTAAAAAAAAAATCGGAACGTAAAAAAAGGAGTGTAACACGAGATGACTTAGTGCTTCAACAAATAACAACAATTCCAAAGTCATACCCGGAGATGTGAACTATCAGAAGCCACAAACTCTACTGCACGTGACAGAATATGCAGATCAGGACATCCGAGAATCTACGAGATCATCGTAGATATCTATACCACATATTGTTCAACCTGCGAACTTTTGGAGCCCTTTACAGAGGAAGGCCAGACCGAGATGACGACGTAGCTGTTCCTGTTTCCCAAGACGGATACCCCAGGACGAGTCTTCTGCATACCAATTAAAAGGTGACTCGATAGCCTGTCTATCGAGGGTTACTAATATTTGTTACACAACACATCTTGAAAGAGACTTTTCAGAAACTATTAACTTTGTAAAGACTTATAAATTAAATCTAAGAATTTCATGTAACTATTCTAACTTCATACGTTGTAACAATTTATATGCTAATGTAGAGTAATATAATTCAAGCAATAATACCATTCTTCCAATGGTTGAATAAAAGAAAGTCTTGCAAGCTAATATCATGAAATGAGTATAATTAAAAGTCTTAATTACAGAAATACAGAAAGTTGGCCCGGATCCGTGGTATAGCTATATAAAATCAAGTTTGATCTCAAAGTTTAAAGAAACCTTTCAAATAACTTAATAATTGAATTAGTAATGTCATGGGATCTGTCAGTATATGTTTTTTAAATGTTAAATAAAGAGAAGTCTTCTTGTTACACACATATGAGGAGTGCTTAAATCAATTGTATACCTTGCCGTTGTTTCCTTACACAGTTAGTAAGTAATTTGTTACATTAATTATTTGTGATCAATTCTGTTACAACGTAGGCAGCCCATCTAATTAACGGAGTTTAATTACGAGGGGTTCCCTGGATTTGTAACGCGGCGAAAAGACGTTACACTTCGACTCAGTTGATAGCAGTGGTGTCCGCCAGAAAATACCTTCTCCTCCTGTATCGTCTACATCATACGAAGCGATGCATATTTCGTCACGTTTCTCCTATGCTATCGTTGATCACGCTCACAGTCTCTGGAGAGAGGTTAAAGTATATCGTGGTGAAAACGTTGTAGACACTTTCTTCTCGTGGTTGATGAAAGACGTCGAGGGTATGATGAAGGTAGTACGACATAACGTACAATTAATTATGTCCGATGATGACAATGTTGCGTTCACTAACGCCACCGTTTGCCATTTGTGTGAGCGCCCTTTGACAGACGATGACAAGGTACGCAATCATTGTCATCTTACGGGAAAATTCTTGGGAGCAGCCCACAATTGCTGTAATCTGAGTTACAAGATGCCGCGTCATATCCCCGTCTTCTTTCACAACCTTCGTGGCTACGACTGTCACCATTTAATGCAGGGTTTAGGAAAATATAAGGACCAACACGTATCCTGCATTGCAACAGCTAGTAAGCGTTACGTGTCGTTCTCCCTGGGTCCCTTGCGTTTCGTAGACTCTTTTCAATTTCTTAATCGCTCTCTGGACACACTCGTTACCAATCTGTCCACGTCCGGGAGCCAGTTTCCTTTGCTTAGAGAGGAAATGCTTAGACGAGGTTTCGACGAACAGACCAATCTGCTCGTACGCAAGGGGGTATACCCTTACGAGTACGTTGACAGTATTGATCGGTTCAACGAAACAAGTCTACCCGCTCGTGAACACTTTGATAACCGGTTGATGGAATCGTCTATTTCGGACGCAGATTACGAGCACGCACAAAACGTGTGGAGTGCATTCAATCTGCGTACGTTTGGAGATTACCATGATCTGTATTTGTTGACAGACGTAATGCTGCTGGCCGATGTCTTTGAAAGTTTTCGAGACATGGCCTTACGCGATTACTGCTTGGACCCATGTCATTTTTACTCGCTTCCCGGACTCGCTTGGAACGCGATGCTAAAAATGACAGGGGTCGAATTAGAGCTGTTGATAGATATAAATCAACATCTGTTTGTAGAGTCTGGGGTCCGCGGAGGCGTCGCGATGATATCCAACCGTCATGACATCGCTAACAACCCTCTGATCCCAGATCAGTACGATGTTTCGAAACCGACCTCCTTCATTCTGTATACGGACTGTAACAATCTATACGGTGCAGCCATGTCGCAACCACTCCCTTACGCAGACTTCCGATGGCTCGATCGTAACGAAATCGAGTCTTTGGACGTACGTAATGTGAGTGATGATTCTGACATCGGGTACATCTTCGAGGTCGACCTACACTATCCTAATACACTACACGACCTGCATTCCGACTACCCACTTGCACCTGTGCGCCAGCGCGTAACACCCGATATCCTTTCTCCCTTTTCCAAACGTTTACACGAGAGTATATACAGATCATCGTATAACGAATCAGGGTCAACAATGTCATCCGTAGAGAAGTTGTTAACGACTTTGGAGGACAAACAAAATTACGTTCTCCATTATCGAAATTTGAAATTGTATTTAAGTCTTGGTTTAGAGCTGAAAGCGACTCATAGGGTGTTGTGTTTTAAGCAAAGCGCTTGGTTGAAACCGTTTTATCAATTTAAACACCCGCAAGAGGCAAGCAGCCGTCAACAGCTTTGAAAAAGACCTTTTCAAACTGATGAACAACGCCGTATACGGCAAGTCGCTGGAGAACGTACGGAAACATATAGGCTTTGAACTAGTCTCAGATGAACGACGGCTTCAAAAACTAGTTTCCACACCTAGGCTGAAACGTATGATTCGTTATACGAACGATCTGGTGGGGCTCTCACTCCGTAAAAAATCCATCGTTCTTTCCCGTCCCGTGTATGTCGGCTTCACGGTGCTTGACGTTAGCAAAACGATAATGTACGACTTTCATTATCGTTACGCTGTCGGCAAGTACGGCCGTAACGTTAGATTGCTAATGACAGATACAGACAGTCTGATGTATAGTATTCAAACATCTGACTTGTATGCAGACATGAAGAAGGACCTACACGTTTTTGACACATCGGAGACCTACGTCTCATCCTTGTTATAGCCTTAAAAACAAAAAGGTTGTTCAAGGGTGAAACGTGTGGTCGTCTTATTAGAGAATTCGTGGGTCTCCGAGCGAAATGTTATTCGTTCCTTGTGGCCCACGAAGATCCTACCAAAGAGTGTCAAAATCGTGTATGTAAAGGTGTACCTCGAGTTGCGATTAGGAGGAGTCTACGACACGATATGTATCGCAAGTGTCTCACTGATCATTGTCAGTTTTCTACCAGTGCGCTTTGTTTACGTAGCGATCATCATACGCTGTACACGATGCGCGTAAATAAGCAAGCGTTGTCACCGTATGATGATAAGCGCTATATACTAGACAATGGTCGTGATACACTTGCATACGGTCATTATCGAATACGTCGCATCAACATGGAGAACGATGACGACACCTCCCCACCTGCTAAAAAAATTTGTCTCCATGTATAGTACCCCCCAACACTTGTTTCTTTCGTCAGTTGATGTCTCTCGACGCTTCAGTCCAGACGTCTGTAAACGTAAGTTCGCATATTAATATCGCAACGATATTTGTGTGTTTAAACATAATATATATATAGAGTTTGCAATGTGTGGTTTCTTTGTCTTACAGTATTATGGATAACACTGCAGTTATAATTGACTTCCAGTGCTTTTTCGATGACAACGGAAAATATATTGTGAAGGAACTGTCAATCATGGACGTTCTGAGATTTGCTGGTAGACAATGGATTTTCACTCCGCCTGCTACATCCGTTACGAATCCAAAATACGCTAGGACAAACCACTGGTTAACGTCAAATTATCATAGACTTAGATGGAGCGAAGGAGAGACACCGTACGACAATCTTGTTTCATTGTTAACATCACATACACGTATATATAAATATGTGTTTGTGAAGGGTTTTGAGAAAAAACGTTTTTTACAATCAAAGATAATACACAATAATATCATCAATCTCGATGACTTTGGTTGTCCTAAAAACATACCGTATCTATTTCATGGAACAGAATGTCTTAGACATTTCAATTCTTCTGACCGATGTGCCAACTATAAAGTGCATGCTATTCGGGAATGGATAATTCATGATTTTTGCTTTAAACAAACATTTTTAATGTGAGCGCGACAAAATTTAGAAAGTAGGTCACAGCGAATGATGACATTTATATCTCTAATTCTGTTGTGGACATGTACATACATGCGTAGCTGTAAGCGGTGACTATTTCCTTATGAAAGTGGAATGTGGACTTTCCTAATGACATTGTTATATTTTTGGTGTCTCTAATTTCGTCTGGGGGGACATGTTCATACATGCAAAGCTGTAAATGAAAGTGGGACACAGACTTTTCTGATGACGATGTTACCACCACCACTATCACATTGTACTGTCCTTTGTGTCGAATATTCTGTAATTGTTTGGTTCTCTCTCGTTTGATACAGACGTGTTCACTAGCGTCTTTCTCTCTCTCTTCTAATAATGTCGTTTCTTGTAAAGTTTAATGCTGTAAGTGCTATCGAGTACAAGCGATGCTCAGAATTGACAGTGAATAAAAAATATCCCATCATGGTCTTAACAAATGTGGACACAAAATATGGGAACTCTGTGCTTGCTACGTTGGACGATGGCGACCACCAGTATCGTATCTATCTTTCCAAGAGGTATGCAGGTGTCTTCACGAATGAGGAGCTCAGGTATATCAAACCCAAAGAACTACATTTAGTGTATCGAGGCACAAGGAATCAAACAACGCAGGTGGAGATTGTGTCCTAACGTCGTAAGTAGCAATCGTGTTAACAAACAATTTATTGATGTGTGTGTGTGTGTGTGTGTGTGTGTAGTTTCAACTCCCTGTACTTAGCACTTTAATAATTGAATTTGTATGTACGTGATAAATGTATCATTGATTCTAATTAGTATTTTTTTACAAAGTTTCGTTGAATAATATTTGGTTCGATTAGAAATTATTTGAAAGTACATTAACTTTATGTGATAAATGTATCATTGATTCTAAGTAGTATTTACAAAGTTCCAGTGAATAATATTTGGTTTGATTAGAAATTATTTGAAAGTACATTAACTTTATGAAAAATGACACATACTTGAAAAAGTTTACTTACTTAACGCATTTGATTCTTTCTTCCCACTGACTGTGCGTGTGCATGTGATAATTGAATATTTATCGTATCAGTGATTCTAATATCGACTGTATTGTTATGTTACAGATAAACTTCCTTGTGAACTGTATCTACAGCCGTGAAATTATTATTTAAAAATGTTACAATGTCAAAAATTATTATTATTATTATTATTAATATTGTATTTATTTTATATAACAATGTTTGTTTGTGATATATATATATATTTAATCGATGTAAATGTGTTTTTGAATAATTGTATTACAGCGGTTTGTAAACTATATTTTAAGTTTGTGTACAGTGGTGTAAATATATATTTAATCATTTAAAACAATATTATTATTATTAATATTGTATTTATTTTATATAACAATGTTTGTTTGTGATATATATATTTAATCAATGTAAAAATGTATTTTTGAATAATTGTATTACAACGGTTTGTAAACTATATTTTAAGTTTGTATACAGTGGTGTAAATATATATTTAATCATTTAAAACAAATTATAGTTTATTTTAATTTATTTCGTTATAAACCTCTGAACATGCATGTAATTATTTGTATAGTAATCAGAAATGTGTGAGAGAGAGAGCGAGAGAGAGAGAGACAATTTAATGGTTTGAATTTCCTACCACAGCGGTAAACTATATTTTAAGTTTACGTGTACACAGGTTGTATCTTGCAATCACGAAAATTATTATTTAAACTGATAATTGTTTTATTAAATTCTCACAATGACGAAATATTATTATTTCATAATGTATTTATTTTATATCATTGTTTACGATATATATTTAATTAATGCAAAAATGAATTTTTAAAATTACAATGGTCTGTAAACCATATTTAAGTTTGTGAACAGTGACACCGTAATCGATTTGAATAAGGGAATTCCTGTCAACGTCTGCAGCTAGAGAGCGAGAGACATACACAACAGTAATATATAGTAAATGTGTGTGTGAGCAGTGCGTACATTGTCCGACAGCGATTTGTATGTGTACACAAAACTTTTGAAAATACCTTATTTCAAAGGAGTTTTTATGCGTAACACTTTACCACACAGACCGCCTTGGAAGAACGAGATTAGCGTAGAGAGAGAGAGAGAGAGAGAGAGAGAGAGAGAGAGAGAGAGAGAGAGAGAGAGAGAGAGAGAGAGAGAGAGAGAGAGAGAGAGAGGGGGGGAGGGAGAGAGATAGTTATTTACATTCAAAGAGAGAATTGATATCGACAACAATCATGATCATATAGTTTGAATTTCCCACCACAGAAAAATGTTGGCAGATCTGTTCTATACACAATAATGCAAGATTGGTAACCCTGATCATATATTTTAATATACACTATATAACACACATATCAAGTTTGAACCCATGCATAGGTTGGTAAACCTGATCATATAGATTTAATATACATTATAACACACAACAAATTTGAACTCATGCAAGGTTGGTAACCCTGATCATATATTTTAATATATACACTATAATGCATCAAGTCGGAACCCCCCACCCACCACCCACCCTTGATATGCAAATCAATTTAATTAAAACAATAAAAAAAACAAAATAAAAAAATAAAAAATTTTATTCGCGGAAATTCGCGGATGCTGCGGGTCCATTGGTGGTGGGGAGAGCGTGGGAAAAAATCCTGGACCGCGGGAACGGCGGCATCTCTTTGATCTAGGTGTGCGAAAGGCGGCATCTAAAAAAATAAAAAATTATATTCGCGGAAATTCGCGGATGCTGTGTACCATTGGGGGTGGGGGGGGGAGCGTGGGAAAAAATCTTGTACCGCGGGAACGGCGGCATCTCTTTGATCTTGTTTTTTAGCGTTTTTTAAGTGTTTTTAGTGTTTTTTAAGATAGGCGGCATTCCTTTGTAAGTCAGGAACCTCATTTTCCCTCTACTGGTCGGGTTTTTTTTACAGAGAATTAGAGAACATCTACCCAAAAATAATATTTACACGAACCGTTCTCAATTCGCGAAGCATCTAATATCTAAAGGCCATAATTACAAAAATTTTGAATCGAATTTTAAAGCCATACATATATGTGATAAAGGACTATTCATGAATGCTGTTGAAGAATTCGAAATTTACAAGGCATTCAAGTATGAACCCGACAATGTTTTGAACGAGCAACTGGACTTTAGATCGCACTATCTATACGATACAATCTTGAATAGAACTATGAGACACAGTGTAATTGATACCGGACAGTCTAACATGTGACAGTGTTGGGTGCACCCGAACTATGTAGTTTCATATATGTGACCATCGTGTAAATGTATACATGTTTTAGTGTTGTAGGCCTACATATGTTTTCAATACCAGATTTTAATATTAACGTGACGAAGTCTAAGCAACGGATTTTCTGAAGATGGAGCATTGAAGAGCTCCGAAACGCGTCAAAAGTAATCTACAACAGGAAAAATAAGACGGAAATAAGGTAAATTAAAAAGATAATTAAATCTGTCACTTGGTTACCGTCTAATAATGATATAATGGCGAAGGTGACACTGTTAAATGTGACTATAGTGGCAGCGTTAATGATAACGTCGAAGGCGGCACTGGTAAATGTGACTATCGTGGCAGAGACGACTTTTGCTACAAAAGAGAGAAGGATAAACACGGCGTACACGAAATACACGAAATACACTAATTAGAAACATATGTATTTTGCACATTGCGCAATTTTACACTTGACAATAAAAACAGCTGACATTTTACAAAAATTTTATAAATTTTAAGAATTCCATTAACTCCAAAAACGAGAAAATTTGCTCACAAATTAAAAAGAAACAGTTTTAGATGGACCGAAATGAATGTGTATAGGCCTATATGACTTTAAAAACTGTAATGAAAAATTCCAAATAAAACTGATTTCTTGGAGTGAAGAAAACAATTTTTGACAACTTGGTAATACCGACAGGAATGTATACCCATAGGTTAATATCTACTGTCATAGCAATGTTGTCGTACAATAATAGCAAGAATAAAGCATACCGAAAGGAAACACTTTATGCACGATATGTAAGCACATTTCACGTCATGAATACAAAGTAATATATTATTAAATAGTGTAATACCTGTACAAAGTACAGATAAAGTTACGTAACTATGTTACAGTGTTATAATTTAGTTGCCAGCGGTTTTGTACCGTTTCGAAGAATACAGGATAGTGTTGATTGACGTACAGTAGTATAGTCCATTTATTCTAAGAATTTCATCGTTAATAAATCATAATTCTTGAAAACTATTTAGATATGAAATTAAGGATATGATTATACATTTTAAATTTTCGTGGTCATTTTCAACTGAAATCTTGAAAATAATCTTCGAGAGTGCTTAAACCGAACACCGAAAAGATAGGGATGTAAATGATTTGAAGTGATTATAAAAGGCGACTTGTAATTGTCAATTAGGCCGAAATCTCCGGTGGATTTTAAAATTTATAAGAGTAACTATCCATATTCCGAAAGGAAAGTAATTTAAATTATCTGGAAATTTAGGTAGCATGTTAATTAAAATCAAGGACAATGGGAACAAATTTATTAAAATTTTTCAATGCTGTAAGCATTCAGTTGAATCGTCAGTAATTAGTATCTCTCCCTCTCAGGCTGTTTTCCACCTTCTCGATTTTCATCCTTCCTTGTCACCGCGCAGTAACAGTCGTACTCCCTCGACTTTAATTATCATATTTGGGCCACTTATCGCAAGGAAGCACATCTTCTGCTCATTTTCTTTTATGTTTTCTTCCAATTATCCGCTTTATAAATTCACTGTACCGTAGTATGTGCCCAATTAGCAGGATTCTTCTTTTTAAATGCTTCAAGCTTTACTTATCGTCTTTCTAAACGTAACCAGTCATTTATTTTAAACATTGTTCTAGAAATAACTAATTACACTGTAGATACTTTTAAAATGACAAAACTAGAATACTTTATTCATTCACTGTTCACTGTTCCTTACGGTGGTTGTATATTCAAAATAATATCTAAACGATAAACCAAACACAACGGATTATGTTCCAATTAGTACAGTCATAACAAATTAAAGATCTTATTACAGTTTAGATCATAAAAGGTATAAAAAAAGGTAACTCTCATAGATCATATGAATAACATTTATCATATCAGAGCAACATAGTAACCAAGGTAACAGTTCAGATCATATCAAATAATATCAAATAACATATCAAATATGTTAACTTATTTACATATTACTCTTCAAATAAATACAAGCTGTTTACATTTGTAATTATAAAATGGTTAGTCTCCATTCCTTTGTTTATACCTTAAACGGACCAAGGTCTCGTACGGCGGCGACGGACGCTTCTCTGATGACAACATAGCTGAAAGTATGTACAGGATTTTTAGCCGTTTTAGATTGTTTACGTAGTTGGGTCCTAAGTCAAACTAAAAAACTGGCAGGAATTTAAGTTATGTCCATTTTGACGTGTCATCGGAAAACAGAAATGTTTTTCTGAAAACATTTAAACTGTACAATCCTGTCTGAAACATTCTCTCAGACGGTTTAGCCATGTTTACTTTATAAGACGGGATGCTTCCACATTACATTAAACAGTTTGAACGTTAAAAAAAAAAGGAACAATAAATCATTTTGGAAGTTTTATTATTTTTGTTAACAATTTACAAAAATTTGTTTCTTAATTTATGTTTCTAAGTAAATTAATTAGTTTAAAAAACACAAATATTTTACTGCAAATGAAGCAGCAGAAAATAAAGATTTCTAATTGCTATAAGCAATGAAATCAAATACATTCAGAGAAGCAATATTTTGATGTTTTATATTTAATTTATACTTAACTTTTTATATATGTTTTCAATACTCGGCGCAGGCGCGTGAGTGCGTATGAGCTGCGTGTATTGTGCTTAATTGGGGGTGTAGCGTGTATTGTGTGAAGCTGAGAATAATAAACTATTTTCATTATCTATCCATAATAACATAAGTATTTTCATACTTTGAAACCTTGAAGTAAATAAATAGTTACTATTTCTTTTATGAATTTGCTAACTGCTATAATTTTTTTATTGTTTGACTAAGCTTTTCGTCATTACTGACATCTTCAGGTCTTAAACAACGTCTATCAACTGTACGTTGTAAGCTTTTATACTTTAGGCCCCTCCCCTTATGTCATCGCCCCTACTATTGGTTCAGCTGCTACCGCTCTTCACGGGAACTTTGTCTACCTTTTTCCGTTAGGCATTTTTCTAACGTCCGTCAAATTGTTTTAAGAATCTCCCGTTAATTTCTTCATTCTTGACTTATAATTTTTTGTAACCTTTTACATTTCGTCATTTTTTAGTGTGTTATTCTTATTATTTTAATTTATTTTTGTTTATTGTTTAATATATAATAAAATATTTCTTCATTTGTAAAATCTACTTTTATATTCATTAATTTATTTTTATCTTGTTTTTTAACTTTAAGTATTTCTAGTTCTTCTATTAATTTTCTTTTTTGTGGATTGTTTTCTATTTTAATTATTTCCATATTTTCATTGGGATTTATGAATTTATGGCCTGATTCGTTGAAATGTCTTGCATATAGTGAGTTCGTTACTCTAACCCCTTCTCCTTTTGCGTGTTCATTCATTCTAATTTTAAATTTTCTTCCAGTTTCTCCCAGATATATCTTATTACATTTTAAACAATACGAAAAATAAATAGTTATTATTCTGATACCAAAATATAAAAGCTCATCATTCATTCAATATCTTGTTTCTATTTTCTTTTAAATATTGCTGCTTCATGCCTTCAACACAAAGCTGCACTTTTAGTTTTATGCTAACGGGATATTATATAATCTTACATATAGTTTATTACTATCAACTTAATACCTTAACATTTTAAATTTTACATGGAAACACATAGGCCTACATCCTTGGCTCTACAGTCCAGCTCGATCCTTGGCCTCCAAAATAAATTGCCTCCACTTATTCCTGTCCACAGCCATCCGCCACCAATTCACTGCGCCCAGCTTCCTCGCATCACTGCCGACCTGGTCCAACCATCTGTTCTTCGGTCTTCCAATCTTCCTTTTCCCTATTGGCTTGTATTTCATAATTCCTTTTGCCGTACTTTCGTCATCCATTCTCTGAACATGTCCTATCCATATTAATCTATTAATTTTGGCAACTTGGACAACTGTAATGTCATTGTACTTAGCATATAATTCATTATTAATTCTCTTTCTCCAGACTCCGTCCTGTTGAATTGGCCCATAAATCCTTCTCAGTATATTCCTTTCAAACACAGCCAGCCTCTGTTTATCAATTTTCTTGAGTACCCATCACTCAGAGCCATATGTCAATACCGGCCTTACCAATGTCTTATAAAGCGTGGCTTCAGTTTCTGTGGTTAACAGTCTTGATTTAAAATGTTTATTCAGCCCGTAATAGCTTCCTAACTTTTTAGTTTTAAAGTATCTTATTATGGGTCAGTAAGGTAGTTAAAATATTACAAAATTGTTTTGTTTTAAATTATTTTTCGTTTAATTTTACAGGTTTCGGAAAGGAATTTTATTGGACCTCTATGATGCCGGGACTTGGGTCGTTTTAAAGAGAGGATTCCTTGTTAGTTTTTATGTAATGTTGTAAGATTGTTTCCAGGCTCTGCAATGATGTCCTAACCTGAGGAATAAGGAAATGTGGGAGATTGCAATGAACTTCATTAAGTTTTTTTCAGTGTAACTTTATAATATTGATGAACACAAAGTATTAGTAATATTTTAATTATTTTTTCCAAGCGAAATATTCACATGTATTGTAGTATTTATTACAACGTACCTTAGTATATCAGACGCAGACATTTAAAGTAGAAACATCGTCAGAATTAGACCCTAAGTATTTTGTGCTATGAATCATTTTTTACAAGTTTATGACTCATTTATTTTTTTCAAAATTCTGTAGGCCGTTGACTGTAGGCTATAGACTAAATTCTGAATAAGAGCAATCCTTTAGTAAGAAAGCGAGATTTCTTTTTTCATCTTTCCCTAAGTTACGATAGCGTCACTGTGTCATACACAAAATTTATTATGTCTGTCTACGTTAGCGCGTAAACTATTGATAAGATTTTTACAAAATTTTCATTCTATCGTAACTGTTGTTGAGCCCAAATTCATTAGCGACTACATAATTATTAATTTGTTTTAAAATGACTACTATGTGTAAAAGTTATATTTTGGTTCAGGATATATAATAAATTTTTAGCGATGCCCTTGGAATAGTTTAGGAGAATTTTTGGAAGTAAGTTGATTATGTTCGATGTAAAGTTATTAATCATATAAACAGTCTATTAAAATACTTGTTAAGCATAGTTTCAACCACGTAAGTGAAATGCCGGGTCCATGTTAGATTAGGTTTGTACTTTACTGTTTCAATCTGAACTTGAAATTAAGCTAACTTTTTAACTTACCGGTAAAAAATTAATTGCGAACCAAAATTAAAGTTGAATTATGTTACAAATTTCTGTTATGTAATAGCTAGTGAACTTAAATTTTGTGTTTATATTTCTATTAAAAGATCTAATAGAAAATTAACTTTTTTCTTAATTAATATTTGTTCAAAATAATCAATATATTTTTTATTAACAAGTTCCATCAGTTACAAGACGATAAGCCGGTGCTGTCGCATTCAAGCAGCGAGACTACGACTGGCGTAAGTTTCCTGTTTTGGTTACGTATAATCTGGATAGTTTGTTCTGGTTTTATTTTTGTTTACAGTTAGTAACATTATAAATGTTACAATTTACTGCAGATGTGCAGCCTGTCTCACTTAGCTGAAAACGTAAATCTATAATTTATTAATAGTAAAATACTTTTTGTAGAAAATGTATTGCCTTTTTGTATACCTATACAGTATAAGTTAAATTACTTTAGGCACAGCGCGCAATTTTTATGTTCGACGAGCACTAGATGTTTTATTTATAGAATACACTTATTTTGTATGTGTGTGTTGTGTAAAAATTTAAGATCTTCATAGGGATGAACTATCTGTAAGTATGTACCTATACATATTGTTACGACGGTCTACTCGATCGTCGTAGGTACAGTGGAAACAAAATAAGTACAAGACACCAATTAAGTCACTAATCACACCTTTAATTGTTACAGTAAAACAATTCGTAATTAACAACACAGTCTCTACAAAAAAAAAAAATGAAAATTTTTCACACGCAATAAAATGTCACTAATGTTAAACACAATTGTATTACAATTATACCGCCCGATTATAAAACGCAACACTTCACTAATAACTACTTGAACGTACACAATAATCTCGCCCGATAATAACTCTCGAACCGCTCTGTAAATATATCGCACTAATACTGACTTGAGCGTCCCTGAGTAACTGTATTTAAAGCCGCCGAAAATCTAGACGATTCCTAATTGCGTCTTAGCGTCCGTATGAACTTCGTAATTAACTGCGGCCTTGACACAGTCCGCACGGCTGGCGGCATCGAGAAGACTCTCGCAAATGAGTCTACAAGCACGTACGCCACACGCGTTATACCGAGATCCTTCTGGCACATTCAACAAACACGTAGATTGTTCTGTTATGTCGTAACACTCTCCCTCCTTAAGCCTGTTCGTCCCGAATTGGCAAACCGTCTCTGAAGTAGTACTTACCCAGGCGATCTAGGTGGACGACCTTGAACTTACGCTGTCCTTCCTGTTGAATCCGATAAACAACATCGTTGATTCTTTTTTTCACAGTGTAGGGTCCTTCCCAGTTAGATTGAAGCTTAGGTGAGCGACCACGACGGCGCTTTGGGTTGAACAAACAGACCTCATCTCCTTCTTGGAAACCCACACTATTGCTGCGAATGTCATACCGAGTTTTCATTTCATCACTGGCAATTTCAGCCGTCCTCTTACCAAGCGATTCATTTCTTGCAGTTGGTTTTCTAATTGCGAGGAATAGTTCTGTGGATCTTGGGACTGAGTCTCAGGTGATCCGAACATTAAGTCCCCAGGAAGACGAATCTTCCGCCCAAACACCAATTTTGCTGGAGTCATGCCGGTTGTGTCGTGTACTGATGATCTATACACCATGAGGAATAGTGGTATACGTTGGTCCCAGTCTGTTTGGTTCTCATCAACAACCTTCGAAAGATGCTGTTCAAGTGTCCTATTGAATCTCTCAACCATCCCGTCCGACTGAGGATGCAGAGGCGTTGTCCTGGTCTTTCGAATTCCGAGTAGACGGCACAATTCTTTAAACACTCCTGATTCGAAATTTCTCCCTTGATCCGTATGGATTTCCATAGGGGCTCCATAACGGCAACATAATTTGTGAACTAACTGCTTTGCCACAGTGGTAACCTTCTGATTTCGAATTGCGTAGGCCCACTTAGTAAAGTAGTCACCTACAACCATGATGTACCGTTTTCCATCGTCAGTAACTGGGAATGGTCCAGCAATGTCTATGGCAATTCTCTCGAAAGGCAGTCTAACGTTATACTGTCTCATTTTTTCCCCGTCTCCTGGTTTGTGGGCCCTTGCTTGTAGCACATATTTCACACGTCCGAACCCATTCCTCTACGTCGTGGCGAAGATGAAGCCAATAGAATTGCTTCCGTATTTTGTCAAGGGTTTTGTTAACGCCAAGATGGCCTCCAGATGTTCCATCATGCATCTCCTTCAAAACAACTGCACTTTACTTCGGGGAACTATCAACTGCATGACAACGTTTCGTCCATGTGCACTTTCCCAAGCCCTTTTCAGCAATCCGTTTTCTAAGGTGAGAGATTCCCATTGTGCCCAGTAGCCCTTCAGCACTTCGGAACCATGGCAGATATCTTGCCAATCCGGGCGGCGACCGTCCTCTTTTGCTGTCAAGATCGGTCCAATGTCTTCATCAGTCATCTGTTCTTGTCGACAGTCTTGTGTTGTCCAGCCGTCTGCCAGGAACTCTACACTGATGGCTTGAACATGTTCGCTTGAGTTTTGTTCTTCCTTTCTGTGGCAATGTCGGCAGTCTTCCGGGCACAGTCTTCGTGATAAGCCACCTGCATTACCATGCAGGCGCCTCCGTCGATGTTGTACCTTGAAGTTGTACTCTTGGAGACGTTCAAGCCACCTTGCCAACTGTCTTTCCGAAATTTTAAATCTTAAGAGCCATGCAAGCGCGGCATGGTCGGTACGTAGTGAAAACTCTCTTCCATAAAGGTATTTATGGAAGTGTTCCAACGCTCGGACGATTGCCAGCAACTCTCTCCTTGTGACGTAATAATTTCTCACCCGTTTAGAAAGTGTCTTGCTGTAATACGCTATTACTCGTTCTTCACCGTTTTGAACTTGAGACAAAACTGCTCCTAGACCAGTATTGCTTGCGTCTGTGTCCACAATGTACTTCCCTTCGGAATCTGGGAAAGCGAGAATTGGCTGCGAACATAATGCAATTTCCAAAGTCCTAAATGCTTGATCACACTCCCTCGACAACTGGAAGTTTCGTTTATTTTCTGTTAGCTCATGTAGTGGTTTAGGAATAGTAGCGAAGCCTTTCACAAAACGTCTGTAATATAAGCATAACCCCAGGAAACTCCGAACTTCGTGTTTACTCTTCGGCACTGGCCAGTCTCTTACGGTGTCTACTTTATTAGGGTCCATGCTAACACCCGCTGCCGAAACCAGATGGCCCAGATACTGTACTTCCTTCTGAAATAGAGAACACTTCTTCGGGCTCAGCTTCAGTTGGGCACCGTGAATTCTAGTTAGAACCTCCTGAAGGTTTTCTAATGGTTTCAAATGGTCTTTGAAAGTCTTCTCGATGACTATGACATCGTCTAAATAAACAAGGCAAGTTTTCCATGTCAGGCCTTGGAGTACCAGGTCCATCAATCTTTCAAGTGTTGCCGGTGCATTACAGAGTCAAAATGGCATGACGTTAAATTGGAACAAGCCACTTGGGGTCGAGAAAGCGGTCTTTTCCTTGTCTTCTTGATGAAGACCCACTTGCCAATATCCACTCTTCAGGTCCAATGTGGAAAACCACTGTGCTCCGGACAACGTGTCGAGTGTATCGTCAACGCGAGGTAATGGATAGCAGTCTTCCTTTGTAACGTCATTTAACCTTCGGTAGTCTACGCAGAACGCAATCCACCATCCTTCTTCGCTACCAGCACTACAGGAGAAGACCAAGCACTTGACGAAGGTTCGATTATTCCCTCTGTTAACATGTCCTGTACTAACCGAGAAATTTCCTCTTGTTTAGATAATGGAGGCCTTCGAGGAGGTTGGCGTATAGGTGTTGTGTCCCCGGTATTGATGCGATGTTGCACAAGAGAGGTTCTTCCCAGTGACTGTCCCCGAACTACAAAACAATCTTTGAATTCGTGTAAAAACTGTCTGAGTTCTTTTACCTCACCACTTGCGAGGTTGTTAGAAGATCTGTTCAATAATTCTTGCAGTTCCTCTGGTAATTTAGAATTATCCGAAGCACTGGATCTTCGTTGCGTCATTCCGGCTACCCAGGCCACAGGAGTCAATTTGCCTAGAAGCGTATTGCTTTGTAAAGTGGTAGCTTGATCCAAAATGTACTCTAATAGGTACATTCCGGTTTCGTCAGGTTTTACTAAACTTCTGGCAATTAGTATGCCCGGTGTGCTGACTACCTGGGGTTCGAATATAGAGCACTGGTTCCCCCTAGTATCTACCTCGGTTCTAATCATGATGATCTTTTCGGAGTTTGGCGGAGTAGTTACGGTCACTTGGCTTACGACGTCCGTCGATTTTTCTGCTGTCGTCATTGTTGATAGCATTACCTCTTCGCCACCGGTTCTCAAGACATTGTTTTTGGAAGTCGACTATAAATCCGTATGCGTTCATAACGTCCACACCAAGAATTGCTTCATCCACAATGTCTGCAACAAGTACTTGACGATTAAACTCAAGTCGACCGAGGCGTAGATGTATCTTCACTTTTCCATACACTTTTACAGGCCGTCCAGTAGCTGTTCGCAAGCTGCAAGAGCACCAGATTGGCTTGAGATCTCTCACCACGTCGGGGCGTACAATAGAAACTGTTGCGCATGTGTCAACTGTAATCGAGGTTGGCCTTTCTTGAACAAATCCGGTAACTACCAAGCTCCCGCTGTTTTTCTGAAGTGTAGAAATTGCGTATTGTCTAGGGGCTTCGTTCCTCCAGTTAGTCAGCACACTCCCCGTTGTACCAACTATTGCTCGTTTCGCTGCTGCTGAATTCTAACCGGACAATCTCTCGTTGTAGATGTCCAGGTTTCCCACATCTATAACACTTCGGTCTTCCATCCTTTCTTATTTTATTCTGTGGAGCCGACCGTCGAGTCTCCGTTCCTTGTTCTTCTTCCTCATCGTCTGTGCCGTCGCAATCTTTTAGCGCGCGCACTTAATGACTTGTCCAACCAGACGCTGATTTGGCGGCCTTAAATTGCAAAGCATGTACCAGGGCGTCCGCCATGGCCCCCACATCCTGAAGCGGGCCCCCAGGCCAGGATCTTTGGCGGGCCCCCCTACCTACAGCTAAGTTTAAGGGCAGCGTAATGTTCTACAGGATTTAGGATAAAATAAGTCAGTTTAAATGATGACACAAAAGTAGTATTTATATTTATTTAAAAAACTATATGGATTTACATAATAAAAACTTACAATAATATAAAAAATTATCTCAAAGTATATTTTCTAGCTTTTGTCGACGCAAATTTTTCAATAACTTCAGTAAAATCAATTTGCTTAGCTAAATCATTTTCGATGCACAATATTGCTAGATGATTAAGTCGCTCTTGACTAGTTGTGCTTCTTTGCCATGTTTTCAATGAATTTGCCAGTCTGCTGAACGATCTTTCAGCTGAAGAAACAGTAACTGGTACTGTACAAAACAGTTTAATGGCGAGACAGACATTGGCAAATATACCTTGCAGTTTTTTGTCGTAAATTGCGTTCAGAAGTCTAATTGGGGTTCTTTCAGTACCGAAAACTGTCTTGTGAATACTTTTAAGGTGATGGATTTCGTGCAGAAAGTCTTCTGACAAATCTTTCTCATATGTATTTACAAGTTTTGCTGCTTTTGCGGTAAGTTGACTATCGTCTAAGTTCTGGAAGCTCAAAATGGGTGAGAATAATTCACATATGGTATCTGCTGCTTCAAATCGTGTCATTAAATCATTGATAATAAAATCCAATACTGGGTAAACTACGGAAATTCTGAAATCTTGTTCAGGTTCTATAGAAATTTTTCGGTTTTCGGGAAATTGAGGTTGCACTCCTACTGCTTCAGCAACTACTTTTGCTTCTTGAACAACACTTTTCCACGAGTCACGTAAGTGCTGCATCTCTTGCACTAAGTCTCTTATAAGTGCGGTCTCGACATCAAGAGATATTCCTTTACTTTGTATGACAACGTTCTTGTTGTCAATACTTGCTAATATTTTGTGCCAAAACACTGTCATTAGCAGACCTTTATAAGATCTGAAATATTTTTTTAGGCCTTTAGTTGTGTTCAGTGCTGAAGGAGTTAATCCTGTAGCCATCTCTCCAAGAATTACATCTAACACAGCAAGTATGCCGGGATAATGTTTAACAATTGGGCGCACAGCTTGAATTTTTTCACTCCACCTTGTTTCTGAAAGACTTTGAAGAGATAATGTTACGTGTTTTTTCAGTAATTCCCAGCGTGCAGGACTGTGAGCGAACAAAGAGTAGAAGTTTTCTATATTCCCGAAAAACGTTATAACATCTGGGTTGAGCTTTGCAGCGTTGACTCCTACGCGATTCAATGAATGTGCTCCGCAGGGAGAGAACAAGGCATTTGCGCCATTATTGTAGCCTTGCGAACGGCAATCATGGAGAGGTATATTGTTTTTTTTCAGAGTTGCAAGTATTTCTTCAGTTATTTTTCCTCCAGTTTTTCCAGTAAAATTCATGAACTCAATGAAACGTTCATTTTGTTCACTGTGAGAAATATCTGGTGTTGCATCTACTATTATTCCGTAGAAAATTGCGTCTCTTCTTTGGTCAAGAATGGTTTGGAGAACTTTGTCTGCACAAAGGCCAATAAACTCATTTTGAGAATACCACGACAAATAATGTGCATGTCCTTTCATACTTTTACCTTCCACCTGATTTTGTTGAACTTTGGCGAGATGTTGTCGTGTCACTTCATCGTACTTTCCAATCAACTATAAAATTCCTAAAAAATTCCCATTATGAACATCTCCAATCTTTGTGTTCTCTCCTTGAAAAGCTAAACCTCTAGATGATAAAAATAACGTTACGTCTACAATCCGTTGCAGAAGTGCTCTCCACTTAGCTGTCTCACATTGCATTTGCAGTTGTAAGTTTTTATCGATTCCATGTCCTTTTAATGACTGCAAAAGTAATTTCCAAGCCAAATATTGTTTCCTATGTTCAGCACTATTATCGTGAGGATGCAAAATATCATACAACTTTTTCCAAGGTTTATTTCTAGGCGAAAATCCATCTTGGGCTAAACTGCTTAAGTTTTTGTTACTTGGGTCGCAAAAAATATGACATGGTAGACAGTAAAGAGTTTCTTTTGATGCACTCCATGTTAACCATTCTCGTGGAAAATGTTCTCTTGTTCTTTTATCTTTCGTTTTCGTATAGAGCAAAGAATCTTGAAATTCTCTACCATTAACATCTCTTGGCAATTCCTTATAAATCTTTTGGAATTCTTGAAAGCTGATAGTTTGTACTATCTCTTGTCGCAGGTTATTTGAGATTACTCGGGACCAAGTACCAGGGTCATCGTATTTTACATCAGAGTTTTCGATAGGGTCTGCAACTGAAGCATCGACTGTATCATGTTCTTTCACAGTCGCTTTCTAACGATGTCATACCATACGGACCCCCAGGCAAATGTTGTCGAATACCGCAGCAAAGGGAGACGTTTTTTAAACGATGTGGACTATAGGCAAATTGCTCAGCGGACGGAGACAAATTTATTCGACTACAGTCGAATTACGCGGCGAAAGGTTTAATTAATTATTCCACTGACAATAATGAAATTAAAGCGTATTCATGTCCACGCGGGTGAAGCCGCGGGAAAAGCTAGTATTTTATAAAGAAGTCGCTTTTTGTCTTCTGTTCATCTCACTTAGCTATCCGACCCACCACGCCGGGCCCCCCCTAATCCCGGGCCCCCAGGCTAGAGCCCCGTCAGCCCCCCTTGTGGGGGCCATGGCGTCCGCACAGTTCTGGTGTCTTGCCATTCGTAACACTTGCTGTAGTTCGTTACCTCGGACACCGGCAGTAAATGTCTGCATCGCAAAACTCGTTCGAAAATCTTCTGGTGCTTCAGGATAGGCCAGTCTAATTAGTCTGTCGATACTTGCTTCAAACTCTTGAAGGCTCTCCCCGCCATGCTGTCGCCTTGCTCTCAACTGGGTGCAGTACACATCTCGCAAATGTTTATCACCATATCGTAATTCCAGAGCTTTTATCAATTCGGCATAGGTGTTTTGGCTGTCAGGTGACACTTTCTGTAGTAGTTCTGCCGCGGGTCCTTTTAATGACAGAACGAGTGAAACTGCCTTGTCTTTCTTCGTCCAATTATTTGCGCATGCAGCAGCTTCGAATTGGCGTAAATACGTCGCCCAGTGCGTGCTTCCATCAAAGGTTGGAGCTTTGACATGAACTATCCCTACTGCAGGCAAAGTGACTTTCTCTGTTAACTTATTTTCTGTGTCTTTTTCTGTCTTTATAATTGGTACAGTCTGTTCACAAAGTTGTTTTGGTTGTATCTTCAGGCACTGCTCAACTTCAATTTTAATTTGCTCTCTTATGTTTGCCATTGAGTTTTCTACTGCAGATATTTTATTTGACATGGTTTCTTCTATGTCAGATATTTTTGTGGACATCGATTCTTCAACACTCGAAACAGATTTCTCTACTTCGGCTATTTTTAATGTCATTGATTCTTGTACATCCGATATTTTAGTAACTTGTTTATTAAGCTCACTTCTTAGGAGACCCAACTCTCCAGCGGTTTGTTCTTGTGTCTGCTTTTGCTCCTGTATTAACTCCTTGATGTCTTCTGTTTCACGCTTCCGTTCTTCTTTTTGTCTTTCCTCTGTTTCTAGAATTAATGCTTTCTGACGTTCCTCAGCCTCTTCTCTTTCCTGCCTGCGTTTTTCATCCTGTCGTTTTCTGCTTCTTCCGCCTCCTGTCTGCGTTTCTCATCCTGTCGTTTTTCTGCTTCTTCCCTTTCTTGTCTTCGTTCTTCTTTTGTCGTCTTTCTGCTTCTTCCGACTCCTGTCTGCGTCTTTCCTCTGCTTCCAGCAGGAGGGTTTTCTGTCTCTCTTCCGCTTTCTCTGCATCCTGTCGTCGTCGTTCCTCTGTCTGCAACAACAGAGCCTGGAAATTTCCCATCATCTGACTGGCATCCATTGTTTTCCGATTAATTACGAATTACCTCATCTTGTACAAACTGTCCACTGTTTCCACTGTTAACCGTTCTATCCCACTTCTGTCACCACTGTTACGACGGTCTACTCGATCGTCGTAGGTACAGTGGAAACAAAATAAGTACAAGACACCAATTAAGTCACTAATCACACCTTTAATTTTTACAGTTAAACAGTTCGTAATTAACAACACAGTCTCTACAACAAATAAAATGAAAATTTTTCACACGCAATAAAATGTCACTAATATTAAACACAATTATATTACAATTATACCGCCCGATTATAAAATGCAACATTTCACTAATAACTACTTGAACGTACACAATAATCTCGCCCGATAATAACTCTCGAACCGCTCTGTAAATATATCGCACTAATACTGACTTGAGCGTCCCTGAGTAACTGTATTTATAGCCGCCGAAAATCTAGACGATTCCTAATTGCGTCTTAGCGTCCGTATGAACTACGTAATTAACTGCGGCCTTGACACAGTCCGCACGGCTGGCGGCATCGAGAAGACTCTCGCAAATGAGTCTACAAGCACGTACGCCACACGGGTTACATCTAGATTCTTCTGGCACATTCGACAAACACGTAGATTGTTCTGTGATGTCGTAACAATATCTAACAATGAACAGGGAGCAACTGCTTTTATTTATTCACACAGAATAGTTATCTTCTAGTTACCTTGATGTCAGGTATCAAGTCATAAGGCATCCTTCACGTCTGTGGATCTTTTTACCACATCAGTAAAAAATGAAAAAATAGTATATATTGTCATGTAGGCCTATAATTCTCTTCACTTGACATATATAAAACTGCTATTATTTCAACAGTCAAAAAATTCAGACCACGGTAATTTGTAACCTGTTATACGATAGTATACAAAATAATAAACAAGTAGGCCTATATTATATTCCGTACTGTGAGAGATAACAAACGGATTAATGTTGTGTGTGTGTGTGTGTGTGTGTGTGAGAGAGAGAGAGAGAGAGAGAGAGAGAGAGAGAGAGAGAGAGAGAGAGAGAGAGCGTGGATGATGTTTTACATATATGAGCCAACAAGGAAATCGGGGATCCGTGATATCAGAAGTGAAGTTTGTAAACATATAAGTTATATCAGTGACAAGAATGGAAATGAAGCTCTTCAGTTGGAAAAAAAAAACATTTCAAGAGCTATCTCAAGGACACGTTACGCAAGATTTTGTGTAAAACTGTATGTAGACGGCTGCAAATATCCTGTGTTCGATAAGGTTTTACGGTATGGAAACATCGTGTGACGATTTAAATAAAAGAAATAATCAAGAAAATAAAATTTTTAAAAATTAAGGTTGCGAGCTCTTAAACCATTTAAATCTCACTGTATTAATATAAAATACCTGTATGTACTCAGTATGAGAGGAAGCAGTAATTAATTAGTTATTTAGAAGATACTCTAATAAAAAGATAAATTGTAAAGAGTTATTAATATCGTATTTAACCCTTTGCTTGTAAGCAGGCGCTGTCCTGTTGATTCCAGACTCGACATGTTTTCCGAGTCTTGTGTGAGTAAGAATAAGATAAAAAAAACTAATGTTAATAATAAAAAATCTGAAGACATAAATAGTCGCTAAAACAACTGATTTAAATTATGTATATTTGTTTAGGGATAGTTTGTATAAATAAAAAAGTTAACTTAAATATAGTTAGGAACTATATTCTCGCGTGGAAATTGTCCCACTAACTTTTGCCCAGTACCAGGCGAAGGGAGCGGAATTTCTCTCTCTTGCAATGGTGACTTCGTACAGTATAGACGTAGGAGCTGTGCGCTTAAAATATGTTAACTATATTTTGTCTCACCTTAAGATGGTGTACCAGATGTAGCTGTTTAAAGCATCTGGATGTGTTAATTAATATAGTCATGTAAATAGACAAGAAAAGTAAAGTAAAAAAAAAATCGGAACGTAAAAAAAGGAGTGTAACACAAGATGACTTAGTGCTTCAACAAATAACAACAATTCCAAAGTGATACCCGGAGATGTGAACTATCAGAAGCCACAAACTCTACTGCACGTGACAGAATATGCAGATCAGGACATCCGAGAATCTACGAGATCATCGTAGATATCTATACCACATATTGTTCAACCTGCGAACTTTTGGAGCCCTTTACAGAGGAAGGCCAGACCGAGATGACGACGTAGCTGTTCCTGTTTCCCAAGACGGATACCCCAGGACGAGTCTTCTGCATACCAATTAAAAGGTGACTCGATAGCCTGTCTATCGAGGGTTACTAATATTTGTTACACAACACATCTTGAAAGAGACTTTTCAGAAACTATTAACTTTGTAAAGACTTATAAATTAAATCTAAGAATTTCATGTAACTATTCTAACTTCATACGTTGTAACAGTTTATATGCTAATGTAGAGTAATATAATTCAAGCAATGATACCATTCTTCCAATGGTTGAATAAAAGAAAGTCTTGCAAGCTAATATCATGAAATGAGTATAATTAAAAGTCTTAACTACAGAAATACAGAAAGTTGACCCGGATCCGAGGTATAACTATATAGAATCTAGTTTGATCCCAAAGTTTAAAGAAACCTTTCAAATAATTTAATAATTGAATTAGTAATGTCATGGGATCTGTCAGTAAATGTTTTTAAATGTTAAATAAAGAGAAGTCTTCTTGTTACACACATATGAGGAGTGCTTAAATCAATTGTATACCTTGCCATTGTTTCCTTACACAGTTAGTAAGTAATTTGTTATATTAAGTATTTGTGATCAATTCTGTTACAACGTAGGCAGCCCATCTAATTAACGGAGTTTAATTACGAGGGGTTCCCTGGATTTGTAACGCGGCGAAAAGCAGTTACAAAAGTGCGCCACTCTGCTTACATTGTAAAAAAAAATAAAAGGGTAATTGTTTACAGACGTAACAAAAGTGCGCCACTGCTAAATTTTATAAAGGTGTTTTAAGCAAACAAAATTGCGTCATTCAAAAAAATAAAGGAAACAAAGGAAAGAGTTTTAATTGTGTATATAGTGTCACAAACAAAATTGCATTCACTATGCGTGGATAAATTGTAAGACCAATAACTAAATATATAATATTGATATATGCACTCAGAAAGTTACTTTAATAAATGTAATGTTCAAAACATATTTAATAGTGTATTAAGTTACGTAGAAGGTAGTATGTATAAGTAAAATATCCTTAGCGTCATACAATGCATGTAGCTTTTGCATTCTATAGGCCAGTAGGAACCTGCATAATTCGATATAATTACTTGCATACATGAATTGTAACCAAGCATAACAATTTTGGTCAACCGAACAATCTGTAACAGGTTTGTTTACGACAATCTATGACCTGTTGTTTCCTGAATCATTCTGCACAGTGTATGTCCAACTATCTAGCTTACATACACTAGTATGTGTTATAAAAAAAAATTTGATTAAAAATAACTTTGTTAATAATAATAAAGTAATTAAGTAGAAGTTCGTGATTTAAAATTTGTGAACAAAATAAGTAATTATTTAATTGAGAAAAGTTTATGAATGAACGGAGCCCAAGTGTTGTCTAAGCGGAATAATAATAATAGAATCTAGCGTCTGCGCTCCCCTTCTCTTGTTTAGAGTACGTGTACAGTAGTTGTGTTATTCAGTCGCTTTGTGTAGAGAACAATAAGAGTAAAACCCCCTTTGTCCCTGACACCCTCGCGCAACCCTCCTTTGTTAACTAAATATGTAGGCCACCCTCTGACCTACATTCCAGTAAACAGCTGATCGACTATTTAACCTTGAAAAATATGTGTGTGTGATTTCTGTCTCTCCCTTAGAAGAGAAATTGTTCTTTTATAATTTGTGTAAATTGATTACTTATGAATTTATTATATGTATATGTAATATATGTGTAATATACTAGTATTAATTGTAAGTACGTGCTAATGTGTTAGAACAAAATGGCCCAATTTAACCCGGATTTGTTATTAAAAGATGAGCTGTCTTACGAAGCCCTTTTGCGTGGACTACCCCATGCTGATGTAACAGTCGCGGAATTACGAAGTTCAATTCGCGAATGTGGATTTGATGCGCCCGTGCAATTAAACAATTTAAGCCAACTCGATTATGAAAGCGAGAAAGAAATTTGTAATGCCAAGTATAGTGAACTATACTTATTGTCTCAAACACTTCAAGACGAGAAATCTCCGGCAAAAATTTTGCGGACTACCCAGAGAATAGAGCATTTAACCAGGCGAATAAAAAATTTGTCGATCTGGCCGAATCTCACAGAAATACCCGTTGATGTACAAAAGCTAGCAGACGAAGCTCTACGCCGCTTACCTTCAATTATCAACGATTTAAGACGAAAATCCGACTCATTCAGGATGGACGAAATAGAGAAATCATTAATGAAATTACACATCTCCCCAGTACAATCCCCCACCACTGGTTTACTTCCGCCTAACTCGGATCGGAACTCACCTATCGTATCGCAAGTGCAAGCGAACCCAGAACCAAATACTGATACAGATGTAAATGTCCCTCCTCCCGAGCATTTTCAGTTTCGTCCCGGAAATAATGAATTGACCAATACCCCCAATGAATCTAATCACCCTCATCGAGGAATTACCCCTATGAACTATAACGCAGATCTATACGGAAAAATGACTCACCCTGTGGAGAAGATTTTAACCGAAATCCCCTATACAGATGGTTTAAATGTTTCCAAATTACTAACATTTATTAGTTATCTTCTTCAGATAAAGGATCTACAGCAGCTGAATGACTGGCAAATTTTACAAGTTCTGTTACCAAAGTGTAAACCCCCGTTAAAAAATCGTGTGCTAGAAGCCCTAACCTCTACTTTCGCAGTAGAAGAGCTACATAGCTCTTTAATAAAATACTTTATTCCCACCGGCATCTATGAGGAAATAAAAAGAAAGACAGTACTCCGAGTACAAGGACATCAGGAGAGATTAGCTCACTACATCTCCGATATTAGGGAGTCCTCTCGACTACTACGTGTAAGCTGGAATGAAACACAACTGGTGGACACCATTCTAATAGGAGTGTCACCTGAAGAAAGATCTCGACTATCATTGATGAATAGACCCAATACAATTGCTGATCTAGAACAGTGCAGTATCCATTCTTCAAATGTATGGTACTCAGATCAAAATAGAGAAGCAATGAAAACCTCTGGAACTAATAGACATCAATTGCGAGCACTACTACCTGATGTAACAACCTCATATGAAAGACAAGTTTCTAGTAGACCTCACCATGTGCGCAAAGCTGGTAAGTTAACTGTAAACCCAGATAAAGCGGAAACCAAATACCCACCTCGCAGAAAACCCACCTGTTATAATTGTGGCAAATATGGGCACATAAGAAGAGAGTGCAAAAGTAAGCCATTGGAACGGAATAACCCCAATTCAAAAAACATGTAAGGCAGGGAGACCCGAAAACCTGTGTCTTCCGCAGCTACTCAAAATTGGGTAAACTAAAAGAAACCAGTAATAATAATAAGAAAGAATTATTCTGTAACCAAGTGAAAAACAAAAAAGGTGCGAAAGAAATCGACCCCTATGTGCGAGAATTTCGTGAAAAGTGTAATGCGATTAATAGATGTAAATGGAAAAAAAATCTACTACCATTAATACAAGTCGACTTAGGCGTTACATCCCCCATCGCCTTAATTGATTCGGGATCTAGTAAGACCTTAATCAGCCAAGAATTAGCGGACATGTTAGCTAAACATCATCTAGTAAAACGGAACCAACCTGTGAATATAAAGTGTGCTACCGCTGATAAACGTAAAATAAATATAAACCTGAGCATTACCGTTAAGGTTAAAATAAAAAACCTAAGTTGGATGTTTACAATGTTAGTATGTAAAGAATTAGGACCTGCTTTAATATTAGGTGCAGATTTTATTAGTAAGACAGGAATGATTCTTGACATCTACGAGCGAGAATTTTATTTCAGATTTGACCGTGCAAGAAAACATAAATTTGATAGTAATTAAGATAAACGTTGTTCATCTACTGCACATGTAATACACCAAGAATCAGATTTATCTCACCTAGAACGAAGAGATAGAGTCAAAATAGTAAAACTAATAAAAGAATTTTCCTCGGTTCTTACACCAAAACTAGGACTTACGGACCTAATAGAGTATAAAATTAATCTGAGTGATCAGAAAGTAATACGACTACCTCCGTACAAGTTGTCGCCTCCCAAGATGGAAGTCATGCGAAACCATATCAATAAGTTATTGGACCAAGGAGTCATAGAACCCTCTACGTCCCCATATTCTTCACCCTCCTTTTTAGTACCGAAAGGACCAGATAAACACCGACTAGTTGTAGACTACAGGCAATTAAATAAAAGAATAGAATTTGAATCAATCCCTCTTCCAGACATCCATAGTGCGTTTCATTATTTTACTAAAGCTATGGTCTTTACGGTAATGGATCTGAATCAAGCGTTTCACCAAATACCTCTTTCAGAAGAATCCAAACGTCTAACCGCGTTTGCAGTTCCTTTTAACTTGTACCAATTTACTAGGGTACCCTTTGGAATATATCAAGGAAGTTCCGTATGTAGTAGACTATTGGAGAAGATATTTCACGACATTAAATTTAAATATGTGTACCACTATTTGGACGACATCGTAATATACAGTGAATCAATGGAACAACATCTCAGACATTTGCGTGAAGTGTTATCTCGTTTACTAAGAGCAGGATTAACGGTGAACCCAAATAAGGTAAGTTTTGCAGTCCCTCAGTTTTCTTTCTTAGGACACATCGTGAAAGCGAATGGAAAGGTAAGCATTGACCCCGAACGTACCCGTGCTATTAGAGAATTTGCACCCCCACGAGATGCAAAAGGTATAGCCCGATTTTTAGGTATGGTGAATTATTTCCACAAATATATCCCCCATCTTGCCGAAATAGCAGCACCCCTAAACTCCTTACGAAAGAAGGGAACGAAGTTCGAATGGAGCTCAATACATCAAAACGCGTTTGAGCAACTTAAAGAAAGCATTATATCTCCCCCAGTTTTGCAATTAGCTGATTTCACAAAACCATTCGTCGTGCAAACCGACAGTTCCAGTGTAGCGTTAGGTGCAGTGATATACCAAGAGATAGATAACTGTAGACTACCAATTAGTTATGCATCACGAACACTGAGCGATCAAGAAAGAAAGTATTCTGCATATGAATTGGAATGTTTAGCAATTGTTTTTGCATTCGAAAAGTTTAAACCCTTCCTAGAACATAAAGAATTTCTTTTAGAAACCGACAATCAGGCGTTATCATGGTTATTGAATCATCCTAAACAATTAGGACGAATTGGCAGATGGATATTGAAATTAAACTGCTACAAATTCAGAGTGCAGCATATTAAAGGTACTCAAAATGTAGTCGCCGATACCCTGTCCCGTATGTTCCAGTCACCCACTAAAACTTCCGAAAACGTAGTGAAGCCGGAAATAGCAAGTGCGAACGCCGTAATTACTGAATTCCCCCTTGCCTTTACAAACATTGCCCTATATCAACAACAAGACCCCTTACTGAAGCCTATTTTAGAACAACTTACCCAAGGTATTAAATCCGAGAAGTACGTATTGAGTAAGAATGTACTGTGTCTCAAAATAAGAGACGGAAAGGAATTAAGAATAATAGCCCCGGATGTAATTAAGCCCATGCTAATGGAATACTTCCATTCATCTACCATAGGAGTCCATATGGGAATCAATAAGACGATACATCGTATTCGAAAGGAATATCATTGGAACAATATGAACTGCGAAATAGCTACCTTCGTAAAGAAATGTTCATTATGCGCCCTTAGCAAACCCGCCAGAAATACTCAAGTAAGCCAATTGATATCAGAAATCCCAAAGACCCCTTTTTCGAAACTTTATCTAGATTTCTCAGGTCCGTATCCACGATCCAAATCAGGAAATACCATGTTACTGATATGTGTAGATTCGTTCACCAAATTTGTTTGGATGTATCCCATGCGACGAGCATTAGCGTCGACAACAGTTAAAATACTACAGGAAAGATTATTTAAAGATTACGGTACTCCAGTACGTATAGTATCTGATAACGGTCCGCAGTTTAAAGCAAAAGAATTTAAGAATATGTGTTTCAAGTTAGGGATAGACCATATAACCACTACAGAGTATCGACCGCAAGGCAATATTGCTGAAAGGTATCTACGAAACCTCAAATCTGCGCTAATCGCCTATCATGAGAACGATCACACGTCGTGGGACCAAAATCTATCCTGGATTCAATACGCTTTTAATTCAGCTTACCACGAAGGTCACAAGTCGACCCCGTTCGAGTTACTATACAAGTATCGACCAAACCACCCTTTGTCCACAAGATGGAATATACACGATCTGCTGCCTCCGCAAATAACGGATAAGCAGATAAAGCGAATATGGAACAAAGCCCGCTCTAACTTAAGAGCAAGCTTGGAAAAATCCAGAAGATACCACGAGAAAGGTAATCATAGCAACTCAGTCAGGTACCAAGTAGGTGACTTAGTAATGTACAAGACTCACCCCATTAGTAGTGCGATTGATAAGACCACCTCGAAACTATCATTCAGATGGTGTGGCCCTTACCAAATCCAAAAGTACCTAACTCCAGTTACAGTAGCCCTGTGCGAACCTGCAACTCAGAAATATGTGCGGAGAACGCATATTTCGCAACTAAAGTTGTATAAGAAGAAGTGACGGTAGAGTATAACGTAAAAAGAAAAAGGAATACTAGGCAGTAAAGAAAATTATATTTCTGAATCCACGTAAGAAATGTAAAACGTAGAGTTTGGAAACGAGGCCTGATCAACCTGAGTTCCAGTTCTGCGAAGCATGCATTAATGAATAATCATTAACTAGATGGGTACTAACACTCATTAACTACATGAGTTATATATAGGACTCACAGAAGAAAAGATAGAATTCTAAATAGTAAAGATTTAGAAAGTTACTCTATAGAAGAGAGAGTAAGACAAACAAAAAAACCGGTAGTAAAATTAAGTGATAGAGATAAGAAAGAGTTTTGTGTTTTAATTGTGTAAATATTTAGTGTAAATAGTATGTAAAAAAAAAAAAGGTAGTTCATAAGAATATAAAGTGTACTGTGTTGTAACTATAGGTAATAACTATGTGGACAACGTTGTAAAGTGTACAACAACTATGTGAAAGAGATTACACACACTAACCCCATTCAATATCCCAGTGCCCAATAGTGAGTTAGACTCAAAAAAGGCTTAACCGTAGCGTGCAATTTAAGCGGTGGAGTATGTGACGATTTAAATAAAAGAAATAATCAAGAAAATAAAATTTTTAAAAATTAAGGTTGCGAGCTCTTAAGCCATTTAAATCTCACTGTATTAATATAAAATACCTGTATGTACTCAGTATGAGAGGAAGCAGTAATTAATTAGTTATTTAGAAGATACTCTAATAAAAAGATAAATTGTAAAGAGTTATTAATATCGTATTTAACCCTTTGCTTGTAAGCAGGCGCTGTCCTGTTGATTCCAGACTCGACATGTTTTCCGAGTCTTGTGTGAGTAAGAATAAGATAAAAAAAAAACTAATGTTAATAATAAAAAATCTGAAGACATAAATAGTCGCTAAAACAACTGATTTAAATTATGTATATTTGTTTAGGGATAGTTTGTATAAATAAAAAAGTTAACTTAAATATAGTTAGGAACTATATTCTCGCGCGGAAATTGTCCCACTAACTTTTGCCCAGTACCAGGCGAAGGGAGCGGAATTTCTCTCTCTTGCAATGGTGACTTCGTACAGTGTAGACGTAAGAGCTGAGCTCTTAAAATATGTGAATTATATTTTGTTTCACCTTAAGATGGTGTACCAGAAGTAGCTGTTTAAAGCATCTGGATGTGTTAACTAATATAGTCATGTAAATAGACAATAAATTTAAAGTAAAAAAATCGAAACGTAAAAAAAAAGTGTAACACAAGATGACTTCGTACTTCAAGAAATAACAACAATTCCAAAGTCATACCTGGAGATGTGAACTATCAGAAGCCACAAACTCTACTGCACGTGACAGAATATGCAGATCAGGACATCCGAGAATCTACAAGATCATCGTAGATATCTACACAACATATTGTTCAACCTGCGAACTTTGGAGCCCTTTTCTGATGAAGACCAGACAGAGATGACGACGTAGCTGTTCCTGTTTCCCAAGACGGATACCCCAGGACGAGTCTTCTGCATACCAATTAAAAGGTGACTCGATAGCCTGTCTATCGAGGGTTACTAATATTTGTTACACAACACATCTTGAAAGAGACTTTTCAGAAACTATTAACTTTGTAAAGACTTATAAATTAAATCTAAGAATTTCATGTAACTATTCTAACTTCATACGTTGTAACAGTTTATATGCTAATGTAGAGTAATATAATTCAAGCAATGATACCATTCTTCCAATGGTTGTATAAAAGAAAGTCTTGCAAGCTAATATCATGAAATGAGTATAATTAAAAGTCTTAACTACAGAAATACAGAAAGTTGACCCGGATCCGAGGTATAACTATATAGAATCTAGTTTGATCCCAAAGTTTAAAGAAACCTTTCAAATAATTTAATAATTTAATTAGTAATGTCATGGGATCTGTCAGTAAATGTTTTTAAATGTTAAATAAAGAGAAGTCTTCTTGTTACACACATATGAGGAGTGCTTAAATCAATTGTATACCTTGCCATTGTTTCCTTACACAGTTAGTAAGTAATTTGTTATATTAAGTATTTGTGATCAATTCTGTTACAACGTAGGCAGCCCATCTAATTAACGGAGTTTAATTACGAGGGGTTCCCTGGATTTGTAACGCGGCGAAAAGCAGTTACAATCGCGGAAAACTACCTCGCTTTTACGTAAATATTATTTTAAATGAGACAATTTGTATGAGATGTTTGAAAGTATTAGAATCCACTAGACAGAATACGGTAACATTTCCTGCTTCATTTTAACGAAAGAGAAAAGAAATAAGATAATGCAAGATAAATTAAGATTATTATGAAACCTATCAAAGTGTTTGGTACTGTAATGCGTGTAATGCTGTGTCTACAAAACATGGAAATAAATAAAGCTGGATTTATAGTAATTATGCTTGTTGTTTTATTCGGTACATATCATGGCTTCAAACGAATATGAAAATCATTTTCCTTAAATTCATTATAATTGTAAAATACATGATTAACTTACCTTCAGGCTCCAACACATAACATTGTCGTTTTGCTTGTTTCAAATTGATTTACACATGCACAGAAATTTTATAAACATGGTAAACTGACAAAAAAATTACTTAAACAGGTTGTTAGGGTATGTACGTATAGCTGATTAAATTTACATTGATTTGGTTAGAGAGGCGCGTATGGCTCCATCAGCTGTGTTAATGTTAATTTTTGTTTTCTTTATTAGCAGACAGTTTGTTTCAGATAATATTTTAAGTTCACTGAACCAACAGTAAACTGTACTCAAGTATACACAACTCTCTAATGTGGTTAGTATAATATTATAAGCCGTCTTTTGAATTAAGTGATTGTGCGTGTATCTTCTTCTTCAAGGCCGTCTTATCTGGGAAGATAAGCCACCATCACGGCAATCCGGATTTTAGATGCAGCTGCTGTATACAACCAGGAAATACGCTTTCCGCCCCGACTTGTGCCTTGTATTTTTCCTTGTATTATTTTGTAGTATTATTGTAGTGTTATTGTAGTGTATTATCCTTGTATTATTGTAGTAGACACTGATATTTTTCTCCTTTCATCGAGTGAACTATGATATTGACGTTTCTGTACTTTTATAATATTCATTACTTCCATTTTCTTCCTTATTCTTCTCAGTACTTCGTCGTTTGTAGCTCTATCCCTCCAACCAGTTCTCAAGATCAGTAGCGTATCTAAAATTTGGTTGGGGAAGGAGGTCCATGGTCGGGTCGGTTTCATACACAAGGAAAACGAATTAAGACAATCAACATTACAGTCTTTAAAGTAGCTGAAATTACTCTCATTAAAATAAACGGTAATAGCACAATAAAAACACGCGTTATTGAAATATTGTTTACGAGATACTTATTGACTGAATTGGTTTTTCTAAATGTCATATTTCAAACGTATAAGCTAATGCTGCGTAATAAACCTGTTTCTATATTTAAAAAAGTTTCATACACAGCTGAAACTCTTGTATATTGGCGTACACAGCTAAAAAAAATAATAAAACAGCCAAAAAATTAAGAAATTAACAAACTTTGTCAACTTTCTCGACCCAATGAAGGAGGGTCCGGTCCCGTTCCCCCCCCCCCCGTAAATACGCCCCTGCTCAAGATCCTTCTGTAGGCCCACATTTCAAACGTATCTAGTTTATTTAAAGTCTAGGCTTCCATACTATAAAAAAGGCATTGAGAACACGTAACACCCCAACAATCTGATTCTGAGATTTAGACTAAGGTTTCTGCTACACAGAACTTGCCTCGTTCGACTAAAGATGCTCTTTGCCTGACCTATTCTTGATTTTATCTCTTCTGTGTAGTCAGTTTTTCATTGACTAAAGTACCTATTTGCTCACGCGTAACGACTACATTTCCCGGCTCCTGTGTCTGGTTGTAATCATGAACTTCGTTTTTTATCAACGTTTAGTGTCAATCTGGCCTCCACCACACAATTAATTAATCGCTTTAGATCCTTAAGGCACTCAGCTATCAGCACTATACCATCTGCATACCTCAGGTTATTTATCAATTTCCCATTGACATTGAAACCCGCTGTCTCTTCAGCCAGAGCAGTATGGATTGTATCTTCTGAGTATAAATCAAACAGCATCGGCGATAACACACATCCAAACATCACGCCGGATCTCAGCTTCGTCTGATAGTTCGTCTCCTTCTTTTATTACTGCAGACTGTTAATAATACAGTTGTGTAAAAATTCATATATCTGAAGTCTTACTTCTGAGAAGATGCATGACAAACCTTGTCAAAACCTTTATTATTAAAGTCTAAGAAACACACACAGTTTTATAACATCCATGCTACGCTGCATCGACGGCAAACAAAATCTCTCTGGTCTCCAAGCCACCTCTGAATCCAAACTGTTTTTCACTGAACGTTTAACCCTGTTCCATATCAGGGTGCATCTCAGTGGAACACTGGTTGGAAGTAGAATCGAGTGGCCTATAGACAGACAGACAGACGTTGCAAGAGGCGTCTTGCGTCCTGTGTGTGTGTGTGCCTTGTCAGATGACGCCAGTTTCTTCAAGTGCAACGCGGTCATTTTTTCGCAGCACAAGGAGTAGTAGGCGGGTTTCCTTTGCACGATGTGGCGTGTAAGTAAGGAATTCGTTGATTGCTCAGGCTTGGCTCCACTGATGAAGCGCAGTTCCGTGGCTTCCTTAAGGATTCACCCGCAAGAGCTTAGAGTCGTGATGGCTCTCGCAAGGAGACATTTGTACACTTCGCGGTTTCCCGTGCTTAGGACAAAAGCGCAGCCAGTCGGTTCGAGCTGTTTCTGTTCTGTCTGAGCTGAATCACTAGACTAGCTAGCCGCCGCCATGGGATGTTGCCCGGCTTCTGCCAGGCAGTAGTTCAGAGAGGGTCGTCATGTCGACGGTAACATACGGTAATACTAGAAACGAGTAACAGTTAAGCATATGCAAATAATGCAAACACGCCCGTGAATATATGAGCACAAGCAGACTTAACATGTGTTGTGTATATGTGAAACGTGTAGTCCAGCTCGACTTCTGCTTGCTTGTTAACCTCGAAACGGTGTATGCGACGTACCGGCAGATTTTTCATTGCCATCTTCCGCTGTTAACTTCTCGACGTTTTAGAACAACGAGGAGAGTTGGCAAAAATAATCTGGCGAACCAGAAAGATATAAAATATTCTTCGGGGGACCAAGCAGAATTATTCGCGAAACTCAACTTAACCATAAATATAAAATTATAAATATACAGTATTTGTATATTGTTCCCTCTTTTATATTCCTTATATAAAATTGTGTGTTCGCGCGCGCGCTTATGTCTGGCTGAAATTAAGGAAATAATACAAATATAATCATTAAAATTTTTTAACGTTATCATTTATATTATAAGAATTTTTAATTTCATCACAGTTTGTAAGATACCAATTGCAATTGGTAAATGTTGTACCCTATTACGCATGTTCGCGCCCACGTGAACTCATCTATTTCTACATTTTGATTTATGCTTGCACGTTTTGCGCATTATATTGATTTCCATTATTCAGCTTCAGAGAAAATTGCATAACATTTAGGCGATGGGTTCTAAATAGTTTATACTACATCTAACTTAAGCCTCAGAAAGTGTAGGCCTAAATTACTGTAGGATTATCGGTTATAAATCGATAGACTTAAAATGCATGAGGTAGACGTTACTCCAATATTTATTTTAAACCATGTTGTAAGCACATACTCAACTAGTAATGGCTCGTATTTTTCATTATTCATACACGTATTTTATTTTCGTGAACCCAAAAGTTTCACGCAACGAATTGTCACTATTGCATTAGATCTGGTCGCGTACTCTTATCGAACCCAGACTGCTTCAGACGTTTCGATAAGCACTTATCCTTTAAAGACGACATCCTTCATTTTTCACCTGCGCTTCGAAATATTAAATCAACACTGATACTGTCTTAGAACACTGAAGCAATAATTTGTTTTCCAATCATTTTCTCAATGTACTCAACAATTTAGAGTTGACTGTTTGACCCTCTGTTGTTCTTTCTGACTACCCGGATTCCACTTCATCACTTCATCGATCAATTTGTTTGTTCAGCATAGCTGTATCATGACATTCTCTTGTCTTTTACATCACTATTTATCTGTTAACATGATAATGTTTTTAGGCTGGGGGTCATTCCACAAAATGCGTGATGCAAAATGTGTAACGTCATCGAAAAATGTAACGCTCCAGGTGATGTTAACACTATATTTTTTCCACACTTTCGATTCCCCACAGTCTAGAAATCTTCGGTCTCTGTCGTTTTAACATGATAATGTTTGTTATATAGTAAATATCAACATAGAACATCGCTGAACAGGAGAGTCTGCAGTATATGCACGTTATACGTTTCAAAAGCCTAAAAACATTATCATGCTTCGATGTTTCGGTTTCGTCGAAATTTTAGTTTTTACTATAACCGATTTTTCTGATATTGAAAATGCGTCAGATTAAGCCTTCGCACTTCCACAATAACTAAACCTCATCGGGTCATCAGGAAATACAGTGTAATTCAATTTTGTAAATAAATTCATCAGTTTTTATTATTTTCTGTGTCATTCCAAGATAATAATTTTTAAAAATAAAAATTTATTTCTTTGAATTTTTATCATGATAAATGTTTTTAGGCTGGGGGTCATTCCACAAAATGCGTGATGCAAAATGTGTAACGTCATCGAAAAATGTAACGCTCCAGGTGATGTTAACACTATATTTTTTCCACACTTTCGATTCCTCACAGTCTAGAAATCTTCGGATATCAACATAGAACATCGCTGAACAGGAGAGTCTGCAGTTTATGCACATTATACGTTTCAAAAGCCTAAAAACATTATCATGCTTCGATGTTTCGGTTTCGTCGAAATTCTTTTATTTTGACATGATAATGTCTTTTGGCTGGCCATCATTTGAAAATTTCTGTAACGCTGTAAACTGTAACGCATCACGCTGCATGACGTCATTCTTGCGTGACGTCATTGGGATTGTTGTAAATAAACGTTTGTTTTGATACGTCGCAATATATATAATGTGTTAAAAATAATATCACTGCAAACAATTAAACCAGATTTATAAAGCGTCCTGAAAGTTTAAAATCAAGTGTTAGCACAATTTACCAGCCGGGAATCGTTAACTAAAACCGCGACCGCTAACATGCTAACGTCGTCGCAGATTAAAGACCTAACAAGCAAACAACACTGCATAGCTGTAGATAGGTTATTGGGGTTATTGTCTCTAGTTAATGGTTGTCTTCGTATGTGATTCAGCTAACGATCTATTCATTAAAATATTTGTCATCGTAAATGCAAATCTACTGTTCTTTATATTTAATTACTCACCGCAGAAATGTGAAGTATAACACAGATACATAATGTCATTGGGATTGTTGTAAATAAAGGTTTGTTTTGTGTTGTGGTGAAATACACTGCTGCTGGTATATAGTAACCATAACGTGACGACTGATTATTATGGTTACTGACTGACTGATTGTTTCCTTTCTGCAAATGTTGCGTTTAGCTGGCGGCCGAAAGACATTATCATGCTCTTTAGCTTTTGCCACTAGGCAGACGGTACTTGAATTTTTTTTTATTTCTAATTGCTGCTTTCAGTTTTTGAAAGGGTTGGTAGCACGATGTACACTTACGTTTGTACTCTTTTACTCTGTTCTGATGTATGTATTTGAGCATAAGTAATAATATAAATTATCATTACTTAAGTAACTATAAATTTATAAAACACTTCATATAATGATATATTTATTAAATTACAAATTTATTCTTTTAATAGAAACTTAACACCATTTTATTGCATTACATCTTAATTACACATATTCCAAGTAGCTATTCAGATATTATTGAAACACTTCTTTCATCCCTACATAATTTCCACCGTTTTCAAACTTATCATGTATTCAAGTTGTAGAGCACATGACTTAATTGAGACACCTTAAGATTTAGGGAGTCCCTCTTAGGGACGTAGTGAGTTCTTTGATAACTCTGAGCGGTCAATTGGTTTATATTTTAATACACGATAAATGTAGTACTGACATTTGTTGTTGTAGCCATTATTTTTTCCAACTGACGTCATCTCTGACCTTACATCCATCACTGCGTACATGCTGACGACGACGTGGTGAATCATAAGTTGTTAAGACGACAATCCACACACTTGATCAGCACTCGTCGATTAATCATTCTTAACACTCGTCATTTAGATCTTTGGTGGAGACTATACTTTATCACTCTATTTACTTTACCACGGAAGTCTCCACCATCTCTCTACCAACTTTCTGCACCAACTTTTTAATAATTCTCTCCACCGACTCTCCATTAACTTTCACTAAACAAACATTTTTGGCGCATCACAGTAATTATGTCAAAATAGTCCAAACAGTAACTCCTTTCATTCTAGCGTCGTTCACTGTCATAGGTGCGTCCATTCCTCCTGGAACCATTTCTGGCCCAACCCCGACGTCAAAGCTGGTCCTTTGATTGGATATGACGTCATTCTTTATTACTCTGTGTAAACGGGTTTCGGATACACTCGCCGTCCTGAGAATTAACTTGCTAAACTGTAATGTCTTAAAAGTGTCTACTTTGTTACCTTTTTTTAAGTGTTTTATATACTGTACTTCCTTTTGTCGTTGGTATTTTTAAAGTTACAATCGCTGTTTCGCTTTTGTATCACAGAATTCAATAAAATTTTGGCAAAATATGCGATTCCCCCTTGTCGTGTGGCAAACATTTCTATTACTCAACAGTCACATCAGTACATTGACACAAATGATTTTTCGTTTTACGTGTAGTGTACATGTGAAGGAAATGATTTACGGTAGATAGTTTTCAATAAATTTTATTTATTAAGAAGTGAAATCTGTATCGTACGAGAAGAAAATCGAAACTTCTTGAAAACTACTGACGAATGTGCTCGTAAGTACGGCATAAATATATATGAGGATCATAAAAAAAATCGACAGAAACCACTAGCCGATGCCTTTTTATTGAATGAACAGAATGGGTTCAAGAAAGAGAGACCAACGAATAACAATATTACAGCGGTAAAGCAAATAATCGAGAAACGAAGGGAATGCAATTTATAAATACTCTGGCGTTATTGCTTACGAAAAAGCATTCGATCGACTAATAGAAATATGTTGCGTAAAAATGTTGCGTACTCTATGATAATGTTACGACGGTTTACTGATCGTCGTATGGTACAGTGGAAAACAAAATACAAGACACCTATGAAACCACTAATCACCAGGTTTAATTAATCACAAATACAGTTTAATAAATCGCCACGTAAACTGAAACTGGGCGTCACTGAATGCTTATATTTATACCCCGCTGAGATTCCAGAATAATCCATATGACGCGTCAACACTACTAGAAAACACTAGAGCGTAATTGCTCGCGGCCTTGAAGACAGCGCGCGCGGACCGCTGAAGTCAGGAACAGCCTCGGTCAGGGTGACGCATATTAAGAGTGACGTATGTACACAACATTACAGCTGGTTCTGCCGAGAAACATGTAGGACGTTCTGTAACGGCGTAACAATGAGACGAGGGTGCAGTTTTCCTCTTAGATTGTTTAACGTATGTAACACTCGGACGAAGCGATCAGAAAGTAAAAGATTGAGGGCAACCCGGAAATAAAATTACATGTTCCAAACAGATGTATAAATACTTTGCAGTTTGCTGATGATGAGGTAACACTTCAGAAGAGCGAAACGCTCTGCAAAACTCTACAGCTGCTTGAACTAATTATGTTAGAGAAGACGAAGGTTATGACCTTTACAGGGAAATTCTCAGTAGCCTACATTCCAAAATAATAGTCATGGATACAATTTTAGAACAGTTGTTACATTTCAATTTTCTGGATTGTGATATAATTTATGAATGGGATGATAATAAGAAAAAAGTAAATACATATCAAATGATGTGTGGGTCGATGAAAAGAACATTGAAGAATAATTCATATTCAGTTTATACGACTTCTGGTACAAATACGAAACTTTATAAAATAAAGATAATACCTTTTCTCACTTTTACGATAGTACCTTTCTTCTTTCTGGTGAAGCTTGGGCGATAACAAGGATGGAAAAACACCTCATATTAACGAAATGAAGTTTTTAAGATCAAATAAAGGTTATCGGAAGCGGAATTTAGATACAAGGACTGAACTAAACATATTTTCTATGAATAATTGATCAGGAAAAAGAAAACAACAGTGGATGGAGCACGTTTACAGGATGGAAGGTTAAGCGGACAGTGGAGTATAAGCCGATTGGGAAAAGATCCTGTGAATAGAGATGGTTGCAGTGAAGGCGGTACAAGCTACAAGCTCATACCATAGGAGACGAAATCTTCGACACGATGGCACAGTATCTGCATTCATGTGGATAGGATTTTTAATTTCTTGAATAATAAGCAATATGGGAAGTTGTTAACTTAAAAAAAAAACAAGTAACATTTTATTCAAATCCAACAGAGAATGCCCCAGTTTTTCCCGTTATCCCTTTTTCTATAAGTTTTTTCTCCGTTATTTTTGAATGTAACAAGTGACTCTTTCTTCGATGGGCTTCTAAACAGCCGTCATTCCATCGCTGAGCTTTGCTTTTCTACCCAACCAATTTGCTTCCAGTTGTAAAGCGATCCTAGTCATTCTGATCACCCGCTTTTTCTTCATTTTATCAATCTTACTGTCTAATACTGTGTCCACATACTGTTTGTAGCTATAGTACGGGATTTACCGTTATAAGCTTCGAGGTTACGTAATAGTAACAGCTCTTCCCCGCCCCTCGCCTTCCAGCGTTGTCGCACGTTACACTTGGTTATGCGTATGCAAAGGCGGGGAGGGGAGGTCTGTTGCAACACTGTCAATACCGCAGTGGCCTCGAAGCTTATTATGATACGTCTCACATAATAGTTAGTTATTACTGTCCATTTGTCAGTTAGTACGACAAACCACCCTATGTTTTTATGCTCAACTCTGCTTGGAAGCGTTCCCGTTTATGAATTTTCAGATTTTTATTCCTTTGGTTTTTAGCGTATTGCTATTCTAGTCGATTCGGTATAGTTTTAGTGGCATGTTTCATGATCGGTCGTGTGCCCACTTTATACATCTGGGCTTTGACCATTTTGGTTCTCAAAAGCTCAATAAGTTTAAGATACCTCCAATTCGACTTACTCTTTGCCTGGAATCAAATTCTGCATATATGCATATAATTTATAATTTATTGCGTATGTACATACAATTCACAACCGGACAGTCGCCCCCATACACGTTTAATTTAATATGTAGGGTAATTAAAAATAGCAATAGGCTAGTTAGATTTACAATCTGTTGATTTCACATAAAAATCGAAATGCCTTCGCATTCGCCTCGATACGGAAAAGATCAGTTCCCAATTACTGCTGCAAACATTTATTAATATAATTAATTTCATCAACACGATCACTATAAATTCTCTGTCAAAGATGAAGGCTAATCGGTTAAAGTTTGCAGTCTTCTTGGACAGTTAGGTGTATTCTCGATCACCTCTGCTAAATCAGCTCGCTCTGTCTAATCAAACCATACAGGTTCGCAGTTAAACGATTAACATCGACGATGACAGAAACCGTCATTAGTCGCAAATGATTTTTAACCTCCACACTGTAGTTGCGCTGTTGCCGTGTTTCTAATATCAGCGCCAGCTTCATTTGAAGGTTCATTTGATGAAAATTTTAGCAGCAACGCTATGAGTCCAAGTGGACTGAATGTGAGTTATGTTACTAACGAAACAATCTGATCATCGCAGACACGCAGTACTACAGATCTAAGGACACGTTATTAAATCAAAGCTTTCCAAAAATTAAGGCAGTTATGCGTACAGTTCACTCTGTTGCTCCTAAGTCAGTATCAGAAATTGTATTTAAATAGAGCGCCTTTACTACGCATCACAGATTCCACAGTTTATTAGAATGTCCCGACAAACACTATGTGCTACGTTATTTTACAATTCTTCGGGAGGCTATCTTTACAGACATACCGGGCGTCATTGGTTTTCATAATACAAGACATATAAATTAACTTTATAGAATATTGAAACTTTCAACTTGTGAAACTTACTTGTCTTTTCTTCTCGTACGCATTTCGGCGTGGTGTTCGCCTTCGTCAGCTTTAAGACAGACTGCCATTAATTTGTAACGGTTTTTATTTTGAAAGGTATAGTAGGGGTGGTGTGTGGAGGAAGGGGATTGGTGCGGGGATCCAAATTGTTGTTAGTTATTTGTATAATTGTGTCAAAAAGTGTGTGTGATTTATACTGTAATTGGTCGTTAAGTATGTTGTTTGGTTGTGTTGTGTGGTGTTTGTATATTTCATATTGTTCTGCTGTGTTAAGTTTTCGACCTTTGGGTAAGTAGTGTAATATTTCAAAATTAATATCTATGTTGGTGTAGCTGTGGTTTTTTTGTGTGTATGTGTGTGGCAAACGCGGAATGTATATTGTTGTTGGATAAAGATTTTAGGCGTTCAGAGTAACGATATGAAAAAGATCTTCCCGTCTGGCCTATGTAGAAACTATTGGAGTTATTACAATTTAATTTGTAAACACCTGTTTTGTTGTATTTGTCTATGTCCGTGTTAGTAACATTGATGTGTTTTTTGATGGTATTGTTTGTTCTGTATGCTATTTTGTATTTGTGTTTTCTGAATGTGTTGGCGAGTTTGTGTGTGTTGGAGTTATGGTATGTGAGTGTGATGTATTTAGTTTGTAGTGTGTTGTTGGTATTTTGTGTTTTGTTGTTTTTGTTTATGATGTGTTTGTGTAGTTTGTTTATTAAATTAGGGTTGTATCCGTTTTTTATTGCTATGTATTTGATTGTGTTGAGTTCGTCATTATAGTCCTGTTTACTTAATGGTATTTTAGTTAGTCTATGGAGCATATGGTTGAAGGCCGCATGTTTATGTTGTGTTGGGTGATTTGATGTGTTGTGTATAACCATGTCGGTTGTGGTTGGTTTTCTGTATATTTTATACGTGTGTGTATTGTTAGTTTTGTTAATTGTTAGGTCCAGAAAATTTATACTATTGTTTTGTTCAATTTCCAGTGTAAATTTTAGTTTGTGGTGTATTGTGTTTATGTATTTGTGGAAGTTTTCAACCTGTCATGTTGCCTTTGAATAAAAGTAATATATCATCTACATACCTGTGCCAATAAATGATTTGGCACAACATCTGCTGCGAAACCAATCGTATTCTGTTTGTAAGGAATATTGTCTGCAAAGAACTTCACAGCACTTTGATATCACGTGTTATTATAAACAACTATTAATATATTATAGTTGTGTCGCTGTGTGGAATTGCGTCAGTTATTACGTTACCCTTGCTCAGCACAAGTATTACCATACACAAATGTTTTACGCACGTTTTGTCTGTCTGTCTATCTGTAGATTCGCCATAAACTTAATTAATTTATTTTATGTGTGTCAATTAATCATCCCTACTTGTCCTTCTCGGTAACGTAATCTATTATTCTTGTCAATTTTGTTCTACCACACTGCTGGATAGACTACGTTAGCTACCTCTGAGTGAGTCGGGACACAGTTTTTATGAGTTTCGTTAAATGTATTAACAGGCCCGGATTTTGGTGTCCTGCCGCCCCTAGGCACTATAGTTAGCGCCGCCCCATCCCAACAAGTAACTTCTATATATTCAATTCCTCTTGACTGCTGAAAATAGTCATTTCAACTATCTCTATTGGGAATATCTCATTTGATCTTAAATTTAAAAGGGAAATGTGATGGAACTGTGAAAAAGACTACATTTTTTTAACTTTTATTAATATTTATTTACGTGTACACTTTAGTAACATATAGATTAGTTTTACAACAAGTAATATACGTAGGCCTACTTTCTTTATATAGGTTTATTTATAGACCTACATGGTTTGGTGTTATTATCAAACATAGTAAAATCGATGAAAGTAATTTAAATTGAATAAATAGAACAAATAATTTAAGAGTGATTGAATAAGATCCCAAAGTACACAAATGGCTTGATTTCACATTCTTGCTTTCGTCTTGCTTTGTTCAGTGAAAATTTTTCAATAAGGCCTTCAAAGTTCATTTGTTCACTGTTTAAAAGTTCTGCCTCAACATGCAGGATTGAGAGTGAGTTGAGTTTTTCCTCATTCATTGTGGATCTAACACATGATTTAATTCTTTTTAAAACGGAAAGCGTACGTTCTGCCGAACAGTTAGAGATAGCTGTACACAAATACATACGAAGAGCTATTGCAATATTTGGAAATGTTGATTGAAGTTGCTCTTGTCGGATGAATAACATCATATGCAGTGGGGCGTTCTTAATATCAGCATTTTTTATTAGTCCAGCAAAATGGACACATTCATTAGCAAATGACTCTTCAAGATCATTTTTGTACAAAGATCGAAGTTTATTAGCACGTTCAATGACAGTTCAGATGGCGTGGTAGACAGTTCCTTAAAGCTACAAAATTTTCCGCTATTGAGTCATAGACATTTTTCCTGCTATGCAACTCAGATTTTCTAATCGGTCGAGTACTGCATAAAACGTGTCCACCTTGAACTTTTCTCTTCCATGAAGAATAACTTCAGGCTCATTGTTCTCATCAGCCTGGTGTTTTCATTTTCTTTGTCGTTTGTTACATGACTCATAGTCCACCTCACAACGTTTCTTTGCTCGTTTTTCATATTCATCAAACATTTCCCGCAGGAAAGCAATAAACGTGATTAAAGACTCATACTCAAGTATGATCAAGTATTACTACTTTTTCAAGTGAAGTATCAACTTTTTGGAGAGTTTGACTCACTTTCTCAAATCTGTCTAAAATGTCACATCACAGTTCCATCATCAATGTTGTTTCAAGTCTGTTCAAAGACTTCAATAATCCCGATGCTTCACTCCTTACTAACGGTTTCTCATTAGTATCATCTTCGTAATGCTCCAAAGCCAGTATCACACTTTCTAAATTCCCGCACAGGCTCTTACAGGCCTCTTCTCTAGCGCTCCAACGGTATCAGAAAAACGCTTGAGTGTTTTACTTTTAGGTTGACTAAAACTTAGTAAAGTTTCCCACCTCTTGGTAGATGCAGTGAAAAAGTTATACACATTTTGAGTTAAGTTAAAAAATGCACATGCTTCCGGACAACAACTTGCAGCACAAGTGCCTACTAGATTAAGAGAGTGTGCTGAACAAGGTACGAAAATGCTTTCGGATTTTCACCCTTGATGCGCGCTTGCAAGCCACTATATACTCCTGACATATTGCTGGCATTATCATACGATTGTCCTCTACAGTCAGCAATATCAACAGAGTTTTGACTCAAAACAGTCATCACAGGTCACAGCATTAGCTAAATTCTCTGATTTATGCCCGGGATGAGGCAAAAATAAAAGAAAACGTTCAACGGGATTGCCATTTTCTTCTGGAAATCTTAAGACAAAGGATAATTGATCAGTGTGACTTACATCGGGTGTTGAGTCTACTATTATGGAGTAGTACTAAGCTGGTTTTCATCGTCAATTATGATTTTTCTTACTTTACAAGCAAGCAATTCGATTACCTCATCACATATAACTGAAGAAACGTTGGAGGTTCGTCCTGAGCCTGGATTACCGAATCTGTGAATGTGATCAGCTAGAAATGGATCGAATTCAGATATTAGTGCTAAAGACGTCATATATTCACCGTTGTGCAGAGAACCAAATATTTCATCATCTCCTCGAAAGGGACGTCCTCGACTTGCCAACTTTTTTACAACAGCAAATACTCTTTTCAGTACATTTCTCCAATACTTTCTTTCGCTATCCACATACGATTCATAGCGCTTTTCTAGAGTTCCTAGGCCTTTTCGCCGTGTTAACAATATCAGTTCAGAATTCATATGTTCTTGAGAATTTTCATGAGCAGTTAATATTCTCCCAATATTTTTCCAGTCCGATACGCCTTCAGTGGCTAACTTAGAAGCTGTGTTTGATTTTCCAAATAACCTACACGAAGCACAAAATACTGAGCCTGTACTTTTTGAGTAAACTAAATAGTCTCTTGAAGTCGATTCGTCATTTAATAATTTTCGGTTAAAGATTCTTATGTAAATATAATTAAATAAATAAATATAATTACGTAAACATCTTGTCTTACTGCCAAAAACTCTTTTGGAATTTTGAAAGTCACATTCCTTGTTCTGATTAATACCTTTGGGTAAAAGTATTTAGTGTCATTAGTATTTAAGATATCTGAACATTTATTGGTTACTTCACATTTAACGTCAGTTTTATTAGCCTCGTTCAATTTAAAATCCACACTTTTACGCTCACTGTTTTAAGTGTTCATAGTTTTCAGAATCAAAACCACTATTATCTACATTAGATTTTTCAAAATTTTCACAACCAGATGCAATATCATACTGTTGACACGAGTCTCCTTCCACATTATTTAGTTTGTCTACAGCTTTGAAAAAACTGTCAACCTTTTTAATAGTTTTTAAAAGCTTAGTCTCTTTTTCACTTCGTTTGCAAGTTTTCGATACAACGATCCACTAAGCTCTATCCTTTTCTCACTCATTCTTTGTAAAAAATAATAATTCACCGCTCATATATACTTACTACTTATACTGTTAGAAAATAACATAGTCTTATATATATATATATATATTGTAATAATACTAACTATTACAAATATAATTTAATTCTGATTGTGTGTAGTAATGTAGCTAATGTCTCCTAGTCTTCGTTATGCACTCACTGTTGGTCTTCACTTTTGTAATAAAACAATAATATAATCGTAATTGTAGTAGTGTTCTGGTATAATATTACCCAGAATAATTTTTATGGTGTGTATGTGTAGTAGTGACGTTCCGCTCTGGGAAACGTCGATTTGGGTATGTTCCTGGTCTTTGTTGTTATCAAATAAACTCTGTGTGTATTGCTGTTGTAGCAATTTGAAATAAAATAGAAATTTAAAATTTATATTTATAAAAAAAAATAAATTCTGAAAAAATGTTTTCGGTGTATTTATGTTCTTAAAATTTAGAAATAAATCGAGGTTGTTGATTGTAATTAAAATTATGATGATATTGTGTTTATTCTGGTAATAGTTTTCCTTTCTGTAAATTTGTTGAAAAGACAATCCAGTTAACTCCAAGTTTAGATGAAAACGGCTCTCATCTTCTTACTCTTGGAAGGTGGTAGTTTCGCATATACTGCCTTTAAAGGTTATTTAGTTTCCTTGATTAATTAACTGTTATGTCCTTTTATAATAAAAAAAAACCAACTCCAAGTTACCAAAAAACAAACAAAACGTTTATTAAACAAAAATAATAAATTTTGTCGATTAAATATCGATGTTTCAATGCCGTATCGACTCGCTCAGGGCCGGTCGATATTAGAAGTTTTACATTCGTATGATAAAAATAGGTTCTTTAAACGGTTATTAATATAAAGTCAGAGAAGGTCAGGGAAGGAAAGTATAACACTTACAATTCTAAAAATGTCTTAAATTTAAACAATACAATGGTAGTTATTACTAATAAAAGTTTATATATAATTGTATTCAAACCAAGTTGCAGCCCACAGTCGTGTCTTATTGCGGTGATGATATTGGATCAAAATGGCCGCCTGACGCATGCGCGTTGTTCGCCTTCTAACCTGGATGAAGTACTTGTTGGAATAAATATGTCCTTTCTTCTTTTAAATGTTCTTCGCAATTGTATATGATCTTCTGGGGTATAGTTTATTGTCACTGGTGTATGATGGATTAGTTCACTTGGTGTAAAAATGTTGTTAAATGGGTATATCTACTGGTGTTTATGTGTGTCAGTTTAACCTCGAATTTTCACTTGGTATTTGGTGCGATTTCAGTGTTATTTCATTTAATTAGTTATATGTGATTCCGTTTATTGGTGTTATGTAGTTCATAGGTCAACTTCACCACTTCACAATAATTAAAATAGTTAAAAAATTTAATTTTACACAAAATGATTCCGAACTCTGTTATAACGTAACAGCCATTAAAGGTTGGTTCTATTAAATATTCACATTAAGTGCTCTCTTCAAGGTATAATAATGAACTGTCTGGATTTCCTTCGTCTCATGAAAATCTTAGCCTATATAATATATCTCATACATTGTTTCAAATCATCTTAACTTCCGACACATTTTAAAATCGTACATTATGCTCAGAAAGTAATTTCGTTATTAGTTAACTGTTTGAAATATTAAATACATATTCGTTTTCACTATTCTATTCTAATTATTTTGATAGTAATTAAGTTAGTGTTACAAAGTTTTATCAGAAAATTATATTTCTTACATTTTTTGGGAGGTAGGCCTAAAATTATACTTCCTGTCTTCTAAGTAAATAATAGCCATTTTCCCTAATATAATTATTATTCTATTAAATCTGAAATTGGTATAATTGTCAATTCTCACTTATTTTATGGCAATTTAGTATATTAATGATGGTTTTTTAATACAATTCATTTGTATATGACTCCCCCTATGATAATGTCAGTGAATCTATTTCAGTTTTAATGGTATTTTATTAGACCAATAAATAATTTTACTCATAATGACCATATCTTTAGAAAGCCTTATTTACATAGTATTTAATATGTTGAGTTTATCTTGCCTAAATATTGTCAGTTTATCTGGCTTATAAGACTATGTTTGTTAATTATTTGCAGTTTAAATTCATTATATTGCATAGATTTGATGTGTGGCTATTTGCAAAAATGTTTTATTAATGTAGTTATTTTATATCCTTCTCTGACTTCTGATTCTTATATATTTGATTAAAAATTAATTCTTTGACTGGTATAACAGTAATTATTGATTGTATAGTTAACATATAACACCTCTCTACATAAAACTGGTGTTCTGAATAACATTGTTTTGTATATTACCTAATAACATAATTAAAAGTATTCTATAACATCGGAATGATATCTATTTTTAGATAGGGCATTCCTAAATTAAAATGAACAATAAAATAACAAATTATAACACTAATATTTCTTATGAATAATCCTTACTTATCTAATTATTATATGTAATAGGAACCTAACATCCTGGTTACATATAATGGTTAACATCTTTTGCTACTTCAACATTAACAGTTGATTCTGTAATTCCCCATTTTACAGGATTTATGCCCCCTCTTAAAGTATAACTCTGGCTATCTAAGTCATATTCCATTCTATGGAATGTTCATACAGCTTTAGTAGCTTTTTATTAGTAATATTACTATTTCATTATCAAAGTAGACACTGTTCACAAAACTTAAAGTTTATTACTTTGTACTGCAACTCATGCACCTTTTTAAAGTTTATTAGTTATAATTTGATCACTTACACTTGTCCATGGTGAATTATTAATATATTTACTAGTCTTTTTCTAGTTTTTAACATGAAATATTCAACCATGGGGGGACTGTGAAGATTTGTTTATACAAACTAAATAATAACTTTTTGAATGCACTAATATTTAATACTACTAACACTTTTAGTTTTTTGTCAGTTTTACAGTGATATGGTTTTTTGGGGTGTTATACTTTCTCTTTGGACATTCATTGATTTTGGGGTTTTTGGGGTTCTTTCCCTATGGGGTTTTTGTTTTATATGGGTCGTCTCACTTCTTTCTTCTCTGAGTTTGGTTATTCTTCTTTCTTCTTTCTTCTTTGAGTTTGGTTATTCTTCTTTCTTCCTTCTTCAGTATTTTTAATTATTCTTCTTTCTTCTTTGAGTTTGGTTATTCTTCTTTCTTCCTTCTTCAGTATTTTTAGTTTTGATTATTCTTCTTTCTTCAGTAGTTTTGGGTTATTCTTCTTTCTTCCTTCCTCTGTAGTTTTGATTAGTCTTCTTTCTTCTTTCTTCAGTAGTTTTGGTTATTCTTCTTTCTTCCTTGTTCAGTAGTTTTGATTGTTCTTCTTTCTTCATTCTTCAGTAATTTTAATTATTCTTTTTTCTTCTCTGTTCAATAATTTTAATTATTCTTCTTTCTTCTTTGTTCAGTAGTTTTGATTGTTCTTCTTTCTTCATTCTTCAGTAATTTTAGTTTTGATTATTCTTCTTTCTTCAGTAGATTTGGTTATTCTTCTTTCTTCAGTAGTTTTGGTTATTCCTCCTTCTTCTTTCTTCTGTATTTTTATTTATTCTTCTTTCTTCCTTCTTCAGTAGTTTTGGTTATTCTTCTTTCTTCTTTAGTTTTAATTATTCTTCTTTCTTCTTTCTTCAGTAGATTTGATTATTCTTCTTTCTTCTTTATTCAGTAGTTTTGATTGTTCTTCTTTCTTCATTAGTTTTGATTGTTCTTCTTTCTTCATTCTTCAGTAATTTTAGTTATTCTTCTTTCTTCCTTAGTTTTGGTTGTTCTTCTTTCTTCAGTGATTTTAATTATTCTTCTTTCTTCTTTGTTCAATAATTTTAATTATTCTTCTTTCTTCTTTGTTCAGTAGTTTTGATTGTTCTTCTTTCTTCATTCTTCAGTAATTTTAATTATTCTTCTTTCTTCCTTAGTTTTGGTTGTTCTTCTTTCTTCAGTGATTTTAATTATTCTTCTTTCTTCTTTGTTCAATAATTTTAATTATTCTTCTTTCTTCTGTAGTTTTGGTTATTCTTCTTTCTTCTGTAGATTTGGTTATTCTTCTTTCTTCAGTAGTTTTGGGTTATTCTTCTTTCTTCCTTCCTCTGTAGTTTTGATTAGTCTTCTTTCTTCTTTCTTCAGTAGTTTTGGTTATTCTTCTTTCTTCTTTAGTTTTAATTATTCTTCTTTCTTCTTTCTTCAGTAGATTTGATTATTCTTCTTTCTTCTTTAGTTTTGATTGTTCTTCTTTCTTCTTTAGTTTTTCGCTGTGTATGCCCTTGTTTCTTCTGGTCTGGTTTCTTTGACGGGGTATATTAATTGCCTGCTTCTATCTTACCTGGGTAATTTTGTTATTAACATTTTTAGTTTCCTGGGTTTTTAAATTTGTATTATATTATATTATTTGCAGAATTTTTCTTTATTTAACCTTTCTTGTGAAGATATTAGTAAATAGATATAATAAAACATCTGGATATTCCATATATTAAAGCTTTATCCATGATCATTGAGTAATGTATTTGTGTGGATTATCTGTCACGCTACAATATATATATATATATATATATATATATATATATATATATATATATATATATAATAGTCTAATTCTTGCACTTACTCCAGTGTTCCTGACAAGTCAGAAAATAACATAAATAAAAAACGAAAACAAATGATCACTGCTACTGTTGCTAAGAAATGTGCACGACTGAGGTGGGGGGGGGGGATTTTACGACCTGTGCCTGTGACTCACTCACTGATGGTGACGACAAGTGACGAGCGGCATGTGCTCCCCATCGATGGTGCTCCCTTGCTCCGATCCACAGTCGTATATACAGAATGATGTAATAGGCATTTTGCAATATCCACTTATTTTACCATACTTATTCAACTAAGAGTGACTAATCGTTGTTGTTTATATAGTCTCAAGCTGAAAGAATCGCACTACATGACTGCACCTGAATAAACAGATACTGTAATGTCTAGCCTATACCAGGTCATAATAATGTCAAGTTGCTGTGATAAACATGAAAATAAAAGTATTACACCAGGTGGCTAAAATAATCTGTGTTGGGTATGAAGATTGTTGTGAGCTGTTGTTACTTCTACACCTCTGCGGTCTTAAAGTTCGAGCTCTGGCGAATCGAAAACATCGAGCCGACACCACTGTTCAAAACATCAAATTCATGGAACTCCATATCTAGAATGCGGGCGCTCTCGCAGTAGATAGAGCCAATTCATTTGGAGTTTTTTTTTCAGTGTAAGCACGCAGTTGACTGATTGAGTTCGTAGGCGTTTACCGTGTAGCGTTCTGTGTGCATAGAAATATGGGTTCAAGTTCGGATTCTGAATATGTTTTTCAGAAACAAATTACTTCATCCCAGCCAGACACGCTGGCTTTCCTTACATATGGTTGTATCTAGACTTCTAGAACAATACGATGCCCTAAGACTTTTTTTTTATTGATGCCACGGGTAATGATAGACTTTTGGCAAGCAACACAATTTTGCAGAAATTAAATGATGGTGAAACCACCGCTATTGATACTTACTTACTAGCCAACGTCCACCCTTGGCTGTTGAGCCATCAGGCGACGCGCTAACCAGTAGCGTCGGGCTTCGGCGATCTCGGTGTCCTCGATTGCTATTGATAGGCCCAGTGTCAATACCGTGTTATTCAATGATATAATTAAAGGTTATTTCAAAACCATTTTTTTTAATTTGCCCATAGGCTTATGCAAGTGCCCAATACAAATACTGTAAATAAAAACCGAAAATATAAAATTTTAACAAATAATTTTTCACCTCGTGCCACCCTCCTGAGCCTGCCGCCCCTAGGCATGTGCCTAGTGGGAAATCCGGGCCTCTGTATTACCCGAAGTGGCAAATCATGCTCTGCCACAAAATTTGCAAGGCGAATTTCCGTATCATTAAATTTTGCTTTGCTATTAATGCTATTAACCATTTGCTATTAACCTAAAACTTAGCACATAGCCTTTTAACAGTAGCACAGTTAGAATACTTACGCTGTTTCTTTCCACTGACATGTTTTATCAAGTCACTTTCCCCGATGTAATTTTCAAATCATAAACAAACGCATTGAAGTAAAGCGTTTTATGGACGTTATTTATTTTTCGGAAGCACCCACGGAACGTTTTTCTTTTATAGATTCACAAGTGTATTTTGTAATACATTTAACTTTTTATTATTTGGTCTGACACCGAAACTCATTCCCCGAGTCTGAACCTAAACTCATTTTGGTATAGACGCAAGAAAACCGCTACAATGTAAATAAGAATACGTTCAACTTACGAATGACTTGCATATAAACAACACTTCAACAACCTTAATAAAGATTACACAATAACAATAGAAATTATTTTAGCCACCTGCTGTTTATATTTTTATTTTCATGTTTATCACACTGATTTAACATAATTATGTTACGGGCTGGTTTAGAAATTGCTTGTTTATTATTTTGCAGTTATACAATGTGATTCTGTCAGCTTGAGACTAAACAATAACATCATAACATACGTGGGTCGTCTTCGTAATTGTTGTTACTTGAATCTGAAACACCGGATATGACGCAATACGCAAAAGCAAACTTTGGAAATGTAAAAAGATATTGAAATGGAAATCGGATAAACTTCGTATTTTCTGGGATGTTTTAAAAATTCGCAAGTTCTTTCGAAATTTGGTCCTGCTGTTTACTAAGCTCCGAGTGGTGGTAGCGATAGGGTGGTGTTGCTAGCTCGATGGTGGGAGTACCGATGTTGTGATTTACATTTATATTGGACAAACAAACCGGGACTTCCATACACGTTATATTGAACATATCAAAGACATTAAAACATACTCCTAAATTCTAGTTTTACCACTCATATAAAAAACGTACAGTATACGGACATCAACACAAATACAGACATTATAAAAACCAACCCGTCCTAACTTTAGACACTGGATAAAACGTTTCCAATCCAACACACTATTTTAACATTACACAACAGCACCAGCAATCAGAATACAACAGAAATCAGGATCAGTTTCACACTAACATTGTGACAAATGTCATGACATGTGTATGTGCGTCAGTTACTATCTTTCTATTTGTCAAGTTATTATAAAAGTGATAATGGAAAAGCAGAATCAAGACGTGGCAACAGCAATAAGTCCGAAGTGTACTTTTATCGGGGTTATATCAGTTAAAAAAAAAACAGGCCGATCGACCACCAAAATAGTGGTAAGAAAAAGGGGCATCGTCATCATTCGAACGCTATAAAGAGTGTGAAAGAAAACAGGAAGAAGCCTGTATTGAAGAGAATGTAGAAACGAAGACCGCACAATCTTCAATAATGGACAGTGAACATAATTACCGCAATTAAATTGACGTAGAACGTCTGTTTTTAATTTTCTTTAATTGGTCTTCGGAAAATCCAGTGATGGTGATTATAAAACACTGAACAAGGAAAATTACAAGATAACAAACGTTGCAAAGTGAACAGTTGGTTTTCCCACGTGTTTGTTTCGATTAAAAAAACGACCTCTGCTCCCTGACCTTTAAGAACAGGGTAACGGGAGTTTATTATTGTCTTATGACATTTTAATCAAAAGAAACTCTTATAATACAACATCGTCTCCAGATTCGTTCGATATGTACTCAAACAAATCAAAACATTTTCGTAAGTGAACGATTCATAACATGTAGATAGAATACAAGAGTATGATTCCGTAACGACCAATAAAACCAACACTTTTTACAATTATGGCGACTAGAAAGTGCTATTAATAAATAATTTTCATTGTGAAAATAAAACTGGTAATGGTTATTAAGTTGTGTAACAGGACGAGAGAGTGCAAGTGTTCGATCAGTAGCGCATTGCTGCGTCTCGTCTTATGGTCGCGGTGACGCATGTTTCCGAAATGTGGATGTGACACGACAGAGTGTCAAACAACACTTCACTGCTTGCTTTTGAAGAGTATACATCATCTTATCGTCAAGCAGAAGAGGATCGCCTCGACCTCTACACATCTGCCATGAAGAGGCCATCACAACAAGCAACTGCAGCGGCAGTTAAGAAGAAACCGCCGGACCAGCGATCACCTCATCGCCAGCGCCATCATCAAGCTGCGATGGAAGTAGACCAGCCGCCTTGCCAAGACGAAGACAACTCACCACGCACGACTGGGACCTGCCACACAGTGCAGGTAAGTCGGTTAGGTAGCGCTACCCAGCGGAATCCGGGGAGTCCGAGATTAGGACTCACTAATAGAGATGCGGGTTGCGCCGCCACTGTGACGGTGTCACAGTTCGGCCCCCGGATACCCGCTGGGCAAAGAGCTGAGTTAGTCAGCATTGGACCAGCTGATAGCGTCCCTGAAGCACTGTACGGCAGCGACGAGCCCCCGGCCGGCCACTTGGACCAGTCGGGAACCCTACGACTTGCGCGGAAAGCCGTGCTCAAACCCGCGCAAGTTCGTGAAAATAATCAGTCCTTGTTAGAGCCACCAGAGCCCGTAAAGGCCGGACCTTCCGGTTGCACGGCCGCTAGTCGGCCAGGCAGCCTCAATCCTCTACCGGGGTCTGACTCCCCCGACATGGAGACCTCGGCTTCCACCGACTGGGTGGTAGTAGGGCACGGTGGCAAGCCGAGGAAGTTTCCGTCCCTGGCTTCCTTGAGTTCGGCTACGGACTCGGCGGCATTCCAAGCCTGCGCTGAGGTTGCGCCTAGCCGCACCTCCGAAGGTAGGATCCCGCCGGTGTTTGTCACGAACGTAAAGGATATTATCGGCTTTAGTCGCCGACTCCGCAAGGTCGTTGCGCTGGCAGATAACGCTTCTGTCAAACTCCTAGCGAGCGAGACTGTACGCGTTACCTGCCGCAGCGCATCGGAACACTTGGGAGTGATCCAGTGGCTGGAACAAGAATCGTTCCAGTTCCACACGTACTCCCTTAACCGCATCAAGCCTGTAGCCCTCGTTCTTCGGGGGCTAGACATACAGGCTGATCCGCAGGTCGTCCTTGACGAACTGTGCGACGCGGATTACAAAGTTGTGGGAGCCTCTCGGTTGTATACAACCTACGGCTCGCGTCGACCTAACCACTAATCAGACTCCAGGTGGAGAAGGGAGAACCCACCCAGGCCCTTTTAGAGTTGAAACGGCTTTTCGGGCTCTGCGTTAGCGTAGAGCCCTGCCGTCAGACCGGGAAGATTTCCCAATGCCACAGGTGTCAGAGGTACGGCCACAGCAGCTTCGGTTGTCGGAACGCGCCGACCTGCGTCCGATGCGGACTCGATCACCTAACGCAGGCCTGCGCTGTTCCTGACAACCACAGGTACTGTATTAACTGTGGAGGCGCCCATGCTGCAAATAACAGGCGCTGTCCTGTTTACAAAGAGCAGCTGGACAAACTTGTAAAGCCGGTCCAGCCTAAGCCTAGACATGCTGTGCAGCCAGTAAAATCGGCCAAACCCTCTGAGCCTGTGGTACGGAAACCAGCCCCAAGGTCTGCTCCGGTTCCGAAACCACCTAGTGCAGTGAGCCCGAGCAAAGCTAAACAGGCCACATCAGAAGCCGCGCCCTCGGAACCGGAACGCGAGATACCCGCGTATGCAAAAGTCCCGTTGCCGCAGGATGATCAGGAACTTGATCCTCCACTGCCGCCGCCACCCAAGCCTCGCTACCCCAGATCAGGCAAGAAGAAAGGTAGACCTCAGGCCAAGAACATGGGTCAACTAATACCTGCCACGACGCAAGCCTGTCCGCCAAAAGCCAGAGCGACCACCCGCTCCAGAACCTGCCCCCAAGGCTTCCACCGCCTCGCCCCGCCGCTGCTGCCGCCAAGCGTTCTCCCCAATCATCTACCGATGATCTCGCCGTCGTCTCCGACTTTCTGGCAAGCTACGACTTGCTGAAAGTAGCCCAAACTTTCCGTAAAATCAACGAACGCTTGGCATCAGCCTCGCCCCAAGATAAATTCCTCCTCTTGGTGGAAGCCTGCCATGTTCTTTGTCTGTTATGAACAACGGACAACCACGGCAATCCCTCCAGAGACACCTCGAGTTCGTGACGTGGAACGCCAACAGTCTCGTTTCCCGGCATTCTGAGCTCTTAGAGTTCGTTGCCCGTCACAAGCCCGATGTGCTTCTTATTGGCGACACGCACCTGACCCCGCATCGTCGATTCCGACTACCCAACTACGTGTGCTACCGGGACGACCGGTCGAATCGCGCAGGAGGGCGCACCGCCATCGCGGTGAAGGCGAGTCTTCGCCATCACCGCGTTGTCCTGCCTCAGCGGCGGAACTTCGAGTGCACCGCTGTTGAGCTCCATGGCTAACTCCCGCCCTGATGTACTGGACATTGCCGCGGTCAGGGGCGTTTATTGTCCGGTCCACGTCTCCGTCATTTCGGAACTGTCCTCGGACCATTGCCCCATCAGTGTGCATATAGCTACACAGCACTCTACCGTCCGCGACGAGCGGCGGGTATCGAGTGGGAACGCTTTGGTCCGACGTTCAGTCGCCGCCTACCTGAGCATATACGACTCGACACTAGCCAGCATGTCGACGAGGAAGTTGCCTTATTCGACACAGCCGTAGTCTCGGCGGTAGACGTGTCCTCCCGGATGAAGCCGGGGCTCACGCCCGACTATCAGCGGATCCCCAAAGAGGTGTCTCAGCTCGCTTGCGAGAGGAATCGCCTCCGGAGACGCTGGAGGAGGACTCGTGACCCGGCTGACAAGGCTGCGTTTAATATAGCGTCCAGCAAGTTGCGTCGTGACATGCTGGCGTTCCGTAGACGTAACTGGGAGCTAGCTGTAACACAGATGGATGGCCCTGCCGAGAACCGTAATGTCTGGCGGATTCCCAGTGCCCTAACGGGAAAGCGTAAACGCGCGCCTCTCCCCGCACTGGTCGGACCCGGCGGTCAACCCCTTGGACGCCCCCTAGAGAAGGCAGAGTTCTTGGCCGACAGTTTAGAGCGACAGTTAGCTCCCCACCATACAAAAGAACCCGGCCTTCACTGAGCAAATCTGCCGCGAGGGCTTTCTATCGGCCGGTATCACAGTCCAGCCGGAGCCCATATCCCCGGAGGAGGTCTCTGAGAGGATTGTTCAGCTCAAGCCCCGGAAGGCGCCTGGCCCAGACGGAGTCATGAATTCCGCACTCCATCGCCTTCCGGAGCGAGGAATACAGTTCCTCTCTGATCTGTTCAATATATGTCTCAGACTGGCCTACTTTCCGGTGAAATGGAAAACGGCTACAGTTATAGTGATACCAAGCCGGGAAAGAATTCTTCTCGCGCGGAAAACCTCAGACCCATCAGCCTCTTGTCCGCGACGTCCAAGGTTTTCGAGCGACTGATCCAGCGTAGGACCCGCGACCACCTAGAAAGACTGGACGTGCTGATCCCCGAACAGTTCGGCTTTCGTGAGCTGCACTCCTCGACTCATCAACTGATGAGACTCGTGGAATGCATTACCGAGGCTGGCTACCAGGGCAAACAGACGACTGCGATCTTCGTAGACGTAGAGAAAGCCTTTGACCGCGTGTGGCACGAGGGTGTCCTTTACAAACTAACGGAAGTCCTTCTCCCAGATTGCTACGTTCACTTGATCGGCAGCTTTCTGCGAGACCGCAGCTTCCGAGTGAGAATAGACCACGCTCTCTCTTCTCTTCGGAGAGCCGTATTACCGCTGGTGTCCCTCAGGGAAGTGTACTTGGTCCTCTCCTGTTCTCGCTGTTTGTCAACGACACGCCCCGAGTTCCTGGAGTAAAATTGTCGCTGTTCGCGGACGACACTGCGGCTTTTGCCTCAGAGCCGAACGCAAGTTATGCGGCAATCAAGCTCCATTGCCAACTCGACGCGTATGTCGGGTGGACCGATGACTGGAGAGTTGCCGTTAACGCTTCCAAGAGTGCCGCGATAATATCCTCGCGTAAACGCAAGCGCCCTCGGCCGTTTAAAGTAGGCCCCGTCGAGGTACCCTGGACCAATAGCGTCAAGTACCTCGGGCTCCACGTCGACTCCCGACTCACCTGGCGAACCCATACGCAGTATATCCGACAACGCGCTTCGGCGCAACTCAGTAGACTCTGGCCCATGCTATCTAATCCGGCAATGACCCCCCGGCTAGGTAAGCTCATAGTCAACTCGTACGTGTTGCCCGTGATTACCTACGCCTGTCCTGTTTGGGGATACCTGGCTCGTGGTCATAGGACAGCGCTCCAGCGCGTACTCGACCGGGGACTGAAGCTTGCGTGTAAAGTCCCCCGGAGGTACTCTTCTCGTCTTTTGAGGAGAGGACTCGGTGTCCGCTCTTTTGATGACACCGTGAGACGCCTGGCGCGTAGATTCTATGTTTGTTCCGACAGAGTAACCCACAATTACCTCATTGCCGGACTTGGTAAATACACCCCGCGACCAGATGAGTCCTGGAAGCGACCTCGTTTACTAGCCCCGGTGGTATAATCCACCAATCGCAGGTCGCTTCAGACCCTCCCATAAGTAGGTAAAACATATATAACTTACTCAAACAGACCCAGTGGCAGGAGTCCTTTCTGAGACTCGGGACACTGCACTACTCGAGACTCGTGCAACCCCCAGTTGTGTGTTTGCCTTGTGTAGGCCTATAGAAAGTTGTTAAAAATTCGGTACAATGATGAAAAATCCGAATACATGTGAACGTTTTAACATAAAAATTTACGTAATGTTTCATAGTGAAATTATCACTACTCTACTCACGCGATATATACGCCCAACTGATGATAAAATAACATAATGAACCGTAATTTTCTAATGGTCATGACGTGAGTTACAACTACAGTCACGGAATGTAAACGAAGCTGCTAGTGTACATTCGTAATTAAATCGGAAGCCGTACCTATTCGTGTACACTTGTCTAATTTAAGGCGAATTACGGTAAGTGCTCAGGTAATAAGTAAACACTTTTATTTTGTCACCTGTACGTAAATAGTTCGACAATATTTATATATTTACGTATTATTCTTGTAAAGGTAGGCTATATATTTTTCACGAGGGATGTGTGGTTAAATATTCGAAGGCTAGTTCTTTCCTACTCATTAAGAGAACTTAACCTCAAAAACTAGGATAAAAGTTTGAACCAATCTCAACCGCCAGACAGCTACGGTACTGTACCAATGTTTACACGAAGCGATTTCGTACTCACAAGCACGTACCGCAATTAAAAATGTTCATACTTACAAAACTAATTTGCCTGATTATTTAATACGACTTTTGTTACTAAGTTTTTCGAAACTTTTTTTTTAATTTTAGACGTTTTATTTGTTCCTGCGGGGGGGGGGGAATCATAAATTATCAAACACATTTTTGTAATTCCAGAACACTTTTATTATTCTAATCATTACAATATTCCTTTCTAACGTTACACGGACGCCTTTCGTATTTTAAAAGCCTTTTATAGTGTTAGGTAAACGGCGTGTTTTGTGAAAATGTTTTCTAAAATCGGCGCAACCATTGTTACTAATTAACTTTATAAGAAGTAATACTAGGCCTATTTCATGTTACACTGTATCAGAATAATAAAGTACCATATCATTCATTTGTTTGTATTCATTTCTTGTGTACATTTAATTGAACCCTCCTGTGCAACTATGTCATATTTATCTGACGATGCTAAACAAAACGAAAGGTATTCCAAGTACAGTAATGCGGGCAACAGGAACGTTGCTAAGTTTGGGGACAAATACTGCCCTTCAAAACAAAGCTTGCACGGTTCTGGTGTTCTTGTCAGAAATCAATTTAATTTTAACTTTATCTATTGTTACGACGGTCTAGTGATCGTCATATGGTACAGTAGAAAACAAATTACGTCACTAATCACCAGCTTTAATTATCACAGTTAAACAGTTTGTAATCAACAAAATAGTCTCTTACAATAAATCAAATAAAAATTGTTCACACGCAATAAAACTGTCTACTAATATAAAACACAATTGTATTACAATCGTCCCGCACAATTGTAAAACACATAATACTTCGCCACAATACTACAAACCGCACTCCAATAATTCGCAAACTCAAACTGACTGAGCGTCGCTGAGTACTTGTATTTACACTCCGCCGAGGTTCCACAATATTCGCTACTGCGCGTCAAGAATGCTACTAGAAAACACCAGAACATAATTGGTTGCGGCCTTACACACAGCAGGCGCGGACCGGTGAGTCCGGAACAATCTCGCAACGCATGTTGAGAATCACGTACGCACACAATATTATAGCCGTATTCCATTGGATCGTTCGAGAAACATATTTTCATTTTACCTAATTTAAATTTACTTAAAAGTTACAAATTACGAAATAATTATTCTGAATTACTCATAATTAATTAAAAATAAAAATGTGCATTACATTTAGAAACGTAAAATTTGAGTTACTGGAAACCACATAGCCTAAACATCGAGTTTTCCTTGTGGAAGAGATAAATGGTTGTTTTTTTCATATGAAGAAGTGATAGTGGAGGGGAGTACAGGAAATTGGTCTCACCAGCGACTGGAGAGAACACCAGGAAGTAAGGACCTGTAGAGCTCTCGCCTTTCTTAAGCCAGAACATGTAGAAATTCGAAATTCGTCGAGGATCATTCTGAAGCTGCCGATAGTGAGAAACTCTCTGCGTTTTTCGATTGTTTTGCAAAATGATGGTTGGAAAATGACGAAATTCCTTTATCTATCCGTACGTGTTACCAAAGACAACACAGGACAACCAACGCTGTTGAGGGATAGCATCATAAAATTAACAGCTTTCTTCCGAATCCCAGTAGATGAAACTCAGGCTGAAGGGTGTCGTAGAATGTTTGAAAAAGAAGGGGAGGTCACCAACAGTATGTATATAAGATTCAATTGAGGATGGAAGTAAAGAAGAAAAGATAGTAGGCTACGTCAAGATGGGCGAAAGGGTAGAAAGAGTAACTTCAAAAGAACAAAGAAAAAGGCGATATCAAATCAAATAAAAAACTTAAAAGATTAAAAATGTAGAGAACACACAAAATTGTAACAACAAAAATGAAGATTCTTAAAGCTGATTTTAAACACGCCAAAATGATTGGCAATAATATATTTGCCAAACCCTTTTCGTTTAGACTGTGAAGTGACCACACCTTGTTCGATATCGATGGTTTAGTAGGAACGCCAAGACTCCGAAAAAGTTGTTGATATCCCTCATCCCTTGTATATGCTCTTTTATGTCGTTCAGCAGTACCTATACACAAAGGCTTGTTGGAAAACTGAACTAAAACACATTCATTGGTCTCTCGGCACACTACCCCGAAACCGCACTGTTGCGGGTACACATCATTCTTCCTTTCCGAGAACAGTTTTCATCAGGTACGAGGTTCCGCATTGGGGTCTTTTACATGGCGCGTGCCCATACTGATAAGCCTGTGTTCTGTGCCCCCCAGGTTATCTATGTCACCTGGCAGCATATCTGTCTATAACTGTTCCACACCTACCTAGGCAGTAGACTACTATAAATAGCGCTTCTATGAAAATTTATGTAAGCCATTGCTAAACACATCATAGCATTAAATACATGTTAAACCACAGTTACTAGACTTACTTTTAGGAATAACGTTGCAATTGAATAGGCATAATATATATAAGTTACATTTTTCCTTTCTGTTACTGACAACAATATTCTGTTGGTCTGAATATTCTATACTGGATAGCTTCCAACTTGCTCTCACACTTGATCACGCTTGAGACTGGCTATATCTACGAGCCTTGCTATGACGAAGATCATTCTATACACCTTGCTTAAGGTAAACAAGTTCTTAAACCTAGATGTGTTTAAGAGTATTTTTTAAATCATATTTTCCGTCTATAGTTTCCTTAATTATTTGTTATTACTTTTAATTTGTTAGGTAGCTGGTTATAACATTGTGTTTTCTTTTTTCCTTATTTGTTTCTTGATTTTATAAACAGACTGTCCATTTTAGTTAGCCAAAGTTTACTACGTGACTCGAATCCTTCAAACATCTGTTTACGTGTCTATGTTCTTGATACGGGTTCTAGACTCCCATCAAATTGAATATAGTTCTTTTTTCTCAGTAGTTTTGATTTGAACTGTGATATAGTTTTACCTTTTCCTACCGTCTTCCTATCAGCGAGTTGAAATTTCGATTCCAACCTTCTAATTCATTTTCTGTCTTTCTCCAAAAATATTTCACAAGTTAAGTAATACATCTTCATTATCTTTACTGGACACGACGAGTCCAAAACCTCTGTAAGGCTTGAATGATTTAGGCATATTTCCATACCTAATCATAAATCAGTCGTGCTCTTCTAAATAAACAAGAGCCAAACCCATGCCTGCATCCATCCTGCGTGTCAGACATACTTCTTCACTTTCTTTATAATCACTGACGAAGCTCAACTAACATTCTGAATTTTGAGCTATAAACATCGTAAAATGAAAATAGCACCCGGATATAACCACGTCTGTGGAAAGACGTTCGTTACAGGTAAAATTGCAGTAGTTTCATTGACCGCCTTCACTTATTGAAGAAATCATCATTTCTCCTTCAGAACAACTGAACATAAGCCTATGTTTCGTATTTTTTATTTTCCAAGAGAACGTACACTCGTTTCACTACCTCTTCCAATTCCTGTATACACCTGAGTTAATTGTTCAAATCGATTCCAATTGTTCTAAGTGGTTTAACTCCAATTAAAATGACGCCTGTTGTGCTGTGTGATATGCAACACAAAATTAGTAACTTATGTAAAAAAAACCGAACCACGTATACTTAAAGCTAATATTAATTAACTATACACATTCACATTCTAAACCGTATTAAACAATACACATTCAGTAAGTATTCAGGCAGCCAGTTCGCATGAATATCTGTTTATGTTTGTTGGAATAATTCTTTTTCTTTGTAGCGATACTTCCACATGAATTCACAGAGAAGCGAATCTAGGTGATTCCGGTTAGTTCCGCATTCACGCCTGTTGCGACGTTTAACGACCGCGTATTAACGACTCGATCGACTGCGTATGTGCCCGACTAACAGGATCTATAAAATTCTGACTGTGGTTGACGGTCAAATGGCGAAATTCATTTTCTGTAAATTGGGTATTCCACTGTACGCTCTCCACAAATCAGAATTTATAGTTGTACCAGGCCTTATTCAGGCTCTAATTATCTCAAGCAGGGTTTCAGCGGTTCTATCTAGCACAATATAAAGAAAACAGTCTTTATCTTCGCGGCAGATACCGCCAAACACCCACTGTTGGTTATACACACGGCCGACTTTGAATTTTCTCCGGGATAAACGTGACTCATATACTTTGACAGTTCTCTCCGCTCGTCCTATTACTACAGAATTGTGGGGCACAGAACTGGCAAATACCATGCGCATATAGGCTAATTCTTCCAGTCTGCAACTACACGTGCGTGGAGACATCGTCAGCACAAAACTTTGTAATTGTATACTGTTTCATCCATGCGTAGGTAACGCGTATGACGGTATCAAACGGTAATTTCGATTTTTCTAACCAATTAGCCTTACGCAATGCAATTTCCGAGCTACAGTCTTGTTTATTACACCGCAATCTGTCAGATTTTTTGGACAAACATATAACGTCATTAGATAACGTCTATATTTTTTAAATATATTTGTCAAATATACATTCTGCGATGCAGAATATATTTTTCAAAAATTCAACGACACTGGCTTTGTCAGGAATGTAACGAATTAACATTAACATTCTGCGTAAGAGAGAGAGAGAGAGAGAGAGAGAGAGAGAGAGAGAGAGAGAGAGAGAGAGGAAGGTAGATGTTTAAAGCTACAGTAGTCAAATCACGAACGTGTATTGTAGGTGGGTACTGACAAGGTATAAACAAAATTATACATTGCACTAATTTTCCGTCTCAGTTTCTGTATTTCTTTGGATATCTCCATCTATTGTAGTACGTTTTTTATTCTTACTCCTAGCTCTTTCCACTCGATTTTTCATAGCAGTTTCTATGTGGTGAAAAGGTTTCATGAATTTAAATTACCAGATTAAGATACTATCAGTCATTAAAACATTTCTGTGCATCAAAGAACATTGTAGTTTTACTACCCTTCGAAAAAGTAAACAGGGAAAACAAAATGCGTCTTTTGATTGGCTGTTTAACATCAATTGTCTCTTAATTTTTTCGCGCCATTTCACAGATCTTTGAAAAAACGTTTTGAATCACATTGCCTACCAGCATCTGAAAAAGGAAAGTGATATGTTGTTATGTCTTTGGTTTGGGGGGTCCCGTTTAACGCGAACCACGTCTGCTATGTAACGTGTTGGCCATTTTGCAGGATCTTCATACAATATTTCCACTTTGTTAAAGTTGGAAGTAACGTTACGTTTATTCCAGACGTGCACGCTTCTGAAAAATTAACAATCTGATTTTCAGTGACATTAAGATGTCTAGTTGATGTAGGCTATTAAAAAAAATGTTTTCTTTATTGCATGTATTCAATATTTCATCGTCAGCCGTATTTTTCAATAATACCAATCCTTCTCCTTTTCCATTATTCGCAATGGTTTTTGTAGATGATTTTGACGATGTATGGCAAATCTATGGTGTAATATTATTTTGACTATTCACTGGGCCAGTGGCGCACCCAAGATTTTTTTTCGGGTAGGGGGGGTTTGAAAATTTAGAAACAAGGTGCACAATTTTGGTTTTCCTCATTATTTTCTTTACAAGGAGGGCTTTTTCCTGGAGAAACGAAAATACGCAAATTATAAGTAGCCAATGTCGCAAGAACAGGTAAAAATTAACTTTGCTTCATAGAATTTCACTCATGTACGTTCCACCTATAATGCTGCAAAGGCATACTGCACGTGTAAGAATCATACATACCATGTTTGTAATAATTATGAGTTAAAATCATATTAAGCACAGGCTTAATAATTTGCATATGCTTATTAAATAATTTAAATTACTTAATCAGTAGTCGCCGACTTTATTGAAATAATAATACAATAATCTAGTTAAAATAATCAGACATAAAGCTGTTGCGCACTTTGTAGTGGGGATAAGGCGGGAAGTTTCTCATTAACACGCGCGCGCTCCCCACCACACACACTTGTAGTTTGAGAATGAAGCTGTAATTTTTGTAGTTATGTGTAGTGTAATATTATTTAATTTTATATTTCATGTTATAATGCAAATTTTAAATACAAATAATAATAATTAAATAGTAGTAGTAAAAATAATAATATTAAAAGCATACTGTAATATTAAAAATTATACATTATTATCAAGAAATTACAGAAAATGAAAAAAGTTATTAAACAGTTTACACTACAAGACTATTAAATCTAAACGGTAAATTAGAAAGTTGAACAAAGTGTGACCAAGCAGGCATACATATATTATAGTGTGGTTTACAGCAGTGGTGCCCACACGGGGGGGGGGGATCATAGCGCAAGTTGCGCATTGAGAATTTTTGGGGGGGATTTTTTCAAGAATAACTTTTTAAATCCAACATTGATGGAAATTTTTACCGTGTTTGTGCAACAAACTAAGCTATTAGTAAAAAACTAAAGCAATTGCATATCTTTATGATTGTTTTAACGAACTGGCGGCATAAATGTCTCTACCAGTACAACTAGTAGTAAATTTTGTTTTGGAATTTGGAAAACTGACCCTGGCAGCCTGCAGCAACATCCTGTCAATAAGTCAGGTCCGTGATCGTGAATGTAAAAATGTGCGTGCGTGCGTGTGCTAAGCTTGTAGACCGGCGGGCAGTGGAGTAAAGGGGGCGCGTCCTCAGTTCTTATCTCTGGTCCACCAACCGCGCGCGGCGGTCGTCCACTCGGCCGAGGTCGCAGACTTCCTATCTGGATATTTTTCCCGCCCTCCAGCTGACACCCCTGACCCGTTCGACCGAGCCGATGTTGTTTCGGCTATTGGTCGACTCCGCCCTAAGCGGGCGCCCGGCGATGATCGTATTGGAGCGGCGGCGCTACAACACGCTCCCCCTAGCCTCATCAACATGGTCCACGAGCTGTTCAATGGATGTCTCCGGCTCCATTACTTCCCCAGCCTGTGGAAGCGTGCGAAAATCATTATGATTACCAAGCCTCGCAAGCTGCGTATTGACCCCTCAAACCATCGTCCCATCTCAATGTTGCCAGTCATATCGAAGGTACTCGAGCGACTCCTGCACGGTCGTTACGCGCCCCTGCTGGATGGTTTCATTCGGCAGGAGCAGTTCGGCTTCCGCAGAGAGCACTCGACGACCCTTCAACTCGTTCGGGTTGTTACCCATTTGACGGACGCCTACAACAAGCATCTGTCCTCCGTCGCTGTTTTGCTCGACGTGAGTAAGGCCTTCGATCGAGTCTGGCACGAAGGTCTTCTCTACAAACTGGCCCACTCCCCTCTACCTGCCTCATTCGTTCATTTTCTCCGATCGTACTTGTGCGATCGCATCTTTAGGGTATGCATCGATGGGTCGTACTCATCCGTCCGACCAGTCGCCGCAGGCGTACCTCAAGGATCTGTCCTTGGCCCCGTTCTGTACCTTGTGTACACGAACGACCTGCCTGTTCAGCCTGGAGTCACTCTCTCGCTCTATGCGGATGACGCCATGTACCACGCCAACTCAGCGAGTCTTGATTTCGCAGCTGGTCTGGTGCAACGTCAGCTCGCCGTACTTCCGGACTGGCTAAGGAAGTGGAGGATGGCGATCAATGCGGAGAAATCTGAGGCGATCGCCTTTTCCCATAAATTACCTTCCCGATGCCAGTCCCTCTCCCTTGAAGGGAGCCCAATCGAATGGAAACGGACTGTAAAGTACTTGGGCGTCACTCTTGACCGACGTCTAAGCTTTGCATCTCACGTCTCTCTGAGTCTTCAGCGCGCCAGAGGCGTCAGAGCCAAACTATTTCCCTTTCTCTCTCATCGGAGTTCAGTGCCTGTGCACACTAAACTCACCATCTACTTGCTCTTTCTTAGGGCAATCCTGACTTACGCAGCCCCCGCCTTTGGGTACTACTCAGCTCATCCGTTGTCGCCCGTTTGGAAGCTTTCCAATCCCGAACCCTCCGATACATCTCCAACTCTCCCTGGTTTATCAGAAATGATGCCATCAGGCGAGGGTTGAAGGTTCCTTCACTCACCGAATTCGTTCGGTCCCTTGCCCTCAAACTGTTCACTCGACCCATCCCCACATCCGTCGACTAAGCACAGATGTCGGCCCACCACCTAGACGACACAAACGCCCCCGAGCATTGCTCGACGACCCTCCATAAGCAGTTCACAGAACGTCTGCCCAATCCCCCCGATCTTGAGTATTTTCACACTCCTACTCCTTCCTTCTTTCTCTTTTCCGTGCTGGCGCTCGGTGACAGACTGGGGGGGGGGGGGGTCTGCTCTTGCCCTAGGTGTGCTTAGTGCCACCACTGGTGGACGCTACCTCCTCCTACGCTCTCTTCCGTGCGCCGACATTGCCGCTTGGCAGCCCTCGGCGATTTTTCCTGAGCGCGTAGAGGCGCCCTACCCGTTGTGGGAGGGTAATTCCTACTACTCAAGCGAAAAGTCTTCGAGGCCTCCCCCATTCTGCCGTCGCGGGTCTCTTCGAGGTCCCAGGGTCCAAGAAAAATAACATCATCCTATCCCTCCAAAATAAAATCGATGGAGGTCCCATTCCTTTGATAGCGCGAGAACGCTAGTCAAGGTAACAAGCAGGCAACATGCAGTCCTCGGATATCATCCGGACACTGCGACCACCGGAGCACGACTAGCTGCTGCTTCGTACAACTTGGACTTGGCGCGCGGCGGCAGTCTGCCCGTGAGTTTTACTCTGTAATGCGGTGCTTTGTTTGTGTGAGTTGGGATTGGAATGTAATCTCGTGTTTCGTGATAGTTGTCAAAATGCCGAAAAAACTGAAACAATCGTTTAAGTATAAGTGTATGGAGGTTATGTGTAACACAACTCATCGAAAAGACAAGTGGTTAGAACATTGTAAGAAGAAACACGCCTATAAATTTAGACATAACCTAAACATTAGTTTTAAAATGGTTGAAGTGAAGTCCGGTGACGGCCCGTGGGTGAAATACACTGATGCTGAATCTTCTGCTGACCCCAGTACCAGTCAACATCATAGTTTAGATTCCAGGTATGTAAAATATAATTATTTTTGTCTCGTTCAGTTACTGTTTGAATAGGCCAAAATAGAAACAACTTTATATAAGATACAAAGGAATCGCTTTATTGCGTAATTTTTATTTGGGCTTATTAGCATTTTTGTACTACCGGTAACATTTTATTATATTTGTTGTCCTGTTATTTCCACTAATACGGCAAACATTAAAAATAATAAAATAAAGCTAACAATAAAATAACAACTTTGGGGAGGGGAGAGTTCTAAAATCGTTGTATTTTTTTAGATCGAACGTAACCAGTGACGTTGCTAACGATGACCCTACAACTGAGGACATAGATGTACCATCAACTTCAAGTGCGAAACTCTCAGACGAGTCCCAAGATATAAATCCAACATTTGATATCGTGGAGGGTGGAAATGAAGACAAAATGCAAGCTAAAGCACCTCCTTCGTTTGTGACTTCAAATTTAAATACTAAATTATCGTTACCGCCAAATGTAGAGTTAGAAATCAGTAGCCCTTCAGGCTCAGATCTGAGCCCAGAAAACATTCAACCAGATAATCCAGACCCATTACCTGGTGTTCATGATGTAGAAGACCCTGCATCGTTTGCCAACATCAAACTATCGGCGGAGGAGACAAATTTGGGTCTTCGACTAGAAAATCAAGATTTGTCTTCGATGAGTTTCCCTTCAACAGGCGGAAGAAAATTTAATCCAGCTTGGAAAATCAGCACTTTACCTGATGGGACTAGAAGTAAAAGAAACTGGCTAGTTTATAGTCCGATGAAAGATGCGGTTTTTTGCCTGCATTGCACTCTATTTGCTCTGCCAGGAGAAAGAACGGTATGGGGTAAAACTGGATGCAGAGGTTGGACTGAGCATCGCGGCGATCACTACATAGAACAGCATGAACAATCAAAACAGCATTTATCTTCCCAAGTCGCTAGAATCCAGTGGATATCGCAGAAAAGAATAGACTCCTCACTTGCTGAAGAATCTGACCAACTCGTTCATCACAACAGAGAAGTGTTGTCGGTAATAATTGATTGTTGTCGGTATTTAGGTGAAGAAATGCTAGCATTCAGAAAAAAGGATGTTTCAGAAGGGAAATTGGTGAAACTGTTCTCACTGATAGCTAAGTATAATCCCGATGCCAGAGTGTACCTTGAAAAGATAGAAAAAATCAGAAACCAAAAGGGAAAATTGGGGTCAAATTTTCTCAGTTATCGAAATGTATTTGACTTGATTAATGTTATGAGTAACATTGTAGTCTCAAAAATAGTCAACAATATAAATTTAAGTAACACCTATTCAGTCATCCTGGATTCAATACAAGACATAAGCAAAAAAGATTGCACAGCGGTTTTGCTCCGATATGTTGAGCACCTAGATGAGCAAGGAGCTCCCTCCCAACAATCAGTAAAACCGGAAGAACGGTTGATCAAAGTGTTCACAAGTGGCGACACAACAGGGGAAAACCTAGCCTACGAATTAATGAACACTCTAAAATCCATAGGATCAACCCTAATGGCATGGTGGGGCAAAGCATGGACGGAGCAGGGAACATGAGAGGTCGGTACAATGGCTTAAAATCTGTTGTGTTTAGAGAGAGTTCCCGAGCATTTTATGTATGGTGTTGTTCTCACCGGTTTGCATTAGTGGTACAAAAGTCTATTGATGATTGCCCTCAAATGCGAAACATGTTCTCCCTCCTTCAAGAGATGTATGTTTTCATCTCTGGGCATCGACGTCACCACATGTTTATCGACAATTTGAAAAAGGGCCTAGCACAAAACAAAATGAAAAGTGTAAAACGAGTGCAGACTACAAGATGGTCGAGTAAGAGTGATGCTCTCAAAACTGTGCTAACATGTTACAAAACCATCAAAGAGACCCTCAGAGAAATCTGTCTTGACAAGAAATCTGACAATGACACTAAAGCGTCTGCGAAAGGACTGATCAACAGTATGTCAGATTATGAAAATATATGTGCCATGCACATTGCTTCAACTATATTTAAAGTTCTTTCTCCAATCACAATTTGCTTACAAGCCAAATCAGTTGATTATGGCATGATACCAGCAGTTATCTCAGAGACGAGGGCGAAACTGAAGACATTAAGAAGTGAAAAAGAGTGGGACAAACTTACAAGTTCAATAACACAATTTTCTGATCAGCACAACGTCTCGCAAGTCCGAACTCAGCGAAACCGAAAACGGAAACGCCTCATGGACGAACTTTCGATAGACGAAAAAATTGATGACCCTGTAAAGAAAATGAAGGTTGAGGTTTATTTCCTAGTCTTAGACTCATTATTGTCTCAACTGAATGATCGTTTCCCGGACAGCTCGCTTGCCATGGTTAAACAAATGTCTTATGTTTCTCATGGAGAAATTATGAAAATCGCACATGAATTGGAGACTGGAAAAGACTTCAACCCCGATAAGATAAAAGAGCTGTGTGAGTATTAAAATCATCCACTTGCTGCTGAAGCACTCCAACAGCAAATATATGTTGATGATGCTCTATTAGGGAGCAATTCTCTAATTGCTTCAGAATTGGAGACGTTTTGCAATGTGTACAAAGTCACTCACGCAGACATCGACATATCAGACATGTTACATTCCTCTGAAGCTGAAAGGATGGAGATAACAGAGGATGAAGTGCGAATCCCGGCAGGGGCAGAGGATCCAGATGGCAGTGAAAATGAGGAGGTAAAGGAAGGAAATTTACAAAGTGAGAAACATAGGATGATGGACCAATGGATAATGAGAGGATTCATTAGACCATTCAGGTGTGTCCTTAACCTTTCGGCTCTACCTAATCTGACAGTGATGTACCGAATATTGTTATCTCTTGCCGTGACCAGCTGCTCTGCAGAGAGAACGTTGAGCCGTTTGAAAATAGTGAAAAATCGGCTTCGGAACAGCATGGGAAACTCTTGGCTGTCAAGTTTGTTGATTCTATCCTGTGAAAACAACGTACTGAGGCAGATACAAAACGAAGAAATCATTAACAAATTTGCAACCACAAGTGTACAAAGAAAAAAGCTGCTTTTGTACAAGACATTTAAACAAGGTGATAACTAATGTAAATGTATATTTTTGCACAAACATATTTTTCCTATCATAATTTAAATTACATTGTACGTTATTTTTGCGTCATTTCATTGTATTGGTTTTAATAGTACAATTATTTAAAATGTATTTTTAGTTTAGCAACACATTTGTTAAATACAGTTTGCTAAGTAAAATATTTGCTTGGTTTTTAATTACTCCATTACCCTTTGAATCTAGCCTGTTTTGTTCAAAGTAATGACATACAAAACTTCTAAACAATATTATTAGGGCTAATGATAAAATTCTGTAAGCTTAAACTGGCCATCCACGTTCCAATATGACCAATATGTTTTAAAATATATCTCTCAAATGTCTTTGCTTCTCATCCACACCCACACCAGTGTAGCGCCTTATCTTTTAAAACAATGATACAATTTAAAACAACTTAACAACTGTAACAATTATCGTAACTGTAGTGTAGGATCTTGTTTTGTTTTTCATGACTTTTTTAACTAAAATAATTTGTATAGGCTTCAATTGGGGGGGAGTGCTGAGAATTTTTGGGGGGATTTGCGCATTGGGCCTTGGGGGGGATGGGCACCACTGTTACAGTAACAATTTTCATTATCTAAGTAATTCAAGAAGACAAGATAAGTGGGCGTTATGAGCATGAAGCCAAATCTTTAACTTTGATTCGTCTCGACCAATTTAAATTTACAAGGTTACATTTTAAAGTCAAAACAAAGGTTGCAGAAGCAGACAAAACAAATGAAATTTATTCGAAGTATTTAGGTTCAAGTTTTGACTTTTAGTGCTATTTTAATTTTTTCGTTAAAGGTGACTGCTCACAATTAGCTGTCAAAAAAACACCTTAGCGTTTGGGTAGTTGCATTTAATTTTACTAATAGCCTGTTTGTAAAAAAAAAAAAATAATAATGAACCCCTTAGAAGTTATCTGCTTAAGATGATGCGGAGATATTAATTTTAGAAAATAGCCTAAAATCGACCAGTTTTTGGCCCTTATCTCGCGAGATAAAATTAGCACCTAGATATCTAAAATTTTTGGTGTGGCTATATTTTCCAAGGTACTTTTTTCAGGATGGAAAAAAATTGTGACCCACGCGCGCAAACGTTCTGCGAAAATTTTTGGTTTATGTATATGTATAAATCAGTGGCCTTCAACTAGGCCCGCGACTGATTACGCGGGATCTAGTGCTAGTGTCTAATATACTGTATACCTCAAGATTACTCTAATATGAAGTTGTGATACTTACTTGGAGAAACAGTAGTTCTAGGAAATTCATAATGATTTCAAGAAATGTAGTATGGTATAAAGAAGTTACATTCGTACAGCAGCTAACGATGAGTTTTGAAAACTATTATGTGGGCAACCTGTCTAAATAATCGCAACAATGAGTCCTTTATTTCACTAACCATTAATTAAAAAAATATTACAGGCATTGCACAAATGCAATGCACAGAGAAGGGCATTGAAAATGGTTCAATAAATCTAAAAAATATATATATTTATGTTCATTCACCAATCAATGAATTCATTCTTCATTTACCAATATACAGATTATAAGTTAAATGTAGTCGCATTCATAAGTGAAGTTTTATATGTGTACTACGTTTTTGACAACAAAGAAGTACTTTCTATGCAAACTCACCGGTTCCCATTTTCGATCACGCACCAGCGATCGGGTGCAAATGTGCGACACGTCCTTATAAATATTTTCAATGTTAAAAGAACGATCATATTGACGACATTGAATTCAACTAATAATTTGGAAACAACTTATATTTGTAGTTCTTTTAGTTACCCTGATCAAATTCTCTGCGCCTAATTCCCAGATATTTTGTATTTTACTGACTTTTTAACTGTATTAATTAGAATTAAATATAATTAGTTATAATAATGATATCATGTTACATTATAATTATATACTTTAGTTAATTATATGCATTATTTTATTAGTACTATTAGTATTACCATTAAACGCATCATTATTACTTGTTATTATTATAATGATTTCATTGCTGCTATTATTGGTTGTTATTATGCATATTATGACCGGCGCCTACACACACACACACACATTTGATGCTTCTGATATTGAAGGGTACACCCATGAGTACTTTTCAGGTACACCAGCGTTTTTTTTTTAATTTGCTTCTTTTCAGAAACATTCCTATAAAATACTACCAATCTATTTGAAAAGTTGAAACTTGAAGAATCCTAACCAATGTGTTAACTTCTAGCCTGCTTCTGTTGTCAAACCATTTACTTTACAAAAGAATATTCTTTCCATGTTGTGATATCATCAAATTGTTGCTTATTGACGTACCTTTCGCTATTTTTCACTTTACTTACTGATCAACACACTCCGAAAAGTCGCTGAGTACTAGGGGCACACATTTGACATAATATCCCTTAACCTTGAAGAAAAGAAGAGAACGATCTTTCTTTGTGAACATAATCAATTCATTTGATTAAATCCAAATTAAATCCAAAGCTTTTAAGAAATCTGAAGGTTTTGGAAAACTTTAAAATTTAGCTTTCGTCCACAAATTGCAGTATAAAACTATGTCTGAAAAATTCATATAAATTGCAAGTATTGTGCAGTAAACAAATTACTGTAGCTAAATATCTCCTTAAAAATAATAATAAAGTAATAAATAATTAAATATCTAGCATGCATCTTTTTCCATTATTTATCATTCATTAAAGTCTTTACAGTAATAAAATTTAAACTATTATAATTTAAACTGATAATACAGGTTCCATACTAAAATATCGCAGACAAAGAAGTGTGTATACCTAGAATAGAATTCAGCTTTATAGGCCTATACACATTAGTGGAAAAATCAGAATCTCCCTTATTCAACCAGTAAGATTCGAACTTTCTTTATATGCCTCCGTTCATTTAACAGGACTGAAAGTAACAAACGGTAGACAAATAGTAGGACTCCAAGCCTTGAAACTTATGTATATCCTATCTACAACAAATTTTTTATTTAATTATAACTTATTTCCGTAAGATACATTATAATATTTTAAACTATTGTTCATGTTTGTTTGACACACTTAGTATCATAAATTTATGTAGCTGTTGATAAAAATCAGATAAAAATTAACACAAGCGCTCTTACAAATAATTTCAATTTATACTCACAAGAACCAGGTATATTATCAGAAATGGTATCATGACTTTTATCAAATGGATTTGACTAATTATAGTAGCTTATAGTAGACTAATTAACATCAGCTTTCAAAGCAACTCTTATCAGTTGAAATTAACTATAGGCTATACCTCCATCCATAATATGGCACATGTGTCTGTATCACTTAAACAAAGAAGCATACACTGGCAGTAGAATGATGACAACACAATGGGTTTACTGAATGCTAACTGCGGCAACCCCAAGTCCATGAGCCCACAGGGTTCTACCTTCTAAGAACACATTATCATATAAAGCCAGGGGTGTACTTACGGAAGGGGGAACCTGACCCCCCCCCCAACAGAGGGTCGACAAAGTTGACAAATATTGTTAATCTCTTAATTTTTAGGCTGTTTTATTTTACTTTTTTTCAGCAATACACACTAATATAAGAGTAGCTCTTTTTTAAATATACAAACAGGTTTATTATACAGCATTAGCGTATACGTTTGAAATATAGGAAAATCAATTCAGTCAATAAGTATATGTATCATCATCTTTACACCTTTTCAAAAAAAAGTGAATATTGTTTTGTGTGTAATAATAACATTTGAAGTAACACCAGAGAAACCATTGCTCACACTATTATAACAGTTTTAATAAACAACACACATGCGTTACAATTTTCCAAGTTTACACTGTCTAGTACACACTAGCACTGTTACTTTGAATTGTATTTATGTGGATTTTCCTACCATTTTTGCATTATAATCTTCATGCAGTACCCACAACTTGTGTGTAAAACGGAGAATCAAACTGTCCAAACAGAACCAGAAATTGGGCAAAACGTAATTGGACCAATTGTCTCTAAACCATAAACACATAAATTGCATCCAACATAACTACAGCTCTGGTAAAAATATCATATTTACTTGTGTAATTTACGCACTTTTTTGCCGTTTTTAACCAGCAAAAACATTGTTTGTGAATACGCGGGGAATTACATCGTCTAGTACATTTCAGGTTAAAATGTTTTAAGATTATAACACATTAAGCGGAACTGTAATTTATTTCTAAAAATATTTTATACAATATAATTATAAATTTCTTTAATTTAAGGTCGGTTGAATATTAGAATTTTCATTAATTTTCTGGAAGGCTTCCAACCTACATTCCGTAGTAACACAAATGATCCCTGTAAAAAAAAGAATAAAATTAATTCATGTATGTATTTACAATTGTGTTTTTACTTTTGTGTTAATGAATACTGTATGCAATGTAACTTAGGCCTACCTTTTCAAATGCGTAATGCGTTACCAAGTTCCTTTCTAAATCAGGATATTTTCTATCCTTTGGTCCTCATAAAACTCGTTTACCACTATCAGCAATGAGGAGAGTATCCTTTTGTTTTGGTCAGTGACGAACTTGCCCCTCACTTCCAAATTCTCTTCCAGCAGCACGATTGCCACTTTCTTCCGCGAACTTTATTATGCACGTTTTAAATACCATTGTAAAACTATTGTATTTCGATGTAGGTGAATTCATATTACACGATGTTACTACCAGTTAGGAAAGGATGATACGACCTAATTTGTACGACTGTAGGCCTATACCAAGGTCTACACTGGACGACAGGAAGTGACTCATAGACATTCACAGCCCCTTGGTAAAGTAGGCTTCCCGGAAATTCATTCTCCATTTATCATTACTAAAGTGGCATTACTAAGAACGCATTTATCACAGATTTCATAAAACCTAATGATGTAGGCCTACTATCTAAATACAATTTCCGCTTAAAGTATGAGGTGGTTAATAATATGCGTATATTCTGTACAGCTAATGACATAAGCTAAGGCATTCCAATGAGAAGTAGGGTCTACAGAAACGTAACTATGGAAATTCCTCCGCATTATCTATTTTGTTTCTCAGAGGGCGTAAATTACTCGAGTAAAAACGATGTAGCCTATAGGGCTACTGCAAGCTTTCGCTCAGTTAAGTATTGTGTTAACTGTTATGTTAATTTGCACAAAGACTAAAAAATGGTGGGAATGCAAATTAATGTTAATGAAAGGTCACATTTTACTAATGAACAGAAACATGTTTTATACACATGTTTATCATTTGTCGAAAGCATTAATCATGTTTTTATTTGTATTGAAAACAAGTGTTTGTCATATCTCTAATTCCTTGAAGAGCTCTATATTAAAATACTCTTAATGTGAAACATACTGGCAACAGAACTTATAGATTCTGATTATCAATTGTAATATTTGTCAGGTAACATTACTTATGAGCTGCTGCTCTGTGTTGTATGCCAGGGTAAAATCAACTGGAAAGCGCACCTAGGCCTACAATGTGTGTGCACAATGTCTTTATAATTTGTTTTGTGTCTGAGCATAGCCAATTATAAATCATACTTTTGGTTCATTCTCAGAACGTACAGAACTGAAATCTGGCAGTCCCAGATTTCGGACCTAGGTTCTGGTGTCCTGAAAAATTGTTAAAATGCCATAGATTTAGACTTTAAAATGTTTTACCATTTTAAAGCAACAATCGGTCATTGAAAGTAAATACAGATGTGAAAGATAACATAATGTTTGTTACAAAATGCCATTTTTCAAGCACTTCACCTAAACACTTTTTTCAGTTTTAAATACTAAATAATTTTTGTTTTTCATCTGAAAGAAGAAATGAACAAATTTCTTGATTATTTCTTATAGAAGAAAATAAGAAAAAGTATTTATTGGAAAGTATTTATTGGATTTAAACATAGAAATTAAAGATAATGAGAAACTACAGTTTGGGATATTTAGGAAAGAGTCGTATTCTGATATAATTATACCAAGAGAGTCTTACCACCCATATAGATATAAAATGGCGGCAATCAATTCATTTTGTTACAGAGCTCAGAAGTGTTTAAAAGAGACCGAATCAAAAGATAGGGAGTTAAAAACGATAAAGGGAATTGTAAGTAATAATAATTATAACACCAACATAGTGGATAAAGTTATGAGAAGGGTTAACATACAAAAAGCTAAAATAGAACCAGAACAAAAGAATTATGCAGGGTCATTGACATACATAGGTTCACATACTAGAAAAATTATAAAATGTTTTAATAAATATGGAGTAGATATAGCTATTAAAAAATGTGAAACGGTATTTGATAAGATAAGGAATAAGAATATAGAAAAAATTCCAGTATTACAGAAAAGCGGAATTTATAAATTAAAATGTAAAGACTGCAACAAAGTGTACCTAGGTGAGACAGGACGAAAATTCGTATGCAGGTTGTCTGACCACAAACGTGGAGAAGGTAATAGAACAACCAATTCGTTATATGCAAGACATTTCATAGAAGACAACCATAAGTTTGTTAATCCTTTGGAAGAATACGAAATTGTAAAAGTAGTAAATAACACAGTTGAAAGGAAGCTTAGAGAGGAGTTAGAAGTATTGATAGAAAGAGAAAAAGGGTTAGACAATTTAATTAATATTAAAATTAAATTTGATAATGAAGAAATATTTTATAACATGATTAAGAAGTAAATGATAGAGGACAGATAGATAAGATTAAGAATTATATTGCATAGTACTAATTGGATGTTTTAAAATAAGGGTGTGTGACTGACCCACGTGTGTGGAGAGGAAGAGGGTAAGTTTAAAAGGATGCACACACACACACACACACACACACACACACACACACACACACACACACACACACACACACACACACACACACACACACTGAAACACAAGGAATTTGCTAGAAAATATGTAACTGTACAGATGGTGGGACAGGGTTTAGGGGGTGGGGAAGGGTCATTTATTTTAGCTTGTTGTGTGTGAGCAGGGTGGGGGAGAGGGGTGAAGGGTTTGTTTTCACATAATTTCTGTCTATTTCCGATCTGACGATGGGCTGTGAAGCTTGAAAGCGCTAATCGGGATAATTTTTATATAGTGGTGTGCAACAGTGATCATTCTGATTGTTATTTCAATCACTAACACAAATTTCTTCATTAAACGTCTTAAATGTTACTTTAGTATTTTTTGGGTCATTACTCTTGATTTGACTTCAAACTCTCCAAATTAAAACATCTTGTCCTAAACAGTAAACAATGTTAAACTATAGTAAATGTGCTTTTTTTATAATGGAATATTATTTTTTACAAAATAATACCTTTGAAGTGAAAAATGTTTTTATTTGTAACAGAACAGATATGACACAGTTTGTCATGGGTGTGATTTTGTGCATATGAAAATTTCATTTTGTTACCTACTTACTTACCCCCGAAAGGTAAAGCCCTGTTGCTGTAGTACATATAGCGATCAAAAAATTAAAAATTTTAATTTTCCTTCTCGACCAGTCTGTTCACACGCAGCTGTGGCAACGACTCCAAGAACAGGGCTATAAACAAAGTTAATTGGGAAAGGCGACAACCAACGCCAATATCAGACAATGGAAGTGTGTTCAGCATGATGTAACAAAAGGAACGACGACTCAAGTTGACAGGAGAGGACCAACTGAGAATTATGACACCAAAACAAACCGAACAATGTACTTGGGCTCATTCACACGTTTACGCAGAATCGAAGCGAGGATACTTTAAGGGTTTAGTTAAGAAACGAGATCACGACAAAAACGAGGCGAGGTCACAAAGGATTGAAGGAGCGTAGCACTCTATAGAAACGATGCGAGCAACAAATTGTGAATAGAAGCAACGATGTTGCACAGCGGGATGTAACGTCTAAGTGACATACTGAGATTTACAACGAGAAAGCGTGGTGGCTGCAGGTGCTGACACTTGACGGAAAATGGTTAATTGCCAGAACGCGGGGTTAAAAACATGAACAATGCTCCAGGATGTTAGGGCAACCCTTGCTTAAAACTCTAGACAATAAGTTGACTGACAGGTGTGCAATGTCTTGCATTTCTCCGAACGAGAGTGACGCCTGGACAGCCGATTCAAAGGACATATCCAACCACCTATCAGAACAGAGTATTTTGCGAAGAGAGCGAAGGAGAAGCCAGTTTCCATAGTAACCAGGAGAAGAACAAATCAGAGGGTAGAAGACTAGAAGACTTCGAAATGGTGGGAAAAGATTTCGAGAGAGGGTAGTTGTTCAGCCTATCATGGTGATCTTAGGCGTGGACAAGCCGGAGACCAAATTCTAGTAGGGAGACATTGATAAAAACTAAGTGTCCGACACGGGACGAAAAAAAGTCTTATACAATTTTCCGAGCAGTTCGCGAGGAAGTCTTATAATATATTTGGAGAGAGTCTTACATAATTTTCCGAGTAGTTCGCGACAGAGTCTTATAATATTTTCGGACTGTAATAGTATTAGAGAGACGCATAACTCTAACGATCAATCTTATAATGTCGCAGACAGTTTCATAATTTTATTAAGTGCAGTACTAATATCAAGAACAGTCACGTGAATTTTCGAACAGTGAATCGGGATATCGATAAGCCATGAAATCTTGAAGTACGCGGTATGGAGAGCTAAACGGACATAGTGAAGTTAGGATTGAACTTTGTTGAACTTAGAAAATTAGAATCGTTTCGCGACTGAGTAAAACAGTACGATGAACAACAATTTACAATGTGCGTGAATGACACAGTAATGTTCATGATTTACAATAATCAAGACACACTTATTTAAAAGAACTATCCTACAACCACACACTATTACCTAGTGTACACACACAAAGAACCACATTGAACACTTGAGCAAGCATTTATTACTTAATGATGGTTGTACGCGGAAACGAGATGAATTGTGCGGATAGTCGTGAATAAACATAACACACCTACACTATTCTGTTGACGACGCGTTTGCATAAGTGAATAGCCAGTGAAAGTGATCATCATCATCATCATCATCATCAAATGGAGCACCGTCTTCAAATAATTGTCATCACCTGGAATCCAGCACCGATGGAGTATAATGGATAAACTATTGTCAAGTAACACTTTATGATTTTAGTAGTATAATTAAACTACTGTCCTGTCTTTTTCAAAGAATCTACCCTGAGTAATTATAGTAAAAGTTATTAAAGGAAGGTTGCATTTAAATTATAATCATGATCTATTAAAGCTAATCCATCTGGATGAATGAACGCATTAAATAAAGTAAATATTATTTGATTTTGTTGTATGTAATATTGCATATATGTTATATGTTTTTCAGATAGCGATTAAGAAGGAAATTATATTTTGATGTGTATACGTTCGATGTTTTGATGTATAGGTACCAGGAATATATATATTTGTTATTGAATACAATTGTTTAAACGTATAATAAATTAGTGCGTAAGCAGATCAAATAATGCGTTCATCATTATCAGAAACCCTAATGACATAAATTTAATGTGTATTGAATGAACACTCTTGAGAATTCTAGAATCTTATATTAGCATTTTAATCACACTGTTGTAAATGGCGACTAACACACGGATCGATCTATATTATTGATTGATCAATAAACATAAATAATCATATTAATCATAAAGTAAGCAACCTGAGTAATTAAGATTTGCATCTTAATTACATCGTTGTATTTGGCACCCAAAGAATGTGGGGCTCCACAAATTTAAATTGTCGTACATTTATCGTTGTATTTGACGTCCAATCGTGGGGCTTATGAAGGATATACTTCATTAATCAATACGTAATTAAATTAAGTAATTAATTAATTCACAAATTAATTAATTGCATTGTATACATATTCCCATTTATCTCGACATAAGAATCACATACCATACTATCTTTTTGTGACAGCTATGACTAACCAGGCCATACAGTCTCTCCCCTCATTCTCATGATGTTTTGAAGAAAGGTGGCATGCCGGAGTGCATGCCCCAAATACACGGATGTTTATAATTTTTTTATAATTTTTTATAAAAGAAATTATAAATATCTTTCGGCTAATTTCACAGGTATTATGCCAAATATTTTAAGACCCGTTCTCAAAGATAATAACTATATTTTATCATTTAAAACAAATAATAATTTAGGAAATTATTTCAAAAACAAAAACAAATTACCATTAAAAAAGAAATGTGGTATATATAAAATAAAATGTGATGATTGTGATGCGTTCTATATCGGTCAATCTGGCAGATGTTTTTATAAAAGATTTTTAGAACATATTCCTAAGCCAAGTAATACTAAGTCCAACTTTGCACAACATTTAATATCAAGCGGACATAAATATACGAGCTTCGAAGAAAATTTAACAGCGTTGCATGTTTGTAAAAAGGGTAGACGGATGGATAGTCTGGAGGAATTTGAAATTTATAAAGCTTTAAAAGATAGTAACACCAGAAACAGTTTATTAAATGACCAGGTAAATTTTGCGTCAAATTACCTGTTCGACACTGCAATCAGTTTGTCTTAATCTTTGACCAGTCGCGTGACGATCGCGGTTGCGGGTGAACGCATGCGGGAGCTCCAGCTGTGGTTAGCAAAACTTATTACATGCGATTTGTAATTTATTTTTGACTTGACCAGTATCATGGTCGTGATTTTTAATATTTTATTTTATTAATTATGTGTATCTGAGGATGGGACTTAGTCCCGAAACGCGTCATCAGTGACGAAACTATGTATCACTAAAGTGGATATTAAGGTAATTATATATCATATAACAAGTGATACGGTACGCAAAAAATAAATAATTAAGTTCCCTATTACTTCTCCTTTCAAACCAACTTGTTTTGGTGAGTCTCCTCCAAAACCACATTTCCAAAGTGACGTTTTATGTTATGAGGTAATTTTAACCCTCTGAGGAATCAATTAGAATGGATGTTTTGAAATATTCTTTTATTTCCTACACTGTCTGTAGTGAGTTACAATCTGAACTGACTGAAATAACTTCACAGCTGTTTTATCATTTGTATTCGACATTACTGACCACATGTTTGTAACAGTCATATTAAGTTTGTAACATTTTCTGTTTTTTGTTTCAGTTTTGTCATAAGTGTTATTTTGTTGTGTTTGCAGTTAGTGATAAATCAAGTGTTAAAAGTGCTGAAAGTGAGTATATCTGTAGAAGAAATATGAGAAGTAATTCCTAGTGACAACTCTGATTTTATAGAGAGCGAAGACAATTTCAGAAGTGTGGAAGTCAAACTGACTGTTATTTATTTAACTTAACTATAGCTTATTTAAACTAATTATATTTAATTAATAAGTGAAATTAAAATATTATTTATATTCTAAAAGAGATAAAATTGTACAGTAGCCTTGCTCCTCAGGGTTAAGTTGCTAGTCCAAATCCGTACTCATCAAAAGATTAATTTAAAGCACATGACTTTACAAAACACTGGTACAATGTGCGCGCGCGCACACACACACACACACATTCATGTGCACATGGACATTTTATCTTTTTCATTTTGCTTCTTAAGATAACTGCAATACTTCTCATAAGAAGAATAGTTTTAAGAAACTGTCTTCAGCATGAGGTAGGCTGTTTCCTACTTTGTCTTCTTCAGTCTGTAATATTATACTGCTTAACATACAAAATCTCACTTCAATGATGCTACTGTTCACTCAAAAATTTTATTATATTGATTCAGAACATAATTTACTTTTATACCTTAAAATACATTAACTGAGTATAACCTGTGTATCAAAAAGAGTGAATTTTTTTTGTATTGGCACAAACATTATATACATTCCATATACAATGTGCATGCATATGTGTGTGTGTGTGTGTGTGTAGGGGGATTTTTTATGAATCTGCAAAAATATTCAGGTTAGATGGTACAATTAAATCCGATTAACAAAATAAAATAAAAAATGAGCAACACATTTTATTTAAAGTTTAACAAGCAAGCTCATGTTCTTTTCTTGTTAGGATTCTTTTTCTACTTAACTCAGAATCCATTATGAATACTAACTGCATTATAATCCAAAGAGAATAAGGAAGTACTGCAGATAATACCAGTTCTTAACAAGGCTAAACTCTTTTCTTATTTCAGTTTAACATTACCTCCAGCGTGGCTAATTTCATTTCTACAATCACAGCCAATGGAAGTACACACACCCACACACCTATATGAAATTAAAATATAATCTGATGTGACCACTATTTAATTCCTGAAACAATGGACTGCTCTGAATTTAGTAAACGAAAAGTAGTAACTTTTCCAAAATTCTGGAGTCACAGTAATTGCAGCAGTAACGATGTGTGCGTGTGCACGTGCACATATGTTCGTACTGTGACGGCAGCGGTATGCGAACATCTGCTCTCCGGTACCAGTGGCAGACACAGCGAGCCAATCGGGGATCAGCAGCTGAGACGTGACAACTAACGTGCTTGGAGCGAGCCAATCAGCGATCCCGGTCAGTGCATAAAACCCGCTCTGGTAGAAAATTTCACGCACACCACTAAGTGCAGTGAGCCCGAGCAAAGCTCAACAGGCCACACCAAAAGCTGCGCCCTCGGAACCGGAACGCGAGATACCCGCCTACGCAAAAGTCCCGTTGCCGCAGGATAATGAGGAAATTGATCCTCCACTGCCGCCGCCACCCAAGCCTCGCTACCCCATATCAGGCAAGAAGCAAGGTAAACCTCAGGCCAAGAACACGGGCCAGCCAATACCTGCCACTGGACCCAAGCCTGTCCGCCAAAAGCCAGAGCGACCTGCCCCCAAGGCTTCCACCGCCTCGCCCCGCCACAGCTATGCAGCTGCCACCAAGCGTTCTCCCCAGACATCATCTACCGACAATCTTGCTGTCGTTTCCGACATTCTGGCAAGCTACGACTTGCAGAAAGTAGCCCAAACTTTCCTCAAAATCAAGAAACGCTTGGCAACAGCCTCGCCCCAAGACAAATTCCTACTCTTGGTGGAAGCCTGCCGTATTATTGGTCTGCTATGAACGGACAACCACGGCAATCCCTCAAGCTCATGGCATGGAACGCAAATGGCCTCGTTCCCGGCATTCTGAGCTCTTAGAGTTCGTTGCCCGTCACAAGCCCGATGTGCTTCTTATTGGAGAGACGCACCTGACTCCACATCGTCGATTCGGACTACCCAACTACGTGTGCCACTGGGACGACCGGTCGATCGCGCACCGCCATCGCGGTGAAAGCGAGTCTCCGCCATCACCGCATTGTCCTGCCTCAGCGGCGGAACCTCGAGTGCACCGCGGTTGAGCTCCATGGTGCTCTCGGCGGTCTACTCGTGGTTTCCGCATACAAGCCTCCACAAACGGAGCTCCTGTCGAACGATCTGGAGGCCGTCTTTGGCGCACAAAGAAGGATAGTCCTGGCGGGCGACTTGAACTGTAAGCACCCTGATTGGGGGAACCGCTTGGTGAACCCAAATGGGGCCCGCTTACGTAGGTATGCTGATGCGGCTCGGTTCACAGTCATGGGTCCTACCGGGCCTACATACTATCCCTCGAGGGCTAACTCCCGCCCTGATGTACTGGACATTGCCGCGGTCAGGGGCGTTTATTGCCCGGTCCACGTCTCCGTCATTTCGGAACTGTCCTCGGACCACTGCCCCATCAGTGTACATATAGCTACCCAGCACTCTACCGTCCGCGACAAGTGGCGGGTAATCAAGTGGGAACTCTTTGGCCCGGCGTTCAGTCGCCGACTACCTGAGCATATCTCGCTCGACACTAGCCAGCATGTCGACGAGGCAGTTGCCTTATTCGACACAGCCGTAGTCTCGGCTGTGTCCTCCCGGATGAAGCCGGGGCTCACGCCCGACTATCAGCGTATCCCCGAAGAGGTTTCTCAGTTTGCTTGCGAGAGGAATCGCCTCGGGAGATGCTGGCAGAGGACTCGTGACCTGGCTGCGTTCAACAGAGCGTCTGGCAAGTTGCGTCGTGACGTGCTGGCGTTCCGTAGATGCAACTGGGAGCTAGCTGTAACACAGATGGATGGCCCTGCCGAGAACCGTAATTTCTGGCGGATTCCCAGTGCCCTAACGGGGAAGCGTAAACGCTTTAGTAGCATTAAAGTACTCTTTTACACCCTCGGCCGCTTAAAGTAGGCCCCGTCGAGGTACCCTGGACAACAGCGTCAAGTACCTCGGGCTCCACGTCGACTCCCGACTCACCTGGCGAAACGATACTCAATACATCCGTCAACGTGCTTCGGCGCAACTCAGTAGACTCTGGCCCGTGCTATCTAATCTGGCAATGACCCCCGGCTAGGTAAGCTCATAGTCAACTCGTACGTGTTGCCCATGATTACCTATGCCTGTCCTGTTTGGGGATACCTGGCTCATGGTCATAGAACAACGCTCCAGAGCGTACTCGACCGGGGACTGAAGCTTGCGTGTAAAGTCCCCCGGAGGTACTCTTCTCGTCTTTTGAGGAGAGGACTCGGTGTCCGCTCTCTTGATGACACCGTGAGATGCCTGGCACGTAGATTCTATGTTCGTTCCGATAGAGTGACCCACAATTCCCTCATTGCCGGACTTGGTAAATACACCCCGCGACCAGGTGAGTCCTGGAAGCGACCTCGTTTGTTAGTCCCGGTCGTATAATCCACCAATCGCAGGTCGGTTCAGACCCCTCCATAATTAGCTAAAAAGAATATAAAGAACTCAAAAAGACCCAGTGGCAGGAGTCCTTTCTGAGACTTGGGACACTGCACTACTCACGACCCGCGCAACCCCCAGTCATGTAATTTCACGCACTCTTCATCGCCACGCCATCGGACGCACTTCATCTCCTCTCCTTTCTCGGACGACATCGGTGCGGAGTCAGCCGGAAGGAATGGCTGAAGAATAGAACCGGCGTTCTTGCGTCTTCGCCCTCCAGTTCCGTGCCGGCGATAGGACGTCGCTGCGCCGGCAGCCGACTCTACAACCAATGCCGAAAGAAGAGGAAGACTGCAGTACGCCATGAACAGGGGGCGCAGCCGCCGAACATCTCAGCACGGCACAACCATCAGCCTTCTCGCCACACGGTCATTTTTAGGGCCACCAAAAACACTAGAGTGTACGATTGGCACCATCTGTCAAGCAGCAAGCCTTTTGTCCGGTGACCGTACATACATTAAGGTGCTCTGGACAAATTGTGTAACTGGGAGCATGAAAAAGATACTGTCTGCTTTTTTAACCTTTTAAATGGCAAGTGGTATGGAAATCAAAATAGTCTTGGAAATAGGATTTGTATACTACTTGATGACAACTTTAAAACAGCTCAGCTAGTTGTGAATTATTTTTATAGGTGATTAAACTAAGGCAATCAGTGGAATAGCATACACTACATGTTTATAACTGTGATTTAAAAGTTGTATAAGTTTATCACTGTCTAATTTTTTTTTATTATGTAAGTAGCGGGTAATCTATATTTACATAAGCTATATATATTACAATAGAACAATGCAGCAAGAGTCATTTTAAATATGCGAAGACGCTATTACACACTTTATGGCATAATAGATATGTTTTAAATTGATTTTGTTCAATTTCTTGTATAATTCAAAACATAAGTTTTGAATAAGAGATGGGTAATTATGTGTTCATGTCAAAATGCCCATAAATTTATTCTCTGTCATATCAAGTGCAAATTTAGTGCGCGAGTGCGCATGTTATTCGTGTTTTCCTGAACAACTCCTATAATAATTAACGTATCGGAATGAAACTTGGACAAGGTATACGTCATAAATAGTGCTGCATTTTTCGTATGTCACAAACTCAAAACATATCATTTTACTATGTATTTTTTAACTGAATTCACTTTTATATAGAAGCCTTATCTGCAGAAAAGTCATAAAACTTAGATAAAATCTGGCATAGTCTTACATGATGTCTACCTACCAAGGTAAAACTCTATTACGTGTTCTAGATTTCAACCAGTCAGGAACTCCAATTTCCATTTGAGTTGTGCTTTAGTAAAGAAAAGATCGTACAGTTCTCGTTTGCAACTCGTCCTAATAAGATGTACTCTCTGCGCGAGTTTTTCATGACAGTACATGTTTTCTATAAGAGTGACAACAGTCCAAGATCTTAGCTACAAGATACCCGTACGCTAGATCAAGGGGTTATTAGAACGAAGAGCTGAGTTATTTGAAGATCAAATAGTGCTAACTTGTGGTAGTCAAGATTTCAACTTACGGCAGTTGTATTCACTCGGAATGCAGCTGTACGAACGCGTGGAAGGTGTATGTTAAACACACTGCTTTAAATAATAACTAATTAACCCACATTTATCAAACCTGAGATTTGTAAATAAAAACCATATTAGGTAGATAAATGGTGTGCATAAGTGAATCGCAGGTGTCAGCACGTCAGCGGACAACGTGAACGTAGCAGTCTACAACCATACAACAAAAGGAATTCTTCGACCAAGTAAAATAAACAACTGTTCAAATAAAGATTTGTTAATAATTAAGGACAATATATTTTAATACATAATTTGTGTAAAAGAAGTTACAGACAAGATTTAAATTTAATAAATGCCAACCTCCAGATAAGAGACTCTGTTATATATTATTAGTTCTAATACACGTCTATGCATCCTCAATTTGTTTCATTGCAATACACACACACACACACTATTTACGGCTGACTTATTAGTGTGCTATCTGATTAAGTGTTAATTAAACACATCCAGACTTGAGATTAATGATTTAAAAAATTAACAATTAAATTAATCATTAAAAAAGGTTAACTTTTTAACTTCATTGTTAAATTATAAAATGGTTAACTTTAATCATTAATCATTAAATTTTTTTGTAACGATTAAAAAAATTAATGAGTTAATTTTTTTGGCTGCTCAAAAGCAACACTAGTCAAAATCATTTTTGAAGTTGAATTTGGAGAAAGTTTGTTCCAGGTAATCCTATTCCGTTGACAGAAATGAACTGGCTTTACCGTTAGGTCTGCTTTGTCTTCTTGGGAACGTCTGGTTGGCAAGGGTGGTTTTCTGTCTAATGTTTAATTATATACGTGACTCTTTCCCAGATAATGCTTCTTTCTTAACTTCCATTGTGACTAAGCCCCCTTAGCATACTGTGGCAGCAATCGCAGCCAAATACTGCAGAAGTGAAGCTAGCAAATTCCGCCAATTGTGGGGCAAGTAAACGTGTGAATTCAAATTGTCCATATGAACAAATGCATTTGGGGGCAAAAAACTTACTCATTTCAAGAGTTACCAGGCATCAGATTTAAGACCGGACAGTCCTCTCCCCACACACACCATTAAGAAGTTACTGGCTGATAATTCACTTGTTAACATTTTAACAAAAGATAGCCTGTTTTAAAAACCTCTATTAAAGTTAACAGGCCTTAAAATTCTTGGTTAATGGAGATTTTTGGTTTGTTAAATAACTAATGACCATTAAAACAGTGATAGATAAACTTGAAAACAAAGTTTCCACACCCCCTACCAACCATGGTTCGTGAGGGAGGTGCTAGCAAATTTGTATTATTTCATTACTCACTAAGTTAATAAAAGTAGGTTTGTAGTTTTCTTAAATTGAACTACTTAAGCTATAGAAATTGTCAGTCATGACTTGCTTAAAAATTTCCAATCTTCAAATTTACAACTCATGTAATTAATTTTGTATATGACAGATTTATAGGTTAAGGAACGACTGACACAGTAGACCATTTAATATATTGAAACACTACTTTTCAGTATCTACATAGTCACATAAAATTGAAATCAATTCTGAGGTTATCATGTTCAACATTGTCAGCTTATTATGAAAATTAGTCTATATGATTCATGCGAATCTTTCATAGATTCAACTTGCAAGAATTTTTGCAAAGATTTTGATGAATACCATTAAAAGCAAATAGACAATTATCTCCTGTGATCACTGAAATAATACTCAGATTTAAAATAGATATTGCCCTAAGCCGCTTACGTATTTTTAATCATTTTCAACTTGCTAAGATTTCTTTTCCCTGAACTTAAAAATAATCTTAAATCTATAAAGTCTGCTATGATTTTTTAAGTATGTGTTTGTAAATTAGGCTTGAGAGTTGCTATACATATTGTTTTTCAGGCCATGGAGTTTAGTTTTAATTTTCCACTTCTTCAAGTTTATTTCTCTTTGATTTATGTCATGTCTACATGTCTCTCACATTAGATTCCACATTACAAAGATTATGCTAAATTCATATTAAATTATTTATTACTAGCTGCGGGGATTGTTTAAGCGCCAAATGCATAAATGTTCAGGTCACAAATACTACAGTATTTTGTCATTTTTGCACTCTCCTAGAATGGCAACTTGTGTATATGCCCCTCTTGCTCCCCTAGTTGTAGTCCTGCTTTGATGTATGTTCTCAATTACTCATTTAATAAAATATATATGCTAAAATTTGGTTGGTTTCTGTGTTCAGAAAATTTAGTTTGGTCGTTTAGTGTTGTTTGGAAAAAAATGCAAACACAAAGCCTAATATAGGCCTATACAAAACACATAAAAACATTTTAAGCATTTTTAAAAATTTGTTGTAATATTTTTAAAAATAAAAAGAAACTAGTCGGATCAACCAGAAACTACAAAAAACAAACGAAAAGCAAAATAATTTTGTTTACAGAAAATAATTACAAAATACACATCGCCTACTTTAGCAAGTTACTTTATAGGCCCATAATAAACGTATCTTACACAAACAGAAGCAAAATTGACAATTATCATAGGAGAATAGGTGTGTAAACAAGTGTTTATGAACCATAAAAAAACGGGCATTAATTAAATGGCTATTAAGATAATGACCATTAACATAGAGCTATCATATTTCCAACTTTAGACTATTTTTTTTTAGTCTTCAGTAAGACTACTATTTTCATTGATTAGAAGTACTTGTCACAGCCCATTTATATTTTTTGTGTTATCTGATTGGTTTCAACAACTGTTTACTGCTTTTGTGAAAAAATCACATAAGACTGTATATATAAAATTTCTGTAATTCTACCACACACAAAAATTCTATTAACAGAATCCGTGTCAAATTTCTTCGTTTCCTCTGATCAAAGCTGCTAATTTCGTGAAAATATGCTCTATATTTGCATTATCATTGTCTGCAGGATAGTGAACAAAAACAACTATTGTTAAAAATTTTAAATTACAGTCTGCGTTTTCATTGTTGAAATTTTTTCCACTTCCCACGTATAAATAATTTGTCAAATTCTTGGACTTGACAATTTTGTTTTAATTGTCTTCCTGGACATAAATTTTATCTCTTAAAAAGAGGACATGTCTGGAAAAGAGAAAATGATTGGAAATCGTCATTAAAAATGGTCAGTTTGGAAGCAAATTAAGAAAGGTTCATGAAACTGAGAATTACTGGTTGTTAGTTTATAGAAACTACAAAAATTGCTAAAAGTTCTCTGTTATGTAACAAATATAATACACTTTATTTTGCCTTTTAAGTTGCCTACAAAAATGTTTTATAAAAGAAATGTTGGATTACTGAATTTTGTTGTTCATGATGTGTTCAAGTATCAGTAATATGTAATTATGTTTCTGACTATGGAACACTTATTTGCAGTTTAAATATTAAATTGCCTTCTGACCAACACTGTAAAATTGTCTACAAATAGATTCGACAAGGACAGTAATACTGATAGATTTATTAAATGTGAAGGTGATAGTGATGGAAGCAACCTGTGAAGCAGCTAAAATAGTGGAGACTGAATTTATCAGGTATTTTCATGAAGCAAAAGAAGTTGGTGACCTGAGCACCCTACTGAAGAGATTATTTGTAAAGTATAAAACAAGGTAGTGTGTCCACTGCTACAGGCTGTTCAGTGGTGTTGGACTCTTTTTAGAGAACAGGTGAGGAAAATGACAAAAATATTGAAATGCACCTTTTGTTAAAATTGGGTACGTTTTTAAAGTAATTATACACTATAAACCATTAATTACATATTTTAAACTGATTTTAGTTATTTTAATGACCAAAGTGTCAATAACAATAAACAACAAAAAAAGAAAAACAGAAACATTTTAACTTTTAAGCCGTTAATTTTATTCTAACTTTTAACTTTAATCACTTATTTTTTTTAAGAATTAACTTTAACTTAGTTAGTTTTGGGGCCTTTCACTTTAACTGTAATCAGTTAAAAAATTTTGTTAACTTTCCCACCAAGTCTGAACACATCATTATTTTATTATGCTCTGGTGTCCAAATTAATTCTACTACAATAAAAAGACAGACATAATGTAAAATATACTCACTAACCAGTTGGTAGAGCTGGTCTACAGTTTTATTTACTTTCACTGTGAAAAAATAGATTGTAGTTTATAAAATCGTGAGAGCTAAAAGGGTTTATACTGTAATTTCTTAAATACCACTACCTTCTCAAGGGTTTATTGAGACTTATTTGAAAACTGTCAGAGCTACACAAACTTCCAGACAAGGCTCTGGAAATGTAATTTCTCCCATCCACGTTTCAAAACAGCTTCAAGTGGCAGATATTTAAAAATAACGCTGAGTGAAGAATGAGATACAGGTGCTATAATCCCTTTCTATCAAGCAAGTCTTGAGACATGTGGAGCTCATATCAGATCACAAGATAATGAAAATTTCTTCCTTATACATAAATCATGAAAATACTGCACAACCAAGTCTATCTAACTAACAAACGGAAGATGTAACCTTCTATATGGGAGAAGAAAAACCTTTTCTGAAATAAACATCAGTAATTATACAATATTCAGCTGACATGTCTACCTTCATGTTGAGTGGCTAATGGTACAGGCAGTGCAACCACTACACAGGGGTCTCTACTTGTTTCAATAGGTATAATAAACATAACTGAGAAATCAGAATTCCATTGTAGTAGACTTATGATTGTAGGCACGAAGTAGTATGTTGGTGTTCAGATTTTGGATTTTAATGTATTATGCTTTTGAAAATTAACAAATATTACAATTTTTTAATTTACAGGTTGCATACAAATATGTTGTTATTGTTGCTTATAGATACCATGGACTCCTGTTCATCAGCTTTCTAGCATTTAAATATATCCGAATGATATTATTTAGTTATTTAAGATTCTAAGGTACACTGTATGGCACATATGTCAAGTTTTCAGTAGTTGAAGAGGTGTTTGTTATCCATTTTGAGTTAGGTTAATCTCTGCGTTTACGTTCTGACTTGCAGATTGAATACAAATACGATAATGTAACGTTGCCTTATAACTCAATATAACTTCATTGCTTACTTCTCAAATGTAAAACGCGTTCGGCCTGTCATCCTTGTGAACATTTTCTTTCTTCCTTTTGGCTACTGAAGATGGGCTCCAAAGGTGTAGCAGACATGTTCAGATATGAAAATTTAAGCAATCGACTATGACCCTACAGTCCAGGATATAATAGTTTTAGTAATGTTAGCTAGCCTTAATTTTTGGAATTAGTACTAAATGCTATGCACAAAAACCATGTTCACTTACTGTTTCTATATTTTCATGTATTTACAACAGATTCCAAGCACTACAGTTTCTGAGTTAATTCAATTACAAAACTAACCTATACATAGTATTAAATTTATAGTTCTCATTAGTAACAAATTGTTGACTTTTACATTTAATTGTTACTTTTAACATATCTCTGAACACTGAAGTCTACTGATATTGCATGTACTTCACACTTTAGTGGCTTCTTCCAATTTTACATCTTCAGTCACTTTACCAAACATTTTCTCTCTCACAAAAGCCTCCTTCTGTTCAGGTGCTAACTTGAACCAGTCATGTAATGAAACCTGTAACAGAACAAATAAATGTAAAATAAAAAACTGATAAAAAACTGACTTACAAATAACTATACTAAATACAAACAACAACAATAAACCGGTAAAGTACCTTTTGAGTAAATACAACAGTTACTCAAAGTGTCACTTGTTTTACAATATTTAAGGAAGTAATATCATCACACAACTGACTTTATAAGGCAGATATATTCCTTCAGTTTTATAATGTTTTCACAAATGCTGCATTTTAAAGAACGAACTTAATGCATAATGTGATTAAAATAATGTGCATCCAATTCCTTTTTATTTTTCCATTAAAGTTAATGACAATTTGTTACAATTAATTATCACTTTTACAAATATATACTAATTTGAATACACTAGAGATGTACATGTGTTTATGAAAATATTGCATACACAACAAAACTGTTTAGTTTAACAGTGCGTTGGTTAGTCGAGTTAGCAATGATGTCTAAGAGTGAAAAAGTATATAGGCTAATTTAAATGAGATCATACCAGTGAAAAAAACATGAGTTTAGAATTGTCAAAAAACTGCATGTGAAAGGAATCTTATTTTAATTACTACAATGTTATACTTAATAACAAAGAGCTAGTATTATTATTTTTATAATAACTTATAACTATGATCAAACACTAATTTGTAGGTTTTCAAGTAAAAGCCACAATTTTATTGCTGTTTCTTTGTACCACTGTCACTTGACTTAGCAATTCAGTGCACATATAATTAAAAACATTCTTATTTGCTTACGCAAAACCAAAGTATTTTTATCAAACTATTATATGAAATCACTAATGAGACTAAGTTGTTGTATAAAATGAGATAGGATAAAGTAAAACAGCTTCTTCAGCTCATATGAATAGGTATAAGAATAACTTCTATATTCTCAAATAGGCTTCTGTGGCCAGTGTCCATTCTGTTTTTGAAGTCTTTTTCTGGTATGAACCATGTCAAAAGTGTCTTGTACAACAATATTACACTCATATTACAATGAGTATCTTAAGTCTATTTGATGATGAAGGTGGCAAGCAAACTCAGTTGTTAAGTGTGGAAGTGGTGGTGGGTCGTCCGACAAGTGGGCCCTGCACAAAAGCAAGTCATTCTCAACACACTTTTCCACAGAGCAAAGAGGGTCTTGACGATCATTTCCTGGAGGAGAAAAAGCACCTAATGGGACACTCTTGAGAGAAACAGATATAGCATGAATGCTATATGCAAAGCATTTAAGAAGACTGAAAAACTTTCAAAGATAGCAGGAGATAATAACCACTGAGCATTCTTACTGTATGTAAAAGGTACCACAGACAAAATTAGCAATATGTTGAGGAAATATGGTATTAAATCATGTGGAGCATACTCAGGGGCGGATTTACCATTTTGTCGCCAATAGGCAGTATAAATTTGCTGCCCTCCCACAAATCTCTTTGGGGGGGGGGGGTTTAGAGGTTTAATTCAATCCTTCACATTTTCAGTTACCCTCAAATATGTTCTCAAATATTGTCTTCCCAATTTTTCTTAATACATTTCTATAAAACAATTTACATAAGGTACAATAAGACATTAAATTACTGTAGCCATGTTTATTTTAAAACATTTTAACTGAAGTTAAAAGATAGTAATTTAATACAATTTTGTACACAAGAAAGTAAAAAGAGAGTTGCAATAACACTCTTTCATTAAGTGTGGCAAGAGTGTTCCTATGGTTTATAGAATTTTCGTGCTATTTAAGTTTAGAAAAACCATTCTTCCAGTTAATAAACCCTCCTGTGGAAAACTGTCTCTAGAGCTGTTTAACCTGAAAACAGTAAACAGACACCACAAAAACCACAACCAGTGTTTCAGAATAAATTAGCCAGGTTCGAGGTAATGCTTCACTGTTAGCAAATCTACGCTGAAACATATTTGAGGTAAGGTATCTAACTGTGCCATCACTATATTCCCTCTTTCATTTTTTAAAGTCTGCACTAGTGTTCTGTTTAAATCCAAACTTTGCTACATAATTGTGTGTGCTCTCGTTCACTTGCCAATTAATAGGATCAGAATCTAAGACATTCCCTATCTGATTTGATGATACTGCATCGTGAACTGGCCCTTCATTCTTCAAAAATGAAGTTTCCTCCACAACGGACCTCTCTGGCTGAACACTGTGAACAGTTCACCTTCACTACTATCACAATTATTGTCAGTATCACTCAATTCCTTAAATATTAGGTTTACCTCGGTTTCTGGAACCAACCCACAATTCGGTAGACTATGGACAGATCTACAGTTAGTCTCAATTTGATCTGGATTGCCCACAACTAAAATCTCTCGATGATCACTTTCAGTAGTTTTTCACTAGCACTGTTGACACTACTGGTACCAAGATCACTAAACTTCAAATCAGAACTTCCACATGCTTGTGGTTGCGCATCACTAACACTACATGATTTGAATAAACTATCAATTTTATGGGTTTTATTTATAATAGTTTCCACTTTAGCTTCTTTTTCCTTTTTCAGTTTTAAATATTGTCTGCCACTTAGTCGCTTTCTTCCATCACCCATTTTCTAAAGATTCACATTAAAAACACTGTTTATAATATTTTTAAAATTCTTCAATATCTACACTGATATTATAAAGATAGAAACTTTGTTTGTGTATTAAATTTTAATTCAAATTAAGTTAGAAAACTTTCACCTCTTCTGAGATCAGTGTGATAGATATACATGAATGACACACACACATGCGGTATGATGGTATGATAGACTAACAAAATTACACATAAATTAGTATTATTTAGTGTTATTTTCTGCGTAGCATAAAAATGAAAATAAGTACCATCAAGTAACCTCAAAATTGTGTCCACTACACTGTGTTTTGTTGAAGGTTGTTTTAATATTACACTTTTTACGATGAATATTACCAACCGATAATAAACCACGAGCACAAAAGCAACTGTTAATGTTACTCCTGATGTTTCGTCTGCAATCCGAATCAATGAACTAAAGAATAATAACTGAAGGAAAATGTATTAATAAGCAAACACAAGAGGGGGCAGTGGTGGGGTAAGGAAAAATTGATAAGACGACTCGCACTTTACGCAGGTGTACACACCATGCCAAAAATTTACGCGGTGCTGGTCAGGCTTGGGTACGAAATTATGCTCATAATGGACGTCAAATTTCACCTTTCCAAAATTTGCCGCCCGTAGGCAGTAGTCTACTTTGCCTATGCATAAATCCACATCTGAGCATACTTACCATATGAAAAAGTACCACAGACAAGTGATATGTTGAAGAAATATGGTATTAAAATGGTGTTTCAACCATATATGAAGCTGGTTTTTAAAACCAATCAAAGGCAGAATCCCGTTTAATACTGAAGATATTTACAAAATTATGTGTAGCTGTGGAAAGATCTATATTAGTCAAACGGGCCACCTGATTTCTACAAGGATCCAAGAACATGTCAGATATAGCACGTGAAAAGTCGATAGTTGCAGAGCATTCAGCCACAGCTAATCAAATGATAAACTTCGAAGACACATAGTGTTATAGGTTCATGTGATAGGTATCGTGACAGAATGGTCCTATAAGAAATAGAAATTAATAAACACAAACATGACATCAACAGAGAAGCAGTAACACTCAACACGACTTGGTATCCTTTACTTTCTGGCTTGACTGTACCAGGAGTTGACTGACTTACAAATAATGCAAGCAGTATAACACCAAGGTTCCTAAGAATAAAAAGAACTTTTCTTCGGTCCCAGCACATCTCATATAAGATCACACTGAATATGACATGCTGTGTGACTGTATCAATTAAATGCAAAGGGTGTTGGCACTTAGTAATGAAAATCTTCTTATAGTCTATCTGTAAATGAGCAATTCCCAATATCCAATATCATGGATACAGTGGGTTGACTTCTTTTTGTGTGTTTGAAGCCAAACTGAAATCAACATCTGCCAGCAGAAGCACAAATTTGAATGCTGTCTGCACAAAGACTTGAGCGGAATGAAAGTGCAGATCTGAAGAAGATGGTACTCAATCTTACAAGCCATCAATTAACTCCCTATGAGATCTCACTGTTGGCTAAAAGGGAGGAGTTTGTGGTGACTCCGAAAATAGAGTTCGTGGAAGACATTTTGCTAATGCTGAAGTCAGTATCCATGGTTCAATTCAAGGGGAAGTGTAAGAGATTGGACAGAAAACGACAAGAGTCCAGAGAAGGGTTGTGTCACCAAAATGTAACTCTCTGCCAAGACAACTGAGCACGCAGGGATTTCAAGATGACTATCTTACCACCTAACAAGGGGAGTCCCATGGTCATTTCGAACACTGAAGACTTTCACGGGAAGATTAAGAAATTATTGGTGCCAGCTAGACTCTTGCGGCATCTGACCAGCTATGGTATGAAAACTGACCAGTTGGTTAAACAATCTTCCTTGTTCACCAACAAGGTGAAATGAAGTGGTTCCCTCTGATGTTCTGAAGCACTTGTCCATGAGCTATATGGATTGACCAAGATACATAAGGAGGGTTCCTCCTTATGTCATCAGTGAGAAGCTCTGGTGAGCTCTATCTGATAGTCGGTGCTATTGGCTTGATAAAGCATCTTACCAGTCTCCTCCTCCAGCAATACATCAGTGATAGCCTTGGTAGAAAGTGAAATAAACCAAAGCATACAAACAATTCTAATAAATATGGCATCTTCATTAGGACTCCAATCATCATCTGAGACTTGCTTTCAAGGTCTGGGCCTTCGTTCATCTCTGTTCTCTGCGCCACTGCCTTACTCCTAGTCACTGCGGGTTTTCTTCAGGATCTTCTACCCATCTTTTCCGAGGTCTCCATATTCTTCTTCTCTCACCTGGATTCCTATTTAATACTTTCTTCACAGCTCTCTTGCCCATCATCTGCTGCCCACCTAATTCCATTTCTTGTAATCTCAGTAACAATATCTACTTTCTAGAAAATTCTCTCCAGTTCTTCGTTTGTGCATATTCTCCATTAGCACCATCCCTTATGGCACCACAAATCCTTTGCAATATCTTTCTTTTCCATAGCTTATGCCGACTCTCTTTCCTAACTGTCAACATCCATGCCTTACTTTTGTATATTACAAAGGGTCTTAAGACCATCTTCTTCTCCTAACCTAATTCCCTGGGACCTATCACCTGCTCTACTGTTACTAGTAGGTACTATGTCTTTTTTTACTTATTTAAAGACCTAAATTCTTAGCTTCTCTCCAACACAACAAATGTTTTCTTAAGATCTCTTTCTGTTTGAGCTGTTAGTACTACGTCATCAGCATATGTGATGCACTGAACAATTCAATCTAATATGACACCCCTTGGATTTATTGGTAACTTCCTTATTATATTTTCCAGTACCAAATTGAAAAGAGTTATGGACAGTACATCTCCCTGCGGTAAGCCATTGTTTACTTTGAACTCCATAGCTAAATTCTCCTTCTATCTTCACTTAACTCTTAGGTGCCTGCAGAGTGATTTTAACACACTCCAGAAGTTTCCTTGGTATTTCCAGTTCTTCCTTTACTTCATACAACTTAATTCTAATGATGTTGTCATGTGCCTGGTTGTTTTCAATTAAAATACAGTGCAGGAGTATGTCAAACTCATAAAACGTTTCTAATATTTATCTTGAGATAGAATCGTGCAGTGGTGAAAACACATCAACTGGGCTTTGTGTCTATGTGAGCCCAATATCTTTCAGATGAGTTGAAACACTGATATGCTGCCATACAGGCCAACAATCAACAGTACCACACAGGATAAGAGAGGATTTTGGCCAAGAAGATCTGACATGATGGTAGAGTATATATTGTGAGTTCAACCTGTTTGTGTTATATTAAGGATGTGATGGACAGGATCAGTTGAAGACACACATGCAAACCTTCATCAAACTGAGACAGAACATCCAGCAGTACGTGCACTTAGTAAAGTATGTTAGGGTTCTGTTGTCTTCATGCAGTGTATACAGAAGTTTACATCAGCACCAAGTGTAGCATCAGCATGTCTTGGTGAACACAGGTATTGCAGTTTGGGCTAGCCAGAGAAGTCTGCTATAGTGGAGCATGCACTGGCACATAAGGACCACACCATCTTGTTTGAAGCGACACCAGTCCTATCCATTTTACATATTGTAATGTATCAATGTATTTGCGGGTTTTAATTTTATTTATTTTGTTTATCGTGAAGAGTTTATTAGTGTAAATTGTTTCCACTTGTATGACAAACGGATTTGTCGCCGCAATCGATTGTGTCTCTGAGCTTCTCAATTCGATTGTGTTCTTCTTTTAAATACTCTGGTCCGTTTGCTGCTCACTCTCCTGTTGAATTGCCTGTAATTGTCCTGTAAATTTTCTAATTTTCTACAATGACAACTATTTTCAGTCAAATAGCAATATTTATTTTTATTTTTAAAGTATTCAGAGAAAGGAACAGTTGACTTGTCGAAACAAAATATTGGTCGGGTCGACTCTACTGCTCAATTCGACTATGTCACTAACAACCTTCAATAGACAAATTAATTATAATAATATATTAAATCTCAGGGTTTAAGGGTTCTTTGAGACTGTCATTGAATTCAGAGAATGCATACTAAATACAATACATTACAAAAGGTAAGTAAAAATTAAAATCTTAATACTATATTTTATTAACCATTGCTAAGCAACGATGGCCGTTTCCACAAGATGGCCGCTGAGACGTATAACCTCGTGCTGTTCCAAATTATTTTAAAATAAATGTTTTAGTGCTCACAGTTTTTGTTTTTAAGGGTTTCTTTTAATAAATGATCACTGGTGTTTGTTCTGTAATGGTAGATAGTGTCTACGATAGTGGTGTGTAATCGTACCTATAGTGTGGCTATTAATTCAGTAGATTATATATTATTAATAAATTCAGTAGATTATTAATTCAGGTTGGCGTCACTCACATAAGTTATAAACGTGCGTTCATTTTAGGTAGTCAGGATTTTCTGAGTTTCTGCATCTAGTTTTAGGTCTAATTTAATTATTTCTGTCTTCTGATCTTCCACAGTGTTTACAGCTTCTGTTGGTTACTATTCTCGATTGCCAACGGTCCAAAAAACATTACTGGTATTTAAATAATATTAGCTTCATCAGAGCACCTCTGCCCTCTGCAATGGTTAACAATACAATTCTATATCCTTGCTTATTCATCAACGGTTTCCTGACCTTACAATACTGGCCTGTGATTGGTCAAAACAGAGAGTTCATAAGGTCACATGGTCAGTTTACAAAAATTAAATGTTCATTTGCCTATAAGAAAAATACTCCTTTTTTAGCTTTAAGTTTTCTTAAATTTAAATTACATCATGTTTCTCTTTATATAATTATGAGCATTTTGATACCTTATCTACATAAATTGGTTAATATAAAGGGTGATTTCCCACCTTACAAAATTTCTAACTTTGGGCCTACACTTTTAGTTTCCTGGCATTTATTTACTAATTTATTTTATAATTTACATTTATTATTGCTGAATCTCTGATGCTGAACCCTTTTCTGATTTCAACTATTTACTAAACGAGTCTGGACCCTTAACATTATTTAAACAATGGTTACAATAAAATCCTTTAACATATTATTTAACATACTGCCTCTATGGCCTTGTTTACAATTATAAAATGACAAATAATATACTTAATGTAAATACAATAACTTGATAAGAACAATAACTTGATAAGAACAATGACTTGATAAGAACAATGACTTGCTAAGAACAATGACTTGATAAGAACAATGACTTGCTAAGAACAGAATCATCCGGCATGCTAATGTTTTAGGCATGGCCTACATGGTTTAATATTGTATTTTATAATTAGCCACAATCATCAGTTAACTGGCATACTATCCAGCCATCCCACTAATCTTAACCAGTACTATTAATCAGTGATTAGATTATTGTTTATGGGTTTTTGGTTCCTAATGCATTACCTTCTGATTCTGCTCATAGGCTCCAACTATTTTTAACAACATAGTTTATGAATGTTACTTATAAACCTTGGCATAAAACATAAACATAACTAAGCATGCCAAAACCTTTATGAACATCTTAACATTATTATAATCCCCCATCATAACTCTCTATTAATGTGGTTCTTGGGTTTTCTCTTTACATAAAAGTACTTAACCCACACCCTTTCCATTTCCCCCTCACTGACACTTTTAGTTTGGGAATATCACTTGTACTTCACTATATAATATCAGGGATCACTAGCTTTATCCCCCACTCTTTCACATTGACTTAATCACAAAAAGGTTTGTATCTTATTTTACATTTATGATACATTTTGATTAGTTTATTTACTATTTGCATTGTATTTTTCTCTTATTATTTATATTAGACAGTGGTAATTATTTATGACTAAAGGTTGTCTATTTTTACCTGGTCTATGTGGATAGCATAGGCGACTCTGCCTATTATCATTTCTACTGAATTGAGCAGTTCTGGTTTTGGGACAGGGTTACTATTATGTCGCATTACAATATATATACTTCTCCCAGTTATAATTCATAAGCATGGCAACAATTTTGGGGTACTCATCATATTCTCTAGTTTCTGGCCTCAACACAGGCCAATGACAGAGCCAACAGCGTTGTTGCTACTCCCTTCTGTGATCTCTGAAGGACTTCACAATCTCATCTGTTGCCACTGAAGATGGCTGGCACAGACATAGCTGAATGTTTGAGAGAGAATTTGTCCAGAGAGACACAGAGAGAGAGGCCACAGTCTAACAGCCAGAAAGTTTTATGTCTAATCTTATACAACACCATTTGCATGAACTTTCATATGTGAATTTATGGGTTTCTGTTGTTTGCATACGTTGATGACAGTTTGCAGTGAATAAAGATATGAGCCCATGTTAGAGCTCTGCTTTGTGTAATTTTTCCCTTTTAATGCATGATTACCAAAGTCCTACACTTCACTGCATCGAACTAACAAGGTTTGTCATGTGGTGTGTTATCAGTTCTGTGTTTCTCTAATTTATTTTCAGTGTGGAATTGAGTAGCCTTAGTGTGATTATTTGTTACACACTAGTACAGTGACACATTTTATTTTCGGTGTTAAGTTTATAAGTGAACTTTGTTTACAAATATTAACTTTCGACTATTGTAGCTGCCATCTTGTTTAGTACCAACCTTGAAAATTTTACTTACCGGGTCCAGGTTCGAGGTTGGACGAGCTGAAAAGCAAAATGGTTGTTTGAAATAACTAATAATTCATTTACTAATGCTCAAATCAATCTTGCTTTATTACAATTTAAAACCCCATCAGATTCATCTTTTTCAATTGAACAAAAAAAAATTGTACTTTCCTTTTAATCACATTATTACATACAAAATATTTCTTCTCCCTCTCTTAGACTTTTTCTTTAGTAATATTCAAATAAAAATAATATACGTTGCTACAAACTTAACTTTATCTAATGCACACCGGCGCTTCCATTCACCCGCACACACATACGCCCCAAGACTTTAGGAAATCTCCATTTTAAATAAAAAATGTAGTTGAAATTATAAGTGCCCTGATTACAAATATTTAGTTTTACCCTTGTTGATTACTTAGCTGATATGTCCGAAAGAGTCCAGCGTCCTGGAGTATTTGCCTTCATTTCGCACAATTCTGCTGATAATTTGTTTTCACGTATCGCCGAAACTGGCACTTCATGATTATTAACATTATAAATTTGCATAAATCACATTTTATACTTTCGGTGTTGGGCGCGCACTGAACTTTTGTAGTTTCGTCTTAGTTTGTACGAAATGGGCGAGCACACGGCCCGCGTCCGCCGCCGTTAGGTGTTGGATGACGACTGGGGCGAAATTTACTGTCTCAATTTCCGAAGTAGTAGGGGAGTCACGTGATTTCAATCTATTGTTCTTTTGAGTTTTGAGGCCAGTTTTGACGGGATTATTAATTTGAATCTACATTCCAGCGGTGACGTGAAGCTGGGATCGGCTCTGACGTCATCTGGCATGACTCCTGATTACATAGGTCAAAGTTTATACTGCTAAAAATGGCTGCCTCGCTTGCATTTTGCTGGTGATCTTGACACTATTTCACTCACTTGCCTGCGTCGTTATAATTTAGGAATAAAATTTACATTTATTATGTTGTAACCTCTTTTCCCCAAATTACCCCGGGTAGACCTAAACTGTCCTGTTACAATACCCCCTCAATGAGAGGTTTTATGCCGAAGCATAAAAACTCTCATTAACACTCACACACTTCCTAAAGGGATCAGCCAGGATATGTCGCCACAACTCCCTTAAGTTTTATTAAAAATGGTGGTTAACTTACCCCCTGGTCCAGTGACTGTGACCGCACCTGAATGACCTTACTGGACTTCCCTCTCGAGGTCCCAACACCGCAAGGCCAGACAGGCACTTGACGCCCCTGTTCTGACGTGCAGGCCAGCACAGGACCGCCGCCACAGCATCACCAGACACTGAAACATCAAATAAAAAATATCAAATAGTGGCCTTGCATAATACCATATCCCCAACTGATCTGGTTCCCCTTAGCTGTGCTGGTTTGCGTTAAGAAGCACTGGTTTTTCTTAACTTGTAACATACACTGATAAATACTTAACATAACATGATACATTTTTAAAATTCCATACCATCATTCTGTATACCCTTCTCTCGTTAACTCTTATCCCAAAATTCAAAATATTTCCCTGATCACAATCAGAATTTAAATAAACATTTCCCATCACAACATTACAAATACCTTCCATTATATAATTCACATTTCAAAATAGTTATATTCATTATTAAAATTCTTATATAGAATAAACACCTTTAAATCAACTACATCAGAACAAATTATTTACTTAACAATCATTAAGCATCTTCATAATATTCCTCAAATCAACATAAAATCCTTTAACTACATCATAAAATCAACTACACCTTCTACATCATTCACATAATTCATTTTAATATTCAATAACTCGTTACTAACAATTTAGTAACCTACTTCTCCATCATTATCTAATATCCCCCCATATTAATCCCTTAAAAACATTCCAAATTTATTATCAACATTTCATTTATTAACTCCTTTCAAATTACTTCCATTATTTTATCAAACACATTTCAATTACTTTAATTATTAAATTACTTTACTTACTTTAACAAAATTCACAAAGTTGAGTATACTTCACCTTGCTACATCATTACATTTAACATCAACACAAAAGTATATACAATCTACATTATTATTCGTTATTGTTTACCACAAGTCATTTCATAATACAGTCCATTTCAGAACCCCCTACTCACATAATTAAATGTTCATGAACACTACATGTTTAACCACCATCATCTAATAATAATCTGGTATTACGTCTACACAATTCATTTTTTATTAAATACATAGTGTTATTATGATTATAATAACCACATCATCACTAATTTTATCCCTTGTATCAATATAGTATTCAAAAACATTATACTATTAATTCAAAAATCCTGTCGACATTTGGTATGGTCATCTGTTACGATTAAATCTTTTATATTTTCTTTAGTATAGTAATCATCTACTACTAGTAACCCCATCTTATATACAGGTAAGTCATCAGCATTGTTATCACTTCTTGCTGCGCTAACTACATTGCCAGGTAAGAATTCAATATAATCATCAACTCTCTCATTATTCACTCTCTCTCTTAATTCTTTATAACTTCTACTAACCTCAAACAACTCAATCTTCCTCTCTCTCTCTCTCTCTAAATACCTCTCATCATAACACCATTTCACTTTTTCTCTATCATTCCATGCAGAGGGTACTACTACATAAAAACACCTCCTGGCCCTTCCAGGAACACCACAAAAACTCAGGGAACAATTCGAAAACACATCGTTTTCCACTAAGGGACTTTCGCCCTTCAAAAACATTTGTAAACACCTTGGTTCACAATAAACACGGGGAAAATTTACCCTATGCCCTATATCCACAAAATAACTTTCTTCATACGCTGTCTCTCTAACTTACAAACACAGATTTCTACTCCTTCACCACCCCCTACTCCCATTACTCTCTCACTCTAACTTACTATCTCTATATTATCATCGTCACTATTAATTTTCACTGTATCACCATTAAATACCTCGTTTCCAACTTTCTTACCACTACTACTTGTTAACTCATTTTTATAACTATCACTTACCTCGTTAATTATTTCTTCATTATAATTATCATTTATATTCAAATCATCACTTACCTTATTATTTGTACCATTTTCTACCCCCACTACGCTCTCATCATTATAATTAACCCCATTACTACCACTTACCTGTTTTGATTCACCTGTATTCTCCTTTAATCGATATCTATCTCCTTCCCACTTCTCGTCTTGTTTATTAATAAGATCCTTTAGTTTATTAAAACCTTTATCTATTAGTTCCTTCCTTTCATCTAATATTGTGTTTAACTCGCCAAAACCCTTATTTATCAGTTCCTTCCTTTCATCTAATATTGTGTTTAACTCGTCAAAACGTTTATTCATCATATCAAAACCCTTATCCATCAGTTCCTCCCTTTCCTTAAACCGTTTATTTATATTATGCATAATATCCTCCATTGTTGTTTTTATAAGATTCATCATATGCACCTTATAATCAGATTCACTCATATTATCATTACTTACCTTATTATCTGCCACCTGATCGTCTTTCTTCTTGTTAAATTGGTCTGTCTCTCTACCTTTTTCTACCATCACTACACTATCATCATTATCATTAGGCCTATTCACTGTCTTATTCTCTACCCCTATCACTTCAACTATTTTACCTTTATTATTTGTCATCTCACTACCAATAATAGTATCATCACTATGCTTTTTAATTTCAGCGAATATTCCCTCTTCTTGTTCTTCCATTCGTCTCAAATTATCATCCAGATTATACCACTCATCCTCCGTCATTTTATCCGTAATACTTCTGAATTCGTATTCCCATTCGTCCCATGCGAAATCTATATCGTTTACTTGTTCCTTAGCCATGTTAAACAAAAATTTTCTATTATACCCCTTAACAACCTACAACCCTCCTCATACACACTAGTTACACATATTAACTCACAATACCCGCTACAAAACATCAACACCAATATATTACAGTAAGCAAATAATTCACCAAATACATCGCATTACCAAAACATAACCCCATATTTGCGTCTATTTTTATGTACATACAAATTTTTCTTTATTTATCCCAAACAACCATTCTGTTCCTCAAAACAGGTCCACATTTGCATAAATTTCATTTATGCAAATGTCAAGCTTCGGGCGCCATTGAAACATTTTATTTTCGGGGTTAAGTTTATAAGTGAACTTTGTTTACAAATATTAACTTTCGACTATTGTAGCTGCCATCTTGTTTAGTACCAACCTTGAAAATTTTACTTACCGGGTCCAGGTTCGAGGTTGGACGAGCTGAAAAGCAAAATTGTTGTTTGAAATAACTAATAATTCATTTACTAATGCTCAAATCAATCTTGCTTTATTACAATTTAAAACCCCATCAGATTCATCTTTTTCAATTAAACAAAAAAAATTGTACTTTCCTTTTAATCACATTATTACATACAAAATATTTCTTCTCCCTCTCTTAGACTTTTTCTTTAGTAATATTCAAATAAAAATAATATACGTTGCTACAAACTTAACTTTATCTAATGCACACCGGCGCTTCCATTCACCCGCACACACATACGCCCCAAGACGTTAGGAGATCTCCATTTTAAATAAAAAAATGTAGTTGAAATTATAAGTGCCCTGATTACAAATATTTAGTTTTACCCTCGTTGATTACTTAGCTGATATGTCCGAAAGAGTCCAGCGTCCTGGCGTATTTGCCTTCATTTCACACAATTCTGCTGATAATTTGTTTTCACATACCGCTGAAACTGTCACTTCACGATTATTAACATTATAAATTTGAATAAATCACATTTTATATTTTCAGTGTTGGGCGCGCACTGAACTTTTGTAGTTTCGTCTTAGTTTGTACGAAACGGGCGAGCACACGGCCTGCGTCCGCCGCCGTTAGGTGTTAGATGACAACTGGGGCAAAATTTACTGTCTCAATTTCCGAAGTAGTAGGGGAGTCACGTGATTTCAATCTATTGTTCTTTTGAGTTTTGAGGCCAGTTTTGACGGGATTATTAATTTGAATCTACATTCCAGCAGTGACGTGAAGCTGGGATCGGCTCTGACGTCATCTGGCGTGACTCCTGATTACATAGGTCAAAGTTTATACTGCTAAAAATAGCTGCCTTGCTTGCATTTCGCTGGTGACCTTGACACTATTTTGTTCACTTGCCTGCGTCGTTATAATTTAGGAATAAAATTAACATTTATTATGTTGTGACCTCTTTTCCCCAAATTACCCCGGGTAGACCTAAACTGTCCCATTACAACAGCAGATTAAAAATAAATGACTTGTTTAATACAAATCCCTCATTTAGCTTATGTATGTGTGTGTATATATATATATATATATATATATATATATATTGTAGCATGACAGATATTCCACCAATAATTAATTCATTTAAGATCATAAAAAATAATTAAATTACATATACTCAAAGAATGTCAAATGAAATTCAGTTAATCTTCAAAGGAAAACACCACAATAAAAGAACAATAATTAAATAATAAAAATACAATTAAAAGTCAAAGTAAATAAATTAAAAAGAAAACTCATATTGAAAAATCAGAAGATTACCCAGGAGAATAGGAGCAGGAGATAAACAAGATACCCCAAAATCAAGAAAAAAGAATAAGATTAGGAGTAGGTGGTAACAAAATACCCCAAACACAAGAAGAAAGAAGAGTAAGGTTTAATATCAGGTAATAAACGAGATACCCTGAAACCAAGAAAGAAGAGTAAAGTCAGTATCAGATAATAAAGAAGATACTCCGAACCAACGATCAGACAAGATAACACTGAGTACCTTGGTTTACCCAAGAATGAACACAAGAAGGAAGACGAGAAGAAAGGAAGAAATAGGATGGAAGAACCACAATAAAAACCAATTATTAACTACCATTAAACCCCAAACCAATTGATACCATTAAAGAAAGTATAACATCCCAAAACCTTATGAAATTATGAAATCCCAAGACTGCTGATTAATGTTAATTATTATTTTTGTAACAGTAGCATGAATTAGATGTTACACATAACAATAGTTATGTAAACAATTTTCTTTTGTCATGTTAACTATTAAGAGTCAGAGGAGGAGTAGAATTAAATTTATTTGAAAAAACCATACATGTAAAATACTAAACTCTAGGCCAAATAATGAATTCACAAAAAATTAATATAAACCAGTTAATTAACCAATGAACCATGTAAACTGACAAGATTTAGGTAAGGTAGATCAATTAACAACTACTGTAAATGATCCTATGATTTAAAAGAGTAATATAGAAAAATATCTTAAATTATTGAAAATTTTTGAAATGTATAAAATAACTATTTTTAAAGAGGAATGGTAAATTCAGAAATTATCATTAAAAGACAGTTCAAATGTTAAATTTATAAGTAATTAAAGATAGGAAAGGATTTGTGACCATTTGAAATTTATTATAATTATATTAATAACACTTAAAATGGCAGTAAAAGTGTGGAAGGACGGAAACAGTTTCTTTGGGCCTAGATTTCCAAAAAGACAGAAATTTGGTAATTTTAACAAAAATCTCAACAAATATGGACTATGATATATCAAGTTAAACAGAATGAGATAAATAAACCAATTATATGGTTAATAGTTCATGAAAGCGAACAATAAACTAAAATTATTCCATATATAATGTACTTTGGAATTATGTACATGGGAAGTGAAAATTATTTTAACAATACTTTTCCATTATTAACTTGGCAAGACATTTCCTAAAGTGGAGGAAGTAAGTTAGTTCTTTGTTAACATTCAAACGGAACAGTCGATGCGGAATCGCGTTCTTAAAACCGTATAATGGAGTACAAAGGTTAAGCCTAAAATCAGTGGAAAACGGGAGTTACATAAATTAACACTTTTCGAGTTAAAACTAATGAAATAATCCACGACAACAGTGAAAACGAACAATACACCACATAATACAAGTGATTTAACACACTGAAACTACATAATATTAATAATTCACTCTACAACAGATTAACAATTATTCGTCATGAACAGACAAAGTGAACACCTCTCATAGAAAACAATTAACACCAGTGGACACTGAACACTCATCCAGAATACCTCAAACAACATACTAGACAGTATACACAATTTCGGAGATCTTTAAAACAATTATAAAGGTGAATTTATTGTGAGATTTTCCTGTGACAAGATTACGTATAACCTCATCAATTCAGCTAGCCGCCATGATGGTCCCAACATGCACTGCAACTTTCCTTGACTGATCTCATAGCCTGCAGTATTGGTTTGAGAATTCAACTATATTAAACATTATATATATTATTCACAATTGTTAGATATTAATTATTTAAGATTATTTCTTGTAAATGTTATACTTTCTAGTCCTGCCCACTCTGACTATTATAAAATAATCGTTGAAAGAACCTTTTTTAATAATTATATAAAATTTTAACCTGTATTCACATATCGATCTATCCCTGTGACGGAGTCGAACTATTGCTCTAAATCGATTTAAAATCGATTATTATTAATAATTGTCAATAAATCAATTTATTTCAACCGTGTGAATTATAAAATTATTTCACATTTTACTTTAAGTGTTTAATTAACCACGAGACTTCCTGGAAGACGCCAAATATTAACGAAAGGTGAGATACTGGAGCAGCAATGAAAATCATTAATCGATTGCTGAAAGGAGATAATCTGATTAACTCCAGATTTTGTTAAGCTCTACCATAAGTGCAAATTAAACCAAAAGTACCTTACAGAATTTTAAAAATTTGAATAAAACATAAAACCAGGATTAATTCTAAATTATATACACAACAAACAAACATAAAAATTTTTTTTTACAAATTTTTTTTTAAATAAAGTTTTTTTTTCTTTCTTTTATTTGTAACTACAGCTTACAGGTCTTGTTACAAATTGGCGTCCAACTAGAGGGCTTAATTAATGTAAGCTTGGCAGCGATTATATCATATAAAAGGAGGCAAAATGCAAAGACGAGCTACTTCTAAGAAGAGGGCGGCAGAGGCCGAAAAGGAAGTTGACATGGGGGATAAGGAGGCAACACCTGCGGAGGATCTAGAAGTGCTAGTAACCCCGGTGAAACATAAACAACCAGTACCACCAGAGGAACAACCCGAGGTACCAACGCAGACAGGGGACGTCAATGTCCCAGAGAAGGAGAAGGAGAAAACTAAAACAATGGAAGAGAAGGTAATGGAAATGTTCCTACAGTTGAGTAAGAAAATGGATTCCACACAAGAAGAAAATAACAAGAAAATGGAAGAAAACGGTAAGAAATTGAGTGAAGATTTGAAAAAGGACATGGAAGAAAATAGCAAGAAAATGGAGAAGAAGATGGATTCTACAAAGGAAGATTTGAAGGAAGACAACCGATCCACAAAGGAAGAATTGGGCCGTAAGATAGAAAATACCAACAAGAGGATTGAGGAAACCAGTAAGAATTTGAATAAGAAGATGGAAGATCTGAAGGAGGACAACCAATCTTTGAGTAAGAAAATGGAGGAGAAACTGGACGAGAATAACCAGCGATTAAGAGAAGAATTGAGGGAAGTCAACCAGGAAAATATGAACAAGGTAGACGAGAGAATCGAATTAGCGAAGGAAGAGTTGAATAGAAAAATAACAGACACTAAGAAATCCATAGTTAAAAAGTTGGAACAAGAGGTAGTTGTTGTAAACCAACAGATTAGGGAAGTGGACGAAAGATGTCGTCAGACGGAGTGTGATGTACTGGAAGGCAGGGAGGTAATAAATAAAGAAATTACCCAGGTCAAGGAACACCAGAAAACTACATGGGAAGAAAACCAAAAGTTAGCACAGGAAGAAATAAATAAGGTGCGAACCCATGTCACCGAAAGATGCGACGGTATGGAAGCAGCTATGACTGATATCACTGGACAAGTGCGACACAGCCAGGAGGAAATGGAGATAATCAGAAACCGGCCGACAGGCTACAATAATTTCCCCATGTCTGAACATAGAGAATGGCTAAACTTCAGGCAATATAAGCGAAAGCCAATGGAGTTCTTGGCCCGAATTGAAGAATACATGGACAAACATAGAGGAAACAGATGGGTCCAAAATCGAGAACTTCTAGACGAGTCTTTTCGGGAGATGAGCGACCACTGGTGGATGGCGAACCGAAGCGACATAGGGAACTACCAGCAATTTAAAAGCCTTTTCAAGGCAAAGTATTGGTCTGAAACGACCCAAAACCTAATACGTGTCAATATATGCCACGGCCACTATAAACCACAAGTGGGTAGTTCCATGACGGCGTATTTCCTCGGCAAGGTATGTATGGCCAAACATTTGGAACCGGCCATACCAGAAGAATGTTTAATCAACAAACTCTCGTATCATTATGACGAGGAAGTGATTCGAGCGAGGAGAGGCAGCCAAATTAAGACAATACAGGCCATGACCGAACTCCTCGAGAATTACGAAAATGAAGAGTACTACCGACAAAGCCGGAGAAGAAACGATCGGCCCGAACCTAGGACGTATCCAAATAACAACCATGGTACGACCAACACCAACACGGGATACCAAGGAAGCCGAGTATACCCACAGAACAGCAACTATAATAACAATAACAATAGTAATAATAATAACACGGTTCAAAACAATACAAACCATAATCGACCCAATAATGGTTATCAGGGTAACCGAAACCAATACCCTCCAAACCCTAATAGTCAGAGAGAAGCCCCAATTATAATAACGATCGTTACTATAATAATAACAATCGTGGTAGTCCACCAAATGGTAACCCCAATAATAATAGGTTTTCTCGACCACGAGTAAACTTCATTCGAGCGGAAGATGGTCGCCAACGGAGGTACTACCCCCAGAGAAGAAACAGCTATCACGAGTATGAAGATAGGCGGAGGAGCCGAGAACGAGATCAACCAAGGTACTATCCTGCGAGACGGAGTACCAGTTTAGATAACACTGAACGGCTGACCAACAGCGAACGACCGGTAGATCATAGAACAGAGCGGCAGGGACCCCCTATAGGCATCCCAAATGATGCATCCACAAGTGCGACACAACATAACAATGATGTCGAGCCTTTAAACGGGAGGAGGCAGTAATAAATCACCAGAACCCGTTACTGCTCCTAAACACTGGGTATACTAATGAGTTGACTAATAAAAATAAAAATAATCGTATCACTATAATAGGTTGTAACTACCTGAAGAACATCCGACATGAATTACTGGAAGAGGACGATAATAGTCCCACCGATAACACTAATAATGAAATCATACATGTAAATGCGGAGGTAGAAGGAATCCCGCCAATTTAATGATCGATACTGGTTCCAACGTATCCATTATAAGTACAACTGAGTTGGAGAGATACAGAGAGAGTGCGGAAGAACATTATGGACGTTGCCATTAAACAATATTATTTTGTTAGGTGCAACCGGCCGATAAAATAAAACAATATGAAGGCAAGTCTCCGCCAGTGTGATGAGCTGCGGTATAGCAATAGAAATGGAATTCTTGGTGGCGAGCGGGCTGCCATTTAATATATTGGTCGGGTGTGATGTGCTCAGGCGGAACTCCGCCATAATTGATTTGCAAACAGAGAAATTGTCACTATTTACAAACGGACACACTTGGACGGCTAACTTGGTTGGTAGTGACCAAGTAATTCCTAATAATATCCACCAACAGATTCGTAAGATCAGTTATATACCTCCAACTTCTATTATTGAACAAAAGATAGACGATAATGCTAATGAGGACTTATGGTCCCAAAAAATCCAGGAAATCAGGGATTTCCGGAGCGGTATAACTGGAGAAAGATTGCAACCATACCAAGCAAATAAATTAATAAAAATATACGAACAGTATAAATCAGTCTTTTCTAACAAGCCCGGTAAAGTAAAAAACTTCCAGTGTACTCTACAGTTCCGAGACACAGTGGACTTTAACCGGAAGTCTTACCCCATCGCGCAATCACGAAAGGAAGCAGTAAGAGCTGAAATAACAAAGATGATTAACCGTGACATAATAGAGAGTAGCCAATCCCCATACACAAGTTCTATCGTGGCTATTCCTAAGAAAAATGGACTAGTCCGTTTGTGCCTAGATGCACGGGAGATTAATAAGATGATTATTAATGACAGGACTTCACCCGGTGAGATTGAAGAGATTTTGAAACGGTTCCACGGTACCAAGTGCTTTAGTACCTGGGACACGGTGTGCGGGTACTGGCAGGTGGAATTACATCCACAGAGTCGCCAGTATCTGGCCTTTATATTCGAAGGGCGGAACTACCAGTTTAAGAGGTTGCCTTTCGGACTGGTGAATTCAGTCGCAGTCTTTGTACCCTGCATGGACCAGATACTTGGCCAGAAAGCACTACAGTTCACCACCGTGTACGTTGATGACTTGCTAGTGTCCTCAGAAACTTGGGAGGAACACTGCTACCGTGTGGAACACGTATTAAGAAAATTAGCTGCGAATAACATCACGCTAAAGCTAGAGAAATCTCACTTCATAGCCAAGGAAATTCAATTCTTGGGATTTATATTGAATGACCAGGGAATCTCACCGTCGGCTGAAAAAGTAGAAGCGATTCAAAACTTTCCCACACCTAAGAATCTAAGGCAATTACAGTCATTCCTGGGACTCTGCAATTACTACCGCAAGTTCCAGGAAAAGTATTCTGAATTGACCGCCAGATTTCAGCCGCAACTGTCATCCAAGAATAAATGGATATGGGTTATAGAACAGAATAAGACCTTAACACTGATTAAACAGAAATTTCTGGAACCAATAATACTTCGCCATCCGGATTTCAGCAAACCGTTCTACTTGAATTGCGATGCCAGCGACATCAGCCTCGGCACAACATTGTATCAAGAGGATGAGGAGGGCGAACATCTCGTGATCTGCTTTGCCAGTAGAGCATTAAATCAGTGCGAGAAGAATTATCACATCACTGAAAAAGAGTTGTTAAGTGCAGTGTTTACGTGTGGAAAATTCCGCACATACATCCTTGGTTACCCCGTTACCGTCCGGACAGACCATAAGTCCATATCGTTCTTAAGGAGATGTAAACTAAGTCACGGAAGGTTGACACGGTGGATACTGTTACTACAAGAGTATGATCTTAAGTGGGAGTACATCCCCGGAAAGAAGAATGTCGTCGCGGACGTGTTGTCTCGAATAGACATTAATAAACAAACGTTCGAGGGGAAAAGGAAAGTATAATTAAAGTATACCACATTCTGAGTAACAGCGCCGATCTACAATCATTATTGGAAAACCTGAGCACACACCAACAAGCAGACCCGAAGTTACAATCCATTAAAACCAGATTGGAAGCAGGGGACGAGACTATCGCCCAATATTATAAAATACACAATGGTATAATATTTATACAACCATCTCTGAAGAAGGAAAAATGGAAAGTTATTATTCCAACCCATATAGAAAAGGAGATAGTGAATAACTATCATGTTCGATATGGGCATATGGGCGCCTTAAAGGTGATAAAGGCCCTGGAAGAGAGCTGCCACATTAAGGATATTAATCGGAAGGTCCAAAAATACATAAAGAGTTGCCGCATTTGCCAACTCGTGAAATCAAATAACGAGAAAAAGGAGGAGCAAATGATTCCAATAACATCTCAAGCGAAGCTAGAAAAAGTATTTCTGGACATCTGCGGGCCATTTCCCCACAGTGGGGGCCGACACAGATACAAGTATCTAGTCATCGTGATGGACCATTTCACGAAGTTCATCAAGCTATACCCAGCGAATCGGGCAACTACAAATAAAATTCTCGACATCTTAACCAACCAGTACTTCCCAGACATCGGAAAACCAGTTTCGATCATCACCGACCACGGAACCCAGTTCAAGGGGAAAAAATGGCGGGATACACTACTGTCGATGGGGGTTCATACCTATAAAACATCGGTATACCACCCGAGCAGTAACCCGGCAGAAAGAGTATTGCGAGAGGTGGGGCGTATATTACGGACGTATTGCCACGATCAACAGAGGAGGTGGCAAGAATACCTAGAGGCCACAGAAGAATTCCTCAACCTGGCATACCACCCAGCAATAGGAATTACCCCATACTCCGCCATGTACGAAAGACAACCCCCAAGGGAGATCGAAGAAATATTGGAGTTCCCGAGAGAAAATAAATATATTTTTGATAAAATTAAATTTTATAATAAGGTGGCCGAAGACCAGGAGAAACGGCGGATTAAATATAATAAAGGGATGGGTAAGATAATTACCTATACCATTGGTGAGAAGGAAATATTTTGGAAATATAATATAATAATAAAAGGAATTTTTGAGTCATAAAAATTCTAAAACAGAGTAAGAACAACTTACAAACCAATTATTTGAGAAAGAAGCATTTTGGAAATATAATATAAAATAAGAAAAGAATTTTTGAATAAAAGTAAAAATTCAAAAATAATGTAAGCACACCTTACAAAACCAATTATTGGAAAAAACATTTTGGAAAGAATATAAAAAGAATTTTTGAATGAATCATAAAAATTCTAAAACAGAGTAAGAACAACTTACTACCAAGGATTTGAGAAAGAAACATTTTGGAAATATAATATAAATAATAAGAGAAGAATTTTTGAATGAATAGTGAAAATTCAAAAGCAAAGTAAGATCAACTTACTACCAAAGATTTGAGAAAGAAACATTTTGGAAATAATAAAAGGAATTTTTGAATAACAAAAAAAAAATTCAAAAATAATATAAGCACACCTTACAAAACAATAAAAGGAATTTTTGAATCATAAAAATTCTAAAACAGAGTAAGAACAACTTACAAACCAATTATTTGAGAAAGAAACATTTTGGAATTATAATATAAAATAAGAAAAGAATTTTTGAATGAATCAAGTGAAAATTCAAAAATAATGTAAGCACATCTTACAAACCAGTTATTTATAAAAAAACTTTATGGAATAAACAAGAACAATAAAAATTCTAAAACATTGTAAGATCAACTTACTACCAAAGATTTGAGAAAGAAATATTTTGGAAATAATATAAAAAGAGAGAATTTTGAAAAATCATAAAAATTCTAAAACACTGTAAGATCAACTTACTACCAAAGATTTGAGAAAGAAACATTTTGGAAATATAAGATAATAATAAAAGGAATTTTTGAGTCATAAAAATTCTAAAACAGAGTAAGAACAACTTACAAACTAATTATTTATAAAACACTTTAAGGAACAAAAAGAAAAGAACTTGAATCAACAAAATTCTAAAATAAGGTAAGATCACCTCACAAACCAATTATTTGAAGGAAAAACATTTTGGAAATAATAAGAAAAGAATTTTTGAATGAATAGTGAAAATTCAAAAGCAAAGTAAGATCAAATTACAAACCAATTATTATAAAAACTATTTGGATATATAATATAAAAAGGATTTTGATAAACCAAAAAAATTCCAAAAACAGTGTAAAAACAAGTTACTACCAACAATTTGAAAGAAACCATTTGAGAAAATAAAAACAGAAGAGTTTTGAGAGGTTGAATACCTACAAAATTAAAAAATTAAGTGAGAGCACCTTACTACGATCTAGAAAGGAAAAAACTATGGTGAAATAAAAAGAAGAGAATTAATACTATATTTATGGTACTAATACAATATATTTACCATATTTATAGAAAATCTTTATGAGATAAATAAAAGAAATAGAATTTAGAATTAAACCAAGTAATTCTGAAAGAGTATGATAATGTCTAATTTCAATAAATAAAAAAAAAAAACCTTCAATAAAATGATACAAAAGGGAATAAAAATCAGTGATACGATTTGATTGATTAAATATGATTAAATACAGAAATTTATGGGGAAATATAAAATAATAAAACTTTGAAGTGGTATAAGGAGAAATGATGACCTCATTATCAAATTAATTAAACATTCATTCGAAAGAATAAAAACCAAGAGAGGAGTAATTTGAGAATAAAATCAAAGATATGATGTAATTAAACAAATTAATATTGAAATGATTATGAATTAAATGTCAATTGTAACAGCGACAATTATAAGAAAGTTCTAGAACATGGAACAAGTGGAACTAATAAAAACAGAGCAACAAACCAAAAATGTCATAAAAATATGCCACTATAAACCAAAGCAGATTGTAATAAAAAAAAAACAGAAAGGAATAAAGCATTAATAACCAAAAAAGTTATATGATAAGAAAAATTGAAAATTGTACTAATAGAAGAGCTTCCTACCATGATATCAAATGAAATAACCATCAAGTTAAAGAGTCAGAAGAACAACTGAGATAGGAATATTAAAATTTCTGAGCAATATAATAAGTGAAGTATCCAAAGATATTTTTTTTTTAATAGTAACAAAAGTGTACTATTCTGATGTAATTTTTTAATCTGTCTGTAGATAATTCCAGCAGTATTAATATGTTTTTTGAGCAGAGATGATTTGCCTCTGTACTCAAATAAGAAGTGAAGTATTGGACAGCAGAGGAAGTAGCGTACAGTGCCTCTCTGAACTGAACCAGCTCACAAATTAGGGAAAGATAGGGAGGAAATATCCCAAGGAGAAAATACTAAGAAGAAATATGAAAATAAAATAATAAATATGAAACTCAGATGACTATTACTATCAAGGAAGATCAAGTAAGAATGAGAAAGATATAAGCTCAAATATATATAAGAAAATTTTTAGAAATGGAAGGAAGTCAAGAATAATAAAAAACTATAATAATTATCATAAGCAATTGTTTCAGACAAAGCAAGTATAGTCTGAAAAAATCACTTCTGGAGAAGGGCAATCTGTAGCATGACAGATATTCCACCAATAATTAATTCATTTAAGATCATAAAAAATAATTAAATTACATATACTCAAAGAATGTCAAATGAAATTCAGTTAAACTTTAAAGGAAAACACCACAATAAAAGAAGAACAATAATTAAATAAAAATACAATTAAAAGTCAAAGTAAATAAATTAAAAAGAAAACTCATATTGAAAAATCAGAAGATTACCCAGGAGAATAGGAGCACAACAAGATACTCCAAAATCAAGAAAAAAGAATAAGATTAGGAGTAGGTGATAAACAAAATACCCCAAACACAAGAAGAAAGAAGAGTAAGGTTTAATATCAGGTAATAAACGAGATACCCTGAAACCAAGAAAGAAGAGTAAAGTCAGTATCAGATAATAAAGAAGATACTCCGAACCAACCATCAGACAAGATAACACTGAGTACCTTGGTTTACCCAAGAATAAACACAAGAAGGAAGACGAGAAGAAAGGAAGAAATAGGATGGAAGAACCACAATAAAAACCTATTATTAACTACCATTAAACCCCAAACCAATTGATACCATTAAAGAAAGTATAACATCCCAAAACCTTATGAAATTGTAATTATAAACAAAAGTGTTGTGTAGTATGATAATAAGTGCACCAACTAAAGTTATTATATGATGAAAAATAAACAAATCTTCACAGTCCATTATGACTAAAGGTCTGGTCTGAGAATAATAAAACTCAAATATAAGTCAGAACCAACAGTGAAAGTGTACTAGTGTAAGTGTTTGAAATGTAATAAACTTCAAGTTGTAGTGTATCTATAGCTTAAACAATATGCTATAAAATAACTTTTATATTTTATAATTAACAAATAATGAAATATTAAAATGGATAATATTTCCAATATTTCATTAAATAAGGTCACTGTGTTATCTCAAGACATTCATAGGAATGACAATAACAACTAAAGTATGGGTGGAAATGTTTACTGTATAAGGGGATGTTAGATAATAGTAGTAAAATCAGAAAGGACTGGTAATAGTTTAAGTTATAATAGAATTAAGAAGTTTAAATGGCTGATATTGTTCAAAGCCATGAACTCCATATTTTTAAAAGAGTTCTAATAGAATAAGGTTTATATGTTTAGAGTAAGTTGTATTAGTTATATCTCAGCATACATCCAAATTAAAATGTTTCAGTATGGATGCTGTATTAATTTACAAATGAGTTAAATGTATGTTCAAAACAGTTTCAGCAAACATGTCCAACTTCAAAGACTGCTGATTAATGTTAATTATTATTTTTGTAACAGTAGCATGAATTAGATGTTACACATAACAATAGTTATGTAAACAATTTTCTTTTATGTCATGTTAACTATTAAGAGTCAGAGGAGGAGTAGAATTAAATTTATTTGAAAAAACCATACATGTAAAATACTAAACTCTAGGCCAAATAATGAATTCACAAAAAATTAATATAAACCAGTTAATTAACCAATGAACCATGTAAACTGACAAGATTTAGGTAAGGTAGATCAATTAACAACTACTGTAAATGATCCTATGATTTAAAAGAGTAATATAGAAAAATATCTTAAATTATTGAAAATTTCTGAAATGTATAAAATAACTATTTTTAAAGAGGAATGGTAAATTCAGAAATTATCACTAAAAGACAGTTCAAATGTTAAATTTATAAGTAATTAAAGATAGGAAAGGATTTGTGACCATTTGAAATTTATTATAATTATATTAATAACACTTAAAATGGCAGTAAAAGTGTGGAAGGACGGAAACAGTTTCTTTGGGCCTAGATTTCCAAAAAGACAGAAATTGGTAATTTTAACAAAAATCTCAACAAATATGGACTATGATATATCAAGTTAAACAGAATGAGATAAATAAACCAATTATATGGTTAATAGTTCATGAAAGCGAACTGGTTGATGCGCACCGTGAGGACCAAAATGCTGATTGGAATCCAGGCACGGTGGACCAAAAATGGATGATGCGCACCGTGAGGACCAAAATGCTGATTGGAATCCAGGCACGGTGGACCAAAAATATGGCTGATCCCGGCCCAAGTGGGCCGAAACAGTTTAAGAAAAGTAACGTTCCGCAAGTGTGGACCGGAAGAGTTAATTTGTTCAGCCCGAGCGGGCGAAAATTATGTATCTCGCATTAAATATTTGTCTGCTGGTCTTCCATTATGATTGAAGATGTTGTGTAGGATGTATTAAATTACATTAAGAAATAAGAGAAGTGGACTGTATACGAATAGTTTTAATAATTTGAATGTTCACATTACAGCTGTAATAAATTGAAAGAAGGCTGGCTAATGCTGCATATTGAATTAATAATTAATAAATTTAGTTAAGAATGAAGTTGTGGCGCTAGTTGGCCATGATAGAAAATAGTAAGGCCTAAGGCCTACATCTAATGTCGACACTAACTTGACGGAAAGGTCCGGCGAACCGAACGCCGAGATTACTGAATGTGCACTGGTGAAAGTACGATTACGAGAAACGTTGATGAGATATAAATCAGATTAGCCAACCTAGTAAAATAAAATCATCGCGCTACCGTCCACGAACAATAAACTAAAATTATTCCATATATAATGTACTTTGGAATTATGTACATGGGAAGTGAAAATTATTTTAACAATACTTTTCCAATATTAACTTGGCAAGACATTTCCTAAAGTGGAGGAAGTAAGTTAGTTCTTTGTTAACATTCAAACGGAACAGTCGATGCGGAATCGCGTTCTTAAAACCGTATAATGGAGTACAAAGGTTAAGCCTAAAATCAGTGGAAAACGGGAGTTACATAAATTAACACTTTTCGAGTTAAAACTAATGAAATAATCCACGACAACAGTGAAAACGAACAATACACCACATAATACAAGTGATTTAACACATTGAAACTACATAATATTAATAATTCACTCTACAACAGATTAACAATTATTCGTCACGAACAGACAAAGTGAACACCTCTAATAGAAAACAATTAACACCAGTGGACACTGAACACTCATCCAGAATACCTCAAACAACATACTAGACAGTATACACAATTTCGGAGATCTTTAAAACAATTATAAAGGTGAATTTATTGTGAGATTTTCCTGTGATAAGATTACGTATAACCTCATCAATTCAGCTAGCCGCCATGATGGTCCCAACATGCACTGCAACTTTCCTTGACTGATCTCATAGCCTGCAGTATTGGTTTGAGAATTCAACTATATTAAACATTATATATATTATTCACAATTGTTAGATATTAATTATTTAAGATTATTTCTTGTAAATGTTATACTTTCTAGTCCTGCCCTTCTCTGACTATTATAAAATAATCGTTGAAAGAACCTTTTTTAATAATTATATAAAATTTTAACCTGTATTCACATATCGATCTATCCCTGTGACGGAGTCGAACAATTGCTCTAAATCGATTTAAAATCGATTATTATTAATAATTGTCAATAAATCAATTTATTTCAACTGTGTGAATTATAAAATTATTTCACATTTTACTTTAAGTGTTTAATTAACCACGAGACTTCCTGGAAGACGCCAAATATTAACGAAAGGTGAGATACTGGAGCAGCAATGAAAATCATTAATCGATTGCTGAAAGGAGATAATCTGATTAACTCCAGATTTTGTTAAGCTCTACCATAAGTGCAAATTAAACCAAAAGTACCTTACAGAATTTTAAAAATTTGAATAAAACATAAAACCAGGATTAATTCTAAATTATATACACAACAAACAAACATAAAAATTTTTTTACAATTTTTTTTTAAATAAAATTTTTTGTTCTTTCTTTTATTTGTAACTACAGCTTACAGGTCTTGTTACAATATATATATATATAGTGCTGTAATTATTTATATGTATGGTAATTAAAATCTGCTCCACGTTGGATCAGCCATTTATTGTACTGTTGTTTTTTACTGATATATTTAGTATTTGCACCACGTTGGATGCGTCATTAATTGTACTGTGTTTATTTTAACAGGTATTGTAATTATGTAATTATGATATGTAACTACCTTTATTATGTTTTTTGTTTATCAGTACATGAAAAGAAACTCTCTCTCTCAGGGTTAATGATTATTAAACTTTTTGATCGTATTTACGATTGTATATAATATTTTCTTTTCTTTAAACCAAACCAAATATAGTTAGTATGTAGTATTTTGAGAAATAACCATGTAAAAAAATATATACCAAACAAATGTAACTTGACTGATTCTGAATTCTTCCAGCTGCCACGGGTTCACTTCTGGTTGATGTTTATTATTTTCAAAAGCAATATCAGGCTTGGCGATCCCCGTTCCTTCACTCGAATTTCTTATTGGTTTCACCGCTGAATGTTGTTTTCTAGGACGACTGCAACACAGATGTCTCCTCGGAATACTTAATTATATTTTATGGCCACTTAAACTATTCTTCAGTCCAGGATTTCCCTCTTCTATCGGCGTTCTATTAAGGATATGTTTAGATTTCTTGTAATATTATTTATTTATTGAATATTAGTTTATTTTACTAAACTCAATAGGAATGTTGATTCTCTCCTCCTGATTGTTTACTTTATTAAATTTATAATCAAAACTCTGGTATAACAAATTAAATTCCTTTACTGTTTTTTCTTTTACATATGACATTAAACTTGATGATGTACAAATTTGATTTATTTAAATGTTACCAAATATTAATTTACATATCATTCTTTTAGACTCTTCATGCTGTTACTATTAGATATAAAATTAGACTCCTGATGTTACTTTTCTTAGATATAAATTTAGACTAAAAACATTTCCTTTCATCTCTATACAATACAATCTTTAACAATTTACAAATTTGCCACTTTGATAATTCGCTACTTTCATTACATCTTTTTATCATATACCTATTAAAAACATATATCACTTTTCTATTTCTTATTAAACATCTTTATTTTATCTATAATATTCTGTAGCGGGTCAATTTTTGGGTATTTTTTATTTTTAACCGTATGGGGCATTTATATATTTTTATTTATTTCATTTTCGGGCGGGTTTGTATAAAATATTGTAAGACTGTATTATTGTGCAACGTATTTGTCCGTATAACAGAAACGATGTTAAGAAACAGTTTGAAACAAAGGCATAGACGCAGTTGTTGTTGTGTAATGCGGCTGAAGAATTTGCACCTCCACAAATTTCTAAGAACTATGTGAGAGTGTGGCATTGCGCTCCCATGCGCACACCAAGCAGGGGCGCCTACCCAAGCGTTGGCGAAAAACTCAAGATGGCCAAAGCGAGAGAATTATTCATCATCTTCTCCAAGATTAACCGGAAATACTGCTAAGAGACCGCCTACTATCAATGACGTCAGCAGAGCCAAAGCCAAATCGTGCTTTGGTACCCAGAATATAACTCTATTAGTGCACACATAAAGTGGTTACCTCACAACTGAGTATGAGCGACGAAAACATAGTGGCAGTGAACCACTGTTTCCCGCCAGGGAAAGGAAGATGTACCTGTTACGTTCTCGGTGACAGTCGACATTAAGCAGAGACGCGACACAGTCAACTAGAAGTCGACTCTATTAATAGACGCTAACAGTTTGGTTTAGGCCCCGGTCGGTGGTGTTATAAAAATGTGCCTAACTCAATAATATCGTTAATACCGACCGGGACCCGAAGAATCAACGACCTTGTAAATTGTTGCATTGCAGTGAATAATACGGTGAATGGAATCGTAACAAAGCACGTGTTCGGTCGGTAGTGCGTATCCCCAATTACGATAAAACAAACGAAATGCGCAAAGATTAACTATGGTGTTATTTGAATATAATCTTTTATGGGGGGTTTTTGTTTGTATATTGTGTGAATGCGTGTGCGAGCAAAGCTGGGCTACCTTATAAATATAAGAAGTATATTATCAATGTAAGATGTATTTAACCTTCTCAATACCTGTTTTGTTCTTGTGTGTCGTGGAGTAAGGAGGAGCTGGTTCAGTAAGTAAAGTGTTCATTTCATAACAAAGATGTGTTAGACTAAGTTATTTCGCCATTACCACTTCCTCATTTCTGTGTTGAAAAAATCCGTCTAACGGATCGGAATCTTTCTGAATTATTAATTGGGTGGGTCAGATTGCTAAATTGTCCGTTTTATTAAGGTGAAGTGTAAAGGTCTCCATATCTGTCCTTCAAAGATATAGGTGGCGACTCTGGGCTTCTGATGAAATTTCTGCAACAGGTAAGTCCTGGTAGTGAATCTTATTTATTTTATATTTTGGCATATTTTTTAACGTTACATTTGGCTCTCGCTGCCAGGATTTTCGTTTAATTGTAATGTTATACGAGATAGACCTATTTTAAGGCACAGAAAATAGGATGTGGTAATGACGAATGTATAAAAATTTTATTGTACATAATTAAGTAGGTTAGGTTTATGTTATTGTGATTTTATGTTATATTTTTAACACAATGTGTTAGGTGTTTGAGTATAGAAAAATAGTAGTTTCATATATAAAAGTGATACAAACGAACTTTAAAAAATGTCTATAATACAAAGTAACGATAGTGATTTTGCGTGGGATGAGTGGGAGAAAGAATTTCGAGGTGTTGTGGGGGAGATGACAGACGAGGAATGGGGTAATTTAGACAATAGATTAACACGAATGGAAGAACAAGAGAAAGGAATATTCGCAGAAATTAATAAACATAGTGAGACGACCAGTGATAAAGGTAAAATAGTTGAAATAACAGTGGTAGAGAATAAGACAGAAAATAGGCCTAATGATAACGAGAGTGTAGGGGTGGAAGAAAAAGAGTATACAGTATATGACCTATTTGACCTACTTAATGAGTTAAAAACAAAAATGGATAAGGGTTCTGATATGATAAATAAACATTTTAACGAGTGGGGCAAAATAATGGATGAGGGTTTTAATAAACTAAAAAATGTTATTGATAAACCAGACGAGAAGCAGGAGGAGAATAGAGGTCAGTTAAAAGAGAGTACAGAAGTTGAGTTAACACAGGTAAGTGGTAATAATGTCTTTGATAAGAGTGAAGAAACAATTAACCAGGTGAGTGATAAAGATAATAGGTTAATCAATAATAGTGACAAAATAGTGGAAGAAATAGTGTTGAATAGTGGAGATAATTATGATGGTTACGATTTTGAGGTAAGTGGTGATGTTGATATAATTAATTCCAATGATGAAATAACATTAAATAAGAATAATGATTATATAGCTGAAAATGGGGTATCAAAAAGTGATACAGTAGACAATAGTGAAAATGAGAGTAGAATGAGAGTTGAGATTGATCATGGATTGTTAGTTAGTGTTTATGATTTAGAAAGGGAGTACAGTGGTAGCTTAAATGTAGAAGGTGAACAGGGGGCAAATTTGTATGGGGTTAAATGTGAAGCAGAGAATTCACAAGTGTTGATGGAGGACAAGAGTTCCTCAATAATTTTTGTAGAAGACGAGAGTTCTTCAAAAGGTAAAATAAGTTTTTTGTGTTTATCTGGTAGGGCCAGATGGTATTCAAATGATTTTGTGGTATTGCCCTCTGCATGGAATGGGAGAGTTCAGTGTGGTTATGAGAGTTGGAACGAAAGAGAGAGAGAAATAAAAATTTTTGAGGTTAATAGAGGGTATGAAATGTTGGTGCAGGTGTTAGATATGGAGAGAGATGATGAAAGAGAGAGAGAGGAATATCTGAATAACACTGTTATAAATAATGATAAAATAGTTGACTGGGTATTGAGACAATTTACTGACGGAGACTGGACAAAATTAACTGATAGCGACAAGTTGTATGAAATAATAAATGGTATTATGAAGGATTTAGAAATAATGTTCCATGAAGATTAATAATCATAAATTCAAGATAAATAAAAATCATTTAGTCTATAAATATGTGAGGTATCTTTTTGACGATGGAGGCTAAAATATGAAACAGTAAAAGACGGTTAAATATTTTTGTTTTAAGGGTTTGACTTGGCTGATTTGAACATTGAGACGTGATAACTGAATAAATAATGAATCAGATTTGTAAATAAATATTTAGTGAGTTTAATTGTATGTGTTGCGGTTAAGTGAACAGTGTATGTAGGTAATTAATTGTTGTAATAATATTTTGCAATTTAAAGAAATAATAACATTCATTTTGGAAACAGTAATTGGCTAATTTGTATAGTAGCAAATAATAATAATAATGAATTAAATTAAAACAATTTGATATATTTTAAATATTTTAATTGATTATGTAAATGTTGTATAATTAATTTTTTTGTAAATTTATTTTATTTTACGAGATTTGGAAATTTGGTAATGAATGATAAATTATTTAATTTAAACTAATTTTGTGTAAAATGTTTCAGAGATGATGGTGATTAAGTTTTGGGGGTATGTCATGTTAAATGGATTGTAAGTAGAAAAAATTTTATAATCATGTATAATAACAAATGTTTATACGTGTGATGGAGATGTTAATTCAATAATGAGATTATTTGAAATAATTTTATTCAATAAAAAAGGATAATTAAAAAATGTTAGTCACAACTGAAAGACATATAATGATTTTTAATAATGAATTTTGAAAATTTTAAGAAAGTTAAATGGTAGAAAGTTATGAATGAGAGAAATGATTATGGATGGAAATACTATATTATAATGTATATACAAATTTTATTAGTTAGTTATTAAGTGGCTATTGTGGGGGTGGCCTGTGCTCTGGCAAGTAGCGAAATGGGTTGGGGGTAGCAGTGAGTGTTACCCCCATCGGAGGCCAAAAGGGCGATAAATGTGCGGCACACCTTATTCGTGTAAAGTAAAAAATTTTACACACATTGCTAAATGACCGTGTCGCACATAATAGTATTGATGTATAACAGGCAGTCAAATGAAAGTTCAGATTTCCCCGACTTTTTGGGCGGTTACTGTCTTACCAGCACTAACCGTGGTTTTGGCTAGCGGCCAGCTATGGTCATATCAAGTCCCTTGACCATAGCTGACTTGAAATTGGTACAGATTAGAAATTCAATGGGGGAGAACTTAGGGGAAATCTTCCCGGAACTATGGAACAGCGGCTGCCACTCTGCCCGCTTTGGGGTAGCAAGACAGGTGGTAGATCCGTCTTAAGGGTATGATTATATAACAAGAACATGATGATGTTCGCCATGTTTAAACTTAATAGCGGAAGCAGAGACACGGAGAGGTAAAACCCTGCTCCAAAATATACCGTCTCTGTCGAAGCGCAAGGACGAGACAGTCCTCCATAGTTTGAAATAGTGTGTGTGGATGGGAGGTGGCTCAAATGAGCCACGAATTTAAATGCTATGACATAAAAAGTTTTGCTAATTTGAATTTGAATCCAACCAAAAAATGCTTGTGCTCTGTTCACATAATTATATGCTCAGACTCTTAATATAAGGTGTTCATACTATAATTTTAAAGGTATCATTTTATTGTTGTATGTTAGGTATAGGCATTGATAAGAATATGTGTTTTCATGATATGTGTATGCTTCAAATTAAGCCAATAATTAGACGCCTGGCAGGCAATCAATATAATAGAAGTAAGTATTGATAATGTATTACATGTAATGGTTCAATTTTGAAAGGTATTCATTGTGTTTTAATTATGTTAGGATATCAGCTGATCAGCAATAACATGTCACTGGTGTGTTAGTTATAAATGTTTTAAGTAATTGATGTTCAATGTAATGTTTGATGTATTACAGATGTTTTGAAGTAAGGATAAAAATAATTTGCTACAATGAGAAATAAAGTAACGATTTGTGAAATCTAATAAAAGATAGTTTTTTGGGTGATGAATATTTTATGGGACATGTAGATCTGTCCAAGTTAAAATCAAAGTTGAATTTGAAATAGTAGAGAATGTTGTTTTGAGGTAAGGTATGTTGTAGAAAATTTAAGTAGTATTGATGTTGACACAGGAGTAATGGAGAATAATTGTAGAGTTCTGAATGATATATTTATGTTTATAATTAATGAGGTTATTTTGTGTATTTGTAGTGAGGTAATGAGATTGAGATTTTTGGGGATGGCAATTTTGTATTAGGGGGTAGTGTATTTGGGGAGTCCACAACAAGGGTTGGGACGGGATAGGGATAGATTTTAGTGGGGAAGGGGCCGCCTTAGGTAGAATCCAGGCCGCCAAATAAGGGAATTGAGTTTTTGGGTAGGGGAAACACGTATCCTATGTACAAAGGGTTAGAGAGTATTTTTTTTATATATTGAGAGAAGGTGGCGATTTGAGTTCAATGATAAGTGGGGTTTAGTGTGTTTTGGGGTAGATGTTTTGGTAGAGATGGGTGTCATGATAATTAAAGTTGATTAATATTAGAGTCAGAGAGTAAAGTTTATGTATGCATACAGATCTAGTACAGTAAATGAGAATAAATAATTTACATCACCCACAGTAATGTAGAATTAAACTGTTAACTAAAGAGAGGAATTTATAATAAAGAATATACAATTGTTTATTTTTTTCAACCAGTGACAGAATTTTGATAAAATTTGGAAAACAAGATACAAGTAAGAATTGTTTATTTTAAATAATTTAAATGTCAACTTGATTATTATATTAATATTTTGTTTGTTTTAAATGTTTTATTTTATTATGTTTTGTATTCCAAGTTAGGATATTACAGATGTTCAATGTGTTTTCAGAACTTATATATAACATATGTAGGTCAAGGATCTTGGACTTGACCTAGTTTCGATCAGCTGATGAGTTCATACACCTACTAAGCTTGTATAGTAGGAAGTCAATTTTAATTTGTTTGTTTAATTAATTCAAACCAATATTTAAATAATTTTGCATATGAGGGAAACATTTAAATAAATTTAAATTTTCTTTTTGAATTTTGCAATGTTGGAAATTTCAATTTTTTTTTGAAAAAAAAACTTGATTTTTCGCCTGCCAGCATTTGAATATTTTTGAGTAATGATTATTTTATTATGTGTGTACTTAACATGTTTATTTTTATCGATTGATTGTAGTGCATTGTATTGTTAGCCTATAAGTGATTACATGTTAGGTTAAGGATTTGTTCAAATAGAAGAAACGCTTAATTTAAGTCATTTTAAAAGAAACAAAAGAAAATATAATGAAGAGAATTTTTTTGATAAAACATTATGTTGAATTTTTTAAATTTGTTATAAATCTTAAAAGAGAATTTTTCAGTTTTACTATGTGCAAGTCAACATGTAATGTGAGTGTGTGAGCCCAGTATTTGCTAAAGGCAGCCCAGCTTTCATAAAAGGGGATCCATATCGGCTGAGGATCTGGCATACTCTGAGCCAGGGATTGAGGATTTTGGGGGGTAGCATGTCAAAAGGCGAGGTGCGCCGTGGTGCGAGTCTGCTCGATTTCTCGGTGTTGGGATCTCTTATGGAGAAGTCCAGTGATCTCGTTCAGATAAGCCCATAGTTGTTGAGCCAGGGGGGTCGTGTACCCATGCAGATTAAGAACCAGGGGGTTGTTGGCACCAGTTCCTCACCGGTCCTCTTCGGGGTTTTATCGATGAGATTTCTTCTGTTGTGAACAGCAGAATTCTCATCGAGGGGGTATTGTAGCGGGTCAATTTTTGGGTATTTTTTATTTTTAACCGTATGGGGCATTTATATATTTTTATTTATTTCATTTTTGGGCGGGTTTGTATAAAATATTGTAAGACTGTATTATTGTGCAACGTATTTGTCCGTATAACAGAAACGATGTTAAGAAACAGTTTGAAACAAAGGCATAGACGCAGTTGTTGTTGTGTAATGCGGCTGAAGAATTTGCACCTCCACAAATTTCTAAGAACTATGCGAGAGTGTGGCATTGCGCTCCCATGCGCACACCAAGCAGGGGCGCCTACCCAAGCGTTGGCGAAAAACTCAAGATGGCCAAAGCGAGAGAATTATTCATCATCTTCTCCAAGATTAACCGGAAATACTGCTAAGAGACCGCCTACTATCAATGACGTCAGCAAAGCCAAAACCAAATCGTGCTTTGGTACCCAGAATATAACTCTATTAGTGCACACATAAAGTGGTTACCTCACAACAACTGAGTATGAGCGACGAAAACATAGTGGCAGTGAACCACTGTTTCCCGCCAGGGAAAGGAAGATGTACCTGTTACGTTCTCGGTGACAGTCGACATTAAGCAGAGACGCGACACAGTCAACTAGAAGTCGACTCTATTAATAGACGCTAACAGTTTGGTTTAGGCCCCGGTCGGTGGTGTTATAAAAATGTGCCTAACTCAATAATATCGTTAATACCGACCGGGACCCGAAGAATCAACGACCTAGTAAATTGTTGCATTGCAGTGAATAATACGGTGAATGGAATCGTAACAAAGCACGTGTTCGGTCGGTAGTGCGTATCCCCAATTACGATAAAACAAACGAAATGCGCAAAGATTAACTATGGTGTTATTTGAATATAATCTTTTATGGGGGGTTTTTGTTTGTATATTGTGTGAATGCGTGTGCGAGCAAAGCTGGGCTACCTTATAAATATAAGAAGTATATTATCAATGTAAGATGTATTTAACCTTCTCAATACCTGTTTTGTTCTTGTGTGTCGTGGAGTAAGGAGGAGCTGGTTCAGTAAGTAAAGTGTTCATTTCATAACAAAGATGTGTTAGACTAAGTTATTTCGCCATTACCACTTCCTCATTTCTGTGTTGAAAAAATCCGTCTAACGGATCGGAATCTTTCTGAATTATTAATTGGGTGGGTCAGATTGCTAAATTGTCCGTTTTATTAAGGTGAAGTGTAAAGGTCTCCATATCTGTCCTTCAAAGATATAGGTGGCGACTCTGGGCTTCTGATGAAATTTCTGCAACAGGTAAGTCCTGGTAGTGAATCTTATTTATTTTATATTTTGGCATATTTTTTAACGTTACAATTCGTAATTCTAGTTGGTATTTATTAAATTATAATTTTATTACTATTTACTCTTATTATAACATTCATTCCAATTTCATATATTCTTTTCAGAACATATAACTTAATATTGTTTTATATCATATAGGAATCGACCTCTATGTTGACTGGTTGAGTCGATAGTCCCAATGTTTTTGTTTACATTTTAAAACATATGTTCCATTTAATATTAAATTTGTATCTTTTTTCTTATAGAATTTATTATTTCCCTATTATGTACTGTGTTGCATTTTAACAGCAGTACATAATACCTTCCCTTATTTCATAATTTCAGATACAATTTTTAGATGAAATTTTGAAATAACCAACATAGTCTAATCTTAATATTTAAAACATCTGATTAATTAGTTATTTGTACCTCACAAAATTCTTTTAACAAATTGGTTTTTTCTTTTATTAATATTACAAATATGGCCCATCACTATCATGAATCACGATATCTTAAACACTCATTTCTGACTTAAAACAACATTAATTAAACCAACTGGATTTACATCAAAATCATAAATAACAACTGTGCCTAATTTCATGGCTAAAAAACTCAAAAACACGACTAAAACATTATCTTTCTTTTAAACCTCACCTTTCCAATCCTGGTCATTTTTTTTTTTTATGTGATATGCTTTGTAAACCTAATAACTGTCCCTGATAATCAGTATATCTTTAATATGTTTCCTACCACTAGTTGAGAATGGTCCACAAATGTCAACAAAACTTGCTCTAACGCTCTCACTGCTTGATGATTTATCCACCTTCCCTCATATCTGACACGGGCTAACTTGATTTTTTTACAAATATTATATAATAACTTAGCACCTAAAACTTGATATTGATTCTTCATACTTTTTACACCTGGAGTCATATTGTCATATTTATTTTTTATTTCTTTACCTCGTCGTTTGTATCATCCCTAAAATACCATAATTCCCTAACATTAAATACTACACATGGGTTCGGATTCGGAGGGGCACTATTGGCTTCCATTACTCCGCCGTTTTCCCTAAATATATCATCTGAAATCAGAGGAACTTCATCTCTGTCCAGGAAAAAATAAAAGTTGCACTATCACAACACAATACATATAATCATTACCTACAAGGTAGCTCCTTCGCTACAAACTTATATTCCAGGGATTGTTACATTATTTCTTTGAGGTCTCTTCACATTTTTATTCTATGACTATTTCACTTCTAGTGCTTTATCACTTCAATTAATGTTCTATCTTTCATAGGTAACTGGTTAACCTTACTCAACCTACATGTTGTATTATTTCCATCTTGGTGCTGTCAATCAATAATATTTTTAAATCTATCTTCATCTAACTCATTCTAACCATTCTTAAATATTAACTAGTATTAATTGTTTTTTTATCATTGTTATTATACTGATTAATCTGCTTATTCAAATAATTATTATGGTTATTAACCGTCTTTCTCTTCTTTTATGATTATTCGTTCAAAATAATTTCTTTTGAAATATTTATATAGTAAGGTGTTCTTACTTATTTTAGAATTTTGGGGTTTATTTTCCTTTCTTTTAATTCATAAAATAAAATTTTGTATTTGTAATAACTTCCATATTATGTTATTTGTATTAATAATAATTAATCAAATCTTTGTTCCATTAGTTTGCTTTAGTCCATTCCCAGAAAATCAGTCCCTTCTTTCCATATTTTCATCTTTAGTTCATCCATTGTCAAATACATAAGTTATCCTTTTTGCCCGGACTATTATTGTTTTCAGTATGAATTCTATCCTTGTCAACTTTATCACTACTACCTTGTATTCTGATTTTTCTGCTGCGAAGTCTTCACTCATTTCAAGACCTACTATTGAATTTCCAATCCATTCTGTCCTAATGACATGTCTTTTGATCACCCTGTACTGCAATTTTTCGAACACCAAATTTTCAATGGTATCTTCGCCTACTTTTAACACTTTACTATCTACTTCATTAACTAAATATGTCACTGGTATATCAACTATTGATGATATAGCTGATATTTTTATCCCTTTCTTTTTCTGAGGTATTCATTTTAAATATAAATTTCCTTACGTTTTTCCTATAATTTGTTAATCCTGTTCTTTCTATGTGATTAGCGATTGGGAGATTACGTAGATTAACCAGCCCACTCCTAATCATATCTAATTCTTCCTGTGTATTTTTCTGTTTCTTGGGACGTCTTTTACCTATTTTCTTCGTCTTCTTTTCTATACATACTTATTATTCTCTTTGTTTCTGCTATGTTTCTTTTCGGATAACAATACACTTTTGTCTTTTTTATTTTCTATTTCCTTACTACCTTCTATTTTCTGATTTACTGGTTCATTTGGCTGGTTCCTGTCATTGTTTAATTCTTCCCTCCACCGCTTGTTATCATTTATGATTTCTTCTACAATCTGTTTACGATCATTCAACATTTCTTTCACCATATGTTTATGATCATTCAACATTTCTTTCACCATATGTTTACGATCATTCAACATTTCTTTTAATGTTTCATGATTTCTGTCTATTTTTTCATTTATTTGTTTTAATGTTTCGCTGGTTTTGTTATTCCCTTCCATTATAATTCTCACCATTTCCTGGAATTTACATCTATTGGTTGAGTTGGTTTCTTTGGTTGGTCCCCTTGGGGATCCCTCACTATTACTTCCAGTTCTGTTTCTTCCTCTTCAGCACTATTACTCCTTAATTCATATCGTTGCTCTGGTTTGTTAGCCATTATACAATCTTTAACTTAATTTAATTACAAGGAAATTTTTTATGCTAATTAAATTTAACAAAATTATGTTATTTGGTGCTGGCTTAAAGAAAATCTTTGCTTTCACGTATGGGCGCCATTGATTGTACTGTAATTATTTACACGTATGGTAATTAAAATCTGCTCCACGTTGGATCAGCCATTTATTGTACTGTTGTTTTTTACTGATATAATATATTTAGTATTTGCACCACATTGGATGTGTCATTAATTGTACTGTGTTTATTTTAACAGGTATTGTAATTATGTAATTATGATATGTAACTACCTTTATTATGTTTTTTGTTTATCAGTACATGAAAAAAACTCTCTCTCTCAGGGTTAATGATTATTAAACTGTTTGATCGTATTTACGATTGTATATAATATTTTCTTTTCTTTAAACCAAACCAAATACAGTTAGTATATAGTATTTTGAGAAATAACCATGTAAAAAAATAGATACCAAACAAATGTAACTTGACTGATTCTGAATTCTTCCAGCTGCCACGGGTTCACTTCTGGTTGATGTTTATTATTTTCAAAAGCAATATCAGGCTTGGTGATCCATTCCTTCACTCGAATTTCTTATTGGTTTCACCGCTGAATGTTGTTTTCTAGGATGACTGCAACACAGAGTCTCCTCGGAATACTTAATTATATTTTATGGCCACTTAAACTATTCTTCAGTCCAGGATTTCTCTCTTCTATCGGCGTTCTATTAAGGATATGTTTAGATTTCTTGTAATATTTATTTATTTATTGTTTACTCCTCCTGATTGTTTACTTTATTAAATTTATAATCAAAACTCTGGTATAACAAATTAAATTCCTTTACTGTTTTTTCTTTTACATATGACATTAAACTTGATGATGTACAAATTTGATTTATTTAAATGTTACCAAATATTAATTTACATTTCATTCTTTTAGACTCTTCATGCTGTTACTATTAGATATAAAATTAGACTCCTGATGTTACTTTTCTTAGATATAAATTTAGACTAAAAACATTTCCTTTCATCTCTATATAATACAATCTTTAACAATTTACAAATTTGCCACTTTGATAATTCCCTACTTTCATTACATCTTTTTGTCATATACCTATTAAAAACACATATCACTTTTCTATTTCTTATTAAACATCATTATTTTATCTCTAATATTCGTAATTCTAGTTGGTATTTATTAAATTATAATTTTATTACTATTTACTCTTATTATAATATTCATTCCAATTTCATATATTCTTTTCAGAACATATAACTTAATATTGTTTTATATCATATAGGAATCGACCTCTATGTTGACTGGTTGAGTCGATAGTCCCAATGTTTTTGTTTACATTTTAAAACATATGTTCCATTTAATATTAAATTTGTATCTTTTTTCTTTTAGAATTTATTATTTCCCTATTATGTACTGTGTTGCATTTTAACAGCAGTACAATTGTAACGCAACAGAAATGCGGTCCTCAACGTTACATAAATAGAGATATTAGAAATATAATAAGTAAATAAATATTTAACTCCCATACTAATACAAAGGTCAAATAAATACATTTATAATTGTGTAAAAATGAATAAGGATGCAAGGTAGTGATAACAATAAAAAATAAACCTGTAAAATAGACAATAGTAAGAAATCAATGTTCAGTGGAAAGTAAATAAATCAAATATCCTGATAAGAATTGTAAAAAAAAACCAACATCAAAAATGTTAAAGTAAATGACAGTGAAATTAGATAAAAATGAGTCAATAATATACATTACTAGTTAATCGAAAGTAATGATTCTGAATTGAATGATGTTATGTTGTTACCATGAATGTTATGTTAAAGTTTGTGTTAGCTTATGAAACTTACTTGTTGATGTAATAGCAAGTAATGAAGCAATATGTATTATTTGTTTACTGTTGTAGAAAGGTGGATGAAAGCAGTTAATTAGTATTAATTGATCTCAATTTTCTTATATGTGATCCATAGATCAAGATAAAGTTGTTGTTAGTTATAAAAAGAATAATTATTTGTGTAAATGTACATAGTTAAGGTTTGATTATGTTTATAAACTTATGTAAAAAGGCTATAGTTGTTAACCAGTTATAATCAAAGGTAGGTCCATATATAATAAAAGGCCTAACAGCCAATAACACTATATAAAAACTCAAAATATAAAGGTTAGGTAAAGAAGTTAATAATAATTAATGAATACAGTTCAAGGAGTTAGAAAAAACATTTGATAATTAATAATATATAATAAACCAACTCAATATAAACAAATTATGATAATGCCATAGTGCAATGATATCGATTGATAACGTTTGATATCGGAAAAATAATAATTATGAAAAGAAACAGACTAAGATTGAAAAACCAGCAGAATATATGTAGAAATTAGTAAACAAGCTATAAATAAAGTTATATTCCGATATAATGGAAGTTTAATAAGGAATGGAAGAATAATATATGAAATTATCACTATATAAAAAACATTGAAAAAGAATAAAAACAAATTTGTTGCTAGGGACAACAAAAATTAATATAATTTGATTTGTATTATTGCAATTTATGATCTGAACGTGATGAGATTAAAACCCAAAGAAATGGTTAATATAACTAACATATTCTAAATTATTTCAATACCGTTACAAATCACAATATATGAATAATTATTTGTCTTAATTAGGCCAGCAACATTTAACCAAATTGTATAATGGTATCATCTCATGATAATAAGTAATTGAATTCCACAAGGAATGACTTGGATTGTCCAATATCAGAAGAAGAATTAATGAAAATTTAATGAAATACTAATGACATATAAAGAACTAACTGTGTAAAGAATTTATACTACAAACCAAACGGAATTTTATAACCATTCAACCACATTGGACATCACAATTTACTTCATACGATAGAAAAAACGTATTTGGATCCACAGTTTACCGAAGAACACAATCACAAGTTTGACCATCAATAAACCAAGGGAGCAGTATTTCCAATTCAACCAGGACTAAGGATTTCACTTTATTGACACTGAAAGAAAAGAATAAAGAAAATCATCTCCGTTCTGATTGACACGAGGCATCAATTCACGAGGTTAAAAAGCAACCGCCTTCCAGAGCCGCTTCGTTCTACGTCTGGTAATTTACAATTGTATAAATAATATTAAACAACACAACACTTTAAATTTGTAATATCTTGCATTCTTATCTATGTATTTCTAATCTTCCCCGCAGTTACAAGAACATTCACACCCTGAAATAAATTAATTATATAAAATAAATTTATATGACTGAATGTAAAATAAAATATTGGACCAAACAACAATCGATTAATGCAACGTATAGCCTTTCTTATATATCAAGTAAAACCAATCTTATTGAATGTTAACAAGTTGAATTAATAAAGAAACCTTGTATAATTTCAGGATCTTATTATTTGGGTATTATTTAATGAATTGGGAATAAGAATTAACAGACTAAGTGTATAATAACTAGTCACCGTACACGGTGGGTTAACCTATAAATTTCGTTTGTTCCGGACCTGCAGCGCTTGTTGCGGAATTCTCCGACACCAAAGAGAATAGAGTTAAACACGAAATTTCAATAATTCTCTGTAAGGCAGACTAGGGCTGAGCGGAATTTTAGAATAACACACTACATATTTAAGTTACATTCACACTAACACTTGTATCTTAAATAGAGATAAGATAATCATAATCAACGATATTACTATATCCAGCAACCCCAGATATATAAGAAATTGAAATATATTAAAGTAATCAAAGAGAGGTATATACGAGAGAGATATAATAAATTGACAACTCTACAGTGTGACTTAAACCGCACGTACGAGTTGAGTAACAAATTGACACCGGCAACGTTGGGGCTGAAAGAACGAGAAACCCGCAGACGTGGGTGAGTAACAAATTGGCGCTCAACTAGTGTAGGGCTTAAGTTGAGTAACTATAATTATATTAATATTACTTAACCAGAGCAGGCAACTGTGGGAGAATAGAAATGCCTAATACCAGAGGTAGATCAAAGATGAGGGCAGAAGACACGGAGAAGGAAGAAGGTGAACAAGAACAGGAAATAGAAATAATAACAGATAGTGAAATGGAACAACAGACAGACGAAATAACGGAAACTGAAATAATTACGGACAAGGAAAAGGGAGTAATGGAAGAAGATGCCCAAGAGGACCAAATAGATAAAGTGGGAGCCAGAGAAGTACCAAGTTGGCAGGAGATGATGAAATTTATGGCAGAACAATTTAGGAAACAGGAGGAAAACTCAAAGAGACAGGAGGAAAACTCAAAGAGACAGGAGGAAAACTCAAAAGAACAATTTAGGAAACAGGATGGGAAATTCGACAAAATAAATGATGAAATTAAGGAAACCTCAAAACTAATGAACGAAAAGTTCGATAGGAATGATGAGGGTTTAAAACAAATGAAGGAAGACATCCTACAAATACATGAAGAAAATTTAAGGCAGATTAATGAAAAAATTGAGAATATTCATGTGACAATTAATTAACCAAAAGGTGGACCAAAATAATGAGGAAAGGAAGTTACAAATAGCCAAAACAAATGAAAGGTTAGAAAAAACTAACGAAACAGTAATATAGGTTCGTGAGGAATTACAAAATAAAATTAATGACATACAAATCGAGAGTAAAACAATGGTCGAAGAAATCCAACAGGAAACTGTCGGAAAATACGAGAAAATTAAACAAGAAGTATATCAGATACGGGAGGAGAATAAGGAAGGGATTACAGATACAGACAGACATGGGTGAACGACTCGAAAGAGTATATGGCAATTTAAACAATATGGAAGGTCAAATTAATACCAGTAAAAATAAAATAGAGGAAATTAGTAGACGCGAACTACAGTTACAAGAAGAAGTAGATTCATGGCAGGATAGGACATGCCAGCATAATCATACAAATAACCACGATAACCGGGAGTCGATTAATTTTTGAAATTACAAGCGTAATCCGATGGAATTTTTAAAGAGGTTGGAAGAGTTGATCACACGAAATAGAGAGAACCGTTGGAGTATGATATGTGGTATGATTGATGAGACATTTAAGGATACATATGATAATTGGTGGACAGCGGTGCGTCCGGATATACCAGACATGACCGAATTCAAAAAGCAATTTAAAGAAAAATATTGGTCGGAGTCGACCCAGAACATGGTTAGAAATAATTTGAGCAACGGCCGATACGAAACGAACATAGGACAGTCTCCTACATCATACTTTCTTGGAAAAGTATGCATGGCACGGAATTTAGAGCCCAGAATTCCCGAAGAATGTTTGGTGATACAGCTATCCTACCATTATGAGGAAGGAATAAAGAACGCACGTATGTGTAGCCAAATTAAAATGATTTCAGCCATGGCCAAATTCCTTGAGAATTATGAGCACGAAACTCAGTATCAAAGAAACAGGATATTAAATTATAAATACCATAAGTATAACAGTAACGATCAACAAACAAATTCCCATAATAATGATCACAATTGACCAGCTCAGAACGTTAACGCAAATAGAACACAGAACGATCACTCGAATAATAATACCAGGAATTATAATTATCGTGGCAATAATCATTATAATTACCGCGACAGTCGTAATAATAGAGGAGATGGGGACAAACGACCCAATAATTATAGACACAATGTTAATTATATTTATTCCAGACCTCAAAACAATCAGCGACGATATTACCCAAAGAATCACCAATATAACAATTATTATAATCAATCCCGGCGTGAAGACAACTATCAACATAAAAGAAATTATAGGACAACGGAACATAATACAGAGGACCGACCTGAACCTTTACAAAATCAACCTCAGAACTCACAGGAAAATAGAGAAGATGGGGGAAGCCCTCATTTAAACTAATAGAGGCAGTGAAAAATTAAGAATACCCTTCACTGAACCGTAATTTTGGGGAACAACGACTTGTAAATAAAACTACGAATAATAATACCATAACTATAATCAATAACCACTATTTAAAAAATATTAGAGAAGATTTATTAGAAGAGGATAATAATCATGTACACAGTAATAGTATTAATGAAATTATATATGTAACAGCCAAATTAAATGGAATACAATCCACAATAATGATAGATACTGGATCCAACATCTCGTTGATAGATAGTACTGAACTGGAAAAAATACAGCGAGAAGGCCAGTTGCCTATACCTACCTTACCTGTTAATAATGTGATAATTATTGGAGCCACTGGACGGCAAAATAAAACAGTTAAAAAACAAGTATCGCTCGATCTTACCAATAATAATATAACCATACCAATAGGATTCTTGGTCGCATCGGGATTACCGTTCAATGTATTGATTGGATGCGATATATGCGACAGCATTCAGCAGTAATTGACTTACATAAAGGAATAATATCATTAACATCCGAAGAAGGATTATGGACAGCCGTATTGGTAGATGCTAATAGAACCGTTCCAGTTAACAACAAATGTCAGGTCATAAAAAGTTATTTTTGTAAGAATAATAAAATACAAGAAGTCATTCAGTATGAGGACGACGATCCCGAATTATGGCAGAGTAAGTTGGAAGAGATACGAGAATTCCAAAGAGAAAAAACTTGTCAACAAGTAAGGTACAGGCCGAAAATTTAATTAAAATATATAATAAATACAAACACATATTCTCCAATGCTCCAGGTAAAGTAAAAGGCTATCAGTGTGTGATAAATTTTAAAGAACCAGTGGACTTTCGTAGAAAATCCTACCCAATAGCATATTCAATAAAAAACGAAGTTCGGGAAGAAATTAATCGTATGATTAAGGATGACATAATAGAATACAGTCAATCACCCTATACCAGTCCCATAGTGGCAATCCCGAATAAGAACGGAAAGGTGAGAATTTGCCTGGACGCTAGGGAAATAAATAAAATGATCATCAACGATAGGACTTCCCCAGGCGAAATCGAAGAAATCTTAAAAAAGTTCCACGGCATCAAATACATTAGTACTTGGGATACGGTATGCGGATACTGGCAGGTTGAGTTACACCCAAATAGTAAAAAATACATGGCGTTCCTTTTTGACGGAAGGAACTATCAATTTAAAAGGCTACCTTTCGGATTAATTAATTCTGTTGCTATATTTGTAAAATGCATGGACCAGATATTGGGACAAGAAACACTGCAATTCACTACAGTCTACGTAGATGACTTACTTACAACTTCTTCACATTGGGATGAACATTGCGAGAGGGTGGAACAGGTACTGAGAAAGTTGTCCGAAAATAATATAACACTCAAGTTAAATAAATCTAAATTTATCGCTAACCAAGTAAAGTTCCTAGGTTTTAATTTGTCTGAGGAGGGTATCACACCTTCAACAGAAAAAGTAGAAGCAATTCAACAGTTCCCTACTCCAAAGAATAGAAAACAGTTACAATCCTTTCTTGGAATTTGTAACTATTACCGCAAATTCCAAGATAATTATTCGGAAATAACTGCTAAATTCTAAAAACAACTATCATCCAAGGACAAATGGGCATGGGGACCAGAACAAGATAAAGTTCTGCAATTAATCAAGGAAAAATTTCTAGAGACTGTTATGTTGTACCACCCTGACTTTAACAAACGCTTTTATTTAAATTGTGATGCAAACAATGTTAGTTTAGGAGCTACTCTATATCAAGAAGATGAAGAAGGACATCACATGGTAATTAGTTTCGCCAGCAGAGTGCTAAACAACTGCGAACGCAACTATAATGTTACCGAAAAGGAGTTGCTAAGTGTAGTTTACGCATGCAATAAGTTCAGAACTTATATACTTGAATACCCAGTGACCGTAAGGAGTGACCACAAATCAATTTCATTCCTAAAACGATGTAAGCTTAGTCATGGTCAGCTAACTAGATGGGTCCTTGCATTGCAAGAATATCGCATCGATTGGGAATATATACCTGGAAGAAAGAACATAGCAGCCGATATCTTGTCCCGAATAAACATACAAGACCAATCGTTCGAGGGAGAAAAGGAACAAATTGCAAAAGTGTACAATATCATTAAGAGTAGGAAGGATTTAGAAATAATAACAAACGAAATTAATCAACATCAAAAATCGGATCCCAAATTAGTAAACATACGCCAGAAGGTGCAAAATGCTGATGAAATTATTATAAAATATTACTGTATACATGATGATAGATTATTTATTAAAGTTACCCCTAATCAGATAAACTGGAAATTAGTAATTCCCACAGCTGTGAAAAACAAATTAATCTTGGATTACCATGAAAGATATGGACACATGGGAGCCATAAAAATTGTCAAAGCCCTGGAAGAACAAGTGTACATAAAAAATATAAACAGAAAGGTGCAAAAATCAATCCAAACATGTCACATCTGCCAGATGGTTAAACATAACAATGAGAAGAAGGAGGGAGTAATGATCCCTATTACATCCAAACATAAGCTGGAGAAAGTATTCCTGGATATATGTGGACCGTTCCCACGCAGTGGAGGGAACCATAGATATAAATTCATAATTATTATTTTTGATCATTTTTCTAAATATACTAAACTTTACGCTATTAGCAGAGCCACGACCAAGAAAATTCTGGAAATAGTCATTGGACATTACATAATAGAGATTGGTAAAACATCATCCATTATCACCGATCATGGTACGCAATTCAAGGGAAGCAAATGGAGAAATAATCTTCTAAAACACAACATTAGAACATATAAGACTTCAGTATACCACCCCAGCAGCAATCCTGCAGAACGTGTATTGAGGGAAGTTGGCAGAATACTCCGAACTTACTGTCATGACCAACAGAGGAGGTGGTACGAATACTTGTCACTTACTGAAGAGTTTCTCAATATATCTTACCATCAATCCATTGAAAATACCCCCTATACTGTTATGTTTGAAAGGCTTCCACCTAGGGAAATCCAGGATATCATACATTTTCCAACAAACCCAGAATATCAATTTGAAAACGTTAAATTTTATAACCGGATAATGGAAAAGGCAGAAATAAAGAAAAAGAAATATGAAAGGAATAACCCAAAACCAATAAAGTACCAAATTGGCGAGAAAATATTAATAAGAAACAGGGAGTTACCCAGCACACTAGAAGGAATAACGAAAAAATTATTATTATTATATACTGGACCATATGTGATAACAAAAGATAATAATAATAATACCTATGAAATAATGAACCCTATCACGAAAAAGATCAAAGGAACATATAATCAGGAGTCTATAAAAAAATATTATGAAGAAACATCATCACCCATCATAAAATACTAACAAAACGAACGGAAATATTTAATAAATCCACTAAATCCTAAATTAAAATAAGAACAACTTAGTACTAATTTTGAAAAGAAAACATCTGGAATTAAAAAGAATTTTTTGAACAATATTACATAAATAGAGAGCACAGCATTCAAAAGGAAGTAAGTACGACTTACTATATAGTTATGAAGAAGGTATTAAGAAGAGTTAATGACAACCCCCAAGATTACAGAAGAAAACCAGAAATATTACTACATGTCTACGAAGAAACATTATAAATAAGGAATAATGAAACCCCAAGATAAAAAATTTTTTATATCAAAAGATACTTATGCAAAATAGTAAAAGAAAAATAATATGACCTAAAATACAAACCGCATTGCCAAGTGAAATGAACAACCACAATAAACGATTGATTATGACCAGTATAATATTAAAGAGAACAAGAAAAAATGTTTATCAACATAATTCATTGAAATGTAACCAGACAAAGTAATGAAATAAGATAAGAAAAATAATGGTTGAGTTAATGACTGTAACTACACTGAAATTCAGTAATAGTAATAATCAAAACAATTACAAGTTAGAAGGTCTTGGAATTATAAGAACAAATGAAGAAATGATACTTAGCGTTATTGTCACAACAAGAAAGAAGAGCAAAACTAAGTACAAATAATGACTGTCAGAATTATTATCAGAAAATGTTCAAGGAAAATAAAATGGAATCACGAAGTATAAAAGATAGGAACAATTAAATATAAAAGCAACAATGTAAAGAATTCCCAAATGTTTATTATTAATTAATTAAGAAGATTATTATGAGATTATTATATTTTTATAGCTGACTGTAGATGAATTCCAGCAGTACTATATTGAAGTGTAGTATGGACAGCAGAGTATGAAGCCAAACAGTGCCTCTCTGAACTGTACCAACGCACATATTAGGGATTGTTAGGGAAATTAAATATTTAAGGAATATTAGAATCGTTGCAAGAATGACATCAAATTCCAGAAAAGAAGGACGAAGAAAACAGAAGGAAAATAGCTGACAGAAGAGTAATGGAGAAATACAGTGATTGCAGTAAGTAGAAGTAGAAGAGAAGTGAACCTAAAGTATCAATGAATATTGTAACCAACTATCGACAAATACTGTTTAAAGAAAATTATATATGACCAAGAATGTTAATAGGAATAATGAAATGTCATTAAGTAAAGAATTATGAATACTAGTCTAACAAAGTTACATTGAGAATCCCATCGTTAACCATTAATGTTGATGTGAAGAAAAGGCATGTGAAAAATACAAGTTTACTTGACCTAAATTACATTCAGGTAAATTAAACTTCGTTAGGAGGGGGAGCATATGTAACGCAACAGAAATGCGGTCCTCAACGTTACATAAATAGAGATATTAGAAATATAATAAGTAAATAAATATTTAACTCCCATACTAATACAAAGGTCAAATAAATACATTTATAATTGTGTAAAAATGAATAAGGATGCAAGGTAGTGATAACAATAAAAAATAAACCTGTAAAATAGACAATAGTAAGAAATCAATGTTCAGTGAAAAGTAAATAAATCAAATATACTGATAAGAATTGTAAAAAAGAAACCAATATCGAAAATGTTAAAGTAAATGACAGTGAAATTAGATAAAAATGAGTCAATAATATACATTACTAGTTAATCGAAAGTAATGATTCTGAATTGAATGATGTTATGTTGTTACCATGAATGTTATGTTAAAGTTTGTGTTAGCTTATGAAACTTACTTGTTGATGTAATAGCAAGTAATGAAGCAATATGTATTATTTGTTTACTGTTGTAGAAAGGTGGATGAAAGCAGTTAATTAGTATTAATTGATCTCAATTTTCTTATATGTGATCCATAGATCAAGATAAAGTTGTTGTTAGTTATAAAAAGAATAATTATTTGTGTAAATGTACATAGTTAAGGTTTGATTATGTTTATAAACTTATGTAAAAAGGCTATAGTTGTTAACCAGTTATAATCAAAGGTAGGTCCATATATAATAAAAGGCCTAACAGCCAATAACACTATATAAAAACTCAAAATATAAAGGTTAGGTAAAGAAGTTAATAATAATTAATGAATACAGTTCAAGGAGTTAGAAAAAACATTTGATAATTAATAATATATAATAAACCAACTCAATATAAACAAATTATGATAATGCCATAGTGCAATGATATCGATTGATAACGTTTGATATCGGAAAAATAATAATTATGAAAAGAAACAGACTAAGATTGAAAAACCAGCAGAATATATGTAGAAATTAGTAAACAAGCTATAAATAAAGTTATATTCCGATATAATGGAAGTTTAATAAGGAATGGAAGAATAATATATGAAATTATCACTATATAAAAAACATTGAAAAAGAATAAAAACAAATTTGTTGCTAGGGACAACAAAAATTAATATAATTTGATTTGTATTATTGCAATTTATGATCTGAACGTGATGAGATTAAAACCCAAAGAAATGGTTAATATAACTAACATATTCTAAATTATTTCAATACCGTTACAAATCACAATATATGAATAATTATTTGTCTTAATTAGGCCAGCAACATTTAACCAAATTGTATAATGGTATCATCTCATGATAATAAGTAATTGAATTCCACAAGGAATGACTTGGATTGTCCAATATCAGAAGAAGAATTAATGAAAATTTAATGAAATACTAATGACATATAAAGAACTAACTGTGTAAAGAATTTATACTACAAACCAAACGGAATTTTATAACCACTCAACCACATTGGACATCACAATTTACTTCATACGATAGAAAAAACGTATTTGGATCCACAGTTTACCGACGAACACAATCACAAGTTTGACCATCAATAAACCAAGGGAGCAGTATTTCCAATTCAACCAGGACTAAGGATTTCACTTTATTGACACTGAAAGAAAAGAATAAAGAAAATCATCTCTATTCTGATCGACACGAGGCATCAATTCACGAGGTTGAAAACCAACCACCTTCCAGAGCCGCTTCGTTCTACGTCTGGTAATTTACAATTGTATAAATAATATTAAACAACACAACACTTTAAATTTGTAATATCTTGCATTCTTATCTATGTATTTCTAATCTTCCCCGCAGTTACAAGAACCTACACCCTGAAATAAATTAATTATATAAAAAAAATTTATATGACTGAATGTAAAATAAAATATTGGACCGAACAACAATCGATTAATGCAACGTATAGCCTTTCTTATATATCAAGTAAAACCAATCTTATTGAATGTTAACAAGTTGAATTAATAAAGAAACCTTGTATAATTTCAGGATCTTATTATTTGGGTATTATTTAATGAATTGGGAATAAGAATTAACAGACTAAGTGTATAATAACTAGTCACCGTACATGGTGGGTTAACCTATAAATTTCGTTTGTTCCAGACCTGCAGCGCTTGTTGCGGAATTCTCCGACACCAAAGAGAGTTAAACACGAAATTTCAATAATTCTCTGTAAGGCAGACTAGGGCTGAGCGGAATTTTAGAATAACACACTACATATTTAAGTTACATTCACACTAACACTTGTATCTTAAATAGAGAAATAAGATAATCATAATTAACGATATTACTATATCCAGCAACCCCAGATATATAAGAAATTGAAATATATTAAAATAATCAAAGAGAGGTGTATACGAGAGAGATATAATAAATTGACAACTCTACAGTGTGACTTAAACCGCACGTACGAGTTGAGTAACAATATATATATATATATATATATATATATATATATAAAACTTCCTTTGTGATTTTTGCTGTGGGAGCGTTAGAGCATGGGGGTGAGTGTGTTGTGGCCATATGTTGTTTATTAATTTGTGAACTGTCAGTTAGGAATTTCCAAGTTGTCGCTTACACTCACACTCACCCCCACACACTAACCCTCCATGGCAAAAATCACAAGGGAAGCAAGATATAAAACGCACAGCGTAGTTAAATCAACATCAGTATTCCTTGAAAATGTTCCAGGATTACGGAATGAAATGTCGGCAATATAAGCATCACATACACGGATGTACCCAAAAACCTGCTACAACAGATATTCACTGTGAAAGCCTTCACACGAGCACATATATACATATGCTCCTGTCTCAGTAATTTTTACATTTTATGCATCTAAAAAAACATCATTTTTATGTTTGACAAAAATATAAAGTCCAAGCTATACATGGATTCTCAGATTGGATTCTTCATGGTGTCTCAAACTATACATGGATTCTCAGATTGGATTCTTACATGGAAACAGGGATTCTTCATGGTGTCTCAGAGAGCCTTGCAAAATTTTGAAAACTGTAGAAAACTGCATGAGTGAAGAGTTGGCTACACTAACTGCCCAGGATCAACAATGTGAAAGTAATATTCATACACCTATGAAGTGTGCAATGTGTATGTACCTACAGGGTCTGGTAACAATATGTACAGTTTGGAATTTGCCAGTTTTTCTAGCCACCATTGCCCACTAGTGATAATTCTCTATGCATCACTGTGAAGTTCCTAGAATCATCTCGCAACCTCGGTGGTGTATAAACAGGTTATCTGAAAGAGGTTTGATATTATGCTTGTGCTTTGGTGCATTAGTATACTATATCAGTGGTATAATATAAAGTGATATTTTGAATTATTATGTGGACTCTTGCAATTGCTGATTTACAGTAACAGTGGACTTCTGTAATTTATTGTGACAGTTTAATTAGGTAACATTTATTGTTTGTTACATTAGTGTATATTAACACTTTGAGTGTGGGCATCGTGATATTATGACGGCAGTGGACTTGAGATATGTGCGGACGTAGTAATATTACTACGATCTGACAAAACTGTTGTCAGCTGTTAGTATTGTAGAATGAATTTTTGTCACTAGATGTCAGCATGGTACAAGTACAAGTCGCTGAAACATCGTAATCAAGGTTGCTGTACACAATCACTGGTACTTGTTTGTTTACAACTCATGTTGTGTTTGGTTAGCTTCGTTGTGTCATTTACGTTTATTTAGGCTAAGAGTTTTGTAGTTTTTTTTATTAAAAATACTTCTTTCAAATATTAGTTTTTTTTTATTTTGAATAATTATTATGGAATATTATCCAACAAAAAAATCACAGAATAAGCAGAGTAAAGTGACAGCAGTGAGGAATACACAGATTCTGATCCTGACTTTGATAATTCAGGAAAGTACACAGTTTACATTTTACAGTACACTGTAAACTTTTATAGAAAGCATAAGGCAAATAAGTATGTAATTTATTTTAGGATAACAGTAAAATTAAAAATTTTTATACACTTTTAAAAATACGCAGTTTTACAAAAAAGTAGCCTGTTTCACGGTGTGGAACTGTTCCTAAGGTGATCACACTCGAAGTGTTAAATAATTGTTAACTTGAACTTTACTATGAGTGTTTATTGTTGTTCTTGTTCACTGGATCAGTGATTCAAGTTGTGAGTAATATATTCTCTGGTATTCATTTATTTTATTTGACTGTTCAAGACAATGAACTGTCAAACTTTTTAACAATATTTACAAATACAACAAACATTTAATATATATTGTATACTATATGAAATTATTCCTCAGGCCTGAAACATAGACAATAAACACTAGGTTGATACAAGAACTACACGTTGTATACAGAAATGTGGAAAGGATTGTGCCAGGAATAACTAACTAGATGAGACAGAAGAAAGATAAAAAGAATATTCAATCAAACAGAACAGATTGTATGATTTTATAATTAAGAAAAACTGTATGTAGATGGATTTGGACGGACTGTTTAGCTAGCAAAAATATGACAGATTATTATCATAGTTGTTAGATTAGAGAAGAGGGGAAGAAAGAGAGAAAACAGAGAGAGATAGAGAGGGGGAGAGACCCCCAAGTAATAGAATGCATTATATCAAATGTAATTTTTTAACTTAGTCTAATTCCTTTTCTTTTGTATAGATTAATAATATTACTTGAAAGTATAGTCAAGATGTATTTCTTACTTTATACTTGGGAATAAAATTAAAATTAGACTGGAAAAAGTGTATTAATTAATATTAACCTGCCTATCACACGATAGAAAGTAGAAAAAAAAAAAATTTAAAATTAGGTAATTTTACCTTCCACAATGTGTATTATCAAAATCCTTGATACACATCACAGTGTCTGTGATGGTTAACACTTTTTCTTTAATATTTAACCAAGCATGCAAAGAAAGTAGTATAGTACTAACAGACACTGTGTTTTATACAGTTCCATTAAAACAAAAAGTAGTAACAAACTATGAAAAGTGCGGTTAAATTAAATTTACCGACACTTGTCAACTTCTTGTCCTCTTGATTATATTTTACAATAAAAATAAAAATATGCTTTTACTTAAACTTCAAATTTGCAAAATGTCAAAACTTAAAAATCATACATTTTAAATTTTGCACTGTGTACAAAAGTATACATAACTTAAATTCTTACCACAACTGGTTCATAACCCAAGAGTTCAATGTGCCTTAGTCTTACACGGGCTTCACCTATCAGCTGTTGTGTGTTTACTGTGTACATATTTCGGCCCATTGCAACTAAACATCGCCAATTCCCTGGTTTAGTTGGTTTAATAACTCCTTTAAAGTATGGTATATTTCTCATGTTTCCTGGTATTGGGAGTGGCTTATTGTTGTCATCCAAACAGTAAACAATATCTGAAAAACAGTAAGCATATCTGAAAATACAATAATTAATTTTAGCACAGTACAAGCTGTTAAACTGAGGTCCAATATATGGCTGCTATTCTTACTCTTTCTAATTAATAAGTATATATAAAACTGCTGAAATTATACAATATAATGATTAATAATGCATTGTACAGAAGCCTCATAAATTCTCGTCACAAATCTTCAATGAAAAAGTACTCCATGAATTCTCTGAGATCACAGTTTATGCTTTATAAAACTCATCCATATCCACATCTACATTATCAGTATTACCTTTATAAACATCTTTGGTTTCCAAATATCAAGAACTTTGTACTGATTATACGGATTCTTTTTGGACTTGTCAACACTCTCTCCACCTTGGAGCTTATACATCTCTGTCATGGTATACACTTTAATAAATACACTTTTGAATATTTCTTCTACTCTATTTGGCCCTACAACTTGTAATACTTTCCCAATCTGAAACTTAAAGTTGCTACCAGCTGTAGTACTGATATTAAGGACTAGCTTTCTTAATTTTCTGAGGGTCTTTGTGGTGTACTTATGGAGCTCAATTTTCTGCAACTATATTTCAGAATGTTTGGCTTTATCAGATGTATATTTGTGTACAAATGTATACACAGAACATTAAAAAAACTAATGTATACAGTAAAACCTCATTATAACACTTCCGATTATCACGCTACTATGTAGTTTTTGTATGTACTTCACACCTCATACGCAGAATCTTTGTAAAACACACCATTTACTCTACATAAACACTACATAATACACTTTGTTTTAATTAAAATATTTGATTACTTTTATCAGTGTTTGAGGAATATAATACTGTTATGGAAATGCGTTAGTATAGCTAAGGCCATCTCAGCTAACTCATAATCACTGAGTTTTAAGGATATGCCACCAGAACATTTGCCAGACAAATCAGAACATTTTGAAAAAGGGTTGTGGGGAAAAATTAAGTGAGAAAATGTAACAGTATTTGTTGCTGCAAATTTTGTTAGTTGTTGTAAAAATTGCCTCTCGTCATGGTGGGAAAAATCAGCTACACTGTGGCTTGTTATGCGATTAAAGATAACAAAATGACTAAACCCAGGTATATATTTGTGAAAAATATGAATATATAGTAATGTTGTATGTGCTTTTGCTACGAGGCGATCTCCCATCTAACACATGGTCCACTTAATACATGGTTTTCAAGCATATTCCTTGAGAAGCATTTTAATATGGTTTTATGGTAAAATAAGAGAGCATTTGATTTAGGCTAAATTTTAACACAGGTTATGCAGGAATGGATCCATGGGGAGAAAATAAGAGAAATTCCCCACCTCCTAAAATCTTAAGACATTTCCTACAACATTACTGCCAACAAATCATTTATTTTCTTTTTTGTCTGGCAAGTTGAGTTTAATTTTTTAAATATTTGAAAACACAACTTGAATTACCAAAAAATTTAATTTTAAACTTTTGGAAGAATAACCAAAAAAGAGACATTTTTCTTCATTAATAGAAGAAGAAACAATAAATATATACCAGGGATAAGATTTTGGTAATGAACAGACAAATTTACATTTGACTCATTTTCTAACTGATGTCATACTTATTCATAATTTGTAGTTATCCTCAACTTCCTCTCTGGATTCATTGTTGGGTTATGTATAAAACTCCCAAAAATACATGAAAAAACAGATTTCTTATATGAAAAATCGACAGTTTGTAACAATTTAACATTTTAATGCAGTCTACAACAGTACAAACGATTGTATTATAACAGACAGAATACAAATATCCCATTAATCAGGGGCACTTCTAGGATTTTCTTCTGGGGAAGGGGTTTAGTTTTTGTGAATAAAAGTACAAAAATAATAAAATAACCTATTATTTGCTATTTATTTTGTTGCAGTCAAAAAGATAAGTGTGAAAATATAAGTGTTACATTAATAGATATCTAAAACTTAACTCAATGAAACAATAAAGACAAATCTTACATTACAATAAAAATAAAATAAATGATACCAGAAAACCCGCACAAATTTTCTCCCATCTTCTGCAGACAATGACAGTGTTATTGTTGTGTACAGATTTTTAAAACTTCAGCAAATTGGAATTAAATTGATCTATTCATTTTGCCAAACACAAGAATAAAATATTTTTATTAATGGGTGCGAGAGAGTTTCAAAAACAAGTAGTTTAAAAAGCACTGTGGGCTCACATTTTGTTGAAGTTGGCGTACAAATCGATTAGCAGGTAGGCTCTTGCTACACTCTGAATGCCGCATTCGGTGTTATTTAATGTGTTTAATGAATAACATGTTTCAATATGTTAATTGTTCATTTGCTTTCAAAATTTAATAAAACAGTAAATTAAAAAAATATAAATTTACTGCATAGAGATGAAAAAATGTGCACTACAATACGGACATAAGTAAACGATTCATATACCATACAAAACTGTTTACTTTAGAATTTTTTTAGTTATTGTGGACAAATTATTGCATTATAAATATCAAAAACATTTACGTGGGGAAACAATCCTTCCAGGAAATCTATAATGATTACAGGAAATGTAATATGATATTAATCAGTCAACAGAAGCTAATGATGAATTTTAATGCTGTTAAGTGAACAACCTGCATACATAAGCCCCAACAATATGTCCTTTATTTCATTTAACAGTAAACTGAAAAAAAAGAACATTATTAATGACATTCAACTTATCATTTGAAAACACTATACTAGCAACTCAGATAGTGTGACCAAATTCTCTGAGCCAAACTCATATAGATATATTTTTATTTGAAATATTAATCATATTAATGACAATTAAATGTAACTGCATTATACACATTATTTGGTTATATTAAACTCATTATTGTTATTATTATTACAATTATTATTATTATTATTCCATTGGTGTCATTTTGTTGTTACAAAGACTTACCTTACCACTCTACCAAAAATGTACGGCAAGTCTTTCTTTCTACCCATTTAATAACTACAGTAGAACTCCATTTATCCGAACTAATGAGTCCCAGACATAATTTGCATGCAGAAATTCGGATAATTGGGACAAACATAAGAAAAAAGTTTGTTGTGAAAGAAAATGCGAAAATTGCTCAAAAATCACTGTTGTTTATTTTCATTACATGAATACAGTATCTTAATAAAAACCAGGTCACACGTGTTTTGCAAAATGTTCACTTTTACTACAAAAAAATTACAAATAATACTCACACATAATTATAATTTTAGGTGAGCAGTAGGCTAGAAAACACTGTACTGACCACCTACGTAAACTATGATGGATAGCTAACACAGTCTTATATTGTAACGAGAAACCTTTGTCGTACTCTTTATTTTTACGTTTATAATTATTATGCCACACATGGTGGACGTCAATTTGTTACAATAAATTAAATCTGTATGTGTGTGTTAGCCCCACACGTTGTGGTCGTTACTTCGTTTTTATCTCTAACCGTCGTACTTTTCCTAACTTCTCACGCTGACGATGTCCGTTGCGAACGCACGAATTACCAGTACCGATATCTCACGAGTGTAATCCTTACCTGTCCTTCAATGAGTAAATTTATTTCTCAGGCGGCGCCAAATTGTTTATGAAAACAATTAAAAAAGTTAAACCGAGCGGTCGTTCTATGCGGTGATGACTAATTCAATTACCCTCGCAAACTGGCGGGCATTTGAATCTCGCTTGTAGTTCGTCGTGCTGCCGACGTCTAACGCTGGCAGACAATTTTGCTCATCGCTAAAGTACACAAACTTTATAATACAATTTATGATTAAATAAAGGACGGTTATTACTAATCAGTACTAGCTTATTAACATGAAATAGTTAATAGTTATTCAGTTAGATACAAAAATATACTGTTATTAAATAATGTTGCTCCGGCAATAGATAGACAATATCTCAAGGTTGGCTAAGTTGATTGAAGCATTTCTAAATCGACATGGCTGCCGTCAAAGTTTATTTTCTACAGTTCATTCAATCATTGAGTCCTTTTGATTACAAAAAAATACAATTAAGATGTTAATAAAGTACACTACCTTACGTCAATGGTACTTATATACTATTAAAGTTAAATACAATTCGTTTTTAAGTGTTAAAAAGTGTTTGTTATAATTTCGTACTTCGTACACAGGTTAAAACTATGTTTACATAGAAGTTTAATATTATACAAGTTTAAGTATCAATCAATCCTTGAAAGAAATTTAGTGAGAGTTCGGAGTGAGAGTTTTTTATGTTGTGAGAAATGTTAATTAATTTAGTTCATAAATTCGGGTAGTTCAGATACACTTAACAATCTTGTTGAATTCTGGTGAAGAGTCACTTTGTTCTTAGTTAGGTTGGGTTAATACGATCATTAATCTTCCATCATTTATATTTTGGATTGCATCCGGCTTCTTTTTCAATTAATTTGGATAAAATAAGTAGTTTTGAATATTAAAATCTGGTTTATTAGCTCTCTTGGGTTAACTAATTCTTTATTAGACTTCTTGCATTCACATCTCGTTAAATTTTGCAGTGTTTATTATTATTTTAATTGAAAATTGAGTCGAATATGGTTTGGCTTCTGTATCTCTTGATCGTCAATAATGGACTCGTTTTATAACGGAATTAGACATAATAACGTTCCGTTGTTATTGCAACTGTCTATACTCTCATTGGTTGATTACATTTATGTCTATTGTTATAATATTTGAATTTTAATTCAAAATGAATAAATATTTTCTGATGGCTATTATTCTTCTGTCTTCTTATTAATGGATTAGATATTATCATAACTGTTTCTATTTTAAAATTATCTTGTTGTTGCATCCTCTTCGTTCACTTATTAATTTAATAATATATATAATACTTTCACTTATGAACTTACTATTGTTACTTCCCAAACGTTTCAAGATGTTGTTTCTCTTCTTCAGTGGGTTGAGTACTAACTGTCGATTACAGAATAACCGTTACGGAATGGAGTGTGTGATGGGGGTTGATGGTAGGAAGGGATTGGCGCTGAGGTTCGAATTATGTGTGTGGATCAGTGTGTCAAATAGTGTATGTGATTTGTAATGTATCTGTTCATTTAATATGTTGTTTGGTTGTAGTGTGTGATATCTGTATATTTCAAATTGTTCAGCTGTGTTTAGTTTTCTACTTTTTGGTAAGTAGTGTAATATTTCCATGTTGTGTTCTATGTTTGTGTAGCTGTGGTTTTCGTTATGTAAATGTGTGGCAAATGTGGAATGTATGTAGTTTGTGGTGAGGGCTTTTAAATGTTCAGAAAACCTGGAAGAAAAAGATCTTCCCGTCTGGCCGATGTAGAATTGTTGACAATCATTGCAATTTAATCAGCAGACTATATTCGAAAATGATCAACTATTTCAATATATGACTTGCTTGGTTTCACCAAATAATGATGGCAGTGGAAGATTCAATATGAAGTGAAGTGAAATATAATGAACACAAATAACAACATTTTATAGTGTAAACTGATGATGAAATTATAATAATTTCGAAAAGGCCTTATTTATAAAAATAAAAAAAAATTACTGATTTTGGTGGAGTATATAATAATATTATGTTTGTACAATTTATCTCCTTTCTTATATCTATTGCCATTTCTTATAACTTGTTTATCACTTAATATTACTTATAAAACATAACACAAAAATTAGGTTTATGGTCTGTTTACTTTTCAGCCATATTCCTCCTTACAAACTCAACTCTTTTAATTGAACAAATAACAATTTTGGTGAATAACATTATCACACCATTTATTCTATCTTGATAATCATCCTTTGAATTTTATTATTAACATTGGGTGTCTTATTTTCATTGCACTCATAGTACTAGTTTATTATGAATTAGCACTATTATATTAATGGTCTATCCATCTTTTACAATCTGTTTTATTATTTTTGTTTCCTTTTTCTTATTATTGTGAATTGTTTACTCTCTCACTTCTAACTTCTAACACTTACACGGTTTATCACTTTCACTTCTTACCAATCTCTCACTTTTGGGTTTTTATTATTTTATACACAATTGATAGTTAGTCTGTTAACAATTTTATGTTTTGATTTTCTTATCATTATAGGGTTATTAATAACATACAATATCTATTACTCTGGTTAGTGTAGTTTAACTAAGATTATTTAATTTAATTTTAATACTTGTTACTAGACATTTATTATTTGTTTGTGCCTTTTTTATCATTATTTGAGTTTATACCTTCTCATTTTATTTTCTTTATTGGGTCAATCACTTGGGTTGGGTCATAGTCATTTGTCTCGTCATAGTCATTTTCTTTTCCTTAGTTTAATATAATTAATTCATTATAGTTTTACTCTGGTATTGGGGCGGCTTTTTGTGTTGTAACAATATGTATTTCATTTTCTTATGATGTTTTTTATTCTTGGATTTCGTTGTCCATGACGTGTCCGTTACTTAACTAAATATCACTATTACATTAACGACTCGGAACACTAGGTTTTTTATAAGTAAAAGCATAAAGTTTTACCTTACAGCCTGAACCGGTTTTCTCCTTTAAAAGGGTTCTTCAGAGGCTGCCGCTGGTAGCACTGTCCGTCTTGTTGTGGGCGACGGAATCGAGTTTTCGAAAGATCGATGCTGTGTGTGTGGGGTGAGATATGTTCGAATAAGCGTGCGATTTGAATTGTGTCTGTTCATTTAGGATGTCGTTTTTATTTGTTTTTGTGTGTTTGTATATTTCCAATTGTTCTAGAGTGTCTAGTTTTCGGCCTTTTGTGTGTACGTGTAGAATGTTCATGTTATTGTCGATGTTTTTATATGTGTGGTTTGCTTCAATGAGGTGGTTTGCAAAGGTGGATTCTGTAGTGGAGTGGAGTGCCTTTGTGTGTTCCATGTATCTCTGTTTGAAGCTACGTCCTGTCTGGCCTATGTAGAATTTATTGCAATTTGAGCAATTTAGCTTGTAAACACCGGGTAGATCGAATTTGTTTTGTGCTTTGTGGTGTGTTTTGATAGTGTGTGTTCCGTTTTGTTAGTAGTTTTGTAAGCGATTCTGTATCCTGCTTTTTTGAATTTGTGGGCTATTTTTTCAGTTTGTTTGTTGATGTATGTTAGTGTTATGAATTTGTTGTTTTCTGTCTTTGTCTGTTGTTTGTTTTGTGTAGGAGTTTACTGACTATTGTTCTGTCATATCCATTAGATTCTGCTAGATATTTTATCGTGTTTAGTTCGTCTTTGTAGTCTTTTTCATCTAAGGGGATGTTGTTAAGTCTATGTATCATGGTTCTGAAGGCAGCTAGTTTGTGTTGTATTGGGTGATGGGAGGAGTTGTGTATTAGTGTGTCAGTTGTAGTTGGTTTTCTGTATATACTGAATTTGTGCCTGTGTTCTAGTTTTGTGATGGAGACTTCTTAGACCTCTCATTTTATGAAATTTTATTTTACTAGTTTCTGTGGCAAAATGAGAAGACAAACTTAGTTCTATTCACTACTAATATTTATACAGATACATGCCTACTCACTAACGGGAAGGTTTAAAAAAGTCTACAAAACATTTAACACTATCAGCCTCTCCAGAAAATGGGATAAAATTTGTGCCAGTTTCCTGGCATTGTTTATTCTGATTAAATTGTAATGTAAAATGTCACGTTGTTTCATGATTTAGTTACATTTTAGATATCTATTAATGTAATCCTTATGTTTCCACACTTACATTCCAGCAAAACAGCAAATAATGCTGTAATAAGTTCTTTTTCTTTTGATTTTTGTAGTTTTATTCACAAAAATTACCCCCCCCCCCACCAGAAATCATGGCTTCATCCTTGGTTCTATATACTTAGTCATTATAAACACTATTTTAACAACTTACTGCACTCTGTTTTGAGCTGAAAATAAGAATGACTTAATACCCTTATTCATGCCACTGAACTTACCAGCTTTGCCAATGTGCGGTAACAAATAATCACACAAGTACAGGTCTTTCCTTTTCAAAATTTTGTCTACACTTATTATAATATCATTCAGAAATTTATCAAATGTACTCATCTTGGCTTGTGACTCTCCTGGTATAAATTTTGAATGGCGCTAAAACAAAAATATAATTTTTATTATACCACATTGTCCAATTTTATCTGTTTAATTTATATCTAACAATAGATATAATTAAAAACTACACTCAATGAAAAACTACATTGTTATTGAGCATGCATTATGTAATTTTTTAATATTTACAGGGTTTTTAATATTCACAGACTGATCCACCAATTGTGCCCTCTGGAACTACAAATAAGTAACAAATGCCTATTAACAGGTCACATAAAGAAATATAATTCACCTCATAACACGTGTTTCTCATAGATAATGCTATACTGCAACAGTACAAACAGTAATGATACTGTGCATTGCCCAAATAAATAAAATAAATAATATAAATGAATAAATAGAAATTAATAAACATTATTCAGATTGGATAAGCTGAATCGTAGTAAAAATAGGGAGTACAAAAGATTCAGGAATGGGCAGGTTTCACACACACTAACAACATACGCGCATACACAATGCTAGCGACAGGTGTGTCGAAACTGCATGTCCATGCATGAATCTTTTGTACTCCCTATTTTTACTACGATTCAGCTTATGCAATCTGAATCATGTTTATTAATTTTTATTATTTATTTTGGCAATGCACAGTATCATTACTGTTTGTACTGTTGCATTATTTGTAGTCTCTTCAATTTTATTTTCAATAACTACGGTACGCGTTTCTATTTCTCGAATTTTATTGGTATTTGCTTGTGACATATTATTTACAGTTTGGATTTTATCATCCTGTTCTCGCGTTATAGTAGTTAAATTGTTCTTTATTTGTTTATGTGCTTCTTTTATATCTCTTCTCCACTCGAGAAGTAATTCTTTTTGTTTATTTTCAATCCTCACTGCTTGTTCATGTAAGGCTTGTTTAAAATTATTCTCTAAAGTGTCAATACGTAAGTTGGTATCAACAATTTTTTCTGTTAATTCTTCTAGCTCTCCATGATTTTTATGGTGTCCTGTTTAAAATTTTCAGGCTGGTGTTCTAATTTATTTTCTAAACTTTCTGTTTGGTTCTTATTACATTCTTTTAATTCGTCCATTCTCGCGTTCAAATTTTCTGTCTGTTTATTTAAATTTTCTGTCTGTTTTGTGCTTAATTCATCCACCCAGGCACGCATCATGGTTTGAAACGCTTCCATATCTAAGCTTCCTGGTGCTGCCATGTCGAATATGATGTATTTATTTATTATGTTTTAGAATATTATTCTTATGGAACTGAATTACTAATTTTTATTTATTTATTATTATTATTCTTAATTATTACAATTACACCTTTACATAATATTTATTTTGTTGAGCGCCAGTTGTGTCTTAATACACAACAATTAACATAACATACAATTAATGTTTAATATAAATAATTATCACATATAATACATTTTTCATTTAACACACCTTTATTTTTTTTAGAGCAACCATTTAGCTACGAAAAAAAATTTTCTTTATATAGTCAAATGGTCGGGATCATGCCACACGTTCATGGGCGACATTTTATAATGCAACAGTACAAACAGTAATGATACTGTGCATTGCCCAAATAAATAATAAAAATGAATAAATAGAAATTAATAAACATGATTAAGATTGCATAAGCTGAATCGTAGTAAAAATAGGGAGTACAAAAGATTCAATTTCTACGTATGAGTGTCAAACGGCAAAAGGACCGAATTTACACACATACGTAGAAATTGAATCTTTTGTACTCCCTATTTTTACTACGATTCAGCTTATGCAATCTGAATCATGTTTATTAATTTTTATTATTTATTTGGGCAATGCACAGTATCATTACTGTTTGTACTGTTGCAATACATACTTTGGGTGTTTGATAAGTCTGTGCAAAGTCAAGAGATGGCGCTCATAGTACATAGATGACGTCACTTTTAGTTTCCAACATCTCTGCTAGGTCAGCACCAGGCTTCAGTCACATTCATAATTCTATTGATGCCAATCGTTTGAATTGGTCAAGTATTATGATTTCCAAAAAATTGAAATATTATGATGAGTCAGCTCCATCGACTAGAACAGTTTACAATTTGGTTATTTTTGTAGTGGTCAAATGAGCACAAGTAACACGAATGTTCCGGACAGCCTGTTGAGTTTACAAGTGTAGAAAATATTGAAAAAACCCATGATATGGTGATGGAGAACAAAAGGTTGAAAGTGCGTGAAATTGCTAAGACAACAGGCATCTCAAATGAATGGGTGCACCATATTTTACATGAACATTTACATATGCGAAAACTGTCAACAAGATGGGTGCCACGTTTGCTCACAACTGATCAAAAGTATGAACGAATAAACATTTCTAAGCACGGTTTGGAGCTGTTTCAACATAATCGAGAAGAATTTTCGCAGTTTTTCATAACAGTCGATAAAACCTGGATTAAACCAAGGAACAGTCAAAACAGTGGGTTGCAGTAGGAGAACTAGCTTAAAAAAAGTGAAAACCATTCCATCAGCAGGTAAGGTGATGGCCACTGTCTTTTGCGATATTCGTGCCATAATCTTAATTGACTTTCTGGAGAAGGGTAAAACTGGACAATATTACAAATCTCTGCTGGATTGTCTAAATGAGGAAATAAAGAAAAAAACGACCACATCAGACGAAAAAGAAGGTTCTTTTTGACAAGACAATGCACCAGCTCACTCTTCTGCGATTTTGACAGTAAAATTGTTTGAATTATGCTACAAAATTCTTCGACACCCCTCCTACTTACCATACCTAGCACCTTCGGACTATTAATTATTTGATTCGAAATTTGAAGAAGTGGCTTGCTGGAAAGATTTATGTGAAATGATGAAGGTATTGCCAAAACATCTACATATTTTGAAGACTTAGATAAATCATACTATGAGGATGGGATCGAAAATCGAGCATCGTTGGATTAAGTATATTGTGTTGAAAAAAAGGAGATTATGTTGAGAAATACAAAAAGATTTTTCCTGAAAAATTGTGTCTTCTTTATTTTTGCACTGACTTATCAAACATCCCTCATATTATATTAGGCAGCCATTCTTACGACACATATCACTTCACTTTCAAATTATTAAAAGCAAAAGGGTATTTACAAAATCATTATGTTGTTTTTAAATGGCACATGCAACAGACTACTGCAATGTGTACGGAATGGATGTATATAAATTCTTTAAACTTGTATTTACAGTTCAGTTTATTTTAAATTGTAGGAATATTAATTTATATTTCAATTTTGTTGAAGTGAACCCCCCCCCTCACACACACACACACACACACACACACACACACACACACACACACACACACACACACACTTTAAACATTCGTGAATAATTCAGCGGAATTCAGCCAAATGTATCAAACAAATAAATTCACTTTACAAATGAGTCTGAATTGAGTGCTAGTGATAGTACACTTTCTAAAAATTCATAACCTCCACAATGTATATGTATCTGTCCTGTCCTGACACTTCAGAGTTATTCCTATACATGATTTGGTCTGTTCAGGCCAAGAGACACAATAATCTATATTCAATAGTTGTAGCTCAAAGATAACACTACCTACAGAAAACATGAAAATCTAAATAACTTGAAGTTGTGCACACACAATGTGCAAGAGATTAAATGAAAGGGGAGTAACAACACTTTTTCAACACTATTAACAACAAATGCTAACATTGAAGCATTTGCACCATAAAATGAAGGTATATTTTGTCTCTGTGCCCACGTCACCTCAGCCTGTGTAAATAAATCCCTATCATTGCCTACAGCTGTACAGAGGTTAATTGAAGCCATTAGGTATATGGGAGAAAGCTGACCCTGTAATCTTCTAAAAACATCACCCTACAGCTTCCCTACAAAAATGTGAATTTTTTCGTTTCTTTGTTTACTGCTACACCAGAAATGTAAGTTGTAAGTATCATACGTAGATTCAATGAGAAAATTCTAAAGAATATAATGGTATACAGATCAAGATAATAAAACATTTTCTAAGTTTCATAAATCCCGATATTTTTTGCAAATCTGAAGAGAAAATTATACATATGACTTTAAAAAAGTAGTAAGTGAGGAATTTTTTGACCAGATGGAAACTCAAAGTGAGAACATTCTATACAAAAGATTATATTTTATTTCAAGAACTTTTTGATATAGATAAAAGTAAAAGTAATTTGCACCACAGCTCTGGTGTCTTACTCGCACTTGCTATTAAACTGGAATTATTATTATACTGCATTACAACTCTTTATTTAGCTTATGTAAAATAAACAAATGAAAATAGAATTCTCTGATTTAATTAGGTCATTAATTTGTATTAATGATAACAATAAGTTCATTTTTCAATGTTCCCCCACTTGATGTAATGTCATTTGCTCCTGATGACAATAAATTAATAACACTTAAATTTATAGTACTTGTGTTAAAATAGTTTGAAGTAACTTTGGTAATCAATTGTAAGTGAACAATTCACCACCCTGTCTATAAAAACAAACCATGTGTTACGATAATGTTCGACCTAGTATTATCCAAGTATTAATTTTAACGATAGAAATTTGGTGATATGAAAAGTACTGAATTTAGTACAGCTGATGATTCAGGAATATTAGGTAACTAAAATAAGACATTTAAACCCACTTTTTATAGCTTGATAAAAGCAGGAAGAGAAATGTTCCTTACCAAAAGTCATAGGAACGAGTCTAGCATTGCATAGACCTAATTATGAGTTATGCAAAGGTAGCTATACTCCGGGCCACCTTTTGAACAGACTAAAGTGGAAGTGATGTCGTCGCCTCGTCACACTCGCCTTGGTTGCCAAATGAACCGGTGCGCGATTCAAAGTTGTGCTCTAGCACTACAATACAGCACAGCTGTCAACATGCTCACCGATTGTAACTTAAGCACATTTAAAAGAATTAATGCATTAACGTATTCGTGTTAGTGGAGTCCCATACCGCCATTTAATGGTTACATCTTTAAATCAATGTACTGAATTAAATTATTGATGTATTAACCTCAAACTGTAACCCACGTGGTCAAGATATTCACAGAGTAAGTGCGGCAGCTCCGCCTTGGCGACAGCATTGCCATAACTCGTGCTGACAGGTGTGCGCCCCCCTGCTCCTCTCCTACCATCTGACAACACCGTAGGCGCTGCCCCTTTCACCCGCACCTTCCCCTGGCCTACTCCCTCACTTCCGCTTTAGTCTGCTCAAAAGGTGGCCCGGAGTATAAAAACCTTCCACTGGTTACCTTTCCTCTTACCCCCTATATTACACAACCCCCTCTCCCCCTCTCTCTCTGAGGAAATCGTTCATGACAGATTTATGTTTAACTCAATACTTATTGTTTAATTTAATAATTTATAATTATTGTTTAACTCAATAATTATATACTTAATTAAATTAAGTATTGATGCCCGACCTGTTGTAATAGCATCAGACATTCTACAAAGAACAGAGTTTACAGTTTCCTGAGTTAAACATTTTTTATGCACTTGAAACACATTGACTACAGTTTGCTGTCACTACTTCTAATTCGCTTCCATCTTTTACGTGAACCACTACTTAGTTCACAATGATTTTACCGCACCTAAATCATGTAATTCAGTTGACCTACTGAGACAAGTTATTTTGATACTAATAACAGTGGTTTCTAATCCAATAAAAGGAAAACTGTGGACAGTAAATCAGTAAATCCATAACATGAATTCAAAAGTGTCAACACTGTACTATTAACATATTGGAGATCACCTAAATGTACATATTTAATTGCAGACCACGAAAAATAACTGCTCCTGCTTAAATAATTCTAAAGAAATGACTCGATCTACAGAGTTTGGTCAATCACTTGTAAAACACATGTGTTAAAAACTACTGACAGTTACATGATAACTTGTAACTATATGCTTTTTGCGAGCAAATAAATTCATCCCTTGTTTGTAACAACTCAATCTTACGAGCACATAAATTGTTATACCAGTTTTTTTTTTAAATTACAAGTTTATAAAAATTTATTACTTTTCTTACCTTTGGGTTCACCTCCAGGGTTCAATAGACGAAACTGTTGCAGACATGATTATTTAGGTTTGACTGACGAAATAATTTTGCTGACACAGTTTTCTGATATTAAGAAACTATTTTTCTTTTATTAAACCAAATCATTTTTTCTCTCAACCTCTCTCACAACTCCTCACATTCTACTCATTTCTTGTTACAAGCTATTACATCGGTGTCAGACCCAAATTTATGAATTACAGTTACAATTATAATTGAACAATTCTTACAAAACTACAAAAGAATATTCATTATAATTGTATGGTCTCCAGAAATCTACAGAGCTTCCAAAATTAACAACAAATGTTTACTCAATGACCAACTCCTTTTTAAATACAATATATTATACGACACAGTAATGAAGATAAATAATGAACTTTGAGACTCACTCAGTTGTGTGTTGACAATAGTACAGTGCGCACTGCTATGAGATATTATGTCGACGTTAATCGTATTGACTAGTATATTTGTGTATTTTGTTTACTTATTTATTTTATTTTTTACTTTCACTGACGAGCCCTAGAAAATAGGAGGATACAATATACCTGGTGATGAAAGTTTATTTTCGAAACATGTAGTGATATGAAAAACTACAAGACCGCAAGACGGACTATAAGGTATTTATATTTATATAAATTAATAACAAAAGAATAGTTAATATAGTTAACGACCCAGTACTTTTCTTTTTTGTCACACGCTCTCTCTCATTCTTTTACATTTTCATATATATTAACTAGACCTGTTTCCACTGGTTACAAATAAAAGTTTCTTCGTATGGTACAAAGAAAAGAAAAAAAAATTTTTTTTCTTTGAAATAAAATTTTGTTCAAAAAAAATTTATGTTTGTTATTGTAGTAATTGAAAAATAATCCTGGTTCTATGTTTTGTTTAAAATTTTTAAAATCTGTAAGTTTCTTTTGGTTAATTTTACACTTCTGGTAGATCTTAACTAAATCTGGAGTTAATCAGATTATCTTCTTGCTGTAATCGATTAGTGATTTTCAGCGCTGCTCCAGTATATCTCTTTCAGTCAAGATTCATTGTCTTCCAGTAAGTCCTACTGTTAGTTAAATTCTTAATTTAAAATGTGAAATAATTATAAAGTCCAGATCATTGAAATAATTTGATTTATTAATAATAGTTCGTAAAAAATCGATTTAAAATCGATACTGAGCAAATATTCAACTCTTTCACAGGGATATCGATTTGCGATTACAGGTTATTTTTATATAAAATATTGAAAAAGGTTCTTATAACGATTATATTTATAGTCAGAGAAAGGTAGGCCTAGAAAGTATAACATGTACAAAAATATAATTCTTAATAATTAAAAATGACAATCTGTTAATAATATATAATGTTTTGTAGTATACAATTTATACCCAATAGGTGTCTAGATGTTCTCGTGCTGGTTGGTAATTTGCATCACAGGAAATTCACAATGGCGGCTAGCTGAATTGATGAGGTTAACGCATAAATGGTCGTTGGAAATTCTACCAATAAATTCACCTTTAAAACTGTTTTATGGATCTCCGTAATAGTGTATACTGTCTATTATGTTGTTCGAGGTATCCTGGATAAGTGTACAGTATTCACTGGTGTTATTTGTCTTGTGTTAGATGTGTTCACTTTTTGTCAGTTTGTGGCTAAGACTCGTGCAGATGTTGTACTGTGAATTATTAATGTTAGGTTATTGTACTGGTTTAATTCACTGGTATTGTGTAGTGTATTGTTTGTTTTCACTATTGTAGTATAGTATTTCACTATTTTTAAATCATAAAGTGTCAATTTGGGTAACTCTCGTTTTTCACTGATTTTCAACGTTTACTCCAATACAATCCGTTTATGGTTTTAGAACGCGATTGAGGATCAACCATATCTGTTGAATGTTAACAAAGAACTAATTTACTTCCTTCGTCTTAGGAAATATCTTGCGAAGTTAATATTGGAAAAGTATTGTTAAAATAATTTTCATTTCCTATGTACATAATTATATGGTACATTATATATGGAATATTTTTAGTTTATTGTTCGCTTTCATGAACTATTAACCACATAATTGGTTTATTTATCTCATTCTGTTTAATTTGATATGTCATAGTCCATATTTGTTGAGATTTTTGTTAAAATTACCATATTTCTGTCTTTTTGGAAATCTAGGCCCAAAAACCTGTTTCCGTTCTTGTACACAATTCCTGCCATTTTAGGTGTTCTAAATATAATTATAATAAATTTCAGATGGTCACAAATCTTTCTCTTTCCTTAATTCCTTATAAATTTAACATTTAAACTGTCTTTTAGTGATAATTTATTAATTTACTATTCCTCCTCTGAAATAGTTATTTTTTATATTTCGAAAATTTTTAATAATTTAAGACATTTTTCTATATTACTCTTTTAAATCATAGGATCATTTACAGTAGTTAGGTATTGATCCACCTTACATAAATCTTGTTAGTTTACATGGTTCCTTGGTGAATTATCTAGTTTATATTTATTTTTGTGACTTCATTATTTGGCCTAGAGTTTAGTATTTTACATATATGGTTTTTTCAAATAAAGTTAATTTTACACCTCCTCTGACTCTTAAAAGTTAACATAACATGAAATAAAATTGTTTACATAAATATTGATATGTGTAGCATCTAATTCATGCTACTGTTACAAAAAATAATATTTGACATTAGTTAGCAGTCTTCAAAGTTAGACATGTTTGCTGGAACTATTTTGAACATACATTTAAAAACATTTTATAAATTAATGCAGCATCCATACCTAAACATTTTAATTTGTAGGCATGCTGTTATATAACTAAAACATCTTACTCTAAATATAAACCTTATTGTATAGGAACTCTTTTTAAAATGGAGTTCATGGCTTTGAACATTAATAGCCATTTAAATTTCTTGATTTTATTAAAACTTAATCTATGTTCAGTCCTTTCTGATTATATTGTATTATTATCTAAAATCCCCTTGTACAGTAAACATTTCCCCACATACTTTCTTTATTATTGGCATTACCATGAATGTCTTGAGATAACAAAGTGACCTTATTTATGAAATATTGGAAATATTTTTCATTTTAATATTTCATTACCTGTTAATTATAAAATATAAAAGTTATTTTATAGCACCTTGTTTAAGTTATAGTTACACTACAACTTGAAGTTTATTACATTTAAAAACACTTCCACTGGTACACATTCACTGTTGGTTCTGACTTATATTTGAGTTTTATTATCCTCAGACCAGACCTTTAGTCATAATGGACTGTGAAGATTTGTTTATTTTTTATCATACAATAACTTTAGTTGATGCAATTCTTATCATATTATTCAATACTTTTGTCTATAATTATTTACAATTTCATAAGGTTTTGGGGTGTTATACTTTCTTTAATGGTATTAACATTTGGTTTGGGGTTCATGGTATTTAATAATAGGTTTTTATTGAGGTTCTTCCATCCTATATCTTCTTTTCTTCTCGTCTCCCTTCTTGGGTTTCTTCTTGTGTAAACCAAGGTACTTAGTGTTATTTTGTCCGATGGTTGGTTCGGGGTATCTTCTTTATTATCTGCATCTCAATTTCTTCTTCCTTCTTGGGTTTGGAGTATCTTCATTATCACCTGCTTCTAAATTTCTTCTTCCTTCTTGTGTTCGGGGTATCTTGTTTATCACCTGACACTAGCTTTACTCTTCTTTCTTCTTCTGTTTGGGGTAATTTCTTTATCACCTGCTCCTAATCTCCTGGGTAATCTCCTGATTTTTTTAATATGAGTTTCCTTTAATTTATTTTCTTTGAATTATATGGTTGCATTTTTATTATTTAATTATTGTTTTTCTTTTATAGTGGTGTTTTCTTTGAAGTGTAATCGAATTTCATTTGACATTCTTTGAGTATATGTAATTTAATTATTTTTATGATCTTATTTCAATTAATTATTAGTGGATTATCTGTCACGCTACAATATATATATATTATAACATCGCCAAATTCAGATCAGTTTTGATAACAATAAGTATGTATAAAAAATGCTAAATAATACTATATTTTAATAAATAAATAATGTGGAGAGTAAAAAGTATAAAAGGTAATAAAGAAAGAAGGAGAAAGAGTAATAAACCAAAAGTGATTAATAAAGAAACTCAACTACTAGACTGACAGACAAACGACGTTGACCCAACCCCAGAGATTGGCCAGTTAAGAAACACAATAAAGTAAACTAGACGAGTGAAGGAGAAGAAGAATGAAAACAAAGAGAGAACAAACCCACGATGAAGAAAACAAAATGAAACACATCAAGAAAACCCAGACAAGGAATAAAAAATAGAGAAGGGAGAAATAATGTAATACAAAATAATAAAGAAAATGAAACCGGTTAAGAACCAAAACAATTAATGAATGTTAGTATTGATTGAATGACAATTGTAAATAGTCTGTAATAAAAAACAATAGCTAAAAATACACTAGCCAAAGAGTTAGGAATACATGTAAGTTGTTAATAAAGAAAGACATGATATTAATAATTATATATAATATGTGTAGAGAAAGAGAATAAAATAGTGAGAAGTAAACGGAAGTTAAACTAGTGAAAGTGAATTATCCTAAAGTGATATAATACAAAAAGAAACACTAAGTAAATTATAATGAACACAAAATAATTTAAAAAGTGCCAGTGATAAATAAATAAAAATATGGTCTGCAATAAAAATAGTCAGAGTAGAGAAGGCTAAGATAAAGACTTAGTAAAATAACCAATGTTTAAGATTTAAGAGTGAACAATAACATTTAATAAAGTTATTATGAATAATATTTAGAATAGAACATGATTCAGTAATAATGAACACTAAAGAGTGATATTAACTGTAATAATTATGAAATAATATTGTTATAGAACTCAAGAACGTATTGTAGAATTTAAAGGTGAGAATCACAAGAAAAAGTAATAAGATGATGTTAACATGGAAGGGAAAGCAAAGAGCTTTAGAAAATAAGTATGTAATAACCTTAAGTAAATACCCATGTTATAAGGGGAGATTAATGACATAAGTTCAACAGAGGTGAGATTGTTTATCACCCGAACAATAAATAAGAAGTAATGAATTGTACACACATATTAAATAATAAGTGTTGATTAATTGTATAAACAATTGTTTATGAATAGGAGATGGATTGGGTAATTATCCCAAACATAAACCTAAATATTATATGTTATATGATAAATAAATAGTAATTAATAGCCATATTATTGACATTGGCAGAGTACTTAAAATAAGGAAAGAAAACAATGTTTGAGTTATAAAAGAGAAAACTGTTAGTAAATAATTAGCAAGAAACATTGAATAACACAGTTGTTACACACAAAAATCACACAAAGACTAAACTAAAACACCTCCATAGATAATAAACCTAATTATAAATAACAAAATAACGATCTAGGACAAAATGAGATATAATGTGTATGAAACAATCAAAAACCAGTAATGGCTACTTAGACTTGAAACAGGCCTAACGGTCAAACATAAACAAATACTAATTGTATGAAAATAGCCAAGTAATTGACAAATCCAAGGTGACTAATTAACCAAGGATGAATGGCAAATATTACTAAAAACAAAATATTAAAATAAGGAATTATATAAACAGAGAAATGTAATTAGTAAGTATTAAATTAATTGTAAACCTAGAAAACATGAAAAAACCCAATGTTGTGGGATACCAAAATAATCTTTGTGAGAAAATAAAATGACAGTGCAAATAGCTAATAATTAAGAAGGAAGATAAGAGAAGGAAGGAAGTCAGAAGATATAGGAAGATTTGAAAAGAATTCAAATTTTGATAACCATGGATTTATATCAAGCTTGCCCAATCAGAATAATGGTGTAACCATGGAAACGACGGTTTGAAGAGGTAATTACGGTTGAATATGATTACTCAGAAAGTGACGCTCAAGGAAAACAGACGCCAGAATTCAGAACAACCTATTTTCATATTTAAAATGTTTTAAAAGTAAATTAACTTGTCAAAATTGAACGAGAAGGAGTCGGACGACTACTGAACACAATTACCTGATGGAGAAGACGTTTATTTCAAGACGAAGTGAATAAATAAATCAAAAAAACTTTGAAAAAGATGCCCGAAGCCCGAATAAATGAAAAATGAATTATATTGCAGCCACATCCCTTCATTCCCGACCAACAGAGTAATCACATGCTACAACGCTGTTAAATATCCATTAAATTATCTCAACTTCCGAAATAACGCACTTTGAATATTTTTCACTATATTTTGAAATACCACTGAATCAATTTTATTCCCTTTCAAAGATTAAATAAGAATATTAAGACACTGAAAATTTGTTAAATTAGAAAACTAAACCTAGTATTAATGTACGAACTTTTAAACCACTTGTACTACACTTCAACAAACCATTTATAGTTACACGTTACAATACTTAAGTAGAAACGTATTTTTGTGATTATAATTGCATGTGAGCCTTTTAACGTGATCAAAAGATCCCACAAAAGTTGAACGAAAATATTGGTTGACTTGTGTGATAGAACACCATACTGTATGTTTACTTACGTTCAAAATCGATTGTAAAACCCAGGGAGAAAAGTCTCATAAAGAAATAAACGGTGCAAAATTATACAAAAAATCAATTATAGCTTGTGTCTATGAAACAGTAATATCAAATCGCTAATAAATCAATACTGTGGATGTTAAAATGTGTTTTATTTTCATTAGGAAGGTGTATTCGTAAAAATATAATTTACAGCGAATGTCTCTGACGTTATACCTTGCGCGCAAGCAGCGAATACTGTAACTGCCAGCTCGATTATACAAATCGAGAAAAGGCGGGACGAATTGAATCCTTCACACCGTTTGAGTAAATCGCTGATAAGAAGACACACTTTTAATTGTTTTAAATAAACAATTTGGCACCACCCGGGAATTGTACACTACTAGTGAACCTCACATCTGGGACTACGATACCTGGTTATCCGTACGTTCGCTACGGACTCAAGCATCGTGGGTTACATTACCGTGTGAGGACGAATTGGTAAGACACACATACACAAGTTACACTCTGACCCATTTCAACATTTTACAGAGGTACCAGTAAGACGACGACAGCGGGACATACGTTATAAATTGGCGACCAACTGGTGGAGCTAGAAGAAAGGAAGATACGAAGTTGTAGCGGCGGTCACGAAAGGAGATCAAGATGCACACAAGAGGTTTATCGAAAAAGTTGGCGAAGGACAAGGAGATGGAAGAAAATAGAGGAGAAGAAGAGGAAGGAACACCGATTGAAGAAGTGGAGACAACAATAACTACAACAGAACCGACCCAAGACAAAGAAATGGAATTACAGGTGGGCGACAAGGGAGAAGTTAGAGGAGACCCGAACATACTGAAATTAATGGAAATGATGAATAATATGATGAAGGAAACCAATCAAAATTTTAAGAAACAGGAGGAGAAGTTCGACAGCATGAAAGAAGAAACGAACGACAATTTTCAGAAGCAGAAGGAAGAATTGAGACAAACCATTAACAGAAATAACGAAACCCTCCAACAACAGCTGAAGGAAATCAATGAAATAACCAAGGAAGAGATGAAACAGCAGGTGATCCAACAATTAAGGGAGTATCGAGAAGAAACCATGCAACAGATCACTGAAACAAATGAAAAATTAGAGGAGACGTTGGAGAAACTAGAGAAAACCAACGAAAATGTTTCAGAAGTCCGTGAGAAAGTACTCAATAAAATGAACAATCTCGAAGGAGAAAATAAAAGGAGAATTGAGGAATGTCATGAAGAAACAGTTAGAAGATGTGAACAGGTGAACCAGGACATGCATCTAGTCCGGGAAGAAAGCCAGAAGGAGATAGCAGCTGTACGAACAGACTTGGGAGAAAGAATGGAAGGAGTGTACAGCAATTTAAATAAAATAGACAGCAAAGTAGACAAAAACAAACAAAGGATTGACGAGATGCACAGACTAGAAGAGTCATTACGGGAAGAAGTGGACGCCTGGCGTGACCGGCCATGTAACAGTAACCATGTCATGAACGCGGACACCAGAGATACGATTAACTTCCGTAATTATAAAAGGAACCCTATTGAATTCCTGAAGAGGGTGGAAGAGTTAATAATAAGAAATCGAGAGACCCGATGGACAACAATAAGAGGAATGCTGGACGAAATGTTCAAAGAGACCTACGACAACTGGTGGACTGCCACAAGACCAGACATCCAAAGCATTCAAGAATTTAAGACCCAATTCAAGGCTAAATACTGGTCTGAATCGACTCAGAACATGGTCCGCAATAACCTAAGCAACGGGAGGTATGAGAATCAAAATGGACAATCTCTCACATCCTACTTCCTGGGAAAAATCTGCATGGCAAGGAATTTGGAACCACGCATCCCAGAAGAGTGTCTTGTGATACAGTTGTCTTACCATTACGACGACGCCATACAAAAAGCACGGATGTACAGCCAGGTAAAGACCATTCAAGACATGGCTAGTTTGTTGGAGAGCCATGAGCACGAGTGGCAATACAGAAAAAATAGAGTATCGAGTTTCAGAAATAATAGAATAAATGAAGGACAATCATCACCAAACCAACCGGGGGATGATAAGCCACCATTAAACAACACTAACAATTATCAAGGGAACCCACGGGGCAATAATATACCCAGAAACTTCAACAGAAATGGGAATAATAATAACAATTTCCAGAACAACTACAGGGGTAACTACCCACCGAATGGTCACAATAACTATTATCGCCAAGGAAACAGTAATACTAACAATAACCAAGGATACCGACCACAGGTAAATTACATGAGGGGACAAAGACAACGGAGTCCAGGAAGAAACTATCCCCCATCTAACTATCGACGGACTTACTTTAACCAGGTACCCGATACAAGAAGCCACACCATACTCAATGATGTTTGAGCGACCACCACCTAGAGAGATAAATGATCTAATTAACTTTCCCACCAATACCGAATACCAATTTGAAAAAAGAAGAGTTTATAACAGAATCGCAGAGAAGGTAGAGCAGCAGAAAAATAAATACTCTAAGAACCATCAAAATACGATCAAGTACCAGATAGGAGAGAGTGTGATAAAGAACAGAGAATTACCCAGCTCAATAGAAGGCATTACAAAAAAGTTACTATTGCTATACGTAGGACCGTACACTATCACAAAAGACAAGGGCAATAACACATATGAAATCACCAACCCCATCACTAAGAAAATAAAAGGGGTATACAATCAGGCATCAATTAAAAAATATTATGACAGCCAAACATGACTGAAAAAATTTAAAATTGAAAAACCAACCAGATTACTTTGAATAAAAGGAAATAATAATATAAACAAATAAGTTTGCTAATAAGTAATAAAGAAAAATATAAAAAATGAATTTCAAAATTCAAAAAAGTTATGTAAGGACAGCTTACACAAATATTTTGAGAATATTTTAGACCAATTATAAAATGGAGAAATAAAGTTACCAAGAATCCACATAAAGTAAGAAACACAAACTTACTATAATATTTGAATAAAAAATAATAATAAGGGAGTGAAGTTACAGAACATTCCTAACAAAATAAGATTAAGTTACAATAATCTTTAGCCAAAATATGAGGCATAAAAAAGCAAAACATACTATAAAGGAATAAGCTACAAAAATTCCTAATTAGTAAGAAGCACTAACTTACTATGATATTTAAAAACTTATGAAAAAAAAAGTATCAATCAAAATGATCAACTTCCACAACTATTTAGAAAAAATGAGAAATAAAATCAAACAAACCAATGATCAAAAAACGAAATAAATAAAATAAACATTCTAAGAGTTATAATGTGAAATGAGACGAAACAAAGAGTAATTAAAAATGAATAAAAAGGTGAATTGTATCAATGAAAAGCAAGGCTTCAAGTATTAGTAAGTAGTATCTATAAAGAAAGATGAAAAAATATATGACTCGAACTGAGCAATAATGAAATACTAAAGTAAAAGATTCCCAACAAATGTTATGATTATTATTATTATTTTGAGTCACGAGATGACTGTATTTAAGATTCATTAATTGAGACTGACTGTTGAATAAGTCCAGCAATCATTTAACTGAGCAGGGATGATGTTCCCCTGATCTCAGAATAAGAGTAGTTTTGAACGACGGCGTTAGGTAAGCCAATAGAGCCCATCCGATCGATTGCAGCTACAAAGTAGGGATAGTTAGGGAAAATAAGATTTATAGGGAATAATTTATAATAAAAAAATCAATAAGCCAGTTCGTAATAAGAGTAAATAATGAAGAAAAGAATCAGAAGAAAGAAAATAAAATACAGAATTAAGCATAAAAAAGGAATGAGAAGCAGGAGAATTTAAGAAGAAAATGATACAATACAATTGATAATTTCATCAAACTTAGAATCACGTTTTATAAAATGATCAATTTTGGTGGAAGGGCATTATATAACATCGCCAAATTCAAATCAGTTTTGATAACAATAAGTATGTATAAAAAATGCTAAATAATACTATATTTTAATAAATAAATAATGTGGAGAGTAAAAAGTATAAAAGGTAATAAAGAAAGAAGGAGAAAGAGTAATAAACCAAAAGTGATTAATAAAGAAACTCAACTACTAGACTGACAGACAAACGACGTTGACCCAACCCCAGAGATTGGCCAGTTAAGAAACACAATAAAGTAAACTAGACGAGTGAAGGAGAAGAAGAATGAAAACAAAGAGAGAACAAACCCACGATGAAGAAAACAAAATGAAACACATCAAGAAAACCCAGACAAGGAATAAAAAATAGAGAAGGGAGAAATAATGTAATACAAAATAATAAAGAAAATGAAACCGGTTAAGAACCAAAACAATTAATGAATGTTAGTATTGATTGAATGACAATTGTAAATAGTCTGTAATAAAAAACAATAGCTAAAAATACACTAGCCAAAGAGTTAGGAATACATGTAAGTTGTTAATAAAGAAAGACATGATATTAATAATTATATATAATATGTGTAGAGAAAGAGAATAAAATAGTGAGAAGTAAACGGAAGTTAAACTAGTGAAAGTGAATTATCCTAAAGTGATATAATACAAAAAGAAACACTAAGTAAATTATAATGAACACAAAATAATTTAAAAAGTGCCAGTGATAAATAAATAAAAATATGGTCTGCAATAAAAATAGTCAGAGTAGAGAAGGCTAAGATAAAGACTTAGTAAAATAACCAATGTTTAAGATTTAAGAGTGAACAATAACATTTAATAAAGTTATTATGAATAATATTTAGAATAGAACATGATTCAGTAATAATGAACACTAAAGAGTGATATTAACTGTAATAATTATGAAATAATATTGTTATAGAACTTAAGAACGTATTGTAGAATTTAAAGGTGAGAATCACAAGAAAAAGTAATAAGATGATGTTAACATGGAAGGGAAAGCAAAGAGCTTTAGAAAATAAGTATGTAATAACCTTAAGTAAATACCCATGTTATAAGGGGAGATTAATGACATAAGTTCAACAGAGGTGAGATTGTTTATCACCCGAACAATAAATAAGAAGTAATGAATTGTACACACATATTAAATAATAAGTGTTGATTAATTGTATAAACAATTGTTTATGAATAGGAGATGGATTGGGTAATTATCCCAAACATAAACCTAAATATTATATGTTATATGATAAATAAATAGTAATTAATAGCCATATTATTGACATTGGCAGAGTACTTAAAATAAGGAAAGAAAACAATGTTTGAGTTATAAAAGAGAAAACTGTTAGTAAATAATTAGCAAGAAACATTGAATAACACAGTTGTTACACACAAAAATCACACAAAGACTAAACTAAAACACCTCCATAGATAATAAACCTAATTATAAATAACAAAATAACGATCTAGGACAAAATGAGATATAATGTGTATGAAACAATCAAAAACCAGTAATGGCTACTTAGACTTGAAACAGGCCTAACGGTCAAACATAAACAAATACTAATTGTATGAAAATAGCCAAGTAATTGACAAATCCAAGGTGACTAATTAACCAAGGATGAATGGCAAATATTACTAAAAACAAAATATTAAAATAAGGAATTATATAAACAGAGAAATGTAATTAGTAAGTATTAAATTAATTGTAAACCTAGAAAACATGAAAAAACCCAATGTTGTGGGATACCAAAATAATCTTTGTGAGAAAATAAAATGACAGTGCAAATAGCTAATAATTAAGAAGGAAGATAAGAGAAGGAAGGAAGTCAGAAGATATAGGAAGATTTGAAAAGAATTCAAATTTTGATAACCATGGATTTATATCAAGCTTGCCCAATCAGAATAATGGTGTAACCATGGAAACGACGGTTTGAAGAGGTAATTACGGTTGAATATGATTACTCAGAAAGTGACGCTCAAGGAAAACAGACGCCAGAATTCAGAACAACCTATTTTCATATTTAAAATGTTTTAAAAGTAAATTAACTTGTCAAAATTGAACGAGAAGGAGTCGGACGACTACTGAACACAATTACCTGATGGAGAAGACGTTTATTTCAAGACGAAGTGAATAAATAAATCAAAAAAACTTTGAAAAAGATGCCCGAAGCCCGAATAAATGAAAAATGAATTATATTGCAGCCACATCCCTTCATTCCCGACCAACAGAGTAATCACATGCTACAACGCTGTTAAATATCCATTAAATTATCTCAACTTCCGAAATAACGCACTTTGAATATTTTTCACTATATTTTGAAATACCACTGAATCAATTTTATTCCCTTTCAAAGATTAAATAAGAATATTAAGACACTGAAAATTTGTTAAATTAGAAAACTAAACCTAGTATTAATGTACGAACTTTTAAACCACTTGTACTACACTTCAACAAACCATTTATAGTTACACGTTACAATACTTAAGTAGAAACGTATTTTTGTGATTATAATTGCATCTGAGCCTTTTAACGTGATCAAAAGATCCCACAAAAGTTGAACGAAAATATTGGTTGACTTGCGTGATAGAACACCATACTGTATGTTTACTTACGTTCAAAATCGATTGTAAAACCCAGGGAGAAAAGTCTCATAAAGAAATAAACGGTGCAAAATTATACAAAAAATCAATTATAGCTTGTGTCTATGAAACAGTAATATCAAATCGCTAATAAATCAATACTGTGTATGTTAAAATGTGTTTTATTTTCATTAGGAAGGTGTATTCGTAAAAATATAATTTACAGCGAATGTCTCTGACGTTATACCTTGCGCGCAAGCAGCGAATACTGTAACTGCCAGCTCGATTATACAAATCGAGAAAAGGCGGGACGAATTGAATCCTTCACACCGTTTGAGTAAATCGCTGATAAGAAGACACACTTTTAATTGTTTTAAATAAACAATTTGGCACCACCCGGGAATTGTACACTACTAGTGAACCTCACATCTGGGACTACGATACCTGGTTATCCGTACGTTCGCTACGGACTCAAGCATCGTGGGTTACATTACCGTGTGAGGACGAATTGGTAAGACACACATACACAAGTTACACTCTGACCCATTTCAACATTTTACAGAGGTACCAGTAAGACGACGACAGCGGGACATACGTTATAAATTGGCGACCAACTGGTGGAGCTAGAAGAAAGGAAGATACGAAGTTGTAGCGGCGGTCACGAAAGGAGATCAAGATGCACACAAGAGGTTTATCGAAAAAGTTGGCGAAGGACAAGGAGATGGAAGAAAATAGAGGAGAAGAAGAGGAAGGAACACCGATTGAAGAAGTGGAGACAACAATAACTACAACAGAACCGACCCAAGACAAAGAAATGGAATTACAGGTGGGCGACAAGGGAGAAGTTAGAGGAGACCCGAACATACTGAAATTAATGGAAATGATGAATAATATGATGAAGGAAACCAATCAAAATTTTAAGAAACAGGAGGAGAAGTTCGACAGCATGAAAGAAGAAACGAACGACAATTTTCAGAAGCAGAAGGAAGAATTGAGACAAACCATTAACAGAAATAACGAAACCCTCCAACAACAGCTGAAGGAAATCAATGAAATAACCAAGGAAGAGATGAAACAGCAGGTGATCCAACAATTAAGGGAGTATCGAGAAGAAACCATGCAACAGATCACTGAAACAAATGAAAAATTAGAGGAGACGTTGGAGAAACTAGAGAAAACCAACGAAAATGTTTCAGAAGTCCGTGAGAAAGTACTCAATAAAATGAACAATCTCGAAGGAGAAAATAAAAGGAGAATTGAGGAATGTCATGAAGAAACAGTTAGAAGATGTGAACAGGTGAACCAGGACATGCATCTAGTCCGGGAAGAAAGCCAGAAGGAGATAGCAGCTGTACGAACAGACTTGGGAGAAAGAATGGAAGGAGTGTACAGCAATTTAAATAAAATAGACAGCAAAGTAGACAAAAACAAACAAAGGATTGACGAGATGCACAGACTAGAAGAGTCATTACGGGAAGAAGTGGACGCCTGGCGTGACCGGCCATGTAACAGTAACCATGTCATGAACGCGGACACCAGAGATACGATTAACTTCCGTAATTATAAAAGGAACCCTATTGAATTCCTGAAGAGGGTGGAAGAGTTAATAATAAGAAATCGAGAGACCCGATGGACAACAATAAGAGGAATGCTGGACGAAATGTTCAAAGAGACCTACGACAACTGGTGGACTGCCACAAGACCAGACATCCAAAGCATTCAAGAATTTAAGACCCAATTCAAGGCTAAATACTGGTCTGAATCGACTCAGAACATGGTCCGCAATAACCTAAGCAACGGGAGGTATGAGAATCAAAATGGACAATCTCTCACATCCTACTTCCTGGGAAAAATCTGCATGGCAAGGAATTTGGAACCACGCATCCCAGAAGAGTGTCTTGTGATACAGTTGTCTTACCATTACGACGACGCCATACAAAAAGCACGGATGTACAGCCAGGTAAAGACCATTCAAGACATGGCTAGTTTGTTGGAGAGCCATGAGCACGAGTGGCAATACAGAAAAAATAGAGTATCGAGTTTCAGAAATAATAGAATAAATGAAGGACAATCATCACCAAACCAACCGGGGGATGATAAGCCACCATTAAACAACACTAACAATTATCAAGGGAACCCACGGGGCAATAATATACCCAGAAACTTCAACAGAAATGGGAATAATAATAACAATTTCCAGAACAACTACAGGGGTAACTACCCACCGAATGGTCACAATAACTATTATCGCCAAGGAAACAGTAATACTAACAATAACCAAGGATACCGACCACAGGTAAATTACATGAGGGGACAAAGACAACGGAGTCCAGGAAGAAACTATCCCCCATCTAACTATCGACGGACTTACTTTAACCAGGTACCCGATACAAGAAGCCACACCATACTCAATGATGTTTGAGCGACCACCACCTAGAGAGATAAATGATCTAATTAACTTTCCCACCAATACCGAATACCAATTTGAAAAAAGAAGAGTTTATAACAGAATCGCAGAGAAGGTAGAGCAGCAGAAAAATAAATACTCTAAGAACCATCAAAATACGATCAAGTACCAGATAGGAGAGAGTGTGATAAAGAACAGAGAATTACCCAGCTCAATAGAAGGCATTACAAAAAAGTTACTATTGCTATACGTAGGACCGTACACTATCACAAAAGACAAGGGCAATAACACATATGAAATCACCAACCCCATCACTAAGAAAATAAAAGGGGTATACAATCAGGCATCAATTAAAAAATATTATGACAGCCAAACATGACTGAAAAAATTTAAAATTGAAAAACCAACCAGATTACTTTGAATAAAAGGAAATAATAATACAAACAAATAAGTTTGCTAATAAGTAATAAAGAAAAATATAAAAAATGAATTTCAAAATTCAAAAAAGTTATGTAAGGACAGCTTACACAAATATTTTGAGAATATTTTAGACCAATTATAAAATGGAGAAATAAAGTTACCAAGAATCCACATAAAGTAAGAAACACAAACTTACTATAATATTTGAATAAAAAATAATAATAAGGGAGTGAAGTTACAGAACATTCCTAACAAAATAAGATTAAGTTACAATAATCTTTAGCCAAAATATGAGGCATAAAAAAGCAAAACATACTATAAAGGAATAAGCTACAAAAATTCCTAACTAGTAAGAAGCACTAACTTACTATGATATTTAAAAACTTATGAAAAAAAAAGTATCAATCAAAATGATCAACTTCCACAACTATTTAGAAAAAATGAGAAATAAAATCAAACAAACCAATGATCAAAAAACGAAATAAATAAAATAAACATTCTAAGAGTTATAATGTGAAATGAGACGAAACAAAGAGTAATTAAAAATGAATAAAAAGGTGAATTGTATCAATGAAAAGCAAGGTTTCAAGTATTAGTAAGTAGTATCTATAAAGAAAGATGAAAAAATATATGACTCGAACTGAGCAATAATGAAATACTAAAGTAAAAGATTCCCAACAAATGTTATGATTATTATTATTATTTTGAGTCACGAGATGACTGTATTTAAGATTCATTAATTGAGACTGACTGTTGAATAAGTCCAGCAATCATTTAACTGAGCAGGGATGATGTTCCCCTGATCTCAGAATAAGAGTAGTTTTGAACGACGGCGTTAGGTAAGCCAATAGAGCCCATCCGATCGATTGCAGCTACAAAGTAGGGATAGTTAGGGAAAATAAGATTTATAGGGAATAATTTATAATAAAAAAATCAATAAGCCAGTTCGTAATAAGAGTAAATAATGAAGAAAAGAATCAGAAGAAAGAAAATAAAAGATACAGAATTAAGCATAAAAAAGGAATGAGAAGCAGGAGAATTTAAGAAGAAAATGATACAATACAATTGATAATTTCATCAAACTTAGAATCACGTTTTATAAAATGATCAATTTTGGTGGAAGGGCAGTATATAACATCGCCAAATTCAAATCAGTTTTGATAACAATAAGTATGTATAAAAAATGCTAAATAATACTATATTTTAATAAATAAATAATGTGGAGAGTAAAAAGTATAAAAGGTAATAAAGAAAGAAGGAGAAAGAGTAATAAACCAAAAGTGATTAATAAAGAAACTCAACTACTAGACTGACAGACAAACGACGTTGACCCAACCCCAGAGATTGGCCAGTTAAGAAACACAATAAAGTAAACTAGACGAGTGAAGGAGAAGAAGAATGAAAACAAAGAGAGAACAAACCCACGATGAAGAAAACAAAATGAAACACATCAAGAAAACCCAGACAAGGAATAAAAAATAGAGAAGGGAGAAATAATGTAATACAAAATAATAAAGAAAATGAAACCGGTTAAGAACCAAAACAATTAATGAATGTTAGTATTGATTGAATGACAATTGTAAATAGTCTGTAATAAAAAACAATAGCTAAAAATACACTAGCCAAAGAGTTAGGAATACATGTAAGTTGTTAATAAAGAAAGACATGATATTAATAATTATATATAATATGTGTAGAGAAAGAGAGTAAAATAGTGAGAAGTAAACGGAAGTTAAACTAGTGAAAGTGAATTATCCTAAAGTGATATAATACAAAAAGAAACACTAAGTAAATTATAATGAACACAAAATAATTTAAAAAGTGCCAGTGATAAATAAATAAAAATATGGTCTGCAATAAAAATAGTCAGAGTAGAGAAGGCTAAGATAAAGACTTAGTAAAATAACCAATGTTTAAGATTTAAGAGTGAACAATAACATTTAATAAAGTTATTATGAATAATATTTAGAATAGAACATGATTCAGTAATAATGAACACTAAAGAGTGATATTAACTGTAATAATTATGAAATAATATTGTTATAGAACTTAAGAACGTATTGTAGAATTTAAAGGTGAGAATCACAAGAAAAAGTAATAAGATGATGTTAACATGGAAGGGAAAGCAAAGAGCTTTAGAAAATAAGTATGTAATAACCTTAAGTAAATACCCATGTTATAAGGGGAGATTAATGACATAAGTTCAACAGAGGTGAGATTGTTTATCACCCGAACAATAAATAAGAAGTAATGAATTGTACACACATATTAAATAATAAGTGTTGATTAATTGTATAAACAATTGTTTATGAATAGGAGATGGATTGGGTAATTATCCCAAACATAAACCTAAATATTATATGTTATATGATAAATAAATAGTAATTAATAGCCATATTATTGACATTGGCAGAGTACTTAAAATAAGGAAAGAAAACAATGTTTGAGTTATAAAAGAGAAAACTGTTAGTAAATAATTAACAAGAAACATTGAGTAACACAGTTGTTACACACAAAAATCACACAAAGACTAAACTAAAACACCTCCATAGATAATAAACCTAATTATAAATAACAAAATAACGATCTAGGACAAAATGAGATATAATGTGTATGAAACAATCAAAAACCAGTAATGGCTACTTAGACTTGAAACAGGCCTAACGGTCAAACATAAACAAATACTAATTGTATGAAAATAGCCAAGTAATTGACAAATCCAAGGTGACTAATTAACCAAGGATGAATGGCAAATATTACTAAAAACAAAATATTAAAATAAGGAATTATATAAACAGAGAAATGTAATTAGTAAGTATTAAATTAATTGTAAACCTAGAAAACATGAAAAAACCCAATGTTGTGGGATACCAAAATAATCTTTGTGAGAAAATACAAATGACAGTGCAAATAGCTAATAATTAAGAAGGAAGATAAGAGAAGGAAGGAAGTCAGAAGATATAGGAAGATTTGAAAAGAATTCAAATTTTGATAACCATGGATTTATATCAAGCTTGCCCAATCAGAATAATGGTGTAACCATGGAAACGACGGTTTGAAGAGGTAATTACGGTTGAATATGATTACTCAGAAAGTGACGCTCAAGGAAAACAGACGCCAGAATTCAGAACAACCTATTTTCATATTTAAAATGTTTTAAAAGTAAATTAACTTGTCAAAATTGAACGAGAAGGAGTCGGACGACTACTGAACACAATTACCTGATGGAGAAGACGTTTATTTCAAGATGAAGTGAATAAATAAATCAAAAAAACTTTGAAAAAGATGCCCGAAGCCCGAATAAATGAAAAATGAATTATATTGCAGCCACATCCCTTCATTCCCGACCAACAGAGTAATCACATGCTACAACGCTGTTAAATATCCATTAAATTATCTCAACTTCCGAAATAACGCACTTTGAATATTTTTCACTATATTTTGAAATACCACTGAATCAATTTTATTCCCTTTCAAAGATTAAATAAGAATATTCAGACACTGAAAATTTGTTAAATTAGAAAACTAAACCTAGTATTAATGTACGAACTTTTAAACCACTTGTACTACACTTCAACAAACCATTTATAGTTACACGTTACAATACTTAAGTAGAAACGTATTTTTATGATTATAATTGCATCTGAGCCTTTTAACGTGATCAAAAGATCCCACAAAAGTTGAACGAAAATATTGGTTGACTTGCGTGATAGAACACCATACTGTATGTTTACTTACGTTCAAAATCGATTGTAAAACCCAGGGAGAAAAGTCTCATAAAGAAATAAACGGTGCAAAATTATATAAAAAATCAATTATAGCTTGTGTCTATGAAACAGTAATATCAAATCGCTAATAAATCAATACTGTGTATGTTAAAATGTGTTTTATTTTCATTAGGAAGGTGTATTCGTAAAAATATAATTTACAGCGAATGTCTCTGACGTTATACCTTGCGCGCAAGCAGCGAATACTGTAACTGCCAGCTTGATTATACAAATCGAGAAAAGGCGGAACGAATTGAATCCTTCGCACCGTTTGAGTAAATCGCTGATAAGAAGACACACTTTTAATTGTTTTAAATAAACAATCTGGCACCACCCGGGAATTGTACACTACTAGTGAACCTCACATCTGGGACTACGATACCTGGTTATCCGTACGTTCGCTACGGACTCAAGCATCGTGGGTTACATTACCGTGTGAGGACGAATTGGTAAGACACACATACACAAGTTACACTCTGACACATTTCAACATTTTACAGAGGTACCAGTAAGACGACGACAGCGGGACATACGTTATAAATTGGCGACCAACTGGTGGAGCTAGAAGAAAGGAAGATACGAAGTTCTAGCGGCGGTCACGAAAGGAGATAAAGATGCACACAAGAGGTTTATCGAAAAAGTTGGCGAAGGACAAGGAGATGGAAGGAAATAGAGGAGAAGAAGAGGAAGGAACACCGATTGAAGAAGTGGAGACAACAATAACTACAACAGAACCGACCCAAGACAAAGAAATGGAATTACAGGCGGGCGACAAGGGAGAAGTTAGAGGAGACCCGAACATACTGAAATTAATGGAAATGATGAATAATATGATGAAGGAAACCAATCAAAATTTTAATAAACAGGAGGAGAAGTTCGACAGCATGAAAGAAGAAACGAACGACAATTTTCAGAAGCAGAAGGAAGAATTGAGACAAACCATTAACAGAAATAACGAAACCCTCCAACAACAGCTGAAGGAAATCAACGAAATAACCAAGGAAGAGATGAAACAGCAGGTGATCCAACAATTAAGGGAGTATCGAGAAGAAACCATGCAACAGATCACTGAAACAAATGAAAAATTAGAGGAGACGTTGGAGAAACTAGAGAAAACCAACGAAAATGTTTCAGAAGTCCGTGAGAAAGTACTCAATAAAATGAACAATCTCGAAGGAGAAAATAAAAGGAGAATTGAGGAATGTCATGAAGAAACAGTTAGAAGATGTGAACAGGTGAACCAGGACATGCATCTAGTCCGGGAAGAAAGCCAGAAGGAGATAGCAGCTGTACGAACAGACTTGGGAGAAAGAATGGAAGGAGTGTACAGCAATTTAAATAAAATAGACAGCAAAGTAGACAAAAACAAACAAAGGATTGACGAGATGCACAGACTAGAAGAGTCATTACGGGAAGAAGTGGACGCCTGGCGTGACCGGCCATGTAACAGTAACCATGTCATGAACGCGGACACCAGAGATACGATTAACTTCCGTAATTATAAAAGGAACCCTATTGAATTCCTGAAGAGGGTGGAAGAGTTAATAATAAGAAATCGAGAGACCCGATGGACAACAATAAGAGGAATGCTGGACGAAATGTTCAAAGAGACCTACGACAACTGGTGGACTGCCACAAGACCAGACATCCAAAGCATTCAAGAATTTAAGACCCAATTCAAGGCTAAATACTGGTCTGAATCGACTCAGAACATGGTCCGCAATAACCTAAGCAACGGGAGGTATGAGAATCAAAATGGACAATCTCTCACATCCTACTTCCTGGGAAAAATCTGCATGGCAAGGAATTTGGAACCACGCATCCCAGAAGAGTGTCTTGTGATACAGTTGTCTTACCATTATGACGACGCCATACAAAAAGCACGGATGTACAGCCAGGTAAAGACCATTCAAGACATGGCTAGTTTGTTGGAGAGCCATGAGCACGAGTGGCAATACAGAAAAAATAGAGTATTGAGTTTCAGAAATAATAGAATAAATGAAGGACAATCATCACCAAACCAACCGGGGGATGATAAGCCACCATTAAACAACACTAACAATTATCAAGGGAACCCACGGGGCAATAATATACCCAGAAACTTCAACAGAAATGGGAATAATAATAACAATTTCCAGAACAACTACAGGGGTAACTACCCACCGAATGGTCACAATAACTATTATTGCCAAGGAAACAGTAATACTAACAATAACCAAGGATACCGACCACAGGTAAATTACATGAGGGGACAAAGACAACGGAGTCCAGGAAGAAACTATCCCCCATCTAACTATCGACGGACGTACTTTAACCAGGTACCCGATACAAGAAGCCACACCATACTCAATGATGTTTGAGCGACCACCACCTAGACAGATAAATGATCTAATTAACTTTCCCACCAATACCGAATACCAATTTGAAAAAAGAAGAGTTTATAACAGAATCGCAGAGAAGGTAGAGCAGCAGAAAAATAAATACTCTAAGAACCATCAAAATACGATCAAGTACCAGATAGGAGAGAGTGTGATAAAGAACAGAGAATTACCCAGCTCAATAGAAGGCATTACAAAAAAGTTACTATTGCTATACGTAGGACCGTACACTATCACAAAAGACAAGGGCAATAACACATATGAAATCACCAACCCCATCACTAAGAAAATAAAAGGGGTATACAATCAGGCATCAATTAAAAAATATTATGACAGCCAAACATGACTGAAAAAATTTAAAATTGAAAAACCAACCAGATTACTTTGAATAAAAGGAAATAATAATACAAACAAATAAGTTTGCTAATAAGTAATAAAGAAAAATATAAAAAATGAATTTCAAAATTCAAAAAAGTTATGTAAGGACAGCTTACACAAATATTTTGAGAATATTTTAGACCAATTATAAAATGGAGAAATAAAGTTACCAAGAATCCACATAAAGTAAGAAACACAAACTTACTATAATATTTGAATAAAAAATAATAATAAGGGAGTGAAGTTACAGAACATTCCTAACAAAATAAGATTAAGTTACAATAATCTTTAGCCAAAATATGAGGCATAAAAAAGCAAAACATACTATAAAGGAATAAGCTACAAAAATTCCTAACTAGTAAGAAGCACTAACTTACTATGATATTTAAAAACTTATGAAAAAAAAAGTATCAATCAAAATGATCAACTTCCACAACTATTTAGAAAAAATGAGAAATAAAATCAAACAAACCAATGATCAAAAAACGAAATAAATAAAATAAACATTCTAAGAGTTATAATGTGAAATGAGACGAAACAAAGAGTAATTAAAAATGAATAAAAAGGTGAATTGTATCAATGAAAAGCAAGGCTTCAAGTATTAGTAAGTAGTATCTATAAAGAAAGATGAAAAAATATATGACTCGAACTGAGCAATAATGAAATACTAAAGTAAAAGATTCCCAACAAATGTTATGATTATTATTATTATTTTGAGTCACGAGATGACTGTATTTAAGATTCATTAATTGAGACTGACTGTTGAATAAGTCCAGCAATCATTTAACTGAGCAGGGATGATGTTCCCCTGATCTCAGAATAAGAGTAGTTTTGAACGACGGCGTTAGGTAAGCCAATAGAGCCCATCCGATCGATTGCAGCTACAAAGTAGGGATAGTTAGGGAAAATAAGATTTATAGGGAATAATTTATAATAAAAAAATCAATAAGCCAGTTCGTAATAAGAGTAAATAATGAAGAAAAGAATCAGAAGAAAGAAAATAAAAGATACAGAATTAAGCATAAAAAAGGAATGAGAAGCAGGAGAATTTAAGAAGAAAATGATACAATACAATTGATAATTTCATCAAACTTAGAATCACGTTTTATAAAATGATCAATTTTGGTGGAAGGGCAGTATATAACATCGCCAAATTCAAATCAGTTTTGATAACAATAAGTATGTATAAAAAATGCTAAATAATACTATATTTTAATAAATAAATAATGTGGAGAGTAAAAAGTATAAAAGGTAATAAAGAAAGAAGGAGAAAGAGTAATAAACCAAAAGTGATTAATAAAGAAACTCAACTACTAGACTGACAGACAAACGACGTTGACCCAACCCCAGAGATTGGCCAGTTAAGAAACACAATAAAGTAAACTAGACGAGTGAAGGAGAAGAAGAATGAAAACAAAGAGAGAACAAACCCACGATGAAGAAAACAAAATGAAACACATCAAGAAAACCCAGACAAGGAATAAAAAATAGATAAGGGAGAAATAATGTAATACAAAATAATAAAGAAAATGAAACCGGTTAAGAACCAAAACAATTAATGAATGTTAGTATTGATTGAATGACAATTGTAAATAGTCTGTAATAAAAAACAATAGCTAAAAATACACTAGCCAAAGAGTTAGGAATACATGTAAGTTGTTAATAAAGAAAGACATGATATTAATAATTATATATAATATGTGTAGAGAAAGAGAGTAAAATAGTGAGAAGTAAACGGAAGTTAAACTAGTGAAAGTGAATTATCCTAAAGTGATATAATACAAAAAGAAACACTAAGTAAATTATAATGAACACAAAATAATTTAAAAAGTGCCAGTGATAAATAAATAAAAATATGGTCTGCAATAAAAATAGTCAGAGTAGAGAAGGCTAAGATAAAGACTTAGTAAAATAACCAATGTTTAAGATTTAAGAGTGAACAATAACATTTAATAAAGTTATTATGAATAATATTTAGAATAGAACATGATTCAGTAATAATGAACACTAAAGAGTGATATTAACTGTAATAATTATGAAATAATATTGTTATAGAACTTAAGAACGTATTGTAGAATTTAAAGGTGAGAATCACAAGAAAAAGTAATAAGATGATGTTAACATGGAAGGGAAAGCAAAGAGCTTTAGAAAATAAGTATGTAATAACCTTAAGTAAATACCCATGTTATAAGGGGAGATTAATGACATAAGTTCAACAGAGGTGAGATTGTTTATCACCCGAACAATAAATAAGAAGTAATGAATTGTACACACATATTAAATAATAAGTGTTGATTAATTGTATAAACAATTGTTTATGAATAGGAGATGGATTGGGTAATTATCCCAAACATAAACCTAAATATTATATGTTATATGATAAATAAATAGTAATTAATAGCCATATTATTGACATTGGCAGAGTACTTAAAATAAGGAAAGAAAACAATGTTTGAGTTATAAAAGAGAAAACTGTTAGTAAATAATTAACAAGAAACATTGAGTAACACAGTTGTTACACACAAAAATCACACAAAGACTAAACTAAAACACCTCCATAGATAATAAACCTAATTATAAATAACAAAATAACGATCTAGGACAAAATGAGATATAATGTGTATGAAACAATCAAAAACCAGTAATGGCTACTTAGACTTGAAACAGGCCTAACGGTCAAACATAAACAAATACTAATTGTATGAAAATAGCCAAGTAATTGACAAATCCAAGGTGACTAATTAACCAAGGATGAATGGCAAATATTACTAAAAACAAAATATTAAAATAAGGAATTATATAAACAGAGAAATGTAATTAGTAAGTATTAAATTAATTGTAAACCTAGAAAACATGAAAAAACCCAATGTTGTGGGATACCAAAATAATCTTTGTGAGAAAATACAAATGACAGTGCAAATAGCTAATAATTAAGAAGGAAGATAAGAGAAGGAAGGAAGTCAGAAGATATAGGAAGATTTGAAAAGAATTCAAATTTTGATAACCATGGATTTATATCAAGCTTGCCCAATCAGAATAATGGTGTAACCATGGAAACGACGGTTTGAAGAGGTAATTACGGTTGAATATGATTACTCAGAAAGTGACGCTCAAGGAAAACAGACGCCAGAATTCAGAACAACCTATTTTCATATTTAAAATGTTTTAAAAGTAAATTAACTTGTCAAAATTGAACGAGAAGGAGTCGGACGACTACTGAACACAATTACCTGATGGAGAAGACGTTTATTTCAAGATGAAGTGAATAAATAAATCAAAAAAACTTTGAAAAAGATGCCCGAAGCCCGAATAAATGAAAAATGAATTATATTGCAGCCACATCCCTTCATTCCCGACCAACAGAGTAATCACATGCTACAACGCTGTTAAATATCCATTAAATTATCTCAACTTCCGAAATAACGCACTTTGAATATTTTTCACTATATTTTGAAATACCACTGAATCAATTTTATTCCCTTTCAAAGATTAAATAAGAATATTCAGACACCGAAAATTTGTTAAATTAGAAAACTAAACCTAGTATTAATGTACGAACTTTTAAACCACTTGTACTACACTTCAACAAACCATTTATAGTTACACGTTACAATACTTAAGTAGAAACGTATTTTTATGATTATAATTGCATCTGAGCCTTTTAACGTGATCAAAAGATCCCACAAAAGTTGAACGAAAATATTGGTTGACTTGCGTGATAGAACACCATACTGTATGTTTACTTACGTTCAAAATCGATTGTAAAACCCAGGGAGAAAAGTCTCATAAAGAAATAAACGGTGCAAAATTATATAAAAAATCAATTATAGCTTGTGTCTATGAAACAGTAATATCAAATCGCTAATAAATCAATACTGTGTATGTTAAAATGTGTTTTATTTTCATTAGGAAGGTGTATTCGTAAAAATATAATTTACAGCGAATGTCTCTGACGTTATACCTTGCGCGCAAGCAGCGAATACTGTAACTGCCAGCTTGATTATACAAATCGAGAAAAGGCGGAACGAATTGAATCCTTCGCACCGTTTGAGTAAATCGCTGATAAGAAGACACACTTTTAATTGTTTTAAATAAACAATCTGGCACCACCCGGGAATTGTACACTACTAGTGAACCTCACATCTGGGACTACGATACCTGGTTATCCGTACGTTCGCTACGGACTCAAGCATCGTGGGTTACATTACTGTGTGAGGACGAATTGGTAAGACACACATACACAAGTTACACTCTGACCCATTTCAACATTTTACAGAGGTACCAGTAAGACGACGACAGCGGGACATACGTTATAAATTGGCGACCAACTGGTGGAGCTAGAAGAAAGGAAGATACGAAGTTCTAGCGGCGGTCACGAAAGGAGATAAAGATGCACACAAGAGGTTTATCGAAAAAGTTGGCGAAGGACAAGGAGATGGAAGGAAATAGAGGAGAAGAAGAGGAAGGAACACCGATTGAAGAAGTGGAGACAACAATAACTACAACAGAACCGACCCAAGACAAAGAAATGGAATTACAGGCGGGCGACAAGGGAGAAGTTAGAGGAGACCCGAACATACTGAAATTAATGGAAATGATGAATAATATGATGAAGGAAACCAATCAAAATTTTAATAAACAGGAGGAGAAGTTCGACAGCATGAAAGAAGAAACGAACGACAATTTTCAGAAGCAGAAGGAAGAATTGAGACAAACCATTAACAGAAATAACGAAACCCTCCAACAACAGCTGAAGGAAATCAACGAAATAACCAAGGAAGAGATGAAACAGCAGGTGATCCAACAATTAAGGGAGTATCGAGAAGAAACCATGCAACAGATCACTGAAACAAATGAAAAATTAGAGGAGACGTTGGAGAAACTAGAGAAAACCAACGAAAATGTTTCAGAAGTCCGTGAGAAAGTACTCAATAAAATGAACAATCTCGAAGGAGAAAATAAAAGGAGAATTGAGGAATGTCATGAAGAAACAGTTAGAAGATGTGAACAGGTGAACCAGGACATGCATCTAGTCCGGGAAGAAAGCCAGAAGGAGATAGCAGCTGTACGAACAGACTTGGGAGAAAGAATGGAAGGAGTGTACAGCAATTTAAATAAAATAGACAGCAAAGTAGACAAAAACAAACAAAGGATTGACGAGATGCACAGACTAGAAGAGTCATTACGGGAAGAAGTGGACGCCTGGCGTGACCGGCCATGTAACAGTAACCATGTCATGAACGCGGACACCAGAGATACGATTAACTTCCGTAATTATAAAAGGAACCCTATTGAATTCCTGAAGAGGGTGGAAGAGTTAATAATAAGAAATCGAGAGACCCGATGGACAACAATAAGAGGAATGCTGGACGAAATGTTCAAAGAGACCTACGACAACTGGTGGACTGCCACAAGACCAGACATCCAAAGCATTCAAGAATTTAAGACCCAATTCAAGGCTAAATACTGGTCTGAATCGACTCAGAACATGGTCCGCAATAACCTAAGCAACGGGAGGTATGAGAATCAAAATGGACAATCTCTCACATCCTACTTCCTGGGAAAAATCTGCATGGCAAGGAATTTGGAACCACGCATCCCAGAAGAGTGTCTTGTGATACAGTTGTCTTACCATTATGACGACGCCATACAAAAAGCACGGATGTACAGCCAGGTAAAGACCATTCAAGACATGGCTAGTTTGTTGGAGAGCCATGAGCACGAGTGGCAATACAGAAAAAATAGAGTATTGAGTTTCAGAAATAATAGAATAAATGAAGGACAATCATCACCAAACCAACCGGGGGATGATAAGCCACCATTAAACAACACTAACAATTATCAAGGGAACCCACGGGGCAATAATATACCCAGAAACTTCAACAAAAATGGGAATAATAATAACAATTTCCAGAACAACTACAGGGGTAACTACCCACCGAATGGTCACAATAACTATTATTGCCAAGGAAACAGTATTACTAACAATAACCAAGGATACCGACCACAGGTAAATTACATGAGGGGACAAAGACAACGGAGTCCAGGAAGAAACTATCCCCCATCTAACTATCGACGGACGTACTTTAACCAGGTACCCGATACAAGAAGCCACACCATACTCAATGATGTTTGAGCGACCACCACCTAGACAGATAAATGATCTAATTAACTTCCCACCAATACCGAATACCAATTTGAAAAAAGAAGAGTTTATAACAGAATCGCAGAGAAGGTAGAGCAGCAGAAAAATAAATACTCTAAGAACCATCAAAATACGATCAAGTACCAGATAGGAGAGAGTGTGATAAAGAACAGAGAATTACCCAGCTCAATAGAAGGCATTACAAAAAAGTTACTATTGCTATACGTAACACTACGTACACTATCACAAAAGACAAGGGCAATAACACATATGAAATCACCAACCCCATCACTAAGAAAATAAAAGGGGTATACAATCAGGCATCAATTAAAAAATATTATGACAGCCAAACATGACTGAAAAAATTTAAAATTGAAAAACCAACCAGATTACTTTGAATAAAAGGAAATAATAATACAAACAAATAAGTTTGCTAATAAGTAATAAAGAAAAATATAAAAAATGAATTTCAAAATTCAAAAAAGTTATGTAAGGACAGCTTACACAAATATTTTGAGAATATTTTAGACCAATTATAAAATGGAGAAATAAAGTTACCAAGAATCCACATAAAGTAAGAAACACAAACTTACTATAATATTTGAATAAAAAATAATAATAAGGGAGTGAAGTTACAGAACATTCCTAACAAAATAAGATTAAGTTACAATAATCTTTAGCCAAAATATGAGGCATAAAAAAGCAAAACATACTATAAAGGAATAAGCTACAAAAATTCCTAACTAGTAAGAAGCACTAACTTACTATGATATTTAAAAACTTATGAAAAAAAAAGTATCAATCAAAATGATCAACTTCCACAACTATTTAGAAAAAATGAGAAATAAAATCAAACAAACCAATGATCAAAAAACGAAATAAATAAAATAAACATTCTAAGAGTTATAATGTGAAATGAGACGAAACAAAGAGTAATTAAAAATGAATAAAAAGGTGAATTGTATCAATGAAAAGCAAGGCTTCAAGTATTAGTAAGTAGTATCTATAAAGAAAGATGAAAAAATATATGACTCGAACTGAGCAATAATGAAATACTAAAGTAAAAGATTCCCAACAAATGTTATGATTATTATTATTATTTTGAGTCACGAGATGACTGTATTTAAGATTCATTAATTGAGACTGACTGTTGAATAAGTCCAGCAATCATTTAACTGAGCAGGGATGATGTTCCCCTGATCTCAGAATAAGAGTAGTTTTGAACGACGGCGTTAGGTAAGCCAATAGAGCCCATCCGATCGATTGCAGCTACAAAGTAGGGATAGTTAGGGAAAATAAGATTTATAGGGAATAATTTATAATAAAAAAATCAATAAGCCAGTTCGTAATAAGAGTAAATAATGAAGAAAAGAATCAGAAGAAAGAAAATAAAAGATACAGAATTAAGCATAAAAAAGGAATGAGAAGCAGGAGAATTTAAGAAGAAAATGATACAATACAATTGATAATTTCATCAAACTTAGAATCACGTTTTATAAAATGATCAATTTTGGTGGAAGGGCAGTATATAACATCGCCAAATTCAAATCAGTTTTGATAACAATAAGTATGTATAAAAAATGCTAAATAATACTATATTTTAATAAATAAATAATGTGGAGAGTAAAAAGTATAAAAGGTAATAAAGAAAGAAGGAGAAAGAGTAATAAACCAAAAGTGATTAATAAAGAAACTCAACTACTAGACTGACAGACAAACGACGTTGACCCAACCCCAGAGATTGGCCAGTTAAGAAACACAATAAAGTAAACTACACGAGTGAAGGAGAAGAAGAATGAAAACAAAGAGAGAACAAACCCACGATGAAGAAAACAAAATGAAACACATCAAGAAAACCCAGACAAGGAATAAAAAATAGAGAAGGGAGAAATAATGTAATACAAAATAATAAAGAAAATGAAACCGGTTAAGAACCAAAACAATTAATGAATGTTAGTATTGATTGAATGACAATTGTAAATAGTCTGTAATAAAAAACAATAGCTAAAAATACACTAGCCAAAGAGTTAGGAATACATGTAAGTTGTTAATAAAGAAAGACATGATATTAATAATTATATATAATATGTGTAGAGAAAGAGAGTAAAATAGTGAGAAGTAAACGGAAGTTAAACTAGTGAAAGTGAATTATCCTAAAGTGATATAATACAAAAAGAAACACTAAGTAAATTATAATGAACACAAAATAATTTAAAAAGTGCCAGTGATAAATAAATAAAAATATGGTCTGCAATAAAAATAGTCAGAGTAGAGAAGGCTAAGATAAAGACTTAGTAAAATAACCAATGTTTAAGATTTAAGAGTGAACAATAACATTTAATAAAGTTATTATGAATAATATTTAGAATAGAACATGATTCAGTAATAATGAACACTAAAGAGTGATATTAACTGTAATAATTATGAAATAATATTGTTATAGAACTTAAGAACGTATTGTAGAATTTAAAGGTGAGAATCACAAGAAAAAGTAATAAGATGATGTTAACATGGAAGGGAAAGCAAAGAGCTTTAGAAAATAAGTATGTAATAACCTTAAGTAAATACCCATGTTATAAGGGGAGATTAATGACATAAGTTCAACAGAGGTGAGATTGTTTATCACCCGAACAATAAATAAGAAGTAATGAATTGTACACACATATTAAATAATAAGTGTTGATTAATTGTATAAACAATTGTTTATGAATAGGAGATGGATTGGGTAATTATCCCAAACATAAACCTAAATATTATATGTTATATGATAAATAAATAGTAATTAATAGCCATATTATTGACATTGGCAGAGTACTTAAAATAAGGAAAGAAAACAATGTTTGAGTTATAAAAGAGAAAACTGTTAGTAAATAATTAACAAGAAACATTGAGTAACACAGTTGTTACACACAAAAATCACACAAAGACTAAACTAAAACACCTCCATAGATAATAAACCTAATTATAAATAACAAAATAACGATCTAGGACAAAATGAGATATAATGTGTATGAAACAATCAAAAACCAGTAATGGCTACTTAGACTTGAAACAGGCCTAACGGTCAAACATAAACAAATACTAATTGTATGAAAATAGCCAAGTAATTGACAAATCCAAGGTGACTAATTAACCAAGGATGAATGGCAAATATTACTAAAAACAAAATATTAAAATAAGGAATTATATAAACAGAGAAATGTAATTAGTAAGTATTAAATTAATTGTAAACCTAGAAAACATGAAAAAACCCAATGTTGTGGGATACCAAAATAATCTTTGTGAGAAAATACAAATGACAGTGCAAATAGCTAATAATTAAGAAGGAAGATAAGAGAAGGAAGGAAGTCAGAAGATATAGGAAGATTTGAAAAGAATTCAAATTTTGATAACCATGGATTTATATCAAGCTTGCCCAATCAGAATAATGGTGTAACCATGGAAACGACGGTTTGAAGAGGTAATTACGGTTGAATATGATTACTCAGAAAGTGACGCTCAAGGAAAACAGACGCCAGAATTCAGAACAACCTATTTTCATATTTAAAATGTTTTAAAAGTAAATTAACTTGTCAAAATTGAACGAGAAGGAGTCGGACGACTACTGAACACAATTACCTGATGGAGAAGACGTTTATTTCAAGATGAAGTGAATAAATAAATCAAAAAAACTTTGAAAAAGATGCCCGAAGCCCGAATAAATGAAAAATGAATTATATTGCAGCCACATCCCTTCATTCCCGACCAACAGAGTAATCACATGCTACAACGCTGTTAAATATCCATTAAATTATCTCAACTTCCGAAATAACGCACTTTGAATATTTTTCACTATATTTTGAAATACCACTGAATCAATTTTATTCCCTTTCAAAGATTAAATAAGAATATTCAGACACTGAAAATTTGTTAAATTAGAAAACTAAACCTAGTATTAATGTACGAACTTTTAAACCACTTGTACTACACTTCAACAAACCATTTATAGTTACACGTTACAATACTTAAGTAGAAACGTATTTTTATGATTATAATTGCATCTGAGCCTTTTAACGTGATCAAAAGATCCCACAAAAGTTGAACGAAAATATTGGTTGACTTGCGTGATAGAACACCATACTGTATGTTTACTTACGTTCAAAATCGATTGTAAAACCCAGGGAGAAAAGTCTCATAAAGAAATAAACGGTGCAAAATTATATAAAAAATCAATTATAGCTTGTGTCTATGAAACAGTAATATCAAATCGCTAATAAATCAATACTGTGTATGTTAAAATGTGTTTTATTTTCATTAGGAAGGTGTATTCGTAAAAATATAATTTACAGCGAATGTCTCTGACGTTATACCTTGCGCGCAAGCAGCGAATACTGTAACTGCCAGCTTGATTATACAAATCGAGAAAAGGCGGAACGAATTGAATCCTTCGCACCGTTTGAGTAAATCGCTGATAAGAAGACACACTTTTAATTGTTTTAAATAAACAATCTGGCACCACCCGGGAATTGTACACTACTAGTGAACCTCACATCTGGGACTACGATACCTGGTTATCCGTACGTTCGCTACGGACTCAAGCATCGTGGGTTACATTACCGTGTGAGGACGAATTGGTAAGACACACATACACAAGTTACACTCTGACCCATTTCAACATTTTACAGAGGTACCAGTAAGACGACGACAGCGGGACATACGTTATAAATTGGCGACCAACTGGTGGAGCTAGAAGAAAGGAAGATACGAAGTTCTAGCGGCGGTCACGAAAGGAGATAAAGATGCACACAAGAGGTTTATCGAAAAAGTTGGCGAAGGACAAGGAGATGGAAGGAAATAGAGGAGAAGAAGAGGAAGGAACACCGATTGAAGAAGTGGAGACAACAATAACTACAACAGAACCGACCCAAGACAAAGAAATGGAATTACAGGCGGGCGACAAGGGAGAAGTTAGAGGAGACCCGAACATACTGAAATTAATGGAAATGATGAATAATATGATGAAGGAAACCAATCAAAATTTTAATAAACAGGAGGAGAAGTTCGACAGCATGAAAGAAGAAACGAACGACAATTTTCAGAAGCAGAAGGAAGAATTGAGACAAACCATTAACAGAAATAACGAAACCCTCCAACAACAGCTGAAGGAAATCAACGAAATAACCAAGGAAGAGATGAAACAGCAGGTGATCCAACAATTAAGGGAGTATCGAGAAGAAACCATGCAACAGATCACTGAAACAAATGAAAAATTAGAGGAGACGTTGGAGAAACTAGAGAAAACCAACGAAAATGTTTCAGAAGTCCGTGAGAAAGTACTCAATAAAATGAACAATCTCGAAGGAGAAAATAAAAGGAGAATTGAGGAATGTCATGAAGAAACAGTTAGAAGATGTGAACAGGTGAACCAGGACATGCATCTAGTCCGGGAAGAAAGCCAGAAGGAGATAGCAGCTGTACGAACAGACTTGGGAGAAAGAATGGAAGGAGTGTACAGCAATTTAAATAAAATAGACAGCAAAGTAGACAAAAACAAACAAAGGATTGACGAGATGCACAGACTAGAAGAGTCATTACGGGAAGAAGTGGACGCCTGGCGTGACCGGCCATGTAACAGTAACCATGTCATGAACGCGGACACCAGAGATACGATTAACTTCCGTAATTATAAAAGGAACCCTATTGAATTCCTGAAGAGGGTGGAAGAGTTAATAATAAGAAATCGAGAGACCCGATGGACAACAATAAGAGGAATGCTGGACGAAATGTTCAAAGAGACCTACGACAACTGGTGGACTGCCACAAGACCAGACATCCAAAGCATTCAAGAATTTAAGACCCAATTCAAGGCTAAATACTGGTCTGAATCGACTCAGAACATGGTCCGCAATAACCTAAGCAACGGGAGGTATGAGAATCAAAATGGACAATCTCTCACATCCTACTTCCTGGGAAAAATCTGCATGGCAAGGAATTTGGAACCACGCATCCCAGAAGAGTGTCTTGTGATACAGTTGTCTTACCATTATGACGACGCCATACAAAAAGCACGGATGTACAGCCAGGTAAAGACCATTCAAGACATGGCTAGTTTGTTGGAGAGCCATGAGCACGAGTGGCAATACAGAAAAAATAGAGTATTGAGTTTCAGAAATAATAGAATAAATGAAGGACAATCATCACCAAACCAACCGGGGGATGATAAGCCACCATTAAACAACACTAACAATTATCAAGGGAACCCACGGGGCAATAATATACCCAGAAACTTCAACAGAAATGGGAATAATAATAACAATTTCCAGAACAACTACAGGGGTAACTACCCACCGAATGGTCACAATAACTATTATTGCCAAGGAAACAGTAATACTAACAATAACCAAGGATACCGACCACAGGTAAATTACATGAGGGGACAAAGACAACGGAGTCCAGGAAGAAACTATCCCCCATCTAACTATCGACGGACGTACTTTAACCAGGTACCCGATACAAGAAGCCACACCATACTCAATGATGTTTGAGCGACCACCACCTAGACAGATAAATGATCTAATTAACTTTCCCACCAATACCGAATACCAATTTGAAAAAAGAAGAGTTTATAACAGAATCGCAGAGAAGGTAGAGCAGCAGAAAAATAAATACTCTAAGAACCATCAAAATACGATCAAGTACCAGATAGGAGAGAGTGTGATAAAGAACAGAGAATTACCCAGCTCAATAGAAGGCATTACAAAAAAGTTACTATTGCTATACGTAGGACCGTACACTATCACAAAAGACAAGGGCAATAACACATATGAAATCACCAACCCCCATCACTAAGAAAATAAAAGGGGTATACAAGCAGGCATCAATTAAAAAATATTATGACAGCCAAACATGACTGAAAAAATTTAAAATTGAAAAACCAACCAGATTACTTTGAATAAAAGGAAATAATAATACAAACAAATAAGTTTGCTAATAAGTAATAAAGAAAAATATAAAAAATGAATTTCAAAATTCAAAAAAGTTATGTAAGGACAGCTTACACAAATATTTTGAGAATATTTTAGACCAATTATAAAATGGAGAAATAAAGTTACCAAGAATCCACATAAAGTAAGAAACACAAACTTACTATAATATTTGAATAAAAAATAATAATAAGGGAGTGAAGTTACAGAACATTCCTAACAAAATAAGATTAAGTTACAATAATCTTTAGCCAAAATATGAGGCATAAAAAAGCAAAACATACTATAAAGGAATAAGCTACAAAAATTCCTAACTAGTAAGAAGCACTAACTTACTATGATATTTAAAAACTTATGAAAAAAAAAGTATCAATCAAAATGATCAACTTCCACAACTATTTAGAAAAAATGAGAAATAAAATCAAACAAACCATTGATCAAAAAACGAAATAAATAAAATAAACATTCTAAGAGTTATAATGTGAAATGAGACGAAACAAAGAGTAATTAAAAATGAATAAAAAGGTGAATTGTATCAATGAAAAGCAAGGCTTCAAGTATTAGTAAGTAGTATCTATAAAGAAAGATGAAAAAATATATGACTCGAACTGAGCAATAATGAAATACTAAAGTAAAAGGTTCCCAACAAATGTTATGATTATTATTATTATTTTGAGTCACGAGATGACTGTATTTAAGATTCGTTAATTGAGACTGACTGTTGAATAAGTCCAGCAATCATTTAACTGAGCAGGGATGATGTTCCCCTGATCTCAGAATAAGAGTAGTTTTGAACGACGGCGTTATGTAAGCCAATAGAGCCCATCCGATCGATTGCAGCTACAAAGTAGGGATAGTTAGGGAAAATAAGATTTATAGGGAATAATTTATAATAAAAAAATCAATAAGCCAGTTCGTAATAAGAGTAAATAATGAAGAAAAGAATCAGAAGAAAGAAAATAAAAGATACAGAATTAAGCATAAAAAAGGAATGAGAAGCAGGAGAATTTAAGAAGAAAATGATACAATACAATTGATAATTTCATCAAACTTAGAATCACGTTTTATAAAATGATCAATTTTGGTGGAAGGGCATTATATAACATCGCCAAATTCAAATCAGTTTTGATAACAATAAGTATGTATAAAAAATGCTAAATAATACTATATTTTAATAAATAAATAATGTGGAGAGTAAAAAGTATAAAAGGTAATAAAGAAAGAAGGAGAAAGAGTAATAAACCAAAAGTGATTAATAAAGAAACTCAACTACTAGACTGACAGACAAACGACGTGGACCCAACCCCAGAGATTGGCCAGTTAAGAAACACAATAAAGTAAACTAGACGAGTGAAGGAGAAGAAGAATGAAAACAAAGAGAGAACAAACCCATGATGAAGAAAACAAAATGAAACACATCAAGAAAACCCAGACAAGGAATAAAAAATAGAGAAGGGAGAAATAATGTAATACAAAATAATAAAGAAAATGAAACCGGTTAAGAACCAAAACAATTAATGAATGTTAGTATTGATTGAATGACAATTGTAAATAGTCTGTAATAAAAAACAATAGCTAAAAATACACTAGCCAAAGAGTTAGGAATACATGTAAGTTGTTAATAAAGAAAGACATGATATTAATAATTATATATAATATGTGTAGAGAAAGAGAGTAAAATAGTGAGAAGTAAACGGAAGTTAAACTAGTGAAAGTGAATTATCCTAAAGTGATATAATACAAAAAGAAACACTAAGTAAATTATAATGAACACAAAATAATTTAAAAAGTGCCAGTGATAAATAAATAAAAATATGGTCTGCAATAAAAATAGTCAGAGTAGAGAAGGCTAAGATAAAGACTTAGTAAAATAACCAATGTTTAAGATTTAAGAGTGAACAATAACATTTAATAAAGTTATTATGAATAATGTTTAGAATAGAACATTGATTCAGTAATAATGAACACTAAAGAGTGATATTAACTGTAATAATTATGAAATAATATTGTTATAGAACTTAAGAACGTATTGTAGAATTTAAAGGTGAGAATCACAAGAAAAAGTAATAAGATGATGTTAACATGGAAGGGAAAGCAAAGAGCTTTAGAAAATAAGTATGTAATAACCTTAAGTAAATACCCATGTTATAAGGGGAGATTAATGACATAAGTTCAACAGAGGTGAGATTGTTTATCACCCGAACAATAAATAAGAAGTAATGAATTGTACACACATATTAAATAATAAGTGTTGATTAATTGTATAAACAATTGTTTATGAATAGGAGATGGATTGGGTAATTATCCCAAACATAAACCTAAATATTATATGTTATATGATAAATAAATAGTAATTAATAGCCATATTATTGACATTGGCAGAGTACTTAAAATAAGGAAAGAAAACAATGTTTGAGTTATAAAAGAGAAAACTGTTAGTAAATAAATAGCAAGAAATATTGAATAACACAGTTGTTACACACAAAAATCACACAAAGACTAAACTAAAACACCTCCATAGATAATAAACCTAATTATAAATAACAAAATAACGATCTACGACAAAATTAGATATAATGTGTATGAAACAATCAAAAACCAGTAATGGCTACTTAGACTTGAAACAGGCCTAACGGTCAAACATAAACAAATACTAATTGTATGAAAATATCCAAGTAATTGACAAATCCAAGGTGACTAATTAACCAAGGATGAATGGTAAATATTATTAAAAACAATATATTAAAATAAGGAATTATATAAACAGAGAAATGTAATTAGTAAGTATTAAATTAATTGTAAACCTAGAAAACATGAAAAAACCCAATGTTGTGGGATACCAAAATAATCTTTGTGAGAAAATACAAATGACAGTGCAAATAGCTAATAATTAAGAAGGAAGATAAGAGAAGGAAGGAAGTCAGAAGATATAGGAAGATTTGAAAAGAATTCAAATTTTGATAACCATGGATTTATATCAAGCTTGCCCAATCAGAATAATGGTGTAACCATGGAAACGACGGTTTGAAGAGGTAATTACGGTTGAATATGATTACTCAGAAAGTGACGCTCAAGGAAAACAGACGCCAGAATTCAGAACAACCTATTTTCATATTTAAAATGTTTTAAAAGTAAATTAACTTGTCAAAATTGAACGAGAAGGAGTCGGACGACTACTGAACACAATTACCTGATGGAGAAGACGTTTATTTCAAGATGAAGTGAATAAATAAATCAAAAAAACTTTGAAAAAGATGCCCGAAGCCCGAATAAATGAAAAATGAATTATATTGCAGCCACATCCCTTCATTCCTGACCAACAGAGTAATCACATGCTACAACGCTGTTACATATCCATTAAATTATCTCAACTTCCGAAATAACGCACTTTGAATATTTCTCACTATATTTTGAAATACCACTGAATCAATTTTATTCCCTTTCAAAGATTAAATAAGAATATTAAGACACTGAAAATTTGTTACATTAGAAAACTAACCTAGTATTAATGTACGAACTTTTAAACCACTTGTACTACACTTCAACAAACCATTTATAGTTACAAGTTACAATACTTAAGTAGAAACGTATTTTTATGATTATAATTGCATCTGAGCCTTTTAACGTGATCAAAAGATCCCACAAAAGTTGAATGAAAATATTGGTTGACTTGCGTGATAGAACACCATACTGTATGTTTACTTACGTTCAAAATCGATTGTAAAACCCAGGGAGAAAAGTCTCATAAAGAAATAAACGGTGCAAAATTATACAAAAAATCAATTATAGCTTGTGTCTATGAAACAGTAATATCAAATCGCTAATAAATCAATACTGTGGATGTTAAAATGTGTTTTATTTTCATTAGGAAGGTGTATTCGTAAAAATATAATTTACAGCGAATGTCTCTGACGTTATACCTTGCGCGCAAGCAGCGAATACTGTAACTGCCAGCTCGATTATACAAATCGAGAAAAGGCGGGACGAATTGAATCCTTCACACCGTTTGAGTAAATCGCTGATAAGAAGACACACTTTTAATTGTTTTAAATAAACAATTTGGCACCACCCGGGAATTGTACACTACTAGTGAACCTCACATCTGGGACTACGATACCTGGTTATCCGTACGTTCGCTACGGACTCAAGCATCGTGGGTTACATTACCGTGTGAGGACGAATTGGTAAGACACACATACACAAGTTACACTCTGACCCATTTCAACATTTTACAGAGGTACCAGTAAGACGACGACAGCGGGACATACGTTATAAATTGGCGACCAACTGGTGGAGCTAGAAGAAAGGAAGATACGAAGTTGTAGCGGCGGTCACGAAAGGAGATCAAGATGCACACAAGAGGTTTATCGAAAAAGTTGGCGAAGGACAAGGAGATGGAAGAAAATAGAGGAGAAGAAGAGGAAGGAACACCGATTGAAGAAGTGGAGACAACAATAACTACAACAGAACCGACCCAAGACAAAGAAATGGAATTACAGGTGGGCGACAAGGGAGAAGTTAGAGGAGACCCGAACATACTGAAATTAATGGAAATGATGAATAATATGATGAAGGAAACCAATCAAAATTTTAAGAAACAGGAGGAGAAGTTCGACAGCATGAAAGAAGAAACGAACGACAATTTTCAGAAGCAGAAGGAAGAATTGAGACAAACCATTAACAGAAATAACGAAACCCTCCAACAACAGCTGAAGGAAATCAATGAAATAACCAAGGAAGAGATGAAACAGCAGGTGATCCAACAATTAAGGGAGTATCGAGAAGAAACCATGCAACAGATCACTGAAACAAATGAAAAATTAGAGGAGACGTTGGAGAAACTAGAGAAAACCAACGAAAATGTTTCAGAAGTCCGTGAGAAAGTACTCAATAAAATGAACAATCTCGAAGGAGAAAATAAAAGGAGAATTGAGGAATGTCATGAAGAAACAGTTAGAAGATGTGAACAGGTGAACCAGGACATGCATCTAGTCCGGGAAGAAAGCCAGAAGGAGATAGCAGCTGTACGAACAGACTTGGGAGAAAGAATGGAAGGAGTGTACAGCAATTTAAATAAAATAGACAGCAAAGTAGACAAAAACAAACAAAGGATTGACGAGATGCACAGACTAGAAGAGTCATTACGGGAAGAAGTGGACGCCTGGCGTGACCGGCCATGTAACAGTAACCATGTCATGAACGCGGACACCAGAGATACGATTAACTTCCGTAATTATAAAAGGAACCCTATTGAATTCCTGAAGAGGGTGGAAGAGTTAATAATAAGAAATCGAGAGACCCGATGGACAACAATAAGAGGAATGCTGGACGAAATGTTCAAAGAGACCTACGACAACTGGTGGACTGCCACAAGACCAGACATCCAAAGCATTCAAGAATTTAAGACCCAATTCAAGGCTAAATACTGGTCTGAATCGACTCAGAACATGGTCCGCAATAACCTAAGCAACGGGAGGTATGAGAATCAAAATGGACAATCTCTCACATCCTACTTCCTGAGAAAAATCTGCATGGCAAGGAATTTGGAACCACGCATCCCAGAAGAGTGTCTTGTGATACAGTTGTCTTACCATTACGACGACGCCATACAAAAAGCACGGATGTACAGCCAGGTAAAGACCATTCAAGACATGGCTAGTTTGTTGGAGAGCCATGAGCACGAGTGGCAATACAGAAAAAATAGAGTATTGAGTTTCAGAAATAATAGAATAAATGAAGGACAATCATCACCAAACCAACCGGGGGATGATAAGCCACCATTAAACAACACTAACAATTATCAAGGGAACCCACGGGGCAATAATATACCCAGAAACTTCAACAGAAATGGGAATAATAATAACAATTTCCAGAACAACTACAGGGGTAACTACCCACCGAATGGTCACAATAACTATTATCGCCAAGGAAACAGTAATACTAACAATAACCAAGGATACCGACCACAGGTAAATTACATGAGGGGACAAAGACAACGGAGTCCAGGAAGAAACTATCCCCCATCTAACTATCGACGGACGTACTTTAACCAGGTACCCGATACAAGAAGCCACACCATACTCAATGATGTTTGAGCGACCACCACCTAGACAGATAAATGATCTAATTAACTTTCCCACCAATACCGAATACCAATTTGAAAAAAGAAGAGTTTATAACAGAATCGCAGAGAAGGTAGAGCAGCAGAAAAATAAATACTCTAAGAACCATCAAAATACGATCAAGTACCAGATAGGAGAGAGTGTGATAAAGAACAGAGAATTACCCAGCTCAATAGAAGGCATTACAAAAAAGTTACTATTGCTATACGTAGGACCGTACACTATCACAAAAGACAAGGGCAATAACACATATGAAATCACCAACCACATCACTAAGAAAATAAAAGGGGTATACAATCAGGCATCAATTAAAAAATATTATGACAGCCAAACATGACTGAAAAAATTTAAAATTGAAAAACCAACCAGATTACTTTGAATAAAAGGAAATAATAATACAAACAAATAAGTTTGCTAATAAGTAATAAAGAAAAATATAAAAAATGAATTTCAAAATTCAAAAAAGTTATGTAAGGACAGCTTACACAAATATTTTGAGAATATTTTAGACCAATTATAAAATGGAGAAATAAAGTTACCAAGAATCCACATAAAGTAAGAAACACAAACTTACTATAATATTTGAATAAAAAATAATAATAAGGGAGTGAAGTTACAGAACATTCCTAACAAAATAAGATTAAGTTACAATAATCTTTAGCCAAAATATGAGGCATAAAAAAGCAAAACATACTATAAAGGAATAAGCTACAAAAATTCCTAACTAGTAAGAAGCACTAACTTACTATGATATTTAAAAACTTATGAAAAAAAAAGTATCAATCAAAATGATCAACTTCCACAACTATTTAGAAAAAATGAGAAATAAAATCAAACAAACCAATGATCAAAAAACGAAATAAATAAAATAAACATTCTAAGAGTTATAATGTGAAATGAGACGAAACAAAGAGTAATTAAAAATGAATAAAAAGGTGAATTGTATCAATGAAAAGCAAGGCTTCAAGTATTAGTAAGTAGTATCTATAAAGAAAGATGAAAAAATATATGACTCGAACTGAGCAATAATGAAATACTAAAGTAAAAGGTTCCCAACAAATGTTATGATTATTATTATTATTTTGAGTCACGAGATGACTGTATTTAAGATTCGTTAATTGAGACTGACTGTTGAATAAGTCCAGCAATCATTTAACTGAGCAGGGATGATGTTCCCCTGATCTCAGAATAAGAGTAGTTTTGAACGACGGCGTTATGTAAGCCAATAGAGCCCATCCGATCGATTGCAGCTACAAAGTAGGGATAGTTAGGGAAAATAAGATTTATAGGGAATAATTTATAATAAAAAAATCAATAAGCCAGTTCGTAATAAGAGTAAATAATGAAGAAAAGAATCAGAAGAAAGAAAATAAAAGATACAGAATTAAGCATAAAAAAGGAATGAGAAGCAGGAGAATTTAAGAAGAAAATGATACAATACAATTGATAATTTCATCAAACTTAGAATCACGTTTTATAAAATGATCAATTTTGGTGGAAGGGCATTATATAACATCGCCAAATTCAAATCAGTTTTGATAACAATAAGTATGTATAAAAAATGCTAAATAATACTATATTTTAATAAATAAATAATGTGGAGAGTAAAAAGTATAAAAGGTAATAAAGAAAGAAGGAGAAAGAGTAATAAACCAAAAGTGATTAATAAAGAAACTCAACTACTAGACTGACAGACAAACGACGTTGACCCAACCCCAGAGATTGGCCAGTTAAGAAACACAATAAAGTAAACTAGACGAGTGAAGGAGAAGAAGAATGAAAACAAAGAGAGAACAAACCCATGATGAAGAAAACAAAATGAAACACATCAAGAAAACCCAGACAAGGAATAAAAAATAGAGAAGGGAGAAATAATGTAATACAAAATAATAAAGAAAATGAAACCGGTTAAGAACCAAAACAATTAATGAATGTTAGTATTGATTGAATGACAATTGTAAATAGTCTGTAATAAAAAACAATAGCTAAAAATACACTAGCCAAAGAGTTAGGAATACATGTAAGTTGTTACTAAAGAAAGACATGATATTAATAATTATATATAATATGTGTAGAGAAAGAGAGTAAAATAGTGAGAAGTAAACGGAAGTTAAACTAGTGAAAGTGAATTATCCTAAAGTGATATAATACAAAAAGAAACACTAAGTAAATTATAATGAACACAAAATAATTTAAAAAGTGCCAGTGATAAATAAATAAAAATATGGTCTGCAATAAAAATAGTCAGAGTAGAGAAGGCTAAGATAAAGACTTAGTAAAATAACCAATGTTTAAGATTTAAGAGTGAACAATAACATTTAATAAAGTTATTATGAATAATGTTTAGAATAGAACATTGATTCAGTAATAATGAACACTAAAGAGTGATATTAACTGTAATAATTATGAAATAATATTGTTATAGAACTTAAGAACGTATTGTAGAATTTAAAGGTGAGAATCACAAGAAAAAGTAATAAGATGATGTTAACATGGAAGGGAAAGCAAAGAGCTTTAGAAAATAAGTATGTAATAACCTTAAGTAAATACCCATGTTATAAGGGGAGATTAATGACATAAGTTCAACAGAGGTGAGATTGTTTATCACCTGAACAATAAATAAGAAGTAATGAATTGTACACACATATTAAATAATAAGTGTTGATTAATTGTATAAACAATTGTTTATGAATAGGAGATGGATTGGGTAATTATCCCAAACATAAACCTAAATATTATATGTTATATGATAAATAAATAGTAATTAATAGCCATATTATTGACATTGGCAGAGTACTTAAAATAAGGAAAGAAAACAATGTTTGAGTTATAAAAGAGAAAACTGTTAGTAAATAAATAGCAAGAAATATTGAATAACACAGTTGTTACACACAAAAATCACACAAAGACTAAACTAAAACACCTCCATAGATAATAAACCTAATTATAAATAACAAAATAACGATCTACGACAAAATTAGATATAATGTGTATGAAACAATCAAAAACCAGTAATGGCTACTTAGACTTGAAACAGGCCTAACGGTCAAACATAAACAAATACTAATTGTATGAAAATATCCAAGTAATTGACAAATCCAAGGTGACTAATTAACCAAGGATGAATGGTAAATATTATTAAAAACAATATATTAAAATAAGGAATTATATAAACAGAGAAATGTAATTAGTAAGTATTAAATTAATTGTAAACCTAGAAAACATGAAAAAACCCAATGTTGTGGGATACCAAAATAATCTTTGTGAGAAAATACAAATGACAGTGCAAATAGCTAATAATTAAGAAGGAAGATAAGAGAAGGAAGGAAGTCAGAAGATATAGGAAGATTTGAAAAGAATTCAAATTTTGATAACCATGGATTTATATCAAGCTTGCCCAATCAGAATAATGGTGTAACCATGGAAACGACGGTTTGAAGAGGTAATTACGGTTGAATATGATTACTCAGAAAGTGACGCTCAAGGAAAACAGACGCCAGAATTCAGAACAACCTATTTTCATATTTAAAATGTTTTAAAAGTAAATTAACTTGTCAAAATTGAACGAGAAGGAGTCGGACGACTACTGAACACAATTACCTGATGGAGAAGACGTTTATTTCAAGATGAAGTGAATAAATAAATCAAAAAAACTTTGAAAAAGATGCCCGAAGCCCGAATAAATGAAAAATGAATTATATTGCAGCCACATCCCTTCATTCCTGACCAACAGAGTAATCACATGCTACAACGCTGTTACATATCCATTAAATTATCTCAACTTCCGAAATAACGCACTTTGAATATTTCTCACTATATTTTGAAATACCACTGAATCAATTTTATTCCCTTTCAAAGATTAAATAAGAATATTAAGACACTGAAAATTTGTTACATTAGAAAACTAACCTAGTATTAATGTACGAACTTTTAAACCACTTGTACTACACTTCAACAAACCATTTATAGTTACAAGTTACAATACTTAAGTAGAAACGTATTTTTATGATTATAATTGCATCTGAGCCTTTTAACGTGATCAAAAGATCCCACAAAAGTTGAATGAAAATATTGGTTGACTTGCGTGATAGAACACCATACTGTATGTTTACTTACGTTCAAAATCGATTGTAAAACCCAGGGAGAAAAGTCTCATAAAGAAATAAACGGTGCAAAATTATACAAAAAATCAATTATAGCTTGTGTCTATGAAACAGTAATATCAAATCGCTAATAAATCAATACTGTGGATGTTAAAATGTGTTTTATTTTCATTAGGAAGGTGTATTCGTAAAAATATAATTTACAGCGAATGTCTCTGACGTTATACCTTGCGCGCAAGCAGCGAATACTGTAACTGCCAGCTCGATTATACAAATCGAGAAAAGGCGGGACGAATTGAATCCTTCACACCGTTTGAGTAAATCGCTGATAAGAAGACACACTTTTAATTGTTTTAAATAAACAATTTGGCACCACCCGGGAATTGTACACTACTAGTGAACCTCACATCTGGGACTACGATACCTGGTTATCCGTACGTTCGCTACGGACTCAAGCATCGTGGGTTACATTACCGTGTGAGGACGAATTGGTAAGACACACATACACAAGTTACACTCTGACCCATTTCAACATTTTACAGAGGTACCAGTAAGACGACGACAGCGGGACATACGTTATAAATTGGCGACCAACTGGTGGAGCTAGAAGAAAGGAAGATACGAAGTTGTAGCGGCGGTCACGAAAGGAGATCAAGATGCACACAAGAGGTTTATCGAAAAAGTTGGCGAAGGACAAGGAGATGGAAGAAAATAGAGGAGAAGAAGAGGAAGGAACACCGATTGAAGAAGTGGAGACAACAATAACTACAACAGAACCGACCCAAGACAAAGAAATGGAATTACAGGTGGGCGACAAGGGAGAAGTTAGAGGAGACCCGAACATACTGAAATTAATGGAAATGATGAATAATATGATGAAGGAAACCAATCAAAATTTTAAGAAACAGGAGGAGAAGTTCGACAGCATGAAAGAAGAAACGAACGACAATTTTCAGAAGCAGAAGGAAGAATTGAGACAAACCATTAACAGAAATAACGAAACCCTCCAACAACAGCTGAAGGAAATCAATGAAATAACCAAGGAAGAGATGAAACAGCAGGTGATCCAACAATTAAGGGAGTATCGAGAAGAAACCATGCAACAGATCACTGAAACAAATGAAAAATTAGAGGAGACGTTGGAGAAACTAGAGAAAACCAACGAAAATGTTTCAGAAGTCCGTGAGAAAGTACTCAATAAAATGAACAATCTCGAAGGAGAAAATAAAAGGAGAATTGAGGAATGTCATGAAGAAACAGTTAGAAGATGTGAACAGGTGAACCAGGACATGCATCTAGTCCGGGAAGAAAGCCAGAAGGAGATAGCAGCTGTACGAACAGACTTGGGAGAAAGAATGGAAGGAGTGTACAGCAATTTAAATAAAATAGACAGCAAAGTAGACAAAAACAAACAAAGGATTGACGAGATGCACAGACTAGAAGAGTCATTACGGGAAGAAGTGGACGCCTGGCGTGACCGGCCATGTAACAGTAACCATGTCATGAACGCGGACACCAGAGATACGATTAACTTCCGTAATTATAAAAGGAACCCTATTGAATTCCTGAAGAGGGTGGAAGAGTTAATAATAAGAAATCGAGAGACCCGATGGACAACAATAAGAGGAATGCTGGACGAAATGTTCAAAGAGACCTACGACAACTGGTGGACTGCCACAAGACCAGACATCCAAAGCATTCAAGAATTTAAGACCCAATTCAAGGCTAAATACTGGTCTGAATCGACTCAGAACATGGTCCGCAATAACCTAAGCAACGGGAGGTAAAAGAATCAAAATGGACAATCTCTCACATCCTACTTCCTGAGAAAAATCTGCATGGCAAGGAATTTGGAACCACGCATCCCAGAAGAGTGTCTTGTGATACAGTTGTCTTACCATTACGACGACGCCATACAAAAAGCACGGATGTACAGCCAGGTAAAGACCATTCAAGACATGGCTAGTTTGTTGGAGAGCCATGAGCACGAGTGGCAATACAGAAAAAATAGAGTATCGAGTTTCAGAAATAATAGAATAAATGAAGGACAATCATCACCAAACCAACCGGGGGATGATAAGCCACCATTAAACAACACTAACAATTATCAAGGGAACCCACGGGGCAATAATATACCCAGAAACTTCAACAGAAATGGGAATAATAATAACAATTTCCAGAACAACTACAGGGGTAACTACCCACCGAATGGTCACAATAACTATTATCGCCAAGGAAACAGTAATACTAACAATAACCAAGGATACCGACCACAGGTAAATTACATGAGGGGACAAAGACAACGGAGTCCAGGAAGAAACTATCCCCCATCTAACTATCGACGGACGTACTTTAACCAGGTACCCGATACAAGAAGCCACACCATACTCAATGATGTTTGAGCGACCACCACCTAGACAGATAAATGATCTAATTAACTTTCCCACCAATACCGAATACCAATTTGAAAAAAGAAGAGTTTATAACAGAATCGCAGAGAAGGTAGAGCAGCAGAAAAATAAATACTCTAAGAACCATCAAAATACGATCAAGTACCAGATAGGAGAGAGTGTGATAAAGAACAGAGAATTACCCAGCTCAATAGAAGGCATTACAAAAAAGTTACTATTGCTATACGTAGGACCGTACACTATCACAAAAGACAAGGGCAATAACACATATGAAATCACCAACCCCCATCACTAAGAAAATAAAAGGGGTATACAAGCAGGCATCAATTAAAAAATATTATGACAGCCAAACATGACTGAAAAAATTTAAAATTGAAAAACCAACCAGATTACTTTGAATAAAAGGAAATAATAATACAAACAAATAAGTTTGCTAATAAGTAATAAAGAAAAATATAAAAAATGAATTTCAAAATTCAAAAAAGTTATGTAAGGACAGCTTACACAAATATTTTGAGAATATTTTAGACCAATTATAAAATGGAGAAATAAAGTTACCAAGAATCCACATAAAGTAAGAAACACAAACTTACTATAATATTTGAATAAAAAATAATAATAAGGGAGTGAAGTTACAGAACATTCCTAACAAAATAAGATTAAGTTACAATAATCTTTAGCCAAAATATGAGGCATAAAAAAGCAAAACATACTATAAAGGAATAAGCTACAAAAATTCCTAACTAGTAAGAAGCACTAACTTACTATGATATTTAAAAACTTATGAAAAAAAAAGTATCAATCAAAATGATCAACTTCCACAACTATTTAGAAAAAATGAGAAATAAAATCAAACAAACCAATGATCAAAAAACGAAATAAATAAAATAAACATTCTAAGAGTTATAATGTGAAATGAGACGAAACAAAGAGTAATTAAAAATGAATAAAAAGGTGAATTGTATCAATGAAAAGCAAGGCTTCAAGTATTAGTAAGTAGTATCTATAAAGAAAGATGAAAAAATATATGACTCGAACTGAGCAATAATGAAATACTAAAGTAAAAGGTTCCCAACAAATGTTATGATTATTATTATTATTTTGAGTCACGAGATGACTGTATTTAAGATTCGTTAATTGAGACTGACTGTTGAATAAGTCCAGCAATCATTTAACTGAGCAGGGATGATGTTCCCCTGATCTCAGAATAAGAGTAGTTTTGAACGACGGCGTTATGTAAGCCAATAGAGCCCATCCGATCGATTGCAGCTACAAAGTAGGGATAGTTAGGGAAAATAAGATTTATAGGGAATAATTTATAATAAAAAAATCAATAAGCCAGTTCGTAATAAGAGTAAATAATGAAGAAAAGAATCAGAAGAAAGAAAATAAAAGATACAGAATTAAGCATAAAAAAGGAATGAGAAGCAGGAGAATTTAAGAAGAAAATGATACAATACAATTGATAATTTCATCAAACTTAGAATCACGTTTTATAAAATGATCAATTTTGGTGGAAGGGCATTATATAACATCGCCAAATTCAAATCAGTTTTGATAACAATAAGTATGTATAAAAAATGCTAAATAATACTATATTTTAATAAATAAATAATGTGGAGAGTAAAAAGTATAAAAGGTAATAAAGAAAGAAGGAGAAAGAGTAATAAACCAAAAGTGATTAATAAAGAAACTCAACTACTAGACTGACAGACAAACGACGTTGACCCAACCCCAGAGATTGGCCAGTTAAGAAACACAATAAAGTAAACTAGACGAGTGAAGGAGAAGAAGAATGAAAACAAAGAGAGAACAAACCCATGATGAAGAAAACAAAATGAAACACATCAAGAAAACCCAGACAAGGAATAAAAAATAGAGAAGGGAGAAATAATGTAATACAAAATAATAAAGAAAATGAAACCGGTTAAGAACCAAAACAATTAATGAATGTTAGTATTGATTGAATGACAATTGTAAATAGTCTGTAATAAAAAACAATAGCTAAAAATACACTAGCCAAAGAGTTAGGAATACATGTAAGTTGTTACTAAAGAAAGACATGATATTAATAATTATATATAATATGTGTAGAGAAAGAGAGTAAAATAGTGAGAAGTAAACGGAAGTTAAACTAGTGAAAGTGAATTATCCTAAAGTGATATAATACAAAAAGAAACACTAAGTAAATTATAATGAACACAAAATAATTTAAAAAGTGCCAGTGATAAATAAATAAAAATATGGTCTGCAATAAAAATAGTCAGAGTAGAGAAGGCTAAGATAAAGACTTAGTAAAATAACCAATGTTTAAGATTTAAGAGTGAACAATAACATTTAATAAAGTTATTATGAATAATGTTTAGAATAGAACATTGATTCAGTAATAATGAACACTAAAGAGTGATATTAACTGTAATAATTATGAAATAATATTGTTATAGAACTTAAGAACGTATTGTAGAATTTAAAGGTGAGAATCACAAGAAAAAGTAATAAGATGATGTTAACATGGAAGGGAAAGCAAAGAGCTTTAGAAAATAAGTATGTAATAACCTTAAGTAAATACCCATGTTATAAGGGGAGATTAATGACATAAGTTCAACAGAGGTGAGATTGTTTATCACCTGAACAATAAATAAGAAGTAATGAATTGTACACACATATTAAATAATAAGTGTTGATTAATTGTATAAACAATTGTTTATGAATAGGAGATGGATTGGGTAATTATCCCAAACATAAACCTAAATATTATATGTTATATGATAAATAAATAGTAATTAATAGCCATATTATTGACATTGGCAGAGTACTTAAAATAAGGAAAGAAAACAATGTTTGAGTTATAAAAGAGAAAACTGTTAGTAAATAAATAGCAAGAAATATTGAATAACACAGTTGTTACACACAAAAATCACACAAAGACTAAACTAAAACACCTCCATAGATAATAAACCTAATTATAAATAACAAAATAACGATCTACGACAAAATTAGATATAATGTGTATGAAACAATCAAAAACCAGTAATGGCTACTTAGACTTGAAACAGGCCTAACGGTCAAACATAAACAAATACTAATTGTATGAAAATATCCAAGTAATTGACAAATCCAAGGTGACTAATTAACCAAGGATGAATGGTAAATATTATTAAAAACAATATATTAAAATAAGGAATTATATAAACAGAGAAATGTAATTAGTAAGTATTAAATTAATTGTAAACCTAGAAAACATGAAAAAACCCAATGTTGTGGGATACCAAAATAATCTTTGTGAGAAAATACAAATGACAGTGCAAATAGCTAATAATTAAGAAGGAAGATAAGAGAAGGAAGGAAGTCAGAAGATATAGGAAGATTTGAAAAGAATTCAAATTTTGATAACCATGGATTTATATCAAGCTTGCCCAATCAGAATAATGGTGTAACCATGGAAACGACGGTTTGAAGAGGTAATTACGGTTGAATATGATTACTCAGAAAGTGACGCTCAAGGAAAACAGACGCCAGAATTCAGAACAACCTATTTTCATATTTAAAATGTTTTAAAAGTAAATTAACTTGTCAAAATTGAACGAGAAGGAGTCGGACGACTACTGAACACAATTACCTGATGGAGAAGACGTTTATTTCAAGATGAAGTGAATAAATAAATCAAAAAAACTTTGAAAAAGATGCCCGAAGCCCGAATAAATGAAAAATGAATTATATTGCAGCCACATCCCTTCATTCCTGACCAACAGAGTAATCACATGCTACAACGCTGTTACATATCCATTAAATTATCTCAACTTCCGAAATAACGCACTTTGAATATTTCTCACTATATTTTGAAATACCACTGAATCAATTTTATTCCCTTTCAAAGATTAAATAAGAATATTAAGACACTGAAAATTTGTTACATTAGAAAACTAACCTAGTATTAATGTACGAACTTTTAAACCACTTGTACTACACTTCAACAAACCATTTATAGTTACAAGTTACAATACTTAAGTAGAAACGTATTTTTATGATTATAATTGCATCTGAGCCTTTTAACGTGATCAAAAGATCCCACAAAAGTTGAATGAAAATATTGGTTGACTTGCGTGATAGAACACCATACTGTATGTTTACTTACGTTCAAAATCGATTGTAAAACCCAGGGAGAAAAGTCTCATAAAGAAATAAACGGTGCAAAATTATACAAAAAATCAATTATAGCTTGTGTCTATGAAACAGTAATATCAAATCGCTAATAAATCAATACTGTGGATGTTAAAATGTGTTTTATTTTCATTAGGAAGGTGTATTCGTAAAAATATAATTTACAGCGAATGTCTCTGACGTTATACCTTGCGCGCAAGCAGCGAATACTGTAACTGCCAGCTCGATTATACAAATCGAGAAAAGGCGGGACGAATTGAATCCTTCACACCGTTTGAGTAAATCGCTGATAAGAAGACACACTTTTAATTGTTTTAAATAAACAATTTGGCACCACCCGGGAATTGTACACTACTAGTGAACCTCACATCTGGGACTACGATACCTGGTTATCCGTACGTTCGCTACGGACTCAAGCATCGTGGGTTACATTACCGTGTGAGGACGAATTGGTAAGACACACATACACAAGTTACACTCTGACCCATTTCAACATTTTACAGAGGTACCAGTAAGACGACGACAGCGGGACATACGTTATAAATTGGCGACCAACTGGTGGAGCTAGAAGAAAGGAAGATACGAAGTTGTAGCGGCGGTCACGAAAGGAGATCAAGATGCACACAAGAGGTTTATCGAAAAAGTTGGCGAAGGACAAGGAGATGGAAGAAAATAGAGGAGAAGAAGAGGAAGGAACACCGATTGAAGAAGTGGAGACAACAATAACTACAACAGAACCGACCCAAGACAAAGAAATGGAATTACAGGTGGGCGACAAGGGAGAAGTTAGAGGAGACCCGAACATACTGAAATTAATGGAAATGATGAATAATATGATGAAGGAAACCAATCAAAATTTTAAGAAACAGGAGGAGAAGTTCGACAGCATGAAAGAAGAAACGAACGACAATTTTCAGAAGCAGAAGGAAGAATTGAGACAAACCATTAACAGAAATAACGAAACCCTCCAACAACAGCTGAAGGAAATCAATGAAATAACCAAGGAAGAGATGAAACAGCAGGTGATCCAACAATTAAGGGAGTATCGAGAAGAAACCATGCAACAGATCACTGAAACAAATGAAAAATTAGAGGAGACGTTGGAGAAACTAGAGAAAACCAACGAAAATGTTTCAGAAGTCCGTGAGAAAGTACTCAATAAAATGAACAATCTCGAAGGAGAAAATAAAAGGAGAATTGAGGAATGTCATGAAGAAACAGTTAGAAGATGTGAACAGGTGAACCAGGACATGCATCTAGTCCGGGAAGAAAGCCAGAAGGAGATAGCAGCTGTACGAACAGACTTGGGAGAAAGAATGGAAGGAGTGTACAGCAATTTAAATAAAATAGACAGCAAAGTAGACAAAAACAAACAAAGGATTGACGAGATGCACAGACTAGAAGAGTCATTACGGGAAGAAGTGGACGCCTGGCGTGACCGGCCATGTAACAGTAACCATGTCATGAACGCGGACACCAGAGATACGATTAACTTCCGTAATTATAAAAGGAACCCTATTGAATTCCTGAAGAGGGTGGAAGAGTTAATAATAAGAAATCGAGAGACCCGATGGACAACAATAAGAGGAATGCTGGACGAAATGTTCAAAGAGACCTACGACAACTGGTGGACTGCCACAAGACCAGACATCCAAAGCATTCAAGAATTTAAGACCCAATTCAAGGCTAAATACTGGTCTGAATCGACTCAGAACATGGTCCGCAATAACCTAAGCAACGGGAGGTAAAAGAATCAAAATGGACAATCTCTCACATCCTACTTCCTGAGAAAAATCTGCATGGCAAGGAATTTGGAACCACGCATCCCAGAAGAGTGTCTTGTGATACAGTTGTCTTACCATTACGACGACGCCATACAAAAAGCACGGATGTACAGCCAGGTAAAGACCATTCAAGACATGGCTAGTTTGTTGGAGAGCCATGAGCACGAGTGGCAATACAGAAAAAATAGAGTATCGAGTTTCAGAAATAATAGAATAAATGAAGGACAATCATCACCAAACCAACCGGGGGATGATAAGCCACCATTAAACAACACTAACAATTATCAAGGGAACCCACGGGGCAATAATATACCCAGAAACTTCAACAGAAATGGGAATAATAATAACAATTTCCAGAACAACTACAGGGGTAACTACCCACCGAATGGTCACAATAACTATTATCGCCAAGGAAACAGTAATACTAACAATAACCAAGGATACCGACCACAGGTAAATTACATGAGGGGACAAAGACAACGGAGTCCAGGAAGAAACTATCCCCCATCTAACTATCGACGGACGTACTTTAACCAGGTACCCGATACAAGAAGCCACACCATACTCAATGATGTTTGAGCGACCACCACCTAGACAGATAAATGATCTAATTAACTTTCCCACCAATACCGAATACCAATTTGAAAAAAGAAGAGTTTATAACAGAATCGCAGAGAAGGTAGAGCAGCAGAAAAATAAATACTCTAAGAACCATCAAAATACGATCAAGTACCAGATAGGAGAGAGTGTGATAAAGAACAGAGAATTACCCAGCTCAATAGAAGGCATTACAAAAAAGTTACTATTGCTATACGTAGGACCGTACACTATCACAAAAGACAAGGGCAATAACACATATGAAATCACCAACCCCCATCACTAAGAAAATAAAAGGGGTATACAAGCAGGCATCAATTAAAAAATATTATGACAGCCAAACATGACTGAAAAAATTTAAAATTGAAAAACCAACCAGATTACTTTGAATAAAAGGAAATAATAATACAAACAAATAAGTTTGCTAATAAGTAATAAAGAAAAATATAAAAAATGAATTTCAAAATTCAAAAAAGTTATGTAAGGACAGCTTACACAAATATTTTGAGAATATTTTAGACCAATTATAAAATGGAGAAATAAAGTTACCAAGAATCCACATAAAGTAAGAAACACAAACTTACTATAATATTTGAATAAAAAATAATAATAAGGGAGTGAAGTTACAGAACATTCCTAACAAAATAAGATTAAGTTACAATAATCTTTAGCCAAAATATGAGGCATAAAAAAGCAAAACATACTATAAAGGAATAAGCTACAAAAATTCCTAACTAGTAAGAAGCACTAACTTACTATGATATTTAAAAACTTATGAAAAAAAAAGTATCAATCAAAATGATCAACTTCCACAACTATTTAGAAAAAATGAGAAATAAAATCAAACAAACCAATGATCAAAAAACGAAATAAATAAAATAAACATTCTAAGAGTTATAATGTGAAATGAGACGAAACAAAGAGTAATTAAAAATGAATAAAAAGGTGAATTGTATCAATGAAAAGCAAGGCTTCAAGTATTAGTAAGTAGTATCTATAAAGAAAGATGAAAAAATATATGACTCGAACTGAGCAATAATGAAATACTAAAGTAAAAGGTTCCCAACAAATGTTATGATTATTATTATTATTTTGAGTCACGAGATGACTGTATTTAAGATTCGTTAATTGAGACTGACTGTTGAATAAGTCCAGCAATCATTTAACTGAGCAGGGATGATGTTCCCCTGATCTCAGAATAAGAGTAGTTTTGAACGACGGCGTTATGTAAGCCAATAGAGCCCATCCGATCGATTGCAGCTACAAAGTAGGGATAGTTAGGGAAAATAAGATTTATAGGGAATAATTTATAATAAAAAAATCAATAAGCCAGTTCGTAATAAGAGTAAATAATGAAGAAAAGAATCAGAAGAAAGAAAATAAAAGATACAGAATTAAGCATAAAAAAGGAATGAGAAGCAGGAGAATTTAAGAAGAAAATGATACAATACAATTGATAATTTCATCAAACTTAGAATCACGTTTTATAAAATGATCAATTTTGGTGGAAGGGCATTATATAACATCGCCAAATTCAAATCAGTTTTGATAACAATAAGTATGTATAAAAAATGCTAAATAATACTATATTTTAATAAATAAATAATGTGGAGAGTAAAAAGTATAAAAGGTAATAAAGAAAGAAGGAGAAAGAGTAATAAACCAAAAGTGATTAATAAAGAAACTCAACTACTAGACTGACAGACAAACGACGTTGACCCAACCCCAGAGATTGGCCAGTTAAGAAACACAATAAAGTAAACTAGACGAGTGAAGGAGAAGAAGAATGAAAACAAAGAGAGAACAAACCCACGATGAAGAAAACAAAATGAAACACATCAAGAAAACCCAGACAAGGAATAAAAAATAGATAAGGGAGAAATAATGTAATACAAAATAATAAAGAAAATGAAACCGGTTAAGAACCAAAACAATTAATGAATGTTAGTATTGATTGAATGACAATTGTAAATAGTCTGTAATAAAAAACAATAGCTAAAAATACACTAGCCAAAGAGTTAGGAATACATGTAAGTTGTTAATAAAGAAAGACATGATATTAATAATTATATATAATATGTGTAGAGAAAGAGAGTAAAATAGTGAGAAGTAAACGGAAGTTAAACTAGTGAAAGTGAATTATCCTAAAGTGATATAATACAAAAAGAAACACTAAGTAAATTATAATGAACACAAAATAATTTAAAAAGTGCCAGTGATAAATAAATAAAAATATGGTCTGCAATAAAAATAGTCAGAGTAGAGAAGGCTAAGATAAAGACTTAGTAAAATAACCAATGTTTAAGATTTAAGAGTGAACAATAACATTTAATAAAGTTATTATGAATAATATTTAGAATAGAACATGATTCAGTAATAATGAACACTAAAGAGTGATATTAACTGTAATAATTATGAAATAATATTGTTATAGAACTTAAGAACGTATTGTAGAATTTAAAGGTGAGAATCACAAGAAAAAGTAATAAGATGATGTTAACATGGAAGGGAAAGCAAAGAGCTTTAGAAAATAAGTATGTAATAACCTTAAGTAAATACCCATGTTATAAGGGGAGATTAATGACATAAGTTCAACAGAGGTGAGATTGTTTATCACCCGAACAATAAATAAGAAGTAATGAATTGTACACACATATTAAATAATAAGTGTTGATTAATTGTATAAACAATTGTTTATGAATAGGAGATGGATTGGGTAATTATCCCAAACATAAACCTAAATATTATATGTTATATGATAAATAAATAGTAATTAATAGCCATATTATTGACATTGGCAGAGTACTTAAAATAAGGAAAGAAAACAATGTTTGAGTTATAAAAGAGAAAACTGTTAGTAAATAAATAGCAAGAAATATTGAATAACACAGTTGTTACACACAAAAATCACACAAAGACTAAACTAAAACACCTCCATAGATAATAAACCTAATTATAAATAACAAAATAACGATCTACGACAAAATTAGATATAATGTGTATGAAACAATCAAAAACCAGTAATGGCTACTTAGACTTGAAACAGGCCTAACGGTCAAACATAAACAAATACTAATTGTATGAAAATATCCAAGTAATTGACAAATCCAAGGTGACTAATTAACCAAGGATGAATGGTAAATATTATTAAAAACAATATATTAAAATAAGGAATTATATAAACAGAGAAATGTAATTAGTAAGTATTAAATTAATTGTAAACCTAGAAAACATGAAAAAACCCAATGTTGTGGGATACCAAAATAATCTTTGTGAGAAAATACAAATGACAGTGCAAATAGCTAATAATTAAGAAGGAAGATAAGAGAAGGAAGGAAGTCAGAAGATATAGGAAGATTTGAAAAGAATTCAAATTTTGATAACCATGGATTTATATCAAGCTTGCCCAATCAGAATAATGGTGTAACCATGGAAACGACGGTTTGAAGAGGTAATTACGGTTGAATATGATTACTCAGAAAGTGACGCTCAAGGAAAACAGACGCCAGAATTCAGAACAACCTATTTTCATATTTAAAATGTTTTAAAAGTAAATTAACTTGTCAAAATTGAACGAGAAGGAGTCGGACGACTACTGAACACAATTACCTGATGGAGAAGACGTTTATTTCAAGACGAAGTGAATAAATAAATCAAAAAAACTTTGAAAAAGATGCCCGAAGCCCGAATAAATGAAAAATGAATTATATTGCAGCCACATCCCTTCATTCCTGACCAACAGAGTAATCACATGCTACAACGCTGTTACATATCCATTAAATTATCTCAACTTCCGAAATAACGCACTTTGAATATTTCTCACTATATTTTGAAATACCACTGAATCAATTTTATTCCCTTTCAAAGATTAAATAAGAATATTAAGACACTGAAAATTTGTTACATTAGAAAACTAACCTAGTATTAATGTACGAACTTTTAAACCACTTGTACTACACTTCAACAAACCATTTATAGTTACAAGTTACAATACTTAAGTAGAAACGTATTTTTATGATTATAATTGCATCTGAGCCTTTTAACGTGATCAAAAGATCCCACAAAAGTTGAATGAAAATATTGGTTGACTTGCGTGATAGAACACCATACTGTATGTTTACTTACGTTCAAAATCGATTGTAAAACCCAGGGAGAAAAGTCTCATAAAGAAATAAACGGTGCAAAATTATATAAAAAATCAATTATAGCTTGTGTCTATGAAACAGTAATATCAAATCGCTAATAAATCAATACTGTGTATGTTAAAATGTGTTTTATTTTCATTAGGAAGGTGTATTTGTAAAAATATAATTTACAGCGAATGTCTCTTTGACGTTATACCTAGCGCGCAAGCAGTGAATACTGTAACTGCCAGCTCGATTATACAAATCGAGAAAAGGCGGGACGAATTGAATCCTTCACACCGTTTGAGTAAATCGCTGATAAGAAGACACACTTTTAGTTGTTTTAAATAAACAATTTGGCACCACCCGGGAATTGTACACTACTAGTGAACCTCAGATCGGGGACTACGATACCTGGTTATCCGTACGTTCGCTACGGACTCAAGCATCGTGGGTTACATTACCGTGTGAGGACGAATTGGTAAGACACACATACACAAGTTACACTCTGACCCATTTCAACATTTTACAGAGGTACCAGTAAGACGACGACAGCGTGCCATACGTTATAATATATAAAACCCCCGTTTATAGAGCTCTCTATTTCTTGTTTTAATGATTTAAAATTTGTAGCAAAGTTTTAAAAGTTTAATCAATTGGTTATATTAGGTACTCATCCATTTCATCTGCGCCTCGGTGAGTTGCACCACCATGTGTTATTCATACTCCGAAGTTTCACGTCCACTCATTATTGTTATAGTAGTATTGAATAATTTCCCACCATTATTGTTGGTTGTTCATTATATTTAATTATACTGCACTATTGACTTTATATTTTTTATCGGCCGAACTGACTTTTTGCTCGCGAGCACTGATTTACAGAACCACGCGTTGTTTTACTGAACCGTGCTGTTCTGTAGTAGAAAGGAGGTGGCCCGATATACCTGTAACAGGTATTTTGCAACGATATTTTTGTGGAACGGATGTAACAGTGACTGAAAAGTTGAAATACCTGTTATTCGCGGGGACGCTGTTGCGAGTCGAGACATGCCCCCCTCGCTGTTCCTAGTCGAGGCACGCCCCTTACGCCACACACACACAAAGTACGCAAGTAACAAGTAAACGAATACGCCAAGGCCAAATACTAGGCGTACAAAAATATCGTTGGTACGCAAGGAACAACCAGTACACGAGTATTTCAAATACTAGGGGTATCACCGATACACAAAATACTAAGTGTATCAGAGGAAAAGTAGTATTTTAGGAACACCTAGTATTTTAGGAACAGGTAGTATCAAGCGTATTTCGAGTAGGAACTAGTATGCAGCCACTTTTTCGTCCTGAATACTTCATTCTGCGCAAAGAGACGAAGCTGTTTTTAATAAAGGAAAAAATTCATCCTGATGTTACATTTATTCTGGTGTGATATGCAGATATATAATACAGATTATATGCTAATAAATTATATATTATACTAGTCACCAACTTGTAATAAAACCGGTTCAGGTTGTAAGGTAAAATTTTATCACATTATTTGTTGTGGTATTACGAGTACTCTAAATTATTTCATTGCCCCGAGTTTCGCAACTGATTTGTCTAAAGTCTAACCAATGTTAGTTTTACTCCTAGTGAAAACTTAAATTGGTATTCCCAAAGGGAGATAGGCCAATAAATTCTCTTGTTTCTTATTTTCTTTTAAACAGTAATAGTTTAATAAAGTCACAGTGTAAAGTAACACTGTTAATACTTTTAGTTTCAATTTATTTCTTATAACAAATTATATAGTAGGCTTATAGGCTGGTTTTTATAATATCTTCAAATAAATACACTGCAAGTAGGTTTATTAATATATTAATAGGTTTATCTAGGTGAAAATAAAGCTACTTGCAGTGTATTTATTTGAAGATATTACATAGGAGACCTGCAGGAAACTCAAAACGAGTTACTTACAAAAGATAATATAGTATGTATATATATAGTATATAATAACAGGTATTTGTACCTGTTATTTTTTTGGAACAGTATTTTGATACCTATTATTTTAAAATAACAGTTTAGCCCACCTCTAGTAGAAAGTCCACTGACTCTCTAAACTAGGGATGAGCATCGATGGCCGATGTTCCAAAAACATCGATGGTTAACGTTCGATGTTCGATGTTTTTACCATCGATGGTTCAGTTGCGATGTTTTCATATTATCGATGGTTTCGTTTCGATGTTTTCCTTTGAACAATTTTTTTTAATTTGTAATGAAGACTTTTTTTAAATTGCTTGTTAAATTTAGTTTATTTTAAATCAACAAATTTTTATTTTAGATATTAATGGCTACGTAGTTTGCTGGTTAGCGTAGTGACTTAATAATATGGTAAAACTAAACAAAACCATTTTATAGGAGACCGTTACATAGGTTTCAACAGTTTCGAAGTTAGCTTTAGCTTACATACGTGACGTACGTACGAAATAACGGTTTACCCTTTACGTTAGTCGTATTTGGTTGTTATTCTCATTTAGTTTTAGATTATTTAGTTATTTTTCAAACTGGGTATAGCATTTTTCTCTTTTAATTGTGATAGTGTTAGAACAGAATTTAAATAGTTTACATTTGAATTTTTAATATCGTCGGCATCGTTCATAAAATTATCTACCCGTTAATTATGCCACCCAAAAGATATATTACAACGTTACAGGTATTTTTAAAATGAATTACACTTCTTTCCATGTACCTTAATTGTATTATTTTTTATCTCATATTCTGTTGGGCTAAACTAGTATTCGAAAGTTACAGGTACCAACGTAACCGTTCCAAAAAAAATAACTGGTACGAATTACGAATACCTGTCATTTTATATACTTATTATACATATAGGCCTACCTGTATAATTTGTTATAATAAATAAATTGAAAGTCATAGTATTAACAGTGTTACTTTACACTGTGATTTTATTAAGCTTTTACTGTTTAAAAGAAAATACGAGAATTTATAGGCCTATCTCTCTTTGGGAATACTAATTTAAACTTTAACTAGGAGTAAACAAACCTGACATAGATTTAAAGAGGTTTCTGTTTTTGTTAAAGGAGGTGGTTTTATGTATGTTTGTTCAAAACACTTTATAATCATTATAATAATAAATAATAATGAACAGATTTAGTTAATTATGAATGTGAGTTAAATTATTTTAACGTCACCTCGCCTTTACCCAACCTGTTCTCAACGAGTTCGTCAATGGCCCTGGAAATTCTGATACGGGGAAGTTAGATGTATTTAAATTGTTTTCTCGGGTACAGTGTTAAGGTTTCCACATTCCGCCTGTCAAAATGTGGTGGTGACCCAAGGGCTATTGGTTTTTCAGAATCTTCTGATAAGGTAAGTGAGTAAAGTATCGGGGTATATTATTCTTCTCTTTAATTATTTTTATTTATTATTCATCCACAATTATTTGTACTATTACAAACATGTAAAAAGCATAGATTTTTATTTGAATTGCAACATTGGCATAAAAACATCGATGTTTTCAGTCTTAAAACATCGATGTTTTCATACCGATGTTTTTTTAACATCGATGTACTCTTCACGATGTTAACATCGATGGTTTTCTGGCGATGCTCATCCCAACTCTAAACTGGCGTTAGGGTGTGCAATACTATGTGTGTGGTCGGTCATGTGACCACAAATTCTAGCTCTGATTGGCTGGCTTAAACTGGGCCAACGATGGCTGCAACTGTGGCCGCCTGATGAAATTTGCTTGTGACAATTATGGGTTTTTCTGTAATTCACAGATGTCCTGGATTGCAGGTGATTGTGTAATGCGTCTAGCCAGACTGACGCCAGACATAAACACAGGCTGATGTCTCATAATAACATTGCACTCACTTTTGTTAAAAACGAGGTTCCCCAAAGGGTGAACACTGATTGCATTAAAAAATTTCTTTCAATTATTAAAAATTATTTACTTCCCTGCTCTGTCCCGTTACAAACTGTAATAAAACAAGCTTATTACATGCAATGTTTGTGTTTAGAAAATAAATTTGTAACATATGCATACCACTATTATGGCAATCACTAAGTACTAGTATGTACATGTGTTTATTTATCATATTTCCTACTGGAAAGAAATTTACTGCTAATGAGATGTATGTCATGGGTTGGTATAAATAAAAATATAGCAAATTATATTTATAAAGTTAGTTGATGTTTATATAACTCTGCATAAATATTCCCCAATATTATCCATATGAAGTAATGTGTGTGTGTGTGTGTGTGTGTGTGTGTGTGTGTGTGTGATACATGTACTTGATAAGTGTGACTGACAAAAAATAGTTTTAGTTAAATAGTTCTCTTCAATTATTGTTTGCAAATATGCTTTTATCAAGAATAAATAATTTGTTGATACAGACTGAAAGACAACATAGCTGTGACGAATTACAAACATTTGTTAACAGTTGCTTTTTCACTTAAGAAATTTATTTACAATTACCATGTGTGCTATTTGTATGTAACTGCACACACCTCTACAAGAAACCTTACACCGCACTGTATCAGTAAAAACAGTTTGGCTCATCTTACAAAAAACTAATACTATTCCAACTTTTTATCTGAATTCATATTTTTTAAAGAAATTACTACATTTTAAAATTTACTTGACACGAAAGCTGTTTTCCAATGTTAATGTTAGTGAATGAGTGTTACTAAGGTAAGGAGATGTTGCCAAGTTCTTTGCAACATACCATACACAAAGTGTTCATTTCACGACAACCCATCTTCTGATCGAAGTGATTTAAAAATTGTTACAAAATACTAAGTTCATTCTAAAATAGATTCACTTGGCCTATTTTAGAATCACTTTAAACCTCTCTCTGATAGAAAAAAAGTTAGTCAGATGATTATAATTTAAAGTCAGAGAACCTTTTTTCCATAAATTTAAAATTTCATGCTGAAAGAATTCACTTTTGTAAATAGTCTTCAGTAATTTTTTGTCAAACAGATTACTTAGTTACTTTTAAAGCTAGCAAAACACTTTGCCTTCATCAATATTTCATAGTAGTGAAGACTTGAGGAAAACTAACAGAGGATATTCTTCATGATACCATTGTTTTCAGGGTGGCTAGTAATACGTTTTGTCCCGTTTAAAATTAATGGGCAATGCTATCTAATGGTTTCAACTAACACCTGGAACAGCTGTATAGTAATAATATGACTCTGAAGCACAGTACTGGCCACAATGCCTCTCTCCAGCTATTTTGATGGTGTAAAAAGAATACTATTATTATTATTTAATATCACTTCACTTCAAAGTTGGGATCAATGGATGGAAACACTCACCTACCAAAGTTGTTGTGGGGATTAGTTGACAATGACAAAGTTTTAATCTGAAATTTAAGGTGCTGCTCCCATACCAATTCTATATATGTGAGCTATGTTTAAGACAGCTGTCTTCTGAATGATGTGAACTAGGTGTATACCAGGTAAGTTACACTGGTTATTTATTTAATTTTTATCTTATATACTATGAAAATTATAAGTTTTTAAAATCTTTCTAAAGGCCTTTAAGGGCCTTTAGTCTTAAAATGTTCCGGCTGAATGTTGTAGCATACGTGATTTCAACATGCGCTCGTGAGACTTTTATGGACGTCGCCAGCCCCGCGCACTGTGTCAAGGCCGCAATCAATTGCGTCCTAGTGTAGAGCTGATGCATAGTGTTTTCTAGCAGACGCCTATTAGCGAATATTCTGAAACCTCGGCGGTGTATAAATACAAGTACTTGGCGACATTCAGTTTCAGTTTGAGTTGCGAATTATTGGAGTGCCATTTGTAGTATTGTGGCGAAGTATTACGTGTTCTATAATTGTGCGAGACTATTGTAACACAATTGTGTTTTATATCAGTTAACATTTTTATTCCATGTAATCAATTTTTAATTGATTTGTTGTAAGAGACTGTCTTGTTAATTACAAACCGTTTAATTGTGATAATTAAAGCAGGTGATTAGTAACGTAACTGGTGTCTTGTATTTTCTTTTCCACTGTACCATACAATGATCAGTACACCATTGTAACAATATTTTCATGAGATTTATTGACAATAAAAGTTTACGTTTTCTTCAAGGCAGAACCTAGTTCCTTGCTGTGTTGTACATGGTGTGTCATAAAATTCCTGAACTTTTTATACAACACATATTCTGCTTACCTTTGAAGCCATTCAAACTGTTACCTTCAAAATAGTCCCCCTCCCACTTCGAATACAACACTCGTAATGTTTCTGCCACACTTTGAAACATTTTTGCAACTCTTCATTAAGGACACTGCAAAATTCTGCTAGCAAATCCTCCTTTATAGAATCATTAACTGACAATGTTGGCCTTCAACCTCACTTTTAATTTGGGGAGTGAAAAAAATATGCCAATGCTAGATCAGGCATGTAAGCAAGCTGGAATGTCCGTTTTCTCATTTTGCACCAAAAACTGATCAGCGTAGTGACATAATAGTGAAGTCAGCATAGGCCATTGTCAGCTTGGAGCAACGATTGATGTGACCTCCAAATATCAAGACTTTTTTCCCCATAGTCTCTTGAAGATGATTTATTATTTCAAGATAATATTCCTTGTTCACTGTTGTGCCTTGTGAAAGAAATTCACGGTGAACAACACCTCAGAATCGAAAAACTGTCAGCACAACCTTATCATTTGACTGCCCTTGTCTTGCCTTTTTGGTCATGGGACCCTTTTGACACCTATTGTTGAGCTGTTGTTTCAATACTATATCTATGATACACAGTTTTTGAAATACTTACTTCTTTAGCTACTTCAACAATTGCTTCTTTACCTAACTTTTTCAACAGTTTCACCAGTTTTGATTGTTGATGGTCAGTCTGAATGTGGATCATCACCATCAGTTGAAGATCGGTCATCTTTGAAACATTTCTGCCATTCACTTGTTTGAGACCAGCTCAAAGGTTCATTCCCAATTTAATAAAAAATTCCACTTTTAATTCATTGCTTATGAAAATGACTAATTTTTAAATGCAATAAAAATAGCAGTGCATACATAATACTTGTTGACACAAACAGGCACTGTACAGCGACTAAGCAAAATATTAATTTGCAGTTTTTACTAGGTCACTTTCCACTGCTGCCACTAGGTTGCTGCACATTTCACATTCAGGAATTTTACAGACACGCCTCACACATGGCACTTCCAAGTATTCACTGAGAAGTACTGACAGGACTATACTATGAATAACAGATAATAAAGGTAAATGTTTAAATGAGACTACTGTATGTAACCAAACAAGAATACATGATACCATTTATACAATTACGAAAATTATGTATAAAGAATTTTTAGTACTTACAAGTACACCTCTAGGTATTCCAGTCGGTGATTTTTTAGTTTTTTATCCAAGATGCTTTTCGGAACAGTTGTGTTCCATCTTCAATTGGATCATTTAGTAAACTTACATTTTATACAAAAATTCCCACTCTCAAAAAATGTTATAAATGTTATGTAAGTTTACTAAATGATCCAATTGAAGATGGAACACAACTGTTCTGAAATGCATCTTGGATAAAAAAACTAAAAAATCACCGACTGGAATACCTAGAGGTGTACTTGTAAGTACTAAAAATTCTTTATACATTATTAAAGGTATTCTTTGACTGTTTCATAAAAATTACAAAAATTAAATGCAGGTAGTCAGGTTATAGTTAGCTAGGTGAAATCATGCCAGATGATGGCATGGGCAGGTGATGAGAACATAGAAACTGACAAGAAAGTGGCTACATTTGAAGGGAAGAAAATAAAGAGACAATTGCTGGATGCCCCTTGCAAGACAGAGGGATAACATGGTTATGTAGTGTATGGTAGAACAAACTAAACAAGATATGGTTTGGAGATAAATCACTAGAAAGGTATTCATTCAACAGTGCATAAATGCTATCAGTGACATTTTGACATGTATTCCACAGCAATGTAACATTTTTACTAAGTAGCACAAATACTGTGAAGTCGAAATTACATTTAACTCTGCTAGTGTGCAAAGGTTTAATCACATTTTATCTAATGTATTCAAAAAAAGAAGAAATGGGCTGCAAAATTTATTAATAGTCCCTACCATTACAATGTGTAATGGGACATATAGGCCTACCCGGGGTAATATAAAAAATTATTGTATTTTGGTAAAATAATATTTTGTGATGTAACGTAATTTTGGGGAAACACAAAAATAGGTAATAATTTTGGGAGACATAAATTCATAATTAAGGTAAATTTTATTGAAAACAAAATTAGAAGGAGTAATTGTAAAATATTATCCATGAATTAAAACGACGCAACAAACCAACATGTGGATTTGTGTCAAGGTCAACATACAGACGCAAGAAAAACAGTTACATATTATGTAACAGAACATCAGACCATATTACGTCAGTGCATACGTAACGCTGGAATGCAGGCGTGTCAGCCGAACCTTATACTGGCGTAGTGATACAAGAACTTAGGACAATGAGAATTAGTAAAACAGCCGCGGCCACTTTACAAAATAGTGCCGTTCGTCTAATGCCAGTCTGAAATAACAACTCGCGCGAGTAACACCTATAAGTTCCGGAACTAAAAAATCGCGGGCGCCCGCATACAAGTAAAAAATGTAAAAAAGTAAAGTAACGCAATTTTAATATAATGTGAATTAACAGTATTTTGTTTTGAAATAGAACGTTAAATGTAAAAGAAAATAAGTGAAATGTGAGGATAAATCGGGAGTGCGTGGGACCGTTGGAATAATGCGCAGATAAGTAATCAACAAACAATAAGTTTATTCTAAATTATATAATCATTCAATTGGCCATTCAAAAGTTTTTTTAAAGAAAATCATGAGCTCAAAAAGGGGTCATAAGAAAAAGAAATCAAATATGTAAAGTATGAAAGTGTGCGTGGCTGGGTGAATGTACAAATATATAATTAAGAAGTGCTGGTTGCGATAGATTAGATATAGTTGAATAAATAATCTAATGTAAGTCATTTTAGGGAAATGAGAAAATGTTGATGATAATAATTACTATTTGTTTTACCAATTGAGCCTCATGGCCAAATATGTTCAAATGCTTGAAAGTAGGGGTTAAATGTAAAAGTGGTAGAAAATGAAAATAAAAGGGAATGTCATTGGTAACAAATAAATAAAAGAGTTATTTACTGCAAACAAACCATTCTGACCTCCTGTTCGCTTAAAATCGGATCTGGCTCGAAATGGTAAGTACATATATTTTTTCTTGTAGGTGGCAATACAAGATGGCACCCGAAAAAATTAGAAAGTAAACAATGAATAAAATTAAAATTAATTAAGTTTTAAAGTGACATAAAAAGTGATATCACACTTAGGGACTTTTATATAAAGAAATTAATATAAATATAGGTCTACTTGGAGAGCAGAATGGTGGTTTGAAATGAATGAAGTATAAATAAGGTACGTAGGAGGTTACGAGAAGTAACGTAAAGTGTTATGTAAGTAGAATACATTGTTGTGTGATAAGTAGATGTTATATATGTTAGTATTTTGATATAAAAGAAATAACTGACGGCTAAAGTAAAAGAATTGTCATTGGATGATATATATATAATTTCAGGAGAACAATGAATAGTAATATTAATATAAAATTTGATGTTCAAAATAGCGAAATCAATGAAATCAAAAGTAATTTTAATGCCAAATTTGATGAACAAAAGAGTAGTTTTGACGCTAGATTTGATGAACAGAATAATAAATTTGAGAAAATAGATAATAAATTTGATGAACAAAATGATAAAATTAAAAATAATTTTAATGGAAAGTTGAATGAGATCAGAGACGAAATCAAACAACAGAATATTAATTTTGGTAAACAAGTGAAAGAGATCAATACACGTTGTGATAGTATTAAAGAACAAATCTTAGAATCAGTAAACCATAAGTTCGATGAACAAATCAATGAATTAGCAGAAAATCTTGAAAGCAAAATAAATTATGTAAATGAACAAATGACAGATCAAGTTAAGGTTCAAATTTAAAGAACAGAGTGTAGAGATAGAAAGTAAGTGCATTAGTAAAATTAATGAAAATAATGATGACAAAAATTAAAATAATGGAGGTAGAAAGTGTATGTAAACAATCAATACAAGATAGTGTGGGGGTTATGAATAAACATAACCTTCAATATGCAAGTAAATATGATACCAAATTTAGCATGATAGAACAAGATATAGTAGAAATCAAAGATGAATTACATGTGGCCGTGAGCCAAAATTTAAATAATGTTGCGGAGCGAATATTATATACTCACGAAGCAAAAGATGATATTGAACTTGAACAATTTTGTTGTGATAACCGGAGAGTACACCCGATGCAGTTCTTGAGTAGGGTAAGGGAATTTAACCGTTTTAATAGCAGTAGTTGGGAGGTAAAGTTATTAAAGATTCTAAAATGTTTTAAGGGCAGTTCTGAAATATAGGCTGAAGTACATAGAACAGAGTGGGGTAGTTATGAAAATTTCGAGGCAGCATTCCGAAATAAATATTGGTCTGAAGAGGACCAAGAAATCTTACGAAGTAGAATTATGGGTACAGGGAATTATGGGGGTCATAACAACAACATAACCATATACGTAATGGGATATTTAACGAGGCGAAATATTTAGAACCGCCATTGCCGTTTCGGTCGTTTGTCAGACATATTAGTAAACACCTGCCTAGGGAGGTACAAATTACCTTAATGACTAGAGAGGTAGCGGACATAAATGAGTTGGAAAATATATTAGACGTATTTCAGAACATTAGAGACCGTGAAGTAGGTAGGCGTCCCAACCAATCAGGTACAAACAATAACAGTCATTATATGCCACAAAGAGGGTCACCACAGGGGCATGTATACAATAAACAAGAAAATCATAGTCGAGACGTGGGGTGGAAATGTACGGAATGCTCGGGCGAGAATTACGTCGGTAGAGATTTTTGTTACAGGTGTAGAAAACCAAGGCCGAATCAGCGGGGCGGAAATAAGTCATCGCATAACGACATACAACAGCGGGGCGGAGATGACCGCGGGGAAACATCGAGGAGCAATGGAAGCAATAACCATCACGAGAAGGGGTACCGGCATAGCAGTACCACTGCCAGAACGGAAAACTGAGGCCGACAATGGAAGCAAGGACCCCACCATTGTCCACGGGGAACAACAGGGTCCAGGTAACTGACGAATATCATAATAATGTGATACAAATGGACATGACGAAGGAGTTGTTGGAAGAAGATGATATAGGAGGTATGGAAACCAAAACCGGACTGACAGAGGTAAACGTCACCATAGAAGGTAAGAATTTTAAAACATTAATCGATACAGGAAGTGAGATATCAGTAGTTTCTGAAAATGTAATGGGAGAATTAAAAGAAATAAATAAAAACATACCATCATTACCAGTTGCGGGTGTAACAGTAGTGGGGGTAACTGGAGTACGGAGTAAAAGAGTTACTAAACAAGTACAGTTAAATATATTCCTTAATGCAACTGAATTTGAGAATACCTTTCTAGTAGTTAAGGGACTGAGTTTAGATGTAATATTGGGAAATGATTTTTTGGAGGAAAATGGGGTAGTAATAGATTTTAATAAACGGATAGTAGAATTTAATAGAGGGGGTGAATCAGTCAGGGTTAATTTTAAGAGGGTGATAGATGAAGTTAGAGTTACGGGGGTAAAAATGATACAAAAGCGATTAGGCGATGTGGATATAGAAACTAAAGTGAATATATGTCGAGAGAGTGAGATTGTAGAGAGCGTTGAGGACGAGATGCATGAAGTGATGAGAGAGTATGGGAAAATAGGGCGGATAAATTTTTTAATGAGGGTGGTGTTGTAGGGGGTCCCCAACGACAGGAGTTGTGGGCAGATGTGGAGCGTTTTAGAGATGTGTTTACGGAGTTGCCTGGAAAATCCAGGGACTATGAATGTGAGCTGCAGGTTCGGGAACACTCACCCTACATGCAGAGAAGTTATCCAGTGCCATTTTCAAAGAGGAGAGCAGTGCAAGAGGAGTTGGATAGAATGATGGAGGGAGACATTATTGAGAGATCAATATCGCCTTACTCGAACCCATTAGTGGTAGTAATAAAGAAGGACGGAAAGGTAAGATTATGCTTAGATGCTAGGAAAATAAATCAGATTATAATACCTGACCGGGAGTCACCGGAACCTATCAATGAGATTTTTCAGAAATTCAGTGGGGTCAAGTACATGACATCTTTGGATTTAACCGCAGGATACTGGCAGGTGCCGTTAGCAGCAGAGAGTCGGAGGTATACTGCATTTCTCTTCAATGGTAAGAATTATCAGTTCAAGCGTTTGCCATTTGGGCTTAACACTAGTGTAGCAAGTTTTATAAAGTGTTTAGATATGATATTACAACCTAAGGACTTAGATTTTCTGACCGTATACGTTGATGATATATTAATAGCGTCAAGAACATTCGCGGAACATTTAGAACATATTGAATATGTATTAGACAAATTGCAAAATGGGGGTTTAACAGTTAATTGGGAGAAGTCGAAGTTTCTACAAACTGAAATACATTTTTTAGGTTTTATTATAACTCCAGAGGGAATTCTAGCTAACCCTGGTAAAGTAGAAGCTATAATGCGCTTTCCAGAACCTAAGAATATTAAACAACTACAAAGTTTTTTGGGTCTGTGCACTTTCTATAGAAAATTCCAGAAAAATTACGCACAGACGACATCAAGGTTAAGTGCCGTACTACAGAAAAATAAACAATGGAAATGGGGAGAGAAGGAAAGGGATGCATTCGAGGAGATAAAGAGAAAATTTTCAAATATGATAATGATGAATCACCCTGATTTTTTAAAAACTTTTTACTTACAGACTGACACCAGTAACGTCGCACTGGGAGCGGAGCTGTATCAGGAGGATAGTGACAAGGAGCACCATACGATAGCTTTCGCCAGCAGATCTTTATTGGCAGCTGAAAGAAACTATACAACTACGGAGAAGGAGTTGCTGAGTATTGTGTTTGCGGTAGGAAAGTTTCGCACTTACATCTTGGGGAACAAGACAGTTATCAGGACGGATCACAAAGCACTATCATTTTTGAACTCCTGCGGACTAACCCATAGCCGTCTAACCACGTGGGTACTAACCTTAAAGGAATACAATTTTTCATGGGAATATATTAAGGGGACAGACAGTAAAGTACCAGACACTCTTTCCAGGGTAGATATCATAGAAAATAAGACAGGGAGGGATCTTAAGGAGATAGAAATTTTTTGAGGAATTAAGGGATATTAAGAGCATGCAAAGATCTGAAAACAAATCGGGTAAAATAATTGCTAGTTCAGAAGCGGATGTAGAGGGGTCGTAATATAATGCACGTTTCCAAATGTATCAGGGAATTCTGTTCAAAAAGGTAGAAGGGGGGGAGCATGATTGGAAATTAGTTGTACCAGAAGGGTTGATAGATAGAATTATTTGGGATTGCCATATCAGGTATGGGCATTTTGGGGCGAAAAAGTGTACGAATGTTTTAAAAGAATCATGTGTTTTTAAGAATATGGAGAGGCGAGTACGGAGGTTGTTACGGGTATCTGATTTGTGTCAGAGGTCTAAGGTAGTGAATTATAGGGTAGAAGGGGAGTTGAATTACATTAAGGTAGAGAGACCATTTGATTTAGTTGCTGTAGATTTGTATGGGCCATTACCCAAGGGTAGGGGTGGAGTAATGTATGTTTTTGTTGTTTTAGACACGTTTTCTAAGTTTGTTAGGTTATATAGTATCAAGAGAGCGACGATCAGAGTGCTGAGCGAAAAGATAACGAGAGATTATATGGTAAATGTAGGTAAGCCGAAGGTAATTTTATCCGATCATGGACCCCAATTTATAAGTGGTAGGTGGAGACAAACTCTTGGATGGGAAGGCATCATACCCAAACATACGGCAGTTTACCATCCACAATCCAACCAGGCAGAACGGGTGATGAGAGAGATTGGTAGGATATTTCGGGCGTATTGTCACGCCAAGCATACAGAATGGCCATTCTACGTTAAGAAGGTAGAAGAATGGTTGAATAGTACCACCTACGAATCCACCGGGTTTACGCCGTATGAATTAATAAAGGGAATAAGGCCACCTAGAATACTGGAACAACTTTTTAAGTATCCACCAGAAAATCAAACTATAGACGTGAATATGAAGATCCGATTAGCGACTGAAAATTTACTCACAAAAGGAGAAAGGAGAAAGCAGAGACATGATGCTAAAGATAAGTGGACTAGATATGAGGTAGGACAATTAGTACTGGTAAGGAGACATGATTTGTCTAGCGCACAGGATAAAGAGATAAAGAAGTTTTTTCTATTATATGAGGGACCATATGAAATTGTAGAAGTAAAGATGAATAATGCGTACGTGTTACGAAACTAAGCAACGCAGGAGATAGTAGGTACACAAAATGCGACGAATTTGAAGCTGTATCGGTCACAATAAACATTTGAATCTTAATATATTATTTTATGTTTTCAGAAGGGACTCTCCCCCTTTTTCGGGCGGTCACGGCTTCACCATCCCTGACTGTGGATTTTGGCTGTTTGGAGGCAGACCATGGTTGGCGGAACTTCTACCTGGGGTGAAAGCAACGATGGTCCTACTCCACAAATTGGTGCAAGTAGAAATTTAATATTGTTGTTGAACGGGGAGGGGGACCCCTAAAGTTCGTGGATGGGAAAAAAAAATTGATTGGTAGTATTTTCCACGAACAGTAGTTTTATTTTATGAATTATGGAATAGAACACCCAAAATTTGTGTAACGTAAATCATTAACTCAGGAAGGAGTTATATTTTTTCTTTATAGAATAGAAATGTAATTTATGTAATTTAGAAATGTAAGATGATCTATTGTTGTACTTATTATCTTGTCGTGAGAAGGTATTGTTGAAAAGTGAAAGCTGGAACTTGCCAAAAGTGTCTATATTAAAATTTTATTATGTGAAATAAATAAAAATCAACCGTTTTTTGGAGAAAATAAAAGACAAAATTTTGAAGATCGTCTTAAAGTGACAATCTTCAGCGGCTGTGAATTGAAGAAGAACATAGTGAAACTATGGTGATGCCTTAAGACTGCTTTATGAACAGTGATAATATGATTATTAATGTTTGTAATGTATATTATTTTTTAAATAAGGAGAATTTTATATGTATTGGTATATATGTATACGGTAATGATTTTGGGGGCAGTTATGATACTAGGTGTCAAACAATTGCGATTCCCTACATTTCGGGCGATCTCGGCCTTACCAACCCAGATCATGGTTTTGGATGACAACTAGGTGTGGGCAGAAATTGTAAACTGACCACAGTTGGTTGCCTTTGAAATTGGTCAAACATAGAAATGTAATGGGGTTTAATAAGGGAATCTAAGTTTATTTTGAACACAGGCTATTTTCACCCAAATAGGGGTGGTAGACCTTAGGGGCATATGTTAAGAAAATGAGTAGGGGTACTTACCCTGAAGTTTTTGTAACGCTGAAGCAAGGATGGGAGTGAGAGAAAAGAAAAAAGTGCTTACTCCTTCCGCCTCAGTCCTTGTGGAGGCAACTGGACGCAACAGTCCAGGGGGGGGACAATAGTGTGTGTGGAGGAGAAAAAAGGATGCTTATTATTAACAATGCCGGATAAATAGAATTTCTGTTAATAATAATATTTTATAAAATGTTAAATGATTTTGAATTGTTTTAGATACAAAAGAGAAAATGTTTAAGAATTGTAGAAAGAGGGAGATATAGATAATTGTAGTTGAGTAAATTTTGATTATGTGTTTAAATATTTTGGAAGTATTATTGCATTAGTATAAAGATTTGTATTTCTTCTTGGTAATGGGAAAGGATTAATTATTATCGATTGGAATAGAATATTTTATAAATGTTAATGGGAGCGAGCTAAGAGAAAGAAACACCTGTACAATAATTATTGTATTCATATATATATGTTAGGAGTTAAGGAAAAAACCAGTGCTTCTTAACGCAAACCAGCACAGCTAAGGGGAAACAGATCAGTTAGGGATATAGTATTGTATAAGGCCACTAGTTGATATTCTGATTTGTTGATTCAGAGTCTGGTGATGCTGTGGCGGCGGTCCTGAGCTTGGCAGCGCGTCAGAGCAGGAGCGTTAAGTACCTGTCTGATTTTATGGTGTTGGGATCTCGAGAGAGAAGTCCAGTAATGTCATTCAGGTGCGGTCACAGTCACTGGACCAAGGGTAAGTTAGATTTTTTTGTAAACCGTAAAGGGAGTTGTGGCGACGTATCCTGGCTGATCCCTTTAGCAAGTATGAGTGTGTCAATGAGAGTTTTTATGCTTCGGCATAAAACCTCTCATTGAGGGGTATTGTAACGGGACATATAGGCCTACCCGGGGTAATATAAAAAATTATTGTATTTTGGTAAAATAATATTTTGTGATGTAACGTAATTTTGGGGAAACACAAAAATAGGTAATAATTTTGGGAGACATGAACATAAATTCATAATTAAGGTAAATTTTATTGGAAACAAAATTAGAAGGAGTAATTGTAAAATATTATTCATTCATGAATTAAAACGACACAACAAACCAACATGTGGATTTGTGTCAAGGTCAACATACAGACGCAAGAAAAACAGTTACATATTATGCAACAGAACATCAGACCATATTACGTCAGTGCATACGTAACGCTGGAATGCAGGCGTGTCGGCCGAACCTTATACTGGTGTAGTGATACAAGAACTTAGGACAATGAGAATTAGTAAAACAGCCGTGGCCACTTTACAAAATAGTGCCGTTCGTCTAATGCCAGTCTGAAATAACAACTCGCGCGAGTAACACCTATAAGTTCCGGAACTAAAAAATCGTGGGCGCCCGCATACAAGTAAACATGTAAAAAAGTAAAGTAACGTAATTTTAATATAATGTGAATTAACAGTATTTTGTTTTGAAATAGAACGTTAAATGTAAAAGAAAATAAGTGAAATGTGAGGATAAATCGGGAGTGCGTGGGACTGTTGGAATAATGCGCAGATAAGTAACCAACAAACAATAAGTTTATTCTAAATTATATAATCATTCAATTGGCCATTCAAAAGTTTTTTTAAAGAAAATCATGAGCTCAAAAAGGGGTCATAAGAAAAAGAAATCAAATATGTAAAGTATGAAAGTGTGCGTGGCTGGGTGAATGTACAAATATATAATTAAGAAGTGCTGGCTGCGATAGATTAGATATAGTTGAATAAATAATCTAATGTAAGTCATTTTGGGGAAACGAGAAAATGTTAATGATAATAATTACTATTTGTTTTACCAATTGAGCCTCGTGGCCAAATATGTTCAAATGCTTGAAAGAAGGGGTTAAATGTACAAGTGGTAGAAAATGAAAATAAAAGGGAATGTCATTGGTAACAAATAAATAAAAGAGTTATTTACTGCATTCAAACCATTCTGATCTCCTGTTCGCTTAAAATAGGATCTGGCCCGAAATGGTAAGTACATATATTTTTTCTTGTAGGTGGCAATACAAGATGGCGCCCGAAAAAATTAGAAAGTAAACAATGAATAAAATTAAAATTAATTAAGTTTTAAAGTGACATAAAAAGTGATATCACAAATGAAGCTTTTTAACATTACAAATAATAGCCTTGGAGCTAGCAAAATTTATCTGCACAAAGTTGACAATAAATTTTAAATATTTTCTCAACACTGGTAGGTCTAAGTTGAGATTTTATTTGTTGATTAAAATGACATCTCTCTGGTATGTATTTTGCACATTTTATATGTAGCCTAAACACAAGCAATGCATCAGCCCAAACACAATGTTAAAGTATCAGCTTCATGATGAAACTACTATGTGATATAATATTATCACTTTTCATAACTGCAACTGATTTATTTGTTTTGTTGTGAGCTTTATGAAATTAAAAAAAAGTTGCCATTACAAAGCATGTCCTTACCTTACAATAGTATTCTAGATCAGTGGCTGGTATTGTAGACAGATTTTTCTCACTGCATTCAAGTTGTACATTATAATGTAACATTGGTACAAATCTTTCAACTATGTACTTGTTCTTACCTAAAAGAACAGTTTAACAACAATATTTTAATTACACAGACTACTTTGAAACCTGTTATACTTTATTACTAAGATTTTAAAATGAAACTGATCATTTTTGCTGATTTGTATTTATGAGTCTTACCAACTTATGTATAAATATATTTAGAAAATAAACAAAAAAGAAGAAATAGGGGGGTTACTGTTCTTAAAAATATAAACACAATCTGCAAGATATGGAAATATTAAAGCAGAGAACGAGTGATTTAACTGTGCTAAAGAGAACTACATATGTTTCTTGCTAGCACTATGTGCATCAGTAAATCTTAGTAAAAATGACTGCAGCTATTATCACTTAGTGACACATTAATAAAACTAAATGTCATTCGTAAATGATAACTAAGTAGATTTAGTATAAAAAGGGGTATTTAGAATTATAAAAAAAATTATCTAAGTCTAATAATGGAGTTAGTTAATTACTGTGATCCTTCTGTATAAATTACAATAAGATGGATAACCTTTATTATCAGAAACACTAAATCTGTAACAGAATGAGAGAAGAAAGGAACAGTCATCCTATTATATTCATATTAATTTATGTTACGATTAAATTAGTCTACACATAAAGGTAGTTGTAGGATAACATTATCAGAAAACTTAGTAGTATTGAGGGATCAGTCTCACTGGAATTTTGGCAAATATTTTAAAATATTGCTATTATAAACATTTAATTCCCTTCAATTGTCCCGTTTGATTCCCTTGGATGCTGTACAAAAAAATTTAATCTTAAATTATTACTTAGTAACCTGAAAAACATAATCGTATTTAGTTTCATCAATTTATTGTGAATAATTACTAAAAAATAATTCTCGGGCATTAAAGGGTTGTTTACAACCTTTAGGAGGGAGAGTAACTTTCATTTTACCTCTTATCTAGACACTAAGTAGAAGACAGTACTAAACGTTTCATGTCGATTTGTTCTACTCAGAGAATTCCGAAGTTTGGCAATTTTTCTGATTTCATGGAATCAACTAAAAGAAACATGCACATGTTTTTTGTGTAAAATTGTAAATTTTCTGACGTGTATAATCATTTGCCTTCATTATTAAAATACATGTGTTTTCTTGGTACTTGTGTAAGAAATGATTATGAGCACACAATGTTGAGTAAAACCAACTGAAAACCTGTTCTTTACTTTGTATTTTTGTAGTGAATAAAAGCCATTTTGCATGTTAAAACAGAAATCAAAGGAGCTATTTAGAAAGAAGGAAATTTAGATAACTCTGTTGATGACCTCATAATGTATCTAGAAGAAAATAGCACACATTGGAAATGAAAGCAGCAGAAATTATGGTGATACTGATATAGAGGTTCTCTAATGTGATCACTGATATAGTGATTCAACCACTCTTTAGCAGGAGCTCATTATCATGAAAAAAATTATTATGTTCGAAAATTTAGTATTATGTATGTGTGTTATGTTCATAGACAAAAGATAATTACTATTTTTAATAAACAACTTGTTTGTGTATAGTGTGTGTATGTGTGTGTGTGTGTGTGTGTGTAAGCCAACATTTGGTCAATGCTTAAACAAGTAAATGCCTGTTAGTAATTGATAAGATTGTGTGTGCTATTATATAACTTCAGTTAGTAAATGTTAAAACATCAAATCAAGATGCCTACAAATTACAAAACATATCACAATAACTAAATATAATTATTTCACTACTGACTCGGAACACAAAGTTTTTTATGGGTAAAAACGTAAAAGTTTTACCTTATAACCTGAACCGGTTTTCGCTTTTAAAAAGCTTCTTCAGAGGCTGCCGCTGGGAGCACTGTCCGTCTTGTTGTTGGTGACGATATCGATTTTCGAAAGATCGATGTTGTGTGTGTGATTTGAATTGTGTCTGTTCGTTTAGGATGTCGTTTTTATTTGTTTTCATGTATTTGTATATTTCCAATTGTTCTAGAGTGTCTAGTTTTCGGCCTTTTGTGTGCACGTGTAGAATGTCCATGTTATTGTCGATGTTTTTGAATGTGTGGTTTGCTTCAATGAGATGGTTTGCAAAGGTGGATTCTGTAGTGGAGGGGAGTGCCTTTGTGTGTTCAATGTATCTTTGTTTGAAGCTACGTTCTGTCTGGCCTATGTAGAACTTGTTGCAATCTGAGCAGTTTAGTTTGTAAACACCATGTGACAATTTCATTAAAAAAAAAAAAAAAAAAAAAAGGTGTTAGTTAATTAAGTTGATAATGTATAAGTTGATAAATTTTAAGTGTTTAATAAAATCTCACATTTTTACCTAAAGCTTATTGTAATCATTAAATAATAATAATATTTAAATGAAAGTCTAATAATATATTAAAAGGAATACGAGTGTACAGAAAGGGTAAAGCTTGTTAATTAATCCTGCAGAAACAGGCGCTAACCAGAATCAACTTGTTTTCCGACCCCTTAACCAACTAAAAATAATTGTAAATTGATTATTATTTAAATAATTAACCTAGATCACTATAATGTACTTTGATAGCAATTGTAACTAAGAATCTCTCTACTTAATTATTTAATCTAATTTTAGTCCTTTAAATTAAAAAGAAACTTGGAACTATTTTTATGTTGAGTTGAACTGTCGCGAGATTACTACTCTCACCCCTAACTATTTTCGCCCACTTGCTATGGAGCGGTCAAACAGTAAGCTGTGTACTGCCGATATGTGCAACGTTAAAAATAGTTTATTACAAAATGTAATTAATCCGTCAGTTAAGACACAGAGGCATTCTTTTAACTATTAAACAATGTGTTGCGTTAATGTAGTTGAACCGCGACTCATATAAATATGGTGCAAACGAGTGAGAATGAATAACTAAAATTTAGCGCCGGTGACATCTCTTCAAAAATCTTAAAATATAATACTTATGTAATTAAAACTGTGGTAATCCCATGAAGTGAAGTGCTACAATCAAACTATCATGTGAAGTGGATACAGGTGAATGAAACTTTGTGTTAATCATTCAGATCAACGAGCTATTACTATCAGTTAGCCAAGAGCTGAGAACCAGGAGACACCATGATCTAAAAGACTTCAGGACTACACCATTCCCGGATACGAAGATAATGAGAGATACCTGACCTACTTCAAACATGCTGCAACCGAGGACCTATGACTGGAATAACGCAGAGCTGGAAGACATCCAAAAAGGTGACACGGAGGCAAGCCTTCCGTGCTTATGAAATACTAAATATTATATTCAACAAAAGACAATTAATTTAACCACATTAAGACATTTTAAATAATTGTATAACAGTAATTGTATACTCATAACTTGTATACTTATTCCTAGTAAAAGAGTTATAGCTCTAAACTGTAAAGCCTTATTGTTTAAAAGATTAATAAAGACCATTCTTCAAATGGCAAAATTTTAAAGCTTTATATGGTGAGGTAACCATTCTTAACGTATTAGAGGAAATCCCGGATCCGGAGAATTAATTAAATTCATGTACATCTTATTTTGAGGGGCCTTGTAAAGAATAAAATATAATCATCATGTAAACTGTAAGCTATTGAAGCATATGTGTCGAGAATTTTAAGTAGAGAAAATAATACAATATGTAATAAAGAGATGTCATCAGGAGTACCTACTATACTGAGTGCATAAATCAACAGTCTCCCCTTCCCTGAATCCTTGTATATTTATTGTTTGTTGTTCTGATTAATTTTCAGCTCGTCACAAGTAAGGCAGCCTGAATAATTGGCAGAACCAATTATTGCGGGTTCCCTAAGTTATAACACAGGAGAAGATGTTATAACCAGGTAGATCAAATTTGTTTTGTGCTTTGTGTGTGTGTTCTGTTTTGTTAGTAGTTTTGTAAACAATTCTGTATCCTGCTTTTTTGAATTTGTGGGCTATTTTTTCAATTTGTTTGTTGATGTATGTGAGTGTTATGAATTTGTTGTTTTCTGTCTTTGTCTGTTGTTTGTTTTGTGTTCTGTGTAGGAGTTTATTGACTATTGTTCTGTTGTATCCGTTGGATTCTGCTAAATATTTTATCGTGTTTAGTTTGTCTTTGTAGTCTTTTTCATATAGGAGGATGTTGTTAAGTCTGTGTATCATGGTTCTGAAGGCAGCTAGTTTGTGTTGTATTGGGTGATTGGAGGAGTTGTGTATTAGTGTGTCAGTTGTAGTCGGTTTTCACACACACACAACATCAAACTTTTGAAAATCGATATCGTCGCCAATAACAAGACGGACAGTGCTCCTAGCGGCAGCCTCTGAAGAAGCTTTTTAAAAGCGAAAACCAGTTCAGGTTATAAGGTAAAACTTTTACGTTTTCACCCATAAAAAACTTTGTGTTCCGAGTTGGTAGTGAAGTAATTATATTTAGTTAAGTAATGGACACTTAATGGACAACGAAATCCAAGAATATCACAATACTTACAGAGTACCACTGAGTAATAAAACTGGAGTTACACTTATACTATAAAATGACAATAATAACAGTAATAGTAGGTTTTCCATATCTCGGGTCATATGTGTTCTCTGGAAATGACTCTAGAGACATTGAAAAACGAATATTATCTGCTAATAGGTGTTACTAGTGAAACATTTTAAATCAAAATTAATAAGTAAAGAGACAAAAGCCACGCTCTACAAGACCTTGATCAGACGAGTTCTGATGCATGGCTTGGAATGCTGGGTGCTAAAAAAACTAGATGAGGAGAAACTGGCCGTGTTTGAGAGGTTGTATTGAGGAGAATCTTTGGCCCTGTGAAGGAAAACCAGATTTGGAGGCAACTGCATAATCAAGAGTTGTATGAAAGGTTTAAAGATCTTCTGATCGTGCAATTCATAGAAATTAACAGATTGCGTTGGGCCGGACATGAGAATGGTGGAGGATAGAATCCCAAAAATAATCATGAATTATTTGCCGATGGGAATGAGAAGGAGGGGAAGACCGCGTACAAGATGGCTGGACCAGGTTGGTAGGGAGGCAGTGAGGCTGGGTGCAGCAAACTGGTGGACATTGGCCGGGAGTAGAGACCAGTGGGGACGATTTCTTTTGGAGGCCAGGGCTCGGACTGGGCTGTAGTGCCGATGATGTATGTATGTATGATGTAATAGTAATAATACAATCTACTCTACTATATTATTATAGTAATGAGTGTGTGTGTGTGCGTGTGCACGAGCGCAGGTGTATTGCGTATAATAACTATTAAACCTACATGACTCTGCTAGCATTTTAGTTTTATATAATTCATTACATGAATCTGAATGATAATTTTGTTTTAATATTGAGTAATTATTCGTGCACTGACATTTTTTAATGACGTGAGATAATGGAAAGGCCAGTAACCCACAAATAATTTTTTGTGATTGAAAATGCAAACTGTTTTAATGTATACACAAATTTTCATTTATGAGATTACTTAACAAAATCTTATGAGGGCTATTAACAAATTAATCTCCTCTTGGCTGTTATGCACAAACTGGTTATCAGAGTACAATGGCACTTGTGCAGTAGCAACCAACATACTTTTGCAATTGTAACATGCAAATCTATGATCCCTTTTGTTTATTTCTGTTTGAACAGTGACTGATGAAACATGGACCCTGTCAATTCTCTCCTGACAGCTGTAAGCTGCATGGTGGTATTCATTAAATTGTCCATTGTCTGTTGGATGGCATCATGTGACGAGGCTCTCAGTTAATGGAAAGACAGAAGCAAAACTGTCTGGCGATGCTGGGACCGTGTGGGACTGTGACTCTACTAAACCTGTACCTAAATATGATGATACCCTGTCAAAGTTAAGCATTACCCTGTATATTACTTTGTAATCTGAACACTGTGAAATGATGAGTCAATTTGTTGAAAGTTGCTGTAGTCATTGACCCTTTTCCAGTCATCTCCACCTCTGTGCCAGGCAGAAATTGTCTTTACATTCAGGTTTTAATCGTTTTTCCTTTAAAAGAATCACAAGTGGTGCTCAATGCTTTCCAACAAGAGACAGTAGATATTTTCTGATCATGTTCATGCACTACAAGGTGCACTATTTTTTTCCTATTCTGGTGTAAATGATTTGTTATTTATGGAAAGTAATTCACAGCCTGCCTTGTTTGTATTATAGATAAGATGTTGCTTGTCTATAATTTCCAAACAGATCAATAACTTCTTCAAATTTATCCAAACAGTTATCGACAATAATTCTTTTCATCTTTGAGGCCCTACCTTGGTTCATTCTCTGAGCTTTCCATCACGAAACTTTTGGATAGCACTGTGAAAGAAACTGTTTAGCCATTTCCTACAAACAAGTTTGTTTGACTTATGGAAAGAGTTTTCAGCATTATTTTGCTCACAAAAAGTGTGCACTGACTGTCAAATTACATGCTAACGAAAAGCATGCGTACCTCCATTAGTCTAAATACCCTGTTGCAGAGATCCTTTTATTGTGCAGAATTCAAATACGATGATCTTTCTAAGGTTTTTGTGTTTTTTACGTAGACATCAAATACAATGCCTTCCTAGGGGTTTTAGTTTTAGAATTCTTTGATGCTTTGGCAATGACCTTCATGGAATTCTGAAATGTGTTGATACTGTTCTTACACAGGCACTCATCCAGCTATGGCTGCCATTGCTGTCTGCAATCACTCTTCAGTCTAAAGTGCTTTGTCTTATCCATCTGAAAAAAACAAAGTGACTTTTCCAATCATTTTTGAACTTAATGACAATGCAGAACAAACCGTTTAATGTGAATTAAATAGAAAAATATTTAAAGATGTAATATTCATTATTTTTGTTGTGCATTTCCATTAATGTCACAAAATGTTTAATAAAATTGCAAATAATCACAAATATAAATTTATTTTATATTTCCAAAATTTATGGTTAAATTGCCTTATTATAAGTAAATTACACGTGTCAATGTATCTACTTTTTAGAAAGGAAAACACACAAGGAAAGGAAAACACAAGTTTGGTGTAACTGAAGTTCCAAATAAAATCCATGGGCCTTACATGGTTCACTGGGCACTATTTGAAACTCCTTGTCTTCCCATATTTTGAATCTTTGTCTTAACAAAAAAAATCTAGATATAATTAAAATTTAATGTAATTTTAATGTATAATATGAATACTGTGCCGTAACTAGTCGTTACGGCGACATCCGAATGTTTGTTATATCGAATCTGGGCAATAGTTTCATTCATCTGTGTAGTTCACGCTATCGTGGACACTCCCGCCACCTATGAGTCGTTACGGCGATTTACGAAATTGTTATAATTGAATTTCGGCATAGATGCTTTCATTGGATCGTGGACACTCTCGCCATCTATGAGGCGTTACGGTAACTTAGGAATTTGTTGTTGCTCTCGCTACGATATGGGACACTCACGCTATCTGTCAGAGACTTCGGACAGCTTGACCTTTCGTTCCCGCTGCTTGGAGCAGGGTTGTCGTTGAGTAGAGTGAGCCTGCGGTAGACTCGTGTTGGTTTTGATCAGCTGTGTAGAGGCATGCCAGCTGTCTTTGTCGAGGTCAGCTGTTGAGGCCACGAGCAGTCTTATATATCAGCGGTTGGAAAAGTATTGTTGTTTTTTTTAATGCCGGGGTTTTGTATTTAATTATGGAAGGCTAAGAAAAAGTGTGCCAACGGGTCCCTGGCGCCTGGCAACTGTGACCGTGTGAAGAGATCAAGATGTTATGTGTAAGTAATGTGTGAGGAACTCGGTCCGAGCAGGTGCTCGGCCAAAATTGAATTGAACAGGTATGCAATAGTGAAAATTGTTAAATTTTTCCTGGGATGCGCTTTCGCAATGCTTGTGTTTGGGGTCGAGTGTGGGCCTGGCTAGTTCTATAAAAAAAAAAGTCTAAAAGAAAAGTCTGTTAAACTTGACTAGCTTCTGATATTTCTTTCAAATGGTGAGCAGCTTCTCTGGCTGCTAGCAGTGACTGTAATATCTTATGTGCAATACCTTTTTTTACCCACAAAAAAAAAAAAAAAAAAAAAAAAACTTAAGAAAATGCGTAGGACTCAGCCGGGTGCACATAAGCCTAGTGAAACAAATTTAGCCGAGTTCCTTGATATCTCTCAGTATTACTCAGTGTTGTTCTCAGTATTATGCAGTGTTGCTCATATAAATGTCTTGTGGTGAATTGTGAAAAGTATGTAATGTCCCGTATACGTTTTGTCTATAATCTGTGTTGAACTTATATTGTGTCTGCCTTTTATTAGTACGTATACATTTGTTTATGAAAAGAGCTGCAGATCACATACAATTGCCATAATAATGACTAGAACTGTAATTCAGAAGTATTCCTCATGTTAATAGAATTGACTGAATTTTTTGTACAAGATGAAATTTCCACTTTGGGTTTTTTTTTATTGGTTGTAATTCTCTATCAGTGTACAGTCACTGTTAAAATTCTTTTGTATATGTATATGCTCATATTTATTTTAATTCTCTATCAATGTTCAGTCACTGTTAAAATTCCTTTGTATATGTATATGCTCATATTTATTTTAATTCTCTATCAATGTACAGTCACTGTTAAAATTCTTTTGTATATGTATATACTCATAATTCTATGCACACAACATATTACATTTTTGAGAGATATATGTACCTGATTATTTGATAGTTTTTTTTAATAACGGTGCACTCGGAAATCTGCAAGCCTTTGTGCTACACAAGTTTATACAAGTTTAAGGAAAATTGAGCACATGCACTTGTGAATTCCACACAAAGTATATAATTACCTATCTTATGTTACATTATACCTTAATAATTATATGATTCTCCTTCCTAGCTTTTGATTTAGATTTCAGAGGGCGCATGTTGTTGTGTGAGATAATTGTTTAAATGGTTGTGGCTATAATAATTGTTGTTGGATAAAATTGTTCTTTAAATGGTTTATAAAATTGTTTATATTATTAAAAGTGTTTATAGTACAACCAGAGGGGGACTGAAAAGGAAAAAAAAGACTTATTGTTATTAAATGTATGGGATTTCGAATACCTCTGGATTTATTCTTTGTATTATTAATGTTCAAATAATTAATTCCAAATAGAGAAATTCTATTTGGGTGAAGGTTAAAGGTACTGTCGAGGCTTGTTGCCTGTCATGGTTATTTGTGAATACCATGTAATATATTTTAGATATTTTACAGATTTTATATATTTCTAATGGAATACTTTTAAATATTAAATTTTGAATATTTTGAAATTTTAAATTTTGAATACCATGTAATATAGTTTAAATATTTCACATATTTATATATTTCTAATAGAATACCTTCACAGCCTGGATATTATGAAATGAATCATTGTAAGAAAAACAAGGTATAGAATCAATAAATTTGTTATTTTCGGAATTTTAAAATTGAGGTCACCTCATTCGTTTGATTACCTAATGGTTACCCAGCATGTGGCTATTCTTCCACTAGGAGGCCCCTCCTAGTTCAAGTGAACAAGTGAGCCGGTCATCAAGGTGAGTTGTAGATTTTTATATTTTTTTTTTTTAGGTTGTCAAACTTGAAAAATGTGTCAGATTTGGAAAGTTGAAAATTGTGTTGTGATGTCTTGGGTGATGAGCGGCTCACAAATGGTAGCAGAGCGTGGTTGGACATAGTCCTGGCCACCTCTGAACCGAAATTTGGAAATGGATGAGGTGACATCTATATCTTAGTTGGACATGTTCTGTCAGTTGTGATGTGTTTACTATTGTTGTAAATCTTGGTCTTTGGGTGCGGTTGCCGGGCCGGGACTCCTGGGCGGGGTGTGCCCAGTTTGGTGATTCCTGATTGTATCCTTGGGGTGTTGTTAAGTGTTTATTTGTTTGTTTGTGCTCTTGTCTTGTCCTTGTCCTTGTTGTCTTCTAGCACATCATCTTGATCTTGGTATAGGAAAGGTAAGAGAAGGGATGGATGTTCGCGTGCCCTCTGCGCGGTCTTCTCTGCCTTGTGAATCGGGTCCGCCCACCCTAGTGTGGGGGAGGTGGGCCAGTCATGTGTCAAGGATTGATGATGCCTTGTTTGCTGAACATGGCTGGTCGGTCCACGAGGTGGACGGTCCTCGAAGGGTACTCAAATATCAAGGTTGTAGCACCTTGTTAGCCTTCGGGAGTGAATATGTGAGTACCAAGGAGAGTAAAGTGGTGGTCACCGGAGAGGGTGACGTGTTGGGGCGGTCCCGAGAGTTTGGCATGGGGGAGAGGACTCGAGTGGGGGATGGTCGCACTGTGGTATTGTTTATCCCAGTTATGATTAGTTAGGGCCCTCGGGTTGGTTTTCGTGGGGCTTCGCTGGAGGGATTGTGTTTTAAGGTTTTACTTTTTAGCGTTTTATTGTTTTAGGTGGGGTTAATTGGGGGTTTTAAAGTTTTATCGGTATTTTAGCTCCTCTCCTTTCCTTTCTTCTTTCTATTGCTTTAGGTCGCGACTGCTTACACTCCCCGTATCTTCTACACTTACACACACCCACACATACCTTGTCCTTCCTTCTGGTGTCCTTTCGTTTTCAACTTTCGCCGGATTTTATCTTTTTATTGGTTTTTAGTCAGTCCCCGCTTTCCTCCAGTGGGGGCGGTCCCGGTGTCGTCCAACCCGTTGGACTCCTTTTGTTGTGGGGGTGTGCCGTAACTAGTCGTTACGGCGACATCCGAATGTTTGTTATATCGAATCTGGGCAATAGTTTCATTCATCTGTGTAGTTCACGCTATCGTGGACACTCCCGCCACCTATGAGTCATTACGGCGATTTACGAAATTGTTATAATTGAATTTCGGCATAGATGCTTTCATTGGATCGTGGACACTCTCGCCATCTATGAGGCGTTACGGTAACTTAGGAATTTGTTGTTGCTCTCGCTACGATATGGGACACTCACGCTATCTGTCAGAGACTTCGGACAGCTTGACCTTTTGTTCCCGCTGCTTGGAGCGGGGTTGTCGTTGAGTAGAGTGAGCCTGCGGTAGACTCGTGTTGGTTTTGATCAGCTGTGTAGAGGCATGCCAGCTGTCTTTGTCGAGGTCAGCTGTTGAGGCCACGAGCTGTCTTATATATCAGCGGTTGGAAAAGTATTGTTTTTTTTTTTAATGCCGGGGTTTTGTATTTAATTATGGAAGGCTAAGAAAAAGTGTGCCAACGGGTCCCTGGTGCCTGGCAACTGTGACCGTGTGAAGAGATCAAGATGTTATGTGTAAGTAATGTGTGAGGAACTCGGTCCGAGCAGGTGCTCGGCCAAAATTGAACAGGTATGCAATAGTGAAAATTGTTAAATTTTTCCTGGGATGCGCTTTCGCAATGCTTGTGTTTGGGGTCGAGTGTGGGCCTGGCTAGTTCTACAAAAAAAAAAAAAAAAAACGAAAGAACAACAGTTGCTTGAATTCTGGAGGTTTTTTTTTACTTCACCGTATACTGGGAATATAAGAATATAATATGCAGGTTTCTGCAGTCATTGCAAATTCTTGAACGCAAGTTTTTCTAAAAGAAAAGTCTGTTAAACTTGACTAGCTTCTGATATTTCTTTCAAATGGTGAGCAGCTTCTCTGGCTGCTAGCAGTGACTGTAATATCTTATGTGCAATACCTTTTTTTACCCACAAAAAAAAAAAAAAAAAAAAAAAAAAAAAAACTTAAGAAAATGCGTAGGACTCAGCCGGGTGCACATAAGCCTAGTGAAACAAATTTAGCCGAGTTCCTTGATATCTCTCAGTATTACTCAGTGTTGTTCTCAGTATTATGCAGTGTTGCTCATATAAATGTCTTGTGGTGAATTGTGAAAAGTATGTAATGTCCCGTATACGTTTTGTCTATAATCTGTGTTGAACTTATATTGTGTCTGCCTTTTATTAGTACGTATACATTTGTTTATGAAAAGAGCTGCAGATCACATACAATTGCCATAATAATGACTAGAACTGTAATTCAGAAGTATTCCTCATGTTAATAGAATTGACTGAATTTTTTGTACAAGATGAAATTTCCACTTTGGGTTTTTTTTTATTGGTTGTAATTCTCTATCAATGTACAGTCACTGTTAAAATTCTTTTGTATATGTATATGCTCATATTTATTTTAATTCTCTATCAATGTTCAGTCACTGTTAAAATTCCTTTGTATATGTATATGCTCATATTTATTTTAATTCTCTATCAATGTACAGTCACTGTTAAAATTCTTTTGTATATGTATATACTCATAATTCTATGCACACAACATATTACATTTTTGAGAGATATATGTACCTGATTATTTGATAGTTTTTTTTTAATAATGGTGCACTCGGAAATCTGCAAGCCTTTGTGCTACACAAGTTTATACAAGTTTAAGGAAAATTGAGCACATGCACTTGTGAATTCCACACAAAGTATATAATTACCTATCTTATGTTACATTATACCTTAATAATTATATGATTCTCCTTTCTAGCTTTTGATTTAGATTTCAGAGGGCGCATGTTGTTGTGTGAGATAATTGTTTAAATGGTTGTGGCTATAATAATTGTTGTTGGATAAAATTGTTCTTTAAATGGTTTATAAAATTGTTTATATTATTAAAAGTGTTTATAGTACAACCAGAGGGGGACTGAAAAGGAAAAAAAAGACTTATTGTTATTAAATGTATGGGATTTCGAATACCTCTGGATTTATTCTTTGTATTATTAATGTTCAAATAATTAATTCCAAATAGAGAAATTCTATTTGGGTGAAGGTTAAAGGTACTGTTGAGGCTTGTTGCCTGTCATGGTTATTTGTGAATACCATGTAATATATTTTAGATATTTTACAGATTTTATATATTTCTAATGGAATACTTTTAAATATTAAATTTTGAATATTTTGAAATTTTAAATTTTGAATACCATGTAATATAGTTTAAATATTTCACATATTTATATATTTCTAATAGAATACCTTCACAGCCTGGATATTATGAAATGAATCATTGTAAGAAAAACAAGGTATAGAATCAATAAATTTGTTATTTTCGGAATTTTAAATTGAGGTCACCTCATTCATCCGATTACCTAATGGTTACCCAGCATGTGGCTATTCTTCCACTAGGAGGCCCCTCCTAGTTCAAGTGAACAAGTGAGCCGGTCATCAAGGTGAGTTGTAGATTTTTATATATTTTTTTTAGGTTGTCAAACTTGAAAAATGTGTCAGATTTGGAAAGTTGAAAATTGTGTTGTGATGTCTTGGGTGATGAGCGGCTCAATACAAGCAATGATTTTTATCATTATCAGCTATAAAATGACACACTACGTTTAAAATAAGTTAATCAGTTAAAGAATGTGAAAGATATTTCTGATTACTTTGGAATAGTAACACAGCTCACTTTTGATGATGCACATTGTTCAACTAAAATAAACACAACACTCGACATAGTTTCTGGTCTAATCAGAAGGAAATCTGTAGCATAACTAATTTCTGACACTGTGTATATTTATCACATAAAATGCCATAAGGGACTTATTTGGAGCATGTATCTAACATAAACTGAAATACACATTTTAATAATGTTTACATAATTACCATAAGTTTGAAGAATCCATTCAGGGCTGAGGACCCTTCTGATCAGATTCACTGGATAGACTTTCATCACTGAAAGGTAATACAGAACATTCAGTAAGCATCGTGGATGACTGACAAATTCTTTTTCTCTATCAGGCCGCTGAAGTTCATTTACTATGACTGGCAAAACATCAGGGTATGCTGGAGGTATGAAATTGTATTCAGACAATATAAGTGCTATTTTTCCTATATCCTGTGACAAAAAAGTAATAATAAAATTGTTATTAACTTAATGTAAATACATTTAAACATAAACATATTTATTAAATAACACAAATATTAAGATATGTACTTAACATAAACACAGTGACCATTAAGCACTTTATAGTCTCATTAAAAGTTAAAGTAAATAAAAAGTGCCTAACACATTATACAATCAGGTGACCCATGTATGATGGACAGAAGAACTGAAATATTTATAACAATTGACCATTATTTTCAAAAGACTTCTGAAACAACACTAAATAATCAAGAAATTACTTACTGACCGGTGAAGAGTTCTATTTTTACTAATACTAAAATAAGTGTAATTAAAAACATTAAGTTACATTTTATTTAAATAAAAAGTGGACTTAACACTGTAAGTAAGCAAAAGCCACATCATGTTTTAATTTTGTGTTATATTATAAAATAAAAATGGAGTAATTTACGAATTTATATTTTTTTAGTCATGTGGATCTTTGGTAGAGAAAATTTTAGAAAATGCTGAATTCTGTGTGTAATATTGTCTTTTGTGACTTCACCACCGAGACATGTGGCAGCTGGCCAAGGTCCATATATAAGGTGCTACCCAAAAGACACAAAAATCCGTTTAAAAAAAAGTTTCACTTATTTACTTAAACATTAGATTTGAAGTTCTTAGTCATCTTGGACTCTATACAGTGATTCAGAAAGTATTCCCATGATTCTAAGCAATTCTTGAAGTCTGATGGGTTTAGTATGTTTAGCATGAGCTGTGATTTAATTCTGATGTTTTTGATGAAGTCAAAACACTGTCCTTTTATTTATCCTTTTAAACAAGTTTTAAAATTTTTGTATACTCATGCACACATGATTCTGATGCTGTTGTTTGATTCAATAGTAGAAAAACAAATTCAATTTGTCACATCTTCAGTTCATTTGACACAATGTTCTGCCTCATCCTATATGATAGTCTGATGAGTTTACAAACATTGTGGATGGTTTTTTTCTGGCTTCAGTGAATGATTCCACATACTTTTGTGACCATTTTCAGAATCATGCTTGACTGTGGTCAACCAGAATGTTCATGAACTTCAACAACAGATTCCTGGCCATGTTTAAAAAAGCTTATGGCACAAATAAGCTTTCATTTTATAAATTATTAATATTGATGGTACTTTCTCTTGTGAACTTACTTTGTTGTATTCTCTCATACGATCGGAGTGTTTGTTTCGGAGTGTTGTTCTCCTTCTTCAGTATTTTGAACATTCAAATAGTACTTTCATTGTAGGTTGCCCACTAAAAGCTTTTGATAATAAATGATGGGTTTTGCAAAGTTTAATTAAGTCTAAAGTATAATTTGAAACAAATCCTTTTCTCTTAGCACTAACCAGTTTTAACATTGCAGAATCACAAGAACATCCCAAAGCTTAAGAATTGGAAAGATTCAGCAGGCAGACCGACAGTGGCGGCTCGTACAGGGAGGGCAAAAGGGCGCAGCCCTCCCACTAAATTTACAAATTAAACTTGTCAATAATATAACTATAATGTGTAGTATCCTTATGTGAAAGATATTTTTGGGGCGACTAATAGCGATCACCCGATGTTTTCGGAATGGTCCCGCAGCCGGACGCTTTCACTGTCGCCCTCCCTGCATAGGCGGGTCTTGCGGAGAGCGGGGAAAGAGGACGTGTACATATGTCTGTGCTTTTAAATCAGCAGCAGCCATTATAGGAGGGGCTCTGCCCGCTGTCTGATTCGCGGCTCTTTTCATAGAGAATCGGAGCGTTGTTCAAAACTTCTCTGTTGCTGTTTAAGAGCATATATTTTCTCTTGTGTTTTATATAGTTTTGATTGTGTTCTTGTTGTATTTTTTGTGTAAACGTAATGTTCTAATAATTTATTCTTTATTGGGGAGTGTATTCTGTGTAAGATAGTGTTTTTGTCGAACCTTGTGTACATAAACGTGTAACTTATTCTGTGTAGGCCTGAGCCTGTGTGTTCTGTGCCTATTTGTTAGAAACAAATAGGGTAGGGCACAAATATATTTTATTTAGCAATGCATGCATTTAATAATATAATTTATTAAGTATTTAAGTTTAGGAACGTGAACTGCTTAGGGTTATAAATAATTTCAGTTTCAAATACTGTTTAAATATTGGTAGTTTGCAAGGTAGGTTTTTGATATTAACAATACTTTTAGTAGTAAAGCAAAAGGTTCAATTTTACAATTATTTCATGATAATAGCAATAATTTAGTTTCTACTGATGACTTTTGTTACATATGGGTCCAAAAAAAATTTGCCCCTCCCGTCAAAAACGTTACCAGCCGCCACTGCAGACTGATTCACAGATGAAATCTATACTGCAATTTGATTGCGCATGCTATTCAAATTTGTAGAACTTTTGGATAGCACCTTGTTAGTCTAAATTGGTTGCTTTGTGAGAATCACTCAAGTTATTTCCGGTATGTCTACAAATCATGATATTAGGTCATAGAAAGAATGTTATGACATCCAGGCCACACTACATAAAGGGGCAGGCCTGGTTGGTGGAGCAACTGAAAACTTGAAATTTAGTGTAGAGCAAATGTGACAAGGTGAGCACACAACATCTGCACCCAAAACAAAATGTGTTCAGTTAGTATATTGATATTCTGTAATCAATGCAGCATAAAAAGCTTGTAAACTAGAAGATGAGTGTTATTACGTACAATTCATTATTTTAATTTTACCTTTTACCTATAGCTTATATATTGCTTCATTGAGATAATACATAACAAAAGTGCCTATATGACACTTAATACATAGCAACAATCCAGACATGCATTTTGGATGTTTGTTATCATTCTGCCTGGCATTGTTTAAGGTCAGACACTGACACAGTTTCTAGCAAGTTCTAAAGCGGCTGTAACTACACCATTTTTTCTAGACTTAATACCTGGAAAGTGATAGGTTTCTCTCGAACCTCATATAAATAAGGGTATAAATAAGCATCCAGTGGCCGGTCAAGTTTCAGTTTTAGACCAGTGACATTACAGTGCGGTTAGGAGTGATCGTTATTGTGACTTGCGGTTTCGTGTTACTGGTTACCTTATGAAACTGTAATAAGGTGATATTTATTATTTGTGACATTATTGTGTGTTAGATATTCTCTTGTTTCAGGAACTGTTGTACTTGATTGTCTTTGTTTCATTTTTACTATAATTAATGACTTCAATGGGTGTCAGTTATTCTGTTCCACTGTACAACACAACGATCCATACAACCATTGTAACAATATGTAAATAGGTATTAGTATATACAGAATTAAATAGTGTGTCACCGGACAAAAGGCTTGTCACATGACATATGGCGCCAATTGTACAGCTCTTCGTTATTTTCGTGACCCTATAAAGGGCCGTTTGGTGAAAACGCTGTGATGTTAGTTCCGCCCGAGCCACGCTGAAATGTTCGGCGGCTGCACCTGCTGTTCATGCCACACTGCAGTCCTCCTCTCGGCAATGCCGCAACAGGCGAGAGAGTGCAACAGGAGAAGTCGTCTGCAAAAGGTGGCGCTTGGAACGCCTAAAGCAGGCGCAACCCCCTACACATCTGTCGGCATGCTACGACACGGAGATGAATGTATATGGATGGTAAGTTAAGAAAGATGGGGGGGGGGCAGAAGGCTCTGAGAGGTGATGGTGGGTCGTCTAGTAGGGCTCTGGGTCGTCTGCGTTTTACAGATGGAGGGCCTTCGTCTGTACTTATTTGGCAGAGGTGGGGATAGGTTGAGGTTGAGGAACGGTCGAAAAGTCTGTAAGCAAGAGAGCGTACAAACTCGTCGAGCTATGGGACCTTCAGCCCTCGCCTGATAACATCATTTCTGACAAACCAGGGAGAGCTGGAGATTTGTCGGAGGGTTCTTGATTGGAAAGCTTCCATGCGGGTGACTACGTCCGCACTGAGTAGGGGCCAATAGGCTGGGGCTGCATACGTAAGGACGGCTCTTAAGAAGAGCAGATATATTGAGCGCTTCGTGCAAAGTTGCAGAGGCCCTCGATCGGATAAGAATGGGTAAAGTTTGGCTTTTGACCCGCGGGCACGCTGGAGTACATTGGTGATGTGAGCTCTGAAGCATAGGCGTTGATCAAGAGTGACGCCTAAGTACTTCACAGTATGTTTCCAAGTGATCGGGCTCCCGTTTAGGAAGAGTGACTGGCATCGGGAAGTTAACTGACGGGAGAAGGCGGTCGCCTCGGATTTCTCCGTATTGATCGCCATCCGCCATTTCCGTAGCCAGTCCAGAAGCAGGGCGAGCTGACGTACCACTTTAGCAGTATGACCAAGATTGGCCGAGCTAGAGTGGACGGCTCTTAAGAAGAGCAGATATATTGCATCATCTGCATAGTGAGAGAGCGTAATTCCAGGCTGGGTAGGCAGATCGTTTGTGTACACGAAGTACAGATCTTTGGGGGACGCCAGCGGTGACGGGTCGGATAGAAGAGTACCCTAAAATGTGCGGTCGTATAGATACGAGTGCATGAGATGAACAATAGAAGCAGCTAGAGGGGACATAGCAAGTTTGTAGAGAAGGCCTTCGTGCCAGTCTCGATCGAAGGCCTTACTCACGTCCAAGAGGACGGCAGCTGAGGATTGATTTTTGTTGAGGGCGTCAGTAAGTTGGGTTACAAACCTGACGAGTTGAAGGGTCATCGAGTGCCCCTTGCAAAAGCCGAACTGCTCCTGCCGAATAAAATTATCCAGCAGGGGTGCAATGCAGCCATGAAGGAGTCGCTCGAGTACCTTCGAGATGACTGGCAGGAGAGAGATGGGTCAATGATTTTCAGGTCTCGTATGCAGCTTGCGAGGTTTCGGGATCATGATGATCTTGGCTCATTTCCAAGTGCTGGGAAAGTAATGGAGCCTGAGACAATGATTGAACACCTCGTGGACGAGTGAAACGAGACTTGGCGGGCAATTTTGCAAGGCCGCTGCTCCGATACGATCCGCGCCGGGTGCCCTCTTGGGGCGAAGTCAACGATTCAACATCAGCTCAATCAAACGGGAGTATGGGGCCAGAGGGAGGGCGTGAAAAGTATCAGATAGGAAGTCCGTCACCATAGCCGAATGGCCAGGATCACAGACGCCTCTATGAACAGTGAACTGTTCCTCCATGGAGTCGGCGAAGACCTCAGCTTTATCGTCCGTGGAGTATACAGGACCATTCCGTGATTGCAGAGGGTAGCAGGGCCCCTTTTCGCCAGTAAGTCGACTTGCAGCCTGCCAAACAGACTCGGGTCGGACTTCAAGAGACTTGAGATACGAGTCTCAACGATCAGCGGTGGCGTCAAGCAGAAGCTGCTTGATTTGGCGTTAAACCTTCGTTTAACTGTAGGATCCTGGGTTTGTTGCCATCTCCGGCGAATCTCGCGTGTTTCCGGATGGCTAGAGGCACCTGTTCAGGTAACTGAGATCGACGATTGATCTCAGGGACTTCGTAGGTATGTTTGTCCATGGTGGACGTGACGATTTCTTGGAGATGAGTGCCCAGGCGGTCCACATCGTCTGTGCAGGCGATATGGGGCCGGAGGATCAGATGGCACTGTTCGTTTAAGTTCATCGTGATAGGATCGCCAGTTGACTCTCCTGGCACGATGAGGGGGTTGTCCAACGTAAGTCGAACAGTGACGAGTACCGGGTCGTGATCAGACGAGAGGTCTGACACGGCGTCGATAGTGATAGGGCAGGCCAGATCCTTGATAACCGCTATGCCAAGTACATCGGGTAGTCCCCTATGATGGGGGACATAAGTCGGTGAGATAGGACCTAGAACGTTCACCTGAGGATGACGCTGAGCATAGCTATAGAGTGAGCAGCCATACGGGTTGCTAACACGGCTGTTCCACAGGGGATGCTTACAATTAAAGTCTCCGGTCGCTGTCTCTCTTTTATTTCCTCGTATGCGCTCTCTCTCTTGCTTCCCACACTACAGCTTCCCGCTCTCTTCTCTTTTCTCTGCATTGTGGATACGGTGCGATCATATGGTTTACTAAACTTTTTCTTCAAATTTGCCCAGGCCAAACCCCCTTTTGTATCGCACACGTTTCTCTCGGAGTGTTGTTCCTTCTATGCGTCGCATGCGTTATTCACAGCTGTGTTGCTTTACACTGTGCATTGGCGGCGTATAATTTTGCCTATAATTATCACAGTTTTACGTATTGTCACGTTCTCGTGCTTTATCACTACGGTCGTAACTAGTGTGATAATTAATGCGTGTTTGTTGATTGTGTGGTGAAGTATTACTCTTGTTAATATTTTGTGATTGAGTGACAAGTATTAAGAATTGTTCGATCGTTTTCACACCCTGCGTATATACAGCTAACTGAATATCTCTATGGACATGGTAAGACAACTTAGAGACTTTCTCATACTCAGAAAATTTTGGTTTTAAATGTTTTACGCGTTCAATCTGCGCTATAGTGTACTGCTCAATACTCTGGCATCCATGCGGATTATATTTACCCTACTCCAATTGGTCACGTACTTGCCTTTGAGTGTGGATATTCCAGTACCTATTTTCGAATGCTTCTCTGAATTGCTGATACGTGGTTATATTGTCTTGAATTATGGAGTACCATTGACTTGCAGAATCTCTTAAATGATGGGTGACAAAACTCACTTTCTCCTCGTCATCACTCATACTTCCAATTTTTTCAATTTCTCTCTCGATATTCGCCAAAAATTCCATGCTATTTTCCCCTTTGTTACCTGCAAAGGTTATCTTACTTCTTTCTTCTATGGGTGCAGTGAACATCATTGTCTGCGTCGGGCGTCTATGAAGTTCTTCTCTAAGCTGCTTCATCTCACTTTGCCATCTCTTCCTTCATATGGGATACTTCTTCAGATCGGTCTTAGCAGTCTTGGACGTCTCTTCAATTTTGTGTTCTATAACTACTGTGCACGCTTCTGTCTTTAATTTTACCAGTATTAACTTGTACAATACTATTAACAGTTTGAATTTTCTCATCTTGTTCTCGCGTAATAGTAGTTAAATTATCATTTATTTGTTTATGTCCTTCTTTGATATCTCTTCTCCATTCGAGATGCAATTCTTTTTGTTTATTTTCAATCCTTACTACTTGTTCATGTCAGGCTTGTTTAAAATTATTTTCAAGAGCGTCAATACGTGAGTTTGTATCAACAATCTTTTCTGTTAATTGTATATTACCGTCGATTATACTTTGTTTTATTTCAAGATTATCGTTCTTCAATTCTTCTAAACTTTCAGTATTCTTATAGTGTCTTGTTTAAAATTCACAAACTATTGTTCTAATTTAGTATTTACATTTTCAGTTTGTTCTTCTTATTTTTTTTTTTAATTCGTCTATATTTTGGTTCAATTCCTCTTTCAGTTTGTTTGTTTGTTTATTTATATTTTCTGTCTGTTTTGTGCTTATTTCATCTACCCAGGCACGCATCATAGTTTGAAGTGCTTCCATATTCAACCTTTCTGGTGCTGCCATAGCGAATTATTATTAAAATATTTATTTATAATTTATTATTGGTGAACCGTATGAGAGCTTTTATTTATTTATTGTTTAATTACTATTATTTATTTATTTTTATCTACTCATGTTACAATTACACCTGTTTGTTGGGGTGGGCGCCAGTTGTGTTATTACAATACAATACACACAACAAATTTAAAATACTAACATACAAAAATAATTAAAATATAATATTAATTATATCATATAAATTATCAAACACTGGTAATGATAGAGCATACATTAATTATTAAATGTACGCGTGTCGTGTCCCACGTAAATGGGCGCCAATTTTATATAACGATACCAAGTATTTAAACAGTTATAACGATACCAGGTGTTTAAACAGTTATAACGATACCAGGTGTAATTGTAATAAGAGTAGTAAATTTATGAGTAGTTAAAATTTCATGTTTATTGTTTAAAAAGCATTATAAATAATAAAACATTGTTAATCATCTCCGATCAAGATATCACTCATGATTAAGTGTTTATCTCTTAAGTTATACAGTGTTACACACATTTAAAACACTCTTACATCTAGACATGTTAATAATCTTAATCTACACATTTATTCGAATTGATTTAATAAAAGGAATAAAATTTAAATGTAATTAAGTTTTATTTGAATTGAATTCATTTAAATCAGATCTGACCTCAGCTTGCTCAGTCTATACCAATTTTTTTTTTTTAATAAATTTAAAATTATATTAATTACTCTTAGACTGGCATTTGTTTCGTATTCAAAATTTAAATTATTCTTTTCTACAAAATGCAAATATCAAATCATTTCAATTATTTTTCTTTGATAACAAAAAATACTATCTCAAAATTAAACTCTTTTTTTTTCTATATTTATCTATATGCAATCGCTCATTCTTACGACTAAAACATTTACATAAGACTCTATTACATTATTTACCTAATTATAAACTTTTTTTTTAATTCATTGTCTCTTTATATAATCTTTATGAGCTCTTTAAAAAAAATCATTTATAAATGCATTATGCATGTCACCTCAAGTTTTGATGATGACCTTACGACTTATTGATGGGGTCCAGCGTTGTCCAGAGTTGGGTTACCGATACTCCTGGCTTGGCGTGGTCCTGGATACGTCCAGAGTCCAGCGTCGTTCTCCAGCAGTGTGTGGTCCGTCCCAGAGAATTAATATCGGCTGCGTGGTGGATCTTGTTCGGCATCTAAAAAGCATCTCCTAACGTCCAGCATCTCGCGTCGCTCTTTGTAGCTTCTCTGTAGATACTCTTGCTGACTTAAACGGTCCCGGTACTCTACGTTTCCCGTAATAGTGTAAACATAATTACTGAAAACGTCTTTATTCGTTCGTAGATGAGACTTATAATAAAATAAAACTGTTCTGCCGACAGACAGTGTGTCCAACTGCAACTGTGTCTTGAAATGAAGAGAAGGGCTTCCAGTCGAACCCTTGATTTATACCCTCTCGAGATTCCGCACCTGTTGGTTCCGAAATTGTCCTGTTGAGACCTGCAGATCACATGATAGCCCCCACTCCCGAACCTTTTCATATATTTGCAATTTTCTGCAAATGGCAGTTTTGTAAGGACTTGAGATAGCACAAATCATAGATAATTTGATTAAGCACTCACTGTATTAATTTGAGCGTCTTAGTGTAATTTGCGTATTTTTTGGCACACTTTATTTAGCACTGACTTCGCGTAGTGTGTCCTACTAACGTCATTTTCTTACTGTGGATAACTATAAAATTTACACACACTTTGGTGCCTTTTGTTTGTTTATACACTAATTAGTTTTCACACAGTGAATTAAAATAATTATTTCAGTAATTAATTGGGGAGGGTTGCTGGGATTCCTGTCTGTACAAGCATCACTAACACACACATACACGTGTAACACACATACAATCGAGCAGATGTTCCTTGCCTGTTGGAACAGGTTTTCTCCCCTAGTGTAACAATGAAACATTTTTACAATCCTAGACATGTCCATTTACCCCAAACTTATAATAATTTTACAAATTTTACATTTATTTAAATCAATGCTCAATACAGCATATGGCTGTATCGTTGCAGAATGTATAATTTAGTTTTTATTCACAAAGTTATTATTATTTCAGCGGGTTTAATTCAGTAAATGATTACATAAATCTCTATTGTCTGATCATGTATTGTCTAAAAAATCTTATATGTTTGTGTATTTTAATTTATATTAAATCTATTCCATTAAAAACTTTTTTTTTACAACTTGCTTTATAATATTAATTTCCTTTGTCTAATGAAACAGACAGACTTGGGCGTACCATTACACTTTCAATCAATCATTATTTAACACTGTCAACACCATCCTTTTCCTGTTATTCCCTGACAGACTAATGTTTTATCAATATTTCAAAAAACTGTAACCAATTTGCCTTTTAATAAAGCACTGCATGCAACATACCAAATTTACAACTGATCCAAGCAGCTTTCATTTATATTCCAAGTGTGTTAATTGCAAATATGCCTTGTTTACAAATTAAATGTTAAAAGTAAACCTGTATCATTTAGGTTTCTTTTCAGAACAAAAAGTTAATGCTCTTAGAAATTATGTTTTACACTCTAATAGATAATTCTTACAATATATTTTCCGTCTAACTCAACACAAACTTTACACATTTTAATGTTTTTGTATTAGAAATGAAATTTATAAGCTATGTGGGTATAATATAGTTTAAAACACCAGAGTATATAATGCTCTACAGTACACTTTTCACACCTTCGTCAACTTTCTTTCTTTATCCCTTTTCCACTTTTTTCCTCTTCTCAAAATAATAAACACAGGGATGTTCAATGATTGAAATCTATTATCTACACCACCAGCTGATGCATTTGGAATATAATCAGTTGCAGAGACACACAATTCAAATAATTTCATTCCATACTTGTTTGGTTTGTTTTCCATATATACTCTAAAAGGTACTCAACCCCTAAATGGACAAACGGCTTCATCTATTGAAAGATTTGCACAAGGTTTGAAACATTATTGCTCTTTTCAATAAAAGCATCAAAAAAAGGTATAATTTTATGTAGTGACTCATTCCGCGATTGTCACTGTTGTATGTATTTAGATAATGTTGTATGCTGCCATTTATGTATGTTGTTTACTTGCAGCGTAAATGGTACCAGTATGGGTGTATGTATACTTTTGTATACTCATCAAGTTTCAAGCAAAATTGTTTCGATTAAAATCTTTTGTGGACTTACAATTACTGATATGACAAGTTTTACTAAATACATAAGAATAATAATTGAAAAAAAGTACAGTTCCCATAAATTTAGAGTGAACCACTTCAGTAACTGCTTTCAGCCAAGGGCCCCCAGGGATGCCAGTCCGCCCCTGGGTGGATGGATAGCCAGACAACTGTCTGGCTCTCCAGCAACTGCTGGAGACATATAAAGATAGACAGATGGTACAGATTTGATTTTGTAGAAGTATTACTAGCAGTTATGAAATGTTGCTTAACTCTCGAAGTGGCAAATGTTGATTTTGAGATGTTGCCTAACTTTAAAGTTGTGCCGCGGTTTCTCAAGAAACCGGGCGACAGTATAAAAATATAATTTGTAAATATAAATTGTGAATTTATTACTTCGTGATGTTCAGCTAGCGCCGTGTTTTGCGTTACTGCACGCTTGCGCCATCTGTTAGTGGAAGCAGGCAATTGTGTTCTCTAATCCGGCTCTGCTGATTGCAAAATTTTTCAGTTGGCCGCCATCTACAGAAGTGTAAACAGCCTTTTCCTTCGGCAGACAGAGTTTGGTTAATTCTTGTATTTTCTATTCTATCATGAGTAGGTAGACTTTTACAGACCTCCGGTAAGTAAATTATACATATATTATTCATTTGCTTGTAAAAAGTACTAATTTAAACTATAATTGGCGTAGATGTGAACGAATAATGTTTGATAGGCATGGCTTGTGTGCGTGTGACCTAAAGTATGTTCATTGTCATATATCTTGATTTATTTAACCACTGAAACAGCCTTATACATGTGTATTTAGTACTAGTAATTGCCCATGTTAAAAGGGGTGTAAAAGTTATGTAATTCTGGGGAACTGTGATGAAGTGATTGTGAGAGCACGTGTCCATTATAAGCTTATAACATGTCGAAGAACGTTAACCTTGCATACACATGTGGGGGAGCGTTGTAAATTAAACCAAATAATGAGGCATTGAGGCCTTGTGTGTGAATCATTAATTTAAGAAAGAAAGTTACACCTAATTATAAAGAACTCAGTGTAAACGGTCAATGGTGGCAAGCTTTTGATTCATGTTTGATTTTGTTAATACAAGGGTGGGCAGTTGTACATGTGTGTGTTATGCTCGGGAAAGATTTAGTTGTCAGCGAATTAATTATTATTCATGCCTAGGGCTCCCGGAGCGATGGAGACTTGACCCTAGCATGGTAGAAATATCATCCTCTACCATGTCCTGAACTGATGACACATACACACAGACTCTCGTTTCTCGCCTGCCGGAGGAGAAAAAACAGTAAGGATGCAACTGTAACCACCCTCATCATGACCGACTGACAGTACAGCAAGGCAGAAGTCCACCTGGGAATCATCTGCATAAACAAGGTGATATTCATCCAATATTTAGATAAATTTGGCCTCTGTATAAAACAACAGATATCGTGCGTTAACCATCTACAAAAACTCAGGTTCTACTTAACTGACTTACTACAGCATAAAACCATTTCAGTTGTGCGCGTGCCCTGCTGGACATAATTTGCATGCAAACTTTTATGTAACATTGCTTGGATGTGTAATTAGTCTCGAGACCAATTGTAGGCCCGTTCGCTGGCATGTGACCAGTGCTCATTAATTTTTTTTATGCTATACTTTATTTTTTTTACCTTGGTACTGAATGGGTTTGTAGAAGTTTGGGGGGCGGGGGTTTCCTAAATTTTGTAATGGTTAATTGCCTTTTCGGATGCCGTGTGGAACATGTCAGTGACCGGGCCAATCCAGGTTATTTTCTTTAAACTTATAAATTGTATTTTCTTATTATCATGGCAAATTGCCTTTTAAGTAATTTTGGTGCTTATTGTATTTTCATAAAACTATACAGGCTGTTCACAAGGCATTTTAAATTTATAAATTGTATTTTCTTATTATTATGGCCAATTGCCTTTTAAGTAATTTCGGTGGTTATTGTATTTTGGTAAAACTATACAGGCTGTTCACAAGGCATTTTAAATTTATAAATTGTATTTTCTTATTATGATGGCCAATTACCTTTTGAGTAATTTTTGGGGGTTATTGTATTTTGATGAAACTATACAGGTTGCCCATAGGCCCTGTAAATATATATATATATATATATATAATTGTATCTGTGATTTATCCGTATCGTGTATGTTAAATTATGTGTAATCGTTTAGGCCCCAATAAAGGTGTTATCTTGCTTGTTAACAGAGAGTATTAATTGCAAGTTCCGTCTCATTGGACCCAGCACACTTTATGCTTCCTTCTAGGCCTTCAGCCTAGTCTTAAATATTAAGTAACCCTTTTGGTTAAAAAAAAAAAAAAAAAAAAAAAAAAAAAAAAAAAAAAAAAAAAAACTCCCACACAAATAAAAAGAGGGTTACAAAGTGCCAACGTCTCAAAATTGGATTTGTTCTCCCATCTCAGTGTTTCGTTGTTTGTTTATAGCTGACTAGATTGCACCACGTTTTTATATAATGCTTTCAGAGGTTGTAAGGAAATTTTGGCATATAATACATAACAATTTCTCTTATTTTGCTTGAAAATTAATCCATCAGCTAACGAGTTTTGTTGGTTGTTTTATGTATTTACGGTAAAGTGTGCTTGTTTATATTGCCTTTTCCAATGTTTGTTTTTATATTTGTATGTAATTATATTTAGTATGCATTTAAATAAAGTGTTAAAACTGTGAACAAACAAAAACGTGATCATGTAAGACACGAGTGATTGGGATTGCATTTTTGGTTATGTTTTATGTATTTACAGTGTGGTTTATATTGTTTAGAGTAAGTTTTCACTGTATGTTTTAATATTTTTAAGTAAATATGTCCAATAACTATACACAAAGCATGAAAAAGAAAAAACATGTAAGTCATGTGTTACTGGGATTGTGTTTTCGGTTATGTACAGTTGTAATAAGTTATTTGCAAACTGTCAAAAATTTCAATACTTTTTGGAGTTTTTTGTTTTATTTTAAAAGTTTATATTATGAAACACGTTTTGTATATAATGAAAAGCACGTATGATATCATTTATTTTTCTTCTGACGGGTGTCAATTATAATATTTTATCCTTCCCCAAAAAAGTTTATGTACTAAGTCAATTCCATTTTCACAACTGTCCATTGTACAGTCTACGTCTAGTCTATGTACTGTCCATTTTCACAACATCCAGTAAGTGCATATATCCTTTATATCATTAATTCTCCTGAATGCTATCTTTAATTTGATATATAATGTGACAAATTCATACTTCCAGGTCCTCTTTTTTTAAGCTTGCACAATAATCAAATTTTCCTTTCCACTACAGAAATTTTAAGCATAGAGTTGAAAGTGGTATTTGGCAGAAAATTTATATAATTAATTTAACAATACACTAGATATACAGTAGAGTATTCTTAATACATACGTACTTTCAGTCTTACTGCTGATGGCTGTTGGAGAAACTGATACACTAATTTTGTAATAGCTTGTTCATGAAATAGATGTACAGAGTTTGCCATCAATAAAATATGTAGATTACTTAGAAATCCATACGAATCCATTTTCTTTGCTAGAATGTCCACTAGTTTTTCTAATTTTGTTGCTGCTGCTACTTTAGGGCTGTAACGTATCAGCTGGAAAATAAAAATACTTAACTCATACCTGGAAATTAAAAAAAAATCATACTGCTCACGTTCCATATAACCACCTAAACATAATAACAAAACACTGATTTAAATGCTGGCCAACCATTTCTTTGACAGGTGAGTTACCGATTTTCTGTTTCCTTTAGTTATTAATTAGTGGAAAGTACAGCTGTAGGGTCTGTGTGGTATTCAAGGAAAGAGTACTATAATTACTGAAGTCACATAGGCAAAAGTGTCTTAACACTCTCAGAAGACTTGACCTCACCATTAGTATAAACAGCCTACTGTTTTTAAGGCCCTCCCACACAGCTTTGATTGTCAAATGGAAACAAAACCAGAAGAGAGGACAATATTCACCAAGGGATGGGAGGGATTTTGTCACCATTCACCTCTGTTTGCACCATTTCATGCCCGTTCATTACCATTTTGTTAGCAGTTTTCTGCCAGACATCAAGGGGACGTGTACGACTGTACGTGTACATGTGGAACCTTTTGTGTCTGTTCAGCAACTCACCAGGAAATGTTCAAAACATTACAAAACACCCAGGAACTGTGGAAAATTTGGCTCCATTTGTTGAATGTAGATACATGTGTGTGAGGACTTTTACCTATGACAAGCATTCAGTACATGTATTGGTGCTATTTTATATAAAAATTTTCTACAAACTCATCTGGTATTTGAAAATCAATTGGATTTACTGCTGTTTACATGCTGTTCACATCAGACAAATTCAGTCATTGTAAAAAATTGTTTACTGATAGTATGCTTAAGCATTGCAGAAATACCAGTTATATGGTTTTTACATTTGTTTGGAGGGCAAACATTTCTGCAAACGTATGGAACTTTGTTATAAAATATAAATTATGGTCTACAAAATTTATTATATGGTCTACAAAATTTATTAAGGACTAAGACTAGTTGTTTAAATAAAACCTAGGCTTAATATTTTCAGCAAACAAAAGCCACAACATGTTATGTGCTACGCATAAGAAGCAATAATTCACTTCCAAGAAATTCAAAATGTCTTCAATTGGATTCAATTAAAACTTCTTCTATTGGTGTTACTACCCAGTATGGCTTTTAGCCCTTTCCATAATTTTTCCCTATTCAGCACTTTCATTTCATAGTCTTCGCCATCATCTTTTTATCCCCATATTCCTCACATCCTCCTCAATATTCTTGACCCATCTCTTCCTTGGGCTTCCTCTTGATCTCGTACCTATCGGTCACCGTTCTAGATTTTTTCTGAGAATTCTGTGTTGTTCTATCCTTATTGTGTGCCCCTACCAATCATTCTACACTATAGATTTATAAACCTAATTATACCAGCTCCACGTATTAGCTTATTTATTTTGCGATTCCTTCATATTTTCCATGAGCCATCATTATTTTGCACAGGTCCAAAAATGTTTTGCACTATGTTTTATTCGAATATTCTTAGATACTGTTTGTCTTTTTATGTTAATACCCAGATTTCACAAGCATATGTTACAAATGGTCTAATTATGTTTCTGTATATTTATAATTTTCATGATTTGTTTCAGCTTCATAAATTTTGAGTAGGTGAAATAACATTGGTTACCATAAGGACTCTTTCTTGGATAACACTGCTTGTGGTGTAAGAGTAGTTCTTTTGTGAGCCTAGGTAGGAAAAACTATACTATATGATTTTTGTATAGTAGAGGTTGTCTATTGCATGGTGTTCTTGTTACTTCCATATATTTGGTTTTATTATCATTTATTTTGAGTCTTCTCTCCATTGCCCATCTATCTACACTTATTACACCTTCTTTCAATGAGTTTTTGTTTCTACTTATAACGGCTACATCATCAGTGTAAGCTAGAATTTGTGTGGTTTTTATTCCTACGTGTCCCCTAATTTCCATCTTGTTGATTACTGGTTCAAAAATAAGTTAAAGAGTGAAGAGGACAATGCATCTCCTTGTCTACCACCTGCAGTAATAGGAAATGTGGATGTGAACTGATGTATTGTTGCTCTGGAACCAGCCATAGTCACTTCCACGAGTTGTACCAGTTTCTTTGGGATACCAAGTGATAATAGATCTTCCAACATCTTTCCTCTGTTAATACTGTCAAAGGCTTGTCTGCAGTATATATACAAAAACGTGATCATGTAAGACACGAGTGATTGGGATTGCATTTTTGGTTATATTTTATACATTTACAGTGTGGTTTATTTGTTTAGAGTACTTTTTCACTGTATGTTTTAATATTTTTATGTATGCTACAGGATTTGTAAGACACAGGTAAAAATTCGTATGCTAGTAAACAGATTAGTAAACAAACTAAAACATGTAAATTAAAATGCCACCCAATAAAAAACAAGGTACCACTGACTATTATCAAGACTGAACTAGTACATTTTACCTTATCTAGCAACATTACCTGTTGCTGCTACATAACTAACAAGATTATGATACTCCATTTACTAAATTAATATTAAAGGTAAGGGCAATATGATATACAGAATACTTTATTTTAGTACAGGTCCAGAAAAAAATTGTTTATTACATTTTTACAAAACACATTTTCATAAGATCCTAATTACAGCCCATTTTTATTAGTAATGCTGAAATACAATAATTTATTGTAAGCTAAGCAGTAAGAAATTCCTTCCACAAAATTATACTAACTTGAGTAAAAATATATTATTTTCAACTAAATATAATTAAATCACTACCGACTCCGGAAGACACAGTTTTTTATGGGTAAAAACGTAAAAGTTTTACCTTATAGCCTGAACCAGTTTTTGCATAAAAGCTTCATCAGAGGCTGCCACTGGGAGCGCTGTCCGTCTTGTTCTTGGCGACGGTGTCGACTTTTGAAGGATCGATGTTGTGTGTGTGGGGTGTGATATGTTCGAATAATGCGTGTGATTTGAATTGTGTCTGTTCATTTAGGATGTAATTTTTAAGTGTTTTTGTGTGTTTGTATATTTCCAATTGTTCAAGAGTGTCTAGTTTTCGGCGTTTTGTGTGTACGTATAGAATATCCATGTTATTGTCGATGTTTTTGTGTGTGTGGTTTGCTTCAATGAGGTGGTTTGCAACTATCAAAACACACACACAAAGCACAAAACAAATTCGATCTACCTGGTGTTTACAAGCTAAACTGTTCAGATTGCAACAAATTCTACATAGGCCAGACAGGATAGCTTCAAACAAAGATACATTGAACACACAAAGGCACCAAATTTGCAAACCACCTCATTGTAGCAAACCACAAATACAAAAACATCGACAATGACATGGATATTCTACACGTACACACAAAAGGCCGAAAACTAGACACTCTTGAACAATTAATATACAAAACACAAAAATATACAAACACACAAAAACACAAAAATGACACCTAAACGAACCAACACAATTCAAATCACACCTATTATTCGAACATATCACACCCCACGCACACAACATCGATCCTTCAAAAGTCGACACCGTCGCCAAGAACAAGACGGACAGCGCTCCCAGTGGCTGCCTCTGATGAAGCTTATAATAAGCGAAAACTAGTCCAGGCTATAAAGTAAAACTTTTACGTTTTTACCTATAAAAAACTTTGTGTTCAGAGTCGGTAGTGATTTACTTATATTTATTTAATCAACGGACATGTCATGGACAATGAAATCAAAGAATATAATTTTTGTCCCTCCATTGTGGAGATGTAAAATGTTAACATCTAATTGTATCTTCTTTTCTTCTTTTTCCATACTTATTATCTTCTTAACTTTATTAACATATTATATATTAACTTTATCAAATATTATTTTATTTCATATTAGTGAATAAAATATGAAAAAAAACATCTGAATAGAGAACTTACTTTTACTAGCGAAGCTAGAGTAATATCTGGGATATTATCCACACTGTCAATCAATCTGTCAATTATAGTCATCAGTAAACTCATGTTTGTAATTCTGTTTTTACTCTTAAAAAAACCAGTTGCTGCAACACCCAGTTCTTCAACTGATAATTTATCTACATGTTTTTCAAGCATGTACTCAAATTCAAACATTGACGTTACTGGGCTTATTTTTCTTGCTGTATTCATGTAAAATAAGGTCTGTATCAACTGTGCTGGTGTGAACCTGTAACAAGTAAACATACACCAACCTGTAATACGTAAACCTCTACATTGGAACTACACATAGGTCTACATTGGAAGTAATGTGTAAGATTTGTGAGACAGCAGTCATCAATTTGAGTTTAGTTTCTGTCAAAATGCTGACACAATGTATTAAGAATTCTTTAATCCTTTCCAACAGATTTTCGATGAAACTAGAAAAGAAAATGTTTTACTTACGTCATGCAGCAACCAAAAGCAATTCCATTTTCACTTTCAAAATACTCTGTTTGGAGGTATGTAAAACTATATCTACATTTATACAATGATATATAAATAATATATATCATTTGCTATAATACCATACAATTGCTATTCTATTATATTACAATACAACACCATTTAAATTTAAAGCTTATTATATTTTAGGGGACTGGCATAATTAATCCTAAATACAGCAATTCAAAATGGAAAGAGCTTCAGATTTGTTTTTTGAATGGTCTGGTATGGAATAACTCAGAAACTAAATAGGGGAAGTCTGTGTATATCACTTAATTTCAAACCGGTGTAACATCATTATATCTAACAAACAACATTACATATTTTATGTACGTAATTTATTATTCAATATTAAGTACTTCAGAATAAATACATTTTAATTTAACTTACAAAAATTGTTTAATAAGAATTTTTACATCAAAATGTGTTTACATGTAATTTGGACTGGCACTTGTAAACACACAACACACTTTTAAGCTATTTATTAAAGCACCTTTTCACAACACACAGATAATTATTGTTATTAACGTTGTTATTATTATTAGTAACATTGTTTAGTGAAGTATCATTGGAATAATGCTGGAGAACGAACACCACTAGAATCAGATAACAGCCTACATAGAGAAGGTACTAAGGCAAAAGAAGGAAGCCGTAGATGATCTTGCTAGGGCCGCTGACAGAACAGCAGAAAACAGGTAACGTGGACCCGCTGAAAGTTTAAAATAGATAAACATCCACAGGACGAAGTACAAATGGTACCACCTTGTAGTATTGCAAAGGCTGAGTCCTGAGGTGGATCCGTGCCTTTTCAGCAGTACAAGTTACACACTTATTGGTGGACCAAATTACACAATGTGTAAAGATTGTATTTATAAACAAATATTATAACAACTAATTTAAGCAGATTTCTGAAATTCAACTGAGCTTATAATATTTCGTCAGTACAAGAACATGCCAAAACTCTGTTAGTTCCAACTGTATATTCACATCACTCTATGTCATAATGGCATACTTTTTGAGGAACGTGAGCAATAAACTTCTTCTCTCCCCCTCAACCTCGAATCCCATAGCAAAACAACTTGTAAAGAGAAAGTTACCCTCAGACATACAGTCCACCTACACTCAGCCAAGGGGTGACTGACCTTGCTCATACAAAATTTTTAAACAGTCCAAATTACTCAGACTTACCCTACTGGGAAGCATTTAAGCCCAAGTGGTTCTAAATTTTACTTTTTTTTTGTAAGGAGAAGACATTACAGTATAATTTAATTTTACAGTATACATTTCAAAGTAATAAGTTTTTCTTTTGCTGACAGGCACTGAAGGACTACCTTAGACGTAGTCAAAATGTCTGGCTGAAGAAGAAACAATGAGCCATGGCATACTTCAGGAAACTAAAACAAAAGCGAATGCAGTACAACTTTCATATACTGTAGTAGTGATTCTTTGATTGTGTTAGTCAAATTAGAGTAAAATTAACGTTTATATTTTCAAATTGAGAATATACTAACTAAACAAAAACATGCACTGAATATTGATGCAAAAATTAAAAAATACGAGATGGATGTGAAAATCCAAAATAAAATGAAATCCGTTTCCACAATAACGATAAGCAAGGCCCTAAGGAAATTAATTAATACTTTCAATAGCACCATTTTATCACATCATTCCCTGGTAAACAACTGTTTTTAGCAATATTAAAAAAAAAAAGAAAACGAACAAATTTGTATCTTAACAAAATACTACTTATGCCATAACATATCAAACATAAGCTCCTTCTATGCAGAATTTACATATATTCTTATGCTCTGTATGACGGTGGTTGGCGTGTGGACTAGGGTGGGCCGAAAAATAAAAAAATTAATATTTTGAAGTGCTATACTACGGAAAACTTGCCTCTAAAACAGTTATGTGTAAATAAAAAAGGTAAATTATATTATCTTACACCTGGTGGTAGCGCATTAGCCTGAAACTTTGAGAAAATATACAAATTTCGTACTTTTTCCAAAAAATAAAGTAGAGATAAGAACTCCTGGTACAATCAATTATCGGCTCATTTTAGTAGGACAACATGTAGTAAGGATAAATAAATTGAAAAATAATACATTTTACTTTATTTTATTAGTACAGTACATTAAACTTCAAAAAGAACATAAAAAACCAAAATTGACATATTTTAAAGTAACAAATAAAAGTTTATTTTCTGTCACTTGGAATGTTTAGTTTGTAAGGCAATGTAGTCTTATACTTGTCTTATTCAGGTAGTTTGAATTTAGATTTGCTTGAAAAACTTGGCATTGATGATCTTGAAAGAAGTGTCGTTCTTATAAAACCAACTCTTGAACTAAATCCAACCACCTTTTGAGATGCGTCGGTGACAAGCTTGACGCATCGTTCTACTGCTTGGGTATGACATGGGAATTTGTTAAAGTTCCATTCAGCTGCTGTTCCACTTGATTTGACCTTAGACCAAATCTCTTGATCAGTGACTCTTCGCAGCAAATGTGGTGGTGAAAGTGTAGTAGTGCCCCAGTGAATCATTTCGATGTGGTCCTTAGCTTGGAAATTGATTTTGGGTGTTTGGAAACTCCTGATTGACTTCCTTTTAGAAGCTACGTTTCTAGCCTTTATAATTCTTCTATAACCCAACTCTCTTACATGATCCCTTTTATCTACTATCATACTCAAAAGTAAGTTTTCTGGATGGGCAAAAAATGCGTTTCTCTCAATTACTGGGTCAATAACCTTTAGCAAGTTTTCTGGAAGGAATCTTGACGATTTTATAACTTCATATACACGTTCTGGTCCATTTGTGAAATATTTACTTGTTTTAATTTGAAACCATACAGGCATATATGATTTTAAGATGAAAGAAGCTAAGATCTTGTGTTCATCTGTTGGGTTTTCGATACTTATATACAATCGGAGAACTCTGTTCGCTGTTGTTAACCTCCTTGAGTGGGAAAGTGGGCCAGGTTCATGAGCAGATAAATCTTCAGGGCAGTTACCTGCTTTTATAGCACAACTAATGTCCAGCAGGTACTGTTGATCTCTGCTTAGTATTTTTCGGTCAATATCTGGAATCTCACACTCAATACTGTCAAAATTTACCACCGGGAGTTTTTCACATTTACTGAGTTGTGTGCCAATCGGACCACTAAATGATTTTGGTCCCGTTGTTTCACCATCTAAAGCTTGAAACAAATGCCGGAATGGCAATTCATTAAAGTGTAAGAGACACACCCCCCACTGTAGTGGTCTTTTAATGTGTTCTTCGATTTTACGAATGACACCTGTTTTCCAACCCGTATTAGTAACGGTGCCATCACATCCAACTACGTCCAGTTCCTGAAGTGAAAATCCAGTTTCAGTTAAATAAGAGATAATGCTGTTAGCAATGTCTTCAGCAGAACCAGAAGAGGGTGAAACATGGACAATGTAAACAGAACCTGGTTCTTTTAAAATCGTGTAATGCTCCTCTTTTATTGTTCTTCGAAACTGCTTTGAGTTAACTTTTTCAATCACTAGAGTGTTATCCTTCCTTCCATCAAAATACAGTCCTTGAAGTGGGTTATGCTTTTCCTCGTTTTGCATTTGAAGTACTGAACGGTTAACACTTTTTTCCCGTCTAAGTTTATTTTTGTCAACAACATACGTGTTGTCTTCATCAGTTACAATACCAAAATCCCGCAACAGACTTGAAGCCACAGCTGCCGTTGCTCTATCTGACAATCCAAAGCGATCACTAGTCAGCACAGTATTTTTCAATTTAACGCGCATCTGCCATGGTGACTTAATTTCAGTCTTTGGTAATTTAAAATCTTCATCGCTGTCATTTTCAGTGTCTTCAGATGAATTACTTACTACCTTTTTTGGCAGGCAGGTTTCTGTATCTCTTTGTTTTGAGCAAGATGGCTGTGCTATCGCGTCAATTGTGGAATGAGTTGTTTTATGTTCGATTACCTTTCTTTCAAGTCTTTGAGTAATTTTTTTTTGTTTCCTTTACGTCCACACTTCCAATTTTTCCTATGCCATGTTTTCTTTGCAAGTACATGAATTTTAGTTCAATGACTGGTATTTTTTTTTGCTTTTTCACACGTACAGGTAATAGACACAGGGCACTCACAAACTTCAGTGGCCTTTTGGCAATTGCAGTCTAAAGTTATTTTGCATTTACAAGCAGAGATATCAAATAGTAACAAAGATTTCTGCTTGAATTCCTCAACTCTCTTTTTGAACTTTTCCTTTTCCTTATCCCGCTTATAAGACTTCATAAGATTACGATAACTGTTATGGTATGCATTAATTAACTGAACAATTCTGTAAAGTGTAACTGTTGGTATTGAAGCTTTATCAAACACGGCTTTAACTTGTGGTGCCACAATATTCGAAACCTGAGAAAAACTTACTGACCTGTTGTTTGCTTTCAATGCCAAATTGTAATGTTCATTGAAAAAACACTTGAGAACGTTTTCATACGTCCGAAGTTTACTCGCAGATAACTCGTTTGGGTGACCAAATAACGGACAATTAAACTCACTGCGAGTAATTTTCTTAGACACAGCCATTAGGACACAGTAACAAAATAATGTTATAAACAAACACTACTAAAACAAACATACTTATCAGTTATAAACTAACATTATTGAAGCAAACACTACTGAACACACCGTCACGGTCATTGCCTGGCTCAACACTGACAGATACTGTTGTGTCATGGAGCTCACAAATGGCAGGAGGCGTGCGCTTTGCATTGCACTGTGGGTAAATTCCATAGCAATGGTGTGGTGGGGGATGCAGTACAGGTGCAGACCGACAACCGGAACTCTAGAAGTGGTGACGGGCTGCAATAGACACTGTTGCGCGTCGCGTACGGTTCGTAAAAAATACGTTAAATTACAGATTTGTAATGCTTTGCGCTACCCAGAATAAAGTAATTTTTATAGTTATCTTAATCCAACGTGTTTTTTTGCATTACTTTTAAAGCTTTTTCGATATAGCAATTTTTTATCTTGTATTTTTATAGGTCCAAGATAACCTTGTATTTTTCAATAAATTTCAAATACCGTATTTAAGCACAATGCGCTACCGATAGATGTGATATTTTTTTTTATTTCATCTGCGTTTTACTTAGGTGCCCTAGAGGCAAGTTTTCTGCAGTATAGCATTTCAAAATAAAAATATTATAAAAATTCGGCCCACCTTAGTGTAGACCCTTGGCCTACCTGCTGCCTCTCCCCCATTGTAATACTTTCGCCCAGGTCTCAACAGCAGCTAATTGCCGCGTGAGTCACCTCACTGTGCATCCAGTATGAAACACTTTTTTTTACCTCACCCAATACTGGTAAAATGTTGTTATATTTGAAATCAGCGAAATAATACGATGAAAATGACACCAAACACGACTGAAAAATATTAAATTTTAAGGTGTTTCAAGGTAAAAGCTCAACCACTACTTTAATGCACATCTTCAGTGCATAGTGCTTTATAACGCCCAATTTTTAATATTCCTAGTCGTATTTGGTGTTATTTTCATCGTATTATTTCGCTGATTTCAAATATAACAAAATTTTACCAGTATTGGGCAAGGCAAACAAAATTTTTTCATACTGGACGCACAGTTAGGTGACTCACGCGGCAATTAGCTGCTGTTGAGCCCGGGCGGAAGTATTACATTGGGGGAGAGGCAGCAGGTAGGCCAAGGGTCCACACGCCAACCACCGTCATACAGAGCATAGTATTCTGATCACATGTATATAATTTTAACAAATTAGTCTTAAACATGGTACTCTTTCACCACGAAAAAATTTGTAACCTTCATTATTAAACTTATGGTGATTATGTTTACATTCTAATAGCTAATTTAATCTAATCTCTACAAATAAATAATAATGAAACCAGGATGTTCTAAATAATTTTCTTTAACTGGCATTATTACAGCAGATTCTCTTTTAAACACAAGGAGACTTGGCTGAATATCATTGCCAATCCAACCAGTATCAATGTCACTGTCATGATTTTCTCCTTTGTAGAAACAGCACTGGTTCTACTAGTGTTTCGTCTGCACCAGGGATGTATTTACAGGGGGAGGGGGGCAGACCCTCCCAGAGGGTCACTAAAGTTGACGAATTTGTTAATCTCTTAATTATTAGACTATTTTATTATTTTTCTCAGCTCTATACACTAATATAGTAGTAACTCTTTTTTAAATATACAAACAGGTCTATTATTACATATTTGTGCATACATTTGAAATAGGAAATATACAAAAATAAATTCAGCCAATAAGTATCTTCTAAACAATGTTTCAATAACATGTGTTTTTATTGCGTTATTAACCCTACCTTTTTTTTTTAATGGGATTGACTTAAGGATATTATCACAGGGTTTTCAACCATTTTAAAGATAGTAATGTTGATTCGTTTTTATGTTTTTCTTTTGAATGAAGCCAACTCAACCAGACCTTCCCACCAAGACCAAATTCTAAATATGCCACTGATATGGACACAAGAAAAACCAATACACCTATTACAGACTGAAAGAGTAAGGTGACAATAAAATGAATATGACAATACGCATAATGTAAATGGGTTATGTGTATGAAATTATATTTGCGTTTCATCATTGGAAGGCCCATGAAGTTCTAAGATATATTCTTATCTATATCATCAATTCTGAACGAGATTGATCGGAATTTTTATTATGTATTGATTCATCGATTACAAAATTACATATATTTGACATTTTGTTTACATTAGAAGCATCACTCACCTAGTACATGCAACAGCTGAACCTGAACACTGATTACTGATTTCAGTAACCGGTGTCTTCTACAAATCTTATATTTACAGTAGAAAATATATACCAATTAGGAAATGTCTACAGGTAAAAGTTTAAATATTGCTTGTTTTATCCCGCAATGTACATAATAGTTTCTATGCAAGTCCATCGCAAATAAAATCTTGTTTAGATTCATGCTTTTCAGTATCCCGGCCACTTATATGTATATGAATGTAGACCTAGTAAAATGTACAGCACTTTGAGATCCCCACACATCAACCTCCGGTGGTTATATTTTCTCCACGATATTCTTCATAGTTTCATAATTTTCATTTAAATGGACTGAGTGAGCAACTGGAACTGAGGATAACTCATTGCCATTGTGCAATAGCACACCCTTGAGGCTTCCTTTACTAGAGTCTATAAATAATATCCACTCATTTGGGTCATAATTAACATAACCAAGTTTGTTTAAAGGGTGGTTCTTCGATAAGTGTACAGTTTGGTGTATCAATGTGATAAAATATTTAAAAATAATTATATATTTTGTTATTAGAATATAGGAGACATCAAATCAAAAATGAACGTTTAAGAAAAAATTCAGTTCATAAAATATTTATATAAAAAAATATGCCCACACTATGTGATAAGTCACTGGTGTGGACGGTATCCAACTGTGTTTCCAATTAAAAATTTTATTGAGATGGTAAGTATTGAAATAATTAATGCATTATATTAATTTAAATTATTTTATCAATAAATGATTATTTATAAATGTACATAATTATAAACTAAAATGTTAACGGATAAAAATGTATTTAATAGTTTTCAAGCGTATCTAGTTTTACAGTCACATGTGTGGGACAACTCTGAAAGTAGCAAAAAAAGTTGATTGTTGAGTAATGAATCAGCTGTTTATTGAACTGAAATTGAAGGGAAAGTAGGATTTCTTTGTAGCTGAGTTAGTAGAGTTGAGCTGTGATGTTTGCATTTTGTTCTAATGTTTAATTTTCAAGTTTAAAAAAGTGAAAAGCGTCAAGCATACTGTGTCACTTGTGTTGCCAGGATAATTCTGCAGGTAAGTTTGATTTTTTTTTTACCAAACAGTTTTTCTACAGATTTATTTATCAATATAAAGGAACCAACACATCCACTGTCCTAACCTAAAAACTGTTGTTCCTAGGCTCATAGAAAGCTTCAATCATCACTTGTGTGGACATCACTGGTGTGGTCAGATGCTGTCCACACAAGTGACATAAGTCCACACGAGTGATGTGAGACACACAAACGGATCATTATAATCAGTTCAGGTCTGTTACAAATATATCCCAATTTTAGTAAAAAAAACTTTTCATCATCTACAATTCATATTATTGTAGACCATTAATTTCTACTCTCTTTGTGGTACTTGAGTATTAAGCGGACCACACTTCACTACTTTTATGCTAATCTAAACTGACCTAACCTAACCAAACCTCACGTTTCTTTATTATTTCTAGTTTGGTTAAAATAGTGAAAACTTAGAAAAAAAAACCAGTGAGGTCCGCTTAATACTCAAGTACCCTCTTTTTTTGTAGACAATAATTCTCTTTATTCAAACAATTACTAAATGGATTCAAATAAATTAAATACTATTTGAAAAAATTAATATAAATTGAAATACTAATTTAATAAATCAATTAGAGACCTACTAATGAATTGAATAAATTAACTATCAATAAAAGAAGCTATTACTAAATGAACTATGAATAAATAAATCATTCATTCATTAATTTTACTCTCAGATCTACAGGCCAGTTTTTTTTAGGCCTACAGTCTTAAAACAGATATTCCAACATATTTAGCCTACCACACATTTTATTCTGACACTACTTTATCAAGTCAGGTACATAAATAAAAATAAGTAGTATTTACCTTACATACTAAACAAAATCATCATACACGCATGTCAAACTTTCTTTTTCTTATGGGTTTACATATTTTTCAAATTGTCAGTACAGTACCTTTTTTATTTTAGGTTCTAATAAGAAAAATCCACAATGACAAAAACTGTTAAGAGAAAGAAAAAACAGATGAAGCATATTTAGCCAAGTGTACGGAGCAGAAGAAGATGAGTATGAGAAAGGCTAGAGAGAAGCTAAAAAATGACACCATGAAATATGAAGAAATGAAATTAAAAAGAAGACAGAATTACAAAAAATTGAAAGAAGAAGGGAAAATAAAATCAATTAAAGACTTAAGTAGTAGAGAGCACAGAAAAATTCGTAAGGAATGGAAAACCCGTTCCAGTAACTACAGAAGGAGACAAAAAACCAAAGAAATAGAGCAAGAGTTTGTTGATAATAATACTCCTCCAGGAAGCCCAGAAGCAATGGAAGTAGAAAATATAGAGCTGCCATCTACATCTATGCAAAAAGAACGTGGGAAAAAATTAGCTAGGCGAAACCGTGAAACGAAAAACAAAGAAATTAAAAAATTGTAAGAAAAGGTGAAAAACGCCCAACAAAAGTATCTAAAATACAAATCAAGACTATTCCGCATCAAGAAAAAAAATCAGAGCAAGCAACCTGCTGATGATACTCTGAGAAAAGTGGTTGATGATTTTTGAAAGGTAAAAATGTGTCAGAAGAAATAAGGAGAAAGTTACTGTTTGGCGAAGTCTTAGCAAAACAAGTTAGGGAAAATTTTAAAAGCCCAAACATTAAAAAAAGAAGTTTACTTAATTGTGTTACAAGAAACGTTATCAGTAGATACAAGTTCATGGAAAATATGAGATTACTTCAGTTTTTTCTGTAACGACAGATCAAATTGATCTTATAGATACAATTTTACCACCACAACTTGAAACATTTCCTGGGACCACGAAAATACATCAATTGGCCTGGGATAAAGAGAAAACTTTGGTTATCCAGGGGAGAAGGCTTAGCTGTTTAAAAAGTGCATGTAACAAGTCTTGTTTACACTACAACTTGGGAGAAATAAAATTGACTGGACAAGAAGAAGCATCTCCAAGTAGTATCCTTTCTTACTTTACCTTTTTTTTACTAGGTTCACAACTTAAACAGTCTTAATTTTTTGTCTAGTTTTACTTTAATTGAATGGATTATAAAATTTTCTTAACAAACCTAAGGACATATTATTGAAAAAATATATACTGAACTAGAAATAAATACACACTTATAGCCTAGTTTATTTTCAGCTAACAGAAAAAGTTAATAAATTTCAATTTTTTTTTTAGAGAAAAAAAGACAACTTTTATATATTACATGATTTTAGCTCATTTTTAGTATATATCTATATAATTTAACAAATATTTTATGATGTATTGTTATTTCCTGAACAGCTTTTACAGGCCGTAAAAGACTTCACTACAGTGATGTATATTCAGATGATGATGCTGAGGAAACAGATATAGATCCGAATGAGAACAGAACGGATGAGAAGAACGAAAATGAGAGATGTTTTCCTAAAAGCCCAAAAGTCAATGTAATCATGAAATTTGAAGGAAAAAACAAAAACTTCTAATTACATTGGTAACATTAAAAAAATTCCAAGATGAATTTCTAGTAAAATTTATGGAAAAAAGTTTGTGTGGCCAGAAAATGAAGATTCATCATCAGCTGAGTTAAAGGACATTATTGTTGTGCTTGATCAGCCAAATATTAATAATAGGCAACAGTATGACTTTTTGTTAGAAGCAAAATATCAATCGTATTTAGCAACTGCTTAACTTAGATCGCCTAGCAACCTAAGCCAGATTATATGTTATCACGATATTTTCCATAAACTTGTTAAAACTTATTTGTTTATATTCATTATAAACCTTATGACACTTGAACTTGTTCTTATTTTTCCCCTACTACATTTTTTTTTATATTTGTTTTAAATTTTTGTCACATACTGCTTACAAAAAATCGAAAAAGTGATTACTTGTCACTCGCGTGGACATTGGCATCACTTGTGTGGACAAGGTGAAACTTCACTTAATTTTTTTTATTGAAATATTTTTTTTTGTGCTTGACGACTGTTTTTATTGTTATATAAAGAAAGTTTGCAGTACTTTTAACAAATTTTATTTTAAAAATTTATGATTTGCAATATTTGAAAACAAATGATTAAAACTGTACACTTTTTGAAGAATCACCCTTAATAGCTATGGAATGTTATTACAATAGACCAGATTTTCTTTTTCACCGAAGTATTGTACAAGATCTTTTTCTCTGTGCCTGCAAAAAGGCACAGAGGTGCCAGCAACAAGTAAGTTTTTTACTTCCATATTCCTTAAGGAATGGAAGTATGGTGATGGCAAAAAAAATCGTCTTCGAGATTATTGCAGATTCTGATTCTACTACACTCAAAACATGAAAAAAAGTCGTTTTCCGAAAAGTGTCTGTGTGTCTGTCTGTAGATTTTTTTCTATGGCAAACGATCAACTGCCGCAAATTCAAACAGAATCAAATAATTTTTTGCATACAGCCCTGATTTGTAGAGTACTCAAGACCTATTGTTTTTGGTGAAGATCGGTTGAGGGAAAGGGGTAGTTTACCTGCAACGGTTTTTTTTTATCAAGGGAAATTTTTTTGTTTTGGCAAACGATAACAGCCGCAAATTCAAACAGAATCAAATAATGTTTCGCATACAGCCCTGAATTGTAGAGTTCTCAAGACCTATTGTTTTTGGTGAAGATCGGTTAAGCGAAAGGGGTAGTTTACCTGTAACGTTTTGTTTTAACAAGGGTATTTCCTATGGCAAACGATAACAGCCGCAAATTCAAACAGAATCAAAAGATTATTTGCATACAGCCCTAAATTGTAGAGTTCTCAAGACACTATTGTTTTTGGTGAAGATCGGTTAAGGGAAAGGGGTAGTTTACCTACAACGTTTTTTTTGACAAGGGTATTTTCTATGGCAAACGATAACAGCCGCAAATTCAAACAGAATCAAATAATTTTCTGCATACAGCCCTGATTTGTAGAGTACTCAAGACCTATTGTTTTTGGTGAAGATCAGTTGAGGGGAAGGGGTAGTTTACCTGCAACGTTTTTTTATCAAGCGTATTTTCTATGGCAAACGATAACAGCCGCAAATTCAAACAGAATCAAATAAGTTTTTGCATACGTCCCTGAATTGTAGAGGTCTCAAGGCCTTTAGATTTTGGTGAAGATCGGTTAAGGGGAAGGGGTAGTTTACCTGCAACCTTTTACGTTTTAACAAGAGTAAAGTACTTGAAAATTTATTTAAACTTTTTGAAACAATGGTAATTGTTGAAAATAAAATAATTTTGTTGCCAGGTAACAAAAATAAAGTCATTTTGATTATAAAATATAAATATTTACAACAAGAAAAGAATTTTCAGTTTTCAAAATTTAAATATATTTTTATAAAACAATGGGTTCTTCATTGAGGTGGGGACCATGTCACTCACTCCATCTCAAGCCTCTCCTATTTTGCAGAAAAAGAGGACCCTGTCAAGGCTGATACTTTGACGACAGTGACAGGGCTTTCCACCAAATTCAGCAGAGTGACAGGTAGGCCCAACTCTGATTGGCTCCTCAGATTTCCCCAGCGTTAGTAGGTTCTATGAAAATATTTTATTTAAAAAATGATTTTAAATATAAATCTTAGATATGTTTTATAAATCTCATGTTTTATGTTTTAACATGGGTAATTTTTTATATGACGAACCATAACTGCCGTAAATTCAAACAGAATCAAATAATTTTTTACATATGTGCCTGAGCTATAGAGAACTCAATGTCTGTTGATTTTGGTGAAGATCGGTTACGGGGAAAGGGCAGTTTACCTGAAACATTTTTTGTTGTAACATGAGTAAAGTACTTAATTTTGATAAAGTATCCTGATAAGATCTTAATAATCCACTGTAGAAACGTAGATGAAATATCTATAAATGAAGAGGCTAGTTGAACGGGCTGGGGGTAATTTTCTATAAATCAAAATTATGGGGGAGGGGATAATTTTTTTTTATATGTGTACTACGTTATTGGCAACAAAGAAGTATTTTTTTGTTAAAATTCCTTCCCTGGCTGTTTGGCTGAAAATGATTTTAAATATAAATCTTAGAATATGGAAGTCATGTATGGTTCTCCATACCGATTTTTTCCTTTAGTCTTGAACCTAAAAGCTCAGCTGCATCTTTAAGAAGATTCAAATCTCTTACAAAATTGTTCAGCTGTCTCTGTGTGAATAACTCTGGTCCATCAGATGTTTCAGGCATGAACTCATCTCACTATAATGACGATTCTCTACTGCCAGTGTATCTGAACTACACAAATTACTACTAGGTGGCGTACATACTGGAAGATTAGGACCACAGGGTACTGGTCAAATAGCAGATGGTAGGTCTGGATATGTAATTCTCTTCTTATTCTTGGCATTAAAACGCTTCACATTGCATGTACAAAAGTAACGGTCATTACTGTGGTCTCTAGGTTTACGAAAAATCATAATAATTCCTAAATGCAGAGCTTTCTTCTTTCCATTTGTCCAATTTCTTAGGTCTTCAACACAAACACTGCAAAATGTATGAGGAGCCTGATCTGCTAATTTGATTCCAAAGTATGCTTTTACCACAAATAAGATTATGTTCTGCCTTTGCTTTTTCACCACAAATATAACAAAACACATTTGGATTATTCAAACAACTCCTCCTTTCCATTGTTTTCAACTATACGGCATTTGAAATTTACAATAAAATACAGAATTAAAAGCACGTTTCTTACTTTAAACAACTAAATATTTAACAACTCCTATAACTGAATTCACATTCAAACAGTATTGTCAGTGCTGCCATCTGTCTAAAACTATTTTACTTCTCCTTTCAACCAGGTTCACTCCAACACATGACATGACACTCAGAGATACAAATAGATAGATTATGAAATTCCAAAGAAATGTCACGTGATGCAATAAAATGGACTTCATAATCAGCACATGGAAATTAATAAAAAAAGACTTCAAAACATTAAATGGTAAAATCATTTGTATACCTGTGATCAGTAAATAACAATAAACACTAAGTCATATTATGATGTTTTTTGCATCAAATATGTTAATTTACAAACACGTAATTAGATATTATTTGTTGGATCATTCTACTCTATCAGAAAGTCATTTAAATGTGTCACAACAAATGAAAGCAAAGCTCTTTTTTATATGCCTACTGACAGTAACTGTCAGAAACCACAACTTCTTAGTAGCCATAGTAACTGTTACTCTGGCTACTAAGAAGTTATTTTCTGCGAATCAATAGCATCAATTACACAGTTATTATCTGTATACACTAAGTTGGCGGCTGGCTCGGGTAATCCCCTGGCATTCATAACCGGCCCAGATGCCAACTTACAGATACAGATAATAATTGAATGGAAAAGGTAGGCCTATACTGCATTAAGAAAATTCAACAATAAATTAAAGATAACGGTGTCATAAAATTATTCTTTCTGTTACCAAAAAATACTCACTTCAATACATTCCTTGTCAATCGCATTGTTACCATAAACACAAACTCACTCAAACGTGTCAGTTTCAAATTATACCAAACATCAATAACATACAGCCTTTTGTCATTATGCCAACTGGTAGATCTGTCTAAGAGCTGAGCATCTAATGCTTTCCAAACTTTCAAAAAATTTTCTTCAAGAACTGATTCTGCTTGAGGCCACACACTTAATGATATTAAACTTTCCACAAGCTGATCATCTTTCAGGTCCTTATATTTAAATAAAAAACCATCGCTAAGATGTTTGAATCTACGATCTGACAATGATACCTTTAAATGTTCTGAAGCATATACACCAGCTTTTATGAAACTTGTCAAAGTTTCATCTGGCGTGGCATTACTCCAGTCAAATCTAGTGATAATAGCATTAAACTCTTCTTCACTGCAGTCATACTTTTTTTTAAATTCTACTTCATCAAATTTTAATATAGTGCGCGAATAAGCTGGATTTTTTTCGAGCACTGAATGATTGAAATCGTTTTCTATTTGATTAAACAATCGTCCCTTTTTAGTAGTTTCCTTCTCGTCTTCAGAATCTTCACTCTCATCATTTTCAACAGTAGTACTGCAAGTATGTCTAATACTTTTTACATTATAATTTGTTTTTAATGTACATAACCTAATGGTGGCTTTCGTATCTTTGAATGAACAACTACTAGCAAGAACTTTCCGAAAAATACTACTTGATTGAAACGATCTATTTTTAATATACTTTGTACATCTTAATACTCTTAACGATAACATTTTAACAAATATCCATAAAAATTACGAAACACCACTTCATAACCTCTTTTTCACATGTGCTGTAACTGCTGTTTAACCTAAACATATAACTGGGCGAACATTATCTTGTTGATATTTCAAAACATGATTCCCGTTTAACATTAAATTAAAATACTACTAATCTGTATTATTATAACAAGAAATTAAACAATCAACACTAATAAACTTGATACAAATAGCACGCTTTTTAAATCATGCTAAACAACTGTGCTCAGCCAATGTGCTCAGCATTCATAACATTATGGTTCGAAAATATCGTAAACTATACTTCAGGGAATGTAGTGAATAGTAAAAAAAATTATCCTTTGAACAGTAAAATTTTATTTCTGACATAACAACGGAGTAAAAGGATACGAAAAATATATTATTATAATAAATTGAACAACAATAAAAATACGCAATGCTTTTTGTAAGTTTAATGCATGTATAATATTTGTATAATGGATGTGAGTACCGGTACCTATGTTTAATATTCGTATCATTGGAGTAGGCAGAGGGGATTTTGGTGGTTGAAACCCTCCAAAATTTCGCGCCCCATAACATCGATGACAACAATACAATAATCCATTGATGAAAATGTAAAATCAATTTAAAAAAAAAAATCAAGAAATTGTCAATTTTGCAAAATTATGAAAATTTGAAATTGTGCACACTTATGCATCTCCGATGACAATGCAATAATTTATCGAAAATTAAGAAAATTGTTATAAACAATATATGTTATAAATAATATGTTACAGCTTTGAAATTTGGCACACTTATGTATCTCCGATGACAATACAATAATCCATTGAAAAAATTGTGAAAATTGTGAATTTTGCAAATTTGTGAAAATTTAAAATTTTGCACACTTATGTATCTCAGATGACAACAATACAATAATCCATTGATGAAAAATGTAAAATCAATTTTAATAAAAAAAAATCAAGAAAATTGTCAATTTTGCAAAATTATGAAAATTTGAAATTGTGCACACTTATGCATCTCCGATGACAATGCAACAATAATTTATCGAAAATTAAGAAAATTGTTATAAACAATATATGTTATAAAAAATATGTTATAAATAAAAATATTGTATACTTCATCTTTCACAGTTTTGAAAACATGCACAATTGTGCATCTCCGATGAATTGAAATTTATGGAATTGTTATAAATAAGTTTATCAATGATGTGTATTCATGATGTATGTTGGTATAACAATATTAATATAATATTCTTATCCATATATATTATATGTATGCGTGCGCGTAAGCATGTGTGTGTAAATATTCATATAAATCTTGTTGGTGTTTGTCGATAGCGCTTACCAAGTTCTCCACCAGATGGCGAGGCGATAGTCAGGCTAGGAGTCGGCGTGCTCGCAATTGAATATAACTCTCTGCATTTCAGTACAAACAGGCAATAGACGCATGCGAGGTACCTTTACCTTTATTCACCATACATTCAGTCGACTTATTATACTCGACCGATTGTTCCTATTATTATGTTTGTTAAGTGAAACAAAAGTGTATGCTAGTGTAATATTAACGTATTCTGAAAGATGCCTAACTCGCATGTTCGTGCACTTGTGTGGTGGTTACAAAGGACAGTTGTGCTTTAAGTACTTCTTTGTAAGAGCCGCTTCTTTGTAATGATGAAGGAGACGGCGACTCAAAAGAAGCGGCGATTGGAGAAGAAGCGACAACACTATCGGCTCAAGCGTTCGCAAGAAACGGCTGAAGTTAAACAAAGCGACTTGTAAATCGTAAAAAACGCGTGTCACAAGCTCGTGCTATTGAAACGACGACCAACACGCTTATCGTCTTGCTAAAGATCGAGAACGCAAATCGCAAGCTCGTGCTATTGAAACTAAAGACCAACGCGCTTATCGTCTTGCTAAAGATAGAGAACATACCTCTCAAGCTCGTGCTATTGAAACCGACAACCAGCGCGCCAATCGTCTTGCCAAAGATCGAGAATACACTTCTCAAGCTCGTATGATGGAAAATGACGATCAACGCGCTTCTCGACGCGAAAGAGATAGAGTATACACCTCTCAAGCACGACTCTATGTGACAGAACAAAAGCGGGATATACAGCAATGTCGCCGCGATGCTCGTGCTCAGCGTGCTGCTGATGCGCAACAGTTCCATAAGGAAATCAACAACTTCTGCGATAGGACATGTGATATCTGCACAAAGCAGTGTTACGCTAATCAAGTGGTAAAATATCATATGATTGCTGCCAAATCATATCTACCTCCGGAACTCACGAACAAAAATGTATTGGAAGTTTGCCATCGATGTCATTGTCATTTGAAAAACAATCGCAAGGCTAAACATCCATCAAAGGCGTACTGGAATAATATGGAGCCCGGTGACATTCCAAGTGAAATTAAAGTTCTCACTCAGTTTCAGCAAAAACTCTTGTCTCGCGTGATACCTTACGTTAAAATAGTCAAATTCGACGGCAGATATGGCCAATACGGATTCAAAGGCCAGGCCACGCTGTTCGCACTTGACATTTTCGAGGTAAGCGAGAAGCTGCCTTCTATGTTGCCTCGCGACAGTGATAATGCGGGAATGGTTGTAGTCACAGAGACTCGAAAATTTAAATATCTCTCGTGAATACACAATTTCACGCGAACGGGTGTATGCTGCGCTTAGCTGGCTCTTGGCAAACAATCCGCTTTATAAGGACGTGACAATCAACGAATTTGCAAGACTCGACCGACAAGACATGATTCATGTTGTTCCAGCTGAGCCATAACAGAAGCAAGCTTATTGCAATGAGGCTCATAGCAACGATAATTTTGCCAATGATGATCAGTTGCAAAGTGCATATATGCCAATTTGTGACGCTTCAAGGATTGTTCGCGCTTCCTGGCATCAGGGTCGGAGTGACATTTTCAATTCCGGTTACGCTGGTTCCCAGTGCTTTGCTATGGTCACAGCAAATATTATTAGAGCCACCATTCTTCCTCCTGGTCGTTGGACCACTAATATCTTGAACCAGAATATGATTGAAGCGGATGGTTTTTGTGCGCTAATTCACTTTGAGACTGAAACAAGAGGTGGGGAGGCGTTTCCAATACCTCCTGATGCCTACCTCCAACTACGCAATCTGGACGTAGTCAAGAACGATATTCTAATGCTTGACAATTCGTTCGAGCTCGTTTATGATGACAACTGGCTATGCCAGGGCAGCTTGATGGATCGCATGAATGATGGAATCATCGGCCGAACTTTGCAAATTGCTATTAGTCATTTGTTTGCAGAACATCAAGCTGGCGTTCTTGTTGTTGCGTCAAAGTCATTAGGCCTCATGCACTTCAATGACAAGTATTACTTTACCGACTCGCATGCTTGCGGCATCAAAGGTGCAAGCGCACGATGTGGTGACGGTAAAGGATGCATCATTGAATGCGACACGATTGAGGAATTTGTTCGCATTTGTCGACGCAACGTTCACTCGAAAAATGAACCTTTTGTGATTTACTTCATCGACGTGCGTGTGAAGGGCGTTGTCGTTCAGATGGATGAATGTTTGCGACAACATCAGCATGATATACCACAAGCAACTCGTGATGATCCCGTGGTTGATGTGCATCCTATGGTTGATACACATCCCACACCCGAAAAGCATTATTCATGTTCAGACATCAGTCATGGCTCCTATCGATGTCGCTCAGCCAGATGTTGACGAAGTATTAGATGATGCATTTGTTGATGGAGAAAATTTAAACGAAATTAAACGTAAGACGAAGGACAATATTGTTAACATAAATCACGAATTAAGAGCAGAAGAGTATTCGTGGTGGATGCTTTTTCCGCATGGAAACAATGGTTTGAAGGAGAACCGTGAAGTGATTATTACGCCATTCACTCGAATCCACTCACTCGAGTGATTATTACTTTCAATCGAGAATCCTTGGTCGCGATACACGGTTCCAGCGCAATGACTATCTCTTCTATGCGCTTTCTCAAAATTCAGTCCACTATTTCTGCTTGCTGCAACAAGGTAAGAGGACAAGAGGGAGCTGTCGAAGATCTTCACCTCTACATGCGAAACTTACGTGGGTCTGCAGCATACTGGCGAATGGCGCATAACGAATTGATAGCGCAAATTCGTTGCCTTGGACCACTAACTTGGTTCTTAACATTGAGCTGCAATGACATCAACTGGCCAGACATGCGAAGAGCTCTTTTGATTGCTGACAAACGATCGAATGAGGACCCAACAAATGTCAGTGTTGACGAATCGCAGCGTCTTATTGAACAATACCCGGTTGTAGTCAGCCGTCATTTCATGAGGAGATTTAATGCCTTCATGAAATATATTAATAACAACGCGAAGATTTTAGGTGGCAAAGTTAGAGATTACTGGTGGCGTGTGGAATTTCAAAATCGAGGCAGTCCGCACACCACATGGTTGTTTGGATTGAGAATGCACCTTCATTCGAGACCGAAGAAGGAATTGAACTCATCGATGCAGTAATCTCATGCCGACTCCCATCTGAATCTGAAGATCCTGATATGCACAATTTGGTTAAGCGCAATCAAACGCATCACCACACTCATACATGTTACAAAAACAACTGTCAAACATGTCGCTTCGCCTTTCCGCGTAAGCCGTGTCAGCACACTCACATTGTTGCTCAAACTTCAGACGAGTTCATAAGAAATGGCGGACGGTTCTGCATTCTGAAGCGACGAACTGAGAAAAAATGGATAAATAACTACTGCTCCACGATCCTTCAATTGTGGGATTGCAACATTGACATTCAGCCATGTGGAACGAACGAGGCAATCGCCCATTACGTTGCGAAATATATCGCAAAGTCTGAGCCCGTAAACTTGAATCAGGGTATTGCAGAGGCGATCAGACGAATTCGTCAAGAAGATTCAAATGTTCTCGCAAGTTGTTTAAAATATGCATGAGAATTATGAAGGAGCGTCAAATTTCTGCATGCGAATGTGTATTCCGGTTGTGTCACCTTCCATTCCGCGGAAGTTCGAGAAAGTGCGTATTCTTGAACACGCGTAAGCCTGAACAACGATATCACGTCCTGAAGTTTGACGGCAATCAGGCATCGGGAGTGTGCTCCAACATCTTTGAGCGATACGAGAAGCGCCCTACAAATCATTCAGAATACAGCTTCAAGGATATGAGTTTGATTGAGTTTGCAATGCAATTTGAGCCATACTACACCAACAAAGGCGACACTGAAGAAAGCCTTGATGAAGACGATGCGGAACAGTCACAACAAAGGCGAAAGCTCATTACTCTCACAGACAAATAAAAAATGGTTGTACGAGATTTCCCAGCGGTCGTACGAGTGCCATTCTTCATGATGCACACGGATCCCGAGAACTACTTCTGTAGCCTTCTTCTTCAATATCAGCCTTACGAATCTGAGAGTGCTCTGCTCGGAGAGTTTGATAATGCGCGAGATGCATTCCTTGCCCGTGAACAAGAATTGAAGGAGAAGAGCAAACACGAAGAGCGGAAGGAGGCTTTCCGCAAAATAGATCGCCAACTTGAGATCGCTTTCAACCAAGCTCATGCATTCGATATTCTGCAGCGATCCCAAGAGTTTGTTGAAGAAGAGCTCGAGGAAGAAATTCCCGACCAAGGTATGACTGATGAACATTTCCAATCGGCTTCTGCTGCGATGAACATCAAGCAGCGAGAGCTCTTTTCTGCAGTCACTCGCAGCATTCAGGAGCAGCTGAGCGGAAGCAAACAACGCCTCAGGCTGTTTGTGACTGGCGGAGCTGGAGTCGGCAAGACCTTCACTTTTAATGCACTGAAAAATCAAGTCAATCGCTGCTTCGGCAAAAATGCAGTGAAAGTTGCAGCTTTAACGGGTGTAGCTGCGAAACTAGTCGGTGGATCAACTCTACATACTATGCTCAAGTTACCGGTTCAAAAGGATGGCTTCATTGTCTCCAACATGCCGATGTTGACGGGAAATTATTTAAAGATTATGCGAAAGCAGTGGAAGGATATTGAATACATCTTCATTGATGAAATTTCGATGGTCCCTTACGAGATGCTTTGCGTGATCGACTAGCGATTAAGACAGCTCAAGAATAAGGATGATGAAGTATTTGGAGGTCTCAACATCATGCTGTTTGGTGACTTGATGCAGCTTCCACCCGTTAAAGGAGCTCGGGTTTTTGAACAACCAGTACGATTCTTGGCAGCACCACACCTCTGGCGCTACTTCAGATTGGTTGAGCTTACCGAGAGCTATGCGCCAGCAGGGCGACACGTGTTTTGCCGATCTGCTCAATGCTCTTCGAATTGGTGAGCTCAAGGGTCCCCACTTTTACTTGCTGCTGTCGAAGACGTTGGTGGATGCAACAGGCGAATTCGCCTTGAACAAGACGATTCGCATCTATCCATTGAGAGCGCAAGTAGATGCCCACAATAATGCTGTTCTTGAGTACTACCGATCACAGAGAGAGAGAATATACAAAATAAAGGCGCAAGATCATGTAGCCGATGCTACGCGCAATGTCGAAAATGTCAACTTGGACAATATCATCCCAGCCGACATCAACAAGACTAGGGGCTTGCCCAAGGAATTGGAGATATTTATCGGTGCAAAAGTAATGTTACGATCCAACATCAATGTCGAGAAGAGTCTTGTGAATGGCGCAATTGGCAATATCACCGAGATAATTTGGCCGTATTTCCGTCGGGACCAGATATACGACACAGATCCCTCTGTTCGCATAGACTTCGGTAGGGATGGCATTCATCTGATTGAACCTCAATCTATTCAGTTTCCTGCTAAATTCAACTATGGAACGATCGAGAGACGAATGCTACCCATTGTCTTGTGTTGGGCTTGCACAGGTCATAAGATGCAAGGCTGCACCGTCGATTATGCAGTCGTGTACATTGGAAAATGCTTATTCCAAAAGGGACAAGCATACGTCGCTTTAAGTAGAGTGAGATCGCTGGATGGAGTGTGAATCGTGGATATGGAGTGCAGTAATCTCTCGGGAAAGATACCCTGCAACGAAAAAGCCATTGAGGAGATGGAGAGACTGCGAAAATATAATCCTCCAGATGATCCTCAACCAAGTTGAAGGAATTGTACTCGGAAGTAATTTCGAGAGATTGTTTAAAACTCTCTCTCTCTCTCTCTCTCTCTCTCTCTCTCTCTCTCTCGATATCATTTATCATGTTTACGATGTTGTATTATGTTAAATTCAGCCTCTCGGCTATATGTCAGTTAAATCTACAACAACATTTATATTTATAGTGCTTACTTTAAGCTATTGACGGGTTACGCCCCTTATTATATATATGTTATGTTACTAAATTATAATTACTCTGCTCTTTAATCTTGCTCTTGTTTATAACTGATGTACTATTGCGCTACTCATTCTATGTAATTATGTTAAATTTTGTATACTTATGCATTAGCCCTATGGGGTAAATCCCCACGGGTAAATATATAGTCTATCTATCTATCTATCTCTCTCTCTCGTTCCAGCACTCCAGAACATATTTGTCGAGCACATTTGCTGGACTCAGAGACTAAAAATGATAAAATAATATATAGTTAAAACACATTTAAAAAAAAAGTTTTTCTAATGGACTAAAAATATCAAAATAATTATATTTTGGAAATACTTAAAACACCTGATACCAAATATCAGCTACAATGAAAAACGTGGCGCGCATTTCAGAAAATATGATCGTTACTCATATCATAAGGTTTAATGGAATTCAGTAATTGTTTCTCTAATAATATATTTAGAGGTATGCGTTTGAAAATAGAAGTCATTCATGAAAATACTTGAATACATGGTAATACTTGAAACAACTGAGACCAAATAACAGCTAATACAATGAAAAACGTGGGGCGCATACCTCTTAATATACTATTAGAGAAGCAATTACTGGAGTGCGCCCCAAGTTTTTCATTGTATTAGCTGTTATTTGGTCTCAGTTGTTTCAAGTATGTATTCAAGTATTTTCATGAATGACTTCTATTTTCAAACTCATACCTCTGAATATATTATTAGAGAAACAATTACTGAATTCCATTAAACCTTATGATATGAGTAACGATCATATTTTCTGAAATGCGCGCCACGTTTTTCATTGTAGCTGATATTTGGTCTCAGGTGTTTTAAGTATTTCCAAAATATAATTATTTTGATATTTTTAGTCCATTAGAAAAACTTTATTTTTTTTATTTTTTTTAACTATATATTTTTAATTTGTTTTGTTCTCAACATTTTGACATCCTTCTTGTCTTAGAAGTCGAAACATGAAGGATAAAACAAACTACAATTCAGTTGCATACAGTGAAAATGGTCATACACTGGACTGTCGAAAAGTTGAAGCACATTGCAACATTACAATAGTTAAATAAGTATGAGGGCGGGGTAGCCTCGAATGTATAAAAATTTAAAGGGATTATGGACATAGGTGTGCACAGGGCGATTACAATGGGGGGGGGGACCACTATACCAGAGGATATGGTAAGTAAAATGGTCTATAAAATTAACATTAAAAAAAGAAAAGAAACTGGTTTAATTAATAACATATATCATTATCTAATTTTTGTTACCTAAACAACAACAATAAGAAGAAGAAATGGAATAAACAAAAGCCTTAAATAATATTTTATTGAAACATATGTAACAGTTTGCAGCGGGGGTTTTCACTACACCCCTGTTTAGACTGAAATCACCCTTACGAGTACTTTTATATTACAGTACTGTATTTTTTTATAACATCATTTTTTCACTGTCTTTCTCTCATCTTTTTTTTTTTTTTTTTTTTTTTTTTTTTTTTTTTTTTTTTTTTTTACTAATGGGGGACCAATGGTGTCCCTCTGGTTCTTCCCGTGCGTACACCTATGATTATGGATGCACCCTACCGTAGTGTTAAACTCTTGTGTTATCCAAATAATTTCTGATAAAAATGTTAAGCAGTTTCTTGGCTACATGAAAACAATATTAATTTTTACACCAGTTACAAAATGCTGGACCTTTACAGTTAGCTACTACTCTTAAAAGCAATAGAAATGTATTTAATCAATACATAATTAATTATATTGCAGACAGAAAAGGCAATACAGTGTTAAGATTGAATCTATCTATTTGTACTGAATGCAACAGAATTGATGTGGAGCTGATTTATCATTTAACCTGAATATTTAATGCAAGAACAGGTAAGTGGGGCAATTGCATTGCTCACTTTATTCATGGAGAAAATAATCTATGGAAGCTTGATAATTATGCAGGTGGTGTTGATTCTTTAATAATAAACTTAAATGATGAGTCATTAACATTAGAACCGGATGTGGTATACAGAGATTGGTCCCCTATAAAAAAATCGATTTTACTTTCATCTAAGTAAATTTATCATTTACTAATTCTATTCTATATTATGGTAACAAGTTTAATATAATGTTAATCGGTTAAAAATATTTGAACTTTTTCTTTATACGTTTCATTCTGACCTGAAGGTACTATAAATATAGAACTGATTTAAGTAAAAATAATTCCAATCAGGACATCAAAAAGAACAGCCTAAGATGGCAGAGATGTACCATATCTATCGAAATACTGAAAGAAACCATTCAAGGAAAATCAGCAAGTCTCGGTGCTGGACTCAATTAAAAAACAAGACATATGACAAATGCATGAAGATCACACACACACACACGCGCGCGCGCGCGCACGCATCTTACATGTTTGAAAAATGTTCAAAACATTTTTTAATATCTTTTGCATGAATTTTTTTACAAACCCAGTATATGCAGAAGACACATGGGTTATCAAGGAAAAGATGGTGTGATCAGCTGTAGTGACTCAGTGAGGACAGAACAAATCTGAAATGGTTTAGTCTGTGAAGTTGATGATGATAACCAGTATACCATGAAGAAGGAAGTGAAATCTCATGAAAGTCCCATTAACTTGCTTTACGAAAAGTATATACAGTTGCATTTTAGAAATACATTGTTTACAAGCAATAGGTTAAAAAAAACAATGATTTAGTACTAAGTGTTATAATTGAAATTATTGTATTAGAACTTGTAATAAACTAGAAATGATTTCACTCATATTTTCAACAGCATTCTTCATACAAATTGGTAAAATGTAGCTAAGCCACAAGAATGTAGAAGGTCTCAGTTATTGAAAAAGACAAAAAGAATTGATGTGGTCCAGAGATCTGTGTGTGTAGACTGACAAGTATCAAGACTAACTATTCTATTTCACAGACAGATCTATCCTTTAAGTAATTATAAATATCTTGTTGATTCATCCTCTTTGTTCACTTTTACTAATATTATTATATATAAAAAACTTGTGGAAGAGGCACAACACCTTGAAACGTTTGTGAAAGTGAGAACAAAAGTAAGTTCATTTGTGAAAGTTTTTTATATATAATAATTTAAGTAATTGCCTAATAATGAATCATTTTGTCTTTAATGATGCATAAAAACTCGAATCTGAGTCATTTCTTCATACATGATCGGATCTTGAGTCATACTACTTTGCTATTTCTGTTCATATCACACCAAAATAGCAATATAAAAGAATGCCCTAAGACAAAATGTTCCTGTCAGTAACTGTGTTGTACAATATGGCAAAATTTATTGTGCTTAAATATTTGTTTTGAGTATTATGTTTTAATTTCTAAAGAATTTATTTTAATTTTTTGGGAGGGGGAGGGTTATTGGATGGGGAAGACTTTATTGTAAATTATGGGCTTGTTTGTAACACTGTGGGCAAGGTTTACAGTGTAAACAGAGGTGTGTCAAGACTTTGTGGTCTGTCTCAGTTGAGTCAATGAGGATTCCTCATCATAGTAGGGACAAAATATTTGGTTTTAAGAGAAATAAAATGACATGCGTTAAACTGAAAAACAGTGTTGCTATGGTTAATTGTTGCTGCTGGCTACTGTTGGGCTTTTGATTAGTTTTTGATTCAGTTTATTGGTGTTATTGTAATCAGATGTGCTGCATAAATTTGTTCTTTGAGTAGGCCTATTTCCAATGTTCAGTGTCTTAAAAATTGTGTCATGTTCTGTACAGATTTGTGTTTGTTCTGGTATTGGTTCGTTTTGGGTTTTATGCTTATATATTTATAGGGTCTCCCCATCTGTAATTTACATAATTTACATTATAGTGTGGTATATTTACTTTATGTGGTATATGTCTTATTACTGTCATGTTGCTGATGCTTGGGAATTCATTTCCTATATTTATTCTGTAACCGAGGGGACGGAGAGGTGTGGGACGTCCGAGGAAGGGCTGGAGTGTCCAGGTCTAATCTTTGCCTATTTGAGACCAGAACAAACCATTCTTGGTTTAATCCTTGAAGAAGATGATGATATTTATTCTGTATGTGGCTAATTTTGACTTATAAATGTTAGTTTTTATATGGATTAAGTGTTCAAAATACAGTTTTTTAAATTATTTTTTTCAGTCAGCTTCTGTGAAAACTTGTTGGAGTCTTTGCATTCTATTTTGTATATTCCATTGTTAAAATATCATCTTTGTTGTATGAGTTATTTAGTATCTGTATATTGTTTTGTTTGTCTTGTAAACTACTTTTATATCTGTATTTTTAATAAAGACTGTATGTTTTTTCATGATGTTTATGTATGTGAATGTAGCTTTTTGTGTTGTTATTATTATTAATGAACTATATACAATAATACTGACACAGAACACAAATTATTATTGTTAAAAATGCCTAACTTACTGCCTAAACTAGCTTTCGCTTGTAAGAGCTTTGTCAGAGGCTGCTGCCAGGAGCACTATCTGTACTGCTTTTGGTGACGGCACTGTCTTTCAAAATCGTTGTTGGGTGTGTGTGTGTGTGTGTTGTGTAATATGTTCAAATAGTATATGTGATTTAAGTTGTAACTGTTTGTTTAGGATGCTGTTTCTATGCATTTTTGTGTGTTTGTATATTTCTAGTTGTTCAAGAGTATCTAGTTTTCAGCATTTTGTGTGTACGGTACATGTAGAATTTTCATGTTGCTGTTTCTGTTTATGTTTGTGCAACATTAATATTATATTATGTAGTAACTAGCTGGATACCCGTGCTTCACTACAGTGATTATCAGAAAAAAACGGAATGTGAAATCAGAAAAAAGAAATAGGTTATTTGTGAAGCTTAGATACTGGTATTTTGAAACTAAGAGAAACTATTTAAGCTCGATTAATTTGAAGATGATCAACCTTGAAAATGATCAATTTGATCAAGCTAGATCAATAAACTATTAAAGCTTGAAAATTAATGAGTTATCAACAATGACGCCGTATTAAAGTAGGCGTTAAAGTTTTCAAAACCCTTTCTTAGCGAGCACCTAGAAGCCAAGAGGAACATACGTGCAGAATTTCAAGTTTGTAGGCTTTATAGTCATGGAGATTTCGTGATGAGTGAGTGTATGAATAAGTCAGTGGTATTTCGCTTTTATATATATGGATATAGATAGGCTTACATATAGGTGCTGTGTTTTACCAGCATTGAACCATTTGTAGTACAATCGAAACAGGATTTATTTGGTTTGCTTGAACGTTTTTTCATATGCAACTGGCCAAAGAGTGTCTCCGTACCCTGTTCGGAATATATGTGCCGAACTTAGAACTCAAAATAAACCCTCAACGCCACATAGCAAGGAATAGAAGGACAGGTTGAACTGTGTCGTGACTCACGATTATTTTTGCGCCTCCTCGTGGTTATAGGTTAGATAAAAAAATACTCTTTACTAACTCCCCAAAAGCCTAAAGCAAAGTAAAAAAATAAACATTAGACTTCCAGGAAGCGTGTAGTTGAAAAAAAGCTGCATTATCGGTATCACGGTTTTTAGCGATTTTTCGCGGATAGGCGTTAAAGTTTTCAAAAACCTTTCTTAGCAAGCACCTAGAAGCCAAGAGGAACATACATGCCGAATTTCAAGTTTGTAGACTTTATAGTTATAGAGATTTTGTGATGAGTGAGTGTATGAATAAGTCAGTGGTATTTCGCTTTTATATATATATTGCAACAAAACACAGGATGATGATCTATGAATAAGAATATCAGAGCATGGATGACGGACATTAACATGTTTTAAATAGATTTATGCAATTTTTGTCAATTAGATATAAGTTTTGAATTTAGTGATGGATAAGGACTTGTGTTATACCAAATTCTTTGTAAATTTTTGTTCTATAATATCATGTACTTTGTTTGTGATTATGTGCGCGCGTTCGTGTGTGGTGAACCTTCGTTGTTATATCTTCCGTGTGAGTTAACCGATCGGCGTGAGACTTGGACTGTGAATTAGTTATGAAAATAGCTACATTTTCTATATACTCTGTTGTTCTCAGTGATTTTTTAAATGTGGTTTTTTAGTAATTGAAAATCAACTTTTCACGCTTATGAATTGAAGAGTAATAAAATTTCTAGATAAAATCTAAGCAGGATCTCGCAGACTTATACAAAGATTCACCTGCAACGTGTCTATCTTTTGTCCAGTCTAGCATGTAGACAGTCGATTGACCAATCAGAAGCCCCTAATTTCAGTCAGATCCGTCTGTTGTCATGTGTACTTCGAGGCAGTTCATCGGAAGCCGTTGCTTAGTGAACGTGTGTTCTTCGTCAAGAGTTTTTCTTGTTCGAACTGGTTAATCTACAGTAACTCTAAATCTTGGGACTCTTTTCGAGTTGTTCGACTAGAACCAAGCGGGTGAACCACATATATATTATATTAAGTGCTATTACGTGTTAGTAGAAGATTTCCGCTTAGGGAGATTTATCTACCATGGTAAATCCTTATTAACGAGGGACACATCAAGAATAGCCGGAAGGTGTAAGCATTATACACCACTAAAAAAATTATCACTCATTATCACTCTGAGAATTAATAATTAATAATACCCAATTCCGAGTGATAAAACTATCGATTTGGAAAGTGACAATTTGTGCGTAAAAGCAGTATCAGTGTTATCAGTGTTTGGCGAACCCCCAGCGCGGAGAGAGAGTGTGAGAGCGGAGAGCGGCGGTCATTGCAGAGAGAAGAGCAAGCGGTGGAGCTAGTGACGTCACACCTAGTGTAAAGGAATTCTACATCCAAGTAAAATTCACCAAAACTGAACTATATAAACTTTTCTATAATAAATAAAATACTATACATGACATTTTGTGTAATTTTAATATATCGTATAAACAGTTATTTATATATTATTACGGAACGTTGTAACGTAACAAAATAATAGTTACATATAAATAATATAACACGTCGAAGAAGAGAATACCACGAACATATTTCATCAAACATGAGAAGGAATAACGGAAGTATAAAAGCCAAATGTGTATCTATATATGAATAATGTCAAAGCAAGCCAACGAAGAAGAAAGAAGAACCATAATAAAAGTATCATCAAAGTGACAGGAGGAAAAGAGAAGATAAAGGATCAAAGTAATATGTTAGCAACATAGGCCCAATAGATCATAATAGTGAGGGGACATATTAATTATTATCATAATAGTGAGGGGATATATTAAATATTATCACAAAAGTGATGGGACATATTGACTAAGGAAAATAAACTATCATAATAGTGAGTGAACATAATATGTAAACAAGACAAATGTGAATTGTGACAAATAACGATGAATATGATGTAAATAATTATGTTATGAATATGATATGAGTTATCACACATAGTGAGGGAACAAAAGATACCCGTAAGTGATAAAAAATTAAAAAAGAAGAAGAAGAAGAAGAAGAAGAAGAAGAAGAAGAAGAAGAAGAAGAAGAAGAAGAAGAAGAAGAAGAAGAAGAAGAAGAAATGTATCATGAAAAATGAAGAATATGTAACAAGAATAAGACACCAGCATTCCCAAAGTAAGGAAGGCACCACGACCAGAAAAAGTAATAAGATAAGTGTAATGACTACCAGATTAATAGTTATAAAATTATCCAACAAGAAAGGATAATGAAACCAATACGATAAGAATCAAGTGTTGAAAACTTAATAAGTAGCCACAGACAATAATAGTGAATACCTTATATGAGTGCAACGATACATAATATAATAACATTAAGACCACCAATATATTGAAATTGAAAAGAGAAATAATTGCTCAAAAGACCAATGAAACAAAATACAAAATCCTTGATATGAAATATGCCTGAATGTCAGAGTAACACAGGACAAAATGTAAATAAATATAATAACTAATGTGTTGTAAACAAGACAATTTGTTATAGAAAGACGAAACCATGTATACAAACCAAGATACAAACCCAAAAAGTGTGTAACATAAATAAGTAAAGATTAAGTATTGTTGTATAAACAGATAGTATAAAATGTGTACAAAATATGTAGAACATTGTAATAGACAATAGTAATAACATGTTATAATAAGATTACAGTATTTAGGCAGAATGTTGAACAAAATAGGATGCATATTGTTGTCAAATCAGTAACATATAACCTCATCTGAGCAGGACCTACAACATAAAATCACACATAATAATTAGATAAAGTAATTAAAAGTAATTATTCAAAGCAGAAACCAAATAAGGACAAATGTATAAGACAATGAATACGGTATAAGCTGAAGAACATCACTATATAAGTCAAATTATTGATACAAACAATAGCCAAATCAGACAAAACACCAAGTGACCACAGAGTTACACAAAATACACTAGTAAAACTTGTTAATAGAGAGGAAAATAGGTTACCAGTAGTAAGAAGAATACTCAATTCATCTATGGGTATACTTAACAATCATTAGATGAGTAAATTAATAAAAATTAAATAATAAACCAATATACTTGACCAGTAGGACTAGATGCAAATAACCATTTTACTGAAATTTAAAGATAGTTAAACCAACGAAAAGTTAGTAAATACACTAGACAGACAATGTACAATGTCTAGGTACATTTTAATAAATAATTATACATGTAATAAACACTAACAATGACTAAATAAGAGTGTCAAAATAACAAAATTATAGCATGGTGTATTTAAACAATGCTATATGATTACATGAGACTCCAGTTACTGGAATAAAGTATCAACAAAGGTGTAAAAAGGTGTTAATTACCATTTGAATACCGGAAGGGTATATTAGGATAAGACATAATGTTAAAATAAGCAAATACAAATGCTAGGACATATATGGCTTGGATGCCAAGAATGCATTTTGATAAAATTATAGATATCTTAATATTTCGTATTAACTAGTGAGAGATATGGACTCTAAACACTCAATTATAAATATTAGAATAAGATTAGACCGAAATATAGTGGAAAAGACTTATTTTTTATTAAGAACCACTATAAGTGAATTGTGTGAAGTGAATTAAATTGTTTATGAACGGATTTGTAGCTTGTTTGGACTTAATAGAAAGACCCAAGTATCCTCAAAACAATGAGACCATTCATTTATTGATCAGACAAACCATAAGAAAGTTATGTATAATATAAGATTCTCTATCATTTCCGAAAAGGAATGAACGCGTCACAGTATAATCACCGACCCAAAAACGGACGCCAAAATTAAAAGTTTTAATGTTACTAAGGCATTTGGGGTTGAGAGTAAAGACTTTTCAACCAATGAGATGACCTGATTTTACTAGATGCCAGAGACAACTTCGACGAGAAGGGTTAATGGTATTGTAACCATCAAGGCGAGCGGAGCATGCGGCAGTCAGCAACAAGATTTTTCAAATTTGTGCGCGTCACCCAGTATATCTCAGTAAACTAACCTAAACAGAGTAGCTAACCTTTTACGTGTGACAGTGCGACGAGTGATTGTGAGAAATAATTAACATCGCTAGTGTATAATAAGGGCGATGAGAAGTGTTAATTACAGGGAGTACTATTTATTAACGATATTTTAAAAAATGAAATATAATAATTACCGATTGGTAAACATTATATCGGAACTACTCTAGTTAAGTACGCACTGTACATGGCTAAACTAGTAAATGATTGTAAATTGACAGGCACATGAGTAAAATTTCTCGATTGATTAATTATGTTGGTTAAATAAAATATTTTTTAATATTTTAAAGAAAGTAATACGTTGAGTCAAAATAATATCAAATATCGAGAATAACAAGAATAAATATAGACGCTTACTTGACTACCTCTAACGTTAAACCAAGTCACTTGTAAAATAACCTCTGAGAACTACCATTGTCTTTAATAAACAATCCTATCATTCTAAATATGTGTTGAATATGTGTTGAATATAGTTTTAAGACTTATATACTATGAATTAAAATATTTTAATAACTCACTCTGAACTACAGGTAGAGTTAACCTATAAAGAACTAATGTTCAATGTCAACAAAGAGTCATATTGTAAATTTATAATCCTTTTGTAGAGACTCAAGTAATAAGAATTTATCTAATCAATAAGATACCTTTCATTGGTAATAATTAACCAAATAATATTATTTTTAATATGCAGCGTTAATGAACACGTATTACACCTGTCTGAATAACTGACGACTGTACGCCAGTTGTACCATGATACGATAGTTTTGATATTGTATTTGAGGTTAAATATTTTTGATTTTTAATTATTCTATATAAAGTAATATTGTTCAGTATTAACATCTTTGTAACTTGTATCATGACAATTAAAAGAACTCATGAACTTTGGTAATAATAACCAAAATTAACCAAATAAGGTTTACAATAATATAGTATATCGTATCAGTGTTACCAGCCCTGAGCTAAAAGATTCTCATCAAATAAGTAACTTTTTTGTTGTTTAAAAAATTATTCATTGTTTTAAAAGGAATTCAACTTAAATCAATTTGATGTTAATAAAGTAATAGTTATCTCACTTGTGAATCAGTTGTATTTATTTTTCTTACAATAGGCACAAGGAAAGTTCATTCAAGGAGCAATTGTTTCCCAAGGTGGCAGCATTGTAATCGAGCGGCCCGTGTTTAAATATTTAATTCAATATTAAATACAATTATCATTTTATTTACTGTCTGCATACTAATGTCAAAGTGATATATTTTGTGAATTATGTTATGACTTTTCAGTAATATAGAGCCTATGTGAGGAGATTGAGGACGTTCACCGATGGTAAGTGGGAAGGTAAACATATCAGAGAGCATCAAGATTACAGTCCTTTTAAACCACAACAACTAATTCTAAATCTTAAGAACCCATAAACATTTAAAAAAAAAACACGTATATAAACATTATAATAATTATATTACAACGTGGCAACCATCGCGGTGCGACTAACGACAAACAACAAGAATAGCAACTGCTTATTATTTTAATTATATTACAACGCGACGAACCCAAGGCGGGGCTTGACTAAATAAAGAATCAGTAAAACACATAATAAATAACGTCGTTGTAAAATATACATTACAACGTTTATACGGTTACTATTGATAGTGTTGATATTTAATGAAACTGTGTTGTTAATAAATCATTCTGCTCTATGTGTATTTGTTTTGTCAGTTGATACTGATAATTGCGTGTTTATTCCTCATATTCTTTTTAATTTTATATTTAATTTTAGGTATGAATCTTCTTTATTGTTTAATTTTCAAATTAACTGAAGAGAATGCTTCAGTTTGTCTGCTTCAAATATTTGAATATAGCGGTTGTATCGTCCCAAAACAATTTCTCAGTGACTACATTCAATTTCCATCTTAAACGTATTCGTTGAGGTTAATTTCGTTTTCGTATTTTCTGTTATTCTTGATCTTCGTGAGTATAGAGCGAATCCTGATTGTACCTTACGTTCGAGAAATAAAACACATGGAAATGATATTGGTAATTATAATGTTTAATCTTTGAAATTTTTTATTCAGGTTTAGTCATGGATGTTAATATAACTGGATGCCCGACAGGGCGCTCTCTAGTGAAGCAAATCTGAGATTTAAAGTGGGAATAAAAGGTAAACAGACGTGGAGTTAGGTTGATTTGTGCGGACCTTTTGGAGTGCTTGCTTGACTTATGACTTGGAAAAGAAGATAAAATGCCTGACTCTTGTTGTGCTGTAGGTTGCACAAATCGACGGAAAAAAGAAGAGAACTTCCAGTTTTTTGCGTAAGTGGCATGTTTTGTTTTGCAGCGATTTTTGGTCATCCATCTCCTTATAACCAATAAATATGTTCATGCTGAATCTTTTCGTTTATTTCAGATTTCCTTTGAATGATAAAGAAAGGCTGAATGCTTGGGTGGATGTAGTTTGAAGAGAGAACTTCAAACCCACAAAATACAGCAGACTCTGCAGAGAACATTTCCTCGCAGAATGCTATGAGATTAGGCCAAATATAAACGTGCCTTATTTAAAGAAGGATGCAGTACCATCTGTATTTAAAGGTTTCCCTCCTCATCTTCTAAAGCCACCACCTAGAGAAAGGTCGAGGAAACGAAGAGAACCAACCAGTTGTACCACTGATGTTGAATATATGTAGAGGAGCCTCCTGTTAAAAAGGCAAGAACTAGTCCATAATTTCCAGCTCGTGTGTCTAGTCCAACAAAAGCTGTCCTCAGAAATAAAATCAAGGTACTGAAGCAAAAACTAAGAAGAAAGGTGAAAAAATATCAAGTTTGAAACAGCTTCTTGATAAACTGACAAAAAGGGGTCTTCTTGACATCGATCTCAAACAAATAATTGAACACCATTTTGATGGAACCTTGAGAGATTTGTTAAAAAATGAACTTATAAATCAGAGATGTGCTTTCAAAGGGCGCCGATACAGCAGGGAACTGAAGCAGTTTGCCTTCACCTTAATGTATTACTCGCCTAAGCCATATAGATTTTGCAGGTAATAATTCCATCATACAGAATATGTTTGATTTTTATGTATATTCTGCTAAGATCTAGTCCTAATGATTTTTTTTTACATTATCACTAAGCTTAATTATGTAGTTCCTTATTATTTCATATCCAAACTGTTCCTGCCACATCCAACTTCTGTAAGAAACTGGACTTTATCTACAGATGCAGAGCCAGGTTTTCTGACAGATGTCTTCACAGAGTTGAGGAAGCTGCCATTGGATGACCGTGACTGCAACCTGGTCCTTGACATTATGTCAATAAGAAAGCAGATCATAAGGGATGTAAAGAATAATAAATACATAGGATTTTGTGATTATGGCAATGAACTGAGACTTGAAGGATCTGAAGCAACAGCTTCAGAAGTGCTTGTGTTTATGCTTGTGGCATTAAAAGGAAAGTGGAAGTGGTTACTTTTTTGTTAATAAGGTTAATGCTACCATTCAGGCACAGTTAGTACGAACAGCATTAACTTTAGCTAGTGGTGCAGGAGTACGGGTTTGGAGTGTCACTTGTGATGGTACTGCTACAAACTGTGATACTCTGCGTCAGTTGGGTTGTGATCTTTTCAAGAGGAACTGTCATGATATAAAGCCCTTCTTCAAGCATTCCACCCACCGAAGATTGTAATGTGTGGTTTGTACCTGATGCATGTCACAACTTGAAACTTGCAAGGAATGCATTGGGTACATATGGAAGTTTTGTTTCTCCCAGTGGTAAAATTATGTGGTGCTATTTTCAGCATTTGGTTAACATTCAAGACCAGTTATCATTGAAAATTGCTAACAAACTTGGTCACAAACATATTGAGTGGAAAAAGAACATTATGAATGTCAAACTTGCTGCTCAAACTTTTAGTGCATCTGTAGCAAATGCCATTGAATTTCTTTCAGACTGTGGTGTGGATGAATTTGAAGATAGTAAAGAAACAGTTGTGTTTACTAGAATGATGGATAGAATTCTTGACTTTTTGAATTCGAGAAGTCCATTTGGTAGAGGTTTCAAGGCACCTCTTACAGTGAGTAATATGGGATACTTGGAGAAAATTATGATTTAGAACATAAATTATTTTAATTGTCTTGTTGATACATCCTCTTCATTCCTTCATTCACTTTTTTTTTTGGCACAGATATTATGATGACATTTTACTCCTATACAACGGCGACAAAAGACAATTGAAAATTTCCACAAATACATTAACACTATACACCAAAAATTAAAATTCACACTAGATTTAGAACAAAACAATAGCATAAACTTCCTGGACCTTACAATTACCAAAACAAACAACACACACACATACAAAGTATACAGAAAACCCACCACAACAGACATGGTCATACATAACTCATCCAACCACCCAACTCAACACAAACATGCAGCTTTCAACTACATGCTCCATAGGCTCACTTCAATACCCCAAAACACACATGACTACCAAGAAGAACTCAACACAATCAAATATATAGCAGTCAAAAATGGATACAATCCCGATTTAATCAACAAACTACACAAACGCATCCTAAACACAAAAAGTAAAACACATAAAACCAACAGCACACAACCCAGTAAATACATCACACTCACATACTACAATTCCAACACACACAAAATTGCTAACACATTCAGGAAACACAATTATAAAGTAGCCTACAGAACTAACAACACCATCAGGAAACACATAAATAATACTAACAAAGACACAGACACATACAGCAAAACTAGTGTTTATAAATTAAACTGCAGTGATTATAACCAGTTCTACATCGGCCAGACGGGAAGATCTTTTTCCTCAAGGTACTCTGAACATTTAAAAGCCCTCACCACAAACTACATACACTCTACATTCGCCACACATTTACAAAATGAAAACCACAGTTACACAAACATAGAACACAACATGGAAATATTACACTACTTACCTAAAAGTAGAAAACTAAACACAGCAGAACAATATGAAATATACAGACATCACACACTACAACCAAACAACATATTAAATGACCAATTACACTATAGATCACATATACTTTTTGATATACTTGTTCAAACACACACTTTGAATCCCAGCGCCAATTCCCTCCCACCAGCAACCCCCACCACACACACGTACAACCCATAACGGTTACTTTGTACAGAAAGTTTGTGTATATATATAATAAATTATTTGTTTCAACTGAGGGATTTGTTTGGTACATTGCTATGCCATTCTGGTAGGAAGACATTTTTGATAGGTTTAGCTGTATCTGTGAAATCAGTATTTGATGTTGCAAAACAGTTGCAAAGAGCACCAACATCAGTTAAGTATATGTTGCTGTATAAGTTCAGCCAAGACCATTTGGAGATATTTTTTTCAGTTGTTAGGCAGAGGTCAGGTTGCAATAATAATCCAAATGTTTTACAATTTGTATGTGCGATGAAACAAATTTTGCAGAAAAACTCGATTACTTGCTCTCCATTTCCAAATTGTCAAGCTCTTAATAGTGATTCTGTGGGTTCTGTATTTGAACTTAGGTGGAATAGACGATGTTTGCCACTTCTTTCTGCAGAAAGCTATGCTAACGCTACTCAGTCAAAACAGTATTTAGACCTGTGTACTACTGCTGTAGAAAAAGTGATGAATCCAAAATTGACTGAAGTTAAAGATAATATCTTATTTTACATGTGTGGATATGTTGTGAGGAAGTTATTATGTAGTATTGCTTGTTCCAATTGTGGTAGCATGTTGTTAGAGGAAGAAACAGATCACAGTTATTGCCATAAACATTCTTATTCAGTACTCACTGACAATAATAATAATGGTGGTCTGTTACATGCATCAGCTAGTGTTTTCAAGGTAGTATCTGCCACAGAAAAAGAATTTCAGCTTTTAAAGACCTTGAGGAATAGTAGCATTCCATTTTTGAACAAAATAATGTAACTAGTAAATTTGCACTAGATGTAAAGGTATTTCCCAATTCCACCAATTGTCCAGATGTGGAAATAGGGTTTGATGTCCCTCATAAACTTCAATTAATCGAGCTGTCAGTGAAAGATATTTAAAAATCAGATTGCTTTCATTTGGAAAAATTTGTACCGAAGACATTATAAAACCTGTTAGCAATCGCCACAAGCTCAGCAAGTTAATTTTATTTAATAATATGTAATTGTAAGGCACTTAGGCAGGGCTGGAAAAGATGGGAGATTGGGCCATTACAGCAAGGGGCATATCCAAGGTTCTGATTGGGAACCTAACCTGACATCTCATCAAGCTATAACAATAGTAATAATCTAAATGTGTGGAAGGGTTTTCTGTAAAATTTAACAAATGTAACCTCATTTTACATAAGCATCCATTTAATAATACAGTAATTAATCTTGCCTTTGAGTGGAGCAATGCAGGAATAGTTTTCATTGTATTTGTAAACACTGAGGAAGCACACTAGTGGAGAAAAATACTTGTCTGTGGGGTTTGAATGGATAGTGTCTGCCAGTAGTTTTATGAAATTTGTTATCCATGTGTGCATCCAGGTATTTTGTACATTCGCTTTTTGGTAAGTTGTGACTATTGATTTTCAAGTCAAAGCTGTAATTTTTGTGGCACATTGAGAAGAACATAGCTCATGGTTTGTAAATTTTCTCTGCACTTCTTTCTGTAAAATAGATTGTAAAATTTCTGTGTTTTTCTTGTTTTATTTTGAATATCATTTTTGAAAGGAAGAAAGCAGCTTATTTTATATAGATTGATGATAATAATAATAATAATAACAACAATAACAACAACATCAGTTAATAATGGCTTTTTCTGGTGGTATGCAGTACTGGCACATTTTTAAGGCCAAGTTTCTCAAGATTTATAATTTCATTTGTCTCTATAGAATTTTCCAAACTTTTACATCGACCTACCTCCCCCGGATTTGAACTCGCGAGTTCCTGGTGAGTACCGGTACCTTTTCATACAGATAAATAGCCCTAATAATACTGAAAGTTGGAAATACAGCCTTTTATTTCTAATTCTTCGTTGAGAAACTTTTGTTTTAAATTTCATTTTACGTTCCCATAACACTATGATCCCACGGTGTCGGCCTGTACATGTCGGCAATACTATTTTGTGAATTTGTGATATTAAAAGAATTTTTTCTGAATTGTGATATATTAAATGTTGAATTATGATGGTAAATTTTAAATTGCAATTAATATATATATATATATATATATATATATATATATTGTAACGTACCAAATTGGCAGTTACATAAAATAACTAATTATTACGTCAAGTGACGGGAGATCATGAAAATATTTCAAAGTACATAAAATAAGGAACAGGAGAATATAGACAAAGTGTGTATCTACAAAGGTATATTATTGAAACAATCCAACAAAGAAGAAGGAAGGGTAATATAGCATCATCGAGTACAAAAGAGAGAGAAAATGACAACGAGCCAATATAATATGTTAGAAACCAGGCCCAATAGGTCCGAATAGTGAGGGGAAACGACAAAAATAACTATTACAATGAAGAGGAGCCAACTCAAGAACAACCGCAATGATGATAAAACAAACAAATTTATTTATTAGTATAAAATACTATGGAACAATGACAACCACGAATAGAAATATTGAAGAATATGACAAGACTAAGGGAACATTGATTATCACAAGTAATGTATAACCCAGGAGAACACCGATAGTGAACAACAATTAACCAGAAGAAGAAAGGAAGAAGAAGAGCAAAGGAAACATACCACGAAGAATGAAGATAATGTATGGACAGTACAAGAAATCACCATTCACCAGGTATACAAGGAACTATATTAGTGACCGGAAGAAGTGTAATGATTATTCGAAGATCAACTACAAAGAAACCAGTGTTTAGGATAATTGAGTAATCACAAACAATAACAGTGAAAACTTAATATAAATGTGACAACCTGTAACATGTTAACCATTTTTACCCCAAATAAACACCACAGACAATACAAGTGAGAATGTTTATAACAGAGGGAAATGAGTTACCATTATAAGTGAAAGAATCCAAGATTAACTAGTTAAAATGCACAGACAATTAGTGTGACCAGTTTAATCAAGATTGTAACACAACATAGATAATCATTAAGACCACCAAGAGAAATGTGAGATAGAACAGTAAATTAATTGTTCATAGGGACTGATAATAAAAGCTTTGTAAGCCTTAAAATGAAATGTAACTGAATGCCACGGCAAGACAGAATAAAATATAAATAAAATCCAAACAAATAGTAGCAAATAAGCTAGTTTGTTAGGTATAAAACAATCAATGTACCAAAAACTAGGTACAACCCAACAAGAAATGTAATACTATTAGACTAAGAATACTTGTGTTATTGTTTCAACAAATAGAGTAAACATGTGTATTACTTAATAATTAAACCATTGTAGTAGAATGCCATAATGAAATGGTAATAGTAAAGTCAAATACTGCATAAGAATATGTTGCACATTGTTACCAGATAACTAACACATAACCTCATAGAAAGTGCACCTATAACATAAAATCATGTATATTAATTAAACCAAGCAACTATCAACAATTGTTTCAAACAAAGACTAATTATGAATAGTAATGCAAACCAATAAATAACATATGTACTGAAATACACAGCAAATGAATCAGATTGAATATGATGTCATAAAGCCAAAAGAACAGAAACCCAATGTGACAAGATAGTTAATCAAAAAGCAATTTCAAAACTTATTAAAAGATTACTAAAAATGTTATCAGTAGTTGGAGAAATATCTGATACTGCTATGAGAACACATCACAAATGTAATAGTAGTAGTTTAGTAATTGAAATATTAGAAACTAACTAACTACCATTGTAAAACCAGATGTAAACAAACACTATACTAAGAATTGGAGAGCTTTCAGATAACGAAAGACTGATAAATGCATTAAACCAACAAGGTACTACAATTGTACACTATTTTAATTTATAACATTATATACCTTGTGTGATAAAATAATTAAAAAAGTGACAAATTAGAGAAATGAGAACAGAAGGTATTTTTGATAATACTATAAGTATATGAAAAATAACATTTTTGCAAAATAAAATGTGAACAAATGTGAATAAATGTATATATTAGTGTTAGAATGTCAAACAAATGTAATTAGGTAAAGAATAATAGTGTTACATGTAATTATAAACAATCGAATATGGTCGCTAGGGACGCCATTACCAAATATTGTTTAAATGGTAATTACAACTATTTTATGTACTAAAACGAAAGAGAAATGGACTCGAGACGTTTAGTAATGAGTGTTATAGTGTAATTGGAACAAAATATGGTGAAACAAACTTATTTATATTAAGAATCACCATATGAGTTTGTGAAATGGCTAAGTGAGTTAATAATGAACGGATTTAATCCTTGTTTAGACTTAAAATAAAGCCACAAGTGTCCGCGATTTAATGCCACTAACCATTCGACGATACGATAATTGATAAAAAAGTTATGACACTTATAAACTTTTCAGTCATTTTGTGTATCGATGCATACGTCACCCGTAGCCTCGAACCCACGCAATAAATTGTAAAAAATTAAAAGTTTTATTTAACCAAAGTGTTTTGGGGTTGAGAGTTTGACCCTTTGAACCAATCAAATAGCTTAAAATGACCAGACGAGAAGGAGACGCTTTGGTGAAGAAAGCATTCGTTCCGTATCACTCAACACGCAAGGTTCACGCAAGAAGTCGTCAAAATTATTTCAAAATGTGCGCGTCACTAACATTAGTTAGCCTACATACACTAACCTATACATGACAATATACTAACGAGTGTCCAGTTGTGACGATTTAAATAAAAGAAATAATCAAGAAAATAAAATTTTTTAACAAATTAAGGTTGCGAGCTCTTAAGCCATTTAAATCTCACTGTATTAATATAAAATACCTGTATGTACTCATTATGAGAGGAAGCAGTAATTAATTAGTTATAAGATACTCTAATAAAAGGATAAATCGTAAAGAATTATTAATATCGTATTTAACCCTTTGCTTGTAAGCAGGCGCTGTCCTGTTGATTCCAGACTCGACATGCTTTCAGTCTTGTGTGAGTTAGAATAAGATAAAAAAATTAATGTTAATAATAAAAAAATCTGAAGACATAAATAGTCGCTAAAACAACTGATTTAAATTATGTATATTTGTTTAGGGATAGTTTGCATAAATAAAAAATGTTAACTTAAATATAGTTAGGAACTATATTCTCGCGCGGAGATTGTCCCACTAACTTTTGCCCAGTACCAGGCGAAGGGAGCGGAATTTCTCTCTCTTGCAATGGTGACTTCGTACAGTGTAGACGTAAGAGCGATGCTCTTAAAATATGTGAATATTTTGTTTCACCTTAAGATGGTGTACCAGATGTCGCTGTTCAAAGCATCTGGATGTATTAATTAATGTAGTCATGTGAATAGACAATAAGTTTAAAGTAATGTAAAACAAAAAAGTATCGAAACGTAACAAGGAGTGTAACACAAGATGACTTCGTGCTTGAACAAATAACAACAATTCCAAAGTCATACCCGGAGATGTGAACTATCAGAAGCCACAAACTCTACTGCACGTGACAGAATATGCAGATCAGGACATCCGAGAATCTACAAGATCATCGTAGATATCTACACGACATATTGTTCAACCTGCGAACTTTTGGAGCCCTTTACAGAGGAAGGCCAGACCGAGATGACGACGTAGCTGTTCCTGTTTCCCAAGACGGATGCCCCAGGACGAGTCTTCTGCAGACCAATTAAAAGGTGACTCGATAGCCTGTCTATCGAGGGTTACTAATATTTGTTACACAACACATCTTGAAAGAGACTTTTCAGAAACTATTAACTTTGTAAAGACTTATAAATTAAATCTAAGAATTTCATGTAACTATTCTAACTTCATACGTTGTAACAATTTATATGCTAATGTAGAGTAATATAATTCAAGCAATAATACCATTCTTCCAATGGTTGAATAAAAGAAAGTCTTGCAAGCTAATATCATGAAATGAGTATAATTAAAAGTTTTAATTACTGAAATACAGAAAGTTGACCCGGATCCGAGGTATAGCTATATAAATCAAGTTTGATCTCAAAGTTTAAAGAAACCTTTTAAATAACTTAATAATTGAATTAGTAATGTCGTGGGATCTGTCAGTAGATGTTTTTTTAATGTTAAATAAAGAGAAGTCTTCTTGTTACACACATATGAGGAGTGCTTAAATCAATTGTATACCTTGCCATTGTTTCCTTACACAGTTAGTAAGTAATTTGTTACAAAATTATTTGTGATCAATTCTGTTACAACGTAGGCAGCCCATCTAATTAACGGAGTTTAATTACGAGGGGTTCCCTGGATTTGTAACGCGGCGAAAAGCAGTTACAAAACAGTGCATTAAGTGAACAATGAAAATAACTCGACCAGTGTATAATAAAGGTCGTGTTTTGTGTTTTTTAAATCAGGGAGTACTCTATTTTAATTATTTTAACGAATTGAATTAAAATAATAACTTTCGTTAGTAAACGACAGATATTGTTTTGGGACTGCACTAGTCAAAAGTACTAAAGTGCTTAAACCATGGTGAAAAATTATCAGAACTGAATAAATGAATCATAGCGCAATTATTAATTTAAAAATAAATATTTTACGATTTTATCGTAATTGAGAAGATCGGAATTAATTTAAATACCGACCGTCCATGTATAGTATATAGTCGCTCAGTTGACTAAATTTTGTTGAATTAACAAATAACTGTTTTATTGCGAAAATATTCTAAACGACTGATAATTATACGTCAGATGACTTATAAATAAAATGTTTATGTTCATAGTATTAAGAATTTAATAAGTAATAAACTTATTCAAAATAATTACTTACGTTTGCTAGGTAACTAACCTAGAACTAACGATTATAACTTTGTCACCAAGTAATAATTCTGTTCTCAAATAATTTTAATTCAATGAAAGCTATAACAAGAGTTTTTTTTATTCTAGATTTTTTCTCTTGCCAGTACATAATTTTAATAGTTAATGAATAAATAATAATAATAATTTTTAACAGTGCAAGCACAGAGCACGTGTTTTGATCACAACTGCTGTATGCGTTTTGCTAACCGTACGATAGTACGATATATTTCGGTTATGGTACCGAATTTTATAATTTTAAATCTTTGTTTGTTTTTATAGTAATACATTATTAAATATTGTTAAGTAAAATCACATCTTGTAATCTGGTATCATGTATCTTCCAAGAACTCACGAATTTGGTAATATAACTGAATAAAGTGGACATAACCTTGTTCACCAAAAGCATTGTACCAGACATCAGTGTTACCAGCCTTGAGGTACAAAGATCTCAGGAATTGTTTAAAGTAATTATTGTTTGTAAAGATATTATTGATTGTTTTTAAAAGAGTTCATTGCATTTAACAATTGTTAATAAACCCCAATTTATTTACCAGTGGAACAGAGTTTTTGATTTTTTTTAAAAATAGTTTAATCTTTCATGAACAGTTCTATCATAAGGTGGCGGTAGGATTTGAATGACCAATATCATTCAAATTGCAGTTAAACTTTTAATTTACTTTATTGTGCATGTGCATTGTTTATGATATTCAAACGGAATATCCATATATGTGTATCAAGTGTTTTTGCAGCAGAAGAAGTCACCGACAAGAACATTGAAGACATCACATATGGTAAGTGGGGAGGTTGACAGTGAAGTGATAAATACTCTTTTAAACGACAGACCTTGAACGTGAAAACTCACACTAATTTCATTAATAATAACATTCATAATAATAATAATAATAATTTAATCGTTGCAACACGTTCTGTTACAATATACATATATACAAAAATATGATTTAAGAAATATTACTATAATTATGTGAATTATGAAAACAATGAAATAATAAAAGTGGTTCTTGTTGGTCAATAGAGAGTTTTAATTGCAAGTCCCGTCTCACTGGACCCAGCACATTTTATGCTTCTTCTAGGCCTTCTGCCTAGTTCTAAATATCTAGTAGCCCTTCTTTAAAATAATAAAAAAAAATAAATAAAGAGGGGTTACAGAACTGTGGGCTCGAGATCTCTTGCCTTGGTTAAAGATGGCGGCGTGACGTCACACTTGCTTCAGATCTCGCAAGCATACAGGGTTGGCAGTCGTGCATCCAGTTAGTATATAAACATCCATGGGTTTAGTTAAAATTGTTATTTCGATACTAACATTAGCAAAGATCGATTCTTATCTCAGGGTCATGTCAAATGAATTAAGTATATAAACGTGAATTCTTTTGGCAGCTACGCAAGGTTCCATTAATTAATAAAAAACAATAAAGAGTACATTACAATAGACATGGATTAATACTTATTACCTAACGTAATATTATAAATAGTTATGAATGGTGAATAATGTGGTTTGCAATATTTCATTTCGTTATGTGCGCAGTTCATTCTGGTTGTTGAATGACGTCATAATCATGGCTGCCGAGTGACCGGCTCGTTCGTATAAATGGGTTCCCAATGTTTTTAATAAAATATTGTCACTTAGTGTTCACTATTTCTTATATTATGTTCTTGTTTTCTTTATAAAATCGTCAGTTATTAATGTGGTGTGAGTTGTTGGTGTTACTGGTGACTATTCATGTTTGGATTACAAGAGTTGGTTGGTTAAAATTTGGTAGAATATGTACAGTTCCTCAGTTAAACTTAATTTAGGCTTCTTCTTATTAATCACTTTAGAATTACTTAGTTTCACTGGTAGGTAGTCGTTCCTGTTGAGTTATATGATTTGTTGTAATGACTTCATGATTGTTCCGTTTGGCAATTCATTCTTCTGAATTTGATTTCTTGCTGTTTAAAATTTTTTTCATAATAATATTTTTTATCTGCATTCCTCAACCGTATTCCTTCGTGGTTAACAATCAAGTGTTCTCATTTCTTCTTTTCTTCATAGAAGCTGACCAAAATTTCTTGGATTCTTATTGGCCCATTATACAAAGGTCAAGTGTTACATTACCAAGACCCTTAAAATACATTACATTTATATTTTGCCTTCAACTTACTTTTTTATCATAACACAATAATATTTATTACACTGTCTATGCGGTTAATAAGGATAAAATTACAAATCATTTGATACCCAACATGGCCTGGTTTGTTCATGTAAAAATTAGTATTTTGTGGATTTTACCTTTATGTTACTTAATAGTTTAGAATGATGTATGACAGTTGACAATGACCCTTTGATATAATATTATTTTAACTTGATCTGCTAGTAACAAGAAACTTTTATAATGTAAAACAAAACTCTTAATTATACAGATTAAAATTAATTTACCTTTTTTTCATCCGTCGTGTGACTTCTTATTGTATTTAATTAAATAACGCGTTTCGAGGCTCAAGGCCTCATCTTCAGATTTCAGTCCCATGTGGACGTCGTTAACACATTAAAACTAAACTACTACACATTAAAATAAAACACACTACACAAGTTAACCGATGTCTGGGTGCGCACCCTTTGCTGGTTCGCGACGCACTGCCTGCAACTCCTCTACGGTCTCGTCACAACGCCCCACCATCGATTGCTGTCTATTCCTGCTTAATATCAATTTGTCCACAACCATATTGTATAGCTGATGTGATTTAAAATTCAGCTGGTCATTTAACATGTTATTAGGATTGCACTTAAACGCCTGGTTATTATTTCAAATTCTTCGGCTGCGTTCATGTATCTTCCCTTATTGCAGAGATGTAATGGCTTGCAGTTGGTGTCAAAGTCAGTATAATTATGGTTATGCACCATTAAGTGTTCAGCATATTTTGATTTACATGCTTTTAAGTTATTTTTAGGTAGATGTTCTTTAAACCTCTGTCTAAATGCTCTGCCTGTCTGACCGATATACACCATATCACAATCATTACAAACCATTTTGTAAACACCTGGCCTTTTTTCTTTAAACTGTTGTGTTTTTTTAGGCCGTAATAATTATTGAACATTATTGTGGTACGGAACGATACTAGGATGTTATGTTTCCGAAATTCGTTTTTTAAAACCATAGATATATTATTGGTGTACTCAGTTGAAATAATCTTAACTTTATTATTTTTGTTACGTGTACTGATGACGTTCTTTTTATGTTTACGTAATAATGGTCGAACGGTTATTACATAAACATTTGCTGTTGAATTCAGGTGAAGAGTCACTCAGTTCTGAGTTAGGTTGGGTCCATTCGATCATCAATCTTCCATCATTTATAATTTGGATTATGTCTGGCTTCTTTTCTGAATAATGTGGATTAAATAATTATTTTAGATTATGAAAATCTGGTCTATCGTCTCTGTTGATTTGACTAGTTCTTCATCAGACTTCTTGCATCCTCATTTTATAAAATTTTGACTTGTTTTTGATTATTTTACTTTAAAATTGAGTCGAATAGGCTATGGTTTGGCTTCTGTATGTCTTGAGCGTCAATAATGGACTAACTGTTTTATAATGGAATTATAATAAATAACGTTCCGTTGTTATGGCAACTGTCTGTACTCTCATTGGCTGATCATTATTTATGTCTGTTGTTATAATATTTGATTTTTAATTCAAAATGAATAAATATCTTCTGATGGCTATTATTCTTCTGTCTTCTTGTTTATGTATTAGATATTATCACAACTGTTTATATTTTCTTTCAAAGATCATTTTGACATCCCACAAAGCTGGGTTTGTTCATGTATTAAAGTTTTGACAATAATGTTAATATTACGTTATTACATTTCTTTCTTATTTTATGTTTTTAATCTAACTCTGACATCTTAATATGGTTCACTAATTGTACTTAATTAGTTACTTGCCCTGAATTTTCTAATACAATAGTTAATTTCTTACAATTTGTTTATTTTGTATTTATACAGTTAGGCATTTTATAGGCCTAAGTAGTAATTGGCTATATCTTCTTATTTTACACAAATTAAATCTTAATTTTCATTTACTTTTTATGTTTTGCTTGGTGTCACTTATGACTTGTTTACATTTTGAATTAATTTGGCTGTTTTACAATAATTGTATGTTCTTATTACTTTACCAAAATCATTGCTTGTCTGTTATTCTCTTATTTCTTTTTCTGTCTTTACTCTAAAGATTATTATTATGTTTGTAAAATTTTATCTCCTTACTCATATCTATTGCCATTTCTTATAACTTGTTTATCAGTTAATATTACTTATAAAACATAACACAAAAAATTAGGTTTATGGTCTGTTTACTTTTTTCAGCCACATTCCTTCTTATAAACTTAATTGAACAAATAACTATTTTGGTGAATAACATTGTAACACCATTTATTTTATCTTGCTAATCATCCCTTTGAAGATTTTTATTAACATAGGATGTTTTATTTATTTTGCACTCATATTATTTAGTTTATTCTTCCTTTAACATTTACTATATATTTTTTACTACTTAACCATTGTAACAATAACATTCTTAATCATTATGGGATTTTTATCCTGAACACTGTATTCCTAATCTACTATCATTTATAACTATAATAACAATATTCTGGTTATTCTTATTTTTTTGGTATTTATCACCCTTAAACTATAGTGTTAATCACTGGTTTTGGTGTCTTTACCTATATGTTGTGTTTTCTATTTATTTTGGGTTACACTGGCACTTTGCACTTTTTTACTGTACCTTTAGTGTTACTAGTGGTTATTCCCTAATATTGATTTCTTTTACTCACTTAATCACTTTCACTTCCTACCTATCTCTCACTTCGGGGTTTTTTATTGTTTTATTCACAATTTTATTTATTATGTTAACATATTTCATGTTCTGATTTACTTATCATTATAGAGTTATTCATAATATATAATATCTATTTCTCTGGTTAGTGTACTTTAATTGAGATTATTTTATTTTATTTTAATACTTGTCATTTACATTTATTATTTGTTTGTGTCTTTCTCTTCATTATTTGAGTTTATACCTTCTCATTTTATTTTCTTTATTATTTGTTTGCGTCTTTTTCATTTACCTTCTCATTTTCTTTTCTTTTATTGGGTCAATCACTTGGGTTGGGTCATAGTCATTTGTCTCGTTGTAGTCATTTTATTTTCATTAGTTTAATATAGTTACTTCATCACAGTTTTTTTCCTGGTATTGGGGTGGCTTTTTGTGTTGTAACATAATGCCTCTCCATCAAAATTGATCATTTTGGTAAAACACTAGCATAGTTTTTTATGAAATTATCAGTTATATATAATTTTTCCTTTTTCTTCTTGTTTATTTCTTCCTTCTTGTTTCTCTTCTTACTTGTTCTACTCCTTTTTATTTAGTTATCTTTTAGATCTGTTTTTACTTATTTCCATTAGTGCGTTCTCCCTGTTATATATAATTTCCCTAACTTTTAGTAGCTGGTTTCATCCATTACTACATTTTTTTCTGAGATCAGAGGAACATCATCTCTGTTCAGTTAATTGATTGCAGGACCTATTCTCAGTCAATCTTAAATACCTTTTTGTCATCTTGTGACTTTCATTAATAATAATATTTTGGGGATTGTCCACGTCATGGTTCTTTAGATCATTTTAACTTTTTTTTCTCTTTCTTCCTTCCGCTGTACCTTTGCTATATTCTGTTATTTACTCACACAGTTGATTGTTTTTATTTATTTAGTTGTTAATTTCATTATTTCTAACTTTTAATTAGTTTGTTTTTCTTTTCTTCTTGTGATCATTTTAATTATTTAAGACATTTTTTCCTTTTCTTCTTTGTTGATTACCCTTTTTTTGCCACTTTCTGTATATTTGCTTTATATATTTTTTTTTATTGTACCAGTTCTCTTTTTTTTGAATATTCTATATTCTTTACAATTTCAATTTTATGTATTTGTCTTGGCAGTTCTTGCTTGGTTCTATATTTGTTTATTTTAATTGGTCTCCTTTAATTCTCTTGTGTTATTAATTCTTGTTTTTACTTCATTTGTTTAGTCTTTTTTATCTCACATATTTTCTAAATATTAGTGTAAGTTGGTTGTACTTACTATTTAGGAATTTTGTAGTTTATTCCTTTATTTTATCTCTTACCTCATATGTTTCCTAAATGGTAGTGTAAGTTGATCTTACATATTTTTTTGAATTTTGTAATTTATTATTATGATTGTTCATCCTTCCTCGTAGAACTTTTTGATGGAAACTTGGTTATATACTCCCTTGATCTTTTTAGTTATTGGATTGCTTACTTCATACGTATTGTTGCCATTGTCTTTTGTTATGATATAAGGTCCTACGTATAATAATAATAATAGTTTCTTGGCTATACCTTCGAATGTACTAGGTAGTTCACGATTTTTTATTAAGACTTTTTCTCCTAAGTGATAGTTAATTACTTTTCTTTATATAATAATGAAACTTTCTCTTGTGAACTTACTTGTCTTTTTCCGTCGAATGCGTTTCGGCGTCGTGTTTGCCTTCTTCAGCTTAGAAACAGACTGTCAGTACTTTGTAACGGTTATTGCTTGGAAGGTATAGTGGGGGTGGTGTGTAGAGGAAGGGTTTCTGCAATAGTTTCTACATAGGCCAGGCGGGAAGATCTTTTTCATCCCGTTACTCTGAACACTTAAAAGCCTTATCTAACAACAATATACATTCTGCGTTTGCCACACACATACACACACATAACCATAGCTACACCAACATAGATACTAATCTTGAAATATTACACTACTTACCCAAAGGTCGAAAACTCAACACAGCAAAACAATATGAAATATACAAACACCACACAACACAACCAAACAACATACTTAACGACCAATTACAATATAAATCACATACACTTTTTGACACAATTATACAAAAAACAAACAATAATTTGGATCCCTGTGCCAATCCCCTTTTTCTACACACCACCCCCACTATACCTTCCAAGCAATAACTGTTACAAAGTACTGGCAGTCTGTTTCTAAGCTGACGAAGGCAAAAATGACGCCAAAACGCGTTCGACGGAAAAAGAAAAGTTCACAAGAGAAAGTTTCATTATTATATAAAGTGTAGTGCTGTGAAAAAAGATGATGATCAAACAAGACAACTATAATTACTTTTGTCTGGTTCAGTGAATATTTGGTTTTTTGTTTTTCTATCTTCTCCATGATCCTGTTGTAGTATTTCTTTTCTTCACACGGGTCTTCTGGGTTGGTTGGAAAGTCTATCAAATCCTGTATCTCTCTATGTGGCTTTCTTCCAAACATCATAGAATATGGGGTGTTTTCAATAAAATGGTGGTAACTTATGTTTAAAAATTCTTCTGTTGATATTAAATACTTTTGCCATTCTCTTTGTTTATCATGACAGTATGTTCTCAGAATGCGTCCCACCTCTCTCAGTACCCTTTCAGCGGGATTACTGCTTGGATGATATACGGATGTTTTATATGTTTTTATATTTATTTCCAATAGTTTCTCTCTCCATCTTCTTCCTTTAAACTGTGTTCCGTGATCGGTTATTATAGTATATGGTTTTCGAACTTCAGGTATGTATTTGTTTTTAATTATGTCCAAGATTTTCTTTGTGGTTGCTCTGTTGATAGCATATAATTTGGTGTAATGGTCATATAGAATTACAATGAACTTGAATCTATGCCTCCCTCCGCTACGTGGGAATGGTCCACATATATCAAGAAACACTTTTTCAAGTTTATTATTTGATGTGATGGGTATCATCATTCCATCCTTTCTCTCATTATTGGTTTTAACCATTTGACATATGTTTTGATATTTTTAATCACTTTTCGGGTTATACTTTTAATAAACATTTCTTCTTCCAAAGCTTTGACTATTTTTAAAGCTCCCATGTGTCCTTATCTGACATGATAGTCCTTAATTAATTTATTTTCTAGAGATGTTGGAACTACTAGCCTCCAATTTCCATGATTCCTTTTGGTTTTAATGAATAACACATCCTTATGTATGCAGTAAAATTTGTTAATAATTTCTTCTGATTCCATCACTCTCCTTCGTATGTTGGCTAATTTGGTATCTTGTTTCTGCTGTTGTACGATCTCATTGACTATCTCTTCCAGGTCCTTTCTCTCCTTTAATATATAATACACCTTGGCGATTTTCTCCTTTTCTCCTTCAAATGTCTGATTGTCAACATTTATTCTGGATAATACGTCGGCCGCTACATTCTTCCTACCTGGAATGTATTCCCATGTGATGTGGTACTCCTGCAGAGCGAGGATCCAACGGGTGAGTCTACCATGGCTTAATTTACATTGTTTAAGAAATGATATCGATTTATGGTCGCTTCTGACCGTGATATGGTACCCTAGGATGTACGTTCTAAATTTACCACACGTGAACACTATACTTAACAACTCCTTTTCCGTAACGTTGTAGTTACGTTCGCAACTATTTAACACTCTGCTGGCAAAGCTGATGACCAGGTGGTGTCCTTCTTTATCCTCTTGATACAGTTCAGCGCCCAGACTGGCATCACTGGCGTCGCAATTCAGATAGAAGGGTTGCTCAAAGTTGGGATGATGCAGCATCACTGTTTCTAAAAATTTTTGCTTTATAAGTGTTAGTACAGCATCCTGTTCGGTTCCCAAGGTCCACTTGTACTTAGATGAGAGTTGTTTTGAAAATTTGGCAGTCAAATGGGAGTAGTTATTCTGAAATTTACGGTAGTAGTTGCAAATACCCAGGAAGGATTGCAACTGTTTCTTATTTTTTGGGGTAGGGAATTTCTGGATGGCTTCTACCTTTTCTTGGGATGGAGATATTCCTTTCTCTGTTAGGTTAAATCCCAGGAATTTTACTTCTTCCGCTATAAACTTGGATTTATCTAGCTTCAGAGTTACATTGTTATCAGAGAGTTTATTCAGTACTTGTTCTATTCGGGCACAGTGTTCGTCCCAGTCCGATGATGTTATCAGTAGGTCGTCCACATATATAGTTGTGAATTGCAGAGTATCTTGACCTAGGACTTGGTCCATGCACTTCACAAACACTGCGACGGAATTGATGAGGCCAAAAGGTAACCTCTTAAATTAATAATTCCTCCCATCGAAAATGAAAGCCATGTACTGCCTACTGTGTGGGTGCAGCTTTACCTGCAAGTACCCACATACGGTATCCCATGTACTGATGTATTTTATTCCGTAGAATTTTTTCAAGATTTCTTCAATTTCCCCTGGCGAAGTCTGGTCATTAATGATCATTTTATTTATTTCCCGGGCGTCTAAACAGATCCACAGACTTTACCACTCTCTTTGGGTATAGCGACGATAGGACTTGTGTATGGGGATTGGCTATACTCAATGATGTCCTCCTCCATCATTCGATTAATCTCCGCCCTGACTTCATTTTTGAGGGAGTATGCAATAGGATAAGATTTTCTATGAAAGTCCACTGGTTCCCGGAAATTGATTTTACACCGATATCCCTTGACCTTGCCGGGAGTGTTGGAGAAAACGTGTTGGTACTTTTGATATATTTTTATTAAATTTTCTACTTGTTTTTTGCTTATTTCTTGATTTGGCCTATTTCTTTGAAATATTCTAATTTCCTCGAGTTTCTTCTCCCACAATTCACTATTGTCATCTTCATCATTTATAATCATGGATGTTTCATGGTTTTTACAATAATAATTCTTTAAGACTGGGTCTTGGTTCAATACTGTCGGTGTAGGATTGCAGTTTACTACTTTTGCTAACCATATTCCTCTTTCTGGAGTTAAAAATACTATCCCTTGTTGTAGGTTTTTTACGGCTGAGTGTTGTCGTAACACGTCGCACCCTATAAGCATATTGAATGGTAATCCATTCGCTACCAGGAAAACAATTGGTATAGTCATGTTCAGGCTGGTTAATTCCAGTGAGACTTGCTTCTGACAGTTTTGTTCTGTTTTCCTGTGGCTCCTATAATGATTATGTTATTAATTGGCAACGTGGGTATTGGTTGTTTGCAGTTAGCTTGGATCCGTTCTAGGTCAGTCTGGTTTATTAGGGAGATGTTAGACCCTGTGTCTATCATGATGATGGTTATCAATCAATTTACTGTGGCCTGTATTTGAACTATTTCATTGTTGATTCTTGGCAGCTGGTTGTCCTCTTCTTCCAGGAGTTCTTCTCTTATGTTTTTTAAATAGTTATTAGAGACAATTGTTATAATTTTATTAAGATTTCGTCGCATCATCTGTCTTAGTAACCCAAGTGATTGGTCATGTGAAGGGCGTTCCTTGGTTCTAACTGACCTTGTTAGTTTAAATTTTGTGGTTCGGTGTTGGCCCGATTATCTGACTGGTTCGTTGATGGTTCATTTACTGGTTCCGGACGAATATTCATATTAATTCCGAACACTTCAGTGGTCCTATTTCCTTGGTACTGATCATTACTTGTTGTGGATGCATAATAACTGGAGTTTGCCGGTGTATTCGGGCAGTACCTCCTCTGGTTTTCTGACTTCTTCCATTTATAAAGTTGACCTGTCGCCGATCATCTCTGGTTCGGTTGTTCCCGTTTCCCCTATTGTACTGGTAATTCGGGTCGTAATTGTTACCGTGGTAATTACTGTTATTGGGGTGTCCGTTAGGTTTGGTCCATTTCCCCGGTAATTGTTGTTGTAGGGACTGTTATTCAGGTTATTCCTGCTATACGGTTGATTAACCTGGTTGTAGTTCGGGCGATTACCCCTGTATTGGTTGTTGTTGGAATTCCGGTTTGGGTCACTTTGGTTGTTATTCTGGGGGTTGTTGTTTGATGGATTGTAATTCGGTGGGTTACGGTTCTCATTCCATCGGTTGTATTTTATATTGACCATCCTGTTGCGCTTGTACAGTCCGTCATTCTCATGATCTTCTAACAAGCTTGCCATGCCCTGTATTGTTTTGATTTAGCCTTGTCTTCTGGCTTTTTTAACAGCATCCTCATAATGGTACCTCAATTGTATGACTAATGATTCTTCCGGTATTCTGGGTTCCAAATTTCAAGCTAAGCACACCTTGCCCAGAAAGTATGAGGTTAGGGTGTGTCCCACTTGTGGTTCATACCACCCATTACTTATATCGTTTTGTACCACGTTCTGGGTCGACTCCGACCAATACTTGTCGTGGAACTGCGTTTTAAATTCCTGTGTGTTGGTTATTTCCGGTCTTGTTGCCGTCCACCAATTGTCATGGGTGTCTCGGAACATCTCATCAATCATGCTACGCACCGTTGACCATCGAGTTTCCGTGTTCTTTTCTGTCATCTCGTCGACTCTTTTTAGGAACTCCATCGGGTTTCGGTGGTAGCTTGGGAAGTTCATCAGCTCCCAGTTCTCGCTGGTTATTATGTGTGCGTTGTTACAGGGTTTGTCTCTCAGTGCATCTAGCTCTTCCTGTATCTGATCTGTCTTTCTCGTTGGTTGAGTCCCTGGATCTTCTCTTTGTTTTCCTTGGTTTGCCCGTCTACTTGGTTGATGTTGCTATATACACGTTCCACCCTTTCACTTACATCGGTTTGTATTTCTTTGTGCCTTTCCTCCAGTTTTTTTAGCACTTCCTGTTTGTTTCTAGTGCATTCTATTGTCGTTATTTGTTGAAGTTCCTCGATCCTATGCTTACCTTCATCCTTGACTGCTTTAATTTTGCTTAATATTTCCTCCTGGGCCTTCGCTACTGCTTCACTGGTTGTTTTTATTTTTTCATTAGTTTCTGATACATTCCTCTTAATATCTTCACAGTATCCCTCTAACTGTTGTTCTAATTGTTGCTTCAGCTCTTCTTTATTCTTCTCATGGTCCTCCTTCAATTGTCCCCTCAATTCTTCCTTCAGTTCTTCGTTACTTTTTTAGATGTCCTCCGTTAATCGCTGTTGTAGTGTTTCTTGGTTCTTCTGTAAAGTATCACTGTGTTCCTTCATTTTCTTGTTTATCTGTTGCTTTAATGTCTCATTATTGCTTTCGATTTTATTGTTCAGTGTCTGAATATCTTCCCTTAGTTGTTTCTTTAATTCTTTATTATTTTGTCTTACGAATTCCCTGTCTTCTTTTCTTTGTTCTTTAGTTTCTTCCTTCATTTGGTCTATTTTTTCATCACTTTTTCCGAATTTTTTGGCTATGAAATTCATCAGGTCTTGCATGCTCAGATCTGCTTTTGCTTTTTTCTGATCGCCCGCTTGTTGTTCCCTTTCACTATCTTGGATTGGTTTCTCCGGTTGGTTGCCAATTATTACCTCTATTTCAGGTGCTGGTTGGGTTGGTTCCTCTTGTTAGTCCTCTTGGGCATCCTCTTCGATCAATTCCTCAATCATTTCCATTTCTTCGACCTGTGTTGTCTCCTTGTCTTCTTTGTCAGTGTCTTCAGCCCTCTTCTTTGGTCTTCCCCTGGTGATCATGGAGTGTTGCATTATTTCTCGTAACTACCGCTAGTCTTTAATTCTAGCCACACTAGTTGGTCGCCAATTTGTAACGAATAGCACCGTATGCCTCTTTTAAGCCACACGTTGTTGCGTCAATTTGTAACGATATGTTCTGTATATACTCTGTATGTGCCTGTGTTTTTATCGTGTGTTAGCCCCACACGTTGTAGTCGTTACTTTATGTTTACTTACTTTTTTAACTTTCCATGCTGATGATGTCCGTCACGAACTCACGAATTACCAGTACCAATATCTCGCGAGTGTTAACCTTACCTGTCCTTTAATGAGTAAATTTAATTCCCCGGTGGCGACAAATTGTTTATGAAAACAATTAAAAATGTGAAATTGAGCGGTCGTTCTAGACGGTGTTGACGAATTCAAATTACCCTCGCAACTGGCGGGCGTATGAATCTCGCTAGTAGTTCGTTGTGCTGCTGATGTCTAACGCTGGCCGTCAATTTCGCTCATCGCTAAAGTACACAAACTTTATAATGCAATTTATTATGAAATAAAGGATGGTTGTTACAACTCAGTACTAGTTTATTAACGTGAAATTATCAGTTATTCTATTAAATACAAAATTATATACTGTTATTACACAAAGTTGCTCTGGCAATAAATAGACAATTTTCTCAAGGTTGGCTAAATTTGATTAAAACGATACTAACTCGACATGGCTGTCGTCGAAGTTTATTTTCTACCATTTGTTAATCATTGAGTTCTTTTGGTTACTAGAAAAATATTAATAAGATGATAATAAAGTACAATACCTTACATCAATGGTACTTATATACTATTAGAGTTAATTACAATTCTTTTTTTTTTTAAGTGTTAAAAGTGTGTGTTAATTTCGTAATTTGTACACAGGTTATTTTCTGCTTACATACAAGTTTAGTTTTTATTCACAATTAATCATTGAAAGAAAATTTGTTATCATTTCAGAGTGAGAGTTATTTGTTTTGTGAGAAAAGTTAATTAGAATTTATTCCATAAATTCGGGCATTTCATATATACTTAACAAATCTGTTGAATTCAGGTGAAGAGTAACTCAGTTCTGAGTTAGGTTGGGTCCATTCGTTCATCAATCTTCCATCATTTATAATTTGGATTACGTCTGGCTCCTTTTCTGAATAATGTGGATTAAATAATTATTTTAGATTATGAAAATCTGGTCTATCGTCTCTGTTGATTTGACTAGTTCTTCATCAGACTTCTTGCATCCTCATTTTATAAAATTTTGACTTGTTTTTGATTATTTTACTTTAAAATTGAGTCGAATAGGCTATGGTTTGGCTTCTGTATGTCTTGAGCGTCAATAATGGACTAACTGTTTTATAATGGAATTATAATAAATAACGTTCCGTTGTTATGGCAACTGTCTGTACTCTCATTGGCTGATCATATTTATGTCTATTGTTATAATATTTGAATTTTAATTCAAAATGAATAAATATCTTCTGATGGCTATTATTCTTCTGTCTTCTTGTTTATGTATTAGATATTATCACAACTGTTTATATTTTCTTTCAAAGATCATTTTGACATCCCACAAAGCTGGGTTTGTTCATGTATTAAAGTTTTGACAATAATGTTAAGTACCGGGGGACCGAGCTTAGCTCGGTTTCAAATAAAAAATAATTTTTTTAATAATATTTTACATTTTTCTTTTTACATAACAAAACAAAAACAGATTTGCATTTTACAGTATTAATTTAGAAATTTGAAATGAATTTTATGAAATTGGGGAACTAAAATAGTAATCTTATAACTCATCATGTAGGTTAACAAACATAATATATTTAAAAAAAATATATATAGCAATATATTTAAAAATTTAATTTTGTACAATATTTTATAAAAAAGTCATGTTGAAATCATCCAAGTTGTCTGGAATGTCCAAAAAAAGATGTTCATTATCAGTATCCATTATTATTCTGTACATTATTATTAGAATCAATATCATTCAATGTTTCTTTCCACACTATATTACGAGTGTGTCGAGGATTTTCTTGTGGTAGCAGAACTTTTAAACTGCCTTTCCTTTTAACTCGGGAAAAAGCGACGTTTAACATTCCATGCATAAAAACTGGTGTCCGTAAGTCAACACCAACGTACTCAAATCTTTGACCCTGGACCTTGTGAGCTGTCATAGAAAATGCCGGTCTTACGGGAAATTGATGTCTTTGCATGGTACACCCGAGCTTTGTTAGAATCCAATGTAATTCTTGGATATGTACCTCTCGACCCGATTTTTCTCCAGCAATTATCTTAGCTTTGATAATGTTATTGCACAACACTGTAATATTTAATCTAGTTCCATTGCAAAGCCCTTCTGTAATTTCTAAGTTTCGTAAAAGCATTATTATAGTATCATTTTTCAACTTAAGTTCATGTGGCGGTAAATCGGCTATGTCAACAGAATTAAGGAAATATGAAGTGAATTGAAGAGCTCCTTCCGGTTGATCTTTTATAGAGTCGTAGCTGTGATAAATTTTGATATCTCCAGGTAGTTTTTCAATGATCTCAGCATTAATTTTTGTTACGTCTCTCTTCAAAGGAGCAATTATAGCTCTGTCTTTCATATCTTGAAATCTATTGTTAGTAATACAGTTTCCAAAGACTTCATCAATTAGATTTCCATTAGAAAGAATATCTACTGGTAGCTCAATTTCTTCCATATTATTTACAGGCAACTCTCCGTTCCCGACCTTCAACAAATATTCAGCAAAATCTCTTTGCTCTGGATCTACACGCATATTTTCAGTCAAAGAAAAGAGATGGAAATGTTGCCAAAGGTTACTTCTTTTTATGCATAGATCTATCAGTTCACTTTTGTTGGCACGTTGTTGAACAGGCAAGCACTGTCGAAAATCTCCTCCAAAAACAACAATTTTTCCTCCAAATGGTAAATGTGGATTGCCCAGAGCGCGAAGCAATTGGTCCATATTATGCATTCCATACTTAGGTAACATGGGTGCTTCATCCATTAAAAAACTTGAACTTGAGCGAGTTCCCTGCCTTTCGAAGATCCTAGTTTTATATTTGAAACAGATTCAGCAGTTAAAGGAACTTTAAGTCCAAATGTTTTGTGGGATGTTCGACCATTAGGAAGTAAGATAGACGCAATTCCAGTGAACGCCATGCACTTTACATTACAATTTCTTCCAGAAAAAATGTGGAATAGTGTCTTATAAATAAAAGTTTTTCCCGCACCACCAGGACCATCAATAATAAAGCATCTTTGCTCAGATTGACCTTCAGCAGCACTTAAAATTCGATCCACAATTTCTAATTGTCTTCCTCGAAGACGTTGATACATGCTTTCCCAAAATTCTACGTATTCATCAACGTTTACTATTTCTTCATTCAACTGATTTTCGTAATTGTCTATATCGTCCATATTGTATCTCTGTACCCAGAAGCGGAAATTTTAATCTTCTGTAGCTTCTGTGTTCAATTTGTGAGCAATGATCCGATAAGCTCTTTATCGCTTCTTCAATAGAAGTGTTATTAAGTCTGGCCTCTCTGATAAAGTCTTCGGCCAATTCTTCTTTGAACATATCCCACAAAGCCTTAGGATTTTCAGGAGCGCCAAGAATAAAAATTTGTGTGAATAGTGTTCTCATTACTGAAAGCATTTTTGACATGGCAGATTCTCTCAAACCTTCGACCCATTGTTGATCATCATATGTTAGTCCTCTAGCTAGGCAGGCTTGTTTATATGTAGCGTATCTTGTTTCTTCTACCAATAAAAGGTCATCAAAGCTTGTAGCATCCTTGACGTGGTAGAGCAATAGCCGTAGATGGAAAAGTTCTGGTTGCGAAACAAAGTTTATGCTGCAAACTCTACCAATAACTCGAAGGCACCTGACCCTGGGCTGCCATTCACTGTTACTTCCTATCCACCTAAAGTGCTCTGGCATCTGCCAATAATAATAATAATGTATTTCTTGTTGATTTTCATTGTGGACTTGATTTTGTTGTTGCTGCTTCGAATGTGAATTATGTCTAAAGTAAGCTTCTAAAGTTGAACCTCTTTGGCCTACGTCAGCTGAATCTTCCTGCGTCTGTTCAATATTTGCCATTCGATATTGTCCAGGTAGATGAATATCTAAACGTTGAACAGTGTGACTTTTTTTCTGGATTTCATAGCCAAAGAGACTCCAGCATGCCTCTGGAGGTGTGATGCATCGACTTTGCACATATGTTTCTGCTTCATTGTAATTTAATATTCGTTGATCTTGAATTACCTTGACAAATGCACAGTCATGTCCCTTGTAAACATATTTATAAAGATATTTAACTGCTTTTATACTACCAACGTATTCTACATTAATATGGCAATTAAATTTTTTTAAAAGGTAAGCGTTATATGAAGCAACATGGCGATTGTCTCTTGTTGTTCGTCTACCTTGACTATCCTTACGATAAACAGCATGATGATGTGAAAAGTCTGGACTGTTTGGATCCATTCTCGAATCATAAGGACGTCGATAATTGTTTTTTTCATCTTCAACTAAAGATGTAAAGTCTTTGAATGATTTTGTAAATTCGAAGCGACACTTCATTTTTCCATCTTTATTGATCATACATGGAGCTTCTTGGTTATGCTCTCCACACGGATTATGTATCATTCATTTAATCATCAAATCTCGCAGTATTGGGTCGTCGTCAGGAATTTCAGCAGAAATCAAGTCATCAAGCTCCTCGACGTTATATATTTTGTCTTGAGAAGACATAATCAATAGCAAGTGCATGTGGGGAAGACCTCGCTTTTGAAATTCTATAGTGTACACATAAGCTGCAACTTTACCAAAAATTTGTTTTTTATCCAAATCATTAATTAGTTCATGACATTTTTTTTTGCGACCCTTGCAACGAGGTCAGGTCTATCTTGACCTGGTTGATTTAAAAGACTTTGATCATGGAATTGTATTCTTGCTGCTTCCTTAATTTCTGACCAACTGCATGTCATCGTAATGATTGCATAATTCCAGGATTGCATGTCATCGTAATGAAATAATCCGGCGATCCTAGACGACGAACTAAGGCCATAGCATCTTCAAAATGTTCAGCGTAATGTCTTGTAGATCCAGGAAATGAAGAAGGTAATATAAGTTTTTCCCCAACAGTAGCATTTTTTTGTTCAGCAAGTTGGTTTATGAAATTGGTAACTGAAGCGTAATTATCAGCAAGAATTTTTTTTTTATTAGCTTTAATCCAATCAATTCGATCTTTTATAACTCTTATAGCAGTATCAACGAGGTACTGTTGGAAAAGTTTACCACCATAATGTAGAGCGTTAAAATTTAGGAGACGCAGATCAGGACTTCTTACAGGATTCTCGAGCGGAAGAAATTGAGCAAATTGTGGCCGAAAAGCAATTCTATATTGAGCCAATTCAAGTCTTGTAAGGTGATGACGACTCGCATACGGAGTTCTTAATGGTAGATCTATGGAATATCCAAAAGTACCTTTGGGATAAAATAGAGGGTAAGTGAATGGCTCAGCCCGTTGGTCGATGTTCCTCATTGTAACAATGGATTTACCTCTCTGTCGAATAACTAATTCATTATCTGGAAAACTTTGATCGGTATTCAAAGTGACCACGGCGCAAACATCATTTTGGAATGGAATGTTATACCTTCTGTGGTCTGCACCCTCGGGCAACGCAAAGAGAAGTTTCACGTAAGGTGGTTCAGTTCTTTCCTCAGCAGCACGCTGGTTCACTTCTTCTTCAACCTCTCGCATCATCATAAAACCTTGTACAAATGGATTTTGTGAGCGGATAATTCCTTCCAACAGATTCATTAATGGGACACTAATTCCATTATTCAGTGGAATGTTGACACGTTCATTGACATCTTCATTATCGAGGAAGTACATCTGTCCATATCGAGGTCGTTCAAACTCACCTTGTGAATTTTGAGTTGGATGAGCAGCCACGTTAATTTTATGATAAACATTCCCTGCTGCAATAAACGTATAAATTCCTCGATTGTTTATGGTTCGATTATCATCCACGGTGAATGAAGCCATTGCAAAACATGCATTTAAATTACGTATTCTTTTATGAAATTCATCAGTTACTGGATGACAATGAAGAAATAGTCGCACCAACTCATTTGGAAATTTAGGTGGATCCAGCTCAATGCGGCCATGCAAACAGCAGTCTCCGAAAGAATTTCTATGGGTTCAATTGCTAACATGTTCTTCTGTAAAATGCAAAGCGCCACAATGCAAGCAAGTAACATTAAAATTTCCTAATGTGTGATTGGATACATCAGAAGTGACTGCTAATTTGTATGTTCGTAAAGGGTTCAATAGCAGAGCTCTTTGACGTCTTTCATTCCGGCCACGTTGCTCCTCTAATCGCTGCTGACGTCTTTCTTCATTTTCTTCAGCTCTTCTTTGACTTACTCGTAATCGAATGATTAGAAGCCGTTGAGCTCCTTGCTCTGGTGACTCTTCAGCTCTCCTTTTACTTGCTCGCAATCGATCATTTTCTTGCCGTCGTTCACGCTCTTCTGTTGATTCTGCCAATATTCTGCGTTTATTATTTATCTGCCTTATTTGCTCACGTAATTCTTGCGACTGGTAATCGTTAAGCTCCCTTAATACTTCATTTAGTCTATTCATACAATCATTCTTGGCACTTCGCACAGGTCTAGAAGTTGACGCCTTATTTTCATGAATGACGTTGTTAGTATTATTTTGAGGAACTTGTTTTCGGGCATTTGTTACTTCGGGAAGGGGAAGGGGTCTTGAAGTGGATGCCTGATTTTCATAAATAGCATTGATAGAATTATTTTCAGAAAGTTCGTCTCTGACATTCGTTATTTCCTGAAGAGGCTGTGGTAACTCATTTTCTTGCTGTCTTTGTTGCGGTGGCCTTAAGTTATTAAAAATTCGCCGTTTAGGAGGTCGTCCTCGAGGCATCTAAAAAATAACATTTTCAGATTGCTTTTTTCTGCCAAAAATATTTAAAAGCACTTGAGCATAAGACTGGAAGTATAAATAATGTTGCACAGTGTCCAATGCTTGGTGGGTGTGCACAGAATAGTAATATGTAACCTAAGGTGATGACACTTACCTTCTTAAAAAACTATATAAATTACCAACCGAGCAAGAATTTGAGTCGCTTTGCACTTGCACAAACACTGTAATGGTTTTTTATTGTAAATAGATCACTGAGCAGAGAAAAATTGCAATTATTTTTTTATTTTACTGAGCAGATCTAACACTAAATAACTGATTGGAATAAAATCATTGTAAAAGACAAAGAAAATGATCACACAAATCGATTAATTTCTGAAATAGCTCACCTATAATTTTCAAATAAACCTTTGAATAAACAAACAGACACAACGTTTTTGAATAATAATGTAATGAAACTTCGGTAATGTAAAAATTTCGAGAAAATTCCTCGAGCCGTTACGGGAAAAAAATTTATAGACGGACGGACAATTATTGCTCGTCTCAACTCTTATTTTGTTTATTTACATTGATCCCAACAGCTATTTATTCTTCTTCATATATAAACATATCGATACTGCGCCGTTTGCATTTGTCGACGGCTTCTGTAATTTATTTATCTGTACGGTAAGAAAGCTGGTTAAAAAATTACAGTTGCCTAGCAATAATTAATTGTCGCGCGGTATCGGTCCCGCGATATTTTAAAATAAAGGCCCTCAGATGTGGCCCTTAGACGAATTTTGCGGAAAATGAGACCGAGTCCAATCGATTCCTGGTGTCAAAATACCCTTAAGTACCAACTTCTGAGAAAATTCCTCGAGCCGTTTCGGAAAAAAAAATTTACAGACAAACAATTATTGCTCGTTTAATAGTATAGGATATTATGTTATTACATTTCTTTCTTATTTTATGTTTTTAATCTAACTCTGACATCTTAATATGGTTCACTAATTGTACTTAATTAGTTACTTGCCCTGAGTTTTCTAATACAATAGTTAATTTCTTACAATTTGTTTATTTTGTATTTATACAGTTAGGCATTTTATAGGCCTAAGTAGTAATTGGCTATATCTTCTTATTTTACACAAATTAAATCTTAATTTTCATTTACTTTTTATGTTTTGCTTGGTGTCACTTATGACTTGTTTACATTTTGAATTAATTTGGCTGTTTTACAATAATTGTATGTTCTTATTACTTTACCAAAATCATTGCTTGTCTGTTATTCTCTTATTTCTTTTTCTGTCTTTACTCTAAAGATTATTATTATGTTTGTAAAATTTTATCTCCTTACTCATATCTATTGCCATTTCTTATAACTTGTTTATCAGTTAATATTACTTATAAAACATAACACAAAAAATTAGGTTTATGGTCTGTTTACTTTTTTCAGCCACATTCCTTCTTATAAACTTAATTGAACAAATAACTATTTTGGTGAATACCATTGTAACACCATTTATTTTATCTTGCTAATCATCCCTTTGAAGATTTTTATTAACATAGGATGTTTTATTTATTTTGCACTCATATTATTTAGTTTATTCTTCCTTTAACATTTACTATATATTTTTTACTACTTAACCGTTGTAACAATAACATTCTTAATCATTATGGGATTTTTATCCTGAACACCACTGTATTCCTAATCTACTATCATTTATAACTATAATAACAATATTCTGGTTATTCTTATTTTTTTTGGTATTTATCACCCTTAAACTATAGTGTTAATCACTGGTTTTGGTGTCTTTACCTATATGTTGTGTTTTCTATTTATTTTGGGTTACACTGGCACTTTGCACTTTTTTACTGTACTTTAGTGTTACTAGTGGTTATTCCCAAATATTGATTTCTTTTACTCGCTTAATCACTTTCACTTCCTACCTATCTCTCACTTCGGGGTTTTTTATTTTTTTATTCACAATTGTTATTTAGTATGTTTGTTTATATGTATGTATGAAATTCACAAATTTCATGTTCTGATTTACTTATCATTATAGAGTTATTCATAATATATAATATCTATTTCTCTGGTTATTTTATTTGATTTTAATACTTGTCATTTACATTTATTATTTGTTTGTGTCTTTCTCTTCATTATTTGAGTTTATACCTTCTCATTTTTTTTCTTTATTATTTGTTTGTGTCTTTTTCATTTAACTTCTCATTTTCTTTTCTTTTATTGGGTCAATCACTTGTGTTGGGTCATAGTCATTTGTCTCGTCATAGTCATTTTATTTTCATTAGTTTAATATAGTTACTTCATCATAGTTTTTCCCTGGTATTGGGGTGGCTTTTTGTGTTGTATATGTATATATATATATATATATATTGTTAAAACACCTTTGTTGGTGTCACTTTGTAATAAATCTCGATCTGTCGGTGTGTTTATTAAGTTGCACGTTGAATGCGTCTCTATGTTACAAACACTTTGTGTTGTCTGTTAATCCTTACCTGTCCTTACTCACTAGTTTTTTCTTCCCGATAGGCGCCAAATTGTTTTGCAGAAAAACAATTAAAAGATTCTATCTCAGTTGTTTACGATACTGTAATGAGTGATTCAAATTATTCGCCGACTGGCGGGAACTCGAATTTCGCTTGGGTGGGGGGACGTGTTGCCAACATAAAATGTTGTTGGCTAATTCTATTCACTGCTACAGAACACAACATACATAATACACTTGAAATAATTACAGGACAGCTAGTAACGATTCACACTTATTTATTTGGCTTTATAGCTTACTAACTTTAATAATGGTTGTACAAATGAGATTAATATAATAGTTTTTAACCTCGGCAATAAATTATTTGTTCACTCAGCAGAGAGCAGGGTGGCAGCATAAGTTAATCTGACGCCAGGATGGACGCTGTCTTCTTATTTATACAAAAAATAAAATTGCCAATGAATTCTTTTAAATACGATAAAAAAGTTTAGAACAAGATATTTAAATAAAGTACACCACCTTACAATTATGGTAATTAATTATGAAAGAGGTTTACATTAAATTCAACTCTGTGGTGTTAAAAGTGTGTGCCAGTGTTATTCGTTTATTACATAGGTTATAATTCAGTTACTTGGTATTCATAAATATTTTTTATTAATTAATCTTTGAAAGAAATAATATCGCCAGTTTATAGTGAGAGTTCAAAGTGTTATGAGAGAAATTAAAGAGGATTTTTAATTTGAATTCGGGTAATTCAGCAATATTATCAATCAGTTGACTTAAGGTGTAGTGTCATACAGTTGAATTAGGTTGGGTCATCGTTTTGTCTTCAATCTTCAATCATCTTGGGATTTAGGTACGCCTTGCGTCTTGTTTGTATTAGTTGATCGAATTTAATTAATTTGGAATTAATTAATCTTGTATTTGGCCTCAATTGGATGTCCTAGTTCTTCATCACCTTCTTACTCGTTCATATCATCAAATTTGAATTACTTTTAATCGTTTTCACATTAAAATTGGAGTCATTACGGCTTGGTGTCTCTTCATCTTGAGCGTCACTATGGAATTAACAGTTTCTAACGGAATATTCATACATAACGTTCAGTTGTCATGGTAACTGATTGATTCTGATTGGCTGTTCATGACTTAAGCCCATTGTTAGAATATTTGAATTTTTATTCAAAATGATTAAATATCTTCTGATTGCTATTATTCTTCGGTCTTCTTATTTAAGTATGAGATATTATCACAACTGTTCGTAATTTCTTTCAAAGATCATTTTGACATCCCACAAAGCTGGGTTTGCTTATTTATTAATGTTAGAACAATCATGTTGATATTATTTAATTTTATTTCTTTCTTATTTTATGTCCTTAATTTAACATTTATCTCTTAATATGATCTACTAATTATCATTGACTAGTTACTTGCCTTTGATTTGCTAATATTATAGTTAGTTTCTTACAATTTGTTGTTATTGGTTTTATACGGTTAGGCATTTCATAGGCCTAGGTAGCAATTGGCCATATTTCCTTATTTTATACAAATTACATATTATTTTACCCTTGTACATGTTTTGTTTTGTGTTATAAATGATTTGTTTACTTGTTGAATTGTTTTGGGTCTGTTTTATAATAATTGTATGTTTTTATTAGTTTCCATATTATTGTTTGTCTATTATTTTCTAACTGCCTTTCCAGTATTATTAGATTTATATTAATTTATCTTTTTTCTTATTTATATTGCCATTGTTTATAATTTGGCTATTATTTACTATTCTCTATAAAATATAACATAACATTTAGGTTTATGGTCTGTGTAACTCTTCAGCCATATTCCTATACATAAACTTAATCAAACAATTCTTTAACAGTTATTATACTACTTTTGTTTACTTTTGGTTTGTTCTTAATTATTTTTTGGTGATAAATATCATCACACCATTTAACTTTACTTAACTAACTCTTCCTTAGAACATAGGATATCTATTGTTTTTGTTTTTACATTCTTTATCATATTCTTTCTAAAATAAACTTTACCCTCTAACCATGGTAACACCAACATTTGACTCTCCATGGGATTCCTTCCCTGAATACTATTGTATTCCTCATCTACAATTAATCTTAATACTACTAATAACAAAATTCTTATTTAATAACACTTTTCACCAATAAACCTTTAATGTTTATCACTGATTATCAGGTGTTTATACCTATCAATAGGGTTTCTATTTATTTTGGGGTTTCACACTATCACTTTGCACTTTTTATATTTTATTTAATGTTACTAGTGGGTATTACCTAACATTAAATTGTCTTTCTCACATACTCATGTTCACTACCTCTCTATCTCTCACTTTACAATGGTTAATTATACTGTTAACAAGTTCATGTCATAATAGAGTGATTTATAATATTTATTCTCTATTTATTTGGTTAGTGTACTTTGTTTGTCTCTAAGTTATTGAATTTTAACAATTATCATTTACATTGCTTATTTGGTTGATACTAATAATTATCATTTACATTTATCATTTATTGGTTTCTCTTTCATTACTTTATTTGAGTGTAACATTTCTCCTTTTTCTGTTCTGAATTATTTGTTTGTGTCTTTTCATTTCTTTTCATTTTATTTCATTTATGTTTTGGTCTTCACCTTCTCATTTGGTTTCATTTTACTTGGTCAATCACTGGTGTTGAGGTTGGTTCTACCTTCTCACTTATCATATCTATTGGGTTATGTTGGTTAAATTGCATTGTACTATCGTTTTCAACGTTTGCTTCGTTGCTTGCTAAATTTCTCTTATCAGAGGTTACTTTTACTATTATTTTTATTTGTTTGATCGCATAATTATGTTAATTACCCATTCCTTTATCTCTGACTCATCCCTTTTTAATTCATAGTGTTAATCATTTAGTGTATTATTCTTATCATGTTGCTTTATTATGCATGCTGAAGATATGTATCCTTACAATATATATTGTAACGAAGTGTTCTGGTCGTATCTGTAATATGTGTACAGTTGTTTTTTATGTGTAGAAATTGTTAGTGTGGTGTGTTCGCCTCACACCGGTCGTTACAATAATGGTTGTCACTACTGAATTCTGTAGCGTGGTCTCATTTATCAGTACAACCTACCTGTTTATTCATAGGGGTTGCAAATCCCGGGTGGCGCCAAATTGTTTACTTTAAAACAATTAAATTTGTGATTTTACAAGTTAACTAGGTGTTGTCAGCGTTGACGGCTGGAGCGTTCAAATGATTCCCGCCGCTGTACTGCTTGTTATATTGCCCGCTCGGCCAGAGCGCTAGTTGGTTACTCAGTAAAAATTGCTAACACACACATATATTATACAACTTCCTATGAAATAAAACAATGGTAATACTCTGTACTGTAATTTTAATTCTGATTGGGTCATTAATCACTATGACAAAGGTATTATAAATTATTTTTTAATAAAATTGCTCCGGCTTAGAACATGAAACATATATATCTCTAGGTTGGCGAAATTGATTTTGAAATGAACTATTCTGACGCCGACATGGCTTCTGTTTACACACAATATTTTAATTTGTTCAAAATCTGGGGTTCTTTGGATTATAAATAAAACATAAAAGCTGGTTACGTTAAAAAAGTACACTACCGTACCTTATCCGTACTTATATTGTATAAAGTGTTTTTACAAATTGTTCGGTAGTGTCGTATTAGTTGTTACAAAATTCGCACTCTAATGCGAGGTTATTTCTAAGTTAATAATTGTTTATGTAAGTTTATATTTATTCAACCTTTGAAAGAAAATTAATTTTGTTTAATAGTGAGAAATTTTGATTGATTTGAGAAATATTTAATGTGTTTTTATTCTTGGGATTATTTCATTTAATTGATACTTATCAGTTCAGAAGGTTACAATGTGTTGTCATTCATGGATAATGGAAATTCATCAATTTTGGGCTGATTTAGGCTGCTGGCATCTTCTTCTATCTCGTCTTGGGAATTCCTACTATTTAATTTCGTTTATTTGGTTCCTGGACATCTGTTAATACTTGAAGCTCTTCATCTACTCGTCATTGGTTCTTGCTGTCGACTTCTGAACGTCTTTTGAACTTTTTAAAATAAAATTTTGGTCATCTCAATCTTGCGTACCTCTTACTTAAGCGTCATTTTTTCAAGTCTAATAAATTTAACGGAAAATTAGTATCCAACGTTTCTATGGTAACAGAAATCCTTTGATTGGTTAAGGCCTCGATCAAAAGCATTGTTAAGATATTTGAAATTTTTATTCAACTTTATTATATATTTTCTGACTGATTTTATCCTTCTGTCATCCCTTCTGGGTAATAAATAATATCACTATTGTCTTTATTTCCTTTCAAAGATTAAAACAGTACCTCATAAGGTCATATTCCATTATATATTAACTTTAGTCTAAATATTTTGACATTTGATAAATTACATATCTCCTTTAATTTAAACCTTTAAAATAACATTTCTCTTTTAAAATGATTTACACATAATTACTGGCTATTTACTTGCCTTAGATTTGTAAATTTCCTTGTGAATTTGTTACAATTGATATTTGTGTGTGTCTGACAGTTATCCATTTTCATAGGCTTAAGTAGCCATTATGGTATTTTACTTATTTCATTTAAATTACATTTCATTTCAGCCTGATGGGCTTTACTTTGTTATTATAATTGTTTGTGTTGCGTTTTGATTCTGTTTGTGTTCTGATTACATGTCAATATAGTTTTCTCTATCTTAATATTTAAAATATAACAATTAGGCCTATGGACTGCAAGTTTCTTTCAGCCATATCCTATTCATAACATTAAAACGAACTATTCTTTATAAGTTATTAGTTACTGTTGATTTAACGTACATTTTATTCTTTTGTTATGTTGAGTGAGAAATATCATCACTTCCTTCAAACTTATTATTTGCTAATATTTTGTTTATAATCCATATTATTTTTTATTGTGATAAACAACATCACTTTTATAAAACTTATAACTATCCCTTATAACATGGGTGTTTTTGATTTGTCTCTAACTCCTTAACCTTTAAACAATCTTTACATTCCCTCCATGTTAACACCTTCAATTTACTCTTTCCTGGGATTCTCCCTTTTAAATATGATTACATATTTCTAAACTTATTACTAATATTTTTGGTTTTAATTACCATGGTGATTATCACTTTCCAGTGTTCAATACCTCTTACTTTACAGTTTATACTTAATACTATTTTTCACAATATACTTATTCACTATTACTTTTCACTGTTAAACCTTTAGTGTTCTTTATAGATTTATTAAGCGTTTATTTTCTTTATCATTCACTATTTTTCATAATATTTATATTCTATATCTTGCACTATTCCCATTTATACCTCACCTTCACTTTTAAATTATTTATAGTTACTTATAATTTAATTAGCGTACCTTCTTTATCACTACACTTTGGGGTTTTTACACATACACTATTGCACTTTTTCACTGTTTATATTAAGTGTTCTTTAGTGGGTAATCCCTATAATTATTTCTCTTTCTCTTTCTCACTATTTCTTTCATTATAAAATTATACTTATTATTAATGACATTTTGTTAAATATATTTCACTATATCTAACCTTAATTTTTGGGTTAGTGTACTTTTCTTTACTAAGTTATTTTTTTACTGTTTTTTGTTTAAAACAGGTATATAAATTATCTCATTTACAACAATATTTATTTCCATTTGTGGATAATTATTGGGGTTTATTTACAATATGCTATCTTTGAGTATACCATTTTTTCCTTTTATATGTGGTGTTTGTTATTTCTTGGTTTCACTTCGTTTCCTCTTCATTCTTCCTCTTCTTCTTTTTCTTCTCCTTTATCTTCTTCATCTTCAATTGTCTTCATTTTGACTCGGTTCTCCTCTTCTCGTCTGGTTTAATTTCATTTAGTTGTAGGAATTCGTTCACTTCCTTTAATTGTCTTTATTCTTCTTTGGTTCTGGTTTCTTCCCTTCTTTTGTTAGTTCCTATTTGTTTGGTCGATCACTATCTATTCTTGTCCATTTTTCGTGGTTCCCTTCTTCTTTTGTTTCCTGTTGTTGGGTCAATCACTTGGGTTGGGTTATGTCGTCGTTTGTCGTGTTATAATTTTTATATTTTATTTATATTTAATTATTTTACTGGATATGAAGTATATTTACATTTAGAATTATCTTTTTTATCCCTGGTACTGGGGTGGCTTATTTGTGTTGTAACAATATATATATATATATATATACATATTATTGTAACGTGAATAAGTGTTCTACCCTTACAAATCTACTGATTGTACTTTCTCAATTGTATGTTATTTAGCCTCACTATTGGGATAGCCAATTTGTTACATCTAGAATCGAATCTATGGGTTATTTATCAGAATTTGTATCTTGTTTAACTCGGTTATTATTTGTATATACTTTGTTAATATTAAATTAAGGATGAGTATCTGTTCAGGGGGATGTTTGTTGAGCGCCAATTTGCAATCACCGTTTGCAAATAAAATTTTATTGGTGAAATATCAATAATAATTTTTTTTTTTTATTTAAATAGTATATGGTTTCTTTATTCTGTAATGAACTCTCTTTTAATCTTTTCTTTCAGCAATGAATATGATAACTTGTGCTCATCAAAACATATAAAAAAAAAAATCTGCTAAGATTTTCAATTGATGAGTGTTGCCAACTTAATCTAATTACTGAAGTCAACTCACAGTATCAGATATTTTGTTCAGTATATCATACCCATTTTGTATTCATGAAATAAGAAACAAATAAACCTTTTTCTGTATTTTGTAAACTCAAATCCTTTATTTATTCTTTAACTTGTTCTAAATGTCAAATATAATTCTTAACAAAGTTTGGCCAGCTGTATTTTAATATGCTCAGAGTGGCAGCAGTAACTCTTATATCTCAGGCATTTTAAATATTTCATATTTTATATTTAATAAATAAAATACAATTATAATGTGTTCAGTAGGTCCTTTTGGCTACGATATAACAACAGTTTTGACAGGGAAAGTACCAAAATACATATGATTAGAAATAGTCACAATGTGTCTTAAAAGGATTATATAAAGAGTGTAAAACAGTTCAGTGTATAGGTTAGGTTATTAAAATGTTTTTTAGACTTAATTAGCTTTAGATTATATTAGCACTATACATCAATGGTTGTTTATGCTTATGTCCATACTATTAATTATTATTGTTCTCAGTAGAAGTTCAAAAATAGTTTTTATAAAAAGTGTACTCAATGTCTTTGAAACCTTTAATATAGGCTTAACAGGGAATGGTTCAGATTAATTTTAGATCAAAAATACTTCTCTCCCTGTGTCAATTGGTCCAATTTCTTCAGAGATGTCCTGGTTTAATTCTGTAGAGTCCTGTAGCACTTCTTTCTTCTATTTTAATCTTGATAAATATAATTATTTAATTGTTTTTATTGAGATGAACTGGTATAACATATATTATAATTTTCTTTAGTCACTATCAGTTGTTTTTAAATCAACCTTTCTTCATTCAGATTCCAATAATACTCTTATTTCATTCTATCAACATATTAGTGCTAAGGCCTACCTTAGATATCTCCCTGGTTTCCAATGTAACAGTTTTTATATCACCCTGGTGATCTCATATTATTAATATAAACAAACTCTTACTATTTTGTATTTCATTTTCTTTAAAAGGATATACCTTTTTTATAAGAGCTTTTATCTTCATTTTGTTTGTTTCTTTGTTCTTCTGATAAAAAACTGATCATTTTGACATCACTCTTGACTAATTTCTGATCTATATTTCCTGAGTTAATGATTTACTCTTTTTTTATTATTTTTGTTCCAAACTTATTTATTATTATTTCTTTTTGTACCTTTCACTTTCTTAAATTTATTTTATACATTTAGTAATCTTTTAACATAAACTGACATTGTTTCCTTATTATTTTAATAGAAATTCTTATTCATATAATTTAACTGACTATGATTTTGGTACTTTCTTATTAAGAATAACATTAGTGTTATTAACACTATCATACATAATATTAATTAATGTGTCACAAACTAATTACTAATAACTATTAGTAATATGTTATAATCCCTTTAACTGACTGTGTTTATAAATTTACAGTCTGCACAAATAAAACAAAATTCCATAAGTAAGTTAATTAACAGTTTTCTTCTTACTTATCGTCATTGACATCATTTTAACTATGATAAACACAACATACAATAAACAATTAAAACAAAACATGTTCAATTAAGTCTTTCTTAAAAATCTTATGTCTCATGGTACTTTTTACTAATATAATCATAGTATATTTATGTTACTAGGGCATGGTAAAAATGTCATGTAACAATATATATATATATATATTGTAACAAAATCTGTAATGGTTACAAAATAATAATTATGTGTGTTTACCAAAATAAAAATTTTGGTGTTATTTGAAAAATATTGTTTAATTGGTTTTGTTGTTGGTATTTAGGTAAAAAAATTTCTTAATGAATTAGTGTAAAAATTCTGCTCTTTTAATTCTGTTTCTGTTAATTGTATTAATTTGAAATTTTAGAATTAACTTCTGCGTTAATTGGATTATCTCCAGCACTAATCAATAGACGTTCTTCTTCTTAATGGAGTATTCTCCTTCTTCTTTGGTAAAGGCCGCCTTTCGGATAGTCCGTGATCCCAATTTATTTTAGTTTTTAATTCTATTTTATTAAATTTATAAATAAATTTAAACCAAATTGCAGAAATTTCAAATTTATTAACAATTGTATACAGTATCGATGGTTAATCGATTGTCAACAGTAGTATCGACTCGTTCTCAGGGCTTGTCGATTAATTTTTTACATGTGTATTTTCTATTAATTATTCGGTTCTTTGAACGGTTATTTTATATATAGTCAGAGAAGGGTAAGGTCAGGAAAGTATAACACTTACAAGTAAAAAGATTAAGAATTAAAAATTACGAGTTATTAATTTATATATAATGTTTACTAAAGATAAAAATTCGAACCAGTGAAGTCTGTGTGATCACGTTGGTAAAGCTCGCTTTGGATTGTGGGAATAAAGATGGCGGCTCCTGGACTGCATATGTTAAACCATAGACGCTTGATGAAAATTTCTTCCAATAAATGGTGCCTTTTCAATGTTTCCTCGTCTCCGCAGTTGTGATTATTCCTTCTGGTGTTAGTAGAATGGTTCTGGTTCAGTGTCTTGTGCTTCACTTCGATTAAATATGTGTGATAATGTTTAATTTACTTTGTTCAATAAGGTCGAAACTGGCACTTCTCATCTCGTTATTAAGAATTATTTATTGTGTAGGTTTAAGATATTATTTCACTCCATTACTGTTCCGTATAATTTTAGTTTACTTGTGTTATTAAATGTTCTCACTGAAGTTAAGTTTAAGTTCTAAATTTATAAATTTACGAATTTTCACGTTAGACTAGGCTTACGGACTATCGCTATTTTTGTCTACTATATAGGTTAATCTTAGCACAAATCATGTCAAGTGTTCTCGACAAGGTCCAATAATTAACTGTTCTCATTTCCTTCATCTCCTGAACGTCTTAGCCAATTTAATATTAGTAATACATTGTTTTAAAATCTGTTTGGCTTCTGCTACATGTAGCAAATTTACATTATATCACTGAATATATTTTTGCTATTATTTACTCTTATGAAATACTAAATACATAATCTCTTTCTTTAGTTCATTCTGTTTGATTTGATACCAAATAAGATAGTTTTACAAAGTTTTTTATCTAAAATGCTATATTTCTTTCATTTTGAAAAAGTAGGCTTTTATTTTTACTTCCTGTCCTTCTCCAAAATGTTTGCCATTTTATATGTTATATTTATGATTGTACTAAATCTCAGATTGATATAAAATGTTTAGCTTTCCTTAATTTCTTGTAATTTTATTAATTGGTTATCCTTTTAAATATTATTCAACAATTTATAACTCCCCACTCTGAATTTTCAGTTATTACATTTGCAATTTTAACAATAATTCTTCCTATCTTTTTACAATATCTTTTTAAAGTATAATTTACATTATATTATTCTGTGACTGATTTACCTTACATAAATTTCATCAGTTTAACTAGTTTACTGGACTTGATTCATCAATTATAATTTAGTTTATATTTACTATTTGGCCTAGATTTTGTCTGGTTTTACATACAAAGTTTTTTAATAATACAGCTTGTTTATACCTTTTCTGACCTTCTATTCTAATACAATGTTGATTAACAATTCCTTACTTTACTACAAGAACATTTTGTAGTGAATTTAAACTATTAATTCATAACAATTATTTGACTTTAAAAAGTGGTATTTAATCTCAGACCATTTAGTCTTGATTAATCCTAGTAACTTATAATGAACATTTTATAATAAAAGAATGGTATCTACACTCAGACATTGCATTCTTGATTAAAACTATTAAACATAATAAACATTTTAGACTATTAGAACATTACTCTCTAATTCAACATTTAGGTATAGAGTTCATTTATTTAACTAGAAACATAACACATTGGTTTCTTTATTTTTAAACCTTTCTTAAAATTACTTGGGTGCAGTCTTATCTGTTTTTATTATTTTATTTTAGGGATGTATCCCTTGTCACTTTATTTATTCACCTGCTCTCTATTTATCTTACTCATTTCATTGAATGTTATTAGATAAACAGTGGCACCTTTTTTAGAAACATTAGTCTTTGCCTTTCATAATACTATTTTATTAAATGGTATTCATGAAGTTAAATTAAACCTTAAAGTTGTTTAAAGGTACACCTTTATTAAGTGTAAACATTTAATGCACTTTCTTGAAGTTTATTTACTACAATAGAATAACTTGCACTTGTCTCCTGTTAATTCTTGATACTATCACTAGTCAGTTTTATAGTTTTATATTATCAAGATATTTGTTTATGGAGGACTCTTAAGATTTGTTTTTATTCATTATACAATAACTTTCCTGGGTGCACTTTTACTTATCACTCTAAACACTTTTGTTTACATTTAATTTACATTATTTCTGTTTTTGGGTGTTATACTTTCATTTTGTGACAATTAATTTCCCTTGGGGTTTTGGTTTTCTCCTTACTGGGTCTCCTTTGGGTATTTGTTGTAATCTTCTCCTCCTACACATTCCTGTTTATTAGGTTTTTTTTGGTTTGTTCTGGGTATCTTCTTTATTCATTCTTTGGTTCTTCATTACCATATATTTATTATGCACGTTGGTTTGTTCTGGGTATCTTCCTTACTTATTCTTGGTTTCTTCATTACCATATATATTATTATGTACATTGGTTTGTTCTGGGTATCTTCCTTACTTATTCTTGGTTTCTTCATTACCATATATATTATTATGTACGTTGGTTTGTTCTGGGTATCTTCCTTATTTACTCCTATCCTACCTGGGTATCCTCCTTAATTTATTTTAGTTTTTTGGGGTTTATTTTTCTTTACACATTTTTATTGCATAGTGGTTTTTTTCTTTATTTTTACTTTTTCAAGTTATGATAGTATTTTATTTTGATACTAATTTGTTTTCATTTGGATTTTTCTTTGATAGTTATTTATTTATGATCATATTTTATTCGTTCTTAAGTGGATAATCTGTCATGCTACAATATATATATTGTTAGAAAACGGAGTATGCTGTTTTATACTTTTAGATTGATATTGAGTTTTAGTGTTTAAGTTTGCTAACGTTATTAAGTCGCAAATCGGACGCGTTCTGTGTGATAAAAGCATTGTGTAGCCTGTGTGTCCTTATCTGTCCCTTCTCACTCTTTACTTCTTCCCGATAGGCGCCAAATTGTTTTGCCAGAAAACAATTAAAAGATTCTATCTTAGTTGTTTTACAGTATCGTAGTGTTTGATTCGAATTGTTCGCCGACTGGCTGGAACTCGAATCTCGCTTGAGTAGGGGAAACGTGTTACCAACGTAAAATATTGTTGGTTAATTCTACTCGCTGCTACAAAACACAAAATACATAATATATTGAAAATAATTACTGGACAGTTATTAACGATTCACACTTTTTTATTTGGCTTCAGAACTTGTTAAGGTTCATTAATTCTTATACAAAATGTGATTAATATAATATGGTTTAGCCTCGGCAATAAATAATCATTCACTCAGCGGAAGGCTGGGTTGGCAATGCAATATTTTTCTGTCGCCACAATAGACGGCGTTTATTATTTATACACAATAAATTTGCCAATGAATTCTTTTAAGTACGACAAAGAAGTTTTAAAACAAGATAATTAATTATGATACATCACTTTACAATTGTGATAATTAAAATTGAACAAGGTTTACGTTAGATTCAAAGTTTAGTTTAGTTAGTCAAAGTGTGTGACGGTGTCATTCGTGTAGTACATAGATTATATTCAGTTAACTGGTATGCATAAAATATGTTTTATTTATCAATCTTTGAAAAAATAATACCATCAGTTATAATGAGAGTTCACAGTTTAGTGAGAAAGTCGAAAGAGAATTTATATCAGAGATTTAATTAATTCAGCAATACTTATCATCAGTTGCTTTGAAGTGTAGTGTCAGATAGATAATGTAGGTTGGGTTCATCGATGTTGGTTCTTCATTCTTCAAACATCTTTGGCTTCAGGTACGCCTTGCGTCTTTTTCTTGTTAGTTGACTTATTTTAATAGATTTGGATTTAATTAAGCTGGTCCTTGGCATGGGTTGAATGCGTCATTCCCTCGTCAGTTAGTTCGGTCCTTCACTTCATGAAATATGGTCACTGTTACTATTTTTTAATCAAATTTGGGCCCTTCACGGCTTGGCGTCTCTCCTCATAAGCGTCACTATAAGATTCTAATGTTCCTAACCGAAAACTCATCAATATCCTGCTGTTGTCATGGTAACTCAAAGATTCTGATTGGATAAACTCGACTTAAGACCATTGTTAGAAGGTTTGAATTTTTATTCAAAAAGGTTACATATCTTCTGATTGCTATTAATCTTCGTTATTCCTTTTTAAGTATTAAATATCATCACCACTGTTTGTATTTTGTTTCAAAGATTAATTTAACATCCCATAAGGTTGGGTTTACTGATGTATTAACATTTGGACAGTTATGTTGATATTACACTGTTTTCTTATTTTACGTGATTACTTTAACATTTCTCTCTTAATATGATTACCTAATTGTCCTTTATTGTTTACTTGCCTTAGTTTTGCTAATGTTATAGTTTAATTCTTAAAATTTGTAGTTTTTGTTGTTTTTTTTTTCAGTTAGGCATTTGCCTAGGCCTAAACAGCAAAATTGGCTATTTTTCTTAATTTATACAGATTACATTTTATTTTCCCCTTGTATAGGTTCTGATTTGTTTTATACATGATTTGTTCATTTGTTGAATGGTTTTATGTCTGTTCTATAGTAATTGTATGTTATTTTATTAGTTTCCATATTCTGGCTTGTCTATTGTTATAACTGCTTTTTCAGTATCATTAGATTTGTCTGAATTTATTTTGTTTCTTATTTACTGCTTTTGTTTGTAATTGAATTATTATTTCTTATTCTCTATTACTTAAAATACAACATTTAGGCTTATGGTCTGTATAATTCCCACAGCCATATCCCTATTCATTAAACATAATTATTATTGCATGTCATTACTCACAGTGTTCATTCTCTTCATCTCCTCATACTCTTTGGTGAGTTATAATTATTACATAATATAAAAGATAAAAACATAAACATTAATTAAACATATGAATACAATGATATTTCCTTATAACTAATTCCAAATGACATTATGCCATTAAAATGAAACTTCAACAACAGTTTACTATATGATATTAAAATCTTTCATAATGATTACCTTATTATTAAACGTCTTTTCATATCATTTTAAATCAATAATATTGGGTTTTACCTCTGTACATCAGAAATCATATATGCTGTGTATTAGCACACTAATAGTCATTTTTGTTTAAATACATTGGTAATAATATGAATTGCCAACTTAGAATACTAATGGCTCACAAATTAAGATATGATAGGTACTGTAGTCAATACTACTCCTATCTGAACTCTATTAATTACCTAGTTTACTGCACTTTGGTTCAGTTTGTTATGTACACTTGTGTTCACTGATAATTGCTGTTAATTGCCACAGTCCTTTCTGTGCTTAGCAATTATTAGCTTTCACTCATTTTTACTACTCACTGATAGTTTTTTATCACTCTTAGATCTTATTCACTGATTTATTAGCGTCTATCCCTATCAATGGGGTTCTATTTAATTTGGTATTTTAACACTATCACCTTGCACTCTCTATGTTTGATTTAAGTGTTACTGGTGGGTATTGCTTACTTAAATTCTCTTTCTCATTTTACGAATGTTCATTATTTCTCTAATTCCCTATCTCTCACTTTACCAGGTTCAATTATACCGTTGACAAGTTCATGTCATATTAGATTGATTTATCATAGTTATTCTCTATTCATTTGGTTAGTGTACCTTTCTAAATTTAAGTTATTAAAATTTAACACTTCTCATTTACATTGCTTGTTTGGGTTTACATTAATAACTATTATTTACAATTATCATTCATTGGTCTCTTTTCCATTATTTTATTGGATTGTAACATTTCAACTTTTTCTATTATATGTTATTTGTTTGTGTTTTACCATTTCTTTTCATTTCATTTCATTGATTCATTTTATGGTTTTCACCCTCTCATCTGGTTTCCCTTTATTTGGTGTATCACTGGTGTTCTGGCTAGTTCTACTTATTCACTTCATTTGGTGATGATCCGTATATCCTTTCATAGGTGTTAGGGCTGGTTCTATTATTCACTTCATTTTGTTACAATTCATATACCCTTATGTTAGTGTTGTGGCTGGTTCTACTTTCTCACTTACCATCTATTGGGTTATTAGGTTAAATCGCCATGTATCCTTGTTTTCAACGTTTCGGTCCGTTGCTTGTTACTTTTCTCTTATCAGAGGTTACTTTTATGATTACTTTCATATGCTTGATCGTATTATTATTTTAATTACCCATTCTTTTATCTCTGACTCATCCCTTTTAATCATAATGTAAAGTATTTAATAATTTATTCTTATCATGTTTCTTCATTAGTGTTTGTTGAAGATATGTACCATTACAATATATATATATATATATATATATTGTAACACTACAAATAAATAATGTAAAGTTCAAAGAAAAGATAAAAAAAATTTTGTTAAAAAAAATGTTTATGTTTGTTTGTTATTGTAATAATTTAGAAATAATCCTGGTTCTGCGTTTTGGTTAAAATTTTAAAATTCTGTGAGTTTATTTTTGTTAAATTTTACACTTTTGGTTGACCTTAACTAAATCTGGAGTTAATCAGATTATCTTCTGACAGTAATCGATTTGTGATTTTCAGCTTTGCTCCAGTATATCACTTTCAGTTGATCTTTGTCGTCTCCCAGTAAGCCCTGTAGTTAGTTAAACTCTTAATTTAATATGTGAAATAATTGTAAAATCCAGATAATTGAAATAATTTAATTTATTAATAATAATTCTTAAAGATCGATTAAAAATCGATGTTGAGCAAATATTCGACTCTTTCACAGGGATATATCGATTTGCAATTACAGGTTATTTTTATATAAATATCAAAAAAGGTTCTTTCAACGATTATAATTATATAGTCAGAGAAGGGAGCAGGCATAGAAAGTACAACATGTACAAAAATAATTCTTAAAAGTAATAAATGACAATTTGTTAATAATATATAATGTTTGTAGTATACACTTTATACCCAATAGTTGACTAGACGACTTTGTTGCTGGTTGATACTTTGCATCATGGGAAATTCACAATGGTGGCATGTCTCGCTGTAGAATATTACTGTGAATTGATGGTTGGAAATTCTGATAATAAAATCACCTTCACAACTGTTTTATTGGTCTCCGTGATAGTGTATATTGTCTATTGTGTTGTTCTGGTATCCTGGATAAGTGTTCAGTGTTCACTGGTGTTAATTGTCTTATTTTAGATGTATTCAATGTTTGCTGGTTATGGCGAAAAATCGAGAAGTTGTTACGAAGTGAATTATTAATGTTAGGTTGTTTGATTGGTTTAATTCACTTGTATTGTGTTGTGTATTGTTTGTTTTCACTGTTGTGGTAGTGTATTTCACTGAATTTAATTTCAAAATTGTCAATTTAGGTAACTCTTGTATTTCACTGATTTTCTACTTTTACTCCATTACAATTCGTTATACGGTTTTAGAACGCGATCGAGCATCAACCGTTCCCATTGAATGTTAACAAAGAACTGTTTTACTTCCTTCATCTTAGGAAATATCTTACCAAGTTAATATTGGAAAAGTATTGTTAAAATAATTTTCACTTCCTATTTAGGTAATTATAAAGTACATTATATATGGAATATTTTAAGTTTATTGATTGCTTTCATGAACTATTAACCACATAATTGGTTTATTTATCTCATTCTGTTTAATTTGATATGTCATAGTCCATATTTGTTGAGATTTTTGTTAAAATTACCATATTTCTGTCTTTTTGGAAATCTAGGCCCAAAACCTGTTTCCGTTCTTGTACACAATTCCTGCCATTTTAGGTGTTCTAAATATAATTATAATAAATTTCAGATGGTCACAAATCTTTCTCTTTCCTTAAAACCTTATAAATTTAACATTTGAACTGTTTTTTTAGTGATAATTCATTAATTTACTATTTCTCCTCTGAAATAGTTAGTTTTTACATTTCGAAAATTTTTAATAATTTAAGACATTTTTCTATATTACTCTTTTAAAGCATAGGATCATTTACAGTAGTTAGTTATCGATCCACCTTACATAAATCTTGTTATTTTACATGGTTCATTGGTTAATTAACTAGTTTATATTAATTTTTGGGAATTCATTACTTGGCCTAGAGTTTAGTATTTTACATATATGGTTTTTTCAAATAAAGTTAATTCCACACCTCCTCTGACTTTTAAAAGTTAACATAACATGAAATAAAATTGCTTACATAACTACTGATACCAGTAGCATATAATTCATGCTACTAATACAAAAATAATATTTGACATGAATTAGCAGTCTTCAAAGTTAGACATGTTTGTTGGAACTATTTTGAACATACATTTTAAACATTTTATAAACTGATACAGCATCCATACCTAAACATTTTAATCTGTATGCATGCTGTTATGTAACTAAAACATCTTACACTAAATATAGGAACTCTTTTTTCTAAATATAGGTTCTATAGGAACTCTTTGAAAGTTGGAGTTCCTAGGCTCTAAACATTATTAGCCATTTAAATTTCTTAAACTTTATTTAACTTAAGTTACTTTCAGTCTTTTCTGATTATACTATATTATTATCTTTAATCCCCTTGTACAGTAAACATTCCCCCACATATTTTCTTTATTATTGGCATTACTATGAATGTTTTGATATAAAAAAGTGACCTTATTTATGAAATATAGGAAATATTTGTCATTTCAATATTTCATCACCTGTTAATTATAAAACATAAAAGTTATTTAATAGCACCTTGTTTAAGTTATAGTTACACATTAACTTGAAGTTTATTATACTTAAAACCACTTCCACTGGTACACATTCACTGTTGGTTCTGACTTATATTTGAGTTTTATTATATTCTCAGACCAAACCTTTTGTCATAATGGACTCTGAAGATTTGTTTATTTTACCATATAATAACTTTAGTTGGTTCACTTCTTATCATACTACTAAATACTTTTGTCTATAATTAAGTTACAATTTCATAAGGTTTTGGGGTGTTATACTTTCTTTTGTGGTATTAACATTTGGTTTGGGGTTCATGGTCGTTAATAATAGGTTTTTATTGTGGTTTTTTCATCCTATATCTTCCTTTCTTCTCTTCTTCCTTCTTGGGTTTGAGGTATCTTCTTTATCATGCTACTAAACTTCCTCTTCTCTCTTGGGTTCGGAGTATCTTCTTTATCATGCTACTAAACTTTACTCTTCTTTCTTGATTTCGGGATATCTTGTTTATCACCTGCTACTAAACTTCCTCCACTTTCATGGGTTCGAGGTATCTTATTTATTGCTTGCTCCTTATCTCCTGGGTAATCTCCTGATTTTTTAATATGAGTTTCCTTTAATTTATTTTCTTGAATTTTATTGTTGCATTTTTATTACTTAATTACTTTTTTCTTTTATAGTGGTGTTTTTCTTTGAAGTGTACTTTTATTTTCATTTGAAATTCTTAGTTATATGTAATTTAATTGTTTTTATGATCTTAATGGAATTAATTTTTAGTGGATTATCTGTCATGCTACAATATATATATATATATATATATATATATATACAGGGTGTCCCAGGAGGAGAGGGAAATAATTTGAGCAATGGTTCTATAGTGTAAAAGAAGAAAAAAGTTCATATAAACATATTTCCGGAAACGCTTTGTAAGCGAGTTACGGCTAGCGAAAGATTTCGCCCGGGTTTCGGTAAATGAAGACTTTCTGAAATTCTGGGAAGGTAAATTAAGGGGCGAATTCTGTTGTTTCTTATGGTTTTTGACCTGAAAAATCGAATAAAACAGGTCGCAGAACTGTATCTCCCATAACTTTCATGATATCCGATCTAAAACAGAAAACTCTTTGCCTAAAAACATATTGTATTGTTTTTAACCAAAATTGGAATTTTTTGTTGATTTTTATTGACTTTATTTACACCATTTTTCTCAGAATTAAATTCTTTACAAGTTTTGTTTTTAACTGTTATGCATTTATTAATTATTTAACAAAGTTATTGTACTTCTAACCTAAAAACACGTTTTTTTAGGTTAGAAGTACAATAACTTTGTTACATGATTAATAAATGCATAACAGTTAAAAACAAAACTTGTAAAGAATTTAATTCTGAGAAAAATGATGTAAATAAAATCAACAAAAATTTACAAAAAATTCCAATTTTGGTTAAAAACAATACAATACGTTTTTAGGCAAAGATTTTTCTGTTTTAGGTCGGATATCATGAAAGTTATGGGAGATACAGTTCTGCGACCTGTTTTATTCGATTTTTCAGGTCAAAAACGATAAGAAACAATAGAACTTGCCCCTTAATTTACCTTCCCAGAATTTCAGAAAGTCTTCATTTACCGAAACCCGGGCGAAATCTTTCGCTAGCTGTAACTCGCTTACAAAGCGTTTCCGGACATATGTTTATACGAACTTTTTTTCTTCTTTTACACTATAGAAAGAACCATTTCTCAAATTATTTCCCTCTCCTCCCGGGACACCCAGTGTATATATATATATATATATATATATATATATATATATATATATATATATATATTGTGCTGTTATTTTTTCTTAGTACTGTAATTATTTAATAGTATAATATAATTAAGAAATGTAACTACCGTTTACTATGTTTTTTGTTTATCAGCACATGAAAAGAATCTCTCTCAGGGTTAATGATTATTAAGCTGTTTGATCTTATTTACGTTTGTATATAATATCTTCTTTTCTTTAAACCAAACCAAATAAAGTTAGTATGTAATATTTTGATAAATAACAATGTAAAATATCGGTATGGAGAACCATACATGACTTCCATATTCTAAGATTTATATTTAAAATCATTTTCGAAATGAAATATTACCATAGAAACTACTTCTTTCTACTTACTGCTTCAGCCTTAACCACAGTTCTGTGGTCACTAACGTATACCACCTCACGTTATCGCACTCGATTTTCACTGATGATGGAAGTCGATGGCATTGCCGAAACGTCTGTTTTTGTAGAAAACATTGGACTACGGCCAAATATCCCGGGAAGGAATTTTAACAAAAACTACTTCTTTGTTGCCGATAACATTGTACACATATATAAAAAATATGCATAAAATTAATGGCTTGTATAAGTTAATGATTGATCTCCATTAAGTAGTGCTCAAGTTTCCAAAGTTTTAATATTATGATGTATGTAATTAAAACATCAGAGCAGGTTTAGTGTGTATGAGGGTACACCGTGGACAAAAATTTTCAACATTTCCTATTGAGCGTTGCTTAGAGTAAAGCTGCGAATCTACAGTGTACGTTTCACAGAACAAACATGCGGAAAAGAATGAGCGCTCCGAAGTCACTCATGGACCCTCAGCATCTTGCAGAGGGTTCATTCCCTAAAGACAAAAAGTCTGTCTATGAGTCGTTCCTCTGTAAACACGTGCAGTTACACTGCCCAGCGATCCACAGGAAGCAAATCGCTATCCACGCTGGACACTTTCTCGGCTTGCACGCATTATGTTGGTGTGGGTTTCGGCACTTTCCATTTAAAAAGCGTGCAAATGTAAGAAAATAAACATGAATGAGGCCAGAAATAACGCGAATTTTGTGTGTGTGTGTGTGTGTGTGTCTTCCCTGCCTTTTTATTGCGGTAGTCGTAATAATAAAATGGAAACGTAAACATTACATAACTGAGATATGCTTGCCTGCCATGAACGATATATTTTCTCTCATACATGATTTACATTAAAATGAAAAAATTATAATTTTATTGCCTGGTAACAAAATTATTTTATTTTTAACAATTACCATTGTTTGAAAAAGTTTAAATGAATTTTCAAGTACTTTACTGTTGTTAAAACGTAAAAGGTTGCAGGTAAACTTACCCCTTTCCCTTAACTGATCTTCATCAAAATCAAAAGGCCTTGAGTTCTCTACAATTCAGGGACGTATGCAAAAAATTATTTGATTCTGTTTGAATATGCGGCAGTTATTGTTCATCATAGAAAAAATTACCCTTGTAAAACATAAAATGTTGCAGGTAAACTACCCCTTTCCCTTAACCGATCTTCACCAAAAACAATAGGTCTTGAGAACTCTACAAATTAGGGCTGTATGCCAAAAATTATTTGATTCTGTTTGAATTTGCGGCTGTTATTGTTTGCCATAGAAAATACCCTTGTTTAAACATAAAACATTGCAGGTAAACTACCCCTTTCCCTTAACCGATCTTCACCAAAAACAATAGGTCTTGAGAACTCTACAATTTAGGGCAGTATGTAAATAATCTTTTGATTCTGTTTGAATTTGCGGCTGTTATCGTTTGCCATAGAAAATACCCTTGTTAAAACATAAAACGTTGCAGGTAAACTACCCCTTTTCGACAACCGATCTTCACCAAAAACAATAGGTCGTGAGTACTCTAAAAATCAGGGCTGTATGCAAAAAATTATTTGATTCTGTTTGAATTTGCGGAAGTTATCGTTTGCCATAGAAAAAAATCTATAGATAGACAGACACTTTGAAAAACGACTTTTTTTCATGTTTTGAGTGTAGTACAATCAGAATCTGCAATAATCTCGAACACGATTTTTTTTGCCATCACCATACTTCCATTTCCTTAAGGAATATGGAAGTAAAAATAGCTACCATACAAATGTAACTTGACTGATTCTGAATTCTTCCAGCTGCCACGGGTTCACTTCTGGTTGATGTTTATTATTTTCAAAGTCAATATCAGGCTTAGCGATCAGTTCCTCCACGTGAATTTCTTGTTGGTTTTACTGCTGAATGTTGTTTTCTTTGACGACTGCAAAACAGCTATCTCTTCGGAATATTGGATTATATTTTATGGCCACTCAAACTATTCTTCAGTACAGGATTTCTCTTTTCTATCGGCGTTCTATTAAAGATATGTTTAGATTTCTTGTAATATTATTTATTTATTGAGTAGTATTTTATTTTATTGAACTCAATATTAATGTTGAATCTCTCCTCCTGATTGATTACTTTTTTAAATTGACAATCAAAAACTCTGGTATAACAAATTAAATTCCTTTACTATTTCTTCGTTTACATATAACATTAAACTTGATGATGTACAAATTTGATTTATTTAAATGCTACCAAATATTAATTTACATATCACTCTCTATGATCTTTACAGGATTGAAGATAAAATTAGACTCCTCATGTTACTTTTCTTAGATATGAATTTAGACTAAAACATTTCCTTTCATTTCTATACAATCCAATCTCTAACAATTTACAAATTTGCCACATTGATAACTTCCTAACTTAGTTACATCTTTTTATCATATAACTCTTAAAAACATATATAAATTTTTTAATTCTTATCAAATATATTTATTGTATTTCTAATATTCTTAATTCAGTTTGTATTTATTATATTATAATTTTCTTACTATTTCCTCTTATTATAATATTCATTTCAAATTTCATATATTCTTTTCAGAACATATATCTTTATACTGTTTTATCTCAGATAGGAATCTACATCTATGTTGATGGGTGAGTTGATACAATGTTTTTGTTTACATTTTAAAACATATGTTCCAATTCTATTAAATTTAAATCTTTTTTTCCTTTACAATTTATTATTTTCCTCTTATGTACTGCGTGCATTTTAACAGCAGTACATAATACCTTCCCTTATTTCAGAATCTCATATACAACTTGAGATGAGATTTTGAAATAATTAATTTATTATCACAAACATATTCTAACCTTAATATTTAAAACATACGATTAATTAGTTAATTGTATCTCACGAAGTTCTTTTAACAAATTGGTTTTTTCTTTTATTAACATAACAAACATGGTTCATCACTATCACGAATCACTATATCTTAAACACTCATTTATGGCTTAAAATAACATTATTCAAACCAACTGGTTTTACATCAAAATAATAAATAACAATTGTGCCTAATCTCATGGCTAAAAAACTCAAAAACATGACTAAAACATTATCTTTCTTTTGAACCTCACCTTCCCAATCCTGGTCATAAATTTCATTTGTTCTTCATTTCAGAATTATTTTTTTTTTAAATTATTTTTATTATAATATGGGTATCAGCTTTAATGATGTGATATGCTTTGTAAACCTAATAGCTGTCCATGATAATCAGTATATCTTTAATATTTTTCCTACCACTAGTTGAGAATGGTCCACAAATGTCAACAAAACTTGCTCTAACGCTCTCAATGCTTGATGATTTATCCAACTTCCCTCATATCTGACATTGGCTACCTTGACTTTTTTACAAATATCATATATTAACTTAGCACCTAAAACTTGATGTCGATTCTTCATACACTTTGGGTTATTCTATCATTTATTTAGTTACTTTTAATTATATTCCTGTTTTCATGTTGGAACACTTAATTTCTTCTTCCTTTTCACACCTCGAGTCATATTGTCATATTTATTTTTTATTTCTTTACCTCGTTGTTTGTATCATCCCTAAAATACCATAAATCCCTAACATTAAATACTACACATGGGTTCAGATTCGGAGGGGCACTATTGGCTTCCAGGCTTCTATTACTCCGCCGTTTTCCCTAAATATATCATCTGAGATCAGAGGAACTTCATCTCTGTCCAGTAAAAAAAAAGTTGCACTATCACAACACAATACATATAATAATTACCTATAAGGTAGCTCCTTCGCTACAAACTTATGTTCAAGGGATTATTACATGATTTCTTTGAGGTCTCTTCACATTTTTATTCTATGACTATTTCACTTCTAGTGTTTTATCACTTCAATTAATGTTCTATCTTTCACAGATAACTGGTTAACCTTACTCAACCTACATGTTGTATTATTTCCATCTTGGTGCTGTCAATCAATGATATTTTAGATTCTATCTTCATCTAACTCATTCTAACCCTCCTTAAATAGTAACTAGTATTAATTGTTTTTTATCATTGTTATTATACTGATTAATCTGGTTATTCAAATAATTATTATGGTTATTAACCGTCTTTCTCTTCTTTTATGATTATTGGTTCAAAATAATTTCTTCTGAAATATATATAGTAAGATGTTCTTACTTATTTTTAGAATTTTGTTGTTTTTCCTTTCTTTTAATTCATAAAATAAAAATTTTTTATTTGTAATAACTTCCATATTATGTTGTTCATATTAATAATTAATCCAATCTTTGTTCCATTAGTTTGGTTTAGTCCATACCCAGAAAATCAGTCCCTTCTTTCCATATTTTCATCTTTAGTTCATCCATTGTCAAATACATAAGTTGTCCTTTTTGCACGGACTATTATAGTGACCATAATGATTTCTGTTTTTATTAAATATCTCCCTGTCACCCTGTACTCCCATTCTTTTAATACTATATGTTCATCTGTACCTATGCCTACATCAATCACTTTTGCATTTATTTTATTGAATAGGTATTTTAATGGTATTTGAATTATTGATGACAGTATTGATAGTTTGCTACACATTGCTATTTCTGTGATATTTAATTTACCTATAGACTTGCTGACGTTTTTTCTCACTATTTTGTTGTGATTCCCTTTGAAGGTTTCTATTGAGTTCCTTCTATTATCTTTAAAATTACTTATTCTTCTGTAGTCAGTATTTAGGATGTTAAGTACACTTATCAGTCCATTGTTCATCATCTCCAATTCTTCTCGTGTATTTTTAATTTTATTAGGATGTGTTATTCTTCTTTCTTCTGTTTTCTTAATTATTTGCTTCTTTATTCCATTATCTTCTATTTTCTGACTTACTTGCTCCCTGTTTTGATCGTTTGATATTATTTCTATCTCCATTCTGTTATCATTTATTACTTCTTCCGTTATCTTATTCAATATTTCCACACTTTGCTCGTCATCTTCTATCGTTGTTTCTATTGACTGGTTTTCATCACTAATTATTTCTTTCATTGTTTCTATATTCAATTTCAATTTTGCGGATTGACTAACGTTCCTTTCCTCATAATTTTGTAATATTAACTTGATTTCAGCCTTCTGGTGGTCTAATTTATTATTCACCCCATTTATTTGTTGTTGAATGGTCTCCTTTAATTCCTCATTATTTTGTTTTAATAAGGTTTCATTATCTTTTTTCATTTGTTTCTTTAATTCCTCATTATTTTGTTTTAATAAGGTTTCATTTTCTCATTATTTTGTTTTAATAAGTTTTCATTATCTAGTCTCATTTGTTTGAAATTTTCGTTGGTTTTGTTATTCCCTTCCATTCTAATTCTCATCATCTCCTGTAAATTATCGTCCATTGATTGGGTTGGTTTCTTTGGTTGGTCCCCTTGGGCATCTCTTACTATTACTTCCATTTCAGTTTCTTCCTCTTCAACACTATTACTCCTTAATTCATATCGTTGCTCTGGTTTGTTAGCCATTTTACAATATTTAACTTAATTTAATTACATGGAGATTTTTATGCTAATTAAATTTAACAAAATTATGTTATTTGGTGCTGGCTTAAAGAAAATCTTTGCTTTCACGTATGGGTGCCATTATTTGTGCTGTTATTTTTTCTTAGTACTGTAATTATTTAATAGTATAATATAATTAAGAAATGTAACTACCATTTACTATGTTTTTTGTTTATCAGCACATGAAAAGAAACTCTCTCTCAGGGTTAATGATTATTAAGCTGTTTGATCTTATTTACGATTGTATATAATATCTTCTTTTCTTTAAACCAAACCAAATAAAGTTAGTATGTAATATTTTGATAAATAACAATGTAAAAAATTGCTACCATACAAATGTAACTTGACTGATTCTGAATTCTTCCAGCTGCCACGGGTTCACTTCTGGTTGATGTTTATTATTTTCCAAGTCAATATCAGGCTTAGCGATCCATTCCTCCACGTGAATTTCTTGTTGGTTTTACTGCTGAATGTTGTTTTCTTCGATGACTGCAAAACAGCTATCTCTTCGGAATATTGGATTATATTTTATGGCCACTCAAACTATTCTTCAGTACAGGATTTCTCTCTTCTATCAGCGTTCTATTAAAGATATGTTTAGATTTCTTGTAATATTATTTATTTATTTATTGAGTAGTATTTTATTTTATTGACTCAATATTAATGTTGAATCTCTCCTCCTGATTGATTACTTTTTTAAATTGACAATCAAAACTTTGGTATAACAAATTAAATTCCTTTACTATTTCTTCGTTTACATATAACATTAAACTTGATGATGTACAAATTTGATTTATTTAAATGCTACCAAATATTAATTTACATATCACTCTCTATGATCTTTACAGGATTGAAGATAAAATTAGACTCCTCATGTTACTTTTCTTAGATATGAATTTAGACTAAAACATTTCCTTTCATTTTTATACAATCCAATCTCTAACAATTTACAAATTTGCCACATTGATAACTTCCTAACTTAGTTACATCTTTTTATCATATAACTCTTAAAAACATATATAAATTTTTTAATTCTTATCAAATATATTTATTGTATTTCTAATATTCTTAATTCTAGTTTGTATTTATTATATTATAATTTTCTTACTATTTCCTCTTATTATAATATTCATTTCAAATTTCATATATTCTTTTCAGAACATATATCTTTATACTGTTTTATCTCAGATAGGAATCTACCTCTATGTTGATGGGTGAGTTGATACAATATTTTTGTTTACATTTTAAAACATATGTTCCAATTCTATTAGATTTATATCTTTTTTCTTTTACAATTTATTATTTTCCTCTTATGTACTGTGTTGCATTTTAACAGCAGTACATAATATATATATATATATATATATATATATATATATATATATTGTACTGTTGTTTTTTCTGATAGTATAATATTTAGTATTTGCACCACGTTGGATGTGTCATTAATTGTACTGTAATTATTTTAACAGGTATTGTAATTATGTAATTATGATATGTAACTACTTTTATTATATTTTTTGTTTATCAGTACATGAAAAGAAACTCTCTCTCTCAGGGTTAATGACTATTAAGCTGTTTGATCTTATTTCCGATCGTATATAGTATCTTCTTTTCTTTAAACCACACCAAATACCGTTAGTATGTAGTATTTTGATAAATAACTATATAAAAAATATCTACCCTACTAATGTAACTTGACTGATTCTGAATTCTTCCCGCTGCCACGGGTTCACTTCTGGTTGATGTTTATTATTTTCAACTGCAATATCAGGCTTGTCGTCCGTTCCTCTACGTGAATTTCTTATTGGTTTTACTGCTGAAGATTGTTTTCTATGACGACTGCACAACAGATATCTCCTTGGAATATTTAATTATATTTTATGGCCACTTAAACTATTCTTCAGTCCAGGATTTCCCTCTTCTATCGGCGTTCTATTAAGGATATGTTTATATTTCTGGTAATATTATTTATTTATTAAATATTAGTTTATGTTCCTAAACTCAATAGGAATATTGAATCTCTCCTCCTGATTGTTTACTTTATTAACTTTATAATCAAAACTCTGGTATCACAAATTAAATTCCTTTACTGTATTTTCTTTTACATATTACATTAAGCTTGATGATGTACAAATTTTTTATATAATTGAAGACTACTGATGTTACTTTTCTTAGGTATTAAATTAGACTCTTCAAGCTACTCTTAGTAGATATAATTTTAGACTAATAACATATCCTTTCATCTCTATACAATACAATTTTTAACAATTTACAAATTTGCCACTTTGATAATTCCCTACTTTCTTTACATCTGTTTATCACATACCTATTAAAAACATATATCATTTTTCTAGTTCTTATTAAACATCTTTATTTTATCTCTAATATTCATAATTCTAGTTGGTATTTATTAAATTATAATTTTATTACTATTTACTCTTATTATAACATTCATTCCAATTTCATATATTCTTTTCAGAACATGTAACTGAATATTGTTTTATATCATATAGGAATCAACCTCTATGTTGACTAGGTGAGTCGATAGTCTCAGTGTTTTGTGTTTACATTTTAAAACATATGTTTCATTTAATATTAAATTTGTATCTTTTCTCTTTTAAAATTTATTATCTACCTATTATGTACTGTGTGCATTTTAACAGCAGTACAATATATATATATATATATATATATATATATATATTGTACTGCTGTTAAAATGCACATATATATATATATACATAATACATAATAGGAACATAATAAATTTTAAAAGAAAAAAGATACAAATTTAATATTAACTGGAACATATGTTTTGAAATGTAAACAAAAACATTGGCCTATCGACTCACCCAGTCAACATAGAGGTAGATTCCTATATGAGATAAAACAGTATTAAGTTATATGTTCTGAAAAGAATATATGAAATTTAGAATGAAGGTTATAATAAGAGTAAATAGTAAGAAAATTATAATTTAATAAATACCAACTAGAATTACGAATATTAGAGATAAAATATATATATATTTAATAAGAAGTAGAAAAGTTATATATGTTTTTAATAGGTATATGATAAAAAGATGTAATGAGAGTAGGGAATTATCAATGTGGCAAATTTGTAAATTGTTAGAGATTGTATTGTATAGAAATGAAAAGGAAATGTATTAGTCTAAAATTATATATAATAAGAGTAGCATGAAGAGTCTAAATTTATATCTAATAAGAGTTACATGAGGAGTCTAAAATTATATCTAATAAGAGTAGCATGAAGAGTCTAAAAGAGTGATATGTAAATTAATATTTGGTAGCATTTAAATAAATCAAATTTGTACATCATCAAGTTTAATGTTATATGTAAACGAAGAAACAGTAAAGGAATTTAATTTGTTATACCAGAGTTTTTGATTATCAATTTAATAAAGTAAACAATCAGGAGATTCAACATTAATATTGAATTTAATAAAATAAAATAATACTCAATAAATAAATAATATTACAAAAAATCTAAACATATCCTTAATAGAATGCCGATAGAAGAGGGAAATCCTGTACTGAAGAATAGTTTGAGTGGCCATAAAATATAATTAAATATTCCGAGGAGATATCTGTTTTGCAGTCATCATAGAAAACAACATTCAGCGGTAAAACCTATAAGAAATTTGTGTGGAGGAACGGATCGCCAAGCCGGATATTGCTTTTGAAAATAATAAACATCAACCAGAAGTGAACCCGTGGCAGCTGGAAGAATTCAGAATCAGTCAAGTTACATTTGTAGGGTAGATATTTTTTACATTGTTCTTTATCAAAACATTACATACTAACTTTATTTGGTTTGGTTTAAAGAAAAGAAGATATTATATACAATTGTAAATACGATCAAACAGCTTAATAATCATTAACCCTGAGAGAGAGTTTCTTTTCATGTGCTGATAAACAAAAAACATAATAACGGTAGTTACATTTCTTAATTATATTATACTATTAAATAATTACAAGACTTATAAATAACCACAGTACATTAATGACGTCACCAACGTGGAACATATCATAATTACATAATTACAATACCTGTGTGAAGTTACTCACTTTTTTGCACTGATATTTAACACATTCCTCTCTTCATAAAATAATACTTACCGCTGCCAGAATTTCACTTACCGTCATGGTCCCCGTAAAACTTATCTTTTGAAAACTGCCCAAGGTCGCCACGATATTTTTTCTAGAAGGTAAAATATCGAAAACTTATATACTCTTGCCCTTATAAAACTCCCGCTATCTGACTGTAGTAGAAATTCAGAAAACCCCCGATTTCGTTAGATGAATTTTTTCAACACAGAAATGAGGAAGTGGTAATGACGAAATAACTTAGACTAACACATTTTAGTGAATAAATGAGTGTTTTACTTACTAAGCACGCACATCCTTAATCCAAAACCCACAAAGGAAAGAAAACATAAACTAAGTTGATTACATGACTCTTATATTAACTATATGCTTTTTACTCGCAAGGTAGCCCAGCTTTGCTCATTCTCTCTACCACACCCCATACAAACCCTTTTAAAATGTTCTAAAAAGCTAACAGAAAAATTAGTTTGACATGCGCGAGGTCCGCCGAGCACGTGCTTTCGTTTCGGTCACATTTTATGTTAGTAGCTACACTTGAATCGTCACTGCACTGTTTGTAATATCGGTCACTTCCTCGGGTCCCGGTCGGTCTTCCTGAATTAATTACATTTTCCGAAAATTTGACCAACCGGGCCCGAAAACAAAATATATGCGTCGGTAACGGAACTCTGTATCTCATTGACCACTTGGCGTCTCTGCCTAATGTCGACTGTCACCGAGAACGTAACAGGTACATGTTGCTTTCTCTGGCGGGAATTGTTCACTGCCACTATGTTTTCGTCGCTCATTGCTCATTTGCTGTTAGGTAACCATTTTATATATGGAATATTGAAGTTATATTCCATGTACCAAAGTACGATCTTGGCTTTGGCTCTGCTGACGTCATTGATAGTAGGCGGTCTCTTGGCACTATTTCCTGTTAATCTTGGAGAAGATGATGAATATTTTTTACACTCTGGCCATCTTGAGTTTTTAGTCAGAGCGTCCTTTTGAGCGCGCTTGCGTGGGTATTCGCGCCTGTGCGTCGACACACTTGCAAAGTTCTTGGAATTTTGAAGGGGGCAAATTCTTCAGCCGCATTGCTCAACAACAACTGCGTCTCTGCTTTTGTTTCAAATTGTCGCTTAACACTGTTCTGTTATACGGACAAATACGTTGCACAATAATACAGTTTTACAATATTTTATACAAGCCCGCCCGAAAACGAAATATGTAAAAATATATAAATGCCCCATACGGTTAAAATAAAAAATACCCAAAAATGACCCGCTACAATACCCCCTCGATGAGAATTCTGCTGTTCACAACAGAAGAAATCTCATCGACAAACCCCGAAGAGGACCGGTGAGGAACTGGTGCCAACAACCCCTTGTTCTTAATACTTATGGGTACACTACCCCCCTGGCTCAGCGGCTATGGACTCATCTGAACGAGATCACTGGACTTCTCCGTAAGAGATCCCAACACCGAGAAATCGAGCAGACTCGCACCACGGCGCACCTCGCCTGGTAACATGCCACCCCCAAAAACCCTCAATCCCTGGCTCAGATTATGCCAGATCCTCCACCGATATGTTTCCCCTTGTATGAAAGCTGGGCTGCCTTTAGCAAATACTGGGCTCACACATACTCACATTACATGATACATTGTGAAATTGAAAAATTACAAAAATTCTTTAGAACTGACAAGTTTTTTTTTTTTTTTTTTTTAATTCAAAGTGCAAAAAAATAATATGCTCAAAAAATTCTCTTCATTATTTTTTGTTTCCTTTAATATGACTTGAATTAAGAGTTTTCTCTACTTGAACAAATCCTTAACCTAACATATCTTAGTCTAACAATACAATGCAATACAATAAAATAAACATGGTTAATGCACACATAATAAAAGAATCATTATCTAAAATATTCATTCGCTGGCAGGCGAAAAATCAAGAAAAATTTTTTTTTTTCAAAAAAATTAAAATTTTCAAAAATTTTAAAATTCAAAAAAATTTTTAAATTTATTTAAATGTTTTCTTCATATTTAAAATTATTTAAATATTGGTTTGAATTAATTAAACAAACAAATTGAAATTAACTTCCTACTATACAAGCTTAGTAGGTGTATGACCTCGTCAGCTGATCGAAACTAGGTAAAGTTCCAGACCCTTGGCCTACATATGTTATGTATGCTTTCTGAAAATACACTGAACATCTGTAATATCCTACCTTGAACTACAAAACATAACAAAACAAAATATTTAAAACAAGCAAAATATTAATATAAATGATCATCAGCTTGATATTTAACTTATTTAAAACAAACAATTCTTAACTTTACATTATTTGCAATTCTATTAAAATTCCGTCACCGATTTCGAAAAAAAAATAAAAATTTTATATTCTTTATCATAAATTTCTCTCTTTTTGCTTAACAATCCTACTCTTCATTTAACAATCTCGCTATACTTTACTGTGGGTGATGTAAATTATTTATTCTCATTTACTGTATTAGATCTGTATGCATATATAACCTTTCTCCCTATGACTCTAATATTAATCAACTTCAAATACCATGACACCCATCTCTACCAAAATATCTACTAATCAAGACACTCTAAGCCCCAACTTACCATTAAACACAATTCGCCACCTTCTCTACATATATAAAAAAAAATACTCTCTAAACCCTTTGTACATAGGATACGTGTTTCCCCTACCCAAAACTCAATTCCCTTATTTGGCGGCCTGGATTCTACCTAAGGCGGCCCCTTCCCCACTAAAATCTATCCCTATCCCGTCCCAACCCTTGTTGCAGACTCCCCAAATACACTACCCTCTATTACAAAATTGCCATCCCCAAAAATCTCAATCTCATCACCTGACTACAATTACACGAAATAACCTCATTAATTATAAACACAAATATATCATTCAAAACTATACAATTATTCTCCGTAACTACTGTGTCAACATCAATACTTCACAAAACTACATTACTTCAAAACAATATTACATTATATCATCTCTACGATGTCAACTTCAACTTTGAATTCAATTGGGACAGATCTATATGCCCCACAAAATATTTATCACCCACAAACTATCTTTTATTAATTTGCATCAATTATTACTTTATTTCTTCTTATCATTAGTGTTATCATTACTCCAAAACATTTGTAATACATCAAATACTACATTGAACATCAATTACTTAAAACAATTATAACTAATGTACCAGTGACGTATTGTTGCTGATCAGCTGATACCCTAACCTAATGAAAACACATCTCAAATTGAACAACTTACATGGAATACATTATCAATACTTACTTCTATTATGTTGATTGCCTGCCAGGCGTCTAATTATTGGCTTAGGAAAAAAAATATACACACATGATGACAATACATATTCTTAGCAACACCTATATCTAACTTACAACAATAAAATAATACATTTAAAATCATAGTATGGACAACTTGTATTGAAAATATGAGCATCTAGTTATTTGAGCAGAGTTCAAACATTTTTTATTGAATCAAACTTTGAATGAGCAAAAAATTTCTTTATGTTATAAAATTTAAGTTCGTGACTCGTTTGAGTCACCTCCTAGCCACACACACTATTTCAGATTATGGTGGACTGTGGCGCCCATTCGCTTCCACAGAGACTGTATATTTTGGAGCAGGGTTTTACCTCTCCGTGTCTCTGCTTCCGCTATTAAGTTTTAAACGTGGCGAACATCATCATGTTCTTGTTATAAAATGATACACCCTTAAAACGGTTCTACCACCTGTCTTGCTACCCCAAAACGGGCAGAGTGGCAGCCGCTGTTCCATAGTACCGGGAAGATTTCCTCTAATTGTCACCCCCCAATGAATTTCAAATATATACCAATTTCAAGTCAGCTATGGTCAAGGGACTTGATATGACCATAGCTGGCCGCTAGCCAAAACCACGGTTAGTGCTGGTAAGGCAGTAACCGCCCGAAAAGTCGAGGAAATCTAAACTTCATTTCACTGCCTGTTTCAATCATCACTATTATGTGCGACACGGTCATTTAGTAAGGTGTGTAAACTTTAATTTACACGGATAAGGTGTGCCGCACATTTATCGCCATTTTGGCCTCCGATGGGGGTAACACTCACTGTTACCCCCAACCCATTTCGCTATCTAAGAGAGCACAGGCCACCCCCTCAATAGCCACTTACTAGCTAACTAACAAAAAATTTTATATACATTATACTATAACATTTCCATCCACAATCCTTTACCTCATTCATGACTTTTTACCATTTGATTTTCTTAAAATTTTTAAAATTTTATTATTAATAATGAATTTATATCATTTTTTCTTTATTATTAAAATTTTTTAATTATCATACTTATTAAACACAATTATTGCATTAAAATCTCACTATTGCATTAGCACCTCAATCACACCTGTAAACATTTTTGTTACACATGATTATAAAATTTTCATACTTACACTCCATTTAACATGACCTACACCCAAAACTTAATCACCATCATCTCTGAAACATTTTACACAAAATTAGTTTAAATCCAACAACTCATCATTCATTACCACATTTCCAAATCTCGTAAAATAAACTGAATTTACAAAAAAAAATTTAATTATACAACATTTACATAATCAATTAAAATATTTAAAATATATCAAATTGTTTTAATTAAATTAATTATTAACAATATAGAATTCATTACCATCCAAACAATTATAATTCTCTGATTACTTGTTTTCAAAATTAATTTGGTTTATTTATTTAAATTGCAAATATTTTAATATTATTCTTACAACAATTAATTACCTACATACACTGTTCACTTGACCACAACATATACAATTGGCTTTACTACATATTTATTTACAAATCTGATTCATTATTTAGTCAGTTATCACATCTCAATTTCCAAATCAGCAAAGTCAAATAGCTTAAAACAAAATATTTAACTGTCTTTTACTGTTTTATATTTTAGCCTCCATCGTCAAAAAGATACCTCACATATTTATAGCATAAATGATTTTTATTTATCTTGAATTTATGATTATTATCTTCATGAACCATTATTTCTAAATCCTTCATAATACCATTTATTATTTCATACAACTTGTCGCTATCAGTTAATTTTGTCCAGTCTCCGTCAGTAAATTGTCTCAATACCCAGTCAACTATTTTATCATTATTTATAACAGTGTTATTCAGATATTCCTCTCTCTCTTTTTCATCATCTCTCTCCATATCTAACACCTGCACCAACATTTCATACCCTCTATTAACCTCAAAAATTTTTATTTCTCTCTCTCTTTCGTTACAACACCTCTCATAACCACACTGAACTCTCCCATTCCATGCAGAGGGCAATATCACAAAATCATTTGAATACCATCTGGCCCTACCAGATAAACACAAAAAACTTATTTTACCTTTTGAAGAACTCTCGTCTTCTACAAAAATTATTGAGGAACTCTTGTCCTCCATCAACACTTGTGAATTCTCTGCTTCACATTTAACCCCATAAAAATTTGCCCCCTGTTCACCTTCTACCTTTAAACTACCCCTATACTCCCTTTCTAAATCATAAACACTAACTAGCAATCCATGATCAACCTCAACTCTCATTCTACTCTCATTTTCACTATTGTCTATTGTATCACTTTTTGATACCCCATTTTCAGCTATACAATCATTATTCTTATTATTTACCATTATTTCATCATTAGAACTAATTATATCAACATCACCACTTACCTCTGAATTGTACTCACCATCATAATTATCTCCACTATTCAACACTATTTCTTCCACTATTATTGATTAACTCATTATCTTTATCACTCACTGGGTTAATTATTTCTTCACTATGATCAGACATTATTACCACTTACCTGTGTTAACTCAACTTCTGTACTCTCTTTTAACTGACCTCTATTCTCCTCCCGCTTCTCGTCTGGTTTATCAATAACATTTTTTAGTTTATTAAAACCCTCATCCATTATTTTGTCCCACTCGTCAAAATGTTTATTTATCATATCAGAACCCTTATCCATTTTTGTTTTTAACTCATTAAGTAGGTTAAATAGGTCATATACTGTATACTCTTTTTCTTCCACCCCTACACTCTCGTTATCATTAGGCCTATTTTCTGTCTTATTCTCTACCACTGTTATTTCAACTGTCTTACCTTTATCACTGGGCATCTCACTATGTTTATTAATTTCTGCGAATATTCCTTCCTCTTGTTCTTCCATTCGTGTTAATCTATTGTCTAAATTACCCCATTCCTCGTCTGTCATCTCTCCCACAACACTTCGAAATTCATTCTCCCACTCATCCCACGCAAAATCACTACCATTACTTTGTATTATAGACATTTTTAAAGTTCGTTTGTATAACACTTTTATATATATAACTACTATTTTCCTGTACTCAAACACCTAACACATTGTGAATCACCATAACATAAACCTAACCTACTTAATTATGTACGATAAAATTTTTATACATTCGTCATTACCACATCCTGTTTTCTGTGTATTAAAATAGGTCTAGTTCCGATAAAATTTATATACGAACATCCTGGCAGGGTCGCCTCTGTGAAGTTACTCACTTTTTTGCACTGATATTTAACACATTCCTCTCTTCATAAAATAATACTTACCGCTGCCAGAATTTCACTTACCGTCATGGTCCCCGTAAAACTTATCTTTTGAAAACTGCCCAAGGTCGCCACGATATTTTTTCTAGAAGGTAAAATATCGAAAACTTATATACTCTTGCCCTTATAAAACTCCCGCTATCTGACTGTAGTAGAAATTCAGAAAACCCCCGATTTCGTTAGACGAATTTTTTCAACACAGAAATGAGGAAGTGGTAATGACGAAATAACTTAGACTAACACATTTTAGTGAATAAATGAGTGTTTTACTTACTAAGCACGCACATCCTTAATCCAAAACCCACAAAGGAAAGAAAACATAAACTAAGTTGATTACATGACTCTTATATTAACTATATGCTTTTTACTCGCAAGGTAGCCCAGCTTTGCTCATTCTCTCTACCACACCCCATACAAACCCTTTTAAAATGTTCTAAAAAGCTAACAGAAAAATTAGTTTGATATGCGCGAGGTCCGCCGAGCACGTGCTTTCGTTTCGGCCACATTTTATGTTAGTAGCTACACTTGAATCGTCACTGCACTGTTTGTAATATCGGTCACTTCCTCGGGTCCCGGTCGGTCTTCCTGAATTAATTACATTTTCCGAAAATTTGACCAACCGGGCCCGAAAACAAAATATATGCGTCGGTAACGGAACTCTGTATCTCGTTGACCACTTGGCGTCTCTGCCTAATGTCGACTGTCACCGAGAACGTAACAGGTACATGTTGGTTTCTCTGGCGGGAATTGTTCACTGCCACTATGTTTTCGTCGCTCATTGCTCATTTGCTGTTAGGTAACCATTTTATATATGGAATATTGAAGTTATATTCCATGTACCAAAGTACGATCTTGGCTTTGGCTCTGCTGACGTCATTGATAGTAGGCGGTCTCTTGGCACTATTTCCTGTTAATCTTGGAGAAGATGATGAATATTTTTTACACTCTGGCCATCTTGAGTTTTTAGTCAGAGCGTCATTTTGAGCGCGCTTGCGTGGGTATTCGCGCCTGTGCGTCGACACACTTGCAAAGTTCTTGGAATTTTGAAGGGGGCAAATTCTTCAGCCGCATTGCTCAACAACAACTGCGTCTCTGCTTTTGTTTCAAATTGTCGCTTAACATTGTTCTGTTCTGTTATACGGACAAATACGTTGCACAATAATACAGTTTTACAATATTTTATACAAGCCCGCCCGAAAACGAAATAAGTAAAAATATATAAATGCCCCATACGGTTAAAATAAAAAATACCCAAAAATGACCCGCTACACCTGTATTATAAACACCAGTACATAAATGGCAACCAACGTGGTGCATATAATAAACATTATACTAGCAAAAAATAAACACAGCACAATATATAATAGGGTTGCTACAGCTAGTGCTGTCTCCCTTCCTTCAACCTGGCTTTCCAATTCTCCTGATGTTCCCATTGTCCTTCCTCAAGTCCTATACGTTGCATAGATTCATCCACTTCGTCCCTCCAAGATCTTCTTGGTCTTCCCCTTTTTCTCCTTCCTAATGGACTCCATTCCATCACTTTGTTGATCCACCTATTTTGGGCTCTCCGGACATGACTGTACCACACCAATCTTTTTTCTTCGATGTAGTCAATTACACTTCTTTCCGTTTCCATTCTTCTTTTGATCTCCTCGTTTGTTATTCAGTGTGCTCTCGTTATTCCACAGCACCTCCTCCAATATTCCATCTCCGTTGCAAGAATCTTTCTTTCATTCTTTTTATTAATAACCCATACTTCTGCTGCATACGTTATAATGCTTTGGACTATGGTCTGATATATCATTTTTTTGGTGCTTTTTCTAATATTTTTGTCCCATATAACACTGTGTAATTGTCTAATCCCTGTTCTAGTCTGCCCTAATCTACTTTTTATTTCCTCTTCCGTTGTGCCTTGTTTACTCAGTGTAAATCCTAGGTACTTGAATTTGTCTGTTCCTCTAATTTTAACATTTTCATCTACTTCTAAATCTGTTGTTTCTTCATCTCTAATTGCCAAGTATTCAGTCTTTTTTATGTTTATTTCCAATCCCATCTTTGTGTATTCTTCATTCAGCTTTCTGACTATGTAGCTTAGATCTTCTTCATCCTGGGCCATAACTACCTGGTCATCGGTGTAGCATAGTGTGTACAGGTGTTCATTTCATATTGGTATTCCCATTCCATGGCATTTCTGTTTACACATAGTTAATGCATATTCTAAAAATATCTTAAACAGCGTGGGCGATGTTGGGCAGCCTTGCAATAACCCTTTGGATGTTTTAAACCTACAGACAATTTTGTTACCTACTTTAATTTGTACGTTGTTGTTTTTATATAGATTTTTACCGCTTGCGTCAGGACTTTCGGTATTTCCAATTGTGATAGAGCTTTAAACATTTCTTGTCTGGGTACTGTATCATATGCTTTTCTAAGGTCGATAAATGCTAGATGTACTTCCCTGTTCTTCGCTTTTTTCTTTTCTATCATCTGTTGGATTGTATATGTCTGGTCTAACCATGATCTCCCGGCTGTAAAACCTGCTTGTTCTTCTCCAATCTTTCCCTCTATCTTTTCCTCGATTTTATTTCTTAGCACCCTACCATACAGCCTTCCCATTGTTGCTATGACACTTATGCCTCTATAGTTTTCGCAGTCTTTTCTATTGCCCTTTTTAAATATCGATGTAATTTGTGCCTCTTTCCATTCCGCTGGTAAATCTTCTCCATTTATAACCTTCTCAAACATTCTTCCTATCACTCTCATAAGTTTTTCGGTTCCGTACTTTATTAGTTCCGCTACTAACCCTCCTGGGCCTGATGCTTTGTTGTTTTTCATTGAGTTCACTGCTTTCCTTATTTCTGCTGCCGTTATAGTAATTCTATTTTCTGTTTCTGTCTATATTTTGTCTTCATCATTATTCAGGAATTCTTGTCTACGCTCCGTAAGTAGGTTTTTATAGTGTGTCTCCCACTTGTTGTCTTGTACGTATTGAATATAGGTTTTATCCTTCCTATTCGTTCGTAATGATTTAATTACATTCCATGCTTCTGAACTCCTAGCTCCTCCTATGTATTGGTCTACATTTCTACACCTGTTTTCCCATGCCTCATTTTTCTCTTTGCTGACCATTTCTTTCACTTCCTTGTTCTTCTCTCTGTAGTTTCTGTAATCTTCTTTTTTTGTGGACATCCATTTGTTATATAATTTTTTCTTTGCTTTTATCTCTTCTATCGTCTCATCCTTCATGTCCCATTTGTATTTATTATTTCCCTGTTCAGTCTCTTCTAGGGCTTCTAGTGCTGCTTGCAGCATAGCTTCTTTTATGTGTTCATATGTGATGTTTACTTCTTCGTCATACCTAAATTCTATTAACTTTTGATGTAGACGTTGCTTGTATAGGTTCCTTATCGATTCATCCTGTAATAATTGAATTTTGAATTTTTTGTCCTTACTTATTTGGGTTGCCGGAATTGTCTCTTCTGTCTTTGGTGGCATTTTGGTTCCTGTCCATGGGAATTTCATTTTTGCTATCAGTAGTTTATGGTCTGTCCACACTCTGCTCCTCTCTGAACTCTGACATCTTTTATTATAATTGTTGTTCTGTTCCTTATTATTACATAGTCAATAATCGACCTCAGCTTTCTTGTTTCCTGTGTCCAAGTATACTTATGTATGTTTTTGTGTTCAAAGAATCCGTTTGTAATTTTTAAGTTATTTAGTTCACATAGGTCTATTAGCCTTTCTCCATTATCATTCAATATCTGTTCTCCAAATCTTCCTACTGTTTTGTCATTTTTCCCTCTTCCCGACTCTTCCATTAAGATCACCAGCTATTATGATTTCATAGTTTTGTTTTATTTTTGCAATTTCATCTTGTAGCGTATTCATAAAGTAATCTTTTTCTGCAGCAGAGCTGTCATCCATTGGACCATAAACAGCTAGTATTGCTATTTCTCTACCATACAAAGTCAGGTTTAGTTTTATTATTCTTTCGTTCACTGGTTCCCATGATTTCATATTTCTTCTGTACCTTTTCTTGATAAGTATTCCTACGCCGGATTTTGCCCTCTGATCTTTATTTTCTCCACTCCATACATGTATTGTACCGTATTTCTTCTGTTCCGTTTCCTTTTTTCTTGGTTTCGGTGATGACTAATATGTCCAATTTCATTTTGTTAAATTCGCTTAAGATTTCTTTATCCTTTGTATTCCAGCCTTGGATGTTCCATGTTCCGAACTTTAATTTCCTTTCTTTCCTCTTCTTTGTGTTCTTGCCTTGGTTGAAGTTATCAACTGAACTCCGAAAATCATCAGCAGAATCATCAGCCCCCCCCCATATCTGACGGGGGTCCCTCTAGTTGAGGTGTGGATTTCCACCCAGGGATTATTTTTATTATATTTTATCCTGCTTTTGTCTTTCAAACTCCTTCAATTTTTACGTGTTTGGTTGTTTATGCCTAAACACCACAACCCCCATTTTGGAGGACCTTTTTGTTCGGCTGCCCACTGTGGATCAATCGCCGTTTGCAGCCGCTCACTCTGAGTCAGACGCTGCTATTGTGCTAGTTTTGGTCCGCCCCGGGTATTTATAAACAGTTATTTAATTGTGGTATAAATAAATAATTTTCTACACCTCTAATATAGACTTGTGCATAATTTATACACACAAAACTATCCTATGCGAAAATATTTATTTGTATCGTCACATAGAGATATTTGGCGCATGTTAACGTGTGGCACGATTTTATTATAATTTGTTATTATTTTATATTTAATTATGTAAAGACTAGATTCATTTGGACTATTTTGTGTGTGTTCTATTTGTAAGCAGGGAGTGTATATAAATGGTTGAATATTCTCTGTAAGCAGGTATTTGAACAGTATTATTAATTTAGTTTATTTGGAGGTTTGAATTATTATTTGTGTTTGTATTAGGTTAAGTTTTGTGAACATTTGATTACGATACTAGATTGTGACGTTATACAACATTTAAACTGAACATTAATACTATAATAATAAGAGTTAATAATAGTGCCGTTTACGTTAAATAAGGACTATAATATTTGTTTGAATATATAAAATAACTATAAATATGGCTGAGTCTCAAACTCCATCAGTTGAACTGCAAGCTACGCTGACGTCAATATTGGTGAGTATTCAGAAAGTACAAGAAGACGCGAACAAACAAAATAAGTCACTACATGATGAGAATAAGAGAATTTATACCGCTGTGCATGATCAAGCTAAACAAAACAAACAACTTTTAGAATCGACAGAAAAGCGAATCGGAGAGAAAGTCGAGTTAATTTGTACTAACATTGAGTTAGTACTAGAAGCTAATAATTCATGTCTTAGCGACTGTGAAGCTAAGTTCAATATCATAGAAGAAAGAATAGTAAACCATACATCGATACATGGTAAATGAACTGGTAGCTGAGTAGGAACAGCGGATACAGGAGTTAAAACAACAGCTGACCCAACTTCAGAGTACCTCGACACCAGCGAACCAAACCACATATATTTCTAAAAATTTTGATGATCCCAATTCGCAATTAAAATTCTATGGTAGAGAGACCCTCCACTTTCTCAAAAACTGTGAGAGAGATATGGACGCGATAAATGACCACCTTAGCGAAATGGACACAATAAACTGGGTGGTGAAAAGGTTAAAAGTTACCGCGGCTGAATGGTTCACCATCATACAGGACAAGGTATGTATGTATGGAGATCTGGTGCGCCATTTTAGGGCTAGGTACTGGAACAGCGAGATACAAAGAAAGATCCGGGTACAGCTGGAATTTGGAAAATATTCGAGTTTGAAAGGTTCAAAAGAAAACTATTTAATCCAACTGATATCTCGAGCCAAATATCTGGAACCCGAAGTGACAGAAGCGGAAATGGTAAATAAGCTCACCATTTTGGACGCGGAATTCAAATCGCGGTTATTACACAAGGGGTTAAATCCTTAGAGGAACTACTCTTGTTATTGATGGGATAATGTGGATGACCCAAGTAATAGTAATAATGAGCAATCATGTAAACAATTTCAGCCACAACAACAGTTTAAAAATAAACCAAGATTTCAAAGATTCAATCAGAGCAACGTATCGGCAATTACCAAGACCAATGCAAATGAAGAGCAGCCAAAAAACGTGTAAGGTTGCATGGCGTGGGTCCATGCAATAAAATTAATAATATAAATAAAATAAGAATAAAAATACAATTGATATATACAATAACAAACAGCAGTATCAGAAATCATATGTTAGCAATAATAGTGATAATAATGTATACATTGCTTCTGGCTTATACCCTGTTGATGTTAGGAATGAATTAATATATAATAATTGTGTTGATGAATGTGTAGAAAATGCTAGAGTTGAGGACAATAATGACATTGTTGTGTTAGCGAGAATCAATGGATGTGTTGGTAATGTGTTGCTTGATAGTGGTGTGCAAGTGTCATTAATTAATGAAAAATTTATTAACAAACATAAGTACCTATCTTACCTGTAAATAATACTATGGTTACTACGATGACCGGTGATACACAAATTATTTGTAAACAAGTACTTATATCCATAATTACACAAGGCATAGAAATTGAAGTGCCAGTCCTTATAGTTAAAAATCTAGTATATGATGTTATATTAGGCACTGACACTTTAAGAAAAATACACGCCACAATTGATTTCAGTAACAAAAACTTTACACAATTCAAAATAAATTATACATTGTTAGATTGGGACAGGTGGACAGCGATTTGAACCAGGCAGAACAATGTACCGACATACATATGAAAGCCAGTTTTTAATCTAGTAGATAAGATAATGAATAGTGGACAGTTTACCGGCGATAAACATACAGCTGATAAGAGAAACGATTGAATGCTAAATTTAACAAACACGAATCGGTTTTAAAGATCTTGGCAATTAATGTATTACCCGACGCATTAAGAACTACTAGGTTAAAAAATATAACATTGAGCAACAGCAGGATGCTAAATTAAAGAAAATCAGCGATGACATAAGAGTTCAGGACAACCCAAAGTACAAAATAGACAAGAATGTGTTATACAAGATCATAGATGGGGAGTGGAAGATAGTGGTACCGGATGAACTAGTTGAAGATTTAACTTGGGCGTGCCACAAGAGTCTGGCGCATGCGGGACCATATAAATGCTATTTAGCAATGTGAGGACTTTGTGTGGTTAAATATGGCTAGAAAAGTTAAATCTATTTTGCGTACCTGCCACGTATGCCAAACTGCAAAGTACCCGAATCAACATACGTATGTAGAAATGGGCAATATTATCACTAAAAACAAAAATGAATTATTATGTATCAATTTTTTAGGTCCACTACTGCGTGCATCGAGGGGTATGAGGAATCTGGTGGTGTGCATGGATGCGTTCTCTAAACATGTAAGTCTTTATGCAATAGGATGACCCACCACGGCGGCAGTATAAAATGTCGTCTTAAATAAATACATCCCTAAATATGGTCACATTAAAAAAATGTTATCTGACCAGGGTAAACAGTTCACCAATAAGAAGTGGCAATCCGAATTGGAAAAGCACAATATCCAGACTGTGTTAACAGCGATCCGGAGACCGCAGGGCAACCTCGCTGAAAGGGTCAACAGAGAGTTAGGTCGACTGTTCCATACTTATTGTAATACCAATCAAAGTAGATGGCTGGATTATCTTGAGTTATTCAAGACGTCCATCAACGGGAATTACAATGACACGACAAGATTTACAGGATTGCAAAGCAAAATTTGCCTATTCCGAGTGAGGTGAAACACATGGAAGCCAGGAGACGCATTAAGAAATGTGCCAAAGAACAGACAGAAAAATTTAATGCAGACCACAAGCTGGTAACCTTTAAAATTGGTGAGAGGGTACTCCTGAGGGCTTTGAATGTCGGTCACAGGGAGAATAACACCGCAGCCAAATTCTTTAGGTTGTATAATGGCCCATATATTTTATCCGAGCAAGTTGGTAAAAACACCTATATAGTAACCAACCCTAGTACTAACCATGTGATAGGGAAATTCTACGCATCATCCCTAAGAAAGTATTATGTTAGAAATAATTGTACCTAATATGCCAGGGTATAGGTGGTATGAATGTTCTAAGAAAATTATATGAAAGATGAGTGTAAATTAAAGAATATTTGTTGAGATGTTAGAATAAATGATTTATTTGAACGGAGTATATGTTCAGTTATGAAAATGACGTCAGAAGTGTTGATACGCTTATCAATGTTTGAGAGTATAGGTCAGATTCAACCATGTATATTTGTTTGTATTATTACTGTCAAAGTGATATTGGAGGAATGTTTTGTTTGAAAGAAGTTTATTTATTTATTTTGATTTCGATTTATTATGTTATTATTATGATTATTATTGGAAGAATGATGTTTTATTTATTTAGGATATGAAGAAAGAAAATTTGTATTTTTATGTAAACAAATTTGTTTTATACATGGTGGGGTTAATCCTGCAACAAAACACAAGATGATGATCTATGAATAAGAATATCAGAGCATGGATGACGGACATTAACATGTTTTAAATTGATTTATGCAATTTTTGTCAATTAGCTATACGTTTTGTATTTAGTGATGGGTGGATAAGGACTTGTGTTATACCAAATTCTTTGTAAATTTTTGTTCTATAATGTTATGTACTTTGTTTGTGATTATCTGCGTGCATTCGCGTGTGGTTAACCTTCGTTGTTATATCTTCCCTGTGAGTTAACCGATCAGCGTGAGACTTGGACTGTGAATTAGTTATGAAAATAGCTACATTTTCTATATACTCTGTTGTTCTCAGCGATTTTTTAAATGTGGTTTTTTAGTAATTGAAAACTCAACTTTTCATGCTTATGAATTGAAGAGTAATAAAATTTCTAGATAAAATCTAAGCTGGCTCTCGCAGACTTATACAAAGATTCACCTGCAACGTGTCTATCTTTTGTCCAGTCTAGCATGTAGACAGTAGATTGACCAATCAGAAGCCCCTGATTTCAGTCAGATCTGTCTGTTGTCATGTGTACTTCGAGGCAGTTCATCGGAAGCCATTGCTTAGTGAACGTGTGTTCTTCGTCAAGGGTTTTTCTTGTTCGAACTGGTTAATCTACAGTAACTCTAAGTCTTGGGACTCTTTTCGAGTTGTTCGACTAGAACCAAGCGGGTGAACCACATATATATTATATTAAGTGCTATTACATGTTAGTAGAAGATTTTCACTTAGGGAGATTTATCTACCGTGGTAAATCCTTATTAACGAGTGACACATCAAGAATAGCTGGAACGTGTAAGCATTATACACCACTAAAAAAATTATCACTCATTATCACCCTGAGAATTAATAATTAATAATACCCAATTCCGAGTGATAAAACTATCGATTTGGAAAGTGACAATTTGTGCGTAAAAGCAGTATCAGTGTTATCAGTGTTCGGCAAACCCCCAGCGCGGAGAGAGAGTGTGAGAGCGGAGAGCGGTGGTCATTGCAGAGAGAAGAGCAAGCGGCGGAGTGAGTGACGTCACGCCTAGTGTAAAGGAATTCTACATCCAAGTAAAATTCACCAAAACTGAACTATATCAACTTTTCTATAATAAATAAAATACTATACATGACATTTTGTGTAATTTAAATATATCGTATAAACAATTATTTAATTGTAGTATAAATAAATAATTTTTCTACACCTCCAATATAGACTTGTGCATAATTTATAGACACAAAACTATCCTATGCGAAAATATTTATTTGTATCATTGCAATGTAGATTATTATTGTTGTGCAATTCTTTCTAATCAGTTCTTAAATCTGCTGTCTTTATTGTATGCTGTATTTAATTTTCTATTTTGTTAATGGCATTTTTATTGTAACAGTTTTCTTTGATAATTTGGTATACTATAGTTCTTTCTTCTTTCATTGCCTGTGTGTTTGGTTCCTGGGTGAATTGAATTGTTAGGAATGGCAAGGCTTGTACAGGTTAGTTTTCTGTATACTGCATAATCTAATGGTTGTTGTATCTAGAACGAGTTATATCTAAATAATTGATTTTGTTGTCTTTTTCTTTTACTTCTGTAAAATTCATGTTTTGATGTATATTTTCAAGTTGTTGTGTCTAATGGTTTTATAATTTTATGAATCTTGGTATCAATGTGCTTTAAAATATTTCTGCAATTATACTTGATCAAAGAAATTCCATCACTGATCCTTTGTGTTTGTTTAGCTTACAAAACAAACAAAAAGAATACACAATTTTTAAAAGTCTAAACATTGGCAATATTGAAAGGACAAACTTATACACCACATCTGATTACAAGATCACAATAAGCCTCAGTCAACAAAAACCAACCAAAAACCATCACCAGGTAGCAGGAGCAACCAACCAGTATAGAGACACTTCATGATATTAAACAACAATATGGCTGATGATGAGCACACTGCCTGATGCCCAAAACATGTCCCAAGTAAGGAAGAAAAATCTTAATTTTACTATAGTGTGCAATTATTTATATAAAACCTATAACAAATATTATATTTACACTTTTATAGAGTTCACTTAAAATCAATGGAAGGCATCTGGTTATTGGCAGATTTTGTGATGACCAAGCAAATGAAGGGAAGAGTAAAGATTATTGTAACAACTTTTTGTGAGCAAAGCATGTTGGAAAATCTTCACGAATTGGGTGAGATAATACCACCAAACCCTAAGGCAAAGTGTTAGCAATTGGAGGAGTTTGAAGTGAGACACCTCAAATTGTTCATAATTTGTTCCTTTATCTATATACGGGTATGTGAATCCCTAGTGTGTGAGTGTGCATGTGTACAAAAAAATGCGCATGTGCGCATCAATTAAAAATATTTTGTTAATTAACAAAGTTAATTACTAACTTTATTATTTATTAAAATATTGAAATGAAACTTTGACAGAGTATAAATCATATTAAAAAGCTACTTGCACTCACAAACTCACTATAGCTTCTAATGTTGTATGAATGATTCAACATATTTAAATATGTTTTTTACAGTTTATATGTTGATTATTTTAATAGGGTCATAAAATTTGTAGATAACAATTTGACATGAATTTACTACTTTCTACAAAGCTTGGCTAGGCTTGCAGTTATCATGTTTTTTATCGATGATGTGGAAAGCATTTTCAACCAATCGGAACCCTCGATATAACAGACAGATTGTGAATTTGTATGGTTCAGTTCAGCAGAAAGCGCTGACCAGAGCAGACATTCTCCTCCTACGGGAATTTCGTGTAAGGTGCCATGAGCTGAGTGTCACAGGGGAACTCAAATCATTATTATAATTTCAAATACAAATACCAGTCTGAGACTATCAGACAAACATAAAATGTAGTATTAAGATAAAATTAATAACATAATTAATAGAATGGGTCAGTATTAGTGCTGTCCATGTGAGTAGAAGATGTCCACTTGGGTATGCTCATCCGGAGTTATAACTTAAATATATGCAAAAACACTTCAAGATTGTGATAAGTTCAAGTTCAGCACACTAGTACAATTGGATTCCTAAACATGTATAAACGAACCCTGATATAATAATAATTAACTAAATAATTATCAGATCTTATAGATAGACATGTGAAGTTAAGTGAACCCATGCCAGATTGAAAAAACAGTGGATTCCAGAGAAATGCCCCAGCAGGATCAACATACTCAAACAGAAGGAGATGAGAGAGGAATTCATCTGTCAAGTAACATCCTACAGTATATAAACATTTATAAGACAGTCATAAACACTTTAATTATAATTTATATGTGCCAAAGACAATCATCTAATTTGATTTGTGTATATTGTTACAGACAATATAAGAGCATTTAGTTTTGATCATTTCAATAAATATCAACCTGCATAATAACAGACTTTTAATCATTTACCTATGCAACCTGTATGTATCATTACATAGATAATACTGCATACTGCATTTAATTATATGTCATGTTGCAATATATACTAACAAAGAACATATAGATAAGTAAAAAAAATTTACTGAAATTGGTGCACTTATATATGAAATTTGAGAGCAAAGGAAATAATTGTGATAAATTAATTACATAACTTCTGAACTGCAGGTCATTATCTCAGATTACTTAGACAAAATAAGATATAAACAAAATACTACTAACACTAATACTAAGTCATTATGGTTTGGTTAAAAAAAAACAATATAGTACACATTTTTGTTAACATACCCTTTGGCTTTAAAAACTTTCCCTAGACTCTTACTATTAAACCCTTACATTTAATTTAAATTCTTAAAGTAGTAAAAAATTCTACTATTGTATACTCTTTAAACAAGAGATTGCAAAATGGCTTCTCATGTTAATTAGAAGGTAAATAATTAATTTAAAGTATATTAAGAAGTCCTCTCTCTGCCACTGCCCCTCTTCTTGTTTGTCTCACTTCTCTTTCTTTTTATATTTCAAGTAAATGATTAACATTCATCTGTGTACTATTCTTTAGTTTGTGCGCACGCACGCACGCACGCGCGCGCGCGCACACACACACACACACACACACACCATTTATCACAAAAATATTTTTTTTTTCTGCAAATATAGCTATATTATTCTGACTTTCGTATTTTTATAGAACAATTCCTTAGCATCAGAGACTAAGAAATATATTTACAAATAATCATTTTACCATTTGATTTAAATAATCTTTTGGTTGTGACGTTCAATAATGTTCATTTATGTAATCAACTGTATTAACAGTTATGTTAAAAATCTGTAGTGCTTGTCAACATATTAGACATATTTTAATATAGATTATTGAACTTTCACTTGTGAAACTTACTTGTTTTCTCCTGTACGCGTTCGGCGCATGGTTTCTTTATTTGAATTCTTTTTCAATTTGTGTATTATTCTTATTGTCTTTATTTGTACATATTAAGATTTTTCCATGCATTCGATTTTTAGCCTTTTTGTACAATTCTGTTTGTTATTTTAATGTTTTAAATGTCTGTAAATGAATGTTTATTTTTGTGTACATGATTATAAAAAATGTAATGTGGACTAAATCTATCATGTATTTTTTTTTTCTGTCCATTATAAACATTATTGTAGTTAGGCATTCTATTTTCTATATTACATTTTTTATTGTTAATATCGGTTTCAGTTTTAGGTTTTATTTTATCAGGGCTATGTTATCTGTGTTATAAGATATTTTTAGGTTTGAATCTTTTAATAGTTGGTAATCATTTTAATAATAAATATAGATTATGTTTATAAACTTGTACAATCATTAACTCATTCTTATTTATTGTATTTCCTCTGTAATGTAATATTAAGTCTGTGACATGTAAATATGCTCTGTGAGATATTATATAAGTATGTGTGACTGATTATGAGTATTGTTTAATAAAAAATTGAACAAACATATAATCAGAAGTTGCTAAAGAATTCTTATGGTCAATATAATGTTAATTTATATTCCATTCAGCCCCTGTTTTCTCATCTTGAGGGTCATGTTCAAGAATGGATGATCAACTTATATCAAACAGGTATTTGCTTTTGAAGTAGTCTCATTGGTTATTTAACCAAGTAAATTTTTTATTTTGTACAGAAGCTATTGATGAATAATTTTTTATGTTTTGCTTTTTATGTAATGCTTTGTGATACTTTATGTGTTTAAGGATAAAATAAAACATCATAAATTCTTAAAATAAAATAAATAAAATGTGTTTCTAAATTTTTTGTGTTTACTTTCAGAACAAGTAAAAACATGTGCATCTTATATTATCATTATTAACTTTATCTTTAAATGTACATTTATTATATATCTTTTGACGTGAATACATATTTAAATTTGCTTCCATAGTGGGAGGCAATTCAGAAAACTGATGATAACAAAATCGGGGGATACAGTTTGGTGTTGCAGCTACATATCTATCATCTACATCCAAAATTTAATTACACCACTCGATAGCTAAAGGATCAAAGAATTCGTTACGTTGAGTGAGGACTGTGACGCATCGCGCGCGGCGGAGGGGGAAGCGCCGCCATTTTGAGGTCGTTTCGCTGCGTCACATAATGTCCGTTTAGTATAAATTTTGACTCGGAGAAGCTAGGACGTTCGTTTGAGTTTCAATCGTCAGCTCTCGTCAAGATCTATCGATTGCGTATATAAAACATTAGTGTGAAATAGTTATAGTGAATATATATGGTGTTAAAGTAAAAAATTAAAACAAATAATGCAATTTCGGCCTATACTCGTCAAAAAGCCAAATCAAAATATAGAGATCGTATACGGTTGGAAAGGGCTTCTCAAGAGCAATCTAGTGATACCCGTAAAACACCATATGACAGAGTGAAGCGGTGCCGGGAACGTAAAAGAATGAAGGCGTCCGAGCGGATCAACGACGGCGCCAGTACATCTGCAGCTGGGGCGCCCGAGCCTATGCAAGTGGATGATGTAATCGCTTCTATATCAACGCCGGACTGTATAGACATCGATTGTGTGCGATCGCCGATTATGAAGACACATTGGGCAGCAGCTAGTGCACGTTTCACTACTACGTTTGTCAACAATACATTCGGACATAAGTGTGATGTGTGTGACCGTCTATGGTTTCTGCGCTCATTGAAGCCACCAAAGGAAAAACACTTACCGCTGCTTAGTAATACTTTCCCAGAAGAGGCAGTGGCTGACTTTAAACTGTGCGGTACGTGTAGGAAATCACTGGACTCGGACAAAGTGCCCACGTTGTCACGTTCGAACGGATTTGTGTATCCACCTAAGCAACATGGGTTGCCCGCATTAGATCCGATCCGTGCACGTCTAGTATCACCGCGTCTGCCATTCATGCAGATACGTCGGTTGCGTTACGACGGCAGCTACGGCATCATCGGACAAGTCATTATGTACCCGTCGATGTGGAGACAATGGTGCAACAGCTACCGCGTCAATTGGACGATGATCAGGCGTTCAATGTCAACATCAAGAAGAACATGATACATAAATCTACGTATCTGAGCGGCGTGGTCAAAAAGTCAGTGGTAAAAGCTTGGTTACTATTCTTACTTGGTCAACCATTGTATAAGCATTACAAGATCACAGTAAACGAATCCCAATTCGTTTAGTGCTAACATAGTAACCAGTTGTGTGGCAGCCAACGCCGCCGGTGACAATCCGATCGAGTATCTACAGTGCGACAGCGGTGCACCGGAGTCGGAGGTTCTACTTGCAAGGCAGCACACTATGCTGTGGAATGAGGAAAATTGTCTTTACATTGCTCCGGGCCAGCATTCAACACCGCTGAACATTATTTACGACGTGTATGCCGAAGAACTATCGTTCCCTGCGATATACTACGGTACCGGCAGGCAGTTCAACTTGGATGTGCGCGTTACCCCGTTCATGATCGCAACAAGCGAGATACGAAGAAGCGATCGCCGCGGTGTCACACCCGAGCACATTTTGTACATGGCCATGAAAATTATGCGGCTGCGTGTCGTCGAAGGAATATACAATATGTTCCGATGCATACGACAGACTGGTAATATCACTCTCAAAATGCTGGAAGGTCGTACGTTCCTCGATGAGTGTGTAGATAAGAACCTTGCATTTCTCAAATCTTTACCAAATTCTGTGCAGTATTGGATGAATCGCAAAAAGGATCTTTTCGCGATGATACGCCAGCTGGGCAAGCCGTCGATGTTCCTTACACTGAGTGCCAACGAAATACATTGGCCGAATCTTCTCAAGATACTGCACGAGTTGAGTGATGCATTTACCGATGTAAGCGTAACCGATCCACTAGTAGATTTGACTCGATCCATGCGCAGTCACTTGGTCAACGAAGATCCCGTTACGTGTTGCATCTATTTCAATTAATTGGTAGACTGTGTGATGGCGTTGCTGCAAGCCAAGGGTAAGATGAATCCCTTTGGCAAGTATCGTGTTGTGGACTTCTTTCAACGAATTGAATTTCAACACCGTGGCAGTCCGCATGCGCACATCCTTTTGTGGCTCGATTGTGATTATCGCGAGCCCGTGTCCGAAAGTATGCCTAATACCATTCAACTGGTCACCGATCTGTGTTCTGTTAGTCGTGATGACTTGCCGGGTGATCAGTACAACAATCAAGTTCACCGACATACATTTACTTGCACCAAATGAGGTGAAACAACATGCCGCTTCAATATACCCTACTGGCCGATGAGCGAGACACGAGTGCTACTGCCGATGTCAAAAGACGACGGTCGTCGCAGCGGTTTCCAACTAAAGGCAGCTAAACTGCGCAAGCTACTAGAGGAAAAACATTATGACACACTTGGCGAGTTCTATTTCGACAACAATATAACGAAGGCACAGTACTTGGATATAATCCGATCTACGTTACGTCGGCCAACGTTGATGTTTAAACGCGACTTCACAGAGATTTATACCAACACTTTCAATCCATGGATCGCACAAACACTGGGCTCTAATAGCGACTTGCAGTTCATACTTGAAGAGTACAGCTGTGCGGCTTACGTAGTTGAGTACGTTAATAAGTCAAATCGAGGCATTAGCCATCTACATCGTGAGCTAATGAAGTTACACGATGAACACCCGGAGAAAGAATATCTACAGTTGTTGAAACAACTCAGCTTGAAGTTACTCAACACGGTTGAGATGTCATCGCGAGAGGCTGCCTGGTACTTGCTTCGCCAAAAAATGAGTATAGGCAGCGTTGGCGTTGTTTATATTCCTACTGTTTGACCACACGAGAGACAGAAGGCTCACAAGCGTAAGGCCGTGATGGACAGAGAACGGTTAGACGAGAACAGCACCGACATCTGGACCAAAACAATGATTCAGCGTTACGAGGATAGGCCCGCGGAGTTAGAGTCGATATGCTTGGCTGACTTTGTCGCTTGGTATAAGGCTGTCGGTAACAAAAAGAGAAAACGTCAAGGCGACAACGATAACGAAGAGTGCAGTGAAGACGACGAGGATGACACAGAGGACGTTAATGCACATTCAGTCGCATATCGTAAAAGAGACCGTTGTAGGGTTATACGCTACAGATCGTACGAGACCGATGATATTGTGAACCACAAACGAGAGATGGGTCACGTTATATCTACCGTTTCGCTGTGAGGCAGTCGACATAATTGACCGTAACGCATTTATGGAGACTTACGATGCCAGAGAGGCCGAGATCATGGAGAAGCGCAAACAATACGAATCGAGCATTGATATCGAACGTGTGGTCGAGGAACTTCGGCAGATGTGCGAACAGTTTGACGATGAAGATCCATTTGGTGCCCGCAATCAGCGCGAGGAGTTTGTGAAAAGTATAGTACAGCAAGGCGGCGTAGAGAATGCAGATGATTTCGATGCTGCGACTATGGTGACATCCGTGTCTGCAGTTCGCCGGCGATCGAATGCAATGGCCAAAGCTGACTTCTGTCGCATGATGCGTAACACTAACTCCGGTCAACGAGAGATACTTCTGGAGGCGATACATCGCTTACACACACTTAAATCGGAACCGATCCAGGTTTTCTTCACCGGCCCTGCCGGTAGCGGTAAGACCTATGTGCTGAAACTCGCAATGGAAATATACAATCGCTTCACAGTGCAACACAACTACTTGACCAACGCGTTCGTAGCGTGTGCCTCCACCGGCAAAGCCGCCGTCAATATCCAAGGCGTAACCGTGCATTCTGCTTTCAAAATTACACAATCGCGTCGGACTGGCACAATGTCACGAGAGATTCTGCAAAATTACAGAAATATGTTTGTCGGTGTAAAATGCGTGATAATCGACGAGGTTAGCATGATCGGATCAGATGTGTTACACAAGATCAACTTACGTCTGCAGGAGATCACCGCATGATCAACCGTTTGGCGGCATGAATGTTTTCTTCTACGGTGACTTTCGCCAACTGCCACCAGTTAACGCTACACCCGTTTATCGAGCCCCACGCAACATGATCGGTGGTGCCGCGCTCTGGCAATCGTTAAACTACTATACACTACAGCAAGTAATGCGGCAAAGCGACGCTACGTTCTCTGCTATACTTACTAAAGTCGGCAACGGAGAGCGACTCGATGTTGATGAAATTAAACTCACTGAGTCGCGATTCAGAACCCAACAGTGGTGCGATACGAACTTGATCGGCGTTGTGCGTTTGTATCATCAAAATCACAGCGTGGACTCATACAACAGCAGTGCTATTGTGACAGAGACATACAGCGTCGCCGACGACACTTTGATCGGCTACAAGAATCACACCGAAGCTGCTACAGCCCGGCAAAAGCTTCACAAAATTAGTGTCGTCGAGTTGGGTGGACTGCCTTATAAGATCCCGCTTGCAGTGGGTTACTCTTACATGATTACGACTATCATTGACGTTGAGGATGGCATAGTGAACGGCGCGATTGGTGTGTTAAAGAATATAGAGCTGCTCAGTGAAGACGAGCACTTTGCGGAGTTAGAGGCACAGAACGAACCGTCAACATCTGTGGTCACACACAAACAGCGACTCAGACTATGGACTGAATTCCCGCTCGAGATGATGGGTCAGCGATGTCGACTCAAAGCTAAGCCACATGTAATCTGCAAGCGTGAGGTTCTCGACTTCAAGTGGACACCGATAACAACGCGCAGTGCCAACATACCGCTCGGTCCGACGATCAAATGCCGCCGAATACAGTTTCCCATCGTGCCGGGTGTGCGATCACGATACACAAATCTCAAGGAGCCACTTTCGATCGAGTCGTGTATCAATATGACAAATCGCAGCAAAACCAACTAGTTTATGTGGCTTTGAGTCGCGTCACATCGTTAGATGGCCTTTATATTATCAATGCCCGAAACGATTTCAAGTTTATCATGGATTTGGTCAGGCGTCTCCTACAGTTAGAGAGATACGAGATGAGTACCAGCGACTGGCCCAACATCCGCTGCCGACACTAGTCGCACAAGTAAAAAAGTTTTGTGATTATGTTCCTGATCAGCAGTGGCGGCTCGTGACTTAAGAGGCTGGAGGGCGCGGCCTTTAGGCTTCTTAATTATTTATCAACATTGAATTTAACGCACAATACAAATGCCACCAATGTTTTATCGCATAATTTGTTAATAAAATAAGAATAGTAACACGTGCAGCATGCAAAGATTATTTAAAAATTTGAACTCACCTCAAATATTGTGAGCTGTTGTGGAAAGTCAGCAGTTTTATTAATAAACGTAACCACAAACTGTCGAAAGTGTCCACAAGAATGTCTATACTGTTTCCACAAAAAACTAATACACTATATTTACATTATATTATTTTTATGATACCTATACTTTAAACAGACCATTTATTTATATACAAAGTCCATTCGCCTTTCTTTTAAATTAACGAACTTTTCTAGCACTCTATCATCAAAGTCCTTCATTTCTTTAACAAGTTCCTTGTTGATAGATAACATCGCAAGGGCATTCAGTCTATCGTTTTTCATTGTATTTCTCAAGAAAGTCTTTAGTCTTTTCAGAGTCGAAAAGCAGCGCTCAGGTTCGGCAGTTGTCATGGGCGTAGTTATGATAATTTTCAGTAGTTTCGACACTTCTTTGAAAACTGACGTAAGATTGTTTTCTTCTATAAAGTTAAGAAGTTTTATTGCACCTTTAATATTAAAATCATGCCGCCTGTATAATAGTTCCAATTCACTCCGAAGTTTGTTTTCTTGTAAGAAAGGGTAATGCTGAATCACTCGCTTGAATTTTTCTTCCGGAAAGTTAGTAGAAAAAAGTGGAAATAAGTCAGTGGACATCAATGAAGCTGCTTCTAGGTGACCCGTGTAAGTAAACCTATCTTTTACGTGAGTTATAATGATGTCACATACTTCTTTTGCATCCCCTATTCTAGTGCTGCATCCAACATTATTGGTCCTTTTTCTTGGTTGCTCAGGGAACTCTTCATTTATTTGTGTTTCTATTTCATTTATTTTCTCCCTCTCTTTCTGCAACTCATTTTCAAAAATTCCGATGTCACTTTGCCACACTACACTGTCTTTGTTCCTACTTTGTAGATGTTGGTACAGTATGTCCACATGGGGTAGAATTCTATGGAAAAAAGTTAGCCAGAACATGAAATTTTGGTCCTGAAGAGCCCTTCCTGTAAGATGTTTTACATCATTAACCCCTTTTACAGTCCACAAGCAATCACCACTGTCTCTGAGAGAAAATAAAATACATGGGAAACGAACAAAGATTTCTGAACGTCACAGCCACAGATCCAGTCATTTTTTTGGTATGCATCTTTCGAAAGCAGTTGCCTTCTGAAAACACGATTCTCACTTTTCTTATTTTCTGTTTGCATCATGCAGAATTCAGGAGTTGGCCTACCTAATGACTTTAGTTCAATTTTTTGATCAAGAGTTAATCTTGCAAAAGTTATTGCTTTAAGCGCCTGCACTGAATTATCCATGTTGGATAAAATGTTAAAACAAAAGCTAATAATTCGACACTACAATATTTCCCTAAACTATTCGTGATTATTCAAAAAAAACTAAATTATTAAAAAAACACTCAAACTCAAAACCTAAACACTAAACAAATGCCCGCACTGAATTAACCATGCCAGAGAAACTATAAACACTAAAAAAAGTAAATCTCATATTATCAATAGTCGGCGATTAGTTGTACTGAGGGATTCACGTCACTTTCTACTGAACGCGGCGCGGAAGCCTACGCGCCCGAGTCAACAGTGTCAATGCGGGCTATAAGCTTACAAGTTCATTCAACTTTGGACAGAGTGGTGGATTGGAGAAATGGCGCGACTGACAAAGCGCCGTGAGAGGCATGCTGTTCCGAAAACACTTGTGCTATTACCTAACACGAAAACATTTTCTTGTCCGAAGTATTAAAGAAATATGTGATGAATTTCACGATTAGTGATAATAGATCGTTTAATGATACGATTAATATTTTGTTTAATGATACGATTTAAAGTGGGGGTGCGCGCCTTAGCGCCCTAAGAACGAGCCGCCCCTGCTGATCAGCGTTGTCTTATACCACCGCCATTAATGCACAAAGCTTGGTCGCGCACTCAGAAGACATCTCTACCGATTCCATCATCAACCGATCTGATTACTTGGCAATTAGCGAGACGTGGATGGAAGATTTCAAGCCAGTGCAGGTGCCTGGCTTTGATCTGAGATCATATCGTAACACCGCTAAGCGCAGACAAATTGCAACTACATCATCGGCGGCGGTATCATCATCATCAAGTCGCATAGCCGGTGGAGTCGCCATATATCGCAACATCAATAGCTTCACTGATTGTAACAGAGTTAACATTGACATTTCCGAGATGAATTTGCAGATCAAAGACCCAAAGGTTGGTGATGTCTGTCTAGTAAACGTAACAGTCAATGGCATCGTCAAATTCATACTCGGGTGTGTGTACATCCATCCGGGCACAGCGTTAGCAGAAATTAAGCTCTGTATGTTACGATCGCTGTTAAAGTATTCTAAAAACATCGTTAAGATACCCGAATACGAGCCAGATCTCACTACACCAATCATGATGGTCGGAGACTTTAATGTTAATGTCTCGCAAGACCGCTCGTTGCCCGACTTCATGCTCAGCGAGTTTAATTTGTCTTACATCGAAACTTCTCCAACAACGCTAGGTAATACCTGTATTGATTTAACGTTTACCAGAAATCTCGATGTATCCTGTATGCCATTTGTTTCGTACTTTTCGTATCACAGACCTATCATTAATAAAGTTATAACACAGTAATTATTTGTTTACTTGATTTCTTTCCTGAACCCGACGAAAGGAAAATGTTGCCATCACAAATAAAACATGGAAATCCGAAGGACTTCTTAGTGTTCAAAAATGATTATGACATACACTGAGAAAAAAAAATACTATTATTCAGAGAAAAATTTCTTGACTCAAGAACTTTTAAGAATAAATTTTTAAAAAACTAATTTCTTCACAAAAGAAAATCAATATTTATTTTCATAGCAATAACTAAACAAAAGAATGATTTTATTTGAATTAAGAAAATATTATTGAAATAAATTTAAAAACACTTGAGTAAATTTAAAAACAATTTGAGACAAGAATATACATTCTCGATAATTATCGAGAATATATATTCTTATGTCAAGAAAATTTACTTGATATAAGTATTTTTTTCTCTCAGTGTATACATATAATACGCTCAAAGAAAATATTACCCGTTACGTACACATATTCACGTAAAACACATGGCCGTGTCCACGACACAGCTGTATCTTAATGGGACTCTAAGAATTGGATATATTAAAGAATTAAATGCTGCGTTTTTGAGTTCAGTTGGATTATTAGTATTATATTACGTTAGTTGCAATGGTTTCTTATGTCTGTTGTATGTTAGAAATTTGTTTCCTTTCTGACTGTGGTTAAAGCTAAGTAAATTTGTTTATTCTTCGATTCTTCTTCTAAAGCGTATTCAGACTTTTACAGAGTATAATATACTTTGAATATTTATACCATTATTTTGAGAGATATGTAGTATCATCAGCATCAACACACACACACACACACACACACACACACACACACACACACACACACACACACACACACACACACACACACACACACACACACACACACACACACACACACACACACACACACACACACACACACACACACACACACACACATTATCTGTTGTTTGTTTCTAGGTTAGTTGTTATAGGTGCTATACTTTTCTTTTAAATATATTGTTTTATTTCTATTCTATTTATGGAGTTTTATTTGTTCATTTTCTTTAGCAAGTTTATACATTATATTTATTTTTTCTTAAATTTTATGTGTATTTAAGGTATTTTGTTTATTCTATTGAAAAATGTGCGTGAGAAGTTACCCTTTTGTGTTTCAGCAAATAGTTTGTTGCATAATCTGTGTAGTATGTACAGATGGATGTGGATCTGAATTTTGACAGTTTATTTTGTGTGGTGTAATAAGAAGAGCTGTGTTCTAGTGTGTCACTTGTATTTTTCTGTATATTTTTCATGTGTGTGTCTATGTTAAGGCTTTGAAACAATAAGATCTAAGAAATTTATGATATTGACTTTTTCATATTTAGGAATCAGGTGATATTTTTGAGGAGTTTCTTGATGCAGGAAGAAGTTGTTACATCATACAATAGTAAAACGTCATTAACATATTTTTCTATATGAAGTACACAATATTCCATTTATTTAGAAAGACTACCGAGATGAATGAAATACAATTAAATATCTTTTAGAAGCCAATATATAAGACATAACACTAATAGAGAGCTTCATACACAGAATCTTATATAGACAACAGAAAAAGATAGAAAACTACTATGAATTCATAACACTCACCTATGTTAACTACACTGAAAAATTGTCCACAATTAAACCAACTACAATCCTGTATATATAACTTGAAACAAAACAGAACATACACTATCAAAAAACATGGAAACAGTTAAACAAATATGATTTACTTGGGATTTAGAAAGTACTCACAGGGCAACAAACTCTACACAGGCTGGACAAGATGTGGTTAGAACACATGAAGTCACTACACTCCACCACTGAATACAGTTTTACAAATCGCCTCATTTAAGTGGATTCCACATGTACAAATATCATTAACAACATGAAAATCCTACATGTAAACAGAAAGGGACAAAAAAGTATTGTCACTTGAACAACTTGAAGTATAGATACACCGAAATATATTGTTACGATGGTCTAGTGATCGTCGTATGGTACAGTGGAAAACAAAATACAAGACACCAATTAAGTCACTAATCACCAGTTTTAATTATCACAATTAAACAGTTTGTAATCAACAAGATCGTCTCTTACAACAAAGCAAATAAAAATTGTTCACACGCCATAATAATGTCAACGAATCTTGCACAATTATAAAACACATAACACTTCGCCACAATACTTCAAACCGCACTGGAATACATTGCCACTATAACTGAACTACGCGTCGCTGAAGTCTGGTATTTATACCCCACTGAGACACCAGAATATTCCATAATAGGCGTGTACTAGAAAACACTAGAGTGTAATTGATTACGGCCTTGAACACAATGTGCTCGGACCGGTATGGTCTGGAAAAATCTTGTTGCGGACGCGTGACAAGTGTCCTTCATGTCAAAGTAGCAGCAATACGTACGCACACACACATTACAGCCGAGAAACACGTAGCACGTTCTGTAGTGTCGTAACAATATACTGAAACACATCCTACATTGACAGATTTAGTTTACGTATTAGAACATAGCCTTGAACATGTCACACACAATAACACGTAGCACGTTCTGTAGTGTCGTAACAATATACTGAAACACATCCTACATTGACAGATTTAGTTTACGTATTAGAACATAGCCTTGAACATGTCACACACAATAACACGTAGCACGTTCTGTAGTGTCGTAACAATATACTGAAACACATCCTACATTGACAGATTTAGTTTACGTATTAGAACATAGCCTTGAACATGTCACACACAATAACACGTAGCACGTTCTGTAGTGTCGTAACAATATACTGAAACACATCCTACATTGACAGATTTAGTTTACGTATTAGAACATAGCCTTGAACATGTCACACACAATAACACGTAGCACGTTCTGTAGTGTCGTAACAATATACTGAAACACATCCTACATTGACAGATTTAGTTTACGTATTAGAACATAGCCTTGAACATGTCACACACAATAACACGTAGCACGTTCTGTAGTGTCGTAACAATATACTGAAACACATCCTACATTGACAGATTTAGTTTACGTATTAGAACATAGCCTTGAACATGTCACACACAATAACACGTAGCACGTTCTGTAGTGTCGTAACAATATACTGAAACACATCCTACATTGACAGATTTAGTTTACGTATTAGAACATAGCCTTGAACATGTCACACACAATAACACGTAGCACGTTCTGTAGTGTCGTAACAATATACTGAAACACATCCTACATTGACAGATTTAGTTTACGTATTAGAACATAGCCTTGAACATGTCACACACAATAACACGTAGCACGTTCTGTAGTGTCGTAACAATATACTGAAACACATCCTACATTGACAGATTTAGTTTACGTATTAGAACATAGCCTTGAACATGTCACACACAATAACACGTAGCACGTTCTGTAGTGTCGTAACAATATACTGAAACACATCCTACATTGACAGATTTAGTTTACGTATTAGAACATAGCCTTGAACATGTCACACACAATAACACGTAGCACGTTCTGTAGTGTCGTAACAATATACTGAAACACATCCTACATTGACAGATTTAGTTTACGTATTAGAACATAGCCTTGAACATGTCACACACAATAACACGTAGCACGTTCTGTAGTGTCGTAACAATATACTGAAACACATCCTACATTGACAGATTTAGTTTACGTATTAGAACATAGCCTTGAACATGTCACACACAATAACACGTAGCACGTTCTGTAGTGTCGTAACAATATACTGAAACACATCCTACATTGACAGATTTAGTTTACGTATTAGAACATAGCCTTGAACATGTCACACACAATAACACGTAGCACGTTCTGTAGTGTCGTAACAATATACTGAAACACATCCTACATTGACAGATTTAGTTTACGTATTAGAACATAGCCTTGAACATGTCACACACAATAACACGTAGCACGTTCTGTAGTGTCGTAACAATATACTGAAACACATCCTACATTGACAGATTTAGTTTACGTATTAGAACATAGCCTTGAACATGTCACACACAATAAAGACGTAATAATCAATTCAAACAATTTGTTACATCTAGCACCAGAACTGATGGTGCTCCTAACAGCTGCCTCTGATGAATCTTGTATACAAGCAAAATTGGGTCAGGCACAGGTAAAATTTAATTAAAATTTGTATCTAAAAATCAGTGGTCTAACATTTGAAAAATGAATTTGTAGTATTTGATACAGGGATACACCATAAACAACAAAACCCAAGGAAAAGTTTCTTTTCTTTTCTTTTTTGTAAGACACAGTAACTGGTATGTAGTAACCATAGCAGTTTAAATTGCTTTTTCCAAACTTAAATATCAGACTACAAAAAGTACTTGAATTACTCATATTTTTTAATTATTATAATTTTTAATTAAAACAATTAATGTAAGAACAATTTATATTTTCCAACAGCAAGCAAAATCAAAATATCTCAATTTAGTTGTGACTTTTATCTTATGTTGGACATTCTACCTCTTAAGTATAATTTTACAAGAACCTTGTCTCTGAAATTAGCCTGAGTAAATGGAGGTGGGAAGGTCAATTTAACGCTTGAATTGAAATACCAGTACTATACTCTTTACCATTAGATAGGTTAATGATATGCATAGAAGTTTCCTTCTATCTTTTAAATCATGGATGCTTGTTTCAATCTTCAGTGTATGTAATATATAATTTATTCTAAATTATCTGCGTAATATTATTAATGTAATCTAATTAGAATTTTTATTGGATGCTTAGGTTTATTACAGAAAGTGTGTCAATAATAATAAGAGATTGTATTTAATTTACAATGTGAATATACATAAGCTGCAAATCATATAGACAATAATATCCATCAGTTTATAAAATGAAAAATTTTCTTTGTACTATTCATAATTGAGAGTTACATAGGTCCCATTGTAGATACGACTGTTGTTCATTTATTCTTCACTTTCATTTACATAATTACAAAATTTTAAAATGAATTTATGGTATTTAAAGTATTACTAATCACTGGTCTTGCATTACTTGAACATATTTATAAATATAAGAAAAACATCTGGTGGTTTTAAGAAAAGTTACATTTGTAATAAGATTTAGTGGGATGTTCTTTATTTGCAGAATGGTAATTGTGTATCAGATTCAATTGATTAAATAGCTTCCCAAGATCTACAGAGCATGAAAACTCTACAGGATATATTCAACTGCTTTTTTTTGCAGCTGTGTTACTATGAATACATGATCCATATTTTTGTAAAACTGTTGTTTCTCATAATTATTCCTCTGTACCTCTACCTACAGATGACAGAATGAGCAAAATGAGTTCTCAGTTTTAACTGACAACTTGGCATTTATATGTCTGTCTACTTGCATCCGTCTGTTTGGGTTATAACTAGTGATAACTTTTGAATGCAATGGGCAATTTATGTAAAACTTAGCACATGTTACCCCACAGACTACTGTCGTTTTTGAAATTAATCCCATCAAAAATAAGGAGCTGAAAATAAGGACAAGTTTTTGAAAAATCACAAAAGCCATTTGTGAACTGAATTAAAGAGAATTTCAGTCAGCATCTCAGTACAGTGTTCAATTAATAAAATTAAAAAACATTTTGAACTTCATGGGCAAAAAAGGTCAAAATTATGAAAAAATTAAAAAATCCATGCTGACTATCAGGATAAAGGGAATTTTAACCCAAATTGAGCGTAGTTTTACTTTGAAAATGTAGTTTTTTGGGGATCATGGACCAAAAATAAGAGAAAAGGAAGTTGGAGAAAAGAGAAAATAGGTAGATGTTGAAGATCTGCAATACCTGGGAGTAGGGCAGTCCACAGACAAGCACAGAGTAGAGATGAGTGAAGGCGAGTGGTGTAGGAGGGCTCGGCTCTGCAGGGGCTGTAGCGCTGAGGATCATCATCATCCAAAAATGGAAGTAAAAATTAAAAAAAAATGGTAAAGTTTATGTAGGGAATTTATAAATGCCCATAGTATGTGACAGTACAGAAATACCTATTACCATAATAATGGGATTCAGGAATTTTATATTGTATTTTATTCTGATCATGAATGTTAACAAGGGTTACTATTTAGTTTTTGCCCAAGTCCCAATAAATACGCAGATTCAACAAGAGGGGAGCCAAGTCAAGGTCATCGTGGTACGAGCAGAGTTTAACATGTGTAATGGCGGCATAAGTGAAACGAACTAATAATACGAACTTTTCATTGGTCCACAAAGCCCGATCGTCATAAATAAACAATGACGGCATGAAAACAAATACGTATTAACCGGTGCGGTGGCTACAAAACAATGAACAATGACGTCAGACGCACGACCACGTACATAACAATTGCGTCTGAATCGCCCCCAGTCTCCAGAACATCATCATGGCGATAACACGTTAAAATTTTGCTGGCCTAAAGTAGTCAGCTAAAGTGTTTTATTTGAATCAACAAAATGTAATCACAAGTAAATAGTGTTAATAAGTAATTAGAACCACCATGTAAATTCAGTGCACTTAAACAAGACAGTAAAAGTTCGGCCGAACACCTGCCAATCAACATGGGAGTCTACCGAGGATAGTCAGCGCCGCATCATTTCAGGAAAACCCTTCAAATTTCTTTTCTAAATTTTAAACATAGAATGAGCTCTAATCAGAATAGATAATAAATGTGTTCAATATTACAGTATGATTGGCTTGAGTGAGAGAGAGAAAGTGAGCGTTGGCCAACCTTAAATAAGCTATATCTGAGGCGTTGGTTTGTGATGAATGGTAGCGTAATTATTCAAATCAGAGAAATAAATAACAATTTTAAAAGTAACTGCAGTACAGAAGCTGATAAAAGAATTAATTGAAAGCAAACAAGCGCATATGCATATAGAATTAAAAACATGGTAAAAGGCGGAAATAATATAGCCGCCATTTTGGAATTTAATAGTCGTTGATGACTCCTATTGTTTATAATATTTAGATGTTGATATCAATAAAACATTAATCTGTTTGCCACATGTTATTTGGATGTTATTTCGAAACCCTGACTGCCTCTGTCTTTTTCGCTTCACGCAATCTTGGACCCGAAAAGCCTAATGCATGTAAATGAGCTGAGCACATGTTCGCACCGGATGTGTGATTTAAATTATGCAAAACACCTAATACATAATTATCATACAATTATTATTAGTAATTATTATGCAAAAAGTATGTAGATTAACAAGTATATTATAATACCATAAGAATTTTGTTTTGTAATTGAATAATTAACTTTAATTCTTAGCATATTTTTTGTTAAACTCTTTATTTGTGCATTTCTGTTGTAAGTAACTTTTAAGTATTTCTTTCAGGTTTTTATTATGAAAAATTCTTTAACTATTTATGCAAGTAAAATTATATTCTATTATCACTTTACGCATGTTTCACTGATTAAATCATCGTCACCAGAGCATAAAGATTCATGCACATAAATAATGCATCAGAGCATGAACACAAATATTCATTTATAAACCTCTGATGATGCTAATTCAATCAGTGAAAAGTGCGTAAGGTAACAATACATTATAATTTTACTTGCAGAAATAGTTAATATTTGAAGAACTATTCATTATTTGTATATATACCGGTACACAAAAAGACATAAAAGTAAAGAAAATTGAAACCAAAAACATAAAATATGAGAAACAGTGTATGAGACGCTTACTCATGGTGTCTCTTGGCCAATTCTAAGAATCACTGACACACAAATAACTTTACTGACAGGTTTTAAAAAGTTATCAATTCGATTTGATATAATAATAAATGTATTTTTTCAAACTAGTAAGTGAGTTCTGCAGCTCAGGGAGTGTACTAGTTGTGATATATGTTTTTGAGAAGAATTTAAGAGAGATATGTCTTATATTTAGTTGGATATATTTTCTTTATTTTTTGCAAATTAGGATTTTCAAGCAATCCCTTCCTTTGTTGATATGCAGTATTTCATATGTTAACTGCCAGATCTGTACAGTTCTATTTGCTGCGTATGGTCACCTAAACCCTTAAATTCTATTAAGACGGCATCCTGCACCTGAGATGATTCAGCTTCTCACACAGAAGAACCTACAATGAACAAGAAGCTACTGTTGTTGTAAAATCTTCAGTCATCTCTGATCTACTGCTTCCTTCAAAAAAGCTTCCAGGATAAAACTAAACGTAAATAGTTGGCAAATGCCAAGCAAGGTACTGAAAACGAAATCTCTGAACTGAAATTAGGCATAAGATGCAGTTATTAAAAAAATGTATTTAATGACTTTGGGAATTGGTAAACACTTAGCACTTGATCCATTTGGTATAAGGTCCTTAAGAAGTACTGAAAAATATATATTTTTTTTATTGACCTCTAATGTGGTCTACAATAAATTGTTGTTCTACTATTGAAAATATGCATATGATAAAACAGATATTCAAAAAAGTTTATGAATACAAGTTACGAATGTTACGAGATTAGGAAGTTTATGAATATTAGCATCTATAGATTGTTTATTGACTTCAAAGAGGCCTATAATACTGTGAGTAGGCAAAAGTCTAAGATGGTTAGGTATCCTAAGCTAGTTAAGCTAGTGGAGTAACGGTGCATGATTCTAAAAGGGGTAGAGTGATCATACAAAGAATGAGAAATGGTAACTTTGAAATTAGTAGTGGTGTAAGGCAGGGTGATTCACTATCAGCGCTACTTTTCAATCTCATACTTCTTACAGCTGCATGAATTGAAAATTTAATTACTAAAAGGAGGCAATATGATGGTGACATACGATGGTGCATATGATGATCACATAGTTTTAGGTCCTACTAGACGGTTAAAAAAATGCAGTAAGGGAAACATTTATAGAAATGAAAGAACAAACAAAGAAGGGTGGGTTGACAAGAAAACAGGATAAAACATGGATCTCAACAACAAGACAGAATGAAAGAAATCTGCTGGATGTTGGAGGCAGCAGCTTTGAGGAAGTAAATAATTTCGTCTACCTAGGATTGCTGCTAAATGAAGATAACCTGAACAGTGATGAAATCAAATCAAGGGTAGCAAAGGGAAACACACTTATTTTACAAACAAGAAACTATTATACTACAGGATCCCAAGTCATAATTCTAAACTGAGAATCTATAAAAGCCTCATAAGAAGAGTAGTGATTTACAGCATGAGATGTGAACAGTGCGGAAGAAAGATGAAGAAGATCTTTTGAATGATTGGAGGGAGATCTTTTGAATGATTGGAAGATCTTTTGAATGATATGTATACTTGGGAGGATTTTGGGCCAGTAGAGTAAAAAGGTGGCGCGTGACGAATCCACTTGACTCTTAAACTATATGCATTGACAAAGAGCAAGAATATAGTAAAGTTTATTTAGCCGCAGAGAATTAGGTGGCTGGGTCATGTTTACAGAATGGAGGAGGCCATAAAAGTTATCACAGAATGAAAACCCTTAGAATCAAGACCAAGATAGCATGGAGTGTGTTGAGTAGGATGTAAAAATCATGAGATTAGGAGATGGAAGAGTATTGCTGAGAACATGAGGATTGCTGAGGAGGCAAAATCTCACAGTGGGATGTAGGAGGAAGAAGAAGAAGGAGCAATAAATTGTCTGTCATTTGTGAATAGTTCCCTTCTGGTAGCTTACTACCTACTTGCAATATATATTTATTTTCTTTCCATATTTAAAGTCGTAGAAGTCGATATGTTACATAAACATATTTTAAGCTTTCCAATACTGTGCTAAATAAAGCCGGCTTCATATTAAAAAAAATTAAAAGAATATTCAAATTCACGTTACTCAATAGGCACTTAAAAACGCTGTTCTTATACTTGCCGTCCAGAGATAAGCAATCTGCAAACTCAAATCAATGATTACAATATCTTATGAGTACTGTTCGCTTTTAGCTTACTGTGTTACAAGCATTTTTATTTTCTCTAGCTTTGTATATATACTCTGTAATATGAATATGTAATTGATTTCACAAAAATTTTGAAAGCAAGCATTTAGTACTCTTAGAGAACGTATGTTCTTGTGTATAAGAAAGTTTAATTTATATAAAAACACGCGCAAGCAGACGTGTTTGTATGTCGGGACGAGTCAGTGTGTGAACAACCAGAACAGAAAATGTAGCTACACACTTTCAGAGGAGGCGACAACTAGATTTTGATTTTCCGAATAAAAATGTCCGAATCGCTCTGGTGTTTTAGTTAACTCGCAATAACGTGCGTGGAAAGTTGCACGTTCGTTAAGCGAACAAGGAACAGAATTTTAATTTTTGTTTACCTGACGGAATTAATTTCGCGGCTACTAAGTTTAACAACTACTAATCTGTCTAATAATTAATCGTATAAAATCTGCCAGATTTAACAACATATCAGTAATAAACAATTAGCAAAATTATTTGTGAATTAAACGGTTTCATAAAAAATAAACCGGAAGTCTGTTTCTTGACAAAAAACGAACTCCACCTCTTTCATCCATTTACTAGACATATACTACCATGCTACTTCACAAAGAATATATTACCGCATTGTCATGATTAAATATTTAATTTTGAATTACAAGCCTAAAAAGAATAGAAATGTAAAAATGACAAGATTGTTACATTATGCTGTGAAATATTGTTTGTTCTTTATAATTACTCCATTGTAGTGATCACTTTACACAGCGATGCTATCTGTTAAAGTAAACTCGTAGGACAATCAGGTACAAAGGCTAAGACAGTTTCGGATATGAAACACACACACACACACACACACACACACACACACACACACACACACACACACACACACACACACACACACACACACACACACACACACACACACACACACACACACACACACACACACACACACACACACACACACACACACACACACACACACACACACACACACACACACACACACACACACACACACACACACACACACACACACACACACACACACACACACACACACACACACACACACACACACACACACACACACACACACACACACACACACACACACACACACACACACACACACACACACACACACACACAATCCCGTATACACGTTGTGTCATTTGTATGTCATTCATAATAAAATCAGTGGCGGATTTAGAGATTTTGCGGCCCTAGGCATTTTATTCCCGGAGCCCCCTTTTTAAACAGGAAAATTTATTATCTCATTTTAACATATTTCAACAGTTCTGTAGGCTTATCACTCATCTCATTGAGACTTTGTTTTCATTTTTGATTTCAGTAAAAAGTACTTGACAATAATTTATTTAAAAATAAATCATTTATATTAGAATTATATAGTTTATATTTTGTGAAACTTGCATGACCATTATTAGAATATTAGAAGTATGCGTGACCATTTAAAATAAATTGTGGATAACACAATAAAATGTATGTAAGCCTATTGTTTTCCTGTATAAAGTAATTTCATTCCCCCCCCTAAAAAAAAAATCTGTGTGGTGCCCACCAAGCGCTGCGGTCCTACGTAGCTGCCTAGATTGCCTAGTCGAAAATCCAACGCTGAATAAAACTACTATGTTACTGAAAAAATAAAAATGATTTTAAAACCTTTTGGTTTGAAAATCCAAATTTTTAATTCATAAAATACACTTAAAATTTATTAATAATAAAAACCATCTACATATAAAATTATAAAATACCTTGTGTTATTTATTATAGAATCGTACTGTTTTCAAACGGTAACGATATTTTAATTAAATGTATACTAGTTACATGTTAATAAAAAATTAAACATTAGTCGGAAAAAGTAAACTAACAATTGAAATACACGATTACATTTTTTTTAAAGATACAGTCAATACGTTTCTTAGGTGGGCCCACTCTTTCGTTTCTGGATGAGTTTAGTTTTTTCTAACACATCGATAAGCAAGCACTTGAACTGACACTACTTTAGCTTAAACGCAAAATCACAACGTAATAAACTTTGTGAACACTTGTCAACTGACTAACTGTGTAACTGATGCATAACCGAACTCATGCGCTCCTTAAAGTCAACGTTACTAACCGATTCTAAGGACTGATGAAATCTCGGACTTGGACTAAAATTCCTCCCGGACGTTCGCCTCTGACATCAAGAAGAGGGTGGCCTCTGACCTATTTTACACTTCTTGTGAAGTTATAACTTACATCATTTTAAAACAATATTGTTTACGGCAGTTAATGAAATAGTATATTAAGATTAGTGGAAGACAAGCATTACTATTCACCTGAAATTTATTTTTGCTTTTTACGAAACATTTTCGGGTTGCCGACGGATAATCGGGAGTTTACTGTATGTAGTTTTAAATAATAAGCATGTAAGAAAGAGTTTCAAATAATTTTAATCGTAACACGATTCACACAAACGAGTGGATGAGGTAAAACCGGACAAGTGTCAATCACTACAGCATGTTTACCGTGTTACTATTTGCATACCGTACGTACATGCTGAGGCCAGCCTACACTGCATCCACCTATGTTAACAACTGTGTTCGTATTTTGGTCGATCGAGTAGCCTGATCAGATAGTGAAAGTCCCGTCCTAATGAACACAGACAGAACTGTGAGTTGCGGACAATAAATAGCGCACAGAGTTCCTCAACCGCGCGTTTCGTAACATAACACACGCACATCCGTGGTAACAGGAGGTCCAATCGCCGGCAGTTGCCCGAGCGTCAATCATATGCAACGTCCTTGCGTCAAAAAATAAAGTCCGTCAGCGGCTGCTGTTCATAAAAGTGGAGAGAATAGGATTGTCACCGCTTTTAAGTGACAACACTGATTGAGGAACTCGTCTCCTCATAAGAACAATACATAACAAATACACAGTACATATTTTACATTTATCTCAGTACAATTAAAATCTAAAAATACAACTGAAGCTTACGGGCACTCTGTATTTAAAATTCCTTTAGTTAAACTTTTAACCCTCTAATACTTACTTATCAGACGAGTCTTGTTTATATTGTATTGTTATTCACTTATAATTTATAACATAGAACCACTGAAGTTTTCAATGTATTTTCAGTCACAATTGCGATAAGTATGTAATGACACATACAAATTTACACACCACATTCACCGAAAGAACTTATTGTTGAAGTATAATTGTAGGAGGAACGTTGTAAATGGCGCCAATGCCGACGAAAGGAAGAGAAAGGGGAATAAAAAAAAAAAAAAAAAAAAAACAGTGCAGGAAAGAAGAGGGTTAAATTACAGTCAGGACAGTAAAAAGAAATATGTGGACAATAAATTGGAAAACGCGTGTGTACTTTTGGTCAATCAAAGGTTTGTATTGTACGGTGTACATGCAATAATTAACTGAAGCGGACATGTCAGTGTGACGTTTGGGTACGCTACTGATTAACATAATTACTCTCCACGTGATTTAGACAAAGTTCACGGGGTCACGAGTTACAATTTTTGCCAACATTTGTGAGCGAATTGATTCGTTTCGCTGGTGAGTTATGTCAGGGGTTGCTTTGGAATGTTTCCGTTAATTATGCACACTCAACCACACGCGCGCCTAATATTAAACAAATTAAGTAATATAACACAATGGGAATGACCTTTTTCTATTTCCTTCATGAGTTGTCTACAATTAGTGCAGATTATTGTTATCTATTATTTAGTTATCTACCATTGTCCTCATCAAAACTTTTGCAGATTCACGCGCTCTTCGGACTTAGTTTTCCTACTTATTATTGGTAAATATAAAAATTAATATTATTTACAGCCACGGCCGAGGAGGGGGACAGTGAAGTGACTGTTAGACCAGGGCTTCTCAAACTTTTCCACTTGGCGACCCACTTTACCCAAGCAAATATTTTCGTGACCCTAGGTTTAGAGGTTTATAGACTAGGAATACGAGGACATTTGCTGTTAATATATCATAACGAAAATTTATTCGAAAACAATTCTTTGGTATACATACGAATATAATTTTACCATGTATTAAAGGCAAAGCCATATATTCATATTAATAAGCTGGGGGTGCTTGTTTACTTTTACATAAAGACTTGAATCTTGTATGAATATTTGTTACTGCAGGACGTAGAGCTTCTTCAACGTTTTATAGAGTTGACCGATTTTTTGATTTTTTAAAAGTTAATGCTGAAATTGTCGCTTCGCATAAATACATAGTAAAAAATGGTAGAAGTATGTTTAGGGGCATTTCAGAAAGTGCTGGAAATTAGGTCTTAATCCCAAACCAAAATTCATTTAACGATTTTTTGGAAAACTCAAGTCTTAAACCTTTGTCGCTCGATAACTCGACAAATTCTTCTTGAGCGTTTAATGGTAAATGACTGACATTAATCATTTCAGCTGAGTATGATTTATGGACCCAATTTCCTTTTTCAACATCAAAATTTGAAGGAAAGTATTTTTGAAACTGTGTCTCCAGACATTTCAAATGTTCAATTATAACTTTTATAATTAAATCTTTTTTAGTTTAGTTAGCACGAATTTATTAGTTCTGCTAAAATTTCTGCAACCACAGGACTTAGTTACCCACACTAAGTAGGCCTACCCACACTTTGAGAAGCCCTGTGCTAGACGACACTTGGCATATATCCATAAAATACTGAACTCACAGAGAGACATTAATCAAACTTCAGACTGACCTATTATCGAGTAAAGAGAAAATTATGGAATGCCGTAAAAATAAATTGGTTAGTAAATAATTCATTATTCTAGCACGAAACAACAATTAAGGTTCTTTTGGCATCGAATAGCGCCAAGATAAAATATAAGTAGAACCTCCCATAACCGGAATAATGTGGGCGGTCGCATTCCGGATATTGGAAAATTTCGGATATGAGAGAAAATGTTATCACAGTTTCTAAAGAAATCGCTATAATGTATAATATTGTACTCATAATATTCCAATTAAGATATAAATAAATACAGTATTCTTTATAAATACAGGGGTTTTCCAAAATATTTGTTAATAGTATTTTGTTTTTTTCTTAGCTATCCGACATTTAGCTGCTATATCACGCTACCGCTTACTGAAGATTTCGCCGCCTGGTGTTGCATGTTTATGTTATTCAACGTAGTTTTGTTGTTCAACGAAAAAGTTACAAATGTTTTTAAGATAAGTAAGTTACAGTCTAGTACACACTACGTAACTTACCTCTAACGCCTTAAATCCTTCCTCTGCGCTTTTCTTGTGTTGAATTTGGATTATAATTTTCGCTACCACTGGGTACTTACTCTTCTTTTTCAGTTGCAAAGTTTATAATCTTTTGGCCAGTGAGGTCGCGTACAATGTAACTGCTAATCTACGGGAAATCTCAGTTTCAGTCATGTCTTCACAACCATCAGTCTGATGAACTAATTCCACGAGATCGTGAGAAACGACTTCACCAGCAATGTCTTTACATTTCCCATCATTCATTTTGTTCCATGATCATGAGTTCACATTTTTTCAGCAGATTCCATGCTTCAGCGGCTCAGTTATGTTTATATTGATTGATTTTAAAATGTTTGAACGGGATTCATCAGTTACTACGGACTGAAACAATAATTTTTACAATTTCTTTTAAAGTTTTAGATAACTAGGGAGTAGAAGTAGATTGGTGTAGGGGTAGAAGTAAACCGATCACATTTGGTGGAAGGAAACAAGCCACACGCTTTTATTGGTTCATAATTCTATAATATTTTAGTGTGAAGAACTATTATCAATGAAGAGAATTGCTTTAGGCAGCAGATTTTTAGGTGCTAAGAAACTGGTGACGTTTGGTAGAAACTGCTCACTAAACCATTAATTAAACAATTCAGACGACATCCATCCATTTTCCTGGCTTCAGCAGTGCATTTTGATTAATAGTTTCATATGCCCGTGTTTTAAAAAAAAATATTTTTATATTAGCATAAGTGGAAGACAGTGATCTCCTGATGCATTACTACACAAGAGAATAGTTACCTTTTCTTTACTCTTTTTTGTAACCAGTCGCTTTTTTTTTCTTGTTTGCTAATGAAATGTAGAATCTTTAAGTTAAGGCCAATCTTATCATCATTATATATTTGATCCATCGTCAACCTCTTTGTTATTCTTTTACACTTTTCTTTGAATTCAATTGTGGCAATTTTATCGATGGATAATTGTTCTTCACTTACAGCTAATTGTCTAATGCCGTAGGACATTTCCATGTATCTAACCAACCGGAATTAGTACAAAACAGTTTGTAAATATCACGTAGTTAGGTGCGACATTTTTGGGTTTTCTTGTACAATAGGCTTTGACAGAGGGACACCTTTATCTGTTTGTTAAGAAACCAGACATAAAGAGCTTCATTTAAAATTTCGCAGTTAAAGTTCTTCATGACTTTAGAATGTGGTTGTCCGCTATCGGGTTTTGCAGACAATTTTATTAACTTTTTTCCCTTTATCCAACCACTAACAGTTGAAGTTCCAACGTTTAAACCGTTTAAACGTTAAAATGTTGGTACTGCCACAGTACGCCACAGTTCACCATTTTCAACCTTGTCTATGACTTCCAGCTTATTTTGATTGTAATCACTAGTCATTTCCTTTTCGTTGCGATTTATATGCACTGTAAGCGGTAAACAGAGGAGAAAAATTAACCGTAAACTGAATGACACCGTAAAAGTAACTACCGTAAAAGTAACGTACTTTCCAACAAGAACTTCAAAAACAGATACGAACGGAAATAACGTCACAGTACAATAGCCTACGACAGACTAGTCAGGCTGTTGCACTTGTACTGTGTTTACACCGTGCTTATACAAATTCCTAGAAGTCGTAGCATGAGTTTGTAGAATTTGTTAAGTCGTAAAAACAAAAATAACTGTGCCTAGTTTACCGAAAGTCATGTTCATAGGTCCTATTTGTAGGCTGTTTTGAAAACAACCGGTTTCCTTACAACTATATTACCGTTAACGAAGCTTAAAATGATCCAGTACTAAATTTTTATAATTGTATTTTTCTGATTCTTGTTCTATTCGGTTATGACAGATTCCGAATACGAGAAGTCCGGATATGGGAGGTTCGACTGTACTCTGTACGATTTTAATCACATGATCATACAGACGTCTACTCTTTGTCTGTAATTACAAGACTAACTATAGGCGTAGATGTTGATTGTAACGCGAAAAGTGTAGACCTAATTCGTATCGTTGAAGACCATCTGTCATTTAATGAGGTAAACCAGGACTAGCGAAGGAACTTTTGCCCCCAGCAAAGCCTGGATTTGCCGCCCCCAAAGCAATATTTACAATAAAATCAAGTATTTGATCTCTGATTATAGCATCCGGGCAACTGGCATATTGGTCTCCCTTCGTACGACTCTGTTAGAATACTTGCGTGCAATCCAGACAAAGTTTTGGGCGATTAACATAAGAAATGTGAAGAATTTTTAAACAAAATAGTAGACGCGTAAAACTGAAGAATCGTGATATATTAAAAATGGTAATTGTATATTATTTTATTTGTCTGAGATCTCAGTGTTAAAGTCCAAACACCGGTCACATCACTGTGGCTCAGCCCCGTGAGTTAACTCAGATTGAGCCCCGTGGCTCAGCATCAGATTGAGTTAACTCAGCCCCGGTATGTACAGAATGATAGTTGAAACCAGCGGTTCACAAGCGAGGGCGGGGGAGCACGAGCTAAATCGTGTAACAGGGAAGCCACAGGGGAGGAAAGCAGCAAAATGCAGTATACGGTATTATAAACACGTTGGTAAACTTAAAAGCACGAGATTTTGTTTTCCACTGAAGGAATTGCTTCAACTACGTGCGTAGCAGAAGCATTCAGCTCACTCTGGAGCAAAGTCGCTCCTGTTTCCTTTTCTCTATCTCACTTCCGCAGTCCACTGCTACGCCCACAAATCACGGATCACTTGAAGTAGTGTTATAAGGATTTGTTTCTGTGATCTGCTGGACGTGGATATTCCGGCCTGGGTAGTTGTAGCTGATTCATTTGCTGTGAATGCAGCTGACTTTGATGGTTTACAAGAAGCACTTAAGGACCTGTAGAGCGAAATAACGGCCAAAGAAAGTTTTATTTAAGAAAACATAATTTTTGGATAGAGAGTACATTGTCTTGAAGGTTTTCATAGCTCTGGTTTTTCATTTTCAACTTCTTATTTCGTAGCAACAGGTTTCATTCAGCCAAACGCAAATCGCCTTAACACGACAAACAGGATATCCCCGTTCGGTTATCCCTCATAATAATGTATAGAAACGGATAAAATAAGTCTGATCTGGTCAACAAGCACAAGGATCCAGTGATCGTCAAATACTTCCTTATACGTTTGTATGGAGGCCTACTTGTATTTTGTATAAATTATAAAATTGTTAAGTAAAACATATTCTGTTAGAATCAAAATGTTTAAATAGCTACCTTTTTCCGGGTAGAACAGGGAACCCACAGGAAGAAAATAAGGTGAAAGAGGACCGCAATCTGAGAAAGGTTGAGAAACTGGTTGAGATGACCGAGTTAATGATAAAGCTCGCTTCGGTCTAGGATCACTTTATTCAAAGCTTAATTCTGTTCATTTAATCACTTAGTGAATATGCCTTAATCACTGTTAATTGTGATCACTGAATCACTTAATTCTTGAAAGGGGAGGAGATTATTTTTTTATACGGGAAAGTTTTAGGAAACAGAACCTCGGATTATTAAGAAAACTTTAATAGTAAACTATCAAAAATCTATGAAAGGAGTGCTTTTAAGGGTTAGACCAAAACTGGGAGCAGTGCAGGGTGAGTAAGGGGAGGCCTATAGAAATATATATTTAGGATTAGTACGCTCACCTAACAAGTTGTATGTATCACATAAAATTATGCTTAACAGTACCAAGAGTATATACAAACTTGCACAGAATCTATGCCACTACATCAGACCGGCATAAACCCGTCTTATCTTCCTAACGATAACGCGTGCATTTTACAACTTCGATTCCACTAATTTAAGAAATAATTGGTACCCAGGTTGGATTATGATGCAATGGGGGTGTTGGATTATTAATGGGATGCTCGTATTATTAAGAGCGTTATCTGTTTTAGTCTAGGCAATTAGTAACAACTTTTATATCTATTCTCGAGTAAAGTAATTTTCTAATGACCACAGAGCTGATCTGCCTGGAAGTAACCGACGACCTAGTCTTGAAGGCGGTCCAAGCATTATGTATTTTACTCATTTTCTACCCGCTATACAATGACCTAAATTGAATATGAAATTTGTGAGGGGGATACAATATTGGAGTTTATGTCGTTCCTTGGATAGAACAACCTTTAGTGAAATCAACATCTTATTGATAACTAGAAAGCTTTCTGTTCGCTGGCATAGAGACTATAAAGAATCTACTTTTTATTTGTATATTAACACGCAAATAGAAAAGTGAAGATTAAGAAGTCGTAGAAAAGATCTACGACTTAACACGACTTACCCAGTGGAAAAGGATATTTTTTGAAACAAACTTTAAAAAAATTGTGCACTTTTTAATAGAAAATTTATGTAATTTACTTTTTGAATATAAACAAATAAATAGTCATGGTTTACTCTCATGCTTTTTTCAGTTCACTGAGCACTCAAATCTGTAGTTTTTGCAATCGAACATTGGAACACCGAATTACACATATTTGTTGTTGCTTATGTTTTGAACATCGGACACCAGAAATTAGAGATGTTAGTCTTTTGTAAAATCCTTTTCGGTACACAATTAAATAACGTCTTAGAAAACTGTACTTAGGAAATCTTTTATTTTTAGTTTAGTTAGTTTATTTTTCTAGTAGGACACTTCATCTTGTCGTAGTTTTCTAATCTAAGTAGAAGGTATGAATTGTAAAACCAGCGTCAGAATGTCTTGAGGGAAATGAAATTGTATATTTTATGAACTTCTGTAAATGATTGTTTTTTATGCACTATACCGTATTAGTGTCATACGGCCTTCGTTTCTATGTTCAGTAACACACAGATAATTTCAGAAATGTTTCAACAAGTGACGGTGAGAGCCTTTTTTTGAACTGTATGTATGATTCCGACTCCCTCGTGTAAGTAAAACATTTAAAATCCGAATCAAACTCCTGTTGAAATCATGTTTTTTTACGTGCTACAGATGAAGCTTATTAATACTTATTCGTGTTGTTCGCAGTGTCTAGTGGTACACTGAAAACAGGCACTTACTGTCGTAACCATATTTCGGGCCGTTACAGGCGATTTCTTCTTCAAGCGCAGTCTCCTGAAAACTTACCCTATCTATGCGAAAACAGATATTTAACTGTTTGAATGATTTAAAGAAGTAAAATTAATTTTAACATTTTTACATTGCCAGTAAACCTCAAGGATTACTACCTCTCACCCTTTTGTAGGGAACTTTTTAGGAAAGTGGTTTCTTACATTTTTGTGTTTCTTCCGTTTGCTTGGTTTTTACTATGTAGCGAAATTTTACGAATATATTAATATAAAAAATAAAACTCCATTTCCAATAGAACTCGTCCTATTTAAAAAAAATTATATTGACGTTTTGATCCGTAGTGCTCAGATTAGTACTTAAACTTATGCAGAAAATCTGAACCAAGATGACCTAGAATTTCTGTATAGGTTTGGATATTATTCTAAAGACGATACAGGATTTTGGACGATCCAAACATCAATATAAATGAAACAATACTTATAATGGGTTCCTTCCGATGTAGATGTTTTACTCATAATTGTTGGCTCACTGGAAAGGTGTTTAAATGTCCTACATAAAAATGTTGACATTCTCCCAACACTTTTGCGCAGTTTGTCTGCCTCACTTTTGCGCCTTCATTCTGAATTCTGAACACAGAACAACCAGTTTTCACGGGAACGTTGTAAGATCAACTTTTTCTTCAAATTTTTCTAAATAATTAACGTGTCATTGATCTTTACAGCGATTGCCCTTCTTATAGGTTTAAAATCAGTTTACCACAGATGTGGTCACGGGGTTCGGTGCCCTTCTTCTCCATCTTGCTTAGTAAGGATTTCAATGTAGTTCAAAAACAGAGCACATAGTCTTTTCATCTACCCTTCATCGACCCTAGAGACTGATCAAAATGAGAAATAGGTGAAGAACAAGAGAGTTGAATGCACCATGCAGAATGGAGATAAATGCACTCTTTAGTCACTCCTGTGAGAAGATGTACTTATACGATCTTTGTCGTCATCATATTCAGTCTCGCACCTACAGTAGTACAAAAGTGGAACTATAATATGTATTTGTTCTTCTGTCTACCTACCAGCATTACCCTGAACACCTTATGTAGATTTTATTAAAATTTCACTATTGGTTTTAGCGCGGCACTATGCTCCCGTAATTCACTATTACTTTTGCGTTACTCGTATTATTTTGTACCACATATGCCTAAATTGTATATATGATCATTTTAAAAATTGGTCTCTCCCCTATATTTTTCTTCTCTCTCTCTCTCTCTCTCTCTCTCTCTCTCTCTCTCTCTCTCTCTCTCTCGCCTTTTCACGCCAAAGCCCCAAAGTCTGGTGGAAATACTCACTGGATGACTTACGTCTGGCCACTTGAAACTGTTGTGTGCATAGTACAATGGACAAAAGGAAGAGATCTTTCACTCGTTCTTGCTTTCAAAAAGCCTACCGTTACAGAAAGTATCCCCTCCACGGATAGACAGATCGTCTTATTAATACAAAGGTTTATAATTTCTACGACGAATACAGAGGTTTTAGAATGGAGAACAGGGTATCACCATTTGTTCGATTATTATTTTCAATGATACTAAAAAAAAATTATGGGCCAAAAACGAAAGCAGACTAAATTTAGAATGTCACCTACAAATGCTTGCTAAACGTGTGTAACATTCAAAACGATTTGCATAGTATAACTGCTTTGCAATGCACGCAGTAGTGATGGCGGCATTAACTATATTGAAAGTGTGACTGAATGGTATTTTTAACGCGACGATGTAAATTTTTGTTATGTGGATGAGATAGTAGTGTTCAATTTAATATAGACCTATAAATAATATAATTATTAACAATAATTAAAATTTCACTATTGGTTTTAGTGGGACATTATTGTCCCCGAGAGACACTGTTAATTTTGCGTTAGTCGTATTATTTTGAATCAGATATGCCTAAATTATGTATATGATCATTTGAAAATTAAGCTCCCCCTTCTCTCTCGCACACACGCAAACACACACAGATGACCCAAGACACAAGAAGCTCCTAAGGTGTACAAAGGTATCGGGTAGTGTCCTCTAGGGATCGCCCATTTTAAGTTTACGTTTTACCGCAGGGTTGCATTCGCCATATCGTTTCGTATCGTATCCAAGCATCTGGAGAAAATTACTGCCATTTTCAAAGAGTCTATCGCGATTATTCAACAGTGAACGTTGACAGACTGGAGCTAGCTGGGAATAAACGGAAGGAGTACTCATAACAGTTAGAAAGCAATGATGCTAATTTTACAACCAACATCATCATTCTAAACTCAATATCATGCCACAGCCATACAGCTGTTATTTAAGGATAATGTTAGATTCCATTATTTAGGGCATGTCAGATAATGTATAATGAATGTTAGATAAAGGGATTAACGTTTAAAGACTGTATTGAATAAGGTAGTAGAAAGGCTGTGACAGTTATACCTAACGTGAAGATGGGGTTGATCAAGACAGAGTAGGAGTCTGCCACTAATCTCTGTTGTATCCTTTGTATTTTGGCGATTCCAGTTTTACAGTTTGTATTATAACAGAAATGCTACCTGTAGATGTGACATCAGAGAAAAGGAAGATGCATCAGCGTAGTAAGGTGGAAAAATATTGAAGGGGAAGCTCCTTGATAAGGAGAGGAAACTATGCTTGAAGCGGTGGCAGACAGACTGGGGCAATTCAACTAAAAGGAGGTGGTTTTGCTAGTTTAAATCAAATGTAGGGAAATGGGTGAATCGGAGCCATGGGAGAGTCAAATATTACGTGATGCAGTTGCTCTCAGACCACGGATGCATCTTTTTACGGGTCGCGTTTTGATGAGGCCCGTCAAGGAGCTCTCAAGAAGTTGCTGCAGGAGCTTTGACTCTAAAGGCTCTTGAAAGCTCGTTCCTGCTTTCTTGAAAGGATGGGATGCATACAATTATTTGCTGCAGCGTGTTGAAAAAACTTGGATGTTCCGAAAGGGGTAAAATAAGATCCCTAAACTCGATATGACATGTCCAGGGGCTTGCCATAACTTTTACAGTCCATCCTAGGGCTAGTTGCTGACGTGAGGAGGACTGGTACCGCCAGTATATTACTGATTGACGGTGGTCCCGCAGGAAACCACTACTTAATGGTGATTAAGAACGGAATTGTTTTTTAGTTGGCAAGAGTCCGACACTGGAGACAGTCGGGCGTCACGGCAAGTATCAAGATTTTTCATCTCCTTGAGAAAAAAGTGGACAAACGTACAGCTGTACAAACATATAAAGGCACTTGCCGTTTGTTTCATAGTTTTTTACTTTATTTTATTTAACCAACGATGAGAAGTGTCGGGCTTATGTTTTGACAGGTAGTAGATCAGGAAACAGTTGACTTTCGTTAAAGTATAAATTAATTGGTTTAAAAATAATTTACTAGACATTTGTTTATTTTACATGCTTTATTTGTGGCTTTTGAAAATCATCATTTCTAACTTGAAGACGATTCTCATTTTGTAGAATTAGTGTTTGATTCCTTTTAATGTAAATAATTACAGTACAGTGATTGTTTTCTGTCCAACAAAAGTGAAACAGCTGACCCTTTGAACTCAAGTACGAGCGTAACCGTTGGACTAACAGATGGCGTACAAACTCCTTGAACGTCAATACAGTATTAAACTCTGAGTTGTGATGTAACATATCATTTAAATTCATTGGCAATTTTGAAACACTTTACTTCTCCCTTAAGTAATATTTCTGGTTTTAGAAATTTACCCTTGTTCTTTCGTCGTTTCTTATCATTTTGACTTTTAAAGGAATTCTTTGTGTCTGGTCTCATCGTGGTCGAAAAACTGGAAGTGGTATCCAAGTTACCCTTATGTGTATCTGTTTGAGTATTGCTGCAACGTTTGTTGTAGTCACTGAGAAGAGAAGACGAGTCTCAATCTCACAGCATTTAACGAAATATATTTTCAACCTGAAGTCCTATACCTGTCGTTGCTTAACTACTACGACAAAAATTGTCAAGTACAATTAAACAAGAACATATTCATTTTAAAGAATCTTTGATTGCCGTTGATCATTCATTATATGCAAGAATGAAGTGTTCGGTAACATATATTTTGTTCAGAAAAATTAGATTGTTGAACTCAACTAAATTATTGGTAGACACTTGTTACATTGACACTGAAGTTCTGGTATTCTGTTTACGAGCGAAAGGACTGTATACCCTGTGGACTACTTCGTGCATCATGAGACCAAGGAAGATCCTATTCTTCCGCATGGTCATTAACAGTAGAAGAAGAATGAATGTGATGAGAAATTGTATGACTAAGGTAAAAAAACAGAAAGATAATTTTCTCAATCTCTATCTATTATTGCCTTCCAATAAATAAATAAAAATAATTACTTAGCCAGTTGTACGTAATAGTATAAAGACAAAACATGTTACATGTTGTAGTGTGTAAACAGTATGACAATGCCTTGCTGAAAACAAGTACCAACGTAAAATATATTCTGGAAAAGAAACAATAATGTCAAAACAGCCGAAATAATAAAATATTATTTTTTTCAATATTTTCAAAACGTAACTGTATTTTTATTTACATTACTAAACACGTTTTTATAACACTTACATAACTTCAGATATTATACACACTTTGCAAGTAAACAATAAAAAACATTTATTTATTTATTAGTATAACTTAATTTCATAGTTTAACATTAATATTATTCGTAATCGTAATTGACGACGACGTCGGCGGGTTCGACAGGCCTGTACTGTAACTGCACGTAGTCTGCGGGCAGTTTGCTGTTGTCGGTCGCCAAGTAATTCCACAGGGCTTTGTTCTTGAGCGCGTGGTTGGCGACGCGCATTGCGTTGGCACCCTGCAGCAGCGTCACCATGTCGTGGGCGGTCTCCGGGTTTGGGTTTGATGTCGGGTAGTACACGTTGTCTGCGACGCCGTCGGCTAGTTCGTCGTCCACTTTCCTGCGGAAAACCAAATACGAGTATTACATTATCATGTTAAACTTTTGGTAGTGGGAATGAGGGCGGTTCCAAAATTTAAGGTACAGTGTCCTTACGTGAGGATAGAAATGCAGTTATGACCCGATGCTGTTTCGCTGCATGTTTTAGACCTATCTTATGTAGGTGGCAGTGGCTGTCTGTTGTTGTCATTTGTGGTGAGGTTATGTCAGTCAGTTTACAAAAAATGCCTCTAACTGAAAACCCGCCTAGGCTAGAAGTGCAAGTAGTTATTCGATTTGTGAACGCAAAATATCGGAATCCAACAGAAATCCACCGAGTAAGTGAACAGTGAGAATATAATTCCATGTGTCAGTATGGTATATTAAGTTCAAAAAGATGTGTTAACGACATTTTGGTAACCCAACCACGCATTAAACTAAATGACATTGCATACACACTGTTTATCGAATTGTTGACGGCGTGGTAGGCTACCGGAAACTTTAAGTCCAAAGAACTGACTGAACAACACGGAACACAACGAATCCTTGACAGGGCACCACGTGTGTTCTTGAACAATCTACTGCGTTACTGGGAAGAACAAGACTTCCTCGACAGTGTCATGGAAAAGACTGGGGACGAAACATGGGTCTACCACAATAACCCAGAAAGAAAAAGGGAGGATCTCCAGTTACAAAAAAATCAAGGCAACAACTTTTGCTCGGAAAGCTAAGATGACAGTGTATTCGTACAGGAAGGGACTGTTGTTGGTTAATCTCATTCACAAAGGGGAAACAATTAATACCGTTTGTTAGATTCAATTCAAACTTTACGGGAAGCCTTTCATCAAAATATATTGGGGGGTCTATACAAGCTGCGCGCCAGGGAACGTTTGATTTAATTAACATTATTATCTTATTTCTGTTCCGACTTGTGACTTCTTCTAGTAGTTCTGTGACACGTTTCGGAACGATCGTTCCATCTTCAGACATAGGCTATATACCCCTCATACGAGATCATCAAACATTAAAATTTTAATTAAAGTGAAACACATATCGACAATATAAAAACTGATTCACGTACGGACTACTTAAACGGTGTACACTGATGCGCTTTGGCATCTAAATATTTGTATCTTATTCGTTTAATTGCTGTTGAATTATATTTACTAAAAAACGTAGACTTTCTACTAATATGCATAAAATTCACTTTTGAGATTACACTATGTAAACAACCGCTTGTCACTGAAGATAACAGGGCCTGTCCCAAAAGATGTCTACCCTTTACATTAATATGGCAGGATTATAAATTCAAAGTGACTTGTTACTGAGTTTGCCCGTGACAGTCCACCAGATCGAATGTTATTTTAATCAGATTGTAGATATGTTACATAAAACATTAAAGAACATTTCGGTGCACTAGATTATCATTTCCCTACTTATTTCACTCTGAGCGCGGTTTATGGAATAAATACGAAATAATTTGCTTTTTACAAAATAATAACATAATAACATACATTTAGAAATTAACTTTCATATTAAACGACCAGGAGATTGATCTCTCTGATGTATCGCTATCTGTGGAAGACAAACTTTTTTTACCAAGGTTAAGAATGCTCTGAAAATCGTAAAAAAAATGGACGGGTACTAGGTCCAAATGGACTCCGTAGAAACTCTTTAAAAATGGGACAGCTCTTTCTACTTTTGAACCTTTTGGTGTATGTCTTCAATTACTTTTTGTATGGTGAAGAGCTCCCTCTCGAGTGGATGAGTCCAACCTCCTCAAAAAAGGCAGTAGAAAGATACTATCCAATTACAGAGGAGTAAGTGTAACCAACTCTATTTCAAGGTTATATGGAAAACTTATCAAAAAAAGAATTGGAAGCCAATACAATGATATTGAGGAAAAGAATGGGTTTCGTGTAGCCCAGTCTTGTACAGATAACATATTCACATTAAAACAACTTTTTGAAAAAGGTGTGACAAAAGTTGTAGAAACCCATTTAGTATTTGTAGACCTCATGAAGGCATACGACAGTGTTCCATTGAGTAAGCTATGGCAGTGTTATTAAAAAGTCGTGTGAATGGTGTATATGTTAGAGCTGTGGAAGTTATAGGTATATATCCAGAGGTGCCCACAGTATGGTGCAATGGTACAAGTCGCAGCACTGGAATTTTTGGGAGGGATTTTTTATTTATCAAGTCTCATGTTTCTATCATGTGAGAGGGGCATCTAAGAAGATATAAAGAACGATGAGATAGTTGATTTGTTTGCTAAAACAACCAAAAATAGACAGTCTCTGTTGATAAATAACTGACTGTAGAACCAGCGTAAACTAAATCATTGTTCATATACATCTCACTGTATATATGCAAAAAATAAATTGTGTTTCAAAATTTAGATTTTGTTTAAATTTTATTACTAAACCTTGCCTGCCATTAATAATAATCTTTTTACTTTCATAATCCCTTAATGGAAATAGAAGTTAAATTAATTTAAGCCAGTTGCGTAACCAGGAGGTCAATTACCCTTACAAGGGGATGTAAATCAAACACTACTAATTATGTTAGGCCAGGTTTGACCAGGCTTTTACATTTCTCATAATTTAGTTATTGATTAGGCATACTAGAAAACCTTTTGGTACTGATAAAAAGAATAACATTAGTTTTTTATACCAATAATTACTTAAATGGCTTTAGTTTCTTAAAAATATTTTGATAAAGCCCCCCAAGAACCACCGTTAACTGGAGGTTATTCCATTGTGATCCCCTCTACCCACGATATCAAATTGGAAGGAATTTTGGAATACTTGGGGGGGGGGGAATTGCACCATGACCTTTGGGGGGGATGGGGGCCTGTCTATATACCAACATTACTAGCAGCATGAAGATAAACTCAAGACTATCTGATGAATTTACAGTCACCAAGGGATTGCGACAAGGTATAGCACCCACGTTATTAGGCCTACTTTAATTCAGCTTTAGAACCTTGGAGACGCATCTGTTGCAACATGGAAATAGCTATCAATGACAAAAACCTCTTCACTTTGCATTTCGCAGAGTCTTGGTTACAGACGACGGCACAAGTGTAGCAGAAATAACAAAATCGTATAGGACAAGGGAATCAAGTGACGAGACAGTGGAGCAATCAACTGACCCGAAACGAAAATTAAAATATATAAGACAATATTGGAAAGTACTGTAACATATGGAGCTGAACTGTGGGAATCTATAGAACCTATAAGGAAAAGATTACTGTTTAGATTGCATATTTTTATAGTGTTTTGTATTATGTGACTTAAACTAACAATATACTAGAGGTATTGTAACATACTAAGACTAGAGGTTTTAACTTATAACTTCGAATAATTCCATATTACCACTTCCAACAGTCAAATTGATAATTTTTTAATCTAACCACAGCGTATATATAACTACACCCTAATTTTTGAGCTTTGTTAGTTTATATGCAACCGCGAGGTGTACAGCTTTTGCATGAAAATGGAATTCCAAACACTACTGAAGATCACTTCAAGAATTCAGGTTGGGGTGGGAAACCCTTACAGCCCCGATCTGGCTTCCTTTAATTTCCAACGTAAAGGAACATTTTTCAGGAAGACAATTCTTGTTTGTGAAGTAATGAAAATTGAGACAATAGACTGACTGATAAATTTGGACAGAGAGTATATTAAAATTAGTGTCACGTTGGGAAAAATTTTTAAACAGATTTGGGTATCACAAAAAAAATAAGAAAAAAGTAAGCTTCATTTTTGTGTGCAATTTAAAATGGTTGCAACAAAATTTGTATTTGTTTCTTTCAAGCGTACCTTATAGTTTTGGTACTACCCTCGTGTGACATAAATATGAATCGGAGAGGTCGAGACCTACTCATACTTCGGAAGTAAGCGACGCTAGAATTTTTCATTTTTTTACGAGCTTCCTAATGAACAGACATTGCCTTTACACACATTTAATATACGAGACCCGATCCATCAAGACAAGAAAATACGGTAAGAAATATCATAAGCTCGGAACCCGTTTTTGTACCTTAGCAGGTCTTATCTATACTCTTAGTATATCTAAGAAATACTGTAAGATACTCTTAGTACATTAATACCTGTTAGATAAGTTATACTCTTAGTGTATCTGGACGAATATTTTTCGCTGAAGGCACCGCCATTGGTCCACAAGCTAGCCAGTAACGGGTGCAGTCTTTAATTTTTTCGGTGCGATAAATTTTCAGCAAAATTTGTGCAAAACTAAACGTCTAGAGTTAGCATAATCTCTTTCAATAAAAAAGTATAAAAATTAGGTACTGCGTCTGAAATACTCTTGTTTTCCTCTCAGAGTTAAAGCTATTAGCAAACAAAAGGTTTAGTAATTCGAAATAGCAATACTTATACAAAGTGGCGTTTTTCTGTTTATATGACTGTATCCGCCTGTAACAAATGATATGTTAAAATTTTTGTATATGAAATGTGTACCGATTAACTGTCATGTCAATCTGAAAATTGAAAATAAACTTGTTTTGTTTAATTGAAAGAGATATTATACAATGGACAGTTTTTAAACAATAGTTTATTATTTAAAGAGACTAGAGGAAACTAAGTAGCTTAAAGCAAAAACTTACTATACTATACAGTAATATAGTAGGCTCCTTGGACAACCAGGTTCTTGGCGACTTCCTTGCTTTAAACCCCCTACACACTATCGGACCAGACCACCGGACCGTCGGGACAAAACGTAGTTTGGTCGTGGTTCGAAGATGTGTAGGCGTGTCCGCGGACAAAATCTGTCGTGACGGACTGTCGGGAGGTTCGATGGGAAAACCATCGGACCACGGACCGTCCCCACCATTTTTCAGTCTGGTCGTGGAATGTGTAGCGTTGTCGCGCCAAACTTCCCTAGTCGTTGCCAAACCTTCGCTGTTTGTGCTTCTGTTTCTTGTTGCATTGCTAGCGCGTGTCTTGTAGTTGAACAAAGAAGACCGTATTTCTTCTTTGAATAAATGGTTTCACCAAATCCAGTAAATTGATGAAACATTCCTCATCCATCCGTAAAAAATTACGAAAATCGTTTGAGTCCAGTTCTTTAAGAAAGTTTGCATGGTGAATGTTTTCCGTTTTTGAAACAACTTCTTTGCGCACATTTTTCTCTTCTTTCGACGCTTGTCATCACTAGTTGCTACTAAACCACTTAAAGCTACACGGTTTTTTTGCATTTTTGAAAGATATGGAGCCATAGCGCGACAACCTTTCCTTCACAAGATCAAACATTCGACTAGTCAGAGAAAATAGGTTCCTGTCTGAAGTTGGTCCGGTCCGAAGGTGTGTAGTCTTGACCCGACCACAGACGGTCTGGCTGTTTGGTCGTGTCTGGTGGTTCGGTCCGATAATGTGTAGGGGGCTTTAGGAGGTCGACTACCTGAGTCGTACAGTGTGACCATAACTGCCTTTGTTACCCACCGCTACTCTAGATACAAGCCAGTTTGACTTGGCATTTGAAAGACGCACCCTAATTTTATGGCCACGCACCCTAATCGAACCTAATGGTCACGCACCCCATGAAAAACGCACCCTAATCGAACACGAAACTCTAGTCAATAGCAGATTGCCATTTCAACTCGTCTAGTAAGACCTAAAAAATTGCTATATTTTGTATAAAAAAGTTTTCTTAGATTGTAGCGAAACACACACACACACACACACACACACACACACACACACACACACACACACACACACACACACACACACACACACACACACACACACACACACACACACACACACACACACACACACACACACACACACACACACACACACACACACACACACACACACACACACACACACACACACACACACACACACACACACACACACACACACACACACACACACACACACACACACACACACACACACACACACACACACACACACACACACACACGCACGCACGCACGCACGCACACACACACACACACACACACACACACACACACACGAGCGCGTTTACATGTGTATAATGAGTAATACAAACACATTTGTGGATACCTGTGTTGTAAGTAGATACACAAACGTGTGTAGGTTTGCGCAAACTCTACGTACCTGTCCGGGTTGTGAATGTACTGAGTTCGAGGTCCTGGCATAACATGTGGTCCTCCTCGTTTAGCGGCCACTCCTCGACATATAGGAGCAAACACAAACTTCCTGCCAACAACGTTAAACAATTATTAATATTTTAAGAAGGGCAATGGTTCAGACATTTTTAAAGGTCAAAAGTTCTATGTGGATCGTTAATTTTTAAATAACGAAAGCAGAAAATAGAGTGTCAAAGTACTTATAAGAATTCGAATTACATTGTTACTCTAGCTGTTAGCTTCCGAAATCTCTGTTATAGTAAATTCAGTGTAGTATGTGTATTTTTGTTTGAAATCGGTGGTGTCTATGCTCTCTTTGTATCCTTAATAATAAATGTACATATCACATTATATATATGAAATGCATATATGTGCATATATATATATATATATATATATATGCTCTCATCACTAAATCTACATAAAATAGGTATTACAACAACATTTATGTTATAATATAATATGTATTTATGTTATTATATAATATGATATATAATATAAAACAATATGTAATAATAATAGCATAAGAAAAAGATGATGAGGGCGAAGGCTTATGAAAGATTTAAATTAACGATTTCAAAATGAATGAAAATTGTAATAAAAGACAACGCCTATCTGCAGTTGTAGTACTAGAATGGAAAAGGGAAATAGATAGTAAAATTAAAAAATAATAATAACAATAATTTTTTGCAGGGCTACCACACGCTCCTACATACTGCCGATCCATCAACTGTAACAGATGGACACCCAGTATAGGAACAAAGGACAAGTATGGTAGAATAAAACCTTAGTAAGACACACTTGAAAAAGACCTAAATCTGAGGGACTTATTGTGTCAAGTAAGAAGACGATTGTGATAAGTAAAAATAGAAGACACAGTAAATTCAATTCACAGTAAATAGAAGTAAGTACTATGCCTCTAACATGTCACGGCACAAAATTAATGTGGCAGGTCAAAGAGGTACAGTCAGAAAATTCCATCCATCAGTGCCCGTTTGAAACCTATTTTTGTCACTAAAGAAGTCGCGGACTTCAATATAGGTTGGCAACATCAATGCGCCTCACAATTGGACTACATGATCCTGCGTGTCCACCAATAAACTTGGAACTTACACGAAGTGTGTAGGTAAGAGACCTTCAAACCAATGGTCACGGGCAATCAACTAAAACCAAGAAAAATTTAATGAAAAAAGAGCATGTCCCTATGAGTCTTCTAGTCTAGAGTGAGGGAAGACCAAGAGCTTCCGTGACCTCCACATCAGAAACCAATAAAGTGAACCTGTTGTTTAACCAGTGCAAGAAGCTTCTCTGAACTCCTTCAGTGGAGTTAGATGGGTACTCACGGTTCCTATTACATATGATTAAAGCGTATTCCAAATGGCTTTGGTCTAAAAATTTATAAAGAGCCACACAGGAATCCGTACTCTTAACGTGTACTCTTATAACAACAACAACAGCAATAATAATAGTAACAAAAATAAAAGCCTATTACACCTACCATTAAGATACTATTACCACTGACATCACTTTGAAAAATTTCATAACCACTTCCTGTCACATACAGAAAAGCTAGTACATGTATCGGTCTGATTATACTCGATGCCTCATGCCATCCTTACAACACAAAATATCCTTTGCATTCACTCGTCAGAAGAATGTACAACCGGTAAACAAATGAAATAGTAAACGAAATAAATAACCTAAAACATAAATTTTTATAAACCTAAATTACAAAAACCAAATTAAGAAACGAACGAAATCAGGTCGTAACAAAACATGACAAAATTTAAAAATACCAAACGTAAAAATTTGTCACACATAATGCACAGATTCCTGCCAAAATGTTTTACATAACAAAATAAATGATAAACAGTTTAGTCAGGAAATTTCTCTTCATCATGCATAAATACCGTGCTAATCTGAAAGCGGCAGAGTTTGTGGTCGAACGTAGTAATAGTATATTAAGTATAGAATAGTATTTCGCGTACAGTATAGTGTGGTATAATATAATAGTAATAGTATAGTATAGTAATAATAATTATCATGATAATAAGGCGACCTGTAATTAAAACTTAAAAGACAAAATACTGGAACACACACACACACGAGTGTGTATTTGTATATTCAGTGTACAAATATTAACGTATATAAGATACAAAAATGATTATCGTTTATTTCTCATATAATGCAGCTTATAGATGTAAGGAAAACTGTTTACGAATACAATATTAGACTGAAATATTTGAAACATTTTGTCTGAAAAATTCGTCAATTTCTCTGTAATCAAAGCCGACATTTTAATTAATAGTTTTAGTTACAAAAATAATTAATAATTTATAAATAATTGAGTCAATATGCAAATAATAAAATATTAATAAAACTCCAGATTTATTGAATTTATGTGTCTCTTAATTTGACCTGTAGGTTTCATAGGTTTTACGTTTCAGGTGCTTTTTTTTATATTAATTTTGTATGTAACATTCTCATTTGAAGTGCATGCTGTATTTCGTTTATAGATAGGATTACAAGACTCTGAGAACTAGATAATGTAAGTACAGTTGCGTGGAGGCGAGAAGGAAATTTAATTCTAGGTAGGAATCCATTGGATACGCATTTCCGTGTGAGAATAAACAGGTAGAGAGAGTGTGTGAGAGAGAGAGAGAGGGAATGAGAGAGTGAGGGGGGACAGATAGACAGAGGGGAACATAGCATAAGAGAGGCAGAGCGAGAGAGAGAGAGAGAGAGAGAGAGAGAGAGAGAGAGTGAGAGAGAGAGAGAGAGGAGGCTGCGTCGGCATTCAGGGTGTTTCAATAATATGTGACAAATGACGTACGATAATTAAATAATGTGATAATTTATTCACAATCACCGTAACGAACCACAAACACACACACACAAAGGTGGGGAGTTGTTTGCACATAACACATGGTTGCTGCTTAACATGTTTGTCATCACATTCGTTAGACTGGTGTACGTACGCGCATACCTGCGAGCGCGTATTAAACGCTTTACGGGCGGAGAACGAATTTGTACACGAGTTAATCTGTACTGTTTGTATAACACACGAAAGAAAAAATTCGAAACTAATCGAGAGTAATAATTACTACATCGACGATTGATGTAGTAACTGTTGGGGGTTTTCTACACGACATGTTTCAACGTTGGTTTAAAATGCACATTAGATGTTACAAATAAACGTAACGTGTAGCGATAAAATCTGTAGGTACTATTTTTAGGGAGGTAAAGTTATTTTCTTTTTAGAATTTTGCAAAGACAGGCATTGATTTATAGAAACCTGAGAAAATGAACACTTTTCAAATTAAACACACAGTACGTTTGGTTTAAGATCTATCTAGGCAGAGTTTGAGTGAGAACTCATGCAATGCTGTTCATTTCGAGTGAAACCATTGGTTTTTCTTTCGTGGTTTCAAACGACAATACAAGAGACGAAAACAACAGAAACAAAAAAGAATGTAGAACCGGAACGTATAGAGGAAATGCCACGCGATAGGCTTCCCAAACACGAAATCTACGACTTATAGTGTCCATGACAGAAGAAATATGAAAAGCCCAATGGGAACTGGGAGAACAACTTTGAAGTCCAACAGGAGTGCAAATGAAGAAGATAATGATGATATTATAATGTAGTAACGGTTTTGTACGGACAGTCGTTTAGAATACATTTCTTGATTAGAACACGCACTCATGATATAATCCAATCAGTAGATTATGTTTATCTAAAACTCACTAGTCTGTGTCACGGCTTTTACTATCTTTTACATCGTCTGTATTTATAATATTGATTAGTTATATTAATTATTTAATAAATTTTTCACTTTTGTTTAAATATGTTCATCGTTACAGAAGATTATTAAATTGAAAATTACGATTAAATTGCAAAACATTTTAAATAAATAAAGCAGAAATGTAAATTATTAAGGTTGTCTTTTCCACAGTTTGCTGAAGACAAATATAATTGTTTACATTAAAAATAGTTAATTATTATTTTTAGATAAATACGACAGTATTCTATTTTTGGAACGGATTTGTTTTGTATTATGGTGTCACATATTCGTATATTAATTTTCATCAGCACCGACTAGGATTTTAATTAATTTTCAGTGTAAGTTTATTTTTTAATACTTTATAATTGTTTCCGTGTACGTTTGTAACAAAATTCTCAATACTGTGTATAATCTGTTCAAACGAGTCTGCGAACGGAGCACCGTAAGCAGTATGTACGCCTATCGCTTGCCATTCACAAATGTAAAAATCATACACACAAACATACAACGTATATCATACAAAGGAGTTACCACTCAAAACTAAAACAGAAAATCTAAGGTTACCCAGGAACTACTTGGAACTAATATCACTTATTCACAAACAGATTCACTATCATTGTTGTTAGTTCTTTTTATTAACAGGCCAGAAAAAATAAATATTAAAAAGTAAGAAAAAGATAAGTATTTTAATTATATATAGGTAGGTATAATTTCCTTGTGTGTTTGCTTTTTTTTTTTCAGTCACTTGAAAATATTAAAGGTGTAACAGCAAACATACTAGAATGCTTTGTGGGAAACACTAGTTTGTGGTAAGTTTGCATTACTGTCTCTTAGATTATGATAAGAAGATGTAGAATGAAGCAAAATTCAAAATGCACGTTTAGATTTGTGATCATAGCCCTGCCAATGTTCAACGATACACATTCGAATACACGTTAATCAGACAGACTTAAGTTTTATTTATGAATAAATAGAGGCTCTCAATTTTTTGTTACGTAAAACCAAATTAAATATGCGTTCAGTTTTTCGAACGATTAATTAACATTTCAAACAAAATAATATTAATGAACGAACGTATTAATATATATTAATGTATTAGTAACATTAATGTACTAATAATATTAATGAACGAACGAGCACTGCCGGTGTTGACATTATTATTATTATTATTATTAACATCATGACCGTAAAATGAAACCATGTGCACGGTTGGTAGACATTAATCTAACAGATATTCGTGCGGCTGTATGGTATATTACCATTAGCTAGCTGGTAGTGGTGTTATTTAATTCCTAGCTGCAATCCGTCTTCAAATAGGATCAGGCACTATGAAACCAAGACTTTATGAAATGGTTGAAGATGTGGCTTTGGCATAAAAAAAATTGAAAGCTTCTGAGAATCAAAACCTGTCGAACGATTATAACTAGTCTAATGACAGAATAAGATTATTTTGTACTGGCACATTAGGCCTAATCGTAAACTTGGTAGAAGTTGTTTCACCCTGAAAGGGAAAACCATGTATGTGGTGTCCGTTTGCTGTTGGGTATAAAATAATGTAATATCAGTTGTATTTACTTGTAAATATATTAATCTTAACATCAACAACATTTTGGATGAAACGTTGGGAAGTAAGAATTATATGATTCTCGAATTACATATTGTAGGAAGCGAGGCCAACAGAGAGGAGTAACATCACTAACAGTAGGGCCAACAAACAACGATACCTACGTCATCAGACTATAAATAAAATTAATCGTTTATTGAATATATCTTGTACGATATAATCTGGATTATACGGTGGCAGAGTGTGTGTAGTTGTAAGGAGATTGAACTGAAAGGCTACATGTCGAGCGTAGCACAACATAGCCCCTCCACACAAACACGCACACAGTGGCGCGATCGAGGTGTTTACCATCGTCGTTACCTTTAAACTATCTGAACGGATACTGTATCACTTTTTGTTCTACAAACATATTTTGGCAAAAACAAAATGTTTTGGTCAATTAAGTGAACACTGTACATTGATGTATCCATTTCTCCAAGGTCGTACAGACCAAGAATAATCCAACAAAAAGAAATTTGAAATTAGTTTTACGAATTATACAATTATTGAAAACAAAATATTATGGCTTTCTAAGGAGAAAAAAACTGTTAGAACAGAATAATTGTTAACAACTTGACTATGGAGCAAGTGAGACAATTTAATTACTTAGGTAATATTATATACGTTCTTATAATCAAAGGGGTTTTGAAAAAAAGAGTATATACGCAACTATCACTGAAACACGTAAGAACGAAGTGCGATCAGATTCTAAAATTAGATTGTTAAATAAACGTTAGCTGTGTCTGTTTTATTGTGCTGTAGTGAGACAAGGGTTGTAATCACGAAAACCGAAGACGAAAGATACTTGTCCGAGATGAAGTTTCTGTGAAGCGTGAAAGAACTCTTGATACGTAACAAAGATCATACAACATGAAAAACGGAAGGATGGGTAACGAATGACGGCCCACACGAACTCTGAAACACAAGCAAAATTAAGATGGAATGCATATCAACCAAAGAATAAAATGGTGAGATACTTGAAGACAAAAAGGCAACTGTGTAGAAAATATGATGATGATAATGATAACACATGTATAAATGTAGGTATAGATACAATGTATACAGTTAACAGGCAACTAAGCTTTTAATTTGTGCTGAGGCTTACGTCCATTAGCAAACTGAAGCATTATTCATAAATATTCCAACCTCACAACGTTACATTTACTATAATGTTAGTTTATCCCCGTATTAATACAAATAAATATTACATACGAAATGACAAAACGGTCATGAAACTATTTAACGCTTTAAGATTGAATTTTTTTACATGGATTATAGTGAACGAACGAAGCAAGTTCTCAGTTTGAACGCGACCATTTTACATTTTTCTGTCTGTCTGTCTACGTATCTGTCCATCTGTGTATCTATCTATATGGGAAAGCATCAACAAAACTCGCCACGTCTGTTCATATTTTTACTCCTCAAATCCCTACTGTATTTAACATTGATTCCCCCAAAAATAGGTGGGAGGAGACAAAAATATGAGGGTCAAAATTTTGAAGAAAATAGAAAAAATTCCTTGTGAAGTGTCGTTTTAAGAGAATTTTAAGCCAGATTTGAATACAATTTTTCAGTTTTGGAAATTTAAAAGGAGATACCAGCCTCTAAAACATGGATCAGAGATTTCGTACAAACCATACAAAGCATAAACCTATTAAATTACAAGGAACTTTAATAAAAATCTGAATGAAGTGTTCAGTTTTAAGATTCAAAATTTTGTTCAAATTTATGAAGTTAATGTTCAAAATTTTTGAACACCAGAGGACAAGAAAGGAATAAAAAATTAAAAAAATTATAAATATATACCGGATACATTTATATAAAATTATGAACATACGTCGTTTTATTTTTCTTAAGAAATAAACCAAAAAACAGCGTTGTTATTAACGAAACCATAAACGTTTACAAGGTTGAATGCCGGGTAACCTAACAGTCAAAATGAATAGGGAATTCTAACCTAAATTTAATGTGGTGTTTAAGCTGAAAATTTTTAACTTTAGAGGCATCACAGACCAAAAATATAGTCAAAGTGTTGTAAAATTAAGTCAAAAATTTACAAATATTTAAAAGTCTATGTGAGGTATCAAAGTATGACGAATACAAATACAAAATATAAACTTTGTATTTTTTTAAAATAATTAAATGAAATTAATATCTGTCAACACCTCTTGTAAATTTTGGACCTCCTTCAAAAGGTTTGTAAGCTATATTTGCAAAACAATTTTCCATATTATAAGTTATGTATATTTGTGCGAAGTATTGGATTTAGACTTACAGATCTTTATGGGAGCGTACATAAAGTTTACCAACTTATTTGTCATTTAGGCATTATGCTTATAATAAATAATAATGGCTCCCCTGTATACCACCGAAGTAGCTTAGGAGTAAGGCAGGATAGGCTGCCTTATGTGAGCCGTACGGCATACAAGGAAGGCAGTGTGGCCAGCACTACGCTTCAGCCGCCCATTATTATCCCCAGGATGTTATCCCAGGTACTCATTTTCAACAGGCTGAGTCGACCTGGGGGCCGAGAACGCACATTGATTGTATGGTGCGGGCCCGGGAATCGAACCCGGGACCTCTAGATTAGTAGCCAGGTGCCATACCCACTGGTCTACTGAGCCGCCATTATGCTTATAAATTTAATTAAATAACCAACACAGTAGTTGAGAAATTTTTTGTGGGTATTGTATTTATAACAATAAAAAAGTAATAATAATTGTCTGCTTTATAGTTGTTATTTTACCAAAAATTAGTAGAGTAATCGGAGTTTTTTATTTTTTGTGATAATTTAAAAATTATCTAATTTTGAAATTTTTAAAATAATAAATGTGTTCCGTTTAAAATATTGAGCGAGCCCTGCAGCTCTGAGTAGTAAATAATTGTTTTTACAGTATTCATTTATTATCAGTTTTACGATTTACTAACGTTGCCCCTAGTAACATGCCATTCTGGTGCGCCCTTACCCAATTGTGGAACAAGTGTTATTGTCCTAATCTATTTTTAGAAGAAACGTTTGTAAGGTCGACGTAAATGGTTCCAAAACGTTAGCCATATTCGCTCAGTCACTGATCGCACGATTTGGCAATGATAAATATGTATCAGTCGCAAAGCTACCGACGGCCCGGTGTATTCATTCAAATAAAGAAGGCTATAGCAGGGGGTGCAGATTGATATTCAGCCAGATTTGCAGTTTATAGACACGGATGTACCAATTTCTTAACTGAGTACCTAGGCTTAGGCATTGGCTTAGCTACTTTTTCTTCGGGGCATAAATTAGAAGTGCACGTCGTGTACCGTGTATTTGTGAGCGTTAATTGTATCACATACTTGCAGATTTACGGGAAAATATTGTTGTTTTAACGTAGAAAACAAATAAAACAACTAGTAAGATCGAAAATGTTTTTGATTCTGTAACAGGAAATAATGTATCATCAACCAACAATATAATAAAAAACGAGCTATAAATAGAACAGAACATTGCTGATCGTTGTAAAGTAGTCTAGACGTAATAAGTTGATAAGTTGGTGGCCTAGACGTAGCGCATCTTGTTACTTATCATAGTGTCAATCAAGCTGACTGGTAATACTTATCATATTACTAACAATCTGATGCGTCAGTTACGCGATCAAAACACGCATGGCGTTATTAGTTGTTTTATTTTGTTTTCTGTGTTATGTTGATTATATTTTGGGTTAACTCTTGCGCCACAACTTCATACACAAGCCACCGGCCACATGATGTACACTTCTCATTTATATCCCGACGAGCGTAATAAGTGATTATTTGTGTTTGACTCAGATGTAGTAAACTTAGTGTAATGATTTTAGAGATTGTTATTGTTACTGCGAATGGTATGCAACAGTTTATTGTATTTGTATAAGAATGATGTCGGATTAAATGCGATGTGAATAAAAGAGTTATACAAATTTGTGTTTTTTGTTTTATTAAGGTTGGAATCTATTCAGCTTCACCTTACCGAAGATTGGTACCATTTAAGAATTAATTTCTCTTTGCTTTTCCCAAATAAACCCCTCACCACCTTAAATTTGAATGCAGTCAGTGTAATTAATTAATTACATTACATTGTATTAATTAAGTGCAGTAATTAATTTGACCCTAGAATTTAAGGAAAAATTATATTTGATGTAACTTTTTCCAAAATATGTAGTGTATTTATAATGTTCTTCACATTATAATATTTTTATTATTACTGTATTTATTGCTATTTATTATTGTTAGTAATATAAACAATGGAATAAATCTAATTTTACTATATTCATAAAGTAGTAAATGTAACTTCCACTTAATCACATTTAAAAAAAATGTGGAGTTTAAAAAAATGATTGGTGAGAAACATGCTACTATATTTCCATTTTAATATAAATTTGAAGTACATTTACATAAGAAAAATAAACTACTCTTGCATTCCTAGATACTCATTCAAGAAGGGTTATTATTTTTTCCGTCAAAACACACACACACACAATAAATAAATTAACATATGTATAATTGGAAAGAACCTTATGTAATGTAATGTCAGCTCTATTTGAATTTTCTTGTAGGCCTATGTGCTTACATTGAATTTTATATTATATGGTGAGAATGGGTTGACAGTGTGAGTAATGACGAGATTATGAACAGAATAAAGGAAAAAGTAACTATTTTGGAAACAGTGTCGAAGAGGAGGTAAAGAAAAAGACATATTACAAGAAGAAAGGAAAATTAACGACTGTTATTTAAAGCACAGCAGAAGGGAGAAAGGAAAAGATGGACGTGGAGAGTAAGTGTGTTAGACGATGTTCCGAGAGGAAAGTATGAGAGAACTAAATAACAGAGGAGGAACAGGAGCAATTGGAAACAATGTTGGGATAGGTAACAGTCAATCGGCAGAAGACTATGTAATGATAATGACTTATATTACAGGCGTATGTAATATTTAAGTTTGTATAGATTGTCATACAACATTTTTGTTAAATATAATAAGGAATCAGTGGGTAAATTATATGATGTAAAGTGTGATATATTGACGTAATCAAAATGATATTAAAAAAATCAATTAAATAGTTGAAAAGGGTATTTAATTTTACGTGTGTATTGTTTATAAAAATAAGAACACATAATGTAATATCGGCGTGTAGACCTACCTGCAGTTGATACCCTGAGCCTGGGAACAAGTGCTGACCACCAGTATCAGAGCCGCGAGCCAGAGAACTACAGTCTTGGTGGTGGTTGGCACTGACGATGACATTGCGACTTAGCCCCAGCTACCTGTAACATCACAAGCTGTATGTTACTGGACAAAGTGGAGATCACAAACGACGTACAAAGTGGAGATAATTGCAAACCATATGGAAACCATATTGGAGCAGAAATGGAATGTTATAAAAGCAATAAATATTGTTAAGTAATGTTTCTGTGAGCGTGAATCTTGTCTTCTTTGAAATTTATTAATTTGAAATAAATTTATTATTTATTGAATTATTTTTATTATTTGATTTTATTTATTTCGTTACTTTAATTAAAAATAATTATCAGGTAATGACAGGTCATCATCGAGTTTACGGTTATTAGCGCGGTGTTCGCGTGCGTACTGTTTTGAAATGTTGCCAAAATAACTGATCTTTAAAATGGAATAGATTGTGTTGTTTTTCCACAATCGATTACTGATTCGACTCAGTCTTGTAGGTTACCTGGTTTTGTCTCCTAATTTCTCAATGTTCTTCACTCTCGCCGTATTTTTCTTCTTCCTTGTCACCTGAAAATCCTTTATCTTAATTCACTCTCAAAAAATAAAATGCTTTTCGGTTAACAAATTAGTTTATTTGATAATGTTTAAAACCTGGGTTAGTATATCGGTTCGTGAATCGAACGGGATAGTGACCATATCGACTCGCTCACCAAACTCGACTCGAACAAAAATGTTTAAAATCAATTACAATATTATTTCTTTATCAGGTAGTGGATTCTTTGAGCTGTTAGGAAAGATCAGAAAATGCTTCAGGATAAAACACAATACGTACATTACATTTGTTAAACAACATTCTTAAACTAATAAAATTAAAATAATGTTCGAGTTCAAGTGTATTACTATTCTCGGTTCCGTCCCAAAAGTCAATCGGAAATGGCGGAATTGTCATTCAAAATGGCCGTCGGCCTGTATCTAAGTGGCCCTAAAATCTGCTTCGACTAATTTCTTTAAATTAAATAGTGTTTTAATAATTTTATGTCCACAATGTTGTTGAATAAAGTTTTGTTGAAGTTCACAAGTGTCTGGTTTAACAGTGTTTTTGGTGAATCTCGTGTTGTGTAAAGGTGTGATTATTTCGTTATTAGGTTATCCAATCTCAGCAACTCGCAGTTACGTTTTCATACTTGGAATGTGTTAGTTTGAGTAAATCATCATTTTTTCATTCGATTTTCGGTTTCTTCTATTAGTATTGTTTCCTCGTTTAATTTTTAATGGTTTTCCTTATTTTCTTATTTTGTTTTTTGCATCTCTTTATATTTTACTTTTGGTTATTCATCAAAAAAATGTGACTCTCTGCTACATGAAGTTGATCTGTTCGGTTTGAAAGTTAACAATAGAGTAAACGAATTTTTCCGTTTAGTTAACGGCTATGACCAAGCTTTTGTGAGCTCTGATTGGTCCTTATTTCCCGACACCTGGTCACGTGACGTTAATTATTCGAAATCTCTGAATTTTATATCTGTCACCTCAAATTACTCCCTGTTTATTTTTAGATTAAGTTAAATTTGATTAAGTTAAATTTTATTGTTTAGTAAAATTGAAGGATTTTGATACCTTATGTGGCCCATTTCGGCCCAGTATCACATATATTAGCACCTTTATAAATTTAAGTATTTTAGGATTTTACATATTTTTTCTTAACATTTCTTATTGCCTTCTTTACTATATTAATATGTTCTAATAGGGTTGTCCTTACTACTAACAATAATTGTTGATACCTCTTCATTACATATAACATCACAGTTTTAAATACCTATTAATAATATATTTATAACAACAATAATATTGACAACAGGTCAGTTCAATGGCTTGTCTTATGTGCTATTATTACTTTCCCTATCCCTATGGTTATTACAATTATGGGTTTTTACATATAATTTTATCAGTACCTTCCCTGTTTCATTAAGGTCAGGCTTCTACTTGGTAGTATTTGGTCTGGTTAGGACTATATCATATATTTTAGTTCTGTTTTAAAGTTAGCTCATTTCTTTTGGCCTATAGGCTTAGTATTTTGCCATTATTTCACAATGATTTTTACATACTATACTATTTTACCCTGTACATGACATTAACACTTTTTAACAGTTTTCAACGACTGTTTTTTTTGAACAATTAATTAACATTTGAACAAATAATTATAACAAAACAAAATTATGGCTTCACCATGTATATAAACCTTTTTAACAATTATTTATTCCATCTACTGGTTCTTCATATGAATTAGTTTATATGCAAGACCACTAATTCACTTTCTCACTCCCCACTGGTTTATTACATGATCTCTGATCATCACTATTTTCCTTTTTTGACACTTTATCATTTCACTCCCCTTTAATATATGTTTTTACACTTTTTCCTTAAACTAATACACCTATTTCTAATCTTATTTATTCTACTGCATTGTATTTTCTATCAGCTCAATTACTGTGTGATCCTAGCTCTCTTATTATTATTGTTTTTTCATTGTTTATTATTTTTATTTATGTTGTCCCTGGTGGTTACCAGGTTTTTAGTTCAGTCTCTTTCGTTGGGTTTATTTTAGTTTCACTAAGCATTTATGTTACTCTGTAGTTACTGTGGTCATCAACTCACTCTGGTATAGTTGCTAGTTTATTTCATAGTCTTGTTGCTTATTCATTATATCTTCACTTTACTCGATCGAGTTTTACCGTTGGTTTGTTTGTCCTCTCACTTACCATATCTATTGGGTTCATTGGGTTTATCACTTTACTATGTTTTTTCTTTTTTTTCTAACTTTCTTCATAATTACTATTTTTTTATTCTTTACCATTTATTTTTTCTTCATTCACTGTTCTGTTTTAGTTTGTGGACTGAATGTTATGCTTAATACACACTTATTTATATATCTTTTTATTTATTAGGTATACTAGTACTGGTCATTGATGGTTTTCTTATCTTATCATAGTTCTTTCATGTACGGTGAGGATATGTATCGTTACAATATGTAAACAAATTGAACCAATTCAGTTAATATAAATACAAAGTTACTGTTGTAATAATGAGGATACATATATATCTGAGATTATATAGTGAAGTAAAAAAAAAATAATAGAAATATTACCTTCTTTTTAATACAATGTTATTTGTTGAGCGGAATCTTTATCCGTTATCTAGTTTTTCGAATGTAAATTCCTCGGTTATCAAGCTGCGTGTGGGCATACATTATTTGTATTAACACTTGTGATGCTTGACAGGTACCACCACACTGCTTCAACCACACCATACGGTTGATGGTTTAAATCTATGTTTGGTCTAATAGTGCGATATGGTTATATTTACCATCTATACCGTCTGTATTTTAAAATTATAAAGTTTTCTGGCTTTGACAGCTAACAGAAACAACCATAATTGCCGAAACTCTAAATAAAATTTTGGAGAAAAGGAAATCTTTTCCAATCGAATCGAATCTTCTCTGTGTCGACTCGTACGAATGTCGAGGTTTCCGGTTACCGAGTCGTCGTATGATGTCTTCCAGATTTTGCTTACTCATGGATGTGACGCTTGTGGCGGAGAGTACATGAGCAGTACAAACAAACATGGTGAGACAACGTACCGTGAGCGAACATAAGAAGCGATACACAATAGAAATGCGCCAGGATTAAATGGTACAAATGCCGACCAAATAGATTATGGTAGCGTCTTATTAAATTTACAAATTCAACACTTTCCAACAAAGTGTAGAAGCAGAACAGTATACGAGTAGAGACTTTTGCAAATCATTTTTATATATAAACAGGGCAGTAAGGATATAGGAAAATTCGTGTCCGTGCACGCTATGTCTGAGCAGCAGGGTTACGCACTTTCTTGATTTTTCCAGACACGCCTTGCAGATGTGGTCGATTATTCTGTCGACATCCGTATTAATCTCACCACGTATTACGCCACACATGCTCAGTACAAAAGAGGAGGTTTTTTAATAGCCGGCCAGTTTCACTTGCAGTGTCAATCACGCACAGTATTGCGAAGCGAAGCGACAAGGAGTTGAAGAGTCAGTTGTGAGTTTGCAATTCAGAATGCATTATCGGAGAGTGGTATTTTGTGATAATTGTTAATTATTGTTTTGGTGACTTGTGTTATTTGTTGTGACAGTGTTAGTTGAGTGGGTTACATTTTGTTGTTAATTTTGTTGTTTGTTACATTAATGTGTTTTAGACTATCGTAAACTTGAAGAATTGTTGATACGATCGTTTATTGTTGTTTTTGTTTATTGGAACTGTAATTAAAGTTGTGAGTAACGAATTCCCCGATGTTTAATTATTTTACTCCACTGTTTAAACACAACAATCTGTAAGATCGTAGTACCAATATGCAAATAACTACCGAGGAGTAAGCTTGTTAGATTCACTCTACAATATATATAAGAGAATCCTCAATCAAAGACTACGAGTTATAATCGATGGGTTAATTCTTGAAGAGAAAACGTGATTTACAAAGAACAGGTTGATCAGTAATATATTGTTCATACTAAAACAAATAACATAATAATTACACTAATTAATCAGTAAATAAACACACATTACATTTGCCGATTTGGAAAAAGCTTTTGTTAAAGTGGATTGTCAGAGGTATGAAGAAAAGTGGGTATCCTAAACGTCTAATAAATTCAACTAAATGCGTTTAACAAGGTTCATTAATTGTCCCGATTTGTATGACAAATTATTGCATGACATTTAATTAACAAAGGAGTTAGACAATGTAATATAATGAGATAATGTGATATACGAGATGAAGTTATAAAGTCAGTAAGATGAAGATAATGAGATAAGGATATATTAATAAGTTCATGAATATTTGTGGTGTAATATACACAAAACGCAGAACTAAAATACAACACGATAAACATATCAAATTATACACTTTCTATTCCAGCATTGTCATACGCCAACGAAATACTGGAATCAAGAGGCTTTTCCGTAGTAAAATTCAGATAGTTGAAACGAGGTAACAGTTTAATTCAGCTAAACAGGATTAGTGGTTCTTTCTGCATTTCGTCATATTATAATCAAGTTCGTTAATTTTAGAGCAACTGTACTCATTTCTTTTGGATTACGAGGGTAGAATTATTTCCACACTGCACTGCATATAAAATATGCTTACGCCCATGAGATATGGGCGCATGCATCATCCAGAAAACTGTAGATTCATACTCAACGGGGTCTTCGGAAGCTCGGAGTTGTGAATTACTGTTAAATCTGCAATTGGTGGTGACTTGTATTAATAAGTGGCATTTATTGTGCGTTACATTACCGTGTGTTGGACAATCGTAAGCTTGAAGAATTGTTGACTACGAGTGTTTCTTGTTGCTAAAGAGTATAATTATATTGTAAGTTTTAAATTGGGATTTCATCTGTCAATTGTTTCCACTGGCAAAACACGATCCTTGCTACCGTAGTAACAATAGGTCACGAATGAATAAGAAAACTGTTACATTACGGAAATGAACTGCTGGTTATGACATTAAAAAAGAAACTGGAAGTCTAATCGAGACTTTACATCTTCGAGTGTACAGATTACCGGGCGCGTGAGCAGCCATGCATTCATGCATGTAACGCATGCCTTACAATCTGAGCCACCATGCTTTCACCTTAGGACCAGGCAAGGACAGAAAGAAATTGAACAGAACAGAACTTGGAATTTTTTATTTCCAAGTCGTTTTATTTTCAGACTAGCCTTTTACAATTTAATTATCACACACACACACAATAGTATGTTAGTTAAGCTTAATCAGTTTAAGCTGTCTTTAAATTATATACAGAAATACACTTAACATTTTGTTAGTTGTTGAAGAAGAGTCTTCCCGAGATGGGCCTAAAAAATAGTCTGAGAAAGGTCGATGAGAGAATAAAGTTTGAGGAACGTTGTTTTAGATGAACAGTATGAAGTATTTACAAGTTAAGACAGTCGATAATATATAAAATATATTAGCGACCAGCAAGATTTTGAAGTATGATGCATTTTCAATGACAGTTACTTCATTTGTTAACTAAATTATAATAATTTTTAAAATTGGCCTAACGTACTTTAAGACATACTGCCATGTAGCTTATTCTGATTGTGTACCATACGAAGTGATCTGATTTACAATGACCCTGGTCATTTAAACAATAGGTAAAAGAAGAATAAGAATAATAATAAGAAGAAAACAAAGAAAGAGAAGGAGAAAAGAAGAAAAAAAAGAAAAAGAAGAAGCGGAGGAGGAGGAGGAGGAGGAGGAAGAAGAAGAAGAAGAAGAAGAAGAAGAAGAAGAAGAAGAAGAAGAAGAAGAAGAAGAAGAAGAAGAAGAAGAAGAAGAAGAAAGATTCGGAGGAGAATATTAAATGAGATACGGTGGTACAAAGTAGCTTTTATTTTTGATATAGTGCAGATTTTCTTTTATCACTCCCTCGAATGCTTTGGAACATAAATAATTAACTTTATTTAAATTATACTAAAATTATAAATAAACATTTATAACAGAATGCAAGACATTTTAATTTGGCAGGCTATGCCTGTAACGCTAGAAATTATTTATACGTACTTAATTGATGATGAAGTTTAACGAAAAGAAGGCCAAAATTTGACTTGAAAACTAAAACGTAAACAAAGACAAGAAGGCAGAAAATGATATATTGACTGCTGAAATTAAATGACAATGGGGGAGAATTACTGTTAATTATTGATGATCGTCGGTCATCAGCACACAGAAAAACCTTTTGAAATTTCTTAGATGCGATAGAGAAACTACTCTTCATAAAATGTAAACAGTAAGCAGCGTAACAAACATGCCTAATACGTGTTGCAAGAATAATAGGACAGTCATCACTGTACAAAGTCCACAGAGACCAGAAGGCTACATTAATCAGACCACGGTGCCGTTGTTGTCAAAGGTAATCAGCAGTCGCTACTAATGAGAGAGAAGAAAAAGGAGAGGGAGAGAGAGAGAGACTTCTTAGAGCATACTCTGGTAATTTATTTATAGTTTAAATACATATTTTTTGATAGTTTGCTGCCCAAAGAGTAGGATTATCGTTATTTTGGCCATCTGGTAAGTAAGGCTTTACTCGGACATTGTCTTCTATTAAATTATTTTATTTACATCATTAAATTACTGCTTAAATTTTTATTCCAATCAACCTCTTTAAAACAACTAGGTACTACGTAGAAATTTTCGCTGTATTGGTACACAATTTTCAGTGGTTACAAAACTATTAGGTTTAGTTCCTAGAAATCAAATACCGAAGTCAAATATAGTATAATGTGGTATACACATTAATAATGTGACATATTATTACATTTACTATATTATTATATTCGCACATAATGTGATATAGGCTACACAAATTTAATATATGATGTAAGTGTATCTCATAAGACCTTGAATAAAATACGACAATTTTGTTAAAAGATTGTCATTAAAGATAGATTCTGCAGTCAACAAATTATTATTGTTAGTGACTCTACATGTATTTATATTTTCGTTGCTGTTGGCTTTCCGGATGTGATTGGGTTCTTCCCCTACAGTTTTCTCCAGGCGTGATAGTGCCTGAGGAAGACATATGATCACTAAACATAAAGAAGGAAGAACGCAATTTCGAGGAAGAACGCAGTCACATACGGGGAGCCAGAGCCAGCTTACAAAAAACGTATGCCTGCCGATATCTACAAAAGTACATATGAGTGTATGTGGCTATTTACTTACACAGAAAATGATGGTAAACTGAACTCTTGTCACTAACGTATAAATAATGATATTTTACAAGTTCTGCTGATTACAAACTGACGTAGGTATAAAATTGCATAAATTCGATCCCGGTCAAAGCGCGCTAAGCAGTACAACAGACATCTTTGTAACGGCAACATTTGTTATATAAACGTATAACGTACGCGTATTACCGAATTTTGTCGCTGCGACGCGACATGGCGGAAGAAAATAATGTATGCTACGTTTCCGATATTGTTGGTACAGATCAGCTGCTACAACACTCGACACAACACTCGATACGTAAGCTGATCAACACCCCTTGTTATGTCTTAATCTGACACAGGGTGCTAGCTTCACTGTTATTACCGCAGCTTAAGCAGCGACCCCCACTTGCCGAGGACTAAATATTAACGCAATGACAATAATAATTTTTCCACACCGTAGACACACACACACGCGCGCGCGCGTACAGAAATATTATATACAGTTACGCTATTACAGAACGTTCTACGTGTTTCTCGCCTATCCCAGCAGAACCAGCTGTAATGTTGTGTGCGCACGTGACTTTAATAAGCGTCAACTTGACCGAAGCTGTTCCAGACTTCACCGGTCCGAGCGCACTGTGTTCAAGTTCGCAAGCAATTAGGCTCTAGCGTTTTCTAGTAGTATTGACTCGTATTATGGATTATCTGGAATCTTAGCGGAGTATAAATATAAGCATTCAGCGACGTTCAGGTCAGTGTTAGTGGCGATTTATTCTAGTGAGGTTCGAGTTATTGTCGGGCGATTTATACAGTGCGTTTCAAGTGTGTATTAGTGAAAAGTGATTATAGTGAGGAATTCTTTGTAGTTGACATTATTATTTGTGCGGACAGATTAACTTGAATTATTGCGAGTATAATCTTGTTGAATAACCTGTTGATTACAAACTATTAATTGTGATAATTAAAGCTGGTTTTTAGTGACTTCATTGGTGTCTTGTATTTTGTTTTCCACTGTAGCATTCGACGATCGGTGAGACCGTTGTAACAATATGAAGGATCTATAGGTTATGAGAAGGATGTAGACATTATGTGAATTGTGTGCCTATGTCAATTAAAAGAGCAAAGTGAGTTCTCAGTTTTAACTCGATCGTTTGGCACTTGTCTGCCTGTCTATCTATCTATCTGTCTGGTGTACGTCTCACGACAATTTTTGAATGCATCAATCGATTTTCGTAAAACTTGGCATACGTGTCCACACTTTACCCTACAGATCCCTGTTGCTTTGAGATTGCTTTCCCAAAAATAGGGGCGGTAGGCAAAAATATAAGGGGGTGCAAAAATATTGTGCAAAAATCGTAAAGCCCATATGGGTTATCAAATTAAAGACAATTTTAACCACAACCTGAAGGTAATGTTTATTTGGAAATTTCAAAATTTTTGGACGCCACGGTTCAAGAATTGACTGAAAATATTGATTAAATCGCAAAAATTCTTGTAGGGTAATAAATCAAATTTAAGAGAATTTTTAACTAAAATCTGAATGTAGTGTTAAGTTTTGGAATTTCCAAAATTTTTGGAAAGAAGGAAATTAAAATTAAAAAAATCGTAAAAACAGAGCAGGGTGTCAGACTAAAAGGAATTGTAACCAAATCTGAGTGATTCGAATTTGTAGTGTTTAGTGCTCTAAACAGTATTACTAGAGAAATGGTAGTGTAATAGGGATTTTTGTAATTTTTCCCATAGTTGGAAACTTACCTAATATCGAAATTTGTGTAATAGTATTTCGTTGAAAATAGTGAGCGAGTTCTGCAGCTCAGAGAGCATATTAGTGTATAAAAAGCCGTATTATTAGTAATCCAGTGACTTTAGATTATCGTAGTTTGTTCAAGGACAGAAACGTCCTATAAATATGTCAATAAACCATCAGTGTAATGTATGACTAAATTACAGAGATTAACTCTTTATATATGTTTTTGCACTTCTTGTAATAAAATAATAATACTGTAAATCGACGAGCAAGTCACAATACAACGGGGAATAAATCGATAGGCAAGTCACATTAACGAGGAATAAATCGATAGGCAAGTCACATTAACTGGAAATAGTAAAAATTACAATTGAATTAAACTAAAGAACAATTGATTTTAATCCAAATTAGTTTTAGTAAAGATTTAATTCAGCTAAATTAAAAACTGAAATTTTTTAAAATTTTATTAAAAATTTCTTATAAAAATATGTACGAGGACAAATAACTTCAAGTAGACCGTGTTAGTTTCTGGCATGGCTGACTTTACAGATTCTGTAATTCTCTTATCTGACAGTCTCGGCATGCTCTTTAGTACCTTATGTAGTGTGTTCTTACTGGAAACGTTACGTTTGTCCTGTACAAAGAAAAGACAAGTAGACTGAAAAATCAGGAGTTAAGTATCCGTGGAGAATAGAAGAGAACAAACAAGTGACAGGAACAATCAGACGAAGCAAAATAAAATTGTAGTACTACTACTAACCTATGATGGGAGGGACTTCCCCATAACAATAAGAATATTGAGTTCAAAGTGTATCGTCTGCATGTTAAGACAGCGTACAAGTATTTGACTTGCCAAGGGTGTTAATTTAGTGTCTATTTTGTTCAGTGTGGAAACAAACGCCCGCATAGTTGCGCAGTTGCAATAGATTCCTACTATCTTCGTTGAGATATTCTGTACACAGTGTAAAAGGTAAAGTTTCGAAACTGTTGACTACCAAATCCGAAATCTTTAAATGAATACATGAGAAATAATTTTGTGCCACGAGAATATCAGCAACATCCAGCACAACGTATTTTAACTTTATAATTTAAATGTTCATTATGAAGTATGTTGGTTATCGTTTAAAATCCTAATTTTGCAGATTAAGCATAATCAATTTCCACTACATTTTACACAGCTTCTGGATCTCATTATTCCTGGGATTATCATGAATACAGCGTGGAAGTATCTTCAAGTTTCACAACAAACGACTGTCGTTCCACAGATTCCACGGTTGTTTCCACTGTTTCTAAGATTCATGAAACTCAGAGAGGGCTAGAGAACGTAAAATGTAGTGGGAAGTAAAACTGTTTAATTTCTGAAATACGTCAACACAATATCTTGCTTTAATTTCACTAATTGAAAAACTGCAGCATCTAGATCAAAACCAATGTTTAAATAACTTTAATTAATTATCAAACTGTGTACACAAGGGAAACGGGAGAAAAAAGTTATTTATTTTAACAATACCAGCCATATTTATGTCTAATAGTGAGTGTCGCTTTAATAATTTTAACTTTTAGAATGTTTTCGAAAAAACTTTATGTAGAGCATTCCTCTATATGGCTAAGATAACTGTGTGGAGAAAGTAAAAAATGAAAACTGAATATTAAAACTCCAAGTACTGAAGGTATTGTAGGTAGGAATGTAGAAACTCACTGCTTGACTGGTGTGTCTATAAAGAAATTTGTTTTGTTATTGCACATAATGCATTCATAATTGTACTCTGGAATAGAGCTCTAGAGAACTGAATCCAGATCACAAACACAAATCTCCCTTTCATAACCTGTTTACAGAACTGCACTTGTAAAACGTCAAGTCACTTTTGGATTGTCTAATTTCACTTACTTTATTTGCGTAAAAAATACATCAACTAAAATGAACTGAAGTTGTTGCTATCAAAAACAATTTTTGGTATAAATGGTTTCCAACAGAATGTCATTTCTTATTGGTAAATTATGAAGCCAATGAAAGCATAATACCGCTATTAGAAGATGGAAATAAAATTTTAACACAATATCTTGTACAAAAATTTTACAATTCCCAAGTGGACACAGATAAAGTAGACAGACGGATATTATAACATGACCAAAGGTACAGAGAACAAAAATAATAATTGAGTGTAACTAGTGATAAGACAGCATATAAGAAAAGTGTTCTAAATATTAACTATGACAATGACGAACCATGACTTACGAAGACAATAATATCCAGAAGGGAAGATCAAGTGACAGACAAACATGTAAATAATAATTAATTAATAGAGTTAAAATGTAAAAATGTTATACGTAGTTAATAAGTAAAAGACATTTGTTAGGTCACAAGCAATAGAGTAAAACTATGAGGTGGTATGTGTACCTCAGACAGTTATTTTGTAGTATTGAATCACAGACGGTGAATGATATAATTTTTACATACATAATCATATCAAATTATGATTACCAAAGTTATGTTGTGTAATGGTGATAGAAAGTGAGAAAAACAGTGATAAAGGATAAAAAGAAAAAAAGTGTCTAGTGAAAGTGTATCAACCCAATTATAATGAACATCGTTGAAACATATAATTTATATGAGAATACTATATAGCTCGTGTGGTATGAATAAACAAAGTGTAAATAACTATAAAGAGAGAAATCTTACGTTACGAACTCACAATATCGTCTAGTGACGAAGATAAAATAAAATACAGGGGAATAATATTACTTATAAAATGTAAAATCGAACCTGAGACCCAAAAATATGATCCAAGACCTTAACTTAATAAATTAGAGTTTTGGGTAAAAAAGAATTCTTGTTGGAAAAAATTGAAAAGAACCAGGAGAACATATTAAGTTTACTACTGAATGTATATTAAAATTAATGACTGATGAAGGATGTAATGATCCAGAAAAACCATTGGAAAAATCTAGAAGAATACTAGTTTAATCTCAAGTACAAAAGAAAATCTGATGTACTGAAGTAAAAAATCAAGAAGGAAGTTCTCAAGAAAACTACAGATTGGTGAGATCATTCCGATAGACTAATATTTTAACAAACATTATCACGTTTTAAAAAAGAGAGTTACAGTGAACCTATGAAACAATATAAACAACTTAATAATTAATTTTATTAGTAAACTCTAATTATTAGTATTGAGAGTTCAGTTTTAGTTATCTTTTTGCATGATCCAAAGGACCTACTACCACTATTCAACATGCATTAACAACATACAATTACAAAACGTTCATTATAAATAATGTGTTTTATGTTATGTTATGACTTGAACAATACTTTAACATGCATTTTACTTTACCCTGAGATTATAAGAGTTGTCATGTTCTACAATTGAAATGAATTACCAATAAATGAAGAGACATTGAATGTCAACACCATTAAAAATTGTCATAGAGGTATAATAAATTTATTTGAGTTTCAGAAAAAAAAAATATAAGAAAAGGAGTTGTTTATTTTATTTTAACAATAATAAGGTAATTAACCAAATCAAATTATATATTTTACCTTACAAGAAACACACAAATTAGAGGGCATAATCTGGTATTTTTACAAATTGGCACCAGCAACTTGGGGCTTAATTGAAGAGGAATCACCTTTATATTACAAATTGGCGACCAACTTGAGGGCTAGATTATCATTTCTAGCTGGCGATCATACAAAAATAAATAACATAATTCTAGCAAGCAGCTGCAATACGAGACAAAAATGTATCATCGAGCTACGATACGTCTAAAAACGCGCAGCCGACGCAGAGAAAGAAAGCGATACGGGAGATAAGGAGGTCCAACCAACACCCGAAGTGGAGGTTACGGTAGGGGATAATCAAGAAAAACAACCCGACAGACCCATCCAACCAGGGGACGCAGAATTCATGGAAATGATGAGGCTCATGATGGAAGAAACCATGAGTAAAACCAATAAAAACATAGAAGAATTAAGTAAGAAAATAGATAATACTAATCAATCCACAAAAGAATAAATAAGTAAAGAATTAAAAGAAAACAGTAAGAAGATGGAAGAGAAAATAGATGACAACAGTAAGAAGATGGAAGAGAAAATAGATGACAACAGTAAGAAGATGGAAAAAACAGTAAGAAGATGGGAGAGAATATGGAAGCATTAAAGGAAGAATTAAAACATAATAACCAGAAAAACATGGAGACCTTAAAGGAAGAATTAAGTAAAACCATCGAGGATAACAACGAGCAAATGAACAAGAAAATCGACGAAAACAATGAAAAACAAATAAGAAAATAGAAGAGGAGATGACCGGAATTAAACAACAAATTTCCGAAATACACGAAAAATGGAACCAATCAAGTCAGGAGATGCAACAAATAAAGGAGGACATCAACACACGCATGAATAATATTGAGGAGGACAATATAATCCGAATGGAGGTGCTACAAAAAGGGAATCAAGAAGAAATAACACGAGTAGAAACACGCTTCGTGGAGAGGTACGAAAACATGGATACGAAGGTGAATGATGTCAGTGGTCAGGTAAAACAAAACAAGGAGAAGATTGACGAACTGCGGGACAAGGAACTTGTAAACATACACAACGAACTAGAATTTTTTCGGAACCGACCTTTCAACTTGTCTAATATTTCGAATACAGAAAACCGCGAGGTTATTAACTTCCGGAATTACAAGCGAAATCGCATGGAGTTTTTGGAACGTATCGACGAAAACCTAACGAAACACCGTGAAACCAGATGGATATCAATACGCGGAATGCTTGATGAACATTTTAAGGACATGAACGACAATTGGTAGACGGCGACTCGGCACGACATCACCGATTACCAACACTTTAAAAATTTATTTAAAGCAAAATACTGATCCGAATCAACACAGAACATCGTACGTGACAACCTCTGCAACGGAAACTTTGATTCAACCCGAGGACAGACACCGACTGCATATTTTCTAGGGAAATATGGAACTCCGGATACCTGAAGAATCTCTCGTCACCAAATTGTCCTACAATTTCGAACAAGAAATCGCAAGAGCGCGACTCTATGGCCAAATTAAAACGATTCAGTCGATGGCCGCAATCCTTGAAGATTCCGAACATGAGAACTACTATCGTAGGAGCCGACAAAGGAACGATAATTACGAGGGGAGAAACAATAATAATGTAACAAATAATTATAATAACCAGAACTACCAACATAATAATAATGACAATAATAACCGTCACAAGCAAGGGAATTGGAATCAGCATCCTAATAATGCAAATAATAACCGAAATAATAACCACCCTTTTAATAATACCAACCGAAATAATCAGACCCCGAATAATAACAATCCCAATCGCACGTATCGACCCCGAGTAAATCATGTAAGAACAGAAGAGAACGGACATAGAAGACACCAGTACCAGAGACGCAGGAGTTTCGGTAATGATGATGACCGACGGGACCACCATGAATTTAATAATTCCCCGAGATACCATGAACGAAGGAGTCGAAGTAAGTCAGGAAGAGAAAGTAGGAGACGACCCTACGATAATTTTGAATACATTCAAAATGCGCGGGAGAACCAGAGAATGTAACAAGTCAACCAAACGAACAAAACAACACTGAGGACAACACTTTAAGCGAGAGGAGGCAGTGAGAACGACTCACATCCCATCACTGCTCCAATCTACTGGGTATTTAAGACAAACATACGAACCGACGAATAAAAATACAATAACGATCATTTATACTAATTATCTACGCAATCTAAAAGAAGAGTTATTAGAAGAAGAATGTACCAACGCCATAAGGAATAATAATGAAGTCACTTATATAATCGCCAAGGTAGAAGGAATTACAGCACGAATTATGATCGATACAGGGGCAAATGTCTCATTAATAAATAGTACGGAGTTCAAGAGAATACAAAGAGAATGTCATAGAATATTACCTACCCTACCAGTTAATAATATTACTTTGCTCGGAGCAACGGGACGCCAGAACAAATCAGTTAAAAAACAAGTCTTCCTCGATCTGAACAGCAACGGTGTCAACATAACCACAGTATTTTTAGTCGCAAGCGGCTTACCATTCAACATATTGTTAGGATGTGATGTGCTTAGAAAATATTCAGCCATCATCGACCTGAGCAGGGAGAAGGTATCTCTGTACTCAGAAGACGGCGTTCTGTATCTCTCTACTCTGGACGTAGTGTGGACGGCGGAGCTAATAGAGTAGGCGAAAGTCCCCCTCCGAATCCATCCAGCTACCATGTTAAAAAATTAAATTATGTAGGGAATCACACACTAAGCGAGAAGACAGTATACCAGATCGACAATGATTATTTATGGAAGAAGAAGTTAGAAGAAATCCGGCAATTCCAATACGAGAAAACAGAAGCGAAGTTGACTAAACAACAGGTAGAGAATTTAATAAGAATCTATGAGAAGTATCGACATGTATTTTCAGAGGCGCCAGGAAAGGTGAAAAATTATCAATGTAAGATCAGATTCAAAGAACAAGTGGAATTCCAGAAGAAGTCATATCCAATTGCTTATTCATTGAAGGAGGCGGTACGAACTGAAATTAACCGGATGATAGACAACGACATCATAGAACATAGCCATTCTCCTTATACCAGTCCGATAGTGGCAATTCCCAAGAAAAACGGCCAAGTAAGACTGTGCTTAGATGCGAGAGAAATCAATAAGATGATCGTGAATGACCGTACTTCTCCAGGAGAAATAGAGGAGATCCTTAAAAAATTTCACGGCACCAAGTTTATTAGTACATGGGATACGGTTTGCGGTTAGTGGCAGGTGGAGTTACATCCACACAGTCGTCAATACATGGAATTTATATTTGAGGGCCACAATTATCAATTCAAACGGCTGCCATTTGGTCTAATCAATTCAGTGGCCATTTTTGTCAAGTGTATGAACCAGATCCTCGGTCAGGACGTACTTCAATTTACCACAGTTTATGTAGACGATCTACTTATCACTTCATCCAACTGGGAGGAATATTGTAACCGAGTTGAACAAGTACTACACAACTTATCAGAAAACAACATAACTCTGAAATTAGAAAAATCCAAATTTGTAGCGGACGAAGTCCAAATTTTAGGTTTTAATTTAAATGAACAAGGGATATCTCCATCACAAGAGAAGGTAGACGCCATCCAGAAGTTCCCAACACCTAAAAACAGGAAGCAGTTACAGTCATTCCTCGGAATATGTAATTACTATCGAAAATTTCAGAGAAATTATTCCGAATTAACTGCAAGATTTCAGCAACAACTATCTTCGAAGGACAAGTGGACGTGGGGTATTTTGGGGTATTCGAACAGGACGTCACACCTCAATTGATCGAAGACAAATTCCTGGAATCCGTCATACTACATCATCCCGATTTTTGCAAACCATTCTTCATAAATTGTGATGCCAGCGATATCAGCCTTGGGACCGCCTTATATCAAGAAGATGAGGACGGAAACCATCTTGTCATCAGCTTTGCCAGCCGAATATTAAATCAGTGTGAACGGAACTATAATGTGACGGAAAAAGAACTTCTAAGTGTAATATTTGCCTGTAATAAATTCCGCACCTACATTTTAGGGTATCAAATCACGGTAAGAACTGACCATAAATCCATCTCTTTCCTGAGAAAATGCAAACTGAGTCACGGCAGACTAACGAGATGGGTGTTGGCCCTACAGGTATACGATATAAAATGAGAGTATATTCCTGGTAAAAAGAATGTCGCAGCCGATATACTGTCCCGTATTAACATATAAAAGCAAACCTTCGAGGGGGAGAAGGAGAAGATAGCTCAAATTTACAATATAATTAAGAACCGATCAGACTTAGAAAACATCATTAAGGACATAAGACTACACCAACAGACAGATACCAAACTCATCAACATCAGAACAAAACTAGACGAACGGGATGACAGAGTAAGTCAATTCTACTGCCTACATGGCGGAATACTATTTGTGAAACCCAAATTAAGTCAAGGTGATTGGAAGATAGTGATACCAAGAACCATGGAACTAGTCCTAGATTATCACAAACGATACGGCCATATGGGTGCGTTGAAGGTGATCAAGGCACTGGAAGAACAGATTTATATGAAAGACATTAACCGAAGAGTCCGGAACTATATTCGTACATGCTATATATTTCAACTCGTCAAGAGTAATAATGACAAAAAAGAAGGAATAATGATACCGATCACATCTACCCAGAAACTTGAGGTCTTTTTAGATGTATGCGGACCGTTTCCTCGGAGCGGAGGACGGCACAAATATAAATACCTCGTCATAATGATGGATCATTTTACTAAGTTTACTAAATTATACCCGATTAACCGGGCGACAACCAAAAAGATCATCGAGATAATTACACAACATTACATACCCGAAGTGGGGAGACCAATAACAATAGTTACGAATAATGGGACGCAATTTAAGGGAAAACGGTGGAAGGACAAGGAATAAAAACCTACAAAATATCCGTATACCATCCAAGCAGTAATCCGGCAGAGAGTACTACGAGAAGTGGGGAGAATCCTACGAACTTACAGTACTGTTACGACCAGCAACGAAGGTGGAATGAATACCTAGCGTCCACCGAAGAATTCTTAAATTTGGTTATCATCAATCAATTGACATTACTCTTTACACTGCAATGCATGAGAAAGCACCACCCCGAGAAATCTGTGAACTAATAAATTTTCCTGATCACCCAGCATACCAATTCGATAAAATAAGATTTTACAAAAAGTACAGAACAAACCGAAAAAAGAAGAAGTAAGTATCGGAAGAACCAGACTAAAGCAATACATTATGAAGTAGGTGAAGAGGTATTATTAAAAAACAGGGAGTTACCTAGCATACTAGAAGGAATTACCAAAAAATTATTACTACTCTATACAGGACCTTATGTCATTACACAAAACAAAAACAATAACACTTATGAGTTAAGGAACCCAATATCCAAGAAAATCAAAGGGGTTTACAACCAAGCATCAATCAAGAAATATTATCGAGAACCTCAAATCAAATAAGTTATTATTTCCTCAAAACCAGGAAGTGTATTCAGAAATAATCACTTTTGATGGAGGTGCATTATATAACATGACCAAAGGTACAGAGAACAAAAATAATAATTGAGTGTAACTAATGATAAGACAGCATATAAGAAAAGTATTCTAAATATTAACTATGACAATGACGAACCATGACTTACGAAGACAATAATATCCAGAAGGGAAGATCAAGTGACAGACAAACATGTAAATAAAAATTAATTAATAGAGTTAAAATGTAAAAATGTTAAACGTAGTTAATAAGTAAAAGACATTTGTTAGGTCACAAGCAATAGAGTAAAACTATGAGGTGGTATGTGTACCTCAGACAGTTATTTTGTAGTATTGAATCACAGACGGTGAATGATATAATTTTTACATACACAATCATATCAAATTATGATTACCAAAGTTATGTTGTGTAATGGTGATAGAAAGTGAGAAAAACAGTGATAAAGGATAAAAAGAAAAAAAGTGTCTAGTGAAAGTGTATCAACCCAATTATAATGAACATCGTTGAAACATATAATTTATATGAGAATACTATATAGCTCGTGTGGTATGAATAAACAAAGTGTAAATAACTATAAAGAGAGAAATCTTACGTTACGAACTCACAATATTTAGTGACGAAGATATAATAAAATACAGGGGAATAATATTACTTATGAAATGTAAAATCGAACCTGAGACCCAAAAATATGATCCAAGACCTTAACTTAATAAATTAGAGTTTTGGGTAAAAAAGAATTGTTGTTGGAAAAAAATTGAAAAGAACCAGGAGAACATATTAAGTTTACTACTGAATGTATATTAAAATTAATGACTGATGAAGGATGAAATGATCCAGAAAAACCATTGGAAAAACCTAGAAGAATACTAGTTTAATCTCAAGTACAAAAGAAAATCTGATGTACTGAAGTAAAAAATCAAGAAGGAAGTTCTCAAGAAAACTGCAGATTGGTGAGATCATTCCGATAGACTAATATTTTAACAAACATTATCACGTTTTAAAAAAGAGAGTTACAGTGAACCTATGAAACAATATAAACAACTTAATAATTAATTTTATTAGTAAACTCTAATTATTAGTATTGAGAGTTCAGTTTTAGTTATCTTTTTGCATGATCCAAAGGACCTACTACCACTATTCAACATGCATTAACAACATACAATTACAAAACGTTCATTATAAATAATGTGTTTTATGTTATGTTATGACTTGAACAATACTTTAACATGCATTTTACTTTACCCTGAGATTATAAGAGTTGTCATGTTCTACAATTGAAATGAATTACCAATAAATGAAGAGACATTGAATGCCAACACCATTAAAAATTGTCATAGAGGAATAATAAATTTATTTGAGTTTCAGAAAAAAAAATATAAGAAAAGGAGTTGTTTATTTTATTTTAACAATAATAAGGTAATTAACCAAATCAAATTATATATTTTACCTTACAAGAAACACACAAATTAGAGGGCATAATCTGGTATTTTTACAAATTGGCACCAGCAACTTGGGGCTTAATTGAAGAGGAATCACCTTTATATTACAAATTGGCGACCAACTTGAGGGCTAGATTATCATTTCTAGCTGGCGATCATACAAAAATAAATAACATAATTCTAGCAAGCAGCTGCAATACGAGACAAAAATGTATCATCGAGCTACGATACGTCTAAAAACGCGCAGCCGACGCAGAGAAAGAAAGCGATACGGGAGATAAGGAGGTCCAACCAACACCCGAAGTGGAGGTTACGGTAGGGGATAATCAAGAAAAACAACCCGACAGACCCACCCAACCAGGGGACGCAGAATTCATGGAAATGATGAGGCTCATGATGGAAGAAACCATGAGTAAAACCAATAAAAACATAGAAGAATTAAGTAAGAAAATAGATAATACTAATCAATCCACAAAAGAATAAATAAGTAAAGAATTAAAAGAAAACAGTAAGAAGATGGAAGAGAAAATAGATGACAACAGTAAGAAGATGGAAGAGAAAATAGATGACAACAGTAAGAAGATGGAAAAAACAGTAAGAAGATGGGAGAGAATACGGAAGCATTAAAGGAAGAATTAAAACATAATAACCAGAAAAACATGGAGACCTTAAAGGAAGAATTAAGTAAAACCATCGAGGATAACAACGAGCAAATGAACAAGAAAATCGACGAAAACAATGAAAAACAAATAAGAAAATAGAAGAGGAGATGACCGGAATTAAACAACAAATTTCCGAAATACACGAAAAATGGAACCAATCAAGTCAGGAGATGCAACAAATAAAGGAGGACATCAACACACGCATGAATAATATTGAGGAGGACAATATAATCCGAATGGAGGTGCTACAAAAAGGGAATCAAGAAGAAATAACACGAGTAGAAACACGCTTCGTGGAGAGGTACGAAAACATGGATACGAAGGTGAATGATGTCAGTGGTCAGGTAAAACAAAACAAGGAGAAGATTGACGAACTGCGGGACAAGGAACTTGTAAACATACACAACGAACTAGAATTTTTTCGGAACCGACCTTTCAACTTGTCTAATATTTCGAATACAGAAAACCGCGAGGTTATTAACTTCCGGAATTACAAGCGAAATCGCATGGAGTTTTTGGAACGTATCGACGAAAACCTAACGAAACACCGTGAAACCAGATGGATATCAATACGCGGAATGCTTGATGAACATTTTAAGGACATGAACGACAATTGGTAGACGGCGACTCGGCACGACATCACCGATTACCAACACTTTAAAAATTTATTTAAAGCAAAATACTGATCCGAATCAACACAGAACATCGTACGTGACAACCTCTGCAACGGAAACTTTGATTCAACCCGAGGACAGACACCGACTGCATATTTTCTAGGGAAATATGGAACTCCGGATACCTGAAGAATCTCTCGTCACCAAATTGTCCTACAATTTCGAACAAGAAATCGCAAGAGCGCGACTCTATGGCCAAATTAAAACGATTCAGTCGATGGCCGCAATCCTTGAAGATTCCGAACATGAGAACTACTATCGTAGGAGCCGACAAAGGAACGATAATTACGAGGGGAGAAACAATAATAATGTAACAAATAATTATAATAACCAGAACTACCAACATAATAATAATGACAATAATAACCGTCACAAGCAAGGGAATTGGAATCAGCATCCTAATAATGCAAATAATAACCGAAATAATAACCACCCTTTTAATAATACCAACCGAAATAATCAGACCCCGAATAATAACAATCCCAATCGCACGTATCGACCCCGAGTAAATCATGTAAGAACAGAAGAGAACGGACATAGAAGACACCAGTACCAGAGACGCAGGAGTTTCGGTAATGATGATGACCGACGGGACCACCATGAATTTAATAATTCCCCGAGATACCATGAACGAAGGAGTCGAAGTAAGTCAGGAAGAGAAAGTAGGAGACGACCCTACGATAATTTTGAATACATTCAAAATGCGCGGGAGAACCAGAGAATGTAACAAGTCAACCAAACGAACAAAACAACACTGAGGACAACACTTTAAGCGAGAGGAGGCAGTGAGAACGACTCACATCCCATCACTGCTCCAATCTACTGGGTATTTAAGACAAACATACGAACCGACGAATAAAAATACAATAACGATCATTTATACTAATTATCTACGCAATCTAAAAGAAGAGTTATTAGAAGAAGAATGTACCAACGCCATAAGGAATAATAATGAAGTCACTTATATAATCGCCAAGGTAGAAGGAATTACAGCACGAATTATGATCGATACAGGGGCAAATGTCTCATTAATAAATAGTACGGAGTTCAAGAGAATACAAAGAGAATGTCATAGAATATTACCTACCCTACCAGTTAATAATATTACTTTGCTCGGAGCAACGGGACGCCAGAACAAATCAGTTAAAAAACAAGTCTTCCTCGATCTGAACAGCAACGGTGTCAACATAACCACAGTATTTTTAGTCGCAAGCGGCTTACCATTCAACATATTGTTAGGATGTGATGTGCTTAGAAAATATTCAGCCATCATCGACCTGAGCAGGGAGAAGGTATCTCTGTACTCAGAAGACGGCGTTCTGTATCTCTCTACTCTGGACGTAGTGTGGACGGCGGAGCTAATAGAGTAGGCGAAAGTCCCCCTCCGAATCCATCCAGCTACCATGTTAAAAAATTAAATTATGTAGGGAATCACACACTAAGCGAGAAGACAGTATACCAGATCGACAATGATTATTTATGGAAGAAGAAGTTAGAAGAAATCCGGCAATTCCAATACGAGAAAACAGAAGCGAAGTTGACTAAACAACAGGTAGAGAATTTAATAAGAATCTATGAGAAGTATCGACATGTATTTTCAGAGGCGCCAGGAAAGGTGAAAAATTATCAATGTAAGATCAGATTCAAAGAACAAGTGGAATTCCAGAAGAAGTCATATCCAATTGCTTATTCATTGAAGGAGGCGGTACGAACTGAAATTAACCGGATGATAGACAACGACATCATAGAACATAGCCATTCTCCTTATACCAGTCCGATAGTGGCAATTCCCAAGAAAAACGGCCAAGTAAGACTGTGCTTAGATGCGAGAGAAATCAATAAGATGATCGTGAATGACCGTACTTCTCCAGGAGAAATAGAAGAGATCCTTAAAAAATTTCACGGCACCAAGTTTATTAGTACATGGGATACGGTTTGCGGTTAGTGGCAGGTGGAGTTACATCCACACAGTCGTCAATACATGGAATTTATATTTGAGGGCCACAATTATCAATTCAAACGGCTGCCATTTGGTCTAATCAATTCAGTGGCCATTTTTGTCAAGTGTATGAACCAGATCCTCGGTCAGGACGTACTTCAATTTACCACAGTTTATGTAGACGATCTACTTATCACTTCATCCAACTGGGAGGAATATTGTAACCGAGTTGAACAAGTACTACACAACTTATCAGAAAACAACATAACTCTGAAATTAGAAAAATCCAAATTTGTAGCGGACGAAGTCCAAATTTTAGGTTTTAATTTAAATGAACAAGGGATATCTCCATCACAAGAGAAGGTAGACGCCATCCAGAAGTTCCCAACACCTAAAAACAGGAAGCAGTTACAGTCATTCCTCGGAATATGTAATTACTATCGAAAATTTCAGAGAAATTATTCCGAATTAACTGCAAGATTTCAGCAACAACTATCTTCGAAGGACAAGTGGACGTGGGGTATTTTGGGGTATTCGAACAGGACGTCACACCTCAATTGATCGAAGACAAATTCCTGGAATCCGTCATACTACATCATCCCGATTTTTGCAAACCATTCTTCATAAATTGTGATGCCAGCGATATCAGCCTTGGGACCGCCTTATATCAAGAAGATGAGGACGGAAACCATCTTGTCATCAGCTTTGCCAGCCGAATATTAAATCAGTGTGAACGGAACTATAATGTGACGGAAAAAGAACTTCTAAGTGTAATATTTGCCTGTAATAAATTCCGCACCTACATTTTAGGGTATCAAATCACGGTAAGAACTGACCATAAATCCATCTCTTTCCTGAGAAAATGCAAACTGAGTCACGGCAGACTAACGAGATGGGTGTTGGCCCTACAGGTATACGATATAAAATGAGAGTATATTCCTGGTAAAAAGAATGTCGCAGCCGATATACTGTCCCGTATTAACATATAAAAGCAAACCTTCGAGGGGGAGAAGGAGAAGATAGCTCAAATTTACAATATAATTAAGAACCGATCAGACTTAGAAAACATCATTAAGGACATAAGACTACACCAACAGACAGATACCAAACTCATCAACATCAGAACAAAACTAGACGAACGGGATGACAGAGTAAGTCAATTCTACTGCCTACATGGCGGAATACTATTTGTGAAACCCAAATTAAGTCAAGGTGATTGGAAGATAGTGATACCAAGAACCATGGAACTAGTCATAGATTATCACATACGATACGGCCATATGGGTGCGTTGAAGGTGATCAAGGCACTGGAAGAACAGATTTATATGAAAGACATTAACCGAAGAGTCCGGAACTATATTCGTACATGCTATATATTTCAACTCGTCAAGAGTAATAATGACAAAAAAGAAGGAATAATGATACCGATCACATCTACCCAGAAACTTGAGGTCTTTTTAGATGTATGCGGACCGTTTCCTCGGAGCGGAGGACGGCACAAATATAAATACCTCGTCATAATGATGGATCATTTTACTAAGTTTACTAAATTATACCCGATTAACCGGGCGACAACCAAAAAGATCATCGAGATAATTACACAACATTACATACCCGAAGTGGGGAGACCAATAACAATAGTTACGAATAATGGGACGCAATTTAAGGGAAAACGGTGGAAGGACAAGGAATAAAAACCTACAAAATATCCGTATACCATCCAAGCAGTAATCCGGCAGAGAGTACTACGAGAAGTGGGGAGAATCCTACGAACTTACAGTACTGTTACGACCAGCAACGAAGGTGGAATGAATACCTAGCGTCCACCGAAGAATTCTTAAATTTGGTTATCATCAATCAATTGACATTACTCTTTACACTGCAATGCATGAGAAAGCACCACCCCGAGAAATCTGTGAACTAATAAATTTTCCTGATCACCCAGCATACCAATTCGATAAAATAAGATTTTACAAAAAGTACAGAACAAACCGAAAAAAGAAGAAGTAAGTATCGGAAGAACCAGACTAAAGCAATACATTATGAAGTAGGTGAAGAGGTATTATTAAAAAACAGGGAGTTACCTAGCATACTAGAAGGAATTACCAAAAAATTATTACTACTCTATACAGGACCTTATGTCATTACACAAAACAAAAACAATAACACTTATGAGTTAAGGAACCCAATATCCAAGAAAATCAAAGGGGTTTACAACCAAGCATCAATCAAGAAATATTATCGAGAACCTCAAATCAAATAAGTTATTATTTCCTCAAAACCAGGAAGTGTATTCAGAAATAATCACTTTTGATGGAGGTGCATTATATAACATGACCAAAGGTACAGAGAACAAAAATAATAATTGAGTGTAACTAATGATAAGACAGCATATAAGAAAAGTATTCTAAATATTAACTATGACAATGACGAACCATGACTTACGAAGACAATAATATCCAGAAGGGAAGATCAAGTGACAGACAAACATGTAAATAAAAATTAATTAATAGAGTTAAAATGTAAAAATGTTAAACGTAGTTAATAAGTAAAAGACATTTGTTAGGTCACAAGCAATAGAGTAAAACTATGAGGTGGTATGTGTACCTCAGACAGTTATTTTGTAGTATTGAATCACAGACGGTGAATGATATAATTTTTACATACACAATCATATCAAATTATGATTACCAAAGTTATGTTGTGTAATGGTGATAGAAAGTGAGAAAAACAGTGATAAAGGATAAAAAGAAAAAAAGTGTCTAGTGAAAGTGTATCAACCCAATTATAATGAACATCGTTGAAACATATAATTTATATGAGAATACTATATAGCTCGTGTGGTATGAATAAACAAAGTGTAAATAACTATAAAGAGAGAAATCTTACGTTACGAACTCACAATATTTAGTGACGAAGATATAATAAAATACAGGGGAATAATATTACTTATGAAATGTAAAATCGAACCTGAGACCCAAAAATATGATCCAAGACCTTAACTTAATAAATTAGAGTTTTGGGTAAAAAAGAATTGTTGTTGGAAAAAAATTGAAAAGAACCAGGAGAACATATTAAGTTTACTACTGAATGTATATTAAAATTAATGACTGATGAAGGATGAAATGATCCAGAAAAACCATTGGAAAAACCTAGAAGAATACTAGTTTAATCTCAAGTACAAAAGAAAATCTGATGTACTGAAGTAAAAAATCAAGAAGGAAGTTCTCAAGAAAACTGCAGATTGGTGAGATCATTCCGATAGACTAATATTTTAACAAACATTATCACGTTTTAAAAAAGAGAGTTACAGTGAACCTATGAAACAATATAAACAACTTAATAATTAATTTTATTAGTAAACTCTAATTATTAGTATTGAGAGTTCAGTTTTAGTTATCTTTTTGTATGATCCAAAGGAGCTACTACCACTATTCAACATACATTAACAACATACAATTACAAAACGTTCATTATAAATAATGTGTTTTATGTTATGTTATGACTTGATCAATACTTTAACATGAATTTTACTTTACCCTGAGATTATAAGAGTTGTCATGTTCTACAATTGAAATGAATTACAATAAATGAAGAGACATTGAATGCCAACACCATTAAAAATTGTCATAGAGGAATAATAAATTTATTTGAGTTTCAGAAAAAAAAATATAAGAAAAGGAGTTGTTTATTTTATTTTACCAATAATAAGGTAATTAACCGAAATAAATTAAATCGTATGTATGTTATATCACAAATTGATGCCAACAACTTAAACACAAAGTTTATTGATTGACAATAAAAAATAAAATTGATGCACATAAACACAAAGATAGTCTTATTACAAATTGGCACCAGCAACTTGGGGCTTAATTGAAGACGAGTTACGTTACATTACACACCAACCAACATTACATTACGTTAATTGACGCAACCAACACACGTGGCTTTTAACCCATACGAAATAGTTTAGTTACAATATAGAGAATTGCAAAAATTATCATTTTTAATTCGGTGAAGCACAAGCTGGAACGTTCGTGTTGAAAACAACGGGGTGTTGAAATTGGAGGTAATCTACCTACAAAATTGTTATATTATTAATAATAAATAATATTTGTCTTTTTTATACAAGAATTATATTTTATATGTAACTACAATGTTTCGACAGTATGTTAACTGTCATCTTCATTAGGGCCTACATACAAAAATAATTAACGAAATTTGAAACCAATTGTTATTAAAAGCTGTCTTATATAGACTATAATAATATATGTTTTATACGTATATAAGATATGGGTAATCTCCCGGTATCTGTACCAGCACTACATTTTCCATATTTCGGTTATGCGATTGTATCGATGTAGGCCTACCACGATGTGAAGAAGAAGTGTACTAACTCTAAATTATTCTATTTCTGAATATAAAGCTATGCAATGTTTAGACTTGTGAGGTTAGGTAATAATGTTTTTTGGTTTTTAGTTTACTATTTAAATAAATAAAAGCCATGGTTGAAAAAAACGTGGCGTTTAATGTGTATATACAATGCCTATAACAGAGTAACATTTAAAATAAAGAACGTAACTTTTTTAAGAAAACCAATAGCAGAAAATGTAAAGTGAAAAATACAATTATTTCTGAATAGTAAGATTAAAACAAAAAAAAAACAAGGTTTGTTATTCATTAGATGGTAAATATTTTTTTATGTTATTCAGTAAAATCTCAAAAACTTCACTGGAAGCGAATTTCGTGCGAAACCAAAAAAATTTGGTGACATGTATAGCATCCCGCCTTACTTCTAGTTGGTTGCTTTTTCTGTGATCTGTTTAAAGCCCGAGTGTTTAAAAACGAATGCTAGAGGAAAACGAGTTCTGTTACAAAATGGGAAACATGTACAGAAAGCAGGCCTTACTTCGAGTTAGATTTTTTCGAGGTTTTCACAAAAAATCGAGTTTTACATTAAAGGCGTATTGGTTTTCTTGTATAATTTCAATTTACATGTTAACCTTACAACATAAACGTTTGACGTCACATGCACACATTGGTGTTATATGAGTGATAGAAACATTTTTCACAAAACATATGACAAAGGAAAACGATTCCAATTGTCAACAAACTATTTTATAACATGCACACATAAATTTTAAGGAATTCTTTCATCTAACTAAAATTGTATGCGATATTCACTAATCATCGATGCCAATAATCGCATAATCAAAATGTGGAAAACGAGAGCGGGTACAGTTCAAGGAACAGTACGTACCAAAGTATGTTATTTAATTGAATATAGAAATTTAATATAAATATTTAATCGATTAGTAATTTAAAAAATACTATCGTCTCTGGTTAATTTGGATTTGTTTAGGTATGATTTTATTATTTATTTTATGTTTAAATATTTTAAAGTTTTTCCAAAGGGTCATTATTTGATTTTTTGGAAATGTGTTTTTAAATAAATCAATTTATTAATTTAAAAATGCGTTGGAAATAATTTTAATAAATTAAAATTATTTACATTTGGAAATGTGTGATTATTTTTAATTGAACGTGTAGCTAGAGATTTGTAAATTTCCGGTTTTAAATATGATTTACGGTCTTAAATAAATTTTTCTTTTCAACGGTTTTTAGTTTGGCCTACATACAATTTATTACAGTCGGGGCATTCGATTTTACATATACACCATTTAAATTATGAATTAAATTAGATGTTTAGGTTTTATTCTGTCGAAATCTGTTTTACTACTATAGGTAATTTTTATATTTTTGTTTTGAATAATTAAGAATTTTATGAGTTTATAGCGCCTATGTATGTAAAATTCATCTGTTTAATATTCTGTTTTGTGTATTTTATTAAAAGAATTATTTAATATTTTTTGATTAAATTTGTTTTCCAAGCTATCAATAATTCTGGGGTTATGTCCATTTTGTATTGAAAAATCATATACAATTTTTCTCTTTTTGTTTTTCTAATTTATTTAAAGGAATCTTATTCATTCTATATATCATAGAATTAAAGGCAGGAGATTTATGTTGAGGAGGATGGGTATTTTCCCAGTACGGTACCCACACTACATTTCCGATGTTTTGAATGTGCGATCGTATCGATATACACGATGTGAAGAAGAAGAAGCGTACTAATTGTAAATTTTTGTATTTCCTCATGTAAAGTGAAAATACGTAATGTTTTAATATGTGAGGTTAGGTAAAAATGGTTTTTAGCTTCTGTTTAAAGAAATAAAAACAATGGTTAGGAAAAGTATGACGTTTAATTACACAGTGATTGAAAGAGAGTAAAATTAAAAACAAAGAACATAACTTTTTTTAACAAAATCAACAACAGAAAATGTAAAGTAAAAAATACAATTATATCTGAATAGTAAGATTGAACCGAAAAGAAACAATGTATTAACAAATTAAAACAAGATTTGTTATTTATTAGGCGGCCAATATTTTTTTATGTTATCCAGTACAATCTTGAAAACTTCACTTGAAGCAAATTTTGTGCGAAACAAAAACCGGGAGACATGTATAGCACCCCACCTTACTTCGAGCTGGTTGTTTTTTCTGTGATCTCTTCAAAGGCCAAGTATTAGTGAAAAAACGAGTACTAGTGGAAAACGAGTTCTGTCACCAAGAGGGAGACGTGTATAGTATCCTTGTGCCACCCCTCCTTACTTCGAGTTAGGTTTTTTACGTGGATTTCACAAAAAGCGAGTGTTAGTAGAAAAAAGAGTATTAGTGGAAAACGAGTTCTGTCACAAAGAGAAGACGTGTATAATACCCTTATGCCATCCTGCCTTACTTCGAGTGGATTTCTTTACGTGGATTTCACAAAAAGCGGGTATTATTTTAAAGGCATATTGGTTTCCATGTATAATTTTACTTCTGCGTTAATCTAACATCTTCTTTTGGCGTCACAGGCTCAAATCGGAGTTATACAGTATTATTGCTAGAAACATTTTTCGTAAAAAGTACGAGCATAAAAATGTAACACGACTGCAATCGCCAGCAAACTATTTTATAACATACATAAATAAGTTTTCACGATTTGTATTATCTAACTAAAATTATATGCGATATTCACTACACATCGATGCCAATAATCGCGTAATCGAAATATCGAAAACGAGTGTGGGTACGGTTATTGAGAAAGTAATGGAGGATGAACCGAATTTTTAGGAATAATTAAAGATCATTGAATAAGTTCTTTTGAATATAGTGTATTCAAATTTATTGTGACGTTGATATATTTATAGTGAATACTACTTTATTAATCTGAATTAATCAATTATCTAAGAATTACGAGAGACCTTTAGTGAATTAAATGTCAGAACAGTGCATAAGAAGTTTGAGTTTATTAAAACTGATTTGTTGCGCGCGCGCGCGCGCGCACACACACACACAGCCCAAAAGTTCATAATCTAATTACAGAATATATTGTGTCTTTATTCCCTTGTTTATAGTTTTTCATTTAGTGTTTGCGCAGATTAAAAATATAGGGCCTATTTAATACTAAAAGATTGTATTATATTGTATTGATACTTCCATTTTTGTTTCTTGAATCGTGATTTTAACCTAAATGATCCTGTATTCCGGGTATAAGAAGATTAATAAATATACGCATACAGTATTTAACCTAATCGTTGCGGTTTAAGTATGGATGAATGATGCAATTTTAATAATTGATGAATTAGAAGACATTAAAGAAATGCCAAAAGAATTTGACCCAGTTTGTGGGAAAACTGGCCTGAAAGTAAACTTTACTAAAAAAAAAAACGATTCGTGTTGAACTTAATTTTAAGTAAGGTGACTACCTGAGACCACAAAAAAATACGTAAGTGGTAAAATATACTTATTCAAAGGCAGGGATGACTAGGCTTATGGAGTTCTAAGATGGACAGCATGAGATGCTGGTAGGTGAAGTCAAGACCAAATTCCAATAACTTTACGTAGAAAGGTATTTAGATAATGCGTGCTTCGTGTAATTGTACCCGAAGCAGGAACGTCTAAGCTTTAGCTGATGTAAAGGTGAATGGAAAGATTCGGAATCATCACATCAAGAGACAGAAACTGGAATGAGGACTGCAAGGCAGGTAGGGTGTCACAGAACGTATGGTTTAACTTTAATAGAAAAGGTGAATTGGTAATGGTTTCATGGTAAAGGTGAATTGCATTAGACTATGAACAATAGATGGACATGTAAGTGCAGTAGAAAAATTTGATGGAGAGATATTTTAAAGGAACAACCTCCAGACTAGCCTAAACAGCGTAAAACAATCACGAATTAGGGGACTCTTAGGGGACTCAACGGGCTGGATGATGTGATTAGGAAACCGTAGGCCTATATTCTCTGTGATACCTGCACTCTCGGAAGGGATCAAACGTGGCATGACGTCCACTTTCGGTAGTACCATTCAGTACCACGTTTTATTAAAGTCTCCCCAAAATTTGCAATTAAGAAGAATCTAATCTGTAAACGGATATTAGGCAAGTTACAGTGGTAATTAACACTGTTGGAACTCTTTTTTGTCTACTTCGAGGCACCCATAAATTTGCAAAAAATTATATATAATTTTATCAGCATTAAAATTATATTATAGACATGTGTATGTGATAAACTGTGTATTATATTGAATTTAAATTGTATTTCAGTATTGTACACATTCCTAATCTTGATGACGATAACGGCGAAATCGTGTTGTGTTAGCTAAAGTAATTTTTAGATAAGGATGTGAACTAATACGGTATCGCGTGGATACAATTATTGGAAATTAGAAAACATTTAAGATTGGTTTCAGAACATTTCTGGATTTTAGGATGTATGTAGATAAAAATCTGTCTTCGTGTTTACGGTTTTCATACACAGCGTGAAACATATATACGTGTATTTTATAAATATTTTTTTTATTGATAAGTGGTAGTCATAAATTGTAACTGACAGATGGCCAGCCCCACGGGTTTGATTTGAAGTCGTTTACTGTATTTATTGCTTCAACAGAGGCGTACAAGAATAAATAACAGCTATTAAACAATCGCTTACGTCTATTTAAAGAACAATTATGTACTAACATATTTCACACAAATTTTGCAGCCAATTTTTCTAATTAGCTTCCACTTTATAAAAATTAAATATCAAATTGGCTGTAACTTGCTTATTTAGAGAAAACAACAATTGCGTCAGTAATATCTACGTTTTTTGATATCCATAAAAATCATATTAAGTTTCAGTATACCTTATTTCGTTTTTATTTACCATTTTCGTTATAAATTTTTATATTATATTATTTACGAAAATATGTGTTTTCAAAATATATTATACTTACGGAAATATGTATTATGTTTATTAAATAAAAATGTAATTAAATTAGAGAGTTTAATTATACGATTTATCGTAAAATTTAATAATGTAAGTATACGCGTAGTTAAATTTTATAAAATCGTAATAATTTATTCGAGTATGTAGTAGCTGTAAAAATCGTCATTTACTTTAAAAAAATGTTTTCACACCATCTTCAGTTTTTGTGAATATGGAATAGGAAACAATAAAATATACGAGAATCGCCTACCGCAAAAAAAAAACAATCTTTAATTTACGATTAACATTAGTAAGTACAGTATACTGAAGACAGTTCGCAAGGTATATTCAGTTATCAGATCATCATTTTTCACTATAAGTAGACTATATTGTTTTGTAAAATTCCGTCAGTGTAGTGTAAATGGTTATTTTATGTGAGAAAACATTTTGAAAGAGTATTACGAGTTTTGAAAACAACATCATATTTTCAAATACAGACTACAGCTGCCATTGGTATCTAAACTACCAAAAACAAGACTGTTGGTTTTCAACTACAATAACACTGTTTACGTTTTTTATTAAATTACCAAAGCACTCTTTATTACTTTAAAAAATAAAAATAAAGATTTATAAAGAAATAATTACTTATTGAATATATTGTTACCTTTTTATTATCTTGAAATTAAGTTTGTTGAGTACAACCTGAATAATAGAGTTATTAAAACAATAAGCTTACAAAGTCTGCAACATATCTCTGACAGATTAATAATTAAGCAACACATTAACGGTCTGAATTTAATGAAGTAAATGTGAATCTACATACAATCAGATAAATGTGTTTGGGTAAGGTTTAGAGTGGTGCGTAAGTGTTTTCTGTTCTACCGTAATTTTATTGCCATGTGTACAAAATACGAATTATTGTGAGGCACAGTTCAAAGGAATTAGCTAACATCTTCCTACTATACTTCAATAAATTAATCAAGAAATCAAGTAATCATGAAAGTGTGATAATAAACTGGATAAATGCTTTGTACTTGTTAAAAAAAGTATTTTGACAACGAGTTAATACTTTACAAAAAATAAAAAATAATGCATACTTTTTTTTCTAGACAAAATTATGTTTTAAAATGTTGATATTAGTAACTATTACAAAAATGATGAGAGAAATTCCAATATCATAAAATAATAGTTTATCTTACATTCATTTTGTGCAGAAACACACACACACACACACACACACACACACACACACACACACACACACACACACACACACACACACACACACACACACACACACACACACACACACACACACACACACACACACACACACACACACACACACACACACACACACACACACACACACACACACACACACACACACACACACACACACACACACACACACACACACACACACACACACACACACACACACACACACACACACACACACACACACAGAGGTATATACATATATATAGGTACATAAGCAGGTATATATAGGTTACATATAGGTATAAGAGCAGTGGCGTAACTATGGGGGGATAGGGGGCATGTGGGTGGACCCCTTCCAGAGCTAATAGAATTTTCAGTAAAATTCCATTCCATAAACTAGCACTGTTTCTAAGTCAGTTGTGAGTGTTAAAATAAGGCCTATAAATAGTGTAAATAAAGAAATTACGATTTATGTAAATTAATAAAATAAACGTGAGTTCAACCCGATCAGCTTCTCTTGCTGTTACGGAGAAGTGTACAACATGATGTTTCGGAGGATCATATTTGATATATAAATCGAGTGTGCCACGCACTGTTTGCCTCCGTGCCTGTATATTCGACGGCTAAAGACGCAGTGCAGATTTTGAAGTCACAACAGGTCGAATGGTTCCAAGAACTATGACAATTATTTAAATAAATTAATGATTCCAAAATAAACCGAAAAATAATTGAGCGTTTAATATAAAAATTAAAATATAATACTTACTTTAAGAAATTAAAAAATAGGAAATCAATAATAAAATGCAATGGTTTATTATTAAAACGTGAACATCAAATGTGTTACTTAATGAAAGCGTAGTAAATGATGGGCTTCGTAAATGCAGACAGGACAGCAAACGTGTGCAGCAGTGTGTATAACTGTTCCGGAACTTGTTTGCATCGCTACTATCCGTTTCCCGTATTTTATTATTATAAACGACCGAGTAACATAAAATTTAATTTAACATAACATGTAAAACCTGGATTTACACGCAGTTAAATAAAATCATCAACATTAAATAGTACGTCAATGTGCTATTCTTTTCAAAAGAAGAAACAAATGTATTTGTTTATACAGCACATAAAGAGGTAAATTATGATGATCTATTAACTTTTAATAAATTTATTTGTATTTTTACTCTGTAGCAGGCAGTGTCTGTTCTGATAATAAATTGTTTTCCACCTTTTTACTAAACGTGTTTAACGACGGAGCGCCGTTTAACATACACGAATTTTGTTAATCAAGAATCAAGTTTCACTCGATGGAATCTGTTTAACTTCCAAGGTACCTCTGAATTATATTTCCTGGTATACTGAATTATAAATAGAATGTATGCTGTACTAGTGGGAAAATACCGTATTTACTTGGATTCCATTATTTTATTTTCTATGGATCTTCTCTTTATCAATCAGTTATGTTTTTGACTATCAAATTCAGTTTATTGATTTCATATAAATAAAACCAGAGATATTTTACTCCTATTTTAACATGTATGGGAGTGCTATTCAATCTTAAACGTGGACGACATATAGGCTACGCATTAGATTATAATTCCAAAAGTGTTTTTTGGTTATAGCTTACAAGTATTTTTCAAAAACATTACTCACTTTATAGCAGTTTCAAGGCACTGCGATTAAATTAGAATTTGTCTCTAATTAAACACACCGAGCAGAACGACAACGGGACATGTATCAACTGGAAGAAACTTGAATCTGTGACGAAGAAGAAGAAAAAATATACGCCGTTGTTTCGTAGCTGGGAGCCATACCCGCGTCAGCGCTTCTGAGACGTACGTACGTTTGCTTGTTTTACAATGTTTATTTAACGAGTTAATTGATTTAATTGTTTTAAGTGTTTTGTTTTAAAGTTTGCTGTTGTTTTACCCGTGTAGGCCGGTACGCTTGAGAGCGTTTAAGCAAAACAATTATTGTCACAAGACTGTCTACGTCTACACACGCCCAAGAGAAGCACGTCGTCTTTGCTGTATTGACGTCACTATATTATGCATATGAAACACTTCTTATATGACATTGTTTCATTACTGTATTAACTTGCTGACATATAATGGCCTGAAATCCGTTTGTTTAGTATTTTACGGCTTGCATTGTTCTTCGGTCTCGGATTTGATTCCATCGCACAGAGGAGTTCATAAATTAATTTAATACCTTTGCCTTCTATTAACTTTTGTGTATTCTGTTTATCTGACTAGTCTTCGTGAATCCTAGTAAGATGCTTAGAATTGAAATTAGAACGTCTTTGTACGAAAAATACGTCGTAGATGTTTTATATTTCGAAGATACTTTGATGTACGCCTGTTGTGTGTGTAAAGTGAGTGTACGCTAGAATATGTATCTTAGTATGTGTATGTTCCTAGAATATGTGTGTGCTGTATTGTTTTAGAATGGTGTATTATGGTGCTAACTGGATTACACAATTTTCTGCTTCTACTCTTTCAGAATTAAGTATTATTTGTTTGTTTCGTTGACTATCTACTCTTAGGCTTCCTTCTAGTTCTCCATCCCAATGGCCTAAATTATAGTTTCTCGAGGTGCAGCTCCGTATGCATCTTCATGGAGATATACGTACGCATTACATATGCGTACATGAGTCCTCCATGTTTTTTTGCACTTGGTTATAATACTTGTTTATTGGTTGTAATAGTTTTTCCTACGTCTATCGTAATTTTTTTGTGGGTTCTAATACTGTACTACCTTTTAAGGGATATGATCTCTGGTGATTACAATTTTCTCAAGATTCCTTGGTGATCATGGTTTTGATCCTTACAGTAAGTGGGAACTGCAATCACTTTTGCAACATTATATTAGATTGTCCCTTATGGTTCTCCTTTTATAGTGTATTTATATTTCTTCTTTTATATTTACTACATTACTACAGCGTAAAATAATATTTAATTAACAAAAAATAATTAATTTGCAAATACTTTCTTCTTTCGAGAATACGTTCAGGTTTCTCACCAGACTTATCCAAACTGTACACTTGGATTGTAGCGTCTCATTACGTAGAATGTTAATTACGTTTTTAACGCTGGAGTGGCACAACTTAGCTACTAAAAGCATAATTATTTTGACTCTTTCTGCTCCATTTCTTTCTTAGCAAATTTAAGACTTTTATATTCCGTCTGTTAAAAATTGTATTCTCTATAAAATATTGTCTATATCACCAAAATGAAATTGGTTAGCTCCAGACTCGTCTGGAACATGATAACATTTGGGGCACGGATACCTATTTTTAATCCAGAGATCATTGATGCATTTTCTTAAAATCTTTTCTTCTTCTTCTTCACCTCAGTGTCTAGCCTTGCAGTCTGTTCCGACTTCAGACCTGCCATTTTTTCTAGGTCTATTTACATCTTCTTGCTTGGGTTCTATAAGTGATTACCTATTTTATTTTACAGTCATGGCTCATCCTCTCTATACCCTGTTTGCATTACAGTGAACCCTGTCTAAATCTTATCATTTATGATATGTATCCCCAACTCAGTCCTTTTTACCTCCATTCCTAGTTTGATCGCAGAAGGAACAACATTTCACTTGTCTCAAAAACTTCATTTCAGCGGCTTGTGTACGCTGAGTATCTTGTTTCTGCAACGCCCACGTTTTCACAACCATAGGTTAGCATGGGTGTTGCTAATTGCTAATATATTACCTTATAAAATTTCAGTTTTAAAATCTACTTAGCTAAAGGTTGGTACCCTTTACTAAGGAGTTTATTACTACTCGTAGTCTTTATGGGAAACTTTTCTAAAAGTAAAATCTGTTGGTTTTAAACGTTTTGAAGGCATGCCTTCTAACTTCAGGCCCAATAAACTAATACAAAATCGGATATTAAACTCTGTCCTGGAAAAACTTATTACAGTGAAATTTGTCAAATTCAAACCGATAATAATCAAAATTTCCGTTAATTAGAAGAAAATATTGTTCTCTGTCACTTTTTTATAGAAGTAAATTTTAAATCTAGTTTTGGAATTCGAAATTTGGGAATAAAAATATTCGTTAATGAGAATTTTTTATTTGACTTGATATATTGCAGAACGATTGATAAAGTGACGCCAGTGCGTAATTGGTTGAATTTCCACGCTCAACTCGTACTAAGATACTTTGAGAGGGGGGGAGCGGGCCACTATATCTTAACAATTTTAGTGTATAGAAGTCTCCGAAATACATCCTGTGCATTGACGTCTCTGGTTCAAGACGTAATAAATCAACCCGAGTACAAGGTCCCGGAATTTTAATTTAGTTCAAAATATCAGATCTTAATACAAAACTTTAACCCTGAAAAAATGTCGAAATTATAACAGCACAACGAAACCTGAAATCGCCAAAGAGCAGAGTACGGTTTTCCTGTCATTGCTGTCACTTACTTACAAAATGGGGACATGCTTTAAAAAATAAATTTAGGGGCAGAACAGAGGGCTGAATTTCCAAATATTGAAATGTGCGTGTTAACGCGTTTTAGAGTAGCACGTAGCTGTAACAAGAAGATAGTCATCAAACGCCTTTCCCCAACACCAAGGAAGCGTTAAAAATGCAAAGTCGTTAAAGAAATCTTCCTAATTCAAACCTTTGGAAATCGAAATTTCCGTTAACTCGATGAAAATTTTATTCCTGTCACTTTTGTATACAAGTAAATGTTAAAGCGTTAAAGAACTCGGCAAGAAAGTTTTTACTGTAACGGAAGATTAGAAAAGTGTGCGCGGAAAACAAAACGTCATCGCGAGACGCAGACGAAAAAAATCTTCCTTTTCTTTTGGCCAATAATACACTTAACATAGTATTGTACGTAATTTACGTCTTTAAAATATAGTTCTGTACTTATTTAGTTTACATTTATTTTAAGAAACCGAAGGGATTTTGTTTTAGTACTTATTATAGTCTTAAATTTCAGTATTAAAGCGTGTGTTAAGAATGGTTAAATACTTTATTAATCTCCATTTTTTATATTAAAAATAAATAAGGCAAAATATATGAATAGTAATTCTATTATTCAAAAATTCGTTATTTGAAAACGTTTTTTGGATAGAAATTACAATTAAAGAGGTTTTTGTTTTTTGAATAAGAAATAATAGGCATTATTTTTGGATTACTGTGAACAGAGAAACTCAAATTGGATACGTTTTTCTTCAAGTCGATGACGGATTAAGAAATAATTAGTGGTTTTTTAAACTACCAATAGAAAATGCAAAACCTATTATAAAACTGCAAACTGGAGTTGAGGTACAGCTATCCAATAATCCGATACGCTTGTTGTGTTGGAACCACTCGTAAACACTAAACAGTTTTGATTCTCAGGTTTGTCTACTTCAGTTTTGTTTATTATTTGTATAATTTGAATAATGTCTGTTTTGTGTAGCTTTAATTCGTCAGTTTTGTTTATTTTATATTAGCGGCGGCTCATCACGGGAGGTAAGGGAGGTTAAGCCTCCCCAGTAAAATTTAGAAAATTATTAAAAAATAACTAGTAATAGGCTCTAGTTTATATTGTAACTGAACCTGTGATCAATCATAATTTGGCATTTTAAATTATCTGATTACTTACAAAAAAATTGTTTAATCACGCGTTATTAATAATAGCTCAGAACAGCAGCAGACAGAGGCAGGGATCTGAGTAGCCGCCGTAGTACTCACACAACTACGTGAGAACTGTGCTCGCGGCGGATGGTGGGGGCACGCTATGCATCTGTAACCGTGCATGGGAGGCAACGAGTGACTTCCTCTCGGCACGGTTTAATGTGGTTTGTGTTAGTTTTACGCAGTCTTTACGTGCTCGTTCTAATTGTGCGTGCGTGTTATTATTATTTGTCTCTTTTTGGCGTTTGTTTGTGATCTCTACCACGAGGATAAAATGGATTTAGCAGAAGAAAGTGAAAGTGATTTTGCAGTATCAAACAAAATCATTATTACACACTATTGGAAAAGCCACTTTCCCGGTTTGAGTGATTCTGGGAGAAGTAAAGTGCTAATAAAGTGGTCGACATACCTTAAAATTTGTATTTCTTAAAAGGTACAGAAAGCATTCTAGAACTTTCTAGTCGTTATTGTACGACCAGGATAAATGGCTATGCGGTAGGGGAGTAAAGTCGAAGGTATTCTGCTGGCCCTCCTTACTGTTAAGCACAAATAATACTATATGTCTGCTGAAGGCTTCGACGATCTAAAGAATTTGTTACGGGCGTTGGTTAGGCATGCATCCTTTAAAAATCATTTAAATCATTTAACATTATACAGCCTATCGACATAGGCGTTCTTTTACACACATGAACTTTTAAGTGAGCAAATAATTACAAAAAATATACAACATGGAAGTTAAAGACAATAGTGATATTTTTAAAATGTTAATATATGTTATTAGTTTATTACGTAAGCAAGAACTTTCTTTCAGAGATTATGATGAATCTGAGGAGTCGATTGACAGTAAAACTTTTTGAAGCAATTTTTGAGCTTGTACTGCGCAGGCATCCAGATTTAAAACAAAACTGGGAAGACATGAGTTATTTTGGAGAACTGTCTGAAACCATTAAAAAACGAGCTCATTGAATGCTTTCATGATGAGGAAATTTTTTTTATTGAAACCAGTTTCAACCAAAGCACTTTTCTGTGCTTGTATGGTTGACGAAACCACTAACACATCTGATAAAACATAATGTTCCATAGTCGTAAGACTAGTAGACTGACAGTACCAGTAGACATCTAAGAGTATTTTTTAGGATATAGGCTAATGCTATTAACGAAGACAGAGTAGTTGACGTCTTAGGCCCTACATGCTGTTTTGTGTTAAGCTCTTGAAAAATTTAACGTACAAAATAAATTAATTGCTCAGACTTACTATGGTGCTAGTGTCCTCTCTAGGCAACTGAATGGCTTACAAGCATAAGTTTATGAACTTGCACCACAAGCTGTTTACTCACTGTTTAAATTTAGTTTTGCAACGGAGTTCTTCTAAGATAAAATCTGTTAATATATTTTTCTCTACTCTTTAAATCATACCTGCTTTTCTCTACCATTCTTAAAAACTTACTGCTGTTGTTAATAAAAGTCTTGCGAAGTAAACGTATTCCTACAAGCAATAAGTTGCTGAATTTCTAAAATCATCAATGTAGTGCATACAAAAATCATCAATGTAGTGCATATTAATTTTGAAGCGTTAGACAATATTCTTTTTAGGCCATTTAATTATCGCTGGCGCCGCCTCTCGCATCCTAGCTTCCACTGCCGCCGGTCTAAATAGTCCTATTCTGTTAAGTCCTCTTGCATTCATTGCATCTTCGACTCCCATTTTCCATGAATGTTTAGGTCTTCCTTTTTTTTCTTTTTGACTGTGGAGTCCATTCCCATACCTTACTTGGACATTTCTCATCCGACATTCTTTTTAGGTGTCCGAACCAATTCAGTCTTTTTGTTTCTATTGTTTCTATAATGTCAAGGTCGATTCCCATCGCTTGTCTTATCTCTACATTTCTCACTCTATCTAGTCTTGTTAGTCTACATCACCTCCGCCAGTAATCCATCTCCATAGCTCTCATCATGGATTTCTTTCTTTTATTAATTTCCCACAGTTCTGCTCCATATAGGCCCTATACTTTCAACTATAGTTTTGTATATTCTGATTTTATTGTTTTTTGTTATTCGTGGACTCCAAAGCAGACTGTTTACTTGTTTTGTTGCTCTCTTACCTTGTCCTATTCTTACTTTTATTTCTTGGTTGGTGTCAACATCCGATGTCATTGTCACACCAAAATACTTGAAGTTTTTAATATTTCTTATCACTTTTGTTCCTAGTTCTAGGTCTTGACCTTCACCGCCTACTATAAGGTACTCAGTTTTTGAGGTATTTATTTCGAGATCCCATTTCGCATATTCTTCTGCTAGTTTCCTAAGCATATAACTATATATCAATTTCGTCCTCTGCAATTATAGCCTGATCGTCTGCAAAGTGTATTGTAAACATCTTGTCATTTCCAACTGTTACACCCATATAACGGCGTTTTTTCCTTTACGATGTTAGGGCTTCATTTAGGTAGATCTTAAACAATATCTTAGACAATCTTAGACAATATTATTGCTTAAATAAAAATACGATTTTCCAGCTGTGAGGAATTAAAAATTTATGAAGTTAGGTGACACTGAAAACTTTTCTCATTATGATAAAATATTCCTGACTGATTCTTTTCTTCCGTTGATTAAAATATATGCTCAGCATTTTAACAAAGAAAAATTAAGAACTGGACTTGAAACCATTTTCTCGCCACTACACAGTGAAATTAACACCAGACTAATAAAACACATGAATGATAATGGTACAAACAAAATTCTTCCCGAAGCATAAAATTATTTACTCTTTATGCAACAATTCCTGCCTGTAATTCTTATGTAGAGAGAAGCTTTTCTTGCCTTAAGAAAATCAAAACCTACTTAAGGGACTGCACGGCTCAAGATGGTCTCAGCGCTATTGCTTTACTTTCAATTGTAAAGAGAATCCTATGTAAATTGAAAAGTCGATCGACATGGCATGATGTTACCAATAATTTTGAGAAAAAGATGAGCCGTTGAGTGAATTTGCTGTAGGCCTACAAGTAAATTCATCGCAGCTCACAAAATATATTTCTACTCAGCAGTTTACTTCTGTGTTACAACAAAGGTAAGTTAAGACAATTTCTTATAAGACGTGTATACCGTAAAAATCAGATAGCTCTACCATCGAGTGAAATATCGAGTGCCCGGGGGGGGGGGGGAGGCAGCGCGGCTCAGGGGACTGTCTCGTAGCCTGTCCATCCTCAGGACTCACCGGTCGCCACTGTTTTATATGGAAAAATATTTTGTCATCTTAATTAATAACGTTTATACAGCGAAGCTTTTGTAGTCTTCTGAAGTGTGCAGGTAAATACAGACAAATAGTGCCACACAGAATTGTACCGAAACATTGATTTTCACATCCACCATCAACTCGAAAGTAGCGAGAGTTCGAGAAATCCTGAACACACATGCTCCGGCGTATGAGTCTTCTTCTTCTTCTCCCCAACCCAGAGGTTGGTGAGTTTGCAATTTATTTCTTTCCGTAGACAGTCTCTTGATCACCACCTCAGCTGCCAACTTCTTTCTTCTTTACCCCATCCATGTACTCCTGCCTGATCTTCCCCTACCACTACGCCCCTCGAACCAGTTTGAATGGCGTAGCGGGTGACGAGCAACAGGCACGACCGTATTAATAAAATAGTACTTCTCCTTTCCACAATGGAGCCGATCAACATCGTTTTTTCACTCACTGTCTTCAACACTTCGTCATTAGGTACTCTTCCGCGTATAAGTAGGCTATATACACACAATTATTTCGCACAGTGTGTGTGTGTGTGTGTAATATAAATTATTTTTATAAAATATTCTAAAATATAAAACTTACCATCCACGTTTCTGCAATCAGAAACTTTTCATTCGTTTCATTACTGAGAGAACATAATAGTAATAACAGGCATATGAATATTGTAACGAGACAGAAAACAGTATGACTAATTATAAATAATAAACTGTGAAAACTCATTCAGGAATAGAACCAAGCATTATGATCACCAGCTAATAAACCGAAAACCCCAAAATTAAAGATAATGAATAGACAAAATTAGCTCAACAACACTAAACATTGACATGACTATGACTAACCAATAATAACCAGACATTACCCAGTTAGATAGGGCAGTAAATCAGTAAAAAAGTAAAGCTGTAAACGAGCATCAAGTAAAGAAACAATAACCCAAAATAATAAAGAGTACAGCCACTTCATAACATAAAATGTGTATTACCTATAGAACTAAATAGGCCAATAAAAATCTTTCTTTTAGTAAAATAAGGTGACAAAAGGGCACAAAACCCTATAGTGACAAAAGTGAGAACAAACATATAAAATGTGGCATAATAATAATCACACAGACTATAGTTAAAAAGTGGGGTGTTATTTAGTATTAAGAAGTTATGTTCAATCAAACAGAATTTGATACTAGTGATTTAGAAAGTAACACACACACAATTGTTTAGCAGTGTGTAACCAGTTAAATGTAGGAAATTATAATTATTAAGATAAGGAGTATAGTTAAGAGTTTTGTGTTATATTAAAAAAAGTTCTTGTTACTAGCAGATCAAGTTAAACTAATATTGTATCAAAGGGTCATAGTCAACTGTCATCCATCATTCTAAATTGTTTAGTAAGATAAATGTAAAATCAACAAGATACTAGTTTTTACATGACCAAACCAGGCCATGTTTGGTATCAAATGATTTATAATTTTATTTGGAATAACCACATATAAATTGTATTAAATATTATTGTGTTATGATACAAAGGTAATTTGAAGGCAAAATATAAAATGTAATGTATTTTAATGATCATGGTAATGTAACACTTGAACTTTGCATAATGGGCCAATAAGAATCCAAGAAATTTTGGTCAGCTTCTGTGAAAAAAAGAAGAAATTGGGACACTTGATTGTTAACCACGATAGAATAGGTTGAGGAGTGCTGATAAAAAAAAATGATGTAAAAAATTTTCAAGAAAGGAACCAAACTCAGAAGGATGAATTACCAAAAAAGAAAAATCATGAAGTCATTACAATAAGTCATCTAACCCAACATGAACGACTACCAGTGAAGTTAACGAAACTATAAAGAGACGAACAAGAAGTAAGCCTAAATTAAAATTAACTAAAGAACTGTATGTATTTTACAAAATTTAACCAACCAATTCTTGTAATCCAAATACGAATAATCACCAGCAACACCAACAACTCACACTACATTAGTAACTGATAAAACATTTTATAAAAGAAAAAAGAACAGAATATAAGAAATAGTGAACACGAAGTGACAATATTTTATTAATATACATTGGGAACTAATTTACCCTAACTACAGCTGGTCACTCATCGGCCATGATAATGACGTCACTAACCAACCAGCATGCCTTGCGCACATAACGAAATGAAATATTACAGGCCATACTGTTCAAACATTAATAGCTATTTATAATATTATGTTAGATAATAAGTATTAATCTATTTCCATTGTAATGTACTCTTTATTTGTTTTTTATTAATTAATTGAACCTTGCGTAGCAGCCAAAAATCTTCACTTTTATATACTTAATTCATTTGACAAATGACCCTGAGATAAGGATCGATCATCGCTAACGTTAATATCAAAATAACAATTTTTTACTAAAACTGAATAACAATTTTAAAGATTAAACATTATTATTACCAATATCATTTCCATGTGTTTTATTTCTGGAAGGTAAAGTATAAATAGGATACGCACGAAGATCAAGAAGACGTCTGCGAGTTGTAAAAATAACAAAAATTACGAAACCGAAAATAACCTCAACGAATACGTTTGAGATGGAAATCGGACGTATTCATTAAGAAATTGTTTTGGGACGATAATACAACCGCTATATTCAAACATTTGAAGCAGACGAACTGAAGAATTCTCTTCAGTTAATTCTAGAAATAAAATTATAATTGTCATTCTCAGCCATGAAATAAAATTATAATTAAATAGAATTAACATATATACGAGGAATAAACACGCAACCATTAGTATCAACTGACAAAAACAGATACACATAGAGCAAAAGTATTTATTAAACAACCCAGTTTTTATTACATATTAACACTCTTAATACGAAGGTACACGTTTCGTAATAATATGTACCTCGAAACAAGCGCGGATCAAGATTAACGTTAGTTCTGGAAAATGTTACAGAATGGTTCTCTTCGAAAACAACGTTAAGGTTTGCACGAATTATTTCACTGATGAAAAATTACTCATAATTTCCTTGTGGTGTATCCTGGTAGTGCAGAACATGTACAAAGTGTGATTCCTACCAAAACAAATTATAGTCTTTATAGTCGCTGCACAATAAAAAAATATTTCCAGTTGATAAGCTTTGCAGGCTTCTTTACGACAAATGTTTAATAAATTTTTGTCTCTGATAAAAAAAATGCGACAGGAATAATCAAACAAAGTCAATGTTTAAAGTATAAATTGCCAAACCTGCATGGTCTGCAAAGTTTCCCCGTAAAAAAAATATGACGAAATTTTATTCTTTCATTATACAGTTTTACAGTTTTGAATATAGGCGATGGGATTTAAGGCTTCTTGAGAGACTCTGTGAGAACCTAAACTTGTTAGAAAAACAGTCTTTATTGCTGCAAACAGTTTAAACCAAATAGTTCATTTTAATATAAAATGTTTTTTGTTTTGTTCTGCGTTGTGGAAATACGATGTTTTAAAAATATTCTAATCACATCTACACCGCTTTAAAGTTGAAAATTTGTACTAAAATAACAAAACATTATTAAGCTAAATCATTATTATAATTATTATTACGAAGTGAAGTGACTTTGGGTTTTGACATATGAATATTACATTGTAAATGAATTGGTTGCTGCGTTCGTGATATCGTTTATAGGCGCAAAAATATCTGACTGTTTAAATAGGAAATGGGCTGTGGAATGAGAACGCACTCGTCATATAGCCTATGTGTGCAGACGTGTTAACACTGCGGAAGTGTAAGGTATTCAATAGTGGAAGTTGTGTGATTGTTTATTACCAGATGAAATTGCCAGTGTAACTCGTTGATATCAAAGGCATGGCGGTAAAGGACTCCCCTGAGTATTACCAACGCGTCTAACCACCTACCGGAAACCACACTGATGGGAGCTTTAGTTTCTGTTTATTACTCTTTTAATATCATTTCCGTACGTCTGTGTATTATTATTTACTATATACATATTTTGGCAAACGAGTTATCTGTTAACGATAAGAAATGTTTTATGTCTTGTATCCTAGACGTAACCGCGGTTTATGTTAATGTCTTTTCAACGTGGGAATACAACTTTCAACCGCACGCGCACGCACGCACACACACACACACACACACACACACACACACACAGATATAAACTAATTTAAATACACATTTTCAGATCTGCACGGTGGTTGTCAATATATTACACGAGCAGCATAAGACTTTTCTTTTCATGCAACTTAGGATTTTGTCGCATTCTTTCCATTAACCTGCTCTAGCTGGAAACTGTAGACCTATAAATTTAATAGTTTCATGGTACGTCCCTGTTTGTGTGGGATGCAGGCTGTAGGCCTACTTGTATATAAAAGTATGCTATTCTGTTTACTGTAAACAGGACTTTGAGACTGCTCTGCTATCTGTTTGATTTTTCATTCATTACTTTTCAAAATTTATTAATAATAATTCGTACAACATGTGTTTAATATTCTTAGTCGTAACAGCTCATCTACCAGTCGTCAAAGCCAGCAATCCTGTCACGTTTTGTTCGGTTTTCACAACTCCAGTACTTGCTAATTATGTCAAATACAAGCGTATGTAGTTTATAAATTATTTTTTGGCTTGTAAGTAGTTATATTTTCATTTTTATATTAATTTCTTATTCTATAAAAATATTTATTGTGTTTAATTAATTTTGCAGGTGAGGTCTTGAAATCTTATAAAGTAGGCAGGTTGATTTGAAATTTTAGACAGAAAATCTTACAGAAATAAATGATTTGAAGTTAACGATTAATGGTTTAAGATTATCAAATAGAGTCAGTCTTTCTAAACAGACTGGAACGACGATACTAATATTTAGCAGGGCAGACACGGAAACGACGAGGTTCTTAATATTTATTTCGTATACGTTTATTTGTTTTTGTATAAATCATTTAAATTTGTTTCATACTTACAAATCCCATGCCATATTTATTGCAAATGGGGGTTCAAAAACTAATTAAAATGTTTGGTCTCATTGAAGTTGAAATTAATGCAATAATATTGTCAGATTAGTGTGTTGGAAAAACCGATCTGCGTAGGTTTTGAATTAATGTCAGATTCTGGATAGAAGAAAGTACCTGTTGTTTTTTGAAAACCACAAAAACAGTTAAAAGTTTTTCTTCCTTAACCCTTTGGACACAACCAGTATTCAGCCAATTTATTAGTTAGACTGCACAGGAAAGCTTAATTGCGCAGAACTCAATATTTTTGGCAACAATGAAGAAAGAAAATTGTTTTTAAACCCTGAAGACTTTGTCAATATTTTTTGAGCCTTTCACGATGAATGGAGAAAACAAGCAGTAATGTTTACTTGTAGTTTCAGGATATTATCTTTACATTCATTTTCAGATTTCAAATGAAGCAAGTCCGTTATGTTTTTCCTAAGAATCTCTATACGTCTGTGTCATTTTTATTATCGCGGTTTTTTAAAATTACAAGAGAGTTAGAAAGTTTTAAAAGTAACTTTTTATGGTTACCAATGTAAAGAAACAGTTTTCAGAAAATCACTGCTTTCTGAAGATAATTAAAAAAAAAAATAGTTTATTACTGACAATCTTTAACACATTTTTATATTTGTGCCCCAAAATTATCAATAATATGTTGTTTTAGTATACAGAAGAAAATGAAGTCATTAACCAAAGCCCTTCGTATACAGAAGTAATATGAGATAAATATTATAAATAAAAATTTACTTACAGTCAAAATTTTACTTACGTCAAGGGTATCTGTTAAACGTTGTCAAAGTTAGTTGAGTAATTAATACCACTTGCTTAATAATTAACTGACTATGAATATTGATAATGTCATTACAGGTTTATTTATTATTGAAGGCTATTATTAGCAGTTTGACCGAGAAATTTAACGGAATAGTATCCGGATTAGTCACAACGTCGCGGTAGGATAACCAGAGAGAGAGAGAGAGAGAGAGAAGAGAGAGAGAGAGTGAGAGAGAGAGAGAGAGAGAGAGAGTGAGATGAGGAGAGAGAGAGTAGGGAGAGAGAGAGAGAGAGAGAGAGAACAAAAAGAAAGATATTGCGTGAGTAGTCTTCTTCTTCTGCACTTCATGTATTAGGCATAGTAGGCGCAGATTGCCTGTTGTAGACGTGAGTATTTAGGAAATAATTTTAAAACGGCAATACAAATAGTCCTACACCTAACTACCCAACGTACCCAATAGTCAATAACACAACGGTTATTGACTTGTTGAATGCTTTCAAGAAATCAATTCGACGGATAAAGTATTATTGATAAGCCTGTTACATTGAAGTAGATACACACTCTCTCTCTCTCTCTCTCTCTTCTAACAGACACATTGGAAAGAGAGAGAGAGAGAGAGAGAGAGAGAGAGGAGAGAGAGAGAGAGAGAGAGAGAGAGAGAGAGAGAGAGAACAAAAAAAGAGAGATATTGCGTGAGTAGTCTTCTTCTTCTTCTGCATGACATGTATTAGGCATAGTAGGCACAAATTTCCTGTTGTGGACGTGACTATTTAGGAAATAATTTAAAAAAAGCAAACAAATGTACCTAACTACCTAACACAACGGTTATTGACTTGTTTCAAGAAATCAATTCGACGGATAAAGTATTATTGATAGCCTGTACATTGAAGTAGATACACACTCTTTCTCTCTCTCTCTCTCTCTCTCTCTCTCTCTATATATATATATATATATATAAATATATATTGTAATAAAACAAATTAAAGTGATGAATGTTTTTATAAGCTCCACGTTGGAAACGCCAATTTATAATAAACGTATTTAGTTAGTTTTATTTACAATAAATATAACATAATTTTTATTATTGATTGGTATTGATAAAAATTATGTCAATTTATAATAAAACGTATTTAGTTAGTTTTATTTACAAATAAATATAACAAAATTTTTATTATTGATTGGCGTTTCCAACGTGGAGCTTATAAAAACATTCATCACTTTAATTTGTTTTATTACAAATTGGCGCTCAACTTTAGGGCTTAAAATAGGAATTGATAGGCCATAAGATAAGGACAATTTGCGCAATTTCCTATTTTAGCTTGGCAGCTGTTAACCGGTCAGGAAAGTCATCAAATGCCGAAGAGATCAACATCGAAGAAAAGGGCGGCAGAACTCGAAAAGGAGATAGACATGGAGAACAAGGAGGCGACTCAGTGGAAGATATGGAGATGTTATTACCTCCGGCGAAACCTAACCATCCCATACAACAACAAGAGGTACAACCGGAAAAACAAAACAAACAGAGAAAGCAACTATGCAAGAAATGTTCAGGCTTATGATGGAAATGAGAGAGGATAACAAATCCATGAGTAAGGAAATAATGAAGAATTGAGTAACCAAATTGGAGAAACCAGGAAGGAAATTCGAGATACCAATAGAAAATTGATGAAACTAGTAAGAAGATGGAGGAGAATAGTAAGAAGATGGAAGAGAAGATGAGGAAAATAATAAGAAGATGGAAGAAAAATGGGGGAGAAGTTAGCGGAATTGAAGGAGGATAACCAACTATTAAGAGAAGAATTAAGGGAGGTTAACCAGGAAAATATGGACAGATTAGACGGAAAGATAGAATTATGAAAGGAAGAGTTGAGTCAGAAGATAATAGAGAACAATGAAACAATCAGCAAGAAGATAGAAGAGGAAATAACGGTAATAGAACAAAAAATTACAAAAGCTGATGAAAGATGTAGTCAGACTGAGCGAGAAGTACAGAGTCTTAAAGCAGAAGTACACACCGAAGTACAGAATCTTAAAGCAGAGGTAAATACCAAGGTTACAAATATAGAAGAAAAACAAAAAGAAGCACGTGAAAAATGGGAAAAAGTGAAGAACCGATTTACAGAAAAGTGTGACGGGATAGAAGCCGCTGTTACCAGTATAAATGGCCAGGTTCGCCAGAACCAAGCAGACATAGAACTTGTCTGAGTAGACCGACTAATATTACCCATTGTGTCACTACAGAAAACCGAGAAGGGTTAATTTCCGGTTATACCAAAGAAAACCCATGGAATTTATATCTCGAATAGAAGAGTATTTCGCGAAACAGGAGTAACCGCTGGAATACAAACAAGAAGTACTCGATGAGTCATTTAAAGAGATGACCGATAATTGGTGGATGGCTATCAGAGATGACATCACCGACTACCAAATGTTTAAGAGATTGTTTAAGGCCAAGTATTGGTCGGAATCTACGCAAACATAGCAAGAGACAATATATGCCATGGGAAATATAACCCATATTGGGGTAACACCTTGACCTCATATTTCCTGGGAAAGGTGTGCATAGCCAAACACCTAGAGCCTCAAATACCCGAGGAGTGTCTAGTCAGCAGACTGTCTTATCACTACGAGGAGGATATAGTTAGAGCACGTAGAGTAGTCAGATTAAGACCGTACAAGCTATGACGGAGTTACTCGAGATGTACGAGCATGAAGACTATTACCGACAGAGTAGAAGAAGAACGATAGACCAGAATTATGGAATAGTTGTAGCTATGTGAATAACAATCAAAATAACGTGATAACAATCATTTTAACCCTCGAACCGGAATAATAATAATATAATAATAATCGTAACAGTAATAATAATAATAATAATAATAATAATAATAATAATAGTAATAATAATAATAATAATAACAATAATAATAATAACCATATGCTGAAAATGATAACAGCCAATCAAATAGAAATACCTATTATAATAACAGTGAAAACAACAGAAATAGTCAGAGAAATTCAAACCAAAATAATAATTACCATTATCCAAATAACAGTAGAAACTACCAGCAAGGTGGTAATTATAATAATAGGACATACCGACCGAGAGTTAACTATATAAGAGCAGTAGGCAGTGGTCAACGGAGGTACCAAAACCAAAGGAGGAACAGTTTCCACGAATACAGAGTACAACAGGTAAACCACGAAGGGGATGATCGGGGGAATTATGTACACAGGCAAAGTTCCAGCCTGGAGGACCAAAATCGACAACGGAGGAATGAAGTGCAGTTTGATGATCGCGTGGAGCGACAGGAACCAGCCCAAGGTTTTCAGACCGACGTTGCAGTCGGCCCAATCAGCGATAACACTCCACCTTTAAACTAGAGGAGGCGGTGATAGACAATCACAACCCTTCACTGCTCCTATCTACTGGGTATGAACGAGAGTTTAATAAACAAAATGAAAACAAGAAAATTACAATTATTTACAATAATTACCTCAAAGATATTAGAACAGATTTGTTAAAAGAAAACGATATAAAGATTAATAATCAAAATAATGAAATAATATACGTAATGGCAGAAGTAGAAGGTATTTCAGCGCAAATCATGATAGACACCGGAGCAAATGTCTCGATAATTAGCAATAATGAGTTAGATCGTATACAAGAATGTCACCGAACATTACCGGTATTACCAATCAATAATGTTGTACGTATAGGCGCCACTGGTCGGCAAAATAAAACGATACGTAAACAAGTATCTTTAAATGTTACAAGTAAGGGGGTAAGTTTGGACATGGTGTTTCTCATTGCAGCCGGGTTACCATTTAATATCTTGATAGGGTGCGACCTGTTAAGAAGAAACTCTGCTGTTATTGATCTGTGCAGAGAGAAGGTGTCATTGTTTTCAGGAGATTCAACATGGGTAGCCAATTTAATAAGCAACGAAATAGTAAATTCCCAACCGGGTCACAACCGACAGATTGAATTAAATTATGTAGAGGATAGGTCATCATACAGTAACTTAGTATACCGGGAGACTGAAGATAAACTGTGGACGCAGAAAATACAGGAGATACGAGATTTCCAATGCGAAAAAACGACGGTAAAACTAACTAAAAGCAAATAAATCATTTGATAGGAATATACGAGAAATATCGTGCTGTATTTTCTGATGAGCCAGGGAAGGTAAAGAATTATCAGTGTAAGATCCGATTTAGGGAACCGGTGGAGTTCAACCGTAAATCCTACCCGATAGCGCAATCACTGAAGGAAGCGGTCCGAACTGAAATTAATAATATGATAAGCCGAGATATAATAGAAAGCAGTCAGTCACCATTCACCAGTCTGATTGTGGCTATTCAAAAGAAAAACGGTAGGTCCGACTCTGTCTAGACTCACGAGAAATTAACAAAATGATTGTAAATGATCGAACTTCGCCCGGAAAAATCGAAGAAATCCTAAAGAAATTTCATGGTACTAAATTTATTACAACATGGGACACCGTGTGCGGATATTGGCAAGTGGAGTTGCACCCACAAAGTCGTCAATACATGGCGTTTATCTTCGAAGGGCGCAATTACCAATTAAGAGGTTGCCCTTCGGTTTAGTAAATTCAGTAGCCTCTTTGTGGCCTGCATGGACCAAATACTCGGCCCAGAAGCACTCCAGTTTACAACGGTATACGTAGATGATTTGTTAATAACCTCAGCCAACTGGGAAGAACATTGCAACCGAGTGGAGCATGTATTGAAGAAACTCGCCGATAATAATATTACATTAAAATTAGAAAAATCCAAGCTTATAGCTAAGGAGGTTCAGTTTTTAGGATTCAATCTGAATAACCAAGGAATATCCCCATCCTCAGAAAAAGTATACGCTATACAGAAATTCCCTCAACCTAAAAATCGGAACAATTACAATCATTTTTGGGTATGTGTAATTATTACCGAAAATTTCAAAGTAATTATTCAGAGCTAACTGCCAAATTCCAATACCAGTTGTCTGCTAAAAATAAATGGAGATGGTGTAAAGAGCAAGACGAGACTTTACAGTCAATCAAAGATAAGTTTTTAGAAGTAGTAATACTCCATCACCCAAATTTTAACAAGCCCTTTTTCTTGAACTGCGATGCCAGTAATATTAGTCTGGGAACGACCTTATACCAAGAGGACGAAAATGGCAATCATCTCGTCATTAGTTTCGCTAGCAGGACACTGAACCAATGTGAGAAAAACTACAACGTCACAGAAAAGGAATTGCTCAGTGTAGTGTTTGCTTGCAGAAAATTCCGTACTTATATCTTGGTATATCCAGTGACCGTCCGTACCGACCATAAATCAATATCGTTCCTGAGAAGATGTAAGTTAAGTCACGGTAGACTGACCAGGTGGATACTTGCCTTGCAAGAATATAATCTACAGTGGGAATATATTCCAGGAAGCAAGAATGTGGTAGCCGACGTGTTGTCACGGGTGGATTTACAAAACCAAACATTTGAGGGTGAGAAGGAAAGTATACTGAAAATTTACAATATTATCAGAGATAGGTCCGATTTGGAAAAAATAGTACGGAACATCAGCACACACCAGCAGTCTGACCCAAAACTAAGCAGTATTCAAAGACGTCTAGCCGATCAAGATGACACCATAACAAAATTTTACTGTATCCATAATAATGTGTTGTTCATAAAACCGTCTCTTGATGAGGAAATATGGAAGATAATAATCCCTACTGATATTGAGAAGGAAATCATCATGGACTACCATATCCGATACGGCCACATGGGAGCCATGAAGGTAGTAAAGGCGTTGGAGCAAAATTGTCACATAAAGGACATCAATCGGAAAGTAAGGAGATATATCAAGAATTGTTTTATTTACCAGCTAGTAAAAACCAATAACGAAAAGAAGGAGGGTGTGATGATACCTATAACCTCACAGAAGAAATTGGAAAAGATTTTCTTAGATATATGCGGGCCATTTACCCGTAGTGGCGGACGCCATCGGTATAAATATATCATAATAATGATGGACCAATTTACTAAATTTATAAAATTATACCCTGTAAACCGAGAAAGCACGTTAGAGGTTTTGGGAGTAATTACAAATCAATATCTTCCTGAGATAGGAAAACCTATGTCAATAATTACCGACCATGGAACCCAATTTAAAGGTAAAAGATGGAGAGATACTTTATTAGCGCTAGGGATCAAAACCTATAAAACATCTTTTTACCACGCAAACAGTAATCCGGCGGAGAGAGTGTTGAGAGAGGTATGTAGGATACTTAGAACATACTGCCACCATCAACAGAAAAAATGGCAAGAATACCTATTAGCCACCGAAGAATTTCTCAATCTAGCACATCATCCAGCTATAGGGATTACACCGTATACGGCAATGCATAAGAAACTACCTCCCCGAGCGATACAAGAGATTATTGAATTTCCGACCCACAAGGAATATAAATTTCATCAGATAAGATTTTATAATAAAATAGCCGATGACCAGAAAAGGCGAAATAACAAATATAAAAAAGCAATTAAAAAGGTATTAAAATACCAAATTGGAGAAAAGGTGTTGCTTAAAAACCGGGAACTACCCAGTACTACGGAAGGGATTACTAAAAAACTATTACTGTTGTATACTGGACCATATATGATTACTAAGGATAATAAAAATAACACGTACGAGTTTAAGGATATTAATTCACAAAAGATAAAAGGCACATATAATACAGAAGGACTTTGTTTTGGATCAATTAATAAAGAGAAGGAATGAAATAAGATATCAAAGGCTTAAAAAATAATAAGTACAACATAGGTAAAGAAATTGAATGAAATAATTTTACAAAAGAAAATTTTTTTTATCACAACTCTGAAGGCTAAACAGTGACTACTCAAAACAACTATATAAATGAAATACTTATCGAAACAAAAATGTTACAGAACTTTTAAGTAAAAAGTAAATAAGAATCCAGATAGTTTATATATTTTCAATGTTATAAGTTGATGAAACCCCAAAATGAAAATAAGATCATAGAAGAATAAATAGGAGAACCAATTAACCAAAACAGATAAGGAAAAGGTATTAAAACCAGACATTATGCCATATACCTAGTGATAAATAATATAGAACGAGCTTTAAAATGTGAAGATAACCATATGGGTAGAAATATTAAATAATCTGAATAATTATTAAGTGATGATTCTAAGTATATTTTTTGTTAGTCAAAATGGACTACTTTTTATAATTTATATTTTAATAACTGGATGTAGATAATTCCACCAGTTTTTTATGATTGAGCAGAGATGATAATTCCTCTGAGCTCAAATGGGTGAAGTATGATCAGCAGAGAATGTAGCCGAAATGTGCCACTCTGAACTATTCCAGCTCACGTGTTGGGGAATGTTAGGGAGTAAATATATAAATGAAGAAACACTAAATAAGAAGGGAAAAATATAGATGTATTAAATAATAAAAGGATAAATCAGATTCAAGCCAAGAATATAACAAAGACGAATGTCAGAAGCAATTAGTTCACCCACACTAAAAGTATGAGCTGAACTAATCACTTTTACAGGGGGGCATTTGTAGCACAACGAAGTTTTTACCTTATTCTACAAATTAAGATCATATAGGAACAGATGGGAAGAAGTCATCTGGAAGTAGTAATATCAACTTAAATAAAAGTAACAGAAAAAAGTAATTACAATCATAAATAAAAGAATTTAACAGAACTAGGAAAATCGATTCAAAGAAATTACATATAGTCAATTTATAGCCAAAAAGTGTTCAAAAACAAATAAAATGAGTATCATCTCAGTAAAATATTTAGTAGACCCAGTAAGATACGGAGTAGTAAGGAATAACAGCCCAGAACAAATAAATTAAAAGGACAATTCTCAAAATACGGAGTAGTAAGGAGTAACAGCCCAGAACAAATAAATTAAAATGACAATTCTCAAGATACGGAGTAGTAAGGAGTAACAGCCCAGAACAAATAAGTTAAAAGGAAATAATATCAAGATACCCAAAAACCTATTTAAAAGACAGAAACCTCTATAGCAGCAAATCACATAATTAAAAAGGAATTAAACAATATTAGCTATATCAACTTAGATAAAACAACTAGCCAAAAAAGAGAATCCAATACAAATAACTAGAGATGATGTAAAATTCGTTATGATTAAAATAAGTGTGTAATTGAGGGGAACACCCCAAACCAGTTAAAAAAAAAAAGGACAACAAAAGACAATCATTAATATAAAGTTTTAATGTGTTTATTTATATAATTATTATGTGTTATTATTTTTGTGTATACCATACAGAATATGTTGCTAGTAGGAAATACTAGATGTTAGTATGTAATAGTTTATTGTATTTGAATCATGTTAATTAATGTTGTAATTTTGTGAAGTAAGGAAAGGCAAAATAATAATTCAAACGACCCATAAATAGTGAATCAGAAAATATAAAACTAATAAGGTGAATTAATAATAACATTGCTAGGAAAATTGAAAATTGATCACCAAGACAAATTCAACTTTGACCATATAAATCAATTCAGAGAATATAAATTAATAGAACCTAGACCAAATGGATGTAAATTATCCCATTCAGAATACAAATACTTTATCATAATGATAACAACAACCTATAATAGTGATTAAAGGAATCAGCATGTAAAATTGACTTAAATGGTGATTGTACCAGATAAAGCCATAATCAGTAAAGTACACTAGTAAAATACAAATAAATTGTTAAATGTTTAGAATAATAGCCAGGTATAAAAAGTAATTTACAAATATTTAATTAGTAATCGAATGAGAGGTAAATTGTGACATAAAATATATTGTACACCATTTAATAGGTATTTATGTGAATCAAAATAAGGCCTAGAGATAAATTTCAAAGAATGTAATTCAGAAGCTTAATTCAAACCAAAATAGGTCAAATTTAGTATTAACTTGTATAAAATAAAAGCAGGAATATTGTTATATAATTAGAATTACATAAAAATACTAAACAAATAATTTATAGCCAATTAAACATAAAAAATGTCATATTTTTTTATATGTAAGATTGAATTTAGACACGAACAGCTGATGGGGAACAATGAGAAATGAGACCAAAATCTTATAGAATTTTCTATATGAAAGAACAAATATAGTTAGTTGATTGTTAAAAGCCAAACAGAACGGACGTGTCGGAATACATTTTCAGAGAAATATGAACGGAAGTTTTAACTAACACAAACCAAGTTATAATATGAATTTATAAAAAGATAAAGAGACTATAAATTAAAGTAACTAGTACTGTAATAACGTTAATTGAAATCTTAAACTAAATTAAACACTACTAAATTGAGCTGTCACTACGTATGGACACGACGGAAGAATATATTTAACCTAATACCACGAGCATCTGATTGAAGGAACCATTTGACACAGCACACCTATTACCGAACAAAAACTAAGTGGAGGAATAAACTACACACTACAACTGGGGGATATTCCAATAACAACATCACTGAAGAGGAATTAACCAACGGAGACGTTTATTTGAAGGAAAATCTCGTAGCTGAATTCACATCGCAGACCAACCCATGCAGACGGCCATCTTGTAATTCGCACAGGCTGACGGGAGAGGAACGAGTGACGTCGGAACAAGCCGTTGTATCGTAATATTTGAATTTTTCTATACACTATACTTTATTATTTTGTCTGTTTAATGAATAAGTTTTTATAATTTGTAAATATTGAATTCTCTTGCATTTGCTGACTATTTCTACAGTTAAAAGAACCTTTATAATATAATAATTTAATTTGAATATTTTTATATATATAATAATCGACTTGGAACCTAGTCTCGACTCAGACTCGAGCCAGTCGCGGCAATTCAAATAATTACTTTGGACATAATAAATCTAATTATTGTTTTAACATTGTTTTATTGATTATTTAAGTCATAAAATTAAATTACATTAATTATTAAAAGCCAAACGGGAACTCCTGAAGGAAACGAACGAGCAGAAGAAGTACAGATACTGCTACAGAAGAAGTGGCCGCTACATGCAATCGATTTGGCCACGATAATCTATTTAACGTGAAGAAACAAATAATTCTTCATCAGAGCATACACAGTTATTAATCAGTATTTTTTATTAATTGAACATTGACAATAAAACAATTAAAACAATTAAACCAATTAAAAAATTACATTAAATAAATATATAAAAAATAAAATCAATAATAAAAATTTTGTTATATTTATTTGTAAATAAAACTAACTAAATACGTTTTATTACAAATTGGCGCTCACAACAGTGGGGCATAACATAAACTCGAGCAAGTTTCGTTTTATTACAAATTGGCGTTTCCAACGTGGAGCTTATAAAAACGTTCATCACTTTAATTTGTTTTATTACAATATATATATATATATATAACAGACAGATTGGAAAGAGAGAGAGAGAGAGAGAGAGAGAGAGAGAGAGAGAGAGAGAGAGAGAGAGAGAGAGAGAGAGAGAGTGATAAACAAGAAGAGAGATATTGCGTGAGTAGTCTTCTTCTTCTTCTTCTGCACGTCATGTATTAGGCATAGTAGGCACAGATTGCCTGTTATGGACGTGAGTATTTAGGAAATAATTTAAAAACAGCAAACAAATATACCTAACTACCTAACACAACGGTTATTGACTCGTTGAATGCTTTCAAGAAATCAATTCGACGGATAAAGTATTATCGATAGTCCTGTACATTGAAGTAGATACTCTCTCTCTCTCTCTCTCTCTCTCTCTCTCTCTCTCTCTCTCTCTCTCTCTCTCTCTCTCTCTCTCTCTCTCTTTCCAATGTGTCTGTTATATATATATATAGAGAGAGAGAGAGACAGAGAGAGAGAATAAGAAGAGAGTAACGTAGTTGAAGGGAAACCCAAAACGTGTGTCAATTTGCAGCGCTTTAGTTTAGCCCAGAGGGTTGTTCCTGGAGTGTGAGAGTCTTAACAGATTCTGTGTTCTGAGAACATGAAGTCTTTAACAACTAACGACGCATGCATTGCCATGTATGTGGGACGCTCATTCACAGAGACTGATGGTATTTTGTTTTCGGTCTGTTATTAAATTAGTTAACCCAAGTTTAAACCTATTGTTTGAACAATCTGAGTTTGTACAAGTCTTCCAAGTTTGTGAAGAGTTTTTCCGCAGTTAATTCACAAAAAACTGAAGAAATTATGTTTACCATTGAGATTACGTGGGAAAAGTTATGTCTGTCACTTATCGTAATTAATACAACTAATACTAAAAGGTTCATCTAAACAAAATAAGACAATAACACTGAAACTAATATCTTAATTCTAAGTCTACATAAGGATTTTGTCTGCCAAATATTTCATTACCATGTTTAAATTACTTAAAAATCATATTATCTAATGTAACTACTTCACATAAAAACCGGAAGCTTTCTTGAAAAATTCATTTGAAACCCACGAGTACACTCCCCCCCCCACACACACACACACCACATTTAGTAGCACTCAAAAAAATGTTGTAATATTTTGTTTTTAGGTGTCAAATATTTGAAACATGCTATAGTGATGACGATATATAAGTTACCATTATTGTGTCTACGGTGTCATGCCTGTCTTTCACCTTTATACCTGTCTTACCGGTAATTTGCCTTTATAAACACCTGTGACATCCCAACGTTGTTATTCTCAACTGCCGAACTTCTACTTTTCGGATTGAGTGAGGCCATTTTCCTAGATGCTGTTTGGAATCTCGATGTATAAGGTTCTAGGTTCTTTGGGCCGCTACAGCCCAGTAGTAATTGAGCTAAGGGAGAAGTATGCCAGAGGTAAGGAAGACGAGGCCACTGAGGGCGAAGTACATAAGATGATGTTGTTTATGTATTTGCTGGAAGGATTAGGTGACTTGGCTAGTTGGGCGAGGTCGTTGTTAGAGTGTAACTGCAAGAGGATGAATGTACAGGGGTTGGTGTAGACGATATTTATCACCGAGGCGTGACGTCAGATGGAGGGGGGCATTGATAAGGTTAAATAAGAATAATACTAAGTTGATTAGTAAAAATTAAACAGAGGGATATTATAGGGAGTACGTAGTATTGCAAGTAACACCTAACACCTGTATTATGTGTCTAAGGAGAGAGCTGCTAACTTAACCCCTGACTATTGGTGGAATAGGTAGAGTTTGGAATCATGAGTTATACAGAAAACCTCTTTGTTGATAGGAACTCAACACGTGGAGAGAGGGTCGAACTTTGGAGAGGTCACCGCCTTGATTAAAAAATGGTCAAGGCATCGAAAGCTCTAAGAGTTCAGCAGTGACAACACTGAAATTGCTAACAAATTGTTAGTGACTGTTCTATACATATTTATGCCTCCAAAATGGTTTTGCATTAAAGCTGGAAATGCACTGTGTGTCCAAGCTCTGCAACGGCTGCAGAAACGATAATACACGTAAACGTTATGTACTGTCAAATAGAGGAATTCGGTCAACGTATGTATACACTTCTCTAAGAATACAGAAAACAGTTTACTTTTTATTCAGTTTATTCTTTTATCGCTACAATCAGTGACATTGTTTACTGGGTAAACACGGAGGCAAACGATTTGGTTATGTTATTCAATTACTTTGAGTGGTTTGAAGGAAGCGGGAAGGGAGAAATAATGGTGAATTAGTGTTCATTGTTAGGTAACTCCTTCGCCCAAAATAACTTCGGATATATATATCGGAAAACAATATTTATAACTTATCCCGCGAAGGTTTCCGCAGATGGTGAACTGTAAAGTCTCCCAGAATTATTTACTCTCGTACGGTGTTCAAGCCGACAACACTTTTTTTTATCTATTTAAACTGCTCTGATGTATCTGTGTTCGGGTATGGTCTAGTTGAACTCTACTTCCAACTAATACTAGTTGTTTTGATTAGCTTAACCTGTTGGTTCATGTAACATGATTTTTAGTTAGAATTGCATTGTTAACGACCATTTATGTAGTTCAGTTTCCATTGTGTATCATTTGTGTCGTACAATAAATCACGGTTGTAGAAATCACATTTCGGAAATGATTAGTAATTCAATTGTTATTATTAGTATGTGACCGATGCAATTTACCGAGACTACAATGACTATGTAGGATAGTAGGCCTATATGCAACAATAGATGACAATAGTATTGGTATTAAATTCCAAACGTATTGGTTCGTGTAAGTGCCCCGGAAGCGTCATGTCGCCTACTCAATTAAATTTTAACTCGTCTAAATGTAGGATAAATGTTTCAAACGCATAGAAGTAAGATAGGCCTATATGCGTTTAGATTATTTATTCGTTGAGTAGGATAAAATCACTCAGCCTCAGCCTACTTTTGCGCTCTGTAACCGGAGTACATAATATTCACAAAAAGAGTAACATTTAAAATCATTAAATTTACTAAAACGTAGTAAAAATCAAGTAGGCCTAATCATTCACCATCGTCTTACCTCAAGGTTAAAAAATTTTTTGTTCATTTCGCACATACGCACAGCAGTCTGGATTTAGAGTTAGTGGGCCCCTAGGCTGACCATGTGGTGCGGGCCCCCCAACTACCCGGGGAGTCTGAGGGGGTATGGAATAACTCCCAGTAAAACGGGGGGGGGGGTCCAAATCCCTCGCCCGGAAAATTTTGAAACATACATCTTCCAAAACCTCAAATACAATCATTTACAAATTAAATTGGATACACTGTTTTTTATAAATTTTCAATACTATGTTAAACAATTTAACGTTTTCAAGACATCTCAGTGTACAGTGGCATTCTGGAATCTACAAAAATAATACTAAAAGATTTCACTCGTTTTTTTTTATTACACTTAAAAGCCCTAAACAGAATACAAATGTAGGAAAATAAAAACAACTGATTTCTAAAGGAATGTAAAACAATGTCATTGTAATTATCACAAATTAAGCACATTTTTAAAAACCGTAAAAGTATTAGGGTATATTTACAATGTAAAATATGTAAGTAAATCCTGATTTTCCTGCATCATAAAAAGATTGTAGTATACTACTTTCATTACCTTAGGTGTGATTTATTGGCATTCGGCTATACTTAATATTAACAAATTTACTTATGACATCTTCATAAGATAACTGTTTAGGCTCATATCACTCTCTAGGCTCTTAAGAGATGAACATTTCAGCCTATCTTCTGACATGGTTGTTCGGAGTCTATTTTTAATAAGTTTCAACTTCGAAAATGATCGAAGTCAACTCTATCCTATATATGGCTCATAATACCACCTTTTCCTTTAATAACTTCTACTGTTCTCTAAAACACGAACCAAATAATTTTTATGCAAGTTGACTGTTCTTTTCTTTCTTTTTGTTTGTGGTGCGGGCCCCTAGGCTGCAGCCTATGCTTAAATCCGGCACTGTCTTGTACAGTGTTTCATAGTGTGAAAATCGGTTGCAATAAGGCTGGAGAGAACATTAGAAACGTGCTAATGTTGTTGTGACATGACGTTATGTGACAGAGAGAGGCAGACAGCAAAATGTTATCGCGTTGTCTTCCCACTCTTCTTTCTAGGCATCTTATGCTATAGGCTACTTTTATGTAGCCACCGCTGCACACTACACCGCATACGAACGGTTGTCAGGTTTATATTGAAACTAAAGCCCACATTACCTTAGACAGATTGCAGTATTACCCCAACAGTACGTAGACAGGGTTCTACTAACTCGATCTTGAGTTCACTTTTAGTGTACACCGCATTATGCTGACGTGGTTCCGTACAAGCTTACGGACAAGTAGTCTTCCGAGATAGAACATTTTGTTAAAAAAAATAGCGTCAAAGGGAAGTACTACATTTCTGAGTTCAACAGCTACCATTATATTTTTCATATTTTTAATAATAGTTTTAATAACACTTTTTTCGGTTGACATCTATTTAATATTGATATTCTGTCGTGGTAAAACAATGAAGTTTAGCGTTGAAGATGCCGAATCATTCAATGAGCGAAACGTTTGGTTTTACTGATAATATCAGTAAAACTGAGTCGTAAAGCGGCAGAAGGTATTATTGGTATGTATTCTGTTCAAGACAGAGTGTGGGTTTATGTTATCAGTCTGTGTTAAATCTTCTACAGTTAATCGTAAGATAAAAAAACTCTCTAAGCTTTTGAAAATTTTAATGATTTCTATCATAACACAAAAACGTAACAACAAAAAACAATAAGTTAATGTAAAATGTATTAAAGTGAATACACATAAATGAAATTGAGTAGTGAACGTAAAGTTGTTGTAAAAGGTAGAACATATAATTAATTGCCAGTAAGGTTACGTAATATATAGATGTACAGTAAAGTTTTGTCCAAGACTGACATACATTCATGTCAGTACAAAGCAATATGGGCAATTTATAAATTGTTTTTTATCGTCTTTACGATTTGCATAATTTAAATTATAAATGACGACGTATAAATGACGAGTGAAAATCACTAAAACTATTTTATGGTTTTATTTTGTACTATAATTATAAATGAGGAAAGAATGAATCTTCCGTCTTAATATTTTAATACCGTAATTAGTAAATAGATTCCTCACTTGTATTTTAACATTGAAAATGTTTATAAGGACGTGTCGCACATTTGAAAACTACCGCTGGTGCTTGATCGAAAATGGGAACCGGTGAGTTTCCATAGAAACTACTTCTTTGTTGTCAATAACGTACTACACATATAAAACTTCGCTTATGAATGCGACTACATTTAACTTATAATCTATACATTGGTAAATGAAGAATGAATTCATTGATTGGTGAATGAACATAAATATATATATTTTTTAGATTTATTGAAGCATTTTCAATGCCCTTCTGTGTGCATTGCATTTGTGCAATGCCTGTACATTTTTACGTATTAAATACTATTCGGGCTTACGAAAATCCTTATTGTTATTATTAGGCTATTATTATTATTATTATTATTATTATTATGTAATGTTACTCCTTCTTTCATCTGTGTTCAGAGTACTGAAACAGAATAATGACACATTTATACCAATTGTCGTGTGCAAAGGCAAGGGGAGGTTTACAATAATTTGAATAATTCTACCCCCTTTGAGCAACGCCTACTGTTCTGCGTTGGTCATTTTACTTCAAGAAATACTTGTTACGTTACGTTCGAATGACCAACTTTTTCTGTAGTTCAATTTGTTTTATTAACCTGTCATTGACTGTACTCTGTTTAAGGCTTTAGACTTTCCTTATCAATGTACATAGTGTGTACCACGAATGTATATATTTGCAAAAGTTTAACATGTTTGTATTAAACACGTGATATAATTGCACATAATGTGCACTTAGTTCAGATTACGTGCAATTAGTTTAGAATAATGGTTAGATAATAGAGAATTCGGTACTTCTACGACTGCTGATATTCTTTGGTAAAGCAGATTGTGCGTGTGAACAGATAGAGAAAGTGAAAGAGGTAGACAGATGGATAGACAATTAGATAGATAATTTATATATATAGGTAAACAGAGAGATAAGTAGGTAGATAAGTTGATAATAGATAGATAGACGGATAGAGAGATGATCTAGATAGAAGGGAGAAAAATAGAGGGAGAGAGAGACAGATAGACAGACAGGAGGAAATAAATATTACGAGAAATTCAATGGTTAAAAGTAGTTAACCATACAAATAATTGGAAATAGTATTTGTTAAGTTACGCAGACTTTCACGTAGGAAGAATCTTGCTAACGTGTTTGGTAAAGAGTGCTTTCGGCTACGATAGAAATCGATCAAACGAATTCAGGAAGAATTAAAGAATTTTTAAACTTTTTTTTAGAAAAGAGACAATCAGACATAATAGCAAATACTTGAGTTTTACAAAGGGTATTCATTTTTACTAAGACTATTAAATTAAGCTTTTAGTTTATGAACTGCTAATGACCTACAAACAATATTGTATATTAATTATTTCTATTATTTTGTTTACTTACTTTATAAATAAAATAAGTTTCCGTATTTTCGGTATTCTTTTTTATCATTATGTACACACACACACACACACACACACACACACACACACACACACACACACACACACACACACACACACACACACACACACACACACACACACACACACACACACACACACACACACACACACACACACACACACACACACACACACACACACACACACACACACACACACACACACACACACACACACACACACACACACACACACACACACACACACACACACACACACACACACACACACACACACACACACACACACAGACGTGAGCGCATACTAACAAAAAATGATGTACCGTTAGACTACAAAAATCAAATATAGACTAAAAATGTAAATAAAGTAGCTCTAAAAACTGAGAAAGGTGAAGGTGTGGGACCAAAGAAGATCAAAAGTTACTGAAACGAGAAAAGATAAAACGTATGATGCTATGACAATAGGCCTATAAAGAAAAGGGGAAACTATTGTAGAGCTAAGGGATGTTTGACGTAAGTGATCGTCGATTGTGGTTTTTGGTCTATCCACGCTTTGTTTTCCGATTGGCGAGAGATAATAATAGAGAACTTAATAGCAAAGTAAATACAATCTTTAACTCTTCTACAACGTAATTATCATGCCACTGCCCGTATTTCCTTTTAAAACAGTGGTTTTATTTTAGTTAATTTTAACCCGTGATATAATTGGCACAAGATTTCTAGTTAATGAATCAGCTCTTGCTCGAGAATGTGTATTGTAATCTGTTGGTTGGCATAGGCAACGCAATTGTGCACATATCTAAGTTCTCAATACAGATTGAAATCCTTACCTCAGCTCGTGTAAACTATAAGATTTATAATTTTAAGAAAATAAATTGATTTTATCAAAAGAAAGGTACTTAATTTTTCTGAATTTGTGAAAGAACAATTTTCTTTTAGACAGAGAAGCTATTTATTTTATGTGATGTGTTTTAAATTGAATAATGCATTTATTATTCATAACTGTTTAGAGGAAATTACAATTCTGACGTGTCTGTCAATTGGTTACCTACCAATTCGGTTTCGATATTTTTTCACATCTAGCCAAGTCGTCGTGAAGCGGGCTTTTATTAAATCAGGAGAACACTTTGTATAACAAATGTTAATTTGGTGGATAAAACAAATTGATAAGTATAGTTTAAAACGTATTTAAAAACACGAATAAAATGTAGCCCACAAATTTAATTGTAAATTGTTAGCTGATTGTACAATTGTTGCTATTTAATGTTTACAATTTAATGTTTATTGCTAAAATAATGTTTACAATAATATTGAAGGGTTTGTATTTTACAATAGACCACTTGTGTCTGTACTACGCAAGGATCAGAACATCAACATTTCGATTCTCATCGCAGATTTCTCAAATCGATCGGCTTACAAGGTAATAACAAACTACCACGTGTAGTTCTTAAGAAAACCTTAGATAAGTTCCCGGTTAACAATCGCTGTTGAAATGAGACTTTCGTATGCCGAATCTCTTCATTTTACAAAATAGTTACACAAAGTCACTAATCAATTAGCATTAAAAAAAGAAAAGCGTTATCATCGCTTTTGTAGAGTAATCCAGTTTTAGCATGTGGGTGTATTTCGCGGATCCACATTGTACCCATAATTTCTGTGAGACCATTTTCAGTATATTATAATAATCTTGCTAATAATGGTAAAAAGGGCCTTTTCGTTTCCACTAGACACACGCCATACCATCTTTGCCTTTACTGTCATTTTCGGCCTTCATTCACCTTTTACGTGTTCATGTACCTTTTACGTGTGTATTCACCTATTCCGATTCCCAAATTCTAGATCGCAAAGAATGTTTAACATCCAATAATCTATGGATGTGAAAGCCAGAATACTGCTATTTGAATGCTAATTTGAAAGACTTCAGAAAACAGAACTACACTAACAGATTTTCGAGACTGAATGGAGATGTGTAACATAGTTAAGTAGTGAGAGGAAACAACGTTTTACAAATCAGTTTCGGGACTGTTTTTTGATCAAAAAGAAGGTTGGCTGCAAGGCATAGTATCTGTGGGTGGCAAGATGAGAGCGTCCTGAAACATACTGGCCTACCAAATTTAGTCGGAAAGTGGAAAATAGGAAAGAAAATGGATTATCAGGCACCTACTGAAGATATGAAATCTGATGAAAATCGACAGTAAACTGGTGAGCATTGTTTGCTTTATTACAGATGCTAACAAGCGACAGTGTAATTACCAACTACATATGTCTAAAACTACTTTATTAAATGAAAGAAATGTACATCGAAAATAAAATAAAGTTCAACTTATAGAACACATGGGGATGCACTCGCTCTTCCTAATGGTAGTGTTATATGCGTGTGTGTGCGCGCGTTTGTGAATGGACATATTAAACTATATACAATGATATAAATAATTATGTACGTTATGAAAATAATTAACATAGCTCTAGTAACGTCATATGTAACAATTATGATGATAAGAATGATATGTTACAGTAATATTAAAAACAAAAGTGACCAGGTGAGCACGTACATTTTTGTAATCACCGAGGTTAGCTCCACTGCTCACCAGCGGCGATAACGTCTCGCACCATCGGTCATCCTTTGTTTAAGGAGACATTTTACAATCTACACGTTCACTTCATACTGAACTGAGCGTGTTAATGTACTGGGCGTGCAGTCAGTTGTAGTAATCGTGTATAATGTTTCTGGACACAAGTAACATTTACTTGATTTTCTGTAATGTTTTGTTTGGCCATACTGCAGTAACGGACGCGCAAACGGCTCTTTATAAACGTGTTCCTTTAACGTTTAAACGCTTCTTATAAATTTACTCTCAGTAGCAGTATTTTAAGTTTATTTCGATAAAATATAATAGTCTCTGTTAGTCAATGTCTACCTGTCTAAGCGCTCTCTATGTTTTCCCTCTCTCACTTACAGTTATTTCTGTATTGTCATACCGAAAACGTCTGATGGTATTGTATACGATTATATTCATGTATACGATTATACGATTGTATGCGACATATACGGTATATGATTCACTGTTTACCTTTCTTAGGTTTTGCAAAGGAAATGTTTTCTTGTTATGTGAGACCAAGTAGACTTTTTGTTACGTATTACAATATTATCTCTCCTGGGTTTTTTATTTCGTTACATGACTTTGTTATCAACTATAGTTTTAGCGTTCTGATACAGTGCTATGAATCAAAAGCCCTTTTTTCTTTTATTCTTCTTCGCAATCGTCTAAATTACACTAAATTGAAGTAATGTTAACAACCGTTTCCGCAGTTTTGTAGCTTTTTGAGTTACGTTCAATTTTTAGCGGAAACACACGACTACTATTTGAAGATTACGTTGTTAAATTGTAACATAAATTTCCGAAGTTTTCCTACGGTTCTATTTACATTACGATTATCGTAAAGTATTTATATAATTTCTCCTGGAAGTAACTGCTTTGCTTTGTATAACGTGCGTTTTGCAGCATTGTATCAGATTGATAAAAAGTGTCAACAAATAATCGATTTGTATGTCAGTCTCAATTATTTCTACTGTTGTAGGGCTAACGGTCGTTTATATAATCAGTTGTATCGATGGTTATGTTGAAAACTTGGTAGTTTTTACTTATTAGAATTAATACATATTAATACTACTAAAAAATATGTAATAAATCATATTGTTTTGTTTTATTCAGTTATTTAACTTATTATTTAATCAGTGTGTTCAAGTTAATGTGCTTACGCATATTAAAATATTTTCAGAAATTATCATTTCGTATCTTTTGTATATTGTCAGTAAATTTAACGTTTGCTCTTTGATGAGTGGGTGGCTGAATTAAGTTTATACATGTACATCTTTACTGAATGAATCTATCATATAGTTTTTCATGATCTGTATACTTCGCTTTAAATATTTCACTTTTATGGTAAAAGTTGAGTGTAGTGTTAGTTAGGTATTACGTACTTTAGGAACTGTGTTATTTTAAATTTACATATTTAATATACTTTGTTCATTTTTGTAATTACAATTAGTAAAACAGAAATTAAACTATTCCGTTTTTTGGTTGCGTCATCAGCAGAAAGGAGGAAGCTGTCTTTACAACTTGATTCATTCATACCATTGTAAAACATCTCGTTCTCGGCAACAACAGCTTTCCACTGTTCCCTGTCTTGTGGCCGTTGTCTCTACCCACCAGGTTGCTCAGCAAAACCTTTTCCCTACTTTATTCGCCTTACAACTTATTTACTTGAAAACTGCGGTAAACAGATTATACGCGTATAACATGTTCCAAACCATTTACTTGGTATCTGACCAAATCGCGCTGGGTGATGATGGTAACAAACGTATTGGAAAAACAAGGTATCTTAAACTTATTTGTTATTACAGACATTCGGATTGGGTGTTACTTACTATAATTTCTGCTATATTTATTCTCAAATATTAGTACTGTAAAAAGTAATTTTAAAGTAGCCCAGATTAAGCTTGTCATTACGAGTGCATAGAACTTTTGTAAAACGTTAAATACCTACTTTTTGGTAGACACTGTAACGTATAACAAACTGAATGTTGTTAAATGTGACATTTACTAGCCGCGGTGGGTAAACTTAGGGGGTTGTCTAGAGGTAAAGTTGTAAAAGTAAACTATCCAAATCGTGTTATTGTTCCGTAACACGATTGTAACAGTAGTTAAACAAAGGTTCTGTAATATAAAAATGTTTTCCCAATTGGTAAGGATTCACAGCTTGTTAGTAACGATTCAGTAGAGTGGTACAATAGCGACAAACGACAGAGCGACAGAAACTTTGTTAGAAATTTTTTTAAGTTTTTTCTAATTACATTAATTAAGTCAGTCCTGTTGTTCCAGAACATATTTACATATTGCTACGGAAAAACGAAAAAACGAAACAGTAAGTAACCAACTTGCTAATAGTAAAAAAATAACTCTTATTTGATATAGCTTTAGCTACTGTTAGTCACCGCATTATCTCAACATTATCATTATCTCACTGCAGTTATCTCAACATGTTGGAGAGAAATGAACATGTTAATTAATTATCATTACGTGTACAAGGAAAGCCGGCTAATAATTACTTCTGTTTTCTGATTACGGAATTTACAACGAAAATTTTAATGTAAATTCCATTTATATAAATTTTACTTTCCGTATTTAGCTATTACAGTAGCTTCTGTTTTAATTTATTTTTGATGTGTGTGTGTTTGGGTGTGTGTACTTGTATGTAATCAAGTTATTAAAGTCTACAGAGTCTATTTAGTTAGCGTACTCGTACTCATTCAAACTTGGAAGTGGTCGAAATATAGCGTAGCAAGAACCTTTGTAATGTATTCCGCATACGATTGTTAAGTGGTGACCGCGCATAGTAAATAATTACTTGTTCATATATGAAGCAGTGGACTTTTGTAGTTACAGAGAAATGCATTTATTAAATGTAATTGTGTCTTCTCACTCGGTGTAGTCCATTGTACTTGTTCAACACTATACTTGTTCAAATAAGTAGCAGAGCTTTCCTAGTTCCAGTGCAAGTATAATGACTTTTACACTTGTATTGTTCTGTTTGAAATCAGGAGTTGAACAATCTTTATATCAATTGTCAACTGTTATCTTAAGAACTGAAATCATGCAGAAAAACTATTATAAAAGTGATAATATCTATATTGGTATTTTGGTGTTTAAGCGTAGCTGGTCCTTTTGCAAAGTCAATTGGTCTATCCATAAATACAAAACCTGGATGGATGACCGCGTTTGGCAAGGTGGTTCGTACGTATGTAGTCGATTGACTAGATACAGAAAAAAAGATTCGATATGACTTACTGTATGAAAAAGGACACTTGTAATTAAACAACACCATATTAGTCTCTAGTATAATCGTATGTACAAATATTTCGACGAGGAGAAAACAGTCTCGGACTCAACGATATTTCCACCCACTTTATGAGGTTTGCTGTTAAGCCGAGAAACTTAGATGTTGGTAGCAACCTCTGAGATGGAATAAATCAATCAACTGAGAAGAGTGTGTGAATGGCCTGGAGGCCTGAAGCAAGGACGCTTGTACCACGGTAGTGTGGTAGTGAGAGTCAACTTGCAGCACACACAGTCTGTGGGCATGGGGAGTAAGACCTTCTGTAACAGGCATTGGAGCTTTGTAATGTATGTCTACTAATAATACATTACTAATATATATCACTAAATATGTGTCATGGGGAAACAAATTTAGTGCTTAATGTCATAAAAAAACCTACTCAAAAAATACAATATCGCTATTTTATTCAGAACAAAACCTCGAACCCCCCCCCCCCCAGAAACTAGTGATAGGTTATCCGGCAATATGTAAAATTATCTATGTTAAACTCTATATCTGCCAGACAAGGAAACTCTTTTGGAGACTAAATTCTTTGAACACTTGCCTGAAAAGAGTGTAACTACTAGTAGGCCTACTGCTTCTTATGTGCAACAACTTATCCGTTATAACTACAATTACCAGTTTAGGATAATTTGAAACCCTTTTACTATTGCAAGAAAGGCCGATTAATGAACGTGTTCGAAGAATAGAAATTCTTAATACATATGTGTGATGTTTGTACAGTCGAAGCTTGTTTTGCTCCATTTGTAACCGATCATGGGAATCATTTTGTTGTAGCTTTCTGTTCGCTCTGCTACTTTACGTCAACATTCCACGAACTTCTTGGTCGTCACTTCTTCCGCTATCCATTACCAAACGAAATTTTAAAAGCCACCGTTCTGTATAAATATTGTTTCGCGTTTATGTCAGCTTTATTTGTGTGATGTTCCATGTATTAATACGCTGTTCAATACTAACAAATGATTACTTCCACAACCATACCATCTAGGCATTGTAAAGTACGTTTTATTTCATGTTTCGTTTGTATTTTATTTGTGTTCTGTTTTGTATTTTAATTATTTTAACTGCGTTTTAACTTAAAAACGTGACTGTAGTCCGAAAAACTTCGTTACTGCAAAAAAGTTGCAAGAAGAATCTATTATTACTTAAAGACTATATATATAATATACAGATTATCTGTATCTTGTTGGCCGTACACATGAATACTTGATGGGAGTTTATTGTATTACAACTGTCCTACTAAACTTGATTTTACCAACTAGAAATGCAGAGTCTTGTTAAAGGATTTACGCTAAGTGTTGTGATGAATGTCATTACATAATAAAAGTAAAACTGAATATTGATCAAATAAATTGATCTATTAATGTTATTTCAAAATATTACAAATCGATTATTACAAAATGTAGTCTCAATGCTCACTAATATTTTAATATAATTTTTTCAGTATACAGTAATATGTATTTGGCGTGAACCATAAACCATTAATTACAGTAATCCACGACCAAAGCTGCTGCAAGAATACAGCTACACAACAGCTTTCTGTAGCATTCATTGAACGAATACTTTTCAATATTATATAGAAAAAATGTACTTAACAAGGTATATTATTGATTAAAAATGTTTCTGTTTTTATTGGTAAACAAGATTAATGACTTGCTGCGTTCGGGATTACATTAGGTATTAATTAAGCTCTCTGTAATCTGAATTCAATTGACTCGAGGCAATGTACGACCAAAATATCGTAAAATGTTTACTTTTACTTAACGAACTCCTCCAGACATCCTCATCGCTCCGTTCTATCAGCCTACTACCCATGTTTTTTTTTTTATTTTAGAAAACTGAACTGGCACTAATCGAAGGATGAAAATGATTGTATAAACGCAAACCTCCCTTAGTATAGCAGACAACATGCAACTCTCTCTTTTCTATATACTAACCACATATTCACTGTGTTAGAGAGTTTTGTTCACTTAAAATTACATCGTCAACACCACGTAATCACAATTAAAGCTGTATACCTTGTTCATCGGTCTGAGGACGCGACAGAATAAATAGCGATAAGAAATATAGTAGGCTTGACGATGTACTATTAGATAGTTGGTTAAGTTTCAGGAAATTAAATCTTAATATTCATGATTTAAAACGTGTACAAATGTTTAATCCTATTGAACAAGCAAAGCGAATCTCAGTTTTAACTTGACTGTTTGCCATTTGTTAGTCTGTCTGTCTATCCACCTGGGTTAGTCCCCCGATAACTTTTGAATGTATTTTTTTTTTTCAACTTGGGATGTGTGACCAAACTTTTCTTCTTATAGAACCCTTTATTTTTTCAATGAATCCCCCAAAACTTTATTTTTACCTAATGTTGGTAAAAACGTGAGAGGTCAAATGTTTGAAAAACTACAAATTCCTTGGAGGGTATGAAATTACGTTTAACTTTGGAAGTCTAAAATTTGTAAGATACTAGAGGGCAAGAAAGTGATCAAAATTTTGAAAAAACTATAAAAATCTATGCCGGGAATTAGGTAAAGGGAATTTTTACCTAAATCAGAATGTAGGGTTTCTTTTGAAATTGTCTAATATCTTGGGGGACTACGGGGTAAAAGTGGAAGTAAACATTTAGAAAAAAATTATAAAGTGTATGTGAGGCAACATTAGGAGGAATTTTTTTCAAAATACGAACTTAATATATTAACTAATTTGACAAAATTAATATATTTTGCAAATTTTGAACAAATGTCCTGTATTCTAGACCCCAGTTTGACCACTTTCTAAAATATAGAATTCTAAAATGTAGAATTTTGATCACTATCTTGCATTCTGGTATCCTAAAATGTTGAAATTTTTAAAACTGAACACTATGTTCAGATGTTGGTTAAAATTATTTTTCATTCTATACCTTTCATTAATATAGAATTGATATACGGCACCTTTCAAGTTTTTAAAAACTTTTACGCTTCACATTTTTACCGACGCTCTAAGTTTTGGGGGATCAATTTCAAAAACAATAGAGGCATACTAAGTTTGAAAAAATCGATTGATACATTCAAAAGTTATTGTGGGACTAACCCAATTAGATAGGGAGACGGACTGACGAATGGCAGTCGAGTTAAAAGTGAGAACACGCCTTGCTTGTTGTTTGTGTTTTTTGACGTTTAAAATCATATAGTTTAAGATTTAATTAGTATTTAATAGTACAACGACAAACCTATTACATTTCTTATCGCTTTTTAATGTATTTTAAAAATTTTCCTGTCTTCCGACGGGCTCCGAACATAGCAGTATGAGAAACCATGGAGGAAGGATGTTTGAGAGATCGGGATAAGTATAATTTTAAACTTCACGCTGATACTGGTTTCGTTTACGACTCACAATCGCAACGGCTATGCTACGTTCGGGTAGTCATTGAGTCAATGTCAGGACTCGATCTGCCTGCTCATACTTACCTCCTGAGGCAAATAATACAGCAGTATTGTCTGGAATGCCTGGACTACGTAAGATATATTCCCTTTCCACACACAGAACTCCCTCTCCACCGTGCAGCTCGCCACTGCACGTGGTTGGTAGACGAATGATTTCTCTCTGGTGGAATGTGGAGGAGTGGAGGCCAGAGGGAACAACAGGCCACAGGACTAATGCTTGAAGGGAGAAGAAGACTTTTCACTTCTCGTTTCGGGCCGCCACGAGTTCTGGGAAATAGGCTTACAGCAAGTAGGGACTATAAATATAGTGACTATAAATAGGATTACCCGATGGGCGAGCGCGTATAGTTCTCTGTGTTCTTTGAGACCTTGGAACTATTCAGTTGCAATTACTTAATGTTCCTAATTATAAAATACACATCAATTATGTCCACATACAATTATTTACTATGCAGATATATCAAACATCAAACGTACAATGAAACACAACGTAACCCAATACAACATTTAGTTTCTGCGAAGAATACACACTGTAGGCCTATAGGTCAACGTTTTAGTGCAAACGGTGATTTGCGCTAACAACTCACTATCAAAAGGGCATAATTATATTATTATTTTTAAATTGTCTTTGTTAAAACGGCATTAATTCAATATATAGAACTGTGTGGAGTTAATATAATCAAATAATAAAGTTATTTATGAGTTATACAGTTTTTTCTACTTTACCACAAGTTAAGTAAAATGAAAATATGCCCTTTTAACATCAAGTGGTATGTATGTTGTGTTAATGACTTATTGAGTTGCATTCAGAACCGAAAACCCAACTAATAACATAACGGATTAAAATAGTATATCCTCATTCTCTCTAATATTCGAATACACTAAACAAAGTTGCCAGATTGTTACATGGCTATTGAACTATTAGGATATGTCAAATTATTTTATGCGAATTATTCTTTTTTTCAGAGACGGGACTTATTTGTCACTTACTAGAACCAGCGTTAAACACGTATTAGGTAGGCCTACGAGTACACACGTGTAACGATGGTGGCCTAACTTTCTTAACTGACGCTAAAATCAACATTGTTATTTTGGTAGCCATTAATTTAATAAATAGTATAATAAAAAAATCTACTAGATCTTAATAATTAGAGTTAAAAGAATGCTGTTTGTCACAATGATGATCAGTTCTCGTTCGGAGATGCACAACTTCCTTACGAGTTGTATGTGTTACATTCAAAAGAGTAAAAAAAAAAAACTGATGTAAAACAATATTATAATTTCATTAAACAATGTCGATGGTAACAGTATTCGAATTCCTAATGTCGTTTTGTCATGCGCCACTCCCTTTCACGATCACACAATAGTTGTTTTAGCTGACACATATAACCATAAGAAGATTTACCCCCTCAAAATTTACACTTCTTTTGTTTGACTACTGCTCCACTATTCTCTGCTACACACCATTCTGGTTTATCCAGTTTCCTTAAGTTTTCATTTGCAATAAGTAGCTATGATTTGTTTTTCAGATTTACTAATGCAACTAGTGACAATTTATGTATGAAAACAATACACAACTTTTGCTCAAAATTAAAAAAGGAAGAAACATTCACATTTTTTTCTTATAGGTTACAGACATAAACACCTCAAAATAACGATATATGAACCAACAATGGACCAAAGAGACGTTAATATTGTTGTAGAACGTGAAATCAGGTATCCGACAAAATTAGATAAAGTGTCAGAAGGATGTCAAATTTTGAGGGCTGAGAGTGTTCTCGTGGAAACAAAACGGCTGTACAAAACAGTTGCCGGTAAGCATGCTGTACAAAACAGTTGCCGGTAAGCATGGTGTACAAAACAGTTGCCGGGAAGCTGTACAAAACAGTTTCCGGTAAGCATGCTGTACAAAACAGTTGCTGGTAAGCTGTACAAAACAGTTGCCGGTAAGCATGCTGTACAAAAAATCAACACCATATTACGACAGACATATTAAATCATAAAAGAGCTGCCGAAAAACGAAGGATCCATTTTGACATAAAACAAGCAAACTGATGAATTCATGTTTTTCAAAATAAGACAACAATATTAACTTATAACAGCAAAGCTATATTGATTACCGATGAGTCAAACACATTCATGCGGCATAAATACAAAACAAATACACGATTAAAAAGTAACATACAATTAAACAGAGACTTCGAATACAAAACCAACAGAAAGCGAGATTGCCTTTAATTATATGCAGTGATCGTATAATAACGTCATTGTGGTTTGAATACAAGGCTTTAACAGTTATAATTAAATATGTATAAAAGAATAGATAATAATTTGTACTAAAGTCATATAATAAGGAAATGATATATTGAAGACACTTTATAGTTTGTTGTTTGCCAAAAATATGTGCTCTGCACACTCAACAGAGAAAGATGACAGTGGCAAGTCCGAGTACCTCATCGTAACCGATACTGAAAAAAAAGCACTGGTATGAGTATACTAACCCCAGTAAACAGAACGATAAGAAATAACACCAGAATGAGCTGCACCAGAGACCTGCGTGACACACGCTTACTAATGTACCACTAGAGTCTCAGGGTCGGTTATTTTCTATTTCTACACTACCACGACTGAATTCGAGTTATCTCCCTGTGGGATGAGTTCTTCACACTTTCGGTTTATCGTGTAAATATTTAACGACAAGTGATGTTGAGCCAGGGCGAGCAGTTTTGTCGACGGCTTCTGTGCAAGGTAATTCATTTGTGATTGTACTTTTTTCATTAATTTTTCATTAATGTAGTAGTAGATTTAAGAAAAATTCCAGTTATTCAAGAAATATTTTTAAATAATCAAAACGTGGAAGATATTAAACGGGATGAACGAATAAAGAAGTCTAGTCACATAAGCTAGCGCGTCGAGAACAGCCTTACCGTGGACAAAGGCCTGAAAACTTCTGTGTTAGCCCAACGTACAACCGAGACTTGACGTAACATTGATTTAGAAGAGACGAAACTACTGGTTGCCACGAAAGTGTTGCAGGAATGGAACATAAGAGAGGACAGTGAAACAGGATAAAAGATCTGACTTCTCAACAAAGGGGACGACAGCCTGGACGATTACATCACGCACGATTTTAACAGTCGGACACCACCATAAGACAAGTCGACTGCTTCTGATAAGACAAATGTTCGAATAAAAATTGTGGAGAATTTAGATCTCAAAAATTTGATGTAAACAACGTTATTTAAAATAATAGAAGCTTGATAAATTTGGCAGAAAATGTTACGATTCTAAACTAAACAAAAAATTACAAAAACAGTTGATGAGTATAAAATATTTTAATTTACGTTTTATTGTTGTCAACGAAATGTTGGCATCACTGATTAAATTAATTGAAATTTAATCTGAATGTGACTCGTTGTTGTTTACAAATAATATTGCTTTCTTTGTCGAGTAGCTGATTGAATGGTATTTGTGTTCAGAACTTAAATTTAATCTGTGTTTACGGGGGGAAGTCTCGTTTCTTTACTGAAAGAAGTTTCACTCTCAATACGAATGGAGCTCCTACACATTGTAATCATCATTTAAAGTAATTCTTAAGTGGATGTTCTGGTGAAAAATGAACTGATCGTGGAGGACCCGTTAAACGGCCACAAAGCTCTATAGACCTGACTCAGTTAGTGTTTATGGAGCTGGATGAAATCCGGATCCGGACTTATGTTTAGATAACATTTTTTCTTAATTACCTCTAGAATTACCTTGTGTGATAGTTCCCTTTCCTCCCGGAACGCTCTGTACATATCTGTATCTGTTATAAAACATATTTCTGTTTTTACACTCATGTATTTAATTGTTTTCATACTCTCTCTCTCTCTCTCTCTCTCTCTCTCTCTCTACTTCTCTTCCTCTCATTCATTCACGCGTGCGCGGAAACACGCACACACACACACACACACACACACACACACACACACACACACACACACACACACCACACACCACACACGTGTACTCGGACTTATTTGGATGTACGCTGTACAGCTCTGAGGTTCAACTTCAAACATTGAGTACAAGCATTTTCAGAACAAGGTAGAAAGAACTATTGTCGACTATTACGTACCGAACCGTGTTGAACAGCGAGTACGCTCTCTGTCAGGGAAACAATCAAGAGATCCAGTGGAAAACATACCAAGGGACTTGTAACAACATTCTAGCTAACAACTAATGGTCGATAAGTGTTGGAGGTTTAAATCCTCAGACTTAGAAAACAGATATAATCGATTCTAATGAAGCTATCTCAATTGTTCCGTTATAGTAATGTAGTTTGTTATGTCATATTGCTAGATTGGTCTGTCATATTTTTGTTCTATAATTTAAGACAAAAACATGTAATTTGGTCCTGAAATCTTAGTATCTTAGTATAATCAGTGTTCTCAATTAATTTCGATGCCTATAATTCATAAGCATATAATATATTCATATATCAAATATATAGACTATAATAATAAGCATAGACCTATAACTTATTCATTTTATATAAGTTAATAAATATCTAATAAATAATATAAATAATTCATTAATATAAATAAGTCATTTTATATCTAATGAATAAATAAATAATTTTTGAATTAACTATGAGCACAATTACTATGAAATACCGTATAAAAAAGGAAAAGCTATTGATGATTCCCAAAAAGCAACATGAATTAAGGCAATAACACAGATCTAGGAATTTACTGCAAAACGAATATTCCTAATGTATTTAAAGATCTAATTGGTAACAAATTTAGAGGTAATGGCTATCGTTTACTTTTCGTATGTGTTGACAAAACAAACGTCTCGTGCGCAATGGAGTCTGAAGACGGCGCGACAGTCATCACTGTGAAATTCTGTATAATTAAATTAGAAATGTTGCGGTAAGGCAGAGCAGTCGCTAGGAATAACACAATACGCTTAAGTATAAAGTCGGTGATTAAAGTGTTGAAGCCGCGACGTGCTGTTTGTCACTGCCTTCTTCACTGGAAACCTGGAGTATTTAACACTACTGTAATATAGCTGATAATGACTGCGTGTGCACTACCTACTATACTAAAAATAACGCTGGTTAATGAAAATAAAAATGTTTAATTGTAATTTTAGTAATGTTTTTGTTAATAAAAACGTTGCTTTAGTAATAAAATCAATAAAAATTGTTTATATCGTTATCATCATTTTCGTCGTCGTCGTCGTCGTAATAACGACGGACGTCCGGATCGTCACCATCACTGGTACGACCGAGGTCATTTATCTCTCAATAGTTTCACAGAATTGAAAGTCAACCAAGTACGTAGTAGCTTTAAGCTGAACAGCCTAAGTAATCAGCCAGGTCGTGAACATAACCTATGAACTTGTATTTTATTGTTTCTTTTTTAAATTTACAGTGGTCATAAAGAAACAATTCTTATTGGCAGTGTTGGATGTTGAACAATGTTAATAACCGGATGTTAATACTAACAGAAGTGTAGTAGTAGTAGTAGTAGTAGTAGTAGTAGTAGTAGTAGTAGTAGTAGTAGTAGTAGTAGTAGTAGTAGTAGTAGTAGTAGTAGTAGTTGTTGTTGTTGTTATTGTAGTAGTAGGTAATAATGACGACGACGATGATGAAGATGATGGTTAACAATAATGTCAATCATGACAAATAAATAAATCTTTAGTTTTAAAGATTATGGTTTCTTGAAAGATTATAACACACCTGGTTATCGTAAGCTTAACCAGGCGACATTCCGATGCCAGAGTATTATTGCTGATAGTGATACACTGTTACATTACAAAATAGATAATTTTAATTTAGCTTGTCAAAGAATGCTGGACAAAGACTATCCGGTCTCGGTTAGTTGCGAGGACACAACGTTTTTACCTGTTTTTACTCGGAAAATTGCACCCTGCGCTCTCACTTGATCGCAACTGACCGAATCCGATCGAAATTAATGGAACGTTCCTATTCCAAACGTTGATAAAGTTTCCATTTTGTAACTTTTTCATTTGTGCAAGTTAATCTTTCTTCAAAATGTTTGTTAGGATTGGGTATGTTAGGTTAGGTTAGGTTGGTTCCCCGTGGTTTAAGCTGGTATCCTTTGAGTTTGATTCTTCCGTCTACAAGTAAGACGGAGTCTTATGAAGTTAGTGTTCAATCGAAAAGTAGTTGCAATATACATGTTACAACGAGCGGTAGAGATACTGTAAATGAGATGTCCTAGCAATTATTGAGTTATGTAGATAGCAATGATGTGACGAAATGTGTTAATGTTGGTATAGGTGATTATAAGTTATGTTATGCGGTGGATCCACATGTAATATCCTCTTAGCCGCGAGAGGAGTGAGAGAAACTGGTGAAGCGTTGCGATCTAATGCTTCGATGTCTGTGACGCATGAGGGATGTTTTTAGTAATCCGTTAATCGGTAATTGGGTTTCGATGCCTATATGGGCCGATCGAAGCAAGCGCAGAAGTCTGTCACAAATGGGTTCAGTAGGTAGAGTGTAAATGTTCAAGAATATGCACAGAGAAAGTTGATTGGTCGCAACAGTACATAGGCCTAAACATTTTAAACAGCAGTACTCATTACCATTACAGGAATGAGCCTTTCATCTACACGCCTTTGGTAGACGGAGTCTGTGTTGTTAGCTGGTAGGACGATGTTTTTGATAGGAACTGGGAGCGTCGCAACTGACCGGATGCAAATTTAGTTCTGTCGCTACTGTCCGCGATCCCACATAACCATAAAAAAACAAAATTCATATCTATATGTCGATACCAAAATATTGCTTTACCTATTTTGGTTGGTTCGCGGAGAAACTGTTAAACGGAAAGGTCATTCCAAGTTTTTAGTATGTTGGGTCAAATCGGAAGAGGGTTCGTAGGTGGCATGGAAATCAAAACAGGCACACAGCAGGATAGAACACAGGAACAAAAATAGTTTTGTTCATTGGAGTGTACCCTTCGGACATCTAGGAATCAATTCCATAATTGTCATCAAAAGGTTACGATTGCTTCTCTGTACGCAGCTGAAACATGGACCTTTAAAGTTATCTCTATGAAGTGATGCCGTACAGTAAGATCTGAAAATATTACGAGCGGACTCACAACAAACGTGAAGTGAAAAATAACGGGAATCAAAAATATTACGAAATGGAAGATATTATCTTTTACAACTTATAATAAGGAAAAACGAAAACGAACGCTCAATGGACAGAATAATATAATGGATGGGATAATTTTGAAGGTGTAATAAGGCAGTCGAAATTCTAGAAGGCTTTCGTAAATATGATTGGTAATCTCCGATAATGGAGTCATCACCAATAGATCTTCAGGTCCTCTGGGTTGAAATATACTTTTTTTACGAAATGTAAATTTATTTATCATTACGTAAAATTTATTTAATTAATGTAATTTATTACTTATCCGTACACACACACACACACACACACACACACACACACACACACACACACACACACACACACACACACACACACACACACACACACACACACACACACACACACACACACACACACACACATTCACTGTACATATATAGCACACATAATGAAAGCTGCATAAAAAGCTGTATTAACATTAATTACTGTATGCCACACCATGTTTTGTGTTTGCACGACTTGGCGCGCAATGTTTAGACTTAACATGGCATAAAATAACACGTCACGTGAATCTTAAATAACACTCCACAGAACTACTGTGAACACACAAGAGTTTATGGTGCATATTACTCACGTTCCCGTGTAAACACTCATTACTCATTACGTCTTCCTGTTAACTGTTCTTTACTATTGCACTTAGCATCCCTTACGTGTCCCTCAGGTTATAATGATAATAACCTAGTAACCTATTAATAATATATACAATAATAAAAATTTTAACGATTATTATAACAAAAAAATGTAGTCAACAATATCTGTGTAATAATGACAGTATTAGTATCACTAACGGTAGATAGAGCACAATAAACATCATAATTTTATTTATTGATCTTCATCATCTAAAGATTAATAAGTCACATAACACTAATGGTATTAACTGTTATGTTCACAAATAGATTTACGTATTTATTATTCACTGTTTAATCCTGCGATATTTGTTATCTGTTCTGACGATGTGATATTCTCATTTAAATAATTTATTAAGTCTGGAATTGTAACGGGTTTTGTTTGCAAACAAACTGGAATGTATAGCGACCCGTTTCCTGTAACTTTTGGAGGAACTGTTTTAGTAAGGTCGCGTCGTCAAGTTTTGTGGCCTGTTTGAGAGAAGCTGCCCTTCAGAGTTAATGAGTAACTCTATAATCAAGTATTATATCTATGCACCAGAGGCATAAGACACCATGACACATAAACAGTACTTTACAGGACATTTTGTTTGCTTCAAGAAGCAATGTGAGATAGTGTTATTTTAAACATGCGTATTGGCTGCATAAAAATAACTGGGAAACAATGCCATATTCTACTAGAAAGAGGGCAGTCCGTATATTAACACTTTATAAAAAGCTCTATTTTATAAAAAATGGAGATGGTGTCTTATGCCTCTGGGGCACAGATATATTTCCTGAGATGTGTGATATAATTATTTTTTATCGATGTCGCCAACAATTTTTCAGATACGTAATCTGGATGATGCATAAAACTCATTGCATCAAATTTAAGAACGGACACGCTAGATTAAGTAACTGTACGTTGGTTTTATCTGATTTATTGTTACAATTTTAAAACAAATAATTTGTCTACAGATTTTTGATATTCTGTGTCTTTTTGTTTTGTAGATGTTTGATTCTCACATGCGCGAATACAGTATGTAGTGTAGGTTTAGGAAGGTAACCAGCTTCCCTATGTCAATTTTTATTCGTTTAGAAACTGGAAATTACGTAATATAGGCTACTTTAATATTGCAAATCTATATACCTATCTCAATGTTTTATTTTAGCATCTTCTGTTTAATAGAGTCTTATTTTAATTTGATTCTGTGTGTACATTCTTATATGTATACGTGTCAGTATTTAGATGTGTCTGTGCGCGCGAGCGCGATGATACCAAGAGAGGTGAAGAAGGTTGTATCTGATTAAAGAATGTGTTTACAAACCGTAAACGTGTTACACCGCTGAAATATGTTTATAAATATTTATATTCTAACAAAAATATATTCATTCCACATTCGGAATATAGATTTTGGTCTAAATCTGCCAAATGACTTCGAAGTAGACGAAATAAATATGAAGATAAAAGTTTTTCATCCGGCTTAGTAAGTAATTAATTATGTATAACTGAATAAACAATACTTAACATAATGTTGCAACGATTATCATTAACATTATTTTTAACAGTTATTTTGAAATTATATTAACCGTTTGTTTTAACGTTTTATTCCAATTTATTTCATTGTATTATATTTACTTAATGTTTTTTTCTTGTCGTATGTATATCAGTCAAAAGAGTTTATTTACTGGAAACCAATTATTGTGTGTGTTTTTTTTTTAAAGGAATCTGGTGTTTTTAAGGATGTCTTGTACTAACAACTTTGAAAAGTGCTGCAACGGTAAGTTCTTCACAAGTTAATTAACCTTCATAATTTCATTTAACTCTGAATATTAATTTATACGCTCGCAGGTCTCCATATTCATTTATTAAAATTAATTGTATATTTGTTATTTAAACTTCTTTGTTATTTATGTTTATTTGTTTTCGAGAAATTTTACTATCATTACAACATGGAAATCGACAATTTTATTGTTTGGTCGATTATGTAGGGCTGTTACTACCTCGTTGTCAACAAGGTATTGACAACTTGTGGCTACAATAGTTTGGTAAGCAAGAAATTGGTTTTTTGACATTCAGAAGGAAGAATAAGTAGATACAGGTAGAAAATCTGAATGTCCGCCCGTTGCGGAGATTCCGTTGAGCCTGGAATTTTTTGTCAATTCAGTACCCCTAGATTAGACAGCCTGATGATAATAAATAAATTGCAGGTAAATTAATTATTGAAGTATTTTTTTCTTTAATGAAATCAATATATTGTTAAATGTTTTGAATGGACACGTATTTTAAATGTAAATTGTATTGCGTCAGAGTTACCTGTTTTGGCTGTTGATACTATTACATGTTACGTTCTTTTAATCATTGAGGAGAAAACACAAGACATACTTGATCACATCTTTCTCTATTGAATTTTTATTTTAAATACAGTACATCGAAACTCGTACTAGTTTATACTTTTAATGTTACGACTAGACGACAATAATTTGATATCTCGATAAGAATAACGCCGAACACTTCTGCTTTAATTTATTTCAAACTGTCTTAGTGCACATTAGAACTATTAAGTGAGCGCGCTTCTGCGTGCGTGTGATTTAATTCTGCCGAAATTTCATTTACCCACGTAACATCTTTGCACATATCATAGTCGTGAGTACTTGCATGGTACCATACAAGGAAGCAGATATTGTCTAACAGTACGGCTGAGCTAAGCGAGAAATTCGGCCGAGTGAAGCGATAAAAGTTAGACATTATCGAGTGTGACACATAAACTACAATAAGGAACAAGTTTTCTCCTTGGAACAAACTTTTGAATTGTATTGCTACCGCATGTCACAGTTTGTTTCACTGTTATTACCTGTGTAGCTGTGTTTATGTAGATGTAACTGAAAATGTAAACTTTAACCTCCTCTCAGCGAAATGGAAAACGATCGCTTATTTGTAAATACAAGTGTGTGACATGGTTATCACGTATGGTTAATATCTCTAATGAGGTTTAAAGCCTCATAGTATTTGCTTATATTCTTTTGCTTATATTATATTTGCTTATATAGTTTGTCGCTTACAAGTAAGTGAAATGAAAAATTCCTACATCCACTAGTGAAACGGACAAAATCGTTTGTTATAAATTTAAACAACATTGTATAAATCAAACGTAAGTTTTTTATCGACAAAGTTGGATATTGTTTAATCATAACATATTTTGTATTTTATATTGTTTATGAGCATTATATAAACGGAAGATAAACGGAAGTTGAATACACTTTGTCTTGTCGTTTGTATCGAAAACCAATAGTTTGTGATCTGTCAGCTGGTGAACACAAGCAGACCTCACTTATAGACTGAGGATCTCTTCTATACACAGCATGTGTTGAGGATCCTCTAAGCTTTCTGCAAGTGAACTTCAGTTTCTTATAGTAAATTATGACTTGTAAGTAAATCCGATACGAAGTGATTTGGGTCAGGCAACATTAGTCATGAATTTCATTCTTACTATTGTGAAATATTTATTTAATTTGTATGTGCATATAAAACGTGTGTAAATTAAAAGTGTATAAAACATTGTTTTTTTTGTTTAAGGCAAATATAGGCTAATTGAAGCAATCAAATTTACTTAAAGTTTCTGTTGTGATGTTTTATGTAATAATTAATGTAGAATGAATTCATGTAGCAATTAATCTGTCAAATTTGTATCAGGTATCAACCTATTTCAATTATAGTTTATTATCAGCTGAGATGTGTGTGCATTCACACACACGCACTTACACATTAGAGACTAATGTTTCCACAAGTAGGCCTAAGATACTGTAAGGGGGTCATAATGATAAGGTGCGTTTCACTGACTTGAGCCGTTCAACTGGGTCGAAAGCGTAAAGAGATTTACACTAGGTGTTCCGGGTGGAGGGGTTGTTACGGGGGTGCTGTGGGTGTTGGTTGTAAACATGAGCAACTGATTTGTAGCGTCGCTCAACAGTAAATTATGATCAGATTAAATTTGCACCTCACCATGGACTTGAACAAGCGATTCACTTGTACAGAATCCAATCGACTCCCAAAGAAGTTTGTGGTCAATAAACTTTAAAAGTATCTCAGGAAGAATGAGGCTCACTTTGGAAAATTAGAGAAAAATATTTCAGGTTAAAAAAGTGAGACACAAAAACGAGACAAGTACTGTAATGCTATGAAAATCAAAAACATTTCTTCGGATTACAGGCAATCTACGTTATGCGTTATGCCTCATTACCTGATTTTATACAGTCACTCTTTGTTTCAAATGCTTAGGACACTAATATAGTTTACAGCCGTCGACGAAATTCGAGTAAAAGAGAAAGTAGAGTGACTAAGACGAAAGGTACATTAGTAATCAATTTGCTTCTATTAAATGTTGACTGGACCTGGATCGATTCATGTAAACGTGCCTTTAAAGGAGGCTGTATTTTAAGCAACCGACGGCCATAAATATTTTACAGTAAAATTAATAATTGTACACGGAACGGCTTAATCGGACCTAGTGAAGTGTAAATTATAAACTTTGGAGGTGAAGTTTAAGAGAGGGCGGCGCCATGTGGGGTTGTTGATTTTATGACGTCAGAAATAACCAAGTTTATTTTGTATAGACGGCGGCCCTGTGAAATACTGTACATAGTCTAGAGTATAAAGCATAGACAATGGAGTCTTATGCAAACACAGCAGTCGCGGGCACGTTATTTTATAGTGGAATAGTTTCTACTACCACTGCTTACATGATCTGGTAACCGGATATAGTTACAGATTTTAGTAAGGATCATAATAGTAGTCACTCAAATGAATAATGTCATATTGCATTCTTGTTTGTAACCGTAGTGGTTTAGGAAATTATACTGAAGAAGATAAGAAAATTAGCTTCTAAGTTAGTGAAGCAAGGGTGACAACGAATAGCAGAAGCAAGGACAAAAGTAAACACAAATGAGATACTTGTTAAACGTGCTAAGGCACTAAATAGAAAAAAAAAATTGGAGATAAGAACATGTAATCACTAAACGAAGTGAGTAAGGAAAATAAAATAAATGTAAACATCCCAAACGACTGAAGTTCCTTGACGATTCAGAGTAATAAGAATGAGACAAAGCAGAGATATGCAAAGAAGAATGAGACAAACGTTTGAAATGCGTAATACATATGCAAGTTTATTTTTATAGTTACGTTTCTAAATGAAAATTCTTAGAAGCCAGAAAATAAGGTCACATTTTAAAATAAAGATTTTTATGAACATGTATAATACAATAAATAAGAAAAAAACATGCAGACCTATAATGGATACAACTTTTCGTGTTTATCATATGATTTTATGCTGTAAGAATAAATCAGTTTATTGTTATTAGTTAAGATGTATTTCGTTTGTAATCAGCTGTATAAATAAAGGAAAACGAAATTTTTTGCAGGTAACAGGTTTACAACCCCCCCGTAAATTAAGCGAAATATTTAAATATTCTAACTATAGTTCGTTTTGTAGTGGTTTGATCATAATTATTTGGTTCACTGTTATTGATTGTTGTTGGTAGGTTTGTGTTTGTTATATTGTGCATGTTAATCCATGCAGTTAAAATTTAATCTGTTGTTTGGGTCTTTCCTAAAAGTAACAAATGAATTGAGGCTGCAAGACAGAATTGTATATGTAGGCCTACATGCCAAACAGTTATGTCGTATATTGGTTACTTTCTTTTTAGTCTTCTTAATCTCCAATTGTCCTGTCTATTCAGTGGTTATATTCTAATCCATTACCGTATTAATTTCTTCCCTCCAATTCAGTATGAAAATATAAGAAATATAAGATGCAAATAAACTGTTTCGTTGTGTAAAAAAAACTTCCTTCGCAGTAAGAAAAATTACTTCTTACAACCAGAGTAACATGATTATGAGATGTGACACTTTCTGGTACGAGGTATTCGTATAAAGAGAGTTATGGTCTACAAAAACGAAGACTGTCATCAACACGATCGAATTTACCGTACAGATTACCACAGATTCATAAATCAGACAAACTACTCAGTAGAACTAGGTATATGATAAATAATTGGCATGTAAGATGATTTTGAGATCAGCGGTGCTACAGCCCTTGCAGAACGCGGGACTTCAACACCACTCGTCTTTGTTCTTAGTTTGTCTGCGCCCCTGCTCTACTCCCAGGAGATGTAGGTCTTCTTCAATATCTTCTACCATTTTTCCAAGGTCTCCCTCTTCTTCCTCTGCTTCTATCTGGATTTATATTGAATACTTTATTAGACGTATAAGAAGAAGAACATAATTGATGGAGGTACAAAAAAGGTGTCTGTGTGGGAGCTCAGGGACAAGAAGCAGCTAAGACAGTTTTAAACTTAACACATCGGTGTTAATAAGTTTAACGTGAAGAAGTCTGAAACTACTCTGACTACTGAGAAATGTAGCGTAAACGAAATTAGTTGTTGTGAATCGAGATGAATAGCTTTAGGGGGGGGGGTGTAAAAGATGTGGGAGTGGACATATCAAAGTCGATTAGTTGAATCAATAAATTGATTAGTAAAAAATAATATATTACGTGTGCGTGCGAATAAGTGTGTGTATTGTAACATCCTTCGACATTTATAAAATAATCAAGTGCCTATCAATATTTGTAAAATTCCTCTTTAATCGCAATTCTTGTTTAGGAATAGAGGTTAGTATGGTTAGTCTTCCATACGGCATACGAGTAAAGTACAAGTAGTTTCTTTACGTCTGTGTACTGTAAGACTGTCGTTATGTAAAACGCATGATAGTGGTAGTAGTATAAGAGTACATATATCATCTTCAGCTATGATAAAGAGTTCTTTATCTTGAGTCACGGAGGTACGTGTTTTGGGCTCCCTAGCTTAAGGGTTGGTCACCCTTCCACTAAATCAAAAAGCCACTAACCAGTGTAAGTCTCGTCGCAGTGTTTTGCGTGAGTACGTGTGTTCAGGGAACGCAGCAATGTAGAATTTAAAGAAAGCAGTGATTGCATGGAATAAACATAGTAGTTAATATTACATTATGCACGTTTTGAAATATATTGATAACCTTTATGACCAAACTCGCATATGAAAAAAACGTCTTATTAAATGAGGTGAAAAGAGGCAATCGGGCTTATTTCATGGCACTTTCCATTTCTTTTGTCTATATAAGGAAACATGTAAAATTACGGACAGCTAACTTCATTAATGAAGTTTGTTTTAAAATCACATGTTTTGTTGTTTTCTTTTCTTAAATTTGGATATTTGAGGATGGAACTTCAATTATAAATGTTGCGACTCTTTGAATCTTATCCCTAACTTGACCAAGAAATGTCGTTTTCTTATTACTTTATCGGAATCCGAGGACATGTAGGCCTTTAGGAGTATGTGTTTTTATATTCTTTTGTAAGCAGGAAGTCACCTACCATGCAGTCGGAAATTTGGATAAATAGGGAATTTTTATCTACGCACATAGACTACCCTACCATGTAGAAGGTCAAGTCCTAGTCCACGAAGATCATTGATACCTTTGCGGGTGGTGAAAGTTTAACTGAAGACTATGACTGCAGTTTTGCGCAGTCTCTACTGCATCCGAGTAGACCAAACCTTTCTAGACTTGTTAAAAGCGACGATTAAGAGTTTACTCTGGAATAGGCACCATATCAATTTGTTCATTGATAACTCGGAAAAATTCGTACAAAGATAAGGTCACTTCGGTACATACGAGATAAGACAAGATTTAATTTTAATAACTTGTGTACCACAAAAAAAAACTAAACATACTTATGTTGATTTTTATTGTACTTTAATTTTGTGCATGTCTTTAACATCTTGAATTATTTTAATTATGCTTGCTGCAACTCTTCTTCTAATTCTTCCTGGTGCTTTTCTTAATGTGGAAGTGACTGTCACATGCCACTCTTGTTTTGACATGTTCTAGATCCTTAGCGTTTCCTACAGCTTCCTCTTCCTTTCCTTTATAAGAGTTTGTCTTTCATACTCGTCGTGATAAAGTCGTATGTCCTATGGTATGGTCTTTCTTGTAGTAATTTCGTTTTTTCGTCCACTTCTCATTAAATTTTAATTTTTTTATTGTAGTCCAAATAGTTCTTGTAATTTTCCGGAAGAGCCACATTTCTAAGTCTTCCCAATATCCAAAACTCACTTCGATAGAACTCATTCCAAATGATTTTGCAAACGCTTTCTTGACTTTTATGTTAATGTGTTCATATTTTAACGATTTTTTTCTGTCCATACTTGTTTGTTTTGCGAAAGCTATTTCTCTTTTCGCTTCTACTAAGCATTTGTTATCTCTAATTAGACGTTGGAGGTATCAGAAGTGTTAGTTTTCTTTACTATCTATTCTAATATTCGCTTTGAATAATAAATTATTATGAGTAATTATACTGAAAGATCCTCTGGCTGCAGAATACGTTAAGTTAAAATATATTTTATCATCCATTTTTTTTTTACAATTCTTTTCTCTTTTATCGAAGACCGTCAGTGATACAAATATTTCATTCTCTCTTCAATCGAAATTCTAATGCACTCAGTTAACATGAAGAGCGTAACTGTCAGTTAAAAAATGAAGTCACATTGATCTAACAATGTTGCTAATGCTAACAGATAGGAAAGTGTTGGCAAATCGTGCGTTACGCAGACCGACTATACGTGTTCAGGCGCATGTCTGTGCGTAACATTTCCCCTAACAGCCACGCGACAGTTTCTCTTTTCTTCGTTATTCAGTCATATCGAATTCACATAAAGAGAACGCTAGAGGTTTTTAAATTTTAGTACGTGAAATGACAGTGTTAACACCGGTTCTCTGAAGCATCGGAGAAATATTTAATCCCACGTGTGTTAACTACGTCAATGGACTAAACGTATTTCTCTCAAGGTCCCACATTACCGGTACGCAAAGAGTTACTTTTATTCCCCAGGTAAACTCGACCTGTCCAGTTCCAGGGGATGTATTTGTCTCGGACTAACGTGTTTCAGGCGCCCAGAAGTCCGTAGACAAGCTCTCTAGCGACAACTTGACAGCGTAAACACGAGTATATTTTGTTTAGAGCCTGTGCGATTGGTTATTTCCCTGTTACAACCTATAAATACGGAGCTCAGCTAGTTAGAAGTTAGCGGTTTAGCGTTTTAACATGAATATTTATACATTGTTAAAATAGTATTTTTAAGAACGCTTACATAATTAAGTTGTATATTGTAACGTACCAAATTGGCAGTTACATAAAATAACTATCAATTACTTCAAATAAAAGGATATCATGAAAAATATTTCAACGTACATAAAAGAAGGAACAGGAGAATATAAACAAAGTGTGTATCTACGAACGAATATTATTGAAACAACCCAAAAAAGAAGAAGGAAGAGTAATAAGGATATCATCGAGTACAAAAAAGAGAGAAAATGACAACGAGCCAATATAATATGTTAGAATCCAGGCCCAATAGGTCCAAAATAGTGAGGGGACATGACGAAAATGATTAAAATGAAGAGGAGACAATAGGTCCAAAATAGTGAGGGGAAATGAAGAAAATAATTATTCAAATGAAAAGGATACGAATCAAGTACAACCACAATGATGATAAAACAAACAAATTTGTTTATTAGTATAAAATAATATGGAACAATGACTACCACGAACAAAAATATGGAAGAGTATGACAAGACTAAGGGAACATTGATTATCACAAATAATGTATAACCCAGGAGAACACCGATAGTGAGCAACAACTAACCAGGAGAAGAAAAGAAGGAGAAGAGGAAAGGAAACATACAACGAAGAATGAAGATAATGTATGGACAGTACAAGATATCAACATTCACAAGGTATACAAGGAACTAAAATTAATATAGTGACCGGAAGAAGTGTAATGATTATTCGAAGATCAATGACAAAGAAACCAGTGTTTAGCATCATTGAGTGATCACGAACAATAACAGTGAAAACTTAATATGAGTGTAACAACCTGTGATATGATAACCATTTTACCCCAAATAAACACCACAAACAATACAAGTGAAAATGTTTATAACAAAGGAAAATGATTAACCATTATAAGTGAAAGAATCCAAGATTAACTAGTTAAAATGCACAGACAAGTTTAATTAGTTAAAATTAGTGTGACAAGTTTAATCAAGATTGTAATATCATCATTAAGACCACCAAAAGAAATATGAGACAGAACAGTAAATTAATTGTTCATAGGGACTAATAATAAAAGCTTTGTAAGCCTTGAAATGAAATGTGCCTGAATGCCATAGCAAGACAGGACAAAATATAAATGAATTCCAGAACAAACAGTAGCAAATAAGCTAGTTTGTTAGGTATAAAACAATCAATGTACCAAAAACTAGGTGCAACCCACCAAGAAATGTAATATTATTAGACTAAGAATACTTGTGTTATTGTTTCAACAAATAGTGTAAACATGTGTATAACTTAATAATTAAACCATTGTAATAGAATGCCATAATGAAATGGAAATAGTTGAGTCAAATACTGCATAAGAATATGTTGCACATTGTTGTCAGACAACTGACACATAACCTCATAGAAGGTGAACCTATAACATAAAATCATGTATATTAGTTAAACCAAGCAAGTATCCACAATTGTTTCAAACAAAGACTAGTTATGAATAATAATGCAAACCATTAAAATACCATGTGTACTGAAATACACAGCAAATGAATCAGATTGAATATGATATAATAAAGCCAAATGAACAGAACCCCAATGTGACAAGATAGTTAGTCAAAAAGCACTATCAAAACTTATCAAAAGATTGTGACAAATGTTGCCAGTAGTTAGAGAAATGTCTAATACTGCTATGAGAACACATCACAAATGTAATAGTAGTAGTTTAATAATTGAAATATTATAAACTAACTACTGCACTTGTAAAACCAGATGTAAATATACACTATACTATGAATTGAAGAGCTTTCAGATAACGAAAAGTTAATAAATACATTGAACCAGCAAGGTACAACAATTGTACACTATTTTAAGTACTAACATTATATCCCTGTGGTATAAAAGAATTAAATAAGTGACAAAACGGAGAAATGAGAACAGAGAGTATTTTGATAATACTATAAGTATATAAAAAATAACATTTTTAGCAAAATAAAATGTAAACAAATGTAAATAAATGTACATATTAGTGTTAGGACATCAAACATATGTAATAGGATAAGGAATAATAGCGTTACATGTAATTATAAACAATCGAACATGGTCGCTATGAACGCCATTAACAGATATTGTTTAAAGTGTAAATACAACTGTTTTATGTACTAACATGAAAGAGAAATGGATTCGAGATGTTTAGTAGTAAGTATTACAGTGTAATTGTAACGAAATATGGTGAAACAAACTTATTTATATTAAGAATCACCATATGAGTTTTTGAGATGGCTAAGTGAATTAATAATGAACGGATTTAGTGCTTGTTTAGACTTAAAATAAAGCCACAAGTGTCCGCGATTTAATGCCACTACCCAACCGACGATACGACAAAAGATAAGAAAGTTATGACAATTATAAACTTTTCAATCATTTTGAGTATCCATGCATACGTCACTCACAATCTCGAAACCACGCGAAAAATTGTAAAAAATTAAAAGTTTTATTTGACCAAAGTGTTTTGGGGTTGAGAGTTTGACCTTTTGAACCAATCAAATAGCTTAAAATGACCAGACGAGAAAGAGACGCTTTGGCGAAGGAATCATTCGTTCTGCATCAATCACGACGGAAGGTCCACGCAAGAAGTCAGCAAGATTATTTAAAAATGTGCGCGTCACACACAGTAATAAGTAAACATACGTTAACCTATACACCACAATATATTATCGAGTGTCCAGTGCATTAAGTATACAGTGAAATAACACGACCAGTGTACAATAAAGGTCATGTTTTGTGTTTTAAATCAGGGAGTACTATATTTTAATTACTTTAAAGAAATTAATGAAAAATAATAATTTTCGTTAATAAACGAAAGATATTGTTTTGGACTGCACTAGTCAAAAACACTTGAGTGCTTAAACTATGATGAAAAATTATCAGTACCTAACAAATAAATTGTAGCACAATAATTAATTTAAAAATAATGATTTTACAATTAAAGAATAATTGAGAAAGGCGGAATTAACATAGATACCGCTCATCAGTATATAGTATATAGTCGCCTACTTGACTAAACTTTTTGAATTAACAAATAATTACTTTATTGTGCAAATATTTAAAATAACTGATAATTATACGTCAAATGTTTTATAAATAGAATGTTTGTGATCATATCATTAAGAATTTAATAAGTAACATACTTATTCTAAATAATAACTTACGTATACTAGGTAAACTAACCTAGAACTGATGAATATAATTTTGTCACCAGAAACAATTCTGTTCTTTAATAATTTTACTGAAATGAAAGCTATAACAAGAGTTTTTTTTTCTAGATTTTTTCTCTTGCCAGTACATGGTTTTGCTAATTAATGAATAAATAATAATATTTTTAACAGTGCAAATCTCAGAGCACTGACCACAAGTGCTATATACGTTTGCATAGCGTACGATAGTACGATATATCGGTTATGGTACCGAGTTTTATGATTTTAAATTTTGTTCTTTTTTATAGTAACAAATAATTAAATATTGTTAATTAAAGTCACATCTTGTAATCTGGTATCATGTATCTTCAAAGAACTCACTAATTTGGTAATATAATTGAATAAAGTGAACCTCGTTCACCAAAAACTTTGTACCATACAACAGTGTTACCAGCCTTGAGGTACAGAGATCTCAGGAATTGTTTAAAGTTGTTATTGTTTGTAAAAGATATTATTAATTGTTTTTAAAGGAGTTTATTGAATTTAATAATTGTTAATAAATCCCCAGTTTATTTACCAGTGGAACAGAGTTTTGATTTCTATATAATAGAAAAGTAGTTTAATTTTTTTCATGAACAGTTCTCTCATAAGGTGGCGGAAGTATTTGAATGACTGATATCATTCGAATTGCAATTGAACTTTTAATTTATTTTTATTGTGTATGTGCATTCTTTGTGATATTCAAAAAGAATATCTATGTATGTATGTCCAGTGTTTTTACAATAGAAGAAGTCACCATCGGGAACATTGAAGACAGCCACATATGGTAAGTGGGGAGGTTGACACAGTGAAGTGATAAATACTCTTTTAAACCACAAACCTTTAAACGTGAACACTCATTCAATTTTATTAATAATCACGTTCTAATAATAAAAAATCTTAATAAAGTCGTTGTAAGTTCTGTTACAATATGCATAATTATGTGAGACTATGTATGCACAAGCACATTAACTCTCAAAACACTTGTTCTGATACGATGATGAATTATTTGTGTGCCATATTTATTTGAATTACTTGTTTACCATAAAAAAATTTTCAACCATAAAAATGAAAATTTGGCAGAAAGCGTAGTGGTGATGGAATACGGTTATAGGGAAGATCAAATTAAATCGAGTGTACAGAAATATTTTAATTACTTGGCTCGGATATTATGGAACAACTACGTATCCCTACATCTACTGTAGTACTATATCCAAGTGATACGCTGGATGAGCCAGAAAAGACCGAGAGGGAAGTAAGATTATTACTCCCTGGAAACTAAATGATGAAGAGGCACTTACTCTGTAAGATACATGGAAGCGTGCTGGATAGAAGAGACAATTGCTGTATGTGCAACTTTGCCAATTTGTATACCATTTCGGGAAGTGGAAAATTACAGTGTCTCCAGGGAAAGGGAGTGCTGTGGCATTATACATATTCGACGAAAATTCTCGATCACTTGCTTTCAATTCAAAATTTTTTCCACTAATAGCAACAGTTGTTCTACGCATTGTTAAATATTCCGGACATTCAACAAGTACAATGACAACAAATTCCGGATCGTCAACAAATGACGATCTGACAATGAGCTGTGAAGCTTGAAAGCGCTAATCGGAATAATTTTTCTATAGTGGTGTGCAACAGTGATTATTCTGTTTGTAATTTTCATTATTGTGTGAGAAATATTATTGCAAAGAACAGATTTGCCATACAAAATAGTTGTATAAACGGTAGAAATTTCTATTATTTCGAGTTTTGATCATTCTCATTTGTTTCTGTATTCAGTATACAAAAGGAGCAAAGCCTTAACTCCTAGTGATTATTTTTTTTTTTAACATTTCAAACGTTACACGCTTGCTAATATCTTGTGGTGTTCGTTCGAGCCTTACACTAACATTCCGCTAACACCATTTGGTAATGCTGCCCACGCTAAGTCGTTTATTTTGTGATTTATGTTCTGAAATTTTCTGACAGTCACCTCCAATACGAAAGGAAAATTCAGTACTTTCCAATTATTTCCACTACACTACTTTCCTTTTTGTTTGTCTTCTGTTGTGTCTTGCGTAGCTGTTACCTAAAAATATATTTAGTAGTTTCTTACAATTTCTTACTGAAGTCAATTCATATTGTTTGACAACGTATTACGTTGTTTAGGGCTTTCATTTAATTCGTAGTAAGACTATGTATGAGGATACACTAAATTGTTCAGATTCCACTTAGGCTTACATTGGTGTTAATCAATTATTGCAATGCTAATTGTTACTTGTTTTTTAGAAACATGTACAGACAGACGAAAACGATTAAATATGACGAAAACAGTTATATACTCTTAAATCGCTGGATATTCTAAATAAAATGGTAGTTTACCAAAAAAAGAGTTCAAGAAACGATAATGTTTGGATAAGATTGGTAAGGTTAGTTATTTAGATTTTCTCCGATTTTGCTAAAATGCCATAAAGCACAATCAATAGTAAAAATTTATGAGACAAAATTAGTGTGGTGGAGATAATGGAAAATTTTTTGAAAATTGTAATTTTCCATTTCCCCCCCCATTTAGGTTTTGTTGAGGACACATTAAGGCTACACACCACGTATAATAGCAGTAGGTAATGTAAGAGTATTATATATAATGCATTTAATAATGTTCAGCAGGAACAGACGAGTCGGATTTAATGCAACACCAATTAACTCAATTTTATAAACACGGGTTTTCTATACGTGTGTGTAGGCGCCTAATTGAGCGCATGGTTTGGCCGGAATTCTGTAATAAAACTTTATAATAGAATTGTATAAATGTATGTTGGCATTTGATTTATAAGTACATACACGTGACTACTTACTCGAGAAATTATTAAAATACCAGTACTTTTATTTATCAATTCAATTATTTTGTTCATTATCAGTGTCAGTACGTAAATCATATAGGCTTACAGCACAGCGAGCAACTAAATAGTTGGTTACGATATTCATCGTGGTTAACAGGCAACATAGGTCTACCTTAAGAAAGTGTGCAATAAGCCTGGGCAGCACATTTATGGTGTGTGGAATAATAATTTGTAATTCCTCTGTATATTAACATAGTTCTTCTTTGTAGTTCTACTGATGTCATAATTGAGCATTATTTTTTATGTTAAATGTGAAAACAGAAATACAAGAGATACGATAGATATACAATTGCAATAATAGAGGGGCTTTTGTTAAATTTAAAGTAAGACTTTTTTTTATGAAACAGTAAAAGAATACGGTTCGAATTCGGTTTTCGTTGTAATGTTTCCGTTTTTTTTTAAATTTTTAAGTGTTGTGTTTTTATGTGTTTTTAAGTGTTGTGTTTATGTACCTGTGTCGACGACGCTCACCTGAGTGGATATGTTTTATATATGTAAGTTTACTAAATGATTCCGATTGAAGATGGAACACAACTGTTCCGAAATGCATCTCGGATGAAAAACTAAGAAAATCACCGACTGGAATACCTGGAGGTGTACTGTAAGTACTAAAAATCCTTTATACATAACGTAAGACTGTTACGTGTCTGAGCACATATAACCATGTTATGTGGGTCTTTTGCAGTCTCCTACATCGGGGAAAAGTAACTTTTAACGCTTCCGGTTATATCGTCTTCGTACGTTATGTTAAGGATATGTTTCGTGCCGTGATTGAGCTGGTGGTAACCTAATAATAATTGCAGGATTTGTGAGTAACCAACAACATTGAATCAGATACATTTTACACAGCACAGAGTGGACAAATCGCTTCTAGTGACTTTGACCACATCAGATACATCTAATATTTGTATCTGATACGTATATATTATATGTATTATACTTTGATATGTTTTATGTCGCTAAACGTAATACATTTATTAAAATTATAAGTATCTTCTGTATGGCTGCGTGTTTTCTGGCGGGTACTTTATTCTCCTTTTTTGGATCATCAGTATAATGAAATAGTGCAGTAATTTTGTGTTTGGAGTTACACACCTGATATACAAACTATTTAATAATGGTGAGTATCCCGTTGGGCTTCCACTGCCACAGTAGCAGAGCTCTCTACTGTAGAGGTAATGCGGAGTACACTTTCTGCATGGAGTAACGATTCCGCTGTGTGCTATGGAACATAACAGTGACGCATGAATGTTTGTTGGAGAATAGATATAACCATGGTAGTATCAAGGAATACGTAGTATTCACACGTTTGTAAAGAGTCACAGCTTCACAGCACCGGGTATATGGAAGGCAAACCCGGCATATGCCGAGAGAATAGAAGGAAGCGAGTGCACTGGAGATCTTCACTGAGCAATTATAACTCTAACACAGTGAATATTTGTTATTCAGTTCCGTTAAACTGTATTCAAACATTGATCTGTACGTAATTTATTCTCACTGTTTACTATTTTAGCCTATGTGTAAAGTGTGAGTAAATTTGACAGATTCTGAAAGTTTATTCGTACTCTGTTCAACGGGTTTTCAGAAACTAGATGAGTAACTGACATAATAGACAGAATGAAATTATATTACATTGTAAAATAGAAACAAAATCTTACTCTTCTCATAAATTTTTAAAATTTAGTTTACCTTCGAACGTATCTTTCTTTAGCAGTAAAGTCCAACGTGACCCTGGCTTCCAACACGAAACTTCTCCAATGTCTCCTAACAGTTGCCATTCCAGCGTAACACCTCACATACATTTTTCTGAGTTCTTCCGGCACATCATCCAACCATTGTATCCTAGGTCGACCCCTCTTTCTGTTCTTATGCACCTGTGTCCTCAGGATTTTTTTTCCTATACGCTGATCACCCATCCGTTCTAGGTGATTTAGCCATTGTATGTTGAGTCTTTACGAATCTTACAATGCCCTCACGCTTCAATAGCTCATCTATCTCCTGATTATTTCTTATCATCCATTCATCATCTTCCATAGCCGGACCATAAACACATCATACAATCGTTCTTTCAAACCTCCTCAGTGTTACTTTTTTTCAAATTTCCACGTCTCACCTCCTTAAGCAACAACTGGGTGGAACGTATCCATTACCCATAAATTTCACGGATACGCTCCCTCCCCACTAGGGCCACGATGACCTATACCTACTTGCTGGTAAGCCTATTTATGGGTTATATACTGGAATTTATAATTTTATTAACTCCAGTCGACACATTTTAGTAGGCAGTGATATTTCCTGCTGGTTTGCCGCCGCGTTAAAAGTAAAATTGGACGAATAAAATCACTGTAGAAATAGGAATAGGAATACGAATTGAATTACACATATCAGGCCGACGCTCACTGCATGGTCTCTCAATTTTTGTGAATGAAAATATCGAACTGGAAAAATGAAATTATGTGAATAACGAATGTAAATTGTACACATGAACTCGACAACACCTGCCGAAAAAAGTTTTTATTTGGAATTGTGACGATTCTGCATGTCTGTTTTGTCAATAAATTGTCCAACCCGTGATTCCTTGTAACGTACTGATCCCCAAAATGTCGACTGAAATTAACTGCGTGATGGAAACGCAAACACATATTACATTCCATTAAAAGATTAAGCACAATGTGTTTATTTCCTTGAGGATTGATTTCGCACCGTTTATAACCATAGAAATGCATCATCATCAAGGCTATAAAATGTATTTTATTGTATTACTTCAATACATTTTACAATCTGTGATGATGCAAATTCAATTTGTGAAATAAGATGTGTGCTTAAAATAACATAAAATACACTTGCAGAAAAAACAATTATTATTGTGAAAATTGTAAGGTAGGGCTATAACTGAAAAAAATATATATATAATATATAATATACAATATACAATAAATACAATCGTACATAATACATTCAATACAATCATATATAATTAAAAAAAAACAAATCTTGATAGACCTAACAATCACCTCAATATCCGCTAATTACAAGTAAATTTTACTAAGTAAATTATATTACATTTAATGACAGTTATAAGTGCAATTGAATTACAGACTCGTATCAGTGAATAAAAGTTTAATGTAATTTTATTAAATTGTTAAGTAAAATAATAAATAATATAAACTGTGAGAAAAAATAAAATTATAACTTAAAAAATGTAGATAATATTCGCTAAGCTGTGTTAATCTGATGGTGGTGTTAATCTGAACTTGAAATGATAGTTCTACTGTACTTGTACGTTTGTATTTGCATATATTAAGGTAAATATAGTGATGTAAGAGTTTCAATTAATTTTTTTTTAAACTGCCACAGTTAAAGATTTCGATCACTTAGTGTATCTTGTAAAGCGAATTCGACTTTAACGGTACCAGCAGATCGACTCTACAAGAGCAATCATAAATTTAATATTTTTACTTTTATCCAACTCACATTTAATTCAACAGACCTATACAAATATAATCATCCCTATTTACTAAAGAACAGTAACAAAAACTTAACTAAGTTTACTAAACTGCAGTTAAAAACAAATAAACTCCGAATTCACTTCGAACTAATTTGAAAGACATAAGAATCACAAAAAAGAATTTTCTATCTGACGCGCTCTTGGATTTCATATATTCTTATGTAGGTCATATTCAAAATCATCCAAGTTACAGTATAATGCTGACGTTAACTAAATTCATTCGATATGTGTAAGAGGTTTGGGAATACTGATGACCGTATTAATTATAGCTCATTACGCATTAGATTATTATTTGATGAATAAAAGTGTTGCACTTCGCAGTCAACAAGCTCAACGTTATTGGTTAATTATTTCGTCTTCTGCGTCACCGTGGCGAAATCTTCAGCTATTCAATGAAGATACCAAAACAGTTTTTGCCATCTGTTTTATATAATTTATAATTTTTTGTGTCAACTGATTTATAATTTTGAAAGGGAAAAGCTAACGACTTGCCGAATGACGAGAGAAATTGATATTTACGTTACAATTTTTACAAGATATGGAAATCAGCCAAGAATACACCAATACACGTGATTGCGAATTGCGAATTAATCAAAACCAGGCGACCAAACAAACTATAAAAAAATGATTGGTCGATGATTCTAGAGTTTTACTAAATTCTGTAATGTCTTGCGAAATATCTCTTATTGCAATTTGTTTACTGTCCGAGATGGGAAAGAGATGATTGTGTCAAACCCAGAAAATCCAAAGGTGGGTGTCAGAATAAACTGGAAAAGACATAGATAATTTTTAACAAGGCTGAATAATATCGCCGCAAGCCGGTCCTAAATCGTGGCCTAGTATTCAAGAGGGTGGGGAAGTGCGAAGGAGAAGTAACAACCTCGTTAAAAAAACTGGGTCCATCTGGTCCCGGATGACAATACCCAGTTACAGAGCCCCTGCTGAGGGAAACAGGTGACACATGGTGAGTGGTCCCGAAGAAGGAAGAGAAATTTCGCAACTGCGGAGAGGGCGGAATAGCAGAGGAGGTGGGTCTCTGAATGAAATCTAAAGTCTGTCTAGATGTTTTTTCTACTAACTTTTGTTTTCTCAATTATAGGCCTATGCGGCAGTTCCATTTATTAGCTAGTTGACTTAGTTTATATACACTACACTGTAATTTTTTCACTGATGCAGTCAAATATTTCAGTAGTCCTAAAACAGTAAAAACAACGAAAGAGCAATACCAAAAATTAACGCCACACAAAGTTCACGGTAGAGTGCCTTGGAAAATATGAACAATTATAGGTGAGCAATTTTTATAAAGGAAAATTTTAAATCAGTGTTTGTTTTTAAAACGAATAATGTGTGAGAAACGCGGAGAATGAACAGAGGAAATAAATAAGTAGATATACGTAAGGAAACATGGAAAGGATTAAAAGTCACGACGATTGCCTTTGTAACAGAGGATAGACTTGACTTGATTAAGTGAAATGGACAAGATTTACTCTGGAGAAATCACTGGAAAATGTTAGAAATATTCCACGAAACATTTGCTTCCCTTAGCATATGTTAATGATTATATAAATTTATATGTAATCAAGACGTTATTCTGTAATAAGAGATAAAAACAGTATTTTGAAAGTATTTCAGTGTATTTTCTTTTATTTCCTTAGACAGCAATAATAATTTGAAAATTGTACATCATTAAAAAAATAAATGTAATTACGTTTTATTCACATAGAAAAAAAATTAACAAAATAAACGAAAGAGCAATAACTGGTTTAGTTGTTTAAATAAACTACACGAAATTCAATAAAAGTGAAGTTTTATGATCAGTCGTAACTAAAATTATTATTTTGTCGAATACGATTACTACAAATAATATTTTCGTTGCTTGTAATTCAGCAGATTAAACAGATATGACTCATTAAATGACTGGTTAATTTGAATTAAAAATTTTTCGGATATTATTGAAACGATTCTTATCGAATGACAAGACGATAATTTTTGCAGAAGTACTCTTCAAAAGTTAATCTATTAGCTTTAACTGTTAAATAAATACGTAACTGCAAAAAAACGATAATTTTTAGAATTAAGAAAAGAAAACAAGAAATGCTTCTAGTCAATATATGAAAGCGTTTATGCGTATTTAATGCTGGTACTTAATTACTTAAGTACTTAATTACTTAACCTGGTACTTAACATAATTCATTGACCAAAAGGAGAGGGAGACTATGGATCTCGTGGAACCTCTTGTCTGTCCGTATCAAAGTAACAATCTATCTGTGTATATACAGTATCTGCTGTCCATACGTGTAGCAGTTACGTACACGGCACCCGGTTGGTATTCAAATGTAATTACACCACGCAAATTACTTCTGGCATTCACCAACAAGTGCAGACTGGGTGATTTCACAATCGCTTCCTCTGAATCTTCCCAGAGTCCTCATGGTTCGTCAGAAATGTGGTAACGACTTCAGAAACAGGTGGAGGGGATTCTGGATTCCAACAGTGGAATATTTGCCTGCTTTTGTCCACTTTTCAGAGCGAACCGCACTTTTTAGGGATGAAATGTAACACCTGGATACTGCCCTGCAAGTTAATGTATACTCGGTCAATGAAATGAGGAAAGTTATGCTACCGAGGACATCTCACTGGTCAATTGATGCTGACGATCAAACATAAGCAGGAAAGGCTTTACTTCCATGTATAAATAGATTGACGGACAGGACAGGAAAGTTATTGTTGAGACATGGGGGTGAAAACCATCTGTAGGCCAATGCGGAGCATTCAGCAACATCTGACATCAGATACGATTCGAGAGACCCATTGGTTTCGGGTGGAGTCTACAGTATTCTGAGTTCGTGCGGCGAGTATTTTGGCACAACGAAAGCAGTGGGAGGACGTGCATTGCTGAACACAGGTGGGCTTGTCAGTAGGGACAGTCGGAGAAATCGGGGCTTGCGGAGCACCGTCTGGCTAATGACGATCACGTGATAAAGTCTGAGGAGAAGAAAATTGTGTCCTCTACGTTGGACTATTACACTAGGCTGTACTGGAAACGATCGATATGTATAAACTCAGTAACAGTCTCAAGAGGAAGGAGAAGAGCTTTAGGCTGAACTAGGCTTGGTGTCCGGCATTGCGAGATTCTCGGGTCGCTACCTTGGGTATAACATGTAAATCCGTTGGCGACACAGGCGAGCAACGGGATTGGTCGGGCACTGGGCCAGTCAGATAGCTGACTGACCGCAGACGTGTTGCGACGTCCGTCCCGGAGGAGAAAGAACGTAAACAGAAGACCACTGAAGATTACTGCTGCACCTGCAGTCGAAACAGCTTCCTTTGTAAGAAGAGGACCATGGCCCAACATCCTGGAAGCTAATTTCGGCCGTGAAAGTTTTAACGTTATGATTCATGTTTGGGGTGTTAAACAATTTGTGACTGTTACTTTTATGGCTTTCAAGTTTACTTAATTATAACAGGGAGGTTGTGAGTGGTGCATATTATAAAATTCGTTAAGAGTAATTATTGTACTATGCTTAATTATTAAAATAATAACTTTGAATTATTTTATCGTTAATGAATTTCGCGCGTAAGATCAATTTGTCCGCAATAAAACGCGCAATCACAGGAAATACGCGCGCACGCAATCACAGGAAATACGCGTGCGCGCACGCGCACACACACAGATTTATACACACTTGATATAAAGTCACAGGAAACTGTAGCTCGATAGAAGTGGAAGTTCAAAGCTCACACTTGGAATTGAAAAAGTCAAAGAGTGAACAAATCAGTCGAACGGAATATTCAGCTGGTAATACTTTATACACACATATATCGCTGTTGATATGAGAAGTGATACAACTTGTAATTCCTGCAGAGGTGTTTACGAAACTTTTTCTTGTTTCGTCATTGCAAAGCTATTCGGTTATAGTTTTCAATTCATTCACGATTGCAATATAGACGATGTACCAAAGCAGCCTCGGAGTAAGGACTGGTCTCAAGAAAACTGAAAGAAATAATTTACAAAACAATGCTGAACCCAGTTATTATGACAAAGGTTTTTGATGAACACCTGATCGGTGACCGCTGAGGCAAAGGCTGGCTAAGGTGGAGATCAACGTCAGACAACTGGGAGTTAGAAGGTTGATCCGGTTGGCTGGGAGCTGGAAGGAAACAAGATAGGGAAGAGTGGAAAGCCGTTGTTGCAGAGGCTGAGTCTCTGTACGACCGAATGAATGAATAAGTAACATTTATTTTAAAATACGGACATTTTAAATAAATACAGTATTTAATTAATATGTGGTGAAGTAGAATTTGTGCTTTAGCGAAGCACACAGTTTAGGAGACCTTTACAGAATATGGAAATTAAGTATTTTCGTGTGTTACGGAAGAATCCAGAATTAAATTAACAAACAGAAATACTGGATGTGACTGATATCGCGAATGTACCAGTGTGTGGAAGATATGGTGACGACTGTCTACCTGCGGTAATTGAAACGGAGCAGAGGTGTGTAACGGAACTGACTGTTTTTGGAATTTCAGTACTGCTGTAATGATCTTATCCACATCTCGGTATGCAACTTGGAAAGCTATAATTTTGTATTTAGATATTGGTATCTAAAGTTTACATTTTTGGTGATCTGAAGAACATGTATTAATACCTATAATCAGTTTGTTTAATGTCAGTTTGTTTGTTAAAGTTATCTAGGTTATCTCTTATGATCTTAATTATTCCATATACTGCTATATATTTTATAAACATCTAATTTGCATATTTATAATCTCGTACAATGTTGATATTTTTTAATTGATTTTTTAATTAGTTCAATTTAATTATTAACGGTGCGTTTACTTTTTATTAAATTATAATTTTTCTTTATTATTTTAGTGATTTAATAGGTTTTACGATTTTAAAACCATTCATCGGTAGGAACTTATATAAGCAATGAGCAATCTTTTTTATTTACTTATAAAACCTCAAACTCCTATTTTACTATGTTAACAGAAAAGAAAGGGCTTTCATCCTTGGCTTTCATTTACTTTAGCAATGACTTGGTCTCAGTTTTTAAGAATTTTTGTTCCTTTTACTTTTTTAAAGTTTTCTGCTTCTAATAGGTTAACAGCGTACAAGTTTTCTGGGGTAAATTCTAATTTCGTTTAAAGTTTGTTTCCAACGTGTTGGCTAGGAGCTGTGTTTCTCCATTACTGAAATAGTATTTGTTAGATTGACTAGTCGTAAGTAGAAATAGTGTTGCTTTCCATAGAAGTTTGAGCAATGAGATTTTTTGACATGGCGCAATCAGACACGCGTTTCATGTCTAATTATTTTAGTTGTACTTCAAGGTTGGGTTGCTTGGGAAAAAATAATGCGTATTGCGGTCGCAGTAGGCCTAAATGATGATACTTATGATGATCTTTTAAAGTTATACACTGTACAATATCAGTAAATTAATATAAATACATAAATACGATTAATATATATTAACAACAACAATTTCAAATTCCTGTGTTGTTTAAATTTAAAACACTTGTATACTCATAGTTAACAACTTTCTTAAAAGTTAAAACTTCGTGATCACATTTCGAAATATCAAGACACGTAAGATTTATTTTTCTATAATAAATATAAATTCGTTAAAAGATATAGTTGCATATTGTTATAGCATTCTTTACGGATACAAAGATCGTCAAAAGTTTTATCACATAGGCCTACATGTAAAAAGTACAATAATACGTAGGTCATTAAGTTGTTAATAAAAAGAATACGTATGTACTGTAGTACATATAATAAACACTTTTTTAAATCTGTAATACACATGAAACGCTGTATCGTTATTCCGAGTCTGTGTTAAAAGTTACTTGAATGTTATTTATTATTACTGAACATATTATTTGGATGTTTAACAGATTACGTAATTGATAATGTTTTGAGTACGGTGGATGGGGTGATTACAAAAACTGTTAGTAAAATTTTTATTAATAATGTAACTTCATTCTGCGGATCTCCTACCCATATGTTGCTGACTCCCGGTTGAGAATCTCTCTGTTCTAGTGTAAACGAATTTCAGATGTGAATTCATAAACTCATGAACCCCAATGACGTTCTGTGTACATGATATGTGGTTTTATGGTGAATACGTCGTAATGTATACACTCATTGCATATTCTTGTACATCATTTGTAGTACTACGTAATTACAGTTTCATAAATAACGGGTGCAGCAAAATAGGAAACATTGGTAGCAAGAAGTAACAGATCTAAATGTCATCTGACATCAAACATTGCAAGTTGTATTACTTACTGCAGAGCCAATGGCAAAGATACGTCATTGAGACCGTTTTGTTCTGTCTACTCTGGAAAATATTTATATTAGCGTTTCATTATCAACAATGTCGTTTGTATCAGCGTTGCCAAACGATATGAACAAATTCATTTATCAAATTTGTGAAATTTCCTTATCTACAAAGTAATTATTAGCAAATGTTTGTTATTATATTATACCTAAATTAAATGCTTCTTGTAAATAGGAACGCTTTATAGTAAACTGTAATGTTATTTTCTTGCAAAACGAATCAAATTCGGTAATCGTAATACGTCGAATGTTCTCTCATATTTTTACAAGCAGTTTTTTTTTTGTATTGCCACACAAATCAACAAATATGCGTTTTTGTGTGGGCGTGAGTGAGTGCGCGCTTTTGTAGATTTGTAATAGTGTTTCAATTTTTAACTAGTGTATCATCTATTAGGGTCCCCATGAAGTATAAATTCAGTCTAAAATCGGTTACACGCGCATGCAATTTGCACAAGACTCGATGTCATGTTTACGTGCTCGGTTATTTTACTCAGTTGTTCAAAGAAGAAGTTATTGAAGAAGAGTTACTTTTGTGTGTAGCTGCGATACGTGTTATTATTAAAAAATGTATGTTATCTACAACTAATTTGGTACTGAAGAGTTGTTGATTATGGAACGTAAACAAAATGGTTACGCTCGCCAATTACGTGTTGATTAGTTTACACTTTCAAATTTTTTGCGCCAACTTCAGTATTTTCAAATAAGGACTGACTTTTGCTCAAGATCAATTTTTATTTGCACAAGCCTAACACGTCCAAGTTACTTGGGTGATCAACAGCCAGCTGTCCTAATTGTGTGTGCAACCTAACCTGGCTCAAGTGGCTATCTTTTTTCGTGTAAAAGCTAAGTGTACTTATTAATTTATATAAAAACAAAAAATCTAATCATAGGGATTTAAATTTAGCATATTGTGAACTTCTCTGTAAGCGTGCAGCACGAAATTTTTACACTATTAATGAATTATGTATTAAACGTTTGAATGTCTCAATTAATAAAACCGAATCAAAGCGCTACCGTGTGTGTGTCTTTGGTCGCACGCGCCAATAAGCCGATGTGCATGAGATTTAATTTTATTTGGTATACAATACAAAATTAAAGTAATGTATGGAGAACATATTTTTACTCCTCCAACTGTCTGTATTGCACAGGCTTGCTTGAGGCGACAAAAAATGGTTTAAGTAAGTAATTAACTACACAGAAGTGAACTAATGTCGCTACAAAATTATACTGAATTTCAGTTCAGATAATAATATTGTTACGTAATTTTGGTTTATTAGTAGACATTGATACAATTTTTTCACTAATTACAGTGTCAAGAGAACTTTTAAGAGTCTAACCGTTACGGTATCAAGAGACGTTTATAAAAAATTAATAACATGTAACAAATTGTACACCGAAGAATAAATGTTTTGCCACAACGCTTGGAACATTATTACAAACAATATCATAACAGAAAGTTTTTTCTTTTATGTACTCGTCAAATTCAGTGCCTGTTTAGAACAGCAAAAGGAAACATGACTCCTGTCACATATTTCTGAACTATAAACAAATACAGAACTATTTTAAAAATACAGAACTGCACGGGGAGTAATTTAATTATGTGTGTACATATTTTTTCTCATACATTGTGAAAATTAAGAAGTTAAAAAGTAAGGTCTTTCTTTGAACAGAGAATAATGATAACATGGAAAAGAAAATTATGTTATGGGTTTCTTATAAGACATTTTTTGCTTATCTGATAAATTTAAAAAACATAAAAACGGCATAAACATTACTTAAATTTCCGTCGACGTCAAAATCTACTCCGTTTTTAGAGAAAAAGGAAAATGTCAAAAGAATACTGAAGTATGAAAACGACGGGTCTAAGACAATCGAAATGTATGTATATAGGCCTATATGCGATTATATCATTATGTGTTTGAGGGAGGGTTTGTGTGTGTGTGTGTGGTCGGGGTACAGATTCAGATAGGAGGACGTTAGTTTGGTAAAAAAGTGGAACTATTACGGAAATGTTGTAACTAATTATGTTAAAGAGTGATATAGGCCTGTCTACAACCATTATGTGAACCCATTTTCGCAAAACCTATTTCCTCTGTGTAGAATCAAATCTCTGTTTATTAACAAATCACTGTAACAGTAACGACTGCGTGAAACACACATCGTACAATAATCATATAATGATTTACGATTCCGTTTAACTTTTCAAATTATTCGCCATGAAACTTAATAACTGTAGTTAATTTTCTAATAACTTGTGCAGCAAGTTTATGTATAAAATGTTTAATATATATTGAGTAACATTTGGTAAATTGATTCCTGTAATAGGAAATAAACGTACAGTACTACAAGCTGCCATAGATCTGTGTAAGCTCTCGTTTGAATATGTTTGGTTTTCAGTGATGCAGTTTTCTGTCGTACACAAAACTGATAATTTTTGTTTACAGTTGTCTTACTTTACGTGATAACTCACTTTTAATTAAAGTTCAAAAATGTGTTTACAATCGGTTTACGAGGGTTGGTTGAAAAGTTCATGGAGCGAGATCTATAGCTTAGAGCAGTGGTTCCCAACCGGTGGTAGGCGGAGGGATCCAAGGTGGTAAGCAAGAAGACCTAGCTAGAAAAAAAATTATTTACTTAAAATGAATAAATAAATAAAAATTTATGTTCAGAACAACAATAAATTCTTAGAAAACAATTACCCTTATAAAAACACAACCTAAACACTTTGCGGTGTTAAATACTTAATTTCAGCAAAGAACCAACCCGAAACTAATTTTAAAAATCAATTCCTGTTTTGTAAATTTTATGTATTAGATTTAAATAATTATGCATAACTAGGAATAATAAGATACACTATTCATGTATCAAGTGTTTTATTGAGAAAACCCCAACAACCTTTCCTTCAGCTCCGGTGGTATTCGAAATGAACGCGGAAGACAAAAGTGGTACGCGGGTACGGAAAGGTTGGAAACCACTGGCTTAGAGAGATAACTAAAATTTTTTGTGTGTTGTAAGGTTCATATTTCGTGTAAACACCTGCGAATTTCTAAATCTAACTGTTAATTTATGCATTACTTACAAGCGTGTTTTGAAAGTTGGACAAAATCAAACATCGTGGTATATTCTTTATTAGGAAAGGTCTAGCGCCAATGAAACTTCACAATTAAATGTTAGGAGAGTAATCCTTCAAAAAATGTTAGGAGAGTAATTGCCTTCAAGAGTAATACGTAGTTTGTAAGTGGGCGCTTTGATTTAAACGTGGTGATTCAAGCACTGAAATGATTCTCTGAGTGGTCGCCCAAAATTTTCAACAACTCCAAATGTGGCACCCACCTTGCAGAAAGTTTTTTTACATAGCCTAAAGTTCTTGAGTTAAAATATGAACACACGCTCAGGTGAGATGCCTTTGGTTACAGCAATGCTATCCACTCTCAATCGCCGTTCTTTTATCACGGTTTATGAAATTTTTTAATGATACCTTCAGTTGTTGAACTTTTGGGCGTCCACTGCGGGTATCGTCAGTGCTTTGTACGACCGCGTTTAAGCTTCAATGCCCACTTACAAATCATTGTTTTAGAAGGCGAAATATCTCCTAACACATTTACCGTTTAGTTGTGCATTTCTATTGCCGCTAGATCTTTTCTAACAAAGAATTCAGTTATGGTGCGATGTTTGATTTTGTCAGTTTTTCAAAACACGCGTGACAAGTAAATTTCTAACAGCGGGGTAAACAATGAATAAATTGTGAATTATGTTTAGAAATTAACACGTGTTTGCATGAGATGTTAATCTTACACATGAAAAATTTTTGTTCTACATTTAAGCTATAGATGCCGCTCCACGAACTTTTCAACTAACCCTTACATAGGATACGAATAAATCATACTGTATAATAAACACTACATGAGTATCGAATGTATTTTTCATCAGACGAAGCCACTGATTTTGAGAAAAGGCACGGACATGTTGTAGAAAACAGAATTTAAAAATAATAATATCTGTGAACGTTGTAATACCAAGTTGTATTACCGTAAATAGGATAATACTATCTACCTAATTTCCATTTTATTTTGTATTTTCCCATCGTTTACACAAGGTATTGAGTATTTCGCAAGGCGTTTGTGTATAACGGCAGAGGGAAGGAGTCACATTGTATTACGGCCTTTACTTACCTAAAGCACCTGCTGTAATTGGTAACAAGTAAAGTGTATTAATCTAAGGACTATAATAGTATGCAAAATGTAACAATACAACGAAAACTAAAGCTATCATTTATAAATGTTTTACTATGTGTGTTATAATACACATAAGTACTGTTTTTGGCTTAATTTATCTAAATCGAAATATACAAGCAGCTGATCGAAATGATTATAGTAAGTAGTAGTTGGTAAGTACGTAAACAAACCAACGAAAATTTTACATTGTAAATAAGCATTTTGAATTTAGTCTGAGGATACTGAACAAAGACGTCCAACGGAATTTGCGTAAATACGTAAACTGAAATAATTTATTGCATAGAGACATTATAGTGTAATGAAATAAAGTATTCCCAGTAAGAAACACATCGTTTTTAGTTTTAACACATGTTTTGCATTCACTAAACATATCACAAATTTTTCAATGACGAATCTTCATCCTCATCCTCAGCGGCCAGTCAAGCTGTCTTTGTAGAATGGACGAAACACTTGGCGAATATAAAAATAAACCGTTTGTTAAACAACTCAAACCCAGTAGCGTTATTAATAATGAAAACAACCAAATCTTAAAATATCCTGCTAATTTTCCCGTTTTTAATACAGTACATTAAAAAGATAAAAAAAGTAGTAAATTAGTCCTAACACTAAGCAGTTATAATAAACAAATTATAAAATACCACCTGTTTGGATATACCGCAGCTACAACTTTATGTACATAGAAACAAACTATTGCAACTAAATTTTACCCCGACGTAACAGAACTTGCCCCCTTCATATTCTGAATATAGCTCCTACATCTTAAATGCGATATTTACTAGTGAGAAACTGAAAGCGAGTTTTCTGGTGCTACAAATAATTTAACAAACAAACGTCTATTAGTGTTTTGATGCCACATCAGATTCTTGCCGTACTGGATCCGCCAGTTTAAGCATAATTAGACGCAATAGAAATGGTTAACAAAATTTCTAGTTAACCAGCGGTTAACTAAATTGTGAGTTGAAACTAACTTACCAGTGAATGGCGTTCAAGATCAGTGCAATTGATACCGCTCTAGTAACTGGTACTGATTACAACGTTGGTAAAATCAGCTAGTTTGCGATTAGATTTCTACTAATGCAGTTGTATTACAGTTTGCGTTCTGTATGCTGTTTTTCTAAAAATTTAAATAGGAAGTGATTAGACAATAATAATGTTATATATAATTCTTAAAATCTTGAACCTAATCCTTCATATAGCAAGTGTAATTTTTATACGAAAAGGAATAATGAAAGTCGTTTACAAATTATTCACTAATGTATTATTTGAACAAGTGTTTATTTTGACATAACCTTTCGGCGTATCGGAGTAAACAGTCGTCGGTCCGTGATACAACCGTGTCAGAGGAGTATTAATGCAGGCAGAAATAAGTCTACCAAAACCATATGGGAGCACGTGTGCGCTCGCCTACACACACACACACACACACACACACACACACACACACACACACACACACACACACACACACACACACACACACACACACACACACACACACACACACACACACACACACACACACACACACACACACACACACACACACACACACACACACACACACACACACACACACACACACACACACCGTGCGTATATGCTTAAGTAAAAGTGTGTATAAGTTTAGAACAATTTTCCTGTGGATCGAAATTACTTGTATGATTTGTGCCACTTTCGTTTATAGCCCCATTGTGGGAGTGGAAACATTTGCGGTACCCTGATTCTTTTGGAGTACTACAATTTTATTGAAGAGGTGTTACTGAATAAGTAACTGAGGGTTACTGAGGGTTATTGTTGATCCGAATTATAGATCTACATGTGGACTCTAGTTCGCTGTGCCCTTTGCACCCATTTGAATAAGTTCTGTCGACATTGGCGGATACATTTTTTCTGAATTTATATTTCCACCTCTGAATGGAGTGAGTAAAAGAAAAATGGAAATGAAGCTATCATAACCGAAAAGTAGAGTACTCTTATTCTATTTCGTTTGTTTTGGAAAATTGTAAAATTATTAAACTATTCAAATTAGGCGTTATCACGCTATTATGAGCTTAATTCTAACGTAAAATAATTTGTAGCGTGTCACCGAGTCTTTCGACTTAACTTAGGATAAAAAAGGCTCGCCGAACAAATTATGTTTAAACATTTTCAAACAAGGAGACAAGAATCGGCATCAAAAGATCTACGTACACTCGCACATTCCTCTCAAGGAGAAACACTACAGTATCACAGTATCTTTTATAGATTCTATAATTTAATCATGTTATATATACAAGTAATACATTTAACTATCGAGACAAGTACGAATAATTCACAAGCAGTTTTGTTAATTTTTGTCCTTCTAACTTTACAAAAAAAAGTAGTACATAACAATTAAAATGAAAATTAAATATTTAATAAAATGTCACAATTTACTGCAAAAATGTTTCAAATCTTTTAAAGTCGTAAAAATGGAAAGAAATTGTGAACTTATTTACAAAACCGAAATTAAAATTATTTCTTGAAATAATTTTTAAAAGTTAACAGCTTATAAAGAACTTTTGAAGTTAACAAACAGTCTTTGAAGTATATCTGACGTTCGTTTTTATGAACACATACCAAGACGTTTGTGTTTGGGAATTATGAGAAGTTGCTTATGAACAGGTTGATTCTAAAATTCTGAAATAATTAAAATATGTATATATATGTACAGACATGTTTATGTACAAGGAGGTACAGTATTACTGTTAAAAAAATTATGTCTCAGTTTAGAAAAATTTCTTTGTACACATTATGATATACTTCTAACAATACAATTTTTATTAGACACAGTCATAGGAAACAGAGAGAAAGGTCGCAAAGTTTCTCCTGAATGCTGATTGGTTGTCGCTTGTTCCCATATTTTATTTTCAATCCTAAACTACTAAACACTAAGACGTTGCCATGCAATATTAATAAAATTCGTCCTGACCTAACAAAACCCTTCTAACGACGTTACTTTTATCATGCTTCGTTACGTAGGCACGGAGAAAATATGATCTGCACAACAAAAATATAAATATGAAAAGTACATTTAAATGTTATAAATCCAAATAAAAATTTATGCAACTTCTACAACAGTAATTGCTTATAACGTGGGTTCTAGTTGAACACGTAGTTAGCCCTTAGGGATGATTATGGTGTAGTAATTGGTATGTTACCACGCGGCTTGGATTCCATTTATTGCCACAATTAAAATGCAATGTAGTTTTCTGCGGTACATTTTTCCTCGTAACCCGACGGAAAACCAGTCAGTGGTATCCTTACGTAGTAATACCTTAGTAATAGTCTGCTTAATCGTTTGGAATGGGCGTTAAACCATTGGGTCCATACACAAAATCAATGGGTGTAGAGGTCACAGGTCCGTACGAAACTCATGTTGTTGATTCAATACTTACAATGTCCACAGAAGCGATACCCAAATTATTCAATCTGGTAGCTGGTAACTACGTTGGATGTAAGCGGAAGTTGATACAACAGAAGAATTTATACGAAGTTTATACAGAGAAGTTGCACTATAATTGACTTAAATTATAACATCTTACGTAACGATACGTCACTTTTAAATTTCAGCGAACATTAAATAAATGTTGAATTGTTTTCCATTTAGTGAAATCTACAGTGTACAATACCATGGTAAAGAGTATAGTTTTCGGAAGCTTGGAGGTTGAAGAGAAATGGTCTTAAGAAGATCTGGGAAGACACGACTGGAGAGAGTATGAAATAAATACTGTTAGAGATTGGAGATATCAGGCGAATTAAGGAATTTACAACACGGCCTATAGAGCGACGCTAAGTCAGAGCTCGAAGATGTCGAAGGGAGTTTTTGTAGACTGTCTGTATTTGCGTCGTATAATTATCGACACTCAATCAAGGTGTCGACACTCAATCAATCGTCAATCAAGGTGTTAGACAAGGGTGCAGTATATCACTACTCTTTTTAACGTTTGTATTGACGATCTGGTAAGGAAATGGAAACATCTAGTGAACCCTGGTATTTAGTTATCACGAGACAGGTATTTAAACGTGCTGTTATATGACGACTTGTACTTCAAAATACAAAATCTGATTTGCAAAAATCTGTTTTTAAGCTTCATCAGATTTGCAAACAATACAATATAAAAATCTCTACTATAAAAGCAAAAGTAATGGCATTTCGAGGCAAGGAACCAATAAGAACAAAATTAATGATATGTGATCGAATTGTAGAACAGGTGAGCACTTTAATTATTTAGGAAATAGTACTGGCTATGGTAGGAATTACGATATTGATGTTAAGTTAGGTAATTTCCAGGCTATCTGTGGGACAATCAACCGTACTTTTAGAAACAAGGTACGTCACGATACAAAATTAAAGTTCTACAAAGTTATGGCGGTCCCTGTACTGCCCTATGGGTGTGAATTATGGACAACAACCAAGAAACAAGAGTAAAATACAGGCCTCGGAAATGGCGTTCTTAAGAGGAGTTAAAAGGTGTTCTAAACTTGACCGTATAAGGAATGAGTCCATAAGAAAGAGTTACAAGTTTTTAACTTGAATGAAAAATAAAAAGATTACAAACAACGGTGGAAAGAATACTTAGAAAGAATGTCAGAATTCATAGGGGCTAGACAAGTCTGGAAATACAAACCTATAGGACACAGGTGTGTGGGTAGAGTCAGGAAGAGATGGCTGGAGGATTTTTGAAGGCGGAACAGGCAGCACCTTGCCTATATCGTGTTGTGAAGAAGATGATGATGATGATGATGAATTTTCGATACGTTACGAGCACATGTGACGAAAGAATCCGAACAGGATGGCTTGTAAATACGATTCTTGAAAGACCTAGGGTAAGACCAAATAAAATCTGAACTGAGGAATTGAAACAGCATACAGAGGAGGTAGCTAGAAGAAGATGGTCGTTTAGACCGGGATGCGGTAGACGGCCATTAAAATCTTACGGATGAATATTTGTGGACATATTTAACTGTATTGTGTCAGGATATCTTTGTTTTTTCGCGATAACGGGCGAAATACACTGTTTTCTAGAAATACACTTGTATGCTGAAGAGACGTGTTAGAGATGCACTGCTGCAGCGCCCGATGAAGTCTTATCAAACCGTTGGCGATGTTTAGAATTAATGGCAGAGACTTATTTCTATAGGCCGGGACTTCTCCCTGGGGTGCCTCAATTTCGCTTCTAAAAATAACCATTTTCGTAAATGACTGCTGCCACTGAGAAAAAGTAGACAGAAGTGTTTATTCCGTTATTAAATATTAATTTTTGAGAGTGTTTCTTAAGACGCTCAGTACATGAAATGCCTTCGCCTCCACGGTTAAACGAAGAAAACGTAAAACATTCGGAGTTCTTTTATGGACTTAAGTGTTAGTGTTCCGTTGACAAATATGAGATGGAAGAGGCAAATATTATAGTGGACTTATAAATGGACGAAACTGAAAAGCAATTAGAAAATCTTCAACATGTAAATTATTAAACACAAAAGAAAAACAGAATTTAAAAATGGTTTGTCGTCATCTTACCGAATGAATTGTTCACAGCCTTTCCCGAAAACAGAAATTTATTTCAAAATGTTATTATCAGATATGATATTAAATATTTCTACTGAAAGGTCTTTTAGAAAACTGAAAATTATAAAAAGTGTATTGAGAAATATTATGAAAAACACTATTTGAAACGTTATGAGAGAGATTTCAACTATCCGGATGGGAATTTGAATTCTGGATGGGGCTCTCCTTTCGAGGAACTGCCGGAGTCTCAAAGGTCTTAAGTACGGTCCTGTATAAGAGTGGATACGCCGAAAGACCTCGATCCAGTACAAAGCAATTAGCATTTCAGTAACAAGTTACGACGAAATTAGAATCACGGCGAAACATGACTTGCAAAAACGTAAGGGAAATCTAAATTAATGCTAGTAGGCCTATTTAATAATGAATATAGATTGTTCTAGATTAAAATATAGTTACAACTCTATTACTTATTAGATTGTAGTCACATATTATAATTGAATATTATAGTTATATGAAGCTATACTTGTATGACACGTAAAATGTGTAGGCAAAACACACACACACACACACACACACACACACACACACACACACACACACACACACACACACACACACACACACACACACACACACACACACACACACACACACACACACACACACACACACACACACACACACACACACACACACACACACACACACACACACACACACACACACACACAACCGGTCTTCTGTTAATAATTTCTCAATTTATTTGATCAGTAACAGAAATAAACCAAATTTTTGTTATATACACACACATATATGACATTTCAAAATAGTAAAGAAACTAATGTTTTAATGTTTGAGGATGACACCTTGGAGAATATACGAAATATCGATAATGGAGAATTGTAATATAAGAGAATCAATGTAATGTTGATATCGTAGTGCATTTTATTTTGGAATTATAGTTGCTCGTGTCGAAGAGTTTCTAGCGGATGAAGTTCAGCTTTAATTTCTGAACAGACGAAAGTCAAATTAAGCAGATGTAATCTGTTCAAATCGAAGTACAAAGAACACTGAAAACCTACTGACGATACACTTGTTGCTGATGAAACGTTTTTGCATTACATACGCGCGGCTCTTAGGCGAGACACATTTTGTTTTGAAATTATAAGATAAAAATCTACATTTGCCTGGAAGACGATCTCTTTTACCCAATCATTGTACCTCCATTTTCTAAAGATGAATAACACTTCGAGATGATGATGATAGTACTACTACTACTACTACTACTACTACTACTAATGATAATAATAATTAGTCTAAGTAATTTTTTTAAAAATTCTAATTATTTTTAAAATCGTATCTCAGTTGCAGAATTTTTATTTTATTAATTTCCGTCACGTAATTAATTATTTCGTAATTATTGCAGCAAAATTGTATCTAAAATATTTACTTAAACAAAGGATATAAAAACACAAATATTATTATTTGCAATGTACAGACTAATAAAGTTTATTACGACCGTTTGTAATCAGTGAGTAATAAGTAGCTACTCTGTCTCATTTTCTCTCTTTCTGCCCCGTGTCTTTACTCTAACGTATAGTAAACACCTACAATCACGCGTACTGTTGTAATTTTTCATACGTATATTGAGGCAAGCTTTCTTTGCAGTAGGTTTGTTCTATATAGATAATTAAGCTTTTAATATGCAAGGGATTTAATAAAGTTGTCTGATCACCTGACTACGTGTGCTCAATCTAATTATTCATTTAAGAGCAAGCATAATTTTTCTGAATGCATGTGTTTGCCTCGCAGTATTTGATTAAAATATTTATTTGATTTATCTTTTTCATAGGGAACGTCTCTGCCATTTATTTATATGAAGTGTGCGTATAGTGTATGTTGTGTATGATGACGCAGTTGGCAGACATTTTATTTCGTTGACAGTTTAATAATAACTGTTTTGATAGTTTCATCTGATCCTATTTAATTTTTATGCGATAGAATATAAATGCTGTAAACCTCCGATGCCTCTTCTGAATCATGTATTGCATCCGAAAGTCGACAGTCTGGCTCTTTAAAATTAAAAGCTACTCTCACACGCGGGTTTGATCACATGCAGTGTGTACTGTTCGTATTTTCTAAGGTACGAATATTTTATGTATCTTGATACAATATGTGTCTTGAAATATGCTGGTGACATTCGATGGTCCCAAGTCAATCAGTACGCGTCGTTTTAATAACTCACTCTGAAGTTATTTCTTACATACGACTAATATCCGTTTTGTTTACAATAAAATTTATTTATTTTCAATAAACATCTGTTGTCTAAGTAACAATAACTTTTTGTTGTTTATGTATCGGAATTTGCCCCTAATGACTTCCTCGAAAATACATCGACTTACGGTTTCACTATTTAGTTTTTATACAGAATACTGATTTAATCGATATTCTTATAGTAATTAACTATAACTTGTTTACTTTTATAGCATTTTTCATGCTAAGATGGTTGAAAAACACAATAAGCTCATTTGCATAATCCAGCTTATAAACACTGTAGAGTACTTCAGAGTACTATTGCTGTGATTCAGCACATTGACAAGTAAATAACTATCATATACTCTTACACGTGTAAAAGAATATTTTGTTGCAATGTTATTAACAAACATTATTTTGCAAATATTATTTCTTGAAGTGTCTGTTTACCGAAACTGTTTCTTTCCAAACACAATTGTAATGTAGAAGTGAAAAAAAAATTGTATAATATTCTAAGAATACGATAATAATATTTTGAATTCGTGTAAGAGGTGAGGAGGAACATCCACTATTAAGGTAACAAAACTTCAAAACATAGTGCTGCAAGTAACAGGTTCTGGGCTAAACAAATAAGTTGCGAATTGTAAAAAATAACGTTGTGCATCTGCAAAACACAGATTCACTTTCTAAGTAAACTATAAATATTGATCCAGTTATCTACAAAAATTATTTCGAGTCCTCGGATTTAAAGCAAAAACCCTTGACATTGACATTACCCAGTTTACAGTCTGCACTAGATTTCCACAGAATCTACGTTACGACTACCAGGTATGAGCTTTATTCATAACATAATTAAATTGTGGACAGAGGAAACTTATTTATCGTCGTCATCGTTCCCGCTGTCTTGATCATCATCGTCATCATCGCCTTCATCATCACCATCACCATCATCATCATCATCATCATCGTCGTCGTTGTTATCGTCATCATTATAATATTTACGAAGAATAAATTTAAAAGTTAGTATTTTGTTACCAGTACTATGTCATCCGTTCCTGGCGATTAGTATTTTGAACCAGCAACAGTTATTACTGAATTCTATTTGAGTACAGCTTTTCATTTTAATATTTTGTCCCGCTTTTCGTACATTTTTTTAATCGTGTCCCTTAAGGACACATCAGAAGGATCGCATCAATTAGAGGTAGCTGTTATTATTTCACTACGGCATGTAATCAAATTGGCGACAAATACGATTCGAGTAATTTGCGACCGCTCGTTTTCTAATTGCCAGACATGCGCCAAAAGATCTAATTTGTTAAAAATTAAATTCCGTTAAAACAAAAGTTGTTACAATATTCCTTTTTCGATCAAATAGTATCGACGTTTTCATAAAACTTAACGCAAGTACAAAAACCTTAACAATAGCTAGTATTGCAATCAACGTAGGCAATACTAATAAAAAAATAATAATAAATAAAGTATACAGGAGATTTTTAAAATTGTTAAAAGCTTTGTTAAAACTTGTTAAATTGTTCAACGTATGTCTTGTGTCGCCGCCCGCATCTGACACAGTAACACATGATTTTGCCCCCTTGACCTCATGCGACTTCAACGCTAGCAATTTTCTGTCTCGCATTAAACTCTGTTACGTCCGACAAAGGGTGCGTTCTGCATATTTGCATAAAGTAGTAGCAACAGAATATATCGGAAGCTGAGTAAACAATGGGTATCGTATTAAAATAGTATAATAATACTTAAAATAATAGTTTTTGTCAATTGTTTATTAAAATATTAACAAAATGTTTGAGCATTTTAAATGCTTGAGATATCTTGTGTATTTGGCTTTTGTAGGGACATTATCGAAACACATTTCACTGTAGGCCTGTAAGTATTTGAACGTGTGAATATAATTTTCTGAATGAAAATTGTATAATAAGTTATTATAATTAAATTAAATAATTTAAATTATTATAAAATTAAATAAGTTAACATGAGTGGACTTCAACTCAGTAAAAAACGTACACAAATTTAGAGTATCTTTATATATTATTAATACTAATGAAGAACGTAAAGAAAACTGTGCATAGTAAAGTACTGTAAGTACAACAGTAAATATTGAAAAGTGCCCAGTAATGAATAGTAAATACCGAAAATACATACTGGAAATTTTCCATGAAGTCCATAAAATAATTTGTTGGAAGGTGAAGAAATTGACTGGCAACTGGTAATTCACTAGTGAATTAAAATTTCAGATGTGTTTTTAACTGTAATCTGAGTGTTATGAAGTATTCGGGAATGTAAAAGGAGATGACAGTATCGTGATATACGATGACGGAACAAAATGGTAGGCCTAATCCATGTGGATGCCGTTGTCAATGATGTTAAACAAATATTATGTACAACAAGAGTTATATATAACTAAGTAAATAAATCTATTCTAATAAGAATATCAAATTTTTAAATTTAATTCAAAAGTTTTACTAAAGTATAGTTGTCAATAACAAACGAAACATACAGTTGAATTACGGAAAATTTATTCTAAATTTTGTGTCTAATATCCGCTGGCTTAGGAAAACATAACACACAAGAATGTACTATATTACATTCGTTGACAACCTCACCGATCATATTTGTATTTATTCTAATTTTTCAGGTTGCCTTTTAATTAAAAAACTTCTGCTGTTCACGATCACTTGGAAAGAAATCAATTTAATGTGAACCGTTTTGTTTTGTCGCATTATGTTTCTTGAAATCACGACAAACCTCCAGCTGAGAATTACAACTCTCACGCGTCAACGCTTACGAACATATTATTAATCTGTTCATATTATTTCAATAGGTTAACCGATTAATCATTTATTTGTTTAGTTAGGCTCTCTCTTGGAATTTTTAAAAGTAATGTATAGAAGAACGGATCTTGTACTTTGTTGTTGTAATGTGACACATTTGTTATAAAGTCGCACAGTAAATTGACAACAAAATATTGCACACAAAGAAATATAAAGTATTATTGTTACAAACCTGAGGAAAACTGAACAAGTCGAGGGCGACGGTGAACTTAAAGATTGGCTTGTAATTATCCAAACAAGGTTTTCAGCGGTCGCAACATGTAGAAAGGCGTCGACCAGTTTATAAGTATAGGTTGTAAGTTTATTGTTTTCATCGTTGTTTGCATATTTGTGTTTTCACATGTAACTTGTTACGAAACAACAGGTTTTTTGTTTTCTTGTTGTAGCAGATATTTTAAACCTCGGGCATCTATTTTTATATCGCACACGATGTATCGAAATTTGACGCTCGCGAATTACGATCTATATCCGTTCGCAGTTTGGGTCAAATACAACACGTAAATACTGTTTTGCCTTTCGCGCTTTTCGTTTCTTCTGTGTTACGTTAATTGCCGCTGAAAGATTTTAACTTTAAACTTTCTATTTGTCTTGGTAAACAGCGTTTTGTTTAATAACATTTCAAAATCGAAACCACAGAAACCTCACTGCCCGAGGCTACCGTTTTTCAGTAATTTTTCTAATTTTAAGATTAACTACATTCGGTAATGCTCACAATTAAAAATATTGTGTTGATCAGTTTTTGTCTTAATCGAAATTTTGTGTTATTTCGTTTACAATTAATTATAAACTTTGTATTATAAGTTCATTACAGATGAGAAAGATCGTAGAATTTTACAGTAGATATGTATATCTCTATAAACAATTTTTACATATTTTGATATACTGCAGGTGAATTATAATTTAGCGAAGTAACTTGTACTTACAGATTAACTTGTTGGTAACATTACGTTCCTTTCAAAATGTGAGAACGCATACAGAACACTTTAAGTGCGTAGTGCTAATTAACACGATTACAGGGTAAATAAAGAAAACTATAATTAACACAGAGAAAGAAGCTATTTTACACAGTCTACGTGACAACGTAAAATGTGTATGTAAGCCTTAGACAAAACGTTTTAAAACGTGAAAATTAACATGTACGGGGAATAAATGTTGCTAAAACGTGTACTCTGAATAATTTAAATAATAATTACTAAGTGCGGGAGATGAATATACCTTTCAATATGTTACTAATCGATATATGAATAATTTATTGCCCGATTTTTACGAACACACACACACACACAAATAAACTTTTACACAAGTGTAAAAGTAAATATCAAAATATTTTAGCTTTTTAATAATGACTGTATATAATTAGTCTGTGTACTAACCTGGCTTGTAAATTGCTCTATACTCATTAACGTTTTACATTTTTACGTAAAGAATTCCCATAAAACTAAAACAATATCACACGAACAACTTAAAAATAAATCCAAACTACTGTTTGATGACTATAAAGAATTATTTTTCAAAACGCATAAATTTAATTTTATTAGGCAAAACCTGACTTACTTATTACAAGTCATTAGAAAGTTTCTTGCATCGGAAATTATCATACTGGAATGTTGTTTAGTCGATAACTCGAGTAAATAGCGATTGTGAGGTTTACTATAAAGATTGACTTTATAATTATAACTGCATCAAGCTGATACTTTTAAAAATACATAACTTATAGTAATCCATTAGTGCATATTAAAAAATAATTAGAAATCGATATCTAATTGAAAACATTTACGCAGAATCAGAGCTGACACACTGAAAGACAGCTTCTTAGTTTATCGAACATCAGCATGTTATTTAATTTACAAAAGCAATTATTAATTTATTGATATTATAAACAGTTTTAACAATAACTTATTTGTTTTTGTGTCTTTCATACATTAAGCAATTATAATAATGTAAAAATGAATATAAAAAATATAAATTAATGTTTTTAGAATGTCTGTATGTCCCGCGCGCGCACGTATGTATATCTGTATGTGTGTGTTTTTATAAAACATTGTATGTAATTTTATGTAGCTGACAAATAATTACTTTTAATAAATAAATTAACATTTTTACAAGGTTATACTTTTTGAAAATTCTAATTGAATAACTCGTAATTCGGTAGTATGTACAGTGATCAGAAGATATGTGCCATAACGGAAAACAATATATGGAAATACGGAAACTCCATTGAAATACGGATACTATTGGAATATGAATTACATAATTGGTATTTTCGCAAAATATACCCTTATTGTAAGAAAGGATTAATTAATTTATTTTTATAAAAAAAAGTTACAGTAGCTATTATTATTATTATTATCATTATTGTAGTTGTTATTATTGATATTATTATTATTATTATTATTATTACTGGTATTTTTAATGTGATTTCGTTTTAATTTAATTATAGTTACATTAAAGTAGATAGTCATACATAACAAGAATTTGTACACACACTACAGTTTGTAATGAAAAAATAATTATATTAATATCTAATTATGTATGTGTTTTGAAAATCACCGTTAGGTCTACACGTATTTTTGTGTTAGTGTAAGAGCTATTGATCTGAAGTTAAACGTTTGGCATTTTTATATACCGACAAAAGCTTTACGTTTCCCTTTATCATAACGAGGAGCGTAAATGGTTGTATACAACTCAGTTTTCAAAAAATTGGTTAATTTAAAATAACGCCTGTGAAACGAGCCGTCACAATAGCCGCGCAAATTTTTAACGCTCAAAACCAACGAACACATTTTTAGTAACTTTATTTTCAAGACAAATGGAAGATAACAAAGGAAACAAAAGTATGACTGACTTACCTCTGTTCGTATGTCGCGAAAGAAGAATTACTAAACGCTAATAGAGTTTAATGCGATACTGGTGACGACAGAGTTCTGTGTTTTGAACGAAATAGAATGGGACAAACTTGGTTGCGTTTCGTAGTAAGTTTGAAGTGGCGCCAGATGCTTGGTCAGAAGGATGTGCAGCGATCAGAGTCGGTGTATTTATGTAGTGCGTGTATGCTACCCCCGTGGACGTGGTGGGTGTCGCGGCACTCACTGCGTGCGCACATGCGCAATCCATCCCTCTTCTTCTTGCGTTTTTCTTTCTTCATACTTCTTCAAGTTCTTGTTTGCCACGGAGCGTATCCTCCTGATGTGCCCCCGTATTGTTTCTTCTCCGTCGTTGTCTGTCAGTTAGTCGCCTACCAATACGTGCAACACAATAACCAACAGTCACCACGCAAACTTCTTGGCGTCGTCTGCTCCTCTTCCAATGTTTTATAACTGTGTTTAGATCTTGATTGTACGCACGTTTTTAATTCTTAATTGAATATTTAAATTAGCTCTTTAGCAGTTTTATTATAGTAGTAAGTTAGTAGGCTACATTTGAAAACAAGAGCTAGAACTTTAAACATAATTAGAGAAGAGTTAGAAGCACTCCGTCAAAAAAAAAAAAAACATTCCCTATGTCCCTATTCTTTTCTCTATTTTCCGTTCGTTTTTGTGTGTCAAAACAACTATCTGCTTCTTTCTGTCTCTCTCTGTCTCTCTGTCTGTGTTTCTTTCTATCTCGCCCTTACATTCACCCCTTCTATTCTTTTCTTTATACGTATAAACAAAAGTAAGTACTCCTCTTATTTGGAAATAGTTTTACGTTTTACGATGAAGCAACTGCGTTCAGATATTACTGCCTTCTTAAGAATTTTTTACTCATATAAGTTATTTCAAAATACACTGACTGACAATAATAGTTCCCCTGGACTTTGATATTTCACATGTACACACAACACAGAACGTCGTGTATACGTAATAGGCCTACATATTAGGTCCATCACAGAATTAGTTAAAAACACGCGTATTATCAACAACTAACATTTTTTTCTTACTGTTTTATAAAGTAGACTAACAATATTTTACATCAATGTAACATTTCTTCACAGTGAATATGTATTCCGTTTCTGTCTATTTGTTTATCCGCTACCTCCATGTTTCTAAAACATGAATTCACACGCGCGCGTGCGGGAACACACACACACTCACACACACACACACACTCACACACACACACACACTCACATTTGTATGCACATCGTTAACTTATAACAATGTAAAGAACCCTACATTAGTGTTCTGTATCCACTTTTTTAATTGTGTCGAAAAAATGTTCCCAAAAATAGAGTTTTCAGTTAGTTAATGAATTTTGGAACAAATCGTAGTTGTACATTTATAAGAAAACAAAGTATACAGTCTCTGCAGGAAACGTGAACAGTTTTTTAAGAATTTACTTATTCATTATAACGTTCATTCTTTTACGACAGGCTATCGGAGGAACAACAGTCGATTGATGGCTTGACACTTTTTTTTGTTTTTACTAATTATTTAAAATCTGTTAAAAGGTCAACAAATATTATTTACAAGTTTTTGATTTTTGAGCACGAGTTTTGGGTCGTGATAAAATGAATTTGGGTTCTGATGTTTTTGTCTAGCTATCCTTGCACTCTACTAGAGGAACGTTAGGTATATGTTTACTCACCAATCGTGCAATATTTGATGTTGAAGTGACACAAATTCGTACGCGCGCTCTCTCTCTCTCTCTCTCTCACACAGTTTTCGTTTCCTAATTATTTTTGTTACTTGATTAAGAATAATTGACTATACAATAAAAATGTCAAGAAACGTTAAATAGTTATTACGTATTTGTCGTCTGTTTATGCTACGCGTATGTGCCTGCTATGTGTAGGTCTACAAATTAGTAGCTGATGTAAACTTTTGTCTTTCCCTCTTTTTAATATTTTAATACTGTACGCCTACTGTATCTCTCTCTCTCTCTCTCTCTCTCTCTCTCTCTTTTTGTTTTTATTTTAGTCTCTCCCTGTCTGTATTTTTCTTAGTCTCTTCTTGTATATTAGAGATACGTTATGTACTTTCTTGTATACATTATAATGTTGTATTATGACCAACTTGTCATAAACAAAATCAATTGCATCTCTAGCAATACGATTGACGTTAGTTGTACCACTTGATAATAAAAAGGTCTACGTTAGGACTTCGTTATTTCCTGTTTGTAAGGAAAACAGTAACTTGTACGAGAATATTTTACGTAAGTTGAATTGAACGACATGAATTTTCTTAGAACAAGATCTGATAATATATATACTATTGAATTTATATCGAGGTCAGGTTCCATAGGATTTTGTTATAGGAAAAATTAGTTGTTATAGGAAAAATTACTTATTAATCAGAGTCGTATTGTGTTATAGAAAATAAAACGAATCGTACACTGTAAACATAAAACACACACAGATACCCACGCGCGCACGCGCACGCACGCGCTCGCGACGGACGGACACGCACGCACGCACGCACGCACGCACGCACGCACGTTGTTGGCACCCGGAACCCGGAAGTTGACACTTTTTAAAACGGAATAAGTCGATTACTTACGGATTGAGTTCGCCAATTTGTAATCATACGAGCAGAGAAAAGTTGGTCACCGGAGGGTTAATTAAGAATAAAACCCTAAGGCCTAAAGTGTTAAGAAAAATTCGTCACTTTCCCTGGTATCAGGTGGCTCAGATGGTTTCAGTGGTTGTGAATGTTATACTCGCGGTTCAGATCAGGCATTAAATTAAACGTGGCCATTTTGTTCTACTTATTAAGGATCAGATTAAACAACAAAGGTTCTCTGCTGTATGGACACTTTTCGAAGGGGTCCACTTTCTTCCCGTCACTTGACTTAAGAGTCCATGTCTCGGCGGCGTAAATTGCTATCGGTAAAATCAGATTCTAAATTAAAATGATTGCTGTTATGGGTGAGCATCGAATCATTTCATATTTTGCTGAGTTTGACTGCAAAGCTTCTGGCTAATGCCAAAAGACGTTTTATTTCATCTTCACAGTCACCGTTGTCAGTAATGAGAAAACTAAGGCAGATGAAATCTGTGACTACGTCATAATCTCTGAGGTTGTGTGAGTGTGCTTGGTTTGATTTATCAACAACCGTAACTTTAGTTTTCTTGTTACTAAGATTTAAACTATACCCCTGACTTGTACTGTCCAGTTTCTACATTATTTTCTCGAGGTGTTCTTGAGAGCTTGTTATGATAACTGTATCATCAGCATAACTTAGGTTATTGATCTTTCTACCACGTATAGGGATACCATCTTTCCGTCTTTCAAGGAGTTCTCTCGCATTACATGCTCATTGTAGATGCTGAAAACAGTGGCGACAGGAGGCAATCCTGCCTAACTCTTGCCTTGAAATAGAAGTAACCTGAATATGGGTCATCAATGTTTATGGTTGCTGAATTGATGACGTGTATACTCTTTAACAGGCCTATCAGAATTTTTTAGTATTATATCCATACAATTCAAAATTTCCTAGAGTTTATTCCAGTTTACAGAGTCGAAGTCGAAAGTTCTGGAATAGTCTACAAGATGCGAATACATAGTTGCGTTGAACCCTCTAGCATTTTTAGTCTCTAACATTTTCAGTAAGATTTTTTAATTTTTTTGTTAATAGTTTTGAACGGGTAAGTGCCAGGAGAAACTGTCTTTGGTGTTTTATGTTCTTCTATTAGCTTTTCAGGTTCTTCATACGTATAGTGTTGCCGTATTGTAAAGTTGTTTTTGTGCACCTTGTTCTACTTCATCCAGCATATTTTGTTATATAAGGAGCCAGGTCTGATCAATGCTTTTGTGTAAAATTGTAAGTTATATTATACTCAATTTCTCTTGAAGCACTTGTGGAACAGGTGTTTTTCAGCCTTCCAATTAGTTTTTGTTTTGCTTTGTTATGTGTAGCTTTAACGTTCTCTCTGTTTTTAGTAACTTATGATCAGGATTACATTGTATCTCTGGTCTGGCGACTACGTTTTTAATGGGGCTTCTCCAACGCGACTTTTTTAGAACAAAGTCTAATTGATTCTTGTGTTTCCCAATGGGAGACGTCCAGTTGGACAATCGTCTAGGGTGATTTTGAAACATAGTATTTGCTGTTGTCAGATAGTTACTGACCGCAAAAGGAAGCGAAGGCTCACATCTAAGGTTTATAGTAAACTTAGTGCATATTTACCCAGAGTGTTTCGGATGTGATTGTCACTGACAGGAGAACCGACTTTTGCATTTAATCACCCATTACAATCTGGACATCTTTTTGAGGAATAGTGGAGATCATTTCTTCTATTTTTTAGTAAATGACTTGTTCGTCCTCATCTGTGGCATCACTGAAGGGCGTGTAGACTTGAACAAAGTGTATTTTTGTTGGAAGGGACTTGTTATTTTTGGGATACGATCGTTGTTGGGTAGGTATTCTTAAACATATCGTGGGATTCGCTTATTTAGTACAACTGCAATTCCGTTCTCCGAAGCGTCCGAACGAGAAATGTAGACCTCGAAAAGTCCCTATCCTTTCCAATGTATTTCCGATAATCCACACACAAGGATGTTTACACGAGTTAGTTCTTTTTTTATGATACGGACTTTTCCTATTTGTTTAAGTCCCAAACATTCCAGGTACCCAAAGTTAACATTCTTCTTAACTGAAGTTTCCTGTGATCATGCCAGACACATGTTTCTCCCTAGACGTCTAGTCACCCGGTAGCCAATTTCACAGTGACCGGCATAGAACCAGCAAAGAGCTGATTACCAATCGCTCACACATCTCGTCACTGGCGTCTGTCATAATGCTCTCTTGGGAGTAATAATAATTAGTGTTTTCCCATTGCTTGCCTTATCCTAATGTCAGCCTTGCTATGTTATCCTATGCCTCGTAATTTTGATTAAAAGTAAAAGGATGCTCACGCTTTTATATTAGCCCTAAAAAGCATGGTTGTCATTTGCGACAGCTTCGCGGTATCGGAGTCCTGCTCCATACTTTGTTCAGTCTTTCTGTTTTTTGCAAGTAGAACATAATCATCAGAAAATCTCATTATTTTTATTTTCTTTCCTGTAACTTTATTTCAGTCTTAAACATATCTTTCACTTCCTTTATTGTGTTTTCTGTATATACGTTAAAGAACATAAGAACAAATATACGTTATCAGATTTTCATAAGAGATTCTCGCTCTTGATATGTGAGTAGACAGTAGTTAAATGTCTCTCGACGGTAAAATTGAAGTTAAAGTATTGTTTCTGAATATTAAATTTATTTTAACAAACGTTTTTAACAATACTTGTATTTTAAGAATGCTTGTTTTTTTTTTTTAATTCTTGCAGTATTTGATGTACTGGTTATACTGATTGATATTAACTTATACTGCTATTTATATAATATAATAATGTTGCACAGTTGCACTGGTTACTTTGACGTGTTAATTAGTTACTGATTTAAAGTATAATGATCATAAAGATTTTAATTACCGGCTGTTTAAAATCTATTTTAATTTTAAGTACTGATAAGAAAGTCTGACCATTCTATTGTAAGACCATACAATTGCGTATTCTATTGATTGCAGTATATAAGTTGTAAATAAAAAATGCTTGTTTTGTTTACGAAATGTTAAACAAATTCCTTTCGATTAAATCCTTTGGGTCAGATTAATTATTACGGGCCCAAGGAAAAACTAATATTTGTTGTGTGTCCTTTTCTTGGGCAATAACTTAATTATTAAGTGTAAGTTTCCATTAAACCTACATCTTAATATACGACTTTCGTATAAACTAGGCAAGCTTTTCCTTATAACCGTTATATCGGATGCTATTGTATTGTCATACTATTGTAGCGTCATTACAGTATATTCTACCTGGAAATAAACTTTGTATTTTAGACAATAAGTCGGTCATTTCAATTGCGAAACTGTAGTGCGGTACACCAAAATGTGCGTAATTGTCGTAGGCCTAACTCCTGGTTACGTTAGTCCAGTGCGCATGTGCTTTTGTCGTAACTATGCTAATTGAGAAACATGTGATGGTACCGTTACTAACTGAGGTTTAGAGATGGAACAATGTATTGAATCGTACAAAATCCTTGACGTAACTGGAATCACTATTTTTTAAAATAATTTTGATGTATAATTAATTGGTAAAACGGAATAAAAATGAGGTAATTTTCTCGACATGTTAAGAAATTTTCAGACAGTCCGAAAGCAGGTTGAAGAGAATTAGACAAGATGTGCTCTAGTTTAATGCTCGAAGATGCTTAAATTTAGATTGTAATTGAGTAAAAGAAGGCTTCTTTCAGTCTCTCGGAGTTCTCGATTAATTAAATCTCAGCGATTTATGGGTTGTACAGACGTCAGTTTTTTTCTCAGGATCGGGACTAAACAAACGTTTCGCGCGTAGGTTTGAGATTTCTGATCTACAACTCGTTTGTTTAACTTCTGTAAGGTTAAAATTTCTGATTATTTTAGATTTTTGATTGGATCAGTATAACGACGTCTATATCACAACCAAAACAGTATTAAGCAACATATTTTCGCATTTTTACAGCTACTGCGACTGTGCTGTTCGCGAGATTGGTTGGCTATATGTCCGTATTACGCATGTTCCGTCAAGACACTGGCACTGCAGCCCTAGGTGACCCTTGATTTTCTGTACGAGATATTGCAACCGGCGATGGTTCCAAACTAACATCGTCCGTTTCGAACACCTAGTTTCCTCAGATCGTCTTCGACCCCATTTATCCACTTTCCCTAGATCTCTAGTTTATCCCTAGTTTGTGTATGTTTATTTTATTTGCCTGCCTGGGTACCTTATCGTGATTTTCTTTTCCGAATCGGTCTCCTGCATTTAAGATACTAATAAAATGAAAAGAAGCCTATAAAAATAAAAGAATAATATAGAACAATAAGAAGCGGTAATAAAAACCTAGCATGTTCAATTCCTATAAGACAGATAAAGAAGGTTCATGTGATAAAGCGCCCACCTACTGAGATTCGTTCACACAAGACTCAGAGGCGAGCCAAGGTAGACAAGTATTAAGGATGCGATTGACACACACACACGCGCGCGCGCGTATATACGTATCTTTTATTAATAGTAAATCTAGACGATTTTTGCAGTTTTTGCATTAATTAAATATATTTGCAAATTAATAATTTTTTGCAAGTGAATTTTTTATATTATTTATCATTATTTAATAATATAAATAATACAATTACAATACATAATATTATAAATAAAATAAATAAGGAATAATATAAGATAAATTTAATGACATAATACGTATACTACTTGCAGACGGAACTTTATATTTGCTAATACAATACATATTGTAACGTGATGTTTCCCTCTACATAAAGAGTATACCCTAACCTAACTAATTATCTTATCCTAATAATGAAGAACAGAATAATAATTAAGTAAAGAACCTGTATAATGTAAAATATGTGGTAAATAGTAAATTTAAGATAAAAGTAAATCAAATAATAAGACCAAAATACCAAATATAATTATAGGGAACTTAATAATAAGTAACTCTAGTAAACTGCATAAGTAATGTTGTCAAAAATGGGTGAAAGCATATACAACAGAACTTAAATGGTTTACCAATCAGGAAAATTAATAAATTAGATAAAATTTGAAGTAAAAGAAATAAAGAGTCAGAGAATAATCATATCTGAGTGTGAATCAAGTCACTAAAACCATTCATAGAATGATTAATATAAAATAAGTGAGTAATAACAGTTTTAATTGTATTTAAAAGTGTAATGATGTAAGTTAGGTTATGCACCATATGTCTATGTTAAAGCAAGACAAAGAAATAAAGAAGGAAGTAAGATAAATTGTTTCATGATAAAAAGTATGAACAACCAACAGAATAATAAATGAGACAATTATAATTAACTACTGATGTTTAGGAACTGAGTAATGATGTAAGTAGTAAGAAACTGATGAGACAAAAAGCCTGCATGTAATAGGTAGGAAAAATAATAAAAATTTATTTAAATAAAACCTGATAAATGATGTAGTATAGGTTATAAAAGAATGGATGTTAGTAGAGTAAGAAAGTAATAATGGGAAATATCCAGAATTGACCAGGCATAATGTATATAATAAGTTGTCAGCTTTGACAAACCCTTCATACAGCTAATGTGGAAGTTTATAATGGACAGTACAAGGAAAAAAGCTTGTAGTGAAGTATAAATTATATTGTAAAAGTTCAAGTAGATTATAAGTGATAATTAAGAATTGTTACTTTGTAGTAGAATTAAGTAATTTTAGGTTGAGAAAGGAATTAAGGTACCAATGAGTATGGACATGAGTAGGCCTAGATGGCAATACTAGGTTTTTATAATAAATTGATGTTTATAATTATTATTACTGTTATTAAACCATATAATGTTAAAGTAAAACCAATTCTACAACTAAGAATTAAATGATGGAACAGAAACATTAATATTTTGTAGAGAATACTAGACTAAATCAATCAGTGAAAATTGTTATTTTATTGTTACTGAACAGAACCATGCCTTGAAAGGTCTCAAAATGATCAGCATAAAAAATGCTGATTAATAGTAGTAAAATATTTTTAATTGTTAGTAGCGTAAGGAAGTTATGTCAGTTTAAAGAATTTTTAATAATTTTGATCAAAAAATGGACGCTTAACTCGGGGTCTGTTAATGAGCATCAACCAGAAAACGAAAATTTTAGTATTTAAAAACGGAATATTTAATAATTCAACCAATCAGAATCATAACGCACCGCAAACGAGTCAGTTTTCCAACGGTCATCAAGCAGTAAAGGACACCTCCTCTGTAACGCTTAAAACATAATTAGTCTCCAACCCAAAGTGTAAATATTATCAAACCGAGTGAGGTTAGTTGAATGTAAACAAACGACATCTAACCTCGAACGCGAACGTAACCTTAAAGTGAATCGCAAGTGTTGTGCATTGTGTTTTAATAATTAAAGGACAATAGAGTGAATAATTAAATAAAGTAAATTATAAAGATAATGTAAAGAAAGGGAAAGTATAGTGTTTATTTTGAGAATTTATAAGAAACTTAATAATTAATGATCACAATCCCATAGTAACTTGTAATAGACACTTGTTAACTTATGTTTATATTATCACAGTATATAAACACAAACAATATTAATATTATTTCATGTTTAACAATTGTATTTCTTTATTATATTCAAAGTTTCACTAAATAACTCTGCCAAACTAGGTTAACAACAACAACGGACACTGTCCGAATTACAAACTGTTCGTCACTTTAGATTTTAAGTTATTGTTTCATCATATCATATATAATTGATTATTGTAATGTTTTGTTCTTCAAAAAAGACATTTTTTGTTAATTGTTGTAGTCAAAAGAACTCATAAGGGTTATATTTCCAAAACGTAAACATAGCCTACATCTCTGAGATGACGAAAACTCATGCTACCAACTGTTGAGCTATCATTGTAACAAGTCTGGTTAACTACTTTGTATTACGTGAAATATTATTTCATTTCAATATCAAAGAAAAAGAATTAAATCAAAATAAGAAAATAAAGGAATATGTAAGGAAAATACTAGTGTACGCGTCATCATTTTTATAATTAACGATATTATCGCACTACACAGTTATTAGAGGTTACTTCAACACAAGAAGTTGAGTTGGCAGTATTTGTTTTGGAACAAACCGTGCTATTTAAATAATCCAACCAAGTCAGTGAACTCTAATAAAGCAAAGAGAAATTAAAATAAGAAATTAATAAAACAATTAACCCAAACCAATATTATCTCCATTAATAATAAATAAATATTATTTGTAATCATTTGATATTACAAATTGGCGCCCATTTATTGAACTATTCTAGTGAAAAAATATCAGTTTAGTAACCCATGGTAGTAAAGTTATATTACATCCACATACAGTTAACTACAACATATCTCGATAGAAGAAGAAAAAGTGATTTTTCTTAATTGGCGCACCAACTAGTGAGGCTAGAAGTATTATATATTATAGTATTGCAGTGTAATTTTTTTAATAATTTGTACTCTAGCGGCGGCTACAACAAGCAACTTAAATGCCACGAAGATCAACATCAGTAAAACGGACAGCAGAGGCTGCAGCAGAACTAGACATGCAAGATAAAGAGGCGACACCTGTCGAAGACATTGAAATACTATTACCAACAAAAGAGACGGACAAAACCACAGAGAGTGTCAAAATAAATAGCCTTATGGAATTTATACAGGAGGGGTTTAAACAGAACAATGAAACATTAAAACAAATGAAAGAACAAATGGACAGTAACCAAGAATCGTTAAAAAAACAGATGAAGGAAGACAGTGAAATACTGAACATGAAACTTGAAGGAAATAATGAAGCGTTAAAGCAACCAATGAAATAACAGTTGGAAGCATACAGAGAAGAAATAAAACACAGAATCACGGAAACAAATGAGAAGATTGAAAAAACTAATGAAACATTAGTATAATTCCGTGAAAAAATTATAAATCAAATAATTAATGTTAAAGATAACAGTAAAATTAGGGTAGAAATACTTCAACAAGAGACCCAAGAAAAATTTGAAAAATTATAGGATAAATCAGAGGAACAAAACGATCAACCAGAAAACAATTTAGGACAAGTACAATGCCAAGTGAACCACAACAAAGAAAAATCCAGAGGAGAGAACTCATCAACATACGATAAGAATTAGAAATGTTGCGTAATAGATCAATCAATTACACACATATACCACTGGGAGAGAATAGAGATATAATCAATTTTAAAGAATATCGCAGAAACCCTCTAGAATTCCTGGAGAGACTAGAAGAATTGTTGAACAGAAACAAAGAAAACCGGTGGCACATGGTAAAAAATCTTCTCGACGATAGTTTCAAAAACATTACAGATAACTGGTGGACCGCGATAAGAAACGAGGTCAACAGTTATACCGAATTTAAACAGATTTTTAAGACAAAATATTGGTCGGAGTCCATACAAAACATTGTAAGGGATAATTTGTGCAATGGCAAGTAGGATGCAACAAGAGGACAAGCACCAACAGCCTACTTTCTTGGTAAAGTATGTGTAGCCCGACATTTAGAACCCAAGATCCCGGAAGAGTGTCTAATAACCAAATTATCGTACCATTTCGAGGAAGGGATCGTACGTGCTCGTCTGTGTGGACAAGTGAAAACGATTGGAGGGATGGAGGCCCTCTTAGAAAGTTATGAGGAGGAGGCTTATTATCGAAGGAATCGACGAAGATCCGAGAATCGAAATGAGCGGCCCAATGAACAGCAACATGACAACCGATAACGGGTAAACCTCGTGAGAGCAAATAACGGCAATAGAAGTCCACCCAACAATCGATTTCGAGGACGGCGTCGGAGCTTTAACAACGAACGGACCTATAATAACCAATATCGCAGAGACGACGACAACAGGCGACCACAAAGAAGTCGCAGTGAAGAATATCAAAGATCAAGAAGCTGGGACAGAAGAAGGGACGTACCATTAGGAAACCAACAAAGGAATGACCAGGAACACATATCAACAGTGACGAAGGTAGGGGAAACGAGAGTCCGCAGTGAGAACAACGGACCGCCCGTCACTGCATGCGGACCCAGGGCCAATGAGAAATGTAAACCCATCAAACCGAAATGAAGAACCAATAACAGTTATACGGAACTATTACCTAAAGAATATACAAACAGATTTATTAGAAGAGAGGACAATAGAAGAAGCAAAACCAAACGGCGACATAGAGTACGTCAGAGTAGGACTACAGGGGTGCTGACAGCAGTAATGATCGACACTGGAGCGAACATTTCCTTAATAGCCAAAGCAGAATTGAACAGGATACAGGAGTCTAACACGGAGAAAATACCCACACTGCCCATCAACAACATTGCAATTATAGGAGCCACAGGTAAACAAAATAAAACTATAAAGCAACAAGTAAGCCTGGATGTTACGAACGAAGGAATAGGAATTCCTATGGTGTTTTAAGTAGCCCAGGGGGCTACCCTTTAAGGTGTTAATAGGGTGTGATATGCTACGGCGACACTCTGCGATTATTGATCTGGCCAGTGGTAAAGTGACGCTGCGCTCAGACGGCTATGAATGGACTGCTGAGATAATTGGAAGCACAAGTGCACAAGTGGTACAGGCGTTCATACCACGTTAGGGAAGATGTTAGGACACCCATAGGAAACAAAGAAATCGTAACAGAATCAGAATTATGGCAGGAAAAACTGCAAGAAATCATGTCATTCCAAGGAAGAGGAACTACAGAGATTATCAGTGTGGAACAAAAGAAGAGGTTAGTGGACATTTACAACTACCGCAACGTATTCTCCAACTCACCTGGAAAAGCGAAGAATTTTGTATGCGAATTAAAATTCCAGGACTCAGTAAATTTCAACAAGAAGTCATATCCTATCGCATAGTCGTTAAAGGAAGCTGTAAGGAAAGAAATATTAAGAATGATCGAAGAAGATATTATAGAAAAAAGTAGTTCGCCATATACCTGCCCCGTTGTAGCATACCCAGAAAGGACGGACAGGTGCGTTTATGCCTCGACGCACGTGAGATCAACGAAATGATAATAAAGTACATCTCCAGGAGAGATGGAAGAAATAAAAAAGTATTATGAGAATTAAAGAAAGATTTTTTGAAAAGCAGTTTATTTCAGTAACCTATAAAAATTTACTGAAATAACCAGATTTTAAGCGGGGGCATTATGTAACGTGATGTTTCCCTCTACATAAAGAGTATACCCTAACCTAACTAATTATCTTATCCTAATAATGAAGAACAGAATAATAATTAAGTAAAGAACCTGTATAATGTAAAATATGTGGTAAATAGTAAATTTAAGATAAAAGTAAATCAAATAATAAGACCAAAATACCAAATATAATTATAGGGAACTTAATAATAAGTAACTCTAGTAAACTGCATAAGTAATGTTGTCAAAAATGGGTGAAAGCATATACAACAGAACTTAAATGGTTTACCAATCAGGAAAATTAATAAATTAGATAAAATTTGAAGTAAAAGAAATAAAGAGTCAGAGAATAATCATATCTGAGTGTGAATCAAGTCACTAAAACCATTCATAGAATGATTAATATAAAATAAGTGAGTAATAACAGTTTTAATTGTATTTAAAAGTGTAATGATGTAAGTTAGGTTATGCACCATATGTCTATGTTAAAGCAAGACAAAGAAATAAAGAAGGAAGTAAGATAAATTGTTTCATGATAAAAAGTATGAACAACCAACAGAATAATAAATGAGACAATTATAATTAACTACTGATGTTTAGGAACTGAGTAATGATGTAAGTAGTAAGAAACTGATGAGACAAAAAGCCTGCATGTAATAGGTAGGAAAAATAATAAAAATTTATTTAAATAAAACCTGATAAATGATGTAGTATAGGTTATAAAAGAATGGATGTTAGTAGAGTAAGAAAGTAATAATGGGAAATATCCAGAATTGACCAGGCATAATGTATATAATAAGTTGTCAGCTTTGACAAACCCTTCATACAGCTAATGTGGAAGTTTATAATGGACAGTACAAGGAAAAAAGCTTGTAGTGAAGTATAAATTATATTGTAAAAGTTCAAGTAGATTATAAGTGATAATTAAGAATTGTTACTTTGTAGTAGAATTAAGTAATTTTAGGTTGAGAAAGGAATTAAGGTACCAATGAGTATGGACATGAGTAGGCCTAGATGGCAATACTAGGTTTTTATAATAAATTGATGTTTATAATTATTATTACTGTTATTAAACCATATAATGTTAAAGTAAAACCAATTCTACAACTAAGAATTAAATGATGGAACAGAAACATTAATATTTTGTAGAGAATACTAGACTAAATCAATCAGTGAAAATTGTTATTTTATTGTTACTGAACAGAACCATGCCTTGAAAGGTCTCAAAATGATCAGCATAAAAAATGCTGATTAATAGTAGTAAAATATTTTTAATTGTCAATAACATGTACGGTATATTCACATTTCTCTTGCTAAGTGTTGATTTTGAGAAATCTATTTAGAATAGGCTACTTATTGTCTACTGAAGTTTCATTTTGTCAGTTCGGAGTGGACCGAGTGTTCAGCAAAGTTTTAAATGTTTTTCGGTACTGTACGGTTTCATTTTGCCAGTTCAGAATAGTTTTTGTATGAAGTTTCAGAACGCTGAGTATGACGTTTTAATTGTTTGTAATAGTGTACCGTAATGTATAAGTTTGGAATGTACTCTAATTTAAACTTACAGAAAACTTAAAGTGATTAGGGATGTAGAAAAACGACAAAATTATGCGAAGTTAGGTCCTGCGAGATGGTGGAAACAGGAAATTTGTAATAAGTGAGGAGTATCCAGAAGTTGGTGAGTGTGTTTTAAAACGCTTGAAAGAAATGCGTGACTGTAACATACCTTTAAGCGGTCCAATGATAAGTGTTAAGGCAGAAGAATTTGCTGAGGAAAACCTAAAATTAATGTGTTTAACACCAGTATGGGCTGATTTGAACGTTTCAAAGACAGAAATGACAGTAATTTTCAAATGGTTTGTGGTGAAAGTGGTTCAGTGAATCTATAAGAAGCAAACATATGGTTCAACAAATTGTCTAACCGCACCGCTAATTATACTGGACAGAACATTTTTAACGTTGGCGAAACTGGTTTATTTTTTTAAATGTATTGCCAAACAAAACGTTTTATTTAAGTGTCAACGATGAAAGAATGGGAAAAACAGTTAAGAAAGCGTAGCGATTTTGGCAGAGGCAAACATGGATGGCTCTGGAAAACTCCACCTGTTAATGACCGGAAAGTCGACAACACCAAGGTGCTTCAAGTTCGTGAAAAGCCTGCCTATTTATTACGCAGCTAATAAAAAATCATGTATGACCTTGAAAAGTAGTTTCTTAGAATAAACAAAAACTTTTTGCTGTTAACAGGAAGATAATTCTTTTCATTGAGAACTGCACAGCCCATAATGCCACTCCCTAACTGAAGTGTATTAAAATTGTGGATTTTCCTTCCAACGTGTCTTCAAAATATCAACCGTGGTATCAAGGTATTGTTCAAAATTTAAAACATTTCTTACCGTCGATGAGCTGTTTTTACAATTTTGTATAAAATCACTTCAAAGACGAAAGTAAATATCGTTATGGAGAACCATACATGACTTCCATGTTCTAAGATTTATATTTAAAATCATTTCCCAAATATTTCCAATTGTCCATTGCGTGTCAATATAAAGAACACGGAAAACAAAACACTCCATTAAACATATCACATCCAGAAATCCACTTGATGTTATTGTAAATTACTCCACTCATACTTATTGACTGCGTACATTCTTCTAAACTTCGTGTTGCATTCGTAACACGCGGAAACCATTCGGTTAGGTTCCTTTTTATCGACGTAAGTTAAGTTAGAGCAGTGGCTCATCTGTTTAGAGCCTCCAGCAACATTCCGCGCTCAGAAAACAGTATTAAGTTTCTTAAGACAACGTACTATTATTTGAATAGTTGTAGACCTAAGTATACATAATGTAATTTTATTAAATAATTGAATAATGTCATAACTTTATTTATTAAATAAAATTTATAAAACCGTTTTGACGTTAATAGTTCTACACAGTACAATTGTTTAAGTTTACAGTGTGCTTTAAAATAGTGCGATTTTGTAGGCAAATGATATAGATGTTTAACATGACCATTTTTAAAATTGATGTACGCTAGCCCAGTATTTCAACCACCGTTTTAGGTTAACCCTACATATAGAGAAATAAATTTTTTGAATTCTTGTTAAAGCAAATTAGTTATAAATAAACTTAGTTAAAAACTCGATAATTCGAATTTTTTCAGATTCCCTTAGAAATTTGAATTAGTAGGATTGTATTGTAGATATGTCCCTGGAAAAAATGGTCGAAGAATCTGTGAAGTTAGAACGGGCTATAGCCAAAGCCATGTCGTGAAGAAGAAGAAGATTGTAGATGTGTACAGTGCATAACCTATTATCACACACACACACACACACACACACACACACACACACACACACACACACACACACACACACACACACACACACACACACACACACACACACACACACACACACACACACACACACACACACACACACACACACACACACACACACACACACACACACACACACACACACACACACACACACAACGCGCGCGTATATTGTATAATGTACCGAAAACATGTTAACACGGCCTTATTCTGGATGTAAAACACGCATGCAATACAAAAAATTAAGCTTCTAAATTTGGTTAAATATTGTGTATTAGAAACATTTAGGCCTACTATGTTACAACATGCACTTGCCCACGCGTTTAAAAAAGTCTGGTTGTTTGTATTTCTCTATAACTAAAAATCTGCTGCTTTAGCGAAACTAAATTTGACACGGATTTATTTCAGCACACGTGAACGGATGTAGGGTTCCGAGTTATAAAAAATGTTTGTCCTTGGCCAAAAGATTTACTGTTTACGTGAGAAAGGTTATATTTTCTTCATTTGATTCATTATTCCTGCGTGTTATTCATGATTAGCGGATTGACTATACACTTCAGGACTTTAGGGCACTGAGCAATGTGCAGTGTTAAGTATGAACTTCATCGTCTCTTTCGGAGTTTAAATTTTCTTAATATAGTTCACAAAACGTAACACCGTCCCGTTGTACACTCAGCTAATCACGCAAACTTTTTTTTATAAACGTGACATAAGAAAATAAAGGAAAAATGGAAATTAAAGAATCCTGGTGTAGGCCTACTTTTAAGTTTGAAACCGTGTCATGTAATATCTGTACAACAGCTAAAGAAGACGAGGGAGGCTTCTCACCGAATCTCTGATGGTGAATTCGACCCAGCTCTGTACTTTATGAATGGCATAGTGTACAGACAATGTGAATTCACTTATTCACTGAACACCAAGTACTGATTCACAGCAACCATCTCCAGCTGAACGACACCATTTCATGATGAAAATATCGGTTGAATGTGTCTGGTAATCGTAACGTGAAGCCACTAATTCCTAGAAGATTGTTAACACAAATATGTATCGCACAATTTTCGAACTCCACGCCAGTAGACTGCTGCCAAAGCGACAACTGCAGCTTTCAACAAAATGTATCAGAAATACGCAGACATACTTTGAGCACGTTAAGTGATGAGTAAAGAATCCGTGATGGGTTGACCTTCCGTAGACCGTAAGTTCATTAAGTTCATATCACAATTGTTCGTATCTAAGTAGTAAAATTTGGCGGGAAATTTGTACCTATGTGTATTATTTTACACTTTAAATTTCAATATAAACAACCCAAGGAGGCAGACGAGGAATCGCATTTGAATTACTGCCACTAACTTCTCAACACAGCGGATAGCGAAGTATAAATAATAATGTAATCATTCCCGTCTATCTACACTTTCGGGAGTACAGCTCTGCTCCTCGGTCACCGATCCGAGTGACTATGTACTCATCTATGTGAGGTATAAATGTTTTGTATAAACAAGTATATACAAGTAAAATCATATGTATTTTATGTATAACGAAACACGGTGTCATTTACCTGGAAATGTCAGTTCACTAAGACATCTATTGGTCTAGATAAAGTCTTCACTAGCTGAACGAGAGAGACCTCTTCAAGACTAAAAATTGGAATGCGGTGAGTTTTGTTTGGTTACACGGGGTGGCAGAAGGAATATTAAATCTGGGTGCCTGTTGGGAGAAATTAATATAGAAGTACAGCTTAGAATTTCTGAAGAAACCTACGTCCAGTTGACTGACTGTGAGAGCGAAAACTTTGTTTGTGATGGAGCAACATGCAAGGCGTCTCGAGATTCTTGAACCGCGATATGAAGCTTCAGAATTTTTATCTGTTGGGCTTCTTGAATGGAACATCATACATTGGAAAGAATTAAGGCGAATATTCGAAGAGCGTGTATAACCAATAGGTATGACAATATCCTTTTGCGTCAGGTGTGTTACAGTGATTAATCGAATGCGTCACTTCCTGCACCTTTTGTAAGACTAAAAATGTAAACTTCCACGGATAAAAGTTAGTATTATTTTGTTTTAATTTTTAATTATTTCTGTTGTTTTCGTTTCGTTCATTTATTTGAAAAAGTTGCAGCATAGACGACAGGACGTTAGAGGGCCAGTTTTATAGGTCCGTATCCTTTATAACAAAGTCATACTTGTCTCTGTTCAAGTAAATCCGCAAATCAGTACACGTCACTCCATATTGTACGCGTAGAACAAGGCTGTTATTGCCTTTTACAAACGTTTTAACACAAAACGTTTTTTGTTCTAAGTCACTGGATCGAGAGGCGTTTTCTAGTGCCTTATCCCTAGAACGGGCGAACCGTTTGGTGTTGACAAAAACCAAATTTGTATTGAGCCTAGAAGCAATGTTGCGTGAGAGCGTTCCAATACCAAGTCATCTCATGCTTAGTCGAGGTACATTTTTACTTCGCATTTTCTTAATTTTTTTTAAGGTGAAATATTCATAATACATTAATACGTACGTACGCGTCAGTATATTGGATTCTACCCTCATTATAAGAGGTAGCCTACCAACTAAAGCCCGTCTTCGTCGCCACGAAAGCTGTGTGCGGTACCGTCTGGTATAGACATGTGCATCAGGCACAACTGGCAGGCTTAAGCCTCCTCCCTGTAAGCTCACTCCTTCTTGTCTTGTTGGTCATAAGAGTCTTTATGAACAGTTGTACAGACTCGGTACTTAACAGAGTTAGACTTCCAACTATACTTCAGAAAGTTAGAGTCTAACTTCCAGTTAGACTCGGTACTTAACATACAGCTTACTACATTATTCATATCCGGTCTCATTCTCCATTTATTTGTAAATAAATATCCCACTCTGGGTATTCAAACATCGTGTAGTCCGGGCTTTCCGTCTCTTTGCAATATATATGAAACTCGTAATCTGTCCTGTGAATCCGATATGTGTAAGTTATAAAGGAGCCACGTCCCATTAGGTAGGCTACAACAAACTATTCTAACTTCCTATACTTATATTCCAGTCATGGTCTTACACTGAGTACTAGGGATTTAGTCCACTCCCTTTATGTTACATTTACATCCCATCTTGGTTGCTATTTTTATAACGTTCTCTGTCTGACTTGATCATTTAACTGCGCGTCGTAGTTCCTACCTTACAATCACAAGCAAGTCTAGGTGAGGGCTCCCTGTAATAACGCCTTCACAGACATTGTTAGGTTGATCTTTTCTGATCAACATTCTTCTCTGCATCCCCACAGTCGTTCAAGTATATTTGTCTATATTCATAGTACAGTATTATTGAACAACACCGTTCAACAACATTCTCGTTTTGTTACCACGTCAGTCGTAATTCGGAATCCGTTTAACATTTCACCCGTTTTTCAGCTTTACTAGCGACAGCATTACTTGTCTGCCAAAGATGCTCTGTTGATCCCCCATATTATACCCAAAAATTTAATATTTTAGGAACTATCTTGTGCCCATTTATTTTAAATACCGTATCACTTCACTCCTCTTCCTATACCCTTTCATAATTAAGACCTCAGTGTTGTCTGGAGTGAGAGGTAATTTACGCCTTGCCAACCACAGACTTAAAGATATTTCCATTTACGTATTTCACAAGGGGAAATTTGTGAGTTTCAAATCATCCGTATAGCCAATCAAAGTTTCATCCTCTGTTAAATCTAGATGGAATACATCAACATAAAATGTATTCCACAAGGTAGGTTCGAAGGTCGACCCCTGTGGTACTCCAAGGGTAGGTGTTACTCGCTTAGACTTTGATGTCTCACACACAGTTGTAAGGCATCACCTTTGCCTTACCCATTACACTCATCCCAAAATTGGCGTGCCGGGTCCACCGTATCTAAGTTTTTCTTCTCCACCTTCACCGCTTTAATCCTCAAATTCTCAGCGAGATGCGGGAAAAAAGCAACGAGTTCGGTTGAATTTGTGGGTCAGCAAACTGGACATTAAGAGACTAAATGATAAAGGACGTAAAAATCAAACCTTACAAAGCAGCTCCGGCCCTGCTGTACGCTTCTAATTGGGCCATTATTGAGAACCAGCAAAAAACTTATTGAAGCGGCTGAGATGAAATGTTTTATGAGAGTCAGGCGTGTAATTTGTCACAACACGTTAATGGTTAGAAACAGTGGGTTTGGAGGATAAATAGCGGCAACAAGGAATCGAATGGACACATGGACAACAACACGTAGGACAGATGGTACAATTTTAACATATGAAGCCAAATAATTAGAAAAAAGAAGTGCTGGCAGACACAAAGGTCACAAGTGAATTGAACAGCCAGCTTGCCTAATCCCTGAAACTAAAGTAGACGAAGAAGACGAAGAAGAAGAATAAAGGGGAGAAGAAGGAGGAAATAATGGTGGTGCTGGAGAACGAGAAGGAGCAGAAGAGAGGAAGCAGAAGAAAAAGAGAAAACATTTCTAACACATATAAAAGAAAAACTGTTTATTTCCACTATCTATTTATGTTTTATTAGGTGTGTTCCATTATTTTGCCTGAGACGTGTAGCTTTCTAGGTACGGAAATTAGGTCAAGAGATTATTTCCACACACACACACACACACACACACACACACACACACACACACACACACACACACACACACACACACACACACACACACACACACACACACACACACACACACACACACACACACACACACACACACACACACACACACACACACACACACACACACACACACACACACACACACACACACACACACACACACACACACACACACACACACACACACACACACACACACACACACACACACACACACACACACACACACACACACACACACACTTATATATACAAATAACTTCAAAATTATTCCCTTATTAATTTAAAATTGACTTATTTGACTTAAGTTGCATAGTAACATATAATGATATATAATTTATATATCTAATGTTATTATTTTGAATGTTCATCACTTCTTTCACAGCACTTAACAATTATTATTTAAGGCACTTTCACTTGTGAAAAACTTACTTGTTGTTATTTCCTCAAACGTCGTTTCGGAGTGGTATTCTCCTTCCTCAGTGAGGTTTAAATGCGGAATCATTCAAATGATTTAAATGATAAAATCATTTAAATCAATCTCATTTAAATGATTCCTCATTTAAACCTCACTGAGGAAGGAGAATACCACTCCGAAACGACGTTTGAGGAAATAACAACAAGTACGTAAGTTTCTTCACAAGTGAAAGTTCCTTAAATAATAATTATCTAATATTAGTTATATAAGGTAATTATAGTTACAAATTACATTTTATATTTAATAATTTGTCATACTTTGATATAACTAATTTGATAAAATAAATACTAGCATAATTCTTATTATTGGTAAAATGTAATAAGAAAATTATATTGGTTTATTGACTTTTTACTCACTATTAGTGAGTCAGAATGATCTTGGTCTTAAAACAGCGGAATAAATGATTAAACAACAGGAAAATTAACACACACAACTTTTACTAATACTTCTATAAAACATGACTTAACTTTTTATATAACAGTAGGTCCATATTATGCAATAGGCTACTTTGAATTTCAATAGTTCTCCTATATTATACAGACATACAGTACACATTATACATTATAAATAATGAAAGTCGCCAATAAATAAGTTCATTATTCACTACGTTGCAATCTGTAGCTGCACTCTGACAACACTCATTACTTATGCGCTCTAATCGCTGTAAAGCAATTCGCAGAACTGACTGATTACTAAATAAATGACTGGACGCAGTCCCTTTGTATTTATAAAGGATACTGGGAATGAAAACTATTGAATGATGCCGGCGGAAGCACTAAGCTTCTTTAGTCGATATTTCAACATATTATAGAATTAAAATGCTAAATTATGTACGAAACACCGCTATACGTAAGTCTCCGGTTGTCTGTACAAGCCTTTACGGTGATTTGTAGCGGTTTCTATGCTTATCTATCGCGCGTCACTGTAACAATATGTTAGACGATATAATACATTTGTAATATTTTTTTATGGGTTGAAGTTATTAACTGACTGACACAAATGGAGTTTTTAAATACATGACATAAAGCATGGCTTGTTAATATCTACGGAGAAACAGGCATATTTGAGCGCCAGGTAATTTATTTTACAAAATTATTTTCCAAAATACCTTAGCATAGAAATTTGTTAAGATAAGTCATAACTTACTGATTCATAAGAAAATAGTGTTTCTGTTTAAGTTTTTAACAAAGTCTTAACGTTTATAACAGTAACAACGGGTTTAATTTAGGGGAACGTTAATTGATTAACCATTTATAATAATAACCACTGCTACAGGATTTTTGTAACTTGTAGTTGAGTTCATAGTAATTCGAGGTCGATGTGAAAGCTCATAACGGGTTGTTAATATTACTCAATAGAAGCAAATTGCAAAATGTTAAAAAAATGGAATCATAAATTCTAACTCTGTAATAGATCAAGGCTTTTTCTGCAGATACGCGCGCGCACGCACACACACACACACACACACCCCAATCATCCGGAAAACTCAGTACGACTCTTGAGTGGCCTAGGAGACCTACTTTAAATATAACTAATATGCTTCCATTATCAGTGATATATTTGCTTACAATAAAGAACAAGATACTCAGCCTTTGGCGTTCTCAGATTCCATATTTATTTATTTTCAGCAATAAACTCGTTAAAAACATTTTTAAAAAACAAGAATTCTTTCTGTTAGGTGTCATGGACCGGCTGCGATGTATAAATAGTCTGCGATCTCGTAGAAAAGAATAGCAAAAAAGTTGCCTTTTAAGCTAACAACATTTCTTTTAACAAATGCTAGAACATGTAATTAAGGGTTACCCCCTTTTTAACGCAATTAGAATGCAGGAAGAGAGAAAATCAAATATTATAATTTTGAAAGTTCACAACGTAACAGAAGAAAGGGTACCCGCGGTAGAACCTACTGCGGGAAAGTTAAATGCAGTAAACATTAAACTAATTAGTTTCGCGATGAACGAAATATGTTTACACTTCAGGTCTCATATTACGTTGTAATAGTTCATTCATTATAATAATATTAACACCACAAATCAATAATAAAATAACATATAAATATATTTTATTACAAGTTTAAGTTTGTTTGCAGTAAGTTTTTAATAGTACTAACTCTGTATTTTCACCCATACACAAAGAAGATAGTCAAAAAGAGTTTCTAGAGAATATACTTAGAGCAAAATTTCGATTTCCGTTTACACTAAATTAGGTTGGAGGGAAATTTCAACTGGCCAGTTCAGAGGCGAATTCACTTGTCTCTGCACTAACACGTCAATTCACATCTCTCACTTTGTTGTTTACACCGGCAACCCGCCAGTTGGATGCGTCAACTTGCTGTTCAATTGTTTACCTTTGTCTTTCGTCTTTAGTATCATTTCTAATGGCAGGGTACCGGTAGGCATAGATACTCTATGTCGGGAGGAGTTTACAGACAGATGAGAGTGACGCGACACCCACGTTTATTGTAATTTTATTATTTTTATGGTTGTTAAACGTACTAGTATGAAAATAAACGACAAATACTTGTATTACGATTCAGTAAGAGCTCTTCACGTGAAATTAAATAGTTTTTCGTTAAATTCACAAAGTAATTAAATTTGAGTTATTAATTTTTCATTAAACGTGGACAAATGTAAACATTTGTCTACTTCAGCATCGAAAAGAGGCTCAATCGCGTGGGATTATGTAAACTTGAACAATGCTATCTTAAGCTCAACAAGGTAACGAAAAGTTGTTGAAGTTGTATTTGGGCTTTAAGTAAGATGACATTTTTGACACTTTAAACTACAAGCTTTGAAACATTCAAATTTATTTGATATAATTAGTAGTTTAAAAACTACTTTATAACTATTTTTTATTTAACAAGAACATTTTGTTCAGCACATTATAAGAAAGGCGGATATTGCAATGGATCTGTAACTTACAAGCTTCTTTAAAGGGTAGTCGGAATTTTTGAAGTTTCAAGTACATTGTTTTTAGATGTTTTAATGTTCCTTAAACAAAATTTTAAGTAAAGGTAGCTATTACCCTACGTCCTCTGTGTTTTTATTTTATTTATATGTATATTACAAATTTTCTATTGTATTCATTAACATTAAAAGGGACATAATTCTTCTAAATAAGTCCATAATCTAACCTAACCTCACCTAATAATAATTTATTTTTTCACTTTTTCGAACTCGTAATTTATTAATATTTTTACTGCGTAATTACCTTATTTATTTTTTCCACTTTATCATTTCCTTAATTACTTATTTTTTTTCGTTGGAACACAGTCATTTGTTTCTACCTTTTAAACATCTTCCAGTATCACACTTACCCGTTGGTTTGTAGACTTTTATTTATCGGGTGGAGCTCGTTTCCGTCCATTCGGTCGGCGTGTTCCTCCCTCCATGATTTTCTGTAATCGTCTACTCTTTGGTACAGATTGTAGATGTCCCCTTCGTTGCGGGTGTCACCGTTTCATATTTTTCAACCGTGTGCAGATCTTGACTCTGTTTATAAAACGCATTTTAGTTGCTTGGTTTTTTGTTTGTTTGTCTCGGTTTGCAGAGACGCACTTCTCATTGCGATTTGTCAGAATCGAGACAGCACTAGATTTATGTAACTTTAATGAGTCTTTTCATTAAGGCCAATTTCCCCAACGGATTTTAATGAAATGTTCTGTTAATTTTCCAGTTTTATTATCCTAAAGTTTTACTTGCTAATGATTTGTTCACCGTGCTCCCTATGTGTTCAAATCGGTAAAATTTATTTTAACTATACCAAAATCTTCGAGAAATCTTGTATCCGATCCTAAATAGCGACAACGTGAAGCTTTAGCTGTGCACGTAGATTGTTATTTTTAAGCGTACTGAGGTCTTTTCCTAAAATGCCACAATTTTAGTTACAACCGAAGCTTAATCACTTCCTTGTTTCAGTTTGGCGGTGTCCCGTCCATTATTTTTGGAAGAAGAATAGAACAACGTACTACAGCGCAAGACACGGAACATAGAGAAAACTAAACTCTGTCATTCACACACTGTACATAGTTCCATTACGCCACATTAGTTTACATACGCATTGCTTATAAAAAAATTAACACTCTTAATTCCATAATCCGTTGGGAATGAAAGTGTGGTATGTGGCTTCATCAGAAATCGTGTTCGCGATTCCCGATTACAGAAACTTAGACTCATTGTGTGTGTGTGTGTCCAGTGCTTGTTCGTTTGAGAAAGCCATAACTTTCGTCTACAATGACTGTCGGTGCGATAGGTTGCAATGTATCGCACTTGCAGCTAGGTAGTACTTGTCAGTACGAAAGTCCGAGCTTATTTGGTTGAGTTTGGTACTGGTTTAATATCTTCGGAAATGTATATTTATCTTACAAAATTAATGAAATAGGCCTAACAATTTGTTCGTTCTTAAATAGAGGTTTCAGAGTACCTTACACGCAACTTTTTGTTATTTTCCAACACAATGGTTCATACCGTGTAACAATGCTTCTGTTAGTATGCACGTTAACGTTAGTATTGAAGAAAGATAATACGCTACAGATCCCAGGATCAGAGTCAACATATTAACCGACAAATATTTCATGTTTAGAGATCAGTTTCGGAAGACCGTTTCGTAGCTCGAAGTCTCGAAAATTTTGAGGTTATCAGCCCCCATATTGAGTTTGTATTTATAGTAGATATGGACATAATTATTAAACAGACGTATGAACTATATATAGGCTTACATACACATTTAAAATTTTACTATATCTTATTTAGTTATCTTGTATAGTTTAAGTTACATTTTCCTAGGTAGCATAAAGTTTACATAGAAAGCCGTATCAGTTTTTTACCGTAAGTCCTAATTACATATTTTATGAACATTTCATATTTTCAACTAGGTATTTATATCATGTTAACATTTTACATTAAATGGGACGATTGTTGCTCTCATTCACTATTGAAAATTATTTGACTGTATAAAGCTCATTTATAGTATTTCTGCAAAAAATTGTACAAGTATACAATAAAAGTGTTGTTACTCACACGGTATAAAACATTGTATCGAAAACTAACGAAAAGATACATATAGGATATTTTAAAACCCCCATTTAAGAACGCAGCCATCCGTTATGGGTCGGAAGAAAAATAGGTACTTTCCTAATAACCGTACCAACACTAATTTTCGATATTTCGATTATGAGATAGGTTGTGAATATCAAATAGTATACTTTCAGTTAGATAACAAAAATCGTAAAATTATATTTGTGTATATTATATATTATAAAACAGCTTGTTGACGATTGCAATCGTTTTCCATCTTCATACTTTTTACGAAAAAAGTTTCTAGTAATAATAAAACTTCGATTTGGACATGTGACGCCTGACGTTGACGTTGTTAGTTTAACGGGCCAACTAAAAATACAAATGGAAACCAATAGGCCTATGCCTTTAAAATAATACTTGCTTTTTTTGTGAAACCCACGTAAAAAAACTGGAAGTTACTATACTATACCTCAAAGTTGCAGGTTACTATTAATGTTTCCCTTTCATAAATATATTTATGATTGTCGCTTTTCTCTAGCCCCGTACTACATTTACAATGTTTTTTTTAAAATGTTTATATACACCGATGGTTACAATATAGTCCGTAAACATAAAAATAATATATTCTGTCCTAATCGCAACACGTTTGGAAATAACGCAATGCTTTCGTTCGCAAGGTTAGATTCGTTGGGCGAGGTTTAAATATAATCCCATAGTAATAAATGCAACCATTATGAACAACGTTTTAAGTGTAGGTTCAGCGAAGACAAATGAAGATGAAGAAAACGCAAGATGTCACAACAATACTTAGTTCAGTTTGGTTTTAGTTGTTTTCTTTTTATACGTGCTGAGGTTGTCACCATGTGTTAATCTGTTACAATCACTGTACTTAACTTATCAAATGTTATATTTTGTCAATCATCAGTTTTGTTTGCTTTAAGCAATAAACTAACATTCTTACTTAACATCACGCAGTACCACATTACGTATTTCGCGTTACATGCACTAATATAATCATTTACAATTGGTACACTTATTTGCCGTCACATTGTGCTTTATTGATACTGTCGCATACTCAAAACATCGAAAATGTAGAATAGGTACGGTTATTAGGAAAGTACCGAAACATCTATATAGATGCCACACATAATTTCGTTTGCTTTTCTGTAAGCCCTTAGTTTCAATACCTACGTACAATTTTTTTCAGCTGTATTATATAAGACGGTTTTCATAAAAGTTGAAGTTTTCAATATAATGATGGATGTGTTTTAATAATTTATTAATTGTGGTAGTAACTAAATTTATTTTTAGAAAAATCTATCTCTTTAATGTGGAATTTTAAAAGATATTTCATTGATTTTGCTGTGTGAAAATCTGCAAAATGAAGTACTGTATTTCATATTTAGTGAAAGTTGATATAAAGGACCGTTATTTATTAAAACACGAAATGTTTGTTGGTGGAAAAACTGCAGTTGCTTTACATTTTTGGTCTCATAAGTTTTACAGTCATCAAATAACTGTTAGTATAAAATAGTTTTTTTTCTTTTTAAGATAGGGCTCTAGTGTTAAAGTGTAGTCCACAGACATGCAACTTTAGTATTAATCAAATGTAAAGGAAAATTTCAAACTAGGACTAAAACATTTTTATGACACCGTGTGCTTTAAATAGTATAAAAGTTAAGTAACATAATATTTTTATAAAATTTAATCATATTGTCATGGTCGATTTTTCTTCATTCTTATCATAAGGTATAAATCTCATTATAATATTCAATAAGTATTAGGAAATTCTCAATTAATTAAATATTTTATTTAATTATGTTTAATAATGCAACATCAGTAGTACTTTTATGTAAAATAAGTGTTTTAATCATATCTTTATTGTTATCAGATTTTATCATAAATATATTAAATAATACATGTTAAAACATTTATTTTATTATTATGTAGTAATTTAGTAAACAAAATATATTAATAATAATTATTATTACTATTATTTAATATTATTTATTATTGTGAATTTAATTTATAATTATTTTAGCCCTTTATGTGTCACAATAACAAGTCCTAAATGTCTTTTTCGTTTCGTATCCTTAATGTGTTATTGTATTAAAAATCCTTATTCCAGAGTGTAACATCAAAATTCATAACAAAGAAAACGTTTTTATTGTGTTGCTATCACCTCAAATAATGGTAATGTAGGACCGATTTCGTGATCAAAAAACAGTGTGTCATCTCCTAGCAGTCGCCAGTGAGCCAGAGATTTATATATTCACCACAATTTCATATTTGTTCCTGCACCTAAAATATGTGATTGTTTCACTTACGTGCCTATTTAATAATACAACTTATTACTATTTGAGTAAACATACAAATGTTTAAGTAAACGTTCGTACTATATGTTTCAACTACTGTGTTTTAATTTTCCGTACAGAGCTTACAACTTTGATAAAAGTGTAAAATCTATTACAAAATATGTTTCGCGATTTCGGCTGTTTTTTCTGATTACCATATATATTTATTTATATTTTTTAAGTTTTCATATTTGCCTCGTAACATAAAGCTTATCACTTTCCAGATAGTACATTTGTATAGCCTTGTAGTATATTACATGTGTAAATTAAGCAAAGTTAAGTATACTATTACAGTTCGTAACAGTATGCTGAATATGGATTATTTATATTGCTCTATTTTCTGCAATATTAAATAAACAATTTGAAAGTTCAATATATTTTTGTAAAATAAATGAACAAAAATCATAGAGTTATTTAAAACTAAAAACGTACCTCACTTTCATTTCAGATAATGTCCCTTAATCCCAAGACTGGTGACCAACCATACTGTTCCTCTTTTCCGCAATGGTTTAATCAGTATCCTCTAACCTATTGTTTTCAGTACTTCATCATTAGTCACTATTTCTGTCCACGGTATTCTTAAGATCATCCTCCAGCAACGCATCTGAAAAGCTTCAAGGTAGTTCCTTTCAAATTTTCTCAAGTTCCATGTTTCTGAACAATATGTAAATGCGCTCCAAAGGAAACTTTTTCTCAATTTCTTCTTGCTTTCCAGGGAGAGGTTTCTGGATGTCAGAAGACACCTTTTATTGAAAAATGTTGTTTTGCTTGTATAATTCTATTTTTTACATTACTGGTGTATCCCCCATACGATGTAAAACAGCTTCCAAGATATTTAAAGGTATCAATGCTTCCTTCCACTTCTAAGAGATCATGCTTCCCATGCTTCCCTCCGTGAAGAACATCTCAGCCTTCTGGTTTCCATTTCGAGAACATTTCAAGATTTTCTTTTTTTTTTTTTGTTGTCATGCCGCACTTACCGTTTAGGATATTGTTCATTTGTTGACGTACAATCTGTAGTTTTTCCTCGTTTTTTCCTAAAAGCGCAATGCGATCTGCAAAATGGATGGTTTTATAGCACTCGCCATTAATTATTATTCCGTATCACTACCACTCAATCGTTTGTAAAATAAGTTTGTAGTGGTCGTCGGATAAAGACGTTGAAAGTGTTTATTACTTTTATACGTTAAAGTCGGTCCAGCCGTAGGTATCCTTACGTATACTTTAGACTAGTGGCAATCTCGCACGACTGGATCGAAACACCGCGGACCTCCTCGCCCTCCTACCAAAGACTTCGGACCACTAAGGATAAGTAAAAAAAAACCCGTCTCTGTCAGTTGCGACGAAACGACGTTCTTACCTGTTCTTACCCGGTCAATTGCGTCCCGTACTTTTACTTGGTCGCACCTGGCACCTGACCGAAACTGTGGCAACTATTCGAAACGTTACTGTTCCGAACTTCGATGATGTTTCATTCCTGTAACATCTTTCTTCGAATAATTTTTTTACGTTAGGTTAGTTTAGGTTGGGTTACGTTAGGTTAGGTTAGGTTAGTTTAGATTCGGTTAGGTTAGGTTAGGTTAAGTTGGGTTAGGAATGAATAGAATTATAATGGTAATTTCTGTATTATTATAATAATAAGATGAAAATATTAGTAACGACTTGGCACCACCTTAGAGAGCATAAAGTTCACTCTACGATAGCACAGAGAAAGACGAGTGTTTGTTAAGAACAGTATATAGAGATCAGAAGTAGGCTATATAGCGTAGTAGCTCATTACCATTCCTATCTTCATCTCTTCACACGCCTTTGATAGATGCAGTCTGTGTCTGTAGCTTATAGGACGACGTTTTCGAACGCAATTGACCGAGTTCAAATTTCCACCTCGGTCGCAACCGACCGGGTTTTTATACGATTGGGTCGCAACTGACCGCGGTCAAAAAAATTTAAAATTTACATATATTTTATTTTGTTTAATTCATTTTATCTAGTTTTTAATTAACTAATTCCTTTTGAGATAATTATAGTTATCACTGTAGATAAGTATCAAACAGTGTAGTTATCACTGTTTGACTCTTATTTTTTCCACCAGTTGTAGAATGTTTAGCTTGATACTGCTACTCTTGGTTAGTCATGTGTCGTCGCTTGCGGCCGGCCTTATTACTTTTCATATTTTTTATCAACAGATCGCTTAAAATATCGTGCGCATAGTTTATTTACGATGTACTTCATACGCTAAACTAGATGAATACGTTTATTTACATTTATGTCTTAACAGCTCCACGTACCACTTTTGAGCCGGTGGGAATCGTTGCCTCAAGTCTAGTATATTATTATAAATCTGACGTACGCTGATTAAAGCCAGTATCAAATTAACAAACATGAGCAATGTGGGGGCGGTAATAACAATGTAACAAAAATTATGTAACTATGAAAAGAAAACTATTTAGATAGCAGAAAGTAAAGCGTACTTGACAATGGGACAGTTAACACGAATTACCGGTAATCCCGGCACCGCGTCGACGTCTGGCTGTAAACAGTCAATTACGTGAATAACTGAGGAAAGGTTGGGGAGAAGGAAACCAGTAGTGTAGGGTGTAATACTGTTAATGGAATGACGATGGTGGAGAACGCCAGTGTTGATGGAATGATCGGATACATTAATTGTGTTGTATTAATCCCGTATTACCGCCATTTTGCCTGTTGCTCTACTTGTGTAGGGGAGGGAAGGGGAGAGATGTAATTAGATTTAACGTAAGTGATTTCTTGTTACATCGTTTGTATTATTATTATTATTATTATTATTAAATTACTATTAATCCAAAAACTTGTCGTACAACCAACGTAAGCTGTAAATATTGTAAATTTCGTACAATATTGAGTAAACATTTGTACTATATTTTCAACCATTGTATTTTAATTTTCTGTAGGCAGCTTAAACTTTGATAAAAGTGTAATATCTATTACAAAATATGTTTCGTGATTTCGGAGTTTTCAAGTTTTCATTTTGCATTGTGCCAACTTGCATAGTATTTTTGTAAGACTAGGAAATTTAGCTGCACTTTATACAAATGTGAATTTTTTGTTAACTTTATAAATTTGTGTATACTTTAATAAAAAGTTAAAATTATCATTACCGCATTTTACAAAATTTTCAAAATTGTAGGCGAGACCTTCTCCGTGGTATAATAATTAATGACGCGATTCATGATCCGGTATGAGTTCACGCGAGAGGTTTGTACAGAGTCAGTTCAAGTCGATATTTTGGCTGGGGATTAGAAGCTCCCCTCGCTCTCTCTGCAGTGGTCGATTTGTAGCACTTCGAATTATTTGTTGACAAATGAGTTCTCAGAACATTCATAACCCTGTCCATTTGGGAAATGGATTTTTTAGTGTACCTAACTTTGTACCTAGGTAAATTCATATTCACCTCATATTTGCAGTCCATGATTTCGTGGTAGCGTATATGATTTTTCACAAATTTCTTTGCCTAGAATCAAATAGGCCTATAAAATGTAGGAATAGCTCAATGGTGCGACTTGCACAGCGTTCACTAGCTGTGGTTATGTCGTATGGCGACAGTGAATCTAACCTCGACCCCTATCTCAAAGAATAAATACGAAGGGTCGCTTGGACGGCCACGACGGCTATAAAATATCTCTCATAAAAGAGATATGTAGCTATAACAAACTCATCCGCCAATAGAGGTACCAATAGAGGCCGCCAAAACGAAGGTTTGTAAGCCTGTAGAAGCAGGCTTGTAACCTTTTTACAAAAGTAAATAAAAACGCCATTTAATAAGTCTGAACCTAAATGGAGCTACCATACTGCAGAAAGAAAAGATTTTATCAAGCTCTCGTTAATAAATAATTATTTTTTCATTACTTCTTAACCTCTTTCTACTGATTTCTTTTTAGTTTAGTTTACAATTTTTTTTTTAATATTACAATTATAAAAATAACTTTCTTATGAAAGTGTAGTTGGATAATATATACTTGTATATCTTAACGTTTCTGCATGGCTTTACTTATGTTTCACAGAATAATTTTGAGAATTATCATTAACTTGTGGTATGTACGTCAGGCCATTACTGCAAATCCAAAGCTTACGAGTTAAATATGATGTTCGTGAAACATCGGTCAGAGTAACTCGCGATCTCAACTTATTTCTAAAATAAAAAACAATTGTTTGTTTGTTATGATATAATTTAAGAAAAACGTCTTACCTTTTAAAACTCTACTAAAATACACTAAAATAACATTCAGAAATTAAAACAAATATTCAGGTAAATATATGGAGAAGTCATTGATGATCAGAGCTGTACTATAAGATGTACGTCGGACTCCATAAAATTTCCTACTCACATAATTATTCTATAAAAAAAGGAACAAACGATGTTAGATTTGACAAGTAGTGCCAGGCCAAATATAATCAGGCCACAGGCTAAATAATATCCTGGCTATTGCTGTCGTAATTAAAACATAAAATATCAGCCAATTACAGGTTGTAAAAATTAAGCAAGTTATGTGAACTAAACAGTGTAGATTAGGTATAACGTTGTAATTTTTACAAAATTTGTTGTACAACTAAATTCTAAACTTCTGAATTAACTAAGATGATTGGAAATGTGTGTTTTAATCACCACTTACATAGGTATTTATTAAAACAGATTGTCATCCTCCGAGATGATAAATTAAAAAATAAAATAAAAGGCAAATTCCTTATGACATTTTTGCAAAGTTACGTATACTAGTAATAAAAATCTTAGAGAAATAATAAATTTTATTGAAATTAATAGCTATTGCATTTACAATTGACCTGAGAGAAAAGCCGCTAATTTAATTTCTTTTGATTAGCAGAAGTAAGCAGAGTTTACTTCGTTGTGAAACCAATTGTTCACTCTTGTAAGCGTGGCCAGAAAAAAGGTGACGAGCTGGATATCACTCTTGTAGACTGATTTGGAATTTGAAATATCGTACAGAAAGCAACAGAGAGATTATATAATAACTTTGTATCAGAGCTAAAGCCGTATGTCACAGACCCATTACAATAACTGTCTGGTGCCAGATTGACCGCAGAGTCGATGCTTACTGCTGACTGTTTTATTGCTTGCTGACTGCAAGAAGGTAATAAACGCCCTACTTACGGTTTGTAGCTTTCAAATTAAACGCATAGACAAACAATGGCGTAATGCATCAGTCCGTTGTACTGGTTAATGTCTTTACTGTGATTGTGTTGGCGGAAAGTCTCATGTATCCTACAATAATCAGTTTTAGAAATGTGGTATCCTCCATCTAAAGTTCTCTGACGGTAGATTCATGAAAAACATCGCTGCTTAAATGGGACGCTTTAATATTAGTCTGCAGACTCCCAGTGGAGATTCTGGTCTTATTATTTACAATGCAGTCTTAAAGACTCCGACGGACTCGGAAGTACTTATTCACGGCCTACACTTCTGCCATCCACAGGCCTCCTCTCAGAACTTACATCCACTCTTTCAACTCTGAAAGGCACGTTTAATCGTACGATCTCTTTAACCAGTGTTATACTATGGCTTCTATTACTAACACTCACAATTAGCCTCATTAGACTATTATATCACCATGAACGATAGGAGTGAGGGGATCAAAGTATCGTGACTTGCATTAAGTTGACCTAGGTTACGAACAAAAGGTTTTGTTATTAATACAAATGTTAGTTCAACTTCTCCTAAGACGTTGTTATTTTAATTTATTGTATTAATGGGACGTTTCAACAATATTAACATAATTAAAATTTAAATTTTAAATGGTTTATTATTGTGTATTTTCATATTGTAGGCCTAATAAATGTTTATGACATTACGTTTATATTTATAAAAAAATCAATATCCTGTTACTATTAGTTTCCTTAAAGTGAAAAGTTACTGTTAAAATTTAAAAATTTAAACATTTTAATAAATACTACTATTTTTTTTTGCGAGGGAGACTAATGTTCACCGCAGGAGGGTCAGCACTCATGCGATGTGTGGGACTCGGATCCGTCATAACCATAAACCCTATTGCCCACGGGATGGATCCACCTCGGGACTCAGCTTCCACAATACTTCAATGTGGTGCCACCATTTGTTCTTCGTCTTGTGGGCGTTCATGTGTTTTAAACCTTCAGCGGTTCCACATTACCTGTTTTCTGCTATTATGTCAGCGACCCTAGCAAGATCATTTTCCGCTTCCTTGTTTTGCCTTAGTACCTTCTATATAGGGTGCTACCTGATCCCAGAGGTGTTCGCTCTGCAGCGTTAGTCCGATGTCTAACTACTACTACTACTACTACTACTACTACTACTACTACTACTACTACTACTACTACTACTACTACTACTACTACTACTACTACTACTACTACTACTACTACTATATCAACTAATAATAATAATAATAAACAATAATAATAGGTCTAATAATAGCAAAGAAAAATAAAACAATAAGTAAATAATAAGTAAAGTAAAATAATAAGTAAAATTTACTTTTTCCATAAATTAAAATTTATTACTCGTTGTTTTACTTTTACCAATTTTAAGGAAGGGAATAATTTGTTAAAATTTAAATTATACGTCATAATCAAGTTATATGATATTAATGTTTTTGACAGCTAACTTGCCCTTCTGAAGTAAGATTAATGTTATGGAATACTCGAATCTTTTTAAAATTGTTTAAAGTCTAATCTTTGTTGAAACTAGTTTTTTCTAAACGTTGTATAGACCGTTCTGAGATTACAGGACTCAGATAAGGCTCACACAAACCTAATAAAATTGTTACAATTTCTGATATTCATGACGCATTTTTAATTTTTGTTCATAGTTAATCGGCTAATGGTATTGCCTACACTGTGACTAACCATTAAAAGTGACATAGGTCAAAGACAATGGATTTTCGCGTAATCACATGAACGCATTTTTCACATGATTGCAGTGGTATTCCGCTGTGCCCGCAAACACGTGATGATTGTTGTTTTACTTCGTGAATGCAATGTATATTATGTCTGAATGGTTTACAGTTCATGTGAGCGTAGTCAGAGTTACTGTTTCTTTGTTATGAATAAAATGAGCCACCAAGTTTACAAGCAAGACGTTGTACGATTACGTTAACGTAAGTCGTAAAGTTATTTCATATGTATAACTTCACCTCATCCGCATAAAATTGCACTTTAGTTGACCGAAATTCTTCAAATAAAAATATATTTACTACGGCCGCACGGATCGAGGTGTTTGAACAGTGGAAACAGAATAATTGACACCAGATGAAGTCGCTGTTAAGAACTTTAAAACACCAATTTAAAATAACAATATTTCAAGCTTACGATTGGACAACACAAGTGATGTAACGCATAATGAAATGTCACTTATTTAACAAAAATAATTCATAAGAAGAACTCAGCACACCAACTCGCAGATCTACACTGACTAAACTCAGCTTCTGAATCCCTATATTTATACTTCGGGCGTGACGTAGTATGTGAAAAAAAGATCTGGATTCCGGTAATCGACCATAATGTGGAAGGCGCGTCTGAAAGAGTCGAGAAGGTGGCCGAGCGCTGCGTAATACTACCACTCACACAACGCGTGGAAAGCGTTACGTGGCCACACGTTATTTATCGTGTCAGCGTAGCTGTATGAAACACACAAGATCCTACTAATTACACGATGTGAAATTATTAATTAGAGTTAATAGATTATGTTGACCTCAAGCTTAATAATTCTGGATAATAATAAAGTATTTTCGGTTTTCCTGCTAACACAGGCGCACCATTAGCAATGAACTGTAACGTGTAAACTTACTGTCGACGACCCGGCAGTGCAAATCACTTAACTCAACTCACTTAATACAAATTCCATCCCAAATCAGTTAAAAAGATGCACATTATTGTCGACATTAGTATAACTATTGTTACGACGGTCTCCTTGATCGTCGTATGGTAAAGTGGAAAACAAAATGCATACACCAATTAAGTCACTAATCACCAGCTTTAATTTATCACAAATAACAGTTTGTAATCAACAAGTTATCCAACAAGATTATACTCGTACAATAATTCAAGTTAATTCGTCCACACCAATGATAATGTTAACTAACAGAGTCCCGCATAATAATCACTTTTCATTAATAACCACTTGAACGCACTGAGTAATTGTCCGACGTAAACTGACTGACTGACCGACGCTGGACGCTTATATTTGTACCCCGCTGAGATGCCAGAATAATCTGTTACTTTTTGGATGACGTGTTAAACAATTGCCTACCTGAGGCGCTCTCGGATCCACTAGAAACAGTGCAAAATGTCTGACCTTGAAAACAGTGCGGTCTGGAATAGCCTCGATTGTTGACGCATGATAAGTTTCACGTAATTGTCTTTCATCTCAATGTAGCAGCAATATGTACGCACACAAACATTACAGCCAAGTTCCGTTGGGATGGCCGAGAAACACGTAAAACGACACTGTCCATTGTTCGAGAATGTTCCGTTGCGTAACACTATTAATGTTAACAAACGTGTGTTAAGTCTGAAGAAAGTGCACCTAAATTTGAATTTTATCATGAGTGAAATAGGCACCTACTTGTCTATGTAAAGTAGACTGCTTGGCAAATCCGCTACTGAATATCTCGTGGTTGAAGTCTCTTCCGTAATAACCAATCGTAAAATAAGTAGTTTACTCTTGTGAATTATCCCACTGTCGCTTATGGGCTTAAGTACTCCATATGTGTGTAAATCTGTGAGTCGCCTACACAAAATACAAAAATTTAATTTAAAAGTGTTTTAATTTTTGAACCTGCTAATTAGGAAGCGATCTAGAGGAAATTGTAGTTGTAGCCGTTAGAAAGATAGAGTTTATGATGAATTTAATCAGCTAAGGTTAAATATCGCCAATGACAATACCAGGAGAGATGGACCACAGTAGGGGGCTGGTTGTTAGCACCTGCTTTGCCGTCTCGGCTGGGCTGTAACTCAGAGCATGGGAAACCGCGAGGTATGCAACGCCTAATTGCGGGAGCCATCCGCCCTCTAGTGCCAACCCCTCCGGCCAGTCGACCCTACCAGCGCGCCTAAGCTCCTGCGGGCTACGGAGGCGCAGCTCAGGGTCGGCGACTGGCTAGAGCAATTCACTCAGAGATGGCTCCATGATATACACGTATATATCGTATATTTGTGGACCGCACTCTAATTCCTTGTGCTGAGCGAACGACCGAGCTACACCGATAGAACCTGGAGTTCATCGGGCTTCTGTTTGGACAACGCAAACAAACCAGGGCGCGAGACTTTATACTGGCTTCACCTTACACCCCCACTGAAGAAGAAAAGCAATCAAGAACAGATATGTGACATGGTTATACAATTTATCTATGTAACTTCAGTTATAGGCAAAGTTTATTATCGTGGGTACATTTTAGAAAAGAGAACCTGCGATTCCCTAAAATTATTATTTAAATACTCTTTCCTAAAAAAACTTGTTTGAAAATTTTGCATATTCGATCTAACGAATGTGAAGTAAAATCGCTTACACTAGAAATTATTGCAAGTTGTTTATCCTTCAGTATATTTTTTACGACTTCGGAAAAGTGAAGAAAAGAGCTTACGTTTAAAATTATAACGACGTATGTATATAAGTCTAAAAAAATCAAACAATATTGCGTTATTATGCCGTGTAATCAATTTTCAAGGATTCAAAACCGTATATTACACAGGGAGTTTTAAAGAATTTTGGATGTAAGCGTTTCATTGAATTCTGTAAACTGTAGTTTTTCTCGTGCTTATCGTCATTATCATTATTAGTTTTAAGTTTTCATAAAATCAGTCAGCGTTATCCGGCCTGTCACTTGAAGTTATCCGGCAGCGAGGCGAAGGCAACTAGACGTTATGTAGGACTACTTGATTCATCGGAAATAACACAATTTCACATGTTTAAGAGTAACAAGTGTATCTTTTGCGCATGTGTCAATTCTTACAAAATATTCGCTGAGCAGCGAACGTGTTTTATTCATATGCGTAACAATATTAGGACAAACTAATGTTAGCAGGTTAACCTGAAGTCAGGGGGGAGAGAGGACCGAAGTCGCAGGTCTCGATGTTGTAATTCTGTTGCAAATCATATGTCACAGTCGCGTGTAACCTCACATGAGTAACATAGTGTACGGTATGGTAAGTATACTTTATCCAGTGTGTGGGTGACATTATCGTTAGTCGTATACGAAAACAGAAAATGAAAATAATAGTGTACAAGAATTGTTGAAGTTATAATGATATATTCATGCTGTTTGTTATATTGAAAGTAGCCTATCATGCTTGCATAGAATAGGTATGATGTAAAACTAATTATGCAAATGCGGGCCCGCTCACACACACACACACACACACACACACACACACACACACACACACACACACACACACACACACACACACACACACACACACAACAGCGTTTATAAGTGTAGGAGTGTTTGTTGAAAGTGTTGACGGAATTGATAGTAACGGGTTTACGTCCACTAATAATGTATTAAGCGAAACTTAATTTGAATGACAGTAAATGTATATTAGCATTAATTATATTTAGCAAATGTATGTTCTAGGCCTAAGTATTGTTGAACATCTGGTGTTGCTCTGTCACAATTCGCATAGGTGCAAAAACAAAGAGACAATATGTACAGACATTCAAAAAATAAGACATTACAGGAGGTGTTTTGTGCCAGAACCCGCTTGTCTGTTATGTGCCAACATCCCCACCCTAACCACTACGTTTTCGTCACGTTCCATTTTGTGGAGCAGTGAAAAGCCCTGGCGGTAAACTACTGCATGAGACTGAACTCCGTGTCTCCGATGGAGGGGATAAAGTATAAGCGAGTGTGTATGTGTTAGGAGAGTTAGTTTGTCAAGACCATGATAGCTGCCAAGCCTTGTTCACAATCTCACTAGCATCCACTCGTTTAGGATTAGTGTACTTTTAATTGCATCAGTTAATGAGTGAATTATCCTGTTATTTGTTTATTTGTAGATGTTTATTCACAATGTCTCTTCAAGGGTTATCGAAAGAAAGAAAATGAAGTTTTGTTGTTCACAGTGAAGATAACGAAATAATTACTTCGAAGTTAGTACTTGAGAAAACAAAGGAAATGCAGTCCATTAGAAGAACTCACCATAGAGGAGGACAAAGGTAAAATATGTGAGAAAAGGAAACTTTTTCTTGATTAAATTGGTAAATGTGTAGCAAGAAATATTGTTCATGATTTTTATGAAAATCAAAATGTTATAGCCACTGTTAAAAACCTTTTACCTATCGTGAAAGAAAGAATCCATTTCCCATGGGATGCTAAATCATTAACGCGAGTGTTTAAAAGTGTGGGATTACTGGAAAATCAAAAACTGTAATGATGGGTTAGAAGTACCTAGTGCAAAATAGAAGTTTTCGGGAATCTGGGACAAACATATTTTTTTAGATGAGAGGAAAGCGAGCGTTGACTTTTTTTAAATTAGAGGAAAGTGAAGGAACTCTTTGGGCAGAGGACTATTGGGCAGAAGAACTCACTGAACTGAAAACCCGTGCTCCGAAAGAATGTTTTTTGTATTATTGAGCAGGGTATATAGTGAGAAAGTCATACAAAGTTACTGAATGTAGTGACTGGAGAACGATCGTGCTCCTATTCTACCTGCTGCTTTATGGTCAAAATTATAAAAAAGTTACGGAACCATCGAAGAAACGGCTCATTTAACGCACCCTTCAAATAGTTTTTATCACATAGTGTTGCAATCAGAACACACTATTATAGTGAAATGAAAATCGCCGAGCAATATATGGGGAGATATTGTAATAAATATTTTTAACAGTATGGAAGGAATTAATGAACCCACAATGGAGAGCACCGGTTGCCATGAACACACACTAGACATTGTAGGCAAGCTCGTTTTTTACTGTTTTTTTCCGTACGAAGGAAATACGAAGAGAAATGGCCAGTGCGAAGGTGGTTAAATCATTTCGGAAATTTTCAAAGATTTCAAACTACTGACAACTTGAGGTGAGTGCAGTTGTTTACGTGTTGTAAATATCATTCCAATTGATATGTTTCAAACATAAAGTTTGTTTCTAATTTGTCTAGCGCAGCGTGTTTCTTGCTCGTGTATCGTACAACTATTATGTATTTTTTTAATACCGGTATGTTAAAAATACGTTAACACAACGGATCTGTGATCGTTTCAGGTAAATTAACAAAATTAAGTAATACAGCAAACAATTTATCAAGAACACAAAGCTATCGTCGAAAAATAATAAATGAATCAAAATTATAAATAATTTAATTTGCATAAACAAATTATAAGGTCAGTGATTTAAAAAATGTATGATAACCAACGACTCTATGCGTCATTTACTTTTCTTCTACAGCGCAGAGTTTAATGCCTATTATAAATTTGACTATTCAGTAATTCAGGACATGTGTGTAATCGGACAGTTTATACACTACAGTACACTGTGTGGATACAGAATGACACTGGTTGACTAGAGTCAAGGACAGCATGCTAGGCTGCTCGTGCACGGGTTGATAACACTCCTAATAATGTTGCTAAAAGTATATTTATTTCTTACTTTTGCTTTTGTGGATACAAGTCTGATGGCTGTGGGGTGGGGCTATTAGTTATTTTTTTAAAGTAATAAATTGTAGTAAATAAAATATGGCCAAGATTTTTAATTTAAAATGTTGCTGATATTTTAAAAATAATTTTATTTTATTAATACTGTATTGTGTTTTATTTGCATATGGTATATATTTTATGTGAGAATATGTTCACGATACATGTTCGGCATTCTTCATTTACGTCGCAGAATGCGTAGTCTAGTCATAGACACGTGTCTTGAATTTCATTCTTGGAGCTTCACAATAATATGCGACATTTTCTGTTAGTTCTAACAATTATAGCAGAAACTACGATCAAGAATTGTCTTTATACTGTCTAGGCAGCAGATGGTGATAAGTTTTGGTTCAGTTGGTGTTTGCGGTTGCAAGTACAGGTAAGTTTTAATTTTTGCTTTAGAATTAGTATCGGCGTTCTTGAAACCTTGAACTGTAGCCTACGTATATAATCACAAACAGCAGACCTTACTTATATCAACTATGTAAAGTGTCACTGTGACCAGTGTGTAGATACACCAACCGTGTCATACATATCTTTCTGTTCTGTGGCAAGGTAAATAAAATTTTGACATAAATTAATCTTCTTGCTACAATATGCGTCGTACCTACAAATTATACGACCCTTCTTGTAGTATGTATGTATCTCACGTGGCATCTGCAAAGGTTCGTCTAATCCGTTTACGTTGTCTTTCTTTGTTTTGTTTCGCTTTGTAAATGAAATTTTAAACAATAGCCTTCTGCACATTAACCAGTAAACAGGCACACGTCAATTGCGTGCGAATATGCGTATTTCGTAAGACAATTTACATTAATTCACAACATATTTACATTTTGTACACTATAGAGGATAGCTACGGTTATAGCTTACAGATTAGAAAGGAAAACTTCAAGTCTGTAGGGGGGCAGAAAATTAATTAAAACATCAGTATGCAGACAAATATCATAAGCCCCTTACCGGTCCCAAGACCTCATGTGCACTCCTGCGCTACTTAGTTCTATGTGATACAGTTTGCCGTGGTTTACGCCCCACGCGGTCAAGGAAGAACGTGTTGTCGATCCAAGGAGATTGTGTTTTGAAATTTTTAATATGCAGATACAGAATATAAACAACAAATTGTAAGCTAATATTGCGAAACAAGAACTGTCAGAATAAAGTAACAAGCGATGTGGAAGGGCATGAGAAAAGCTTTCGGTTCAAGGTGGGTCGCTTATGTCTGACATGCGGCCTGAAGCCGAAAGTACTGCATTGAATGCAGGAAAGCAGCAGGAATAGTGGAAAGCATAAGCGAACTTGGATGAAAGGAGTTCGAAAGGCCATGAGTACCAGGAATGTTAGATAATATAACTGGAGAAATGAGGATTGAGATCGAGTGTCAAACAACATCGTATACCTTTTTCAGGCGCAGACATTTGTGCAGGAACTTTTGACAACTTTATTCAGTTGACAGTCAACCAATAAATGATTGTCAACCCAAAAATAATAAAACTTCCCTTATGAAGTATGTTATAAGGAAAGGTATTGCCTTCCCTTTGTTGTAAACCATACAATAATAATTATTACTATTATTGTCGTTGATATTGTTACTACTACTACTACTACTACTACTACTACTACTACTGCTACTACTACTACTACTCCTACTATTACTACTACTACTACTACTACTACTACTACTACTACTACTACTACTACTACTACTACTACTATTTTGTGTGTGTTATTGTATATCTTTATTTTGTTTTTTGTTGATCTTATTCTTTTGTTTCGAGTTTTTGTTACGCTATTCTGTACTATATTTTTCATGCTGTAAAATTGATGCGCTCACTGGAGGCGTGTTCAAATAATGAGACCGTCAAATTGTCATTCGTTCTCAGCTTTACCACTGAGGATGCCACGTCATAGAGTGGGGGAGGGGTGATCATCATAATCGGTATCAATAGAAAGTGATTATTGACAAAGAAATGTTTCTTAACGTCGTAGAAGGTTCTGAGGTAACAGATGGATGGGCATTGGAACTGACCGAACTAGTGAGTATTGATTTACAACAAAGTAGTTAATCAATAAATTGATTATTACAATAATCAATAGTTAATCACAATAAAGTGATTTGTGATTTATGACAAGGAATTTATAAAGGAAATATTTTATTTATTTTCCTTATAACATTTTGTTTCTCAGTAAAAAAGAAAGTTGTCAGTATAAAGCAAACATAATACAAAATGAAAACAAACAACATTTTTTTACTTTAAAGCATTTTTTTATATTTAAAGTAGGCTATTAACCAACCGACTTGAGGTTAACTGCATTTTTGTTATTGGAGGACAATTTTATATCTACGATGTTACTGGCGACACTGAACATTACAAGTGAGGCGAAGCGTTACCATTAACAGCTTGTTTGATCACAAAAGTAGATTTTGTTTTATAAAGAGTCATCATCATCATCATCATCATCATCATCATCATCATCATCATCATCATCATCATCATCATCATCATCATCATCTTCTTCTTCTTCTTCTTCTTCTTCTTCTTCTTCTGCTTCTTCTTCTTCTTCTTCTTCTTCTTCTTCTTCTTCTTCTTCTTCTTCTTCTTCTTCTTCTTCTTCTTCTTCTTCTTCTTCTTCTTCTTCTTCTTCTGCCTTCAAAGATCGAATGTAGGACATAGGCTTTCCTTTAGTCTTTCATTTATCTCTGTTTTGAGGTATGTGGATCCACCTCGAGGAATCTAAGTCCTCTAGATGTCCAACGGAACCTAACTGCGGAACCCAACTCTCTCTTCGGATTAATCGAATAAAATCACATTAAGACATAAAGAGTAGCCTACTATCCGAGTTGGGTTAATGGTATAAACAGTAATAACATTTTTACTGAAAAACTGTATTTTCTGTAATCTTCGACTGTTAGAACATATGTCGGTCTTCAGACGAAAACAAATTATTGCTACAGTTACTGTTGCTCAAATTAATCTCTGTAAAAGTCTGATGTTTATTGTTAAACGTATTGTTACGACGGTTTACTTGCTTGTCGTATGGTACAGTGGAAACAGAATACAAGACACGCATTAAATCACTAATCACCAGCTGTAATTATCACAATTAAACAGTTTATAATTAACTCGTACAATATTTCCAGTTAGATTTGTCCACACGCAGTAACAATGTCTATTAATAGAGTTTCACACAATTATTAACACAATACTACTTCACTTCGACAAACACTCAATCAGCACTAGCAAAAATCGCTCACGTAACTGAACTGACAAACTGACAACCTGGGTGCTATGGCTTTATATAGGCCACGTTGAGGTACAGTACAGCTTTCCCTCCCTACTGCCGGCTGCTATGACGATACTGTGGTATTGGATCCGTTTGGCTACAACGTGATGGCATACTTTGATTAGTGTAGGTCGCCGACTTGGCAGCTTCAAAACGGAGAGCATGAACTAGAACGTCTGAGCAATTATGGTGCCGTGCCATTCTTAACACTTGTTGTAATTGACTATCTCTGATACCGTCAATAAACATAATGAGAGAAATCCACTTCCGGTAGTCCTCCGATTCTTCCGGATAAGCCAATCTCGTCAGTCGGTCGACATTCGCTTCAAACTCTTGAAGGCTGTCCCCTGAACGCTGTCGCCTCGCTTTAAGTTGAACACGGTACACTTCGCACAGATTACCGTACCGTAATTCCAGAGCTTTTGTTAATTTGGCATAGACGTTCTGACTGTCAGATGGCACTTTCTGTATTAGTTCTGCGGCCGGCCCTTTTAAAACAAGAATTAGTGAAAGTCCTTTCTCTTCTTCCGTCCATTTATTTAAGCGAGCGACAGCTTCAAATTGGCGAATATAAGTTGCCCAATGAGTGCTTCCATCAAATGTTGGGGTCTTTGCGTATACTGGCCCTACTACAGTTAGATTTCTCTGATATTTTGAATCTTCTTCAGCATTTATTAACGGTCTTTCATTATTAACTATTTCTTTTACTAAATGTTCGACTTCCTTTTTAATTTGTTTTATTGAATTTGTAATAGAATATTGTAAACTTGAAATATTTGTTTTCACAGATTTTTCTATTTCAGATATTCTGTGAACTTGTTTGTTCAGCTGACCTCGTAACAGGACGAATTTTGCAGTGGCATCCTCTTGTACGAACGCATTAATGTCGTCTGCTTGACAACTAAATTCTTCTTTTTTTCGACCCTCTGGTGTTTCACTTTCACGCTTACGTTTTTCGTCTTGCCGTTTTTGTGCTTCTTCTCTTTCCTGTCTTCGTTCTTATTTTTATTCTTCCTGTATTTGCTGTAGCATTACACAGAATGCTTCTATAATCTAACTGGTATCCATTTTATTTTTATGAACTACCACTAACACCACTCTTCTACGAAGTGTCCTCTGTTTCCACTGTTAACCGTTCTATCCCAGTTCTGACACCACTGTTACGACGGTCTACTTGGTCGTTGTATTGGTACAGTGGAAAACAGAATACAAGACACCAATTAAATCACTAATCACCAGCTGTAATTATCACAATTAAACAGTTTATAATTAACTCGTACAATATTTCCAGTTAGATTTGTCCACACGCAATAACAATGTCTATTAATAGAGTTTCACACAATTATTAACACAGTACTACTTCACTTCGACAAACACTCAATCCGCACTAGCGAAAATCGCTCACGTAACTGAACTGACAAACTGACAACCCGGGTGCTATGGCTTTATATAGGCCGCGCTGAGGTCCAGTACAGTTTTCCCTCCTTACTGCACGCCGGCGGCTTAATGCGTTTCTCAAGTGTTCCTGGAACTCACTAGAACCACCTACTGCATTAGACTGAACTCCAAGTCTCTGACAGGAGCGCGGGCAGAGAGAGAGAGCGTAGACACACTGACGCGCAGTTGCGTTAAACAATCAGCGATTAGTGAGAAATCCCGATTCACATGCATTATCAAAACTCACTCAACGCTCACTTTCCTCTCATGAGCAACTGTGAGGCTATGTGTTGTACAATAATTGGGACTGTTAAATATTATTAGTATTAAAATCTAATTTTAATTTTACATAGGTAATAATTTCGAAATGTAATAGATGACTTACATTTTAAAGAGGGCAAGCTAACTCCTCATCTGTTTCCTCTTCCCTGTCAGTATTGAAACTGCGATCAGGATCACTGTTACTGCTGTCTATGTTGTCACCACTGTCACTGCTGATATTATCATCATCCGAACCTGATGTGATAATAATCTTGTCAATAACGTCTGACACTATCCCATCACTTTCCCAGTAGTAATCCTCTACCTCCCCAACTTTCTTGCAGTACTCTACCCAGTCACTTTCAGTTACCGACATTATTGCTTGCTCAGTTATTTCAGTCAATTCCGTAAAATTAAGACTTCAATGACTGTTGCAATTTCGTATGTAGTTTTTAACTTTTGCCCAGGGAAGTTCAATAGAATTGAGGTCGTACATATAGGGAAGAAGGTGTACAACAGTGTGACCCTTCCTTGATAAAAATTGGTCAATCTTGTACTGGTTTTCTCTGGGCCGATGGCGTTCTATTTTTTCAAAAAAATGTTCCTTTCTCAATACCTTCATCGCAATTAATACCCTTATTTTTCAGAAGTTGGGAATTAACTATAACACAACTACTTAAAAAGGACTAAGTTGTAAACAAAATGCCAATAATACGTAGTCTTTAAACGCACTTACTACCGTAACGGTAAAAAGCGGACTCCAATAATATTACAAACTGATAGTCTGCCTTTGTGATGGATGCCAGTTTTCACTGTGAACAGGGCTGATGAATCATTGTTTTGACAAACAAAAAATATCAACACCGACACACACACACAACACAATCATGCATACTTTATCCCCTCCATCAGAGACTTGGAGTTCAGTCTAATGCAGTACTTGAATGACCCAACACCTGCCGCACTGGGCGGAGGGAGTGGAGCATGTTCTCAGCTGTTCTACGCGGTTCTATACCATACTCGTGACAGTATATTTAAATGTAAATGTACATTCAACATAATGTTATAGCAATTCAAATCTTGTCGGTCGTTTAAACACACATAGGCGAGTGTTTGATTAAACGTTAGGGTACAGATATAGTTGTCTAAACTACAAGTAGACAATTACAGCCACGCTAACTCGCTGAATCAGTTTGCTCTTTGACAGTTTGAAACTCATACTGGTCCACGGAATTACCGGAATGTAAAACTGATATTGCGCTGGTAATTGAATCCTCTAACAGTCGTGTGTAGCGGCCGCTGTGATTGGCTGACCAAATAAACACGCTTTTCGTGCCAATTAAATTTGATGATGGATTTGTGGACCAGCGATATAAATTTTGACTCGTTTACTTATTGTTTCAGTAACTCAAGTCAATTATGGAGTTTACGAATTGTGAACAAAAATAGTGAAACATGCGTAGTTCGGTTTCTTCAAATTGTGATTTTAAACGTTGTTGATGCTAGTGTGATATGAACGTCCAGATTTGTTGTTGTTGTGATTATAGAGAGGAACAGTTCTCTCTACTGTTGTCCTCTTTACTTGCGTTCATCGTTGTATCCCAGAAACAAAAAGGCAATCCGTGGAATATCAGATCCTTTGAATATTCAAAACAGTTTCTTCACCGCATAAATGTATGCCCCCTCAAAAAAAAAAAAGTTGGACGCAAGAAGCATGATTTACATGAATGTGTTAGAAGAAGAATGAATTGTCTCTAACGGAACAGCAATTAATTTGTAAGGCACTGTAAAACCTTTTGAGACTACGGCAATGCATCCGCAGATACAAGACTAAATGAGTATTGTTTTTTTGCTTCATGACAACGTAAGGCAGTTTTCAGTAAAAAAAAGATGCAAACGGAGACAAACCTAAAATTAAAGTTGATTCACACCTTCCTTACTGATCAGATTGGTACCGCCGAATGCTGATTATTATAAAAATTGAAAAGAGAGCTTGAAAAGTTGACTCTTTTTCATCCGATGACAAAGTTAAGTTGCTACAGCAAAGGATCATAATCAAACCATGATATTTCTTAATAGGCGGAATGAAAAAGTAGATTAAGCATTTAAAAAAATATGAGGCAGTAAATGACAAAAAATAGGTCTCTATTGTTAAAGAAAAATATATTATATTTTAATTTAACACCACTTCTATTATTTTGTTCTATTTAGAACTTCATTCAGCATTCGTTTGTCTAAAAATATATGAATTCATATATTACATGTATATATCAACCATCGATGTATAGCCTACTATATGGATCGCGTGCTGACAGACAAAGTGAACGGCAGAAAACGACAGCAGACACTGAGTAATTCCGATCAACTGTTTCGAAACAGAGAGATGAGGAACAAGGAAACTTGGTCGTTGCGGTTCACTGAGTTTCAGCCTAGAAGCTGTTTTGGAAGGAAATCATTTTAAATCATTTAACTACACATAAACACGTGTGATCTTGAGGTTTGTGTAACACTGAGGACTATGTTTATATTAGAGCCAACTGCCCACAGGCGTCTGATCGCACTGTTTCCCTTGTTTCTCTACACTGACGCCAGGATTTGTCAACTGCAATTTCACAGAAAAATAATTATAATAATTTACACTATTTCACTGTGTACAACAATCTGAAATCGTAATCGTTCATACACTTTTTATGTAACGTGTTTTAAACGTTAAGTTCTACTAAATTTTGTAAGTTTTTAAAACTGCTTTATTTGAACTACATGGTCATAGTTGCACTACATAAGCTACATTGCTTAAATAATTTAATTAAAGCTGTACCGATCGATATTTTTCATGTCGTTAAACTGAAAATAATTTCTGGCTTATTGCTTTTTGGTTGGTACCATTGCAGGCCTTAAAATTAAAATTTTATATTTTGCATGTTTCCATCATGTTCTTTATGTAATTATGAAAACTCTTGTAGCAGGTTTTGTGCAAAGAATAATGGCATACGTTTAAGAAATTTGAATCTATGTTAAGTGTAATCCTCCCAACTTTCCTTCAGTCACTGTAATCATCGTGATTCAAACCCGAAAACAGTTTTATCTTTAAACTGTGTTACACTTTTTACGTTTCATTAAAAATAATAAACACTCGATTTTCTACTTTGTTGATGCCCTAACATGTATGATATATACTTTGTTAATAACGTCTTTTTAACTCAGTACATCTAGGATTATTGGCAATGTACACATGGAAGAGGTTGTGAGTGTTATTTTAATAGAACACTCATTTTAGAATATAAATGATTGGAAACACTTAATTTTTAAACTTTGATGATATAACATCCATTATTTCATTAAACATTAATGCTTTCAGGTGTTTAAAAGATTCATAAATTTGATTTGAAAATGCTCTTTAAGTACTGTAATTAATACTCTTTGAACTCCAATGCATATTTGACTACCGTTTGATTATAATACTAAGTTGATTTGCCCACTCTTCTTCTTTAAGATGTGGGTGTTATAGCGAAAACATTTATGGCTAATTTTGTTTAATAAATATAATAAAACTATTTAATATATATACATATATATATATACACTTATATTTAATCATAATATTTTCGGAAGCATGATTTAAATGAATGTGTTACAAGAAGCATGAATTATAAGTGTACTAAGATTAATTTTGCAATGTACTGTAAAACCTTACGAGACTGAAGCAACGCATCCACAGAATCAAGACTAAGAGTAGACTACTCTTTTGCTTCATAACAATGCAAGGCCGTTTCAGTCGAAAAACAATGGAAACGGGGACAAAAATGAAATTTACACTTGATTCACACCTTCCTTACAGACCAGATTGGTACCGCCGAATGCTGGTTATTCTAACAATTGAAAAGAGAGTTTGTAAAGTTGACTCTTTTTCATCCGATGACAAAGTTAAGTTGTACAGCAAACGGAAACCACGATCTTTCTTAATAGATGGAGTGAAAAAGACAGTAGATTGAGCATATGAGGAAGTAAAAACAAACCTACGAAGATTGGAGGAATATACACTCCAATTTTCCTTTGAAGAAAGGAAAGAAAGTAACTGTGTAGACAGTTGGACGATGGAAAACACACAAATATTATTCTTCCAAACGGAAGCGGTTCAGAGTCTTATAACCATAAAGGTCTACGTAGCGTAGTTCTGTTGGTAATACTGGATGTGATATCGGAACAAACGGCAGAGTTTCGGATGGCGCAGTTTTACACAACACAAAGTTTCTTGAAAGCTTCAGAATAATCAATTAAACATCTCAGGCGAAGAGAATATAAGAAATACGTCTACAGTCCTACCCTACGTTTTCATAGCCGACGATGCCTTTCCTTTGAGAATGGATATGTTAAAACCGTTTTGACAAATAGGTTTAACTTCCCTAGAAATAAAAATATTTAATTATCACACATAACGAGCGAGGCGTATTGTTGAGAACGTGTTTGGAATTTTGGCATAGTGGTTCCAAATGTTTCATACTCATATTGATTTGTAACTACATAACATTGATTCTGTAGTCATGGTATGCTGTGTTCTACATAATTTCCTAATGGAAATTGTGTATCGAATGTTTTGATAAAAATGTGCCTTCCGAATGTTTTGATCCCGAGAATACCGAAGAAGGGACAAGAACTTTAGGGTTTCAAACATTTGATTCTATGGACTGTTCGGAGCGAAGAATCCTTTAGAAATACCTCAAGTGCTATCAAAAATATCCGAGAAGCTTACATAAGTTATTTCGTAAATAAAAGTTAAGTTCCTTGGCAAATCAATTCGCTAATAGCTCACCTTATGAATCAAATTATAAATAACGAACACAAACAGACAACTGTAACAGCAAACATTAAATTGTGTTCATTATATGTTAAATTATAGGCGATATTTCTTTTAAATTTTTGCTATTCGCCGAAAGCAGCTTCCCTTTTTGACCCATCATGGTAATCCTTGCCTTTGACTTGCTGCAAGCAAAGAGAATCTATACAAATTAATAAATTCTTATAATAATTATTTTGCGCGGGGAGAAGTAACTTAACAAGAAAAACAAAATAGAAACACGGATTAAAAATGGGAATAGTTAATAATATTATAGCAGAGATTACTAAAAAATACACGTTTGCCAAGGGTTAACCTATACGACTGAACGGCCTCAAGGCCGGGTCCACACACGCACCGGCTGGCCTGTTGGTGGGGTCAATCCAAAGGCCGGACGAACGCATTTTCGTATGTACTCTGGCGGGCTCTTGAGGCCGCCGTGATAGATATACCTTGAGGCTTGTCTAGCTACACATGCTCCGGTCTGACTCGAGGCCGCCATCCGTGGGAGTCGAGACCCCGGAATTATGATGGAGAGCAGGACCGCCCTGGCATATATCTCGACCTTAAGCTGCATGCAACTGATAGCAGCACAAAGCGGGCACCCAGCGTACAACGGCGCGACGTCTGTGGTCTATTGAGGCAACTGTCAGTGTACCTGGGGTCTGCGTAACCTAATTACCGGGCTTGTATCTTTTATTCGCTTTACTTAAACAGAGGAAATGCCATCACCATGAAGTCCCCCGCTGGGTAACGTTTTAACTCGTATCAACATTAGGTTATATGTTTTTATGTAGAACTCAAGGCTTTCCACTAGTCTAGTGACTCTGATAAGGTCACTAATGAGTGATTTAGTTCATCGCTAGAAGTGACTAGATGGTTAAATCGCTCTAAATTGGTTATCGATGGGTCACTAGATTGGTGCAAAGCAACAAGCTGGTTCTACACAAGAATGTACAATTTACCAATAAAGGTTCGTTATTTTGGTGACCATGAACCGTTACGCTAATGGGAACCAAAGGTCTAGAGCCTACCGAAGAACCGAAGTATTGTACCATAATGAGTGTCCTTTTTTCCAAAGAGGAAGGGACTCGTGTCGCGATCGTGTGTAGTTCTACAGTTCAGAGAGAGAGAGAGAGAGAGCAATCGATCACTTAAGGACGGAGATTTGTGTCAAAAACGTGGCACGATTACAATAAACTTCATGCTGGTATATTATTGAAATGCATGTAGTACAGCAGTCATTAAAATGACACATCATAAAATTGCCAGTAAACACTTTTATTGCTTCATAAATGTCGCCGTCAGACATTCCATACGTATGACTCCACTTCATATTATTGAATTATTTCTTTCTTTTATTGTGGAAATGCAATAATTAAAAACAAAAAGGGGATTACAGCATGCTTTGTGAAAATTATTCGATGAGTGGGTTTTTATATATGTATAACACACACACACACACACACACACACACACACACACACACACACACACACACACACACACACACACACACACACACACACACACACACACACACACACACACACACACACACACACACACACACACACACACACACACACACACACACACACAATTATGTAGGCGTTGCGTGTCGCTTATATTTATCAACAGACGTGTGTGAGGATGTGTGGGTGCTTGCTCAGAAATATTTTTATTTTCTAACGAATTTCGTAGACGAAAAACTTAAATATGAAAGAAAGTATTTTAAACATCAGGTTGCAATTTTCAAAATTTAAAATGTGGACGTGAATGGGAAATCTATGTGTTCGTGTGTAGGCCTATGTGGTTTTACAAGTAATAATGAGAGAAATGTACGCGTATAATATGAATTAAAGAGTGCAACTTAGTGGAAGAAAGAGAAAGGTAAAGGGAGAGAGAGAGAGAGAGAGAGAGAGAGAGAGAGAAATAGTTAAGAGTGTTAAATATGGAGTGTTAATTGAAGGAGGAGAGACAGACGAAACGAAAGATAGGAGTGATGGGCAAAGACTGTTTTATAATGTACAGAGAATGTTAACAGATGACAGGGAAGGAGGAAGGAGGAACCTTCGCTAAGTAACTGGGATATGATAAGACTGAGAGATACACGAGTAAAAGAGAAACCTGTGATTAATTTAGAAACGTAGCATGCAGTTTGCATGTCCAGTTTCTGGTTTGTGCTGCTATCTATTAAGTATTACTGTAACGTTTATGAAGTACTTAAGATAAATGTAGCAGTTTGTTCTGGTTAAAATTGTTTAAAACATTTAAATTTGATTTGTACACATAATGAACAGTGTTTTTAAATAAAAATAAAAATATTTTGTTATAAATAAAGATGTACACTGCGATTTATGCTTGTATTTACTTTTATCATAACGTCTATTTTAAAGTCTTTCTTTCAAAAGATATTATCGATTAATTTCTTTTTGAAAGTGAAACACTTGTCACGTTGAATCTTTTTTTTGTAAATTATTTCTACTGGATAAAGGCCATAAGGAAAACAAAACTATTGCTTTAGAAATGGCTGAATATTGTTTAATCATAACCATTATTAATATAAAAACAGCTCCTTTTGAAGACAAGGAGCTTTTGCTACCATTTTATCAAACTTGAAAAAATGTCAGAATATGCTATCACACTTCGTAAGAGAAAGTTGATGTAAGGAAACATACCTTAATGACATAGGGTATTATAGGGTTAGTTCATATCTAAAGGACTGCAACAGATTTACAGTATAGTTTAATTCAGTGGAGCAGATGAATTCTGACAAGGATTAAAAATTTTAATAAAATAAAGGAATGTTGGACTGAATTTGCCTAAACAATACGGAACATAAAAAAAATCTTAAAAATACAAATCTTAAAGAAAATCTTTCAAAATACAGCAGTAGAAACTATCCATATACATATTGTGGAGCAAGTTCAGTCTTGTGCGAGGTACAAGAGTGTTTATGTACAAGAGCATAGTAAAAGAGCACCTGCTAATATCGTACGACAGTTGTTGATTTATAGGCTTTGGAGACTGGAGGCGAAGTCACACGAACTTACGAATTTAACTAGATTACGACTACTTATAGACGGCTTCCTCATACAGAAACTGGTAAAAGCATAAAGACTCACTGACATTAGGCTACTGTATAAACAGGCGTGACTAGTTTTAAAAATGCAGATGTTTGTAGGCAGAGACAATTTGTTGAGAAAACAGTGTTATATGAAAACTTGAATCTTAAACATTACCTCTCCATGATATATAAGCCTACAACATCGGCCGAAGGAAAAATAAGTACATGTATTTTAGGCAAAATATATTCTGCTGTTAATGGCTTCTAAACGGTGTTTCTCAGATATTGTTAGCAACAAACTGCTTTCTCTCGTCTCTGAATCAGTAGATGATGTCTTGAATACTATCTTAAGTATGTATTACTCCCTTTACAATCTTGGACTACAGATGGGAAGCACTTTCTAGCCATCCTGTAAACTGGGTGTTCTCCCGTAAAAAACTCCCTACCGACACCTTAAAACCCTTTCATGTCTGTTTTTCTCGCGAAACTACATTCGTTGTTTTTGGGACTCACACACTTTGCAAGACATTTTCCCTATTCCAAGATCTTAATCGATAAAGAAATTCTCGATAAGCGGTTAATCGCCTAACAACTGGTTTGTGACTCGCTACAAACTGTACATAGCAACTTTTCGCTTCTACGTAACCGTTCGCTGACTGCCATTAAGTGGATGCATTGTACAATGTGTCCAAGATCTTTACACAGAGGGAACTATGCTTCTCTGCTATCCATTGTGTTACCCTGATATCGTTTTCCCTCCGTGTACTCTCTTCTTTACCCCTTCGTTTTTTTTTTTTTTTTTTTTTTTTTAAATAGACATATTTGCACCCTAATCTTGTGATCAGTCACAGATTGACACTGTCCATGGTCGGTTTATTAGATTAACTGTATAGAGACTTAAAAAACATTGTCTACGGCAGACCATTTTTACGTTAAGTGACATTGTGTTTCGCTTTAGGTTGTCAGAAAGTACTTGTGAAAAAAGGTTTTTAGTAAAATTTTTTGTTCTAGCTCCAAGTTTTATAACGAAAAATGTTCCAAACAAGGACGGGACACTTGGTTCGTGTGTCATGGACAGGGACACACCAAACCCGTTGTACGAGTACAAAGTTACACACCATCAGGGCAGCAATTTTTTCCCAGTTTTACTACTTAATTAAATAGGCTATACTGCTGCTGGATTTACCCAATATACTGTTCTCCGGTAGATATTAAAAAATAAAGTATTTTTAATGTAAAATTGAAAAAATAAATTCTAATAGTTTTTTAGCTGGATTGTATTACTAAGTAGTGTTCCTCAGAAGCATGTGTCCACATTACCCTATACTGTTGTACGATAGTAAGCTTATGGATAATAAGTAAATAAATAAATATGTACAGATATGAACAACTCGAAGCATATACTCGGTGAAGTCCATGTTTCAGTAACTAAATCGATAAATAATTTAATTGAAATAAAGATAAATAGAAAAAAATATTGTATCGTTTTAGAAAATTGTTCCTGTTGTTGAGTTGTTCCCTATTTTGACAAGACTATATGGTTGCGCGAGATGATACATTTACAATGCTTTTCCACAAACATAGCATAACCTTAACTGAAACATTTCAGTGCGCCAGTAGAAAATTTAGAGCAAGATGGTGAATTCAGTGAAGCAACCCTATTCATATACTTTTCCTGCTGTGGAATATATTATTCCCTTTAATACTACATTATTTGTAATCAGCTTTATCTCACACATGTTTTCTTGAGTTATTAAGTGGGCACATGAGTACGTACGTTTGGTTTTGTTCATATCGTTTTGTGTTTCAATGTATTCTCAATTTTGAAGGTGCACCAAGTTTAATTCGAATAACTCCTGTCGATAGCTTCAAGCACATCGTTGGCATTAGATGAACTGCCATAGCGGACGTTTAAAAAAAAAAAACGAACCTTCCAACAGGTACACCACCCAAACGTCATATTAAAAAGATATATTTCAGCGCTTCGGGTCATCGGCGAAGGTCGACTGCCATATATATTTTCAGTGAAAACGATAGTGTTTCGAGTTTAGCGACATTCATTTTTATTAGCAGCTTGTATTCTACTGACGGTGAATTTTCCTGAAAGAGCCTGAAATAAATCACTAATTCTCTATTAATCATATTTCATAAGTAGCATATTGCTTCACATTAGAGGCCTAATGAAGACGTAAATTATAGGGGTAGAATGGGCAGTTTTTGATATTATATCGTATCTTCAGGTATACTAATAATCTTCCACTTGCGTCCTATTAGCTGTAATAAGAGAAAAAAATGCTGGTGGAGTGTACAAATTGTTGACCATACCGTATTTCATTTAGCTTGCCGAAACATAGACAAGACTTTGTTACTGACCACGGTTTCGTGGGCCTCAAGTGAGTTGTCCGTGGTGGTGCCGGTGATATATGAGGCTTTCGCTGTGTTACTCTGTAATCAGTGGGTGTTACGTTGTTTATTCGTTGTGAAGAGAAATACACTCGGGGCGGTGTTGATCTGAATTTAACACGTTCGTGTACAGCCTGTTTGTAATGTGTCATACACACCCACGCACTTGTTGCAGTTTGTCTTGCCGTTCAACTTTTTCATTGGAAATTTTTTATTTCCATCACATAATATAGTTTGTAAATTGAATCTTCTTACTGCTGCATGACGCTTGTCGGCGATGTAGTGTACCAATGTGCATGTAAGTCGAATGTTCGCTGTCGTTATTGATCGAAAACGATTGTACAGTACGTTTCATATATACATATAAGCCTGTGTGATGTAAAGTTTTTTCATAAAGTGTGAACAGTATATGCAGTTTACAAGAAACGATTTAAAAAAAAATTATATTTAAGATCTGTTGCGATCGTAATTAAATTGGTATGTAAAACCGCCGTTATCAAGTTTTTGTTAATTGAAAAATGAGTTATTCGATCATAATATCCTTATAAGATACGTATAAACACACACACACACACACACACACAAACCCACACACACACACACACACACACACACACACACACACACACACACACACACACACACACACACACACACACACACACACACACACACACACACACACACACACACACACACACACACACACACACACACACACACACACACACACACACACACACACACACACACACACACACACACACACACACACACACACACACACACACACACACACACACACACACACACACACACACACACACACACACACACACACACACACACACACACACACACACACACACACACACACACACACAGTCACAGTTATATAAAATATATATCGTGCGCTCATGAGCGTGTACGTGTGGCATAAAACGTTCAATATATAGTAATTCGTAATATAGCAATTCACTAATGTATCTTCAACAGACTTTATCTGTGACAGTGACAATAAAATATTTATTACAACAAACACATTCGTTAACAGAACCACGTAAACGACACATTGCAGGAAGTGGAAACGCTCTATCACTAAGCATCAATATCAAACCACGAAAAAATTATGCATGTTTGATAGATTACCAGAGACGATTTTAATTTCAGGCTACATCGACTAATGTAATTTAAAAATTCCGTTTTTTAAATTTATGTAATGTAATTTTTGAACTAATATATACAATACGAATTTAAGTACAATATTTATACTTATATAAGATACCCAATCTCCTAATATTTCACTCTTCTAGAGTTTCGTGCTGTTTTTTGTAGAAAGCTTTTTATGGATTATATGTTTTACAAAACATCAAAGTTTTGTAACTTTTTAGTATTACATTTTTAGCTAATTCCTGGTTAATTGTTTACCTTAGAAGAGCGGTTTTAAAGTATTTAAAGTGATGAACAAATTAACGTTAAAAGAAGATGTTAAATATTAAGTTACAAAAATAATAAATATTTAAAATATTGTAGAATACATCAAGTTTTAAAGAACAAAACGGTTCCTTTGTTTCACACTGTACTGTTGTGAATTACAATTTTCTTTCTGTCTTCTTTTTTCTTGTTGATATTCGTTTTGTGTGAATGGGATTTTTCCAAAAGAGATATTTAGTAGGTATCTACCTAAGTAGCTAAGTAGTTATAGAAAGTCTTGCCGTAAGTAGGCCTACAATATATGTACTATGCAACACTGCGTTTGTAAGCGCTCCTCCTGAGTAAGAACGGGAAAAGAAGACAGCTCTTCCGTAGAAGAAAACTCTTTCCGCATTAATGTCAGCAGTGGTTAAAACAAAACTCTGCATACCTCTGAAAATTCAAACTCATTTAGTGCCTACCATTTTATGCGTTCTTAAGCAAATATCAAAATTATCAAGACTGTCGTAAAACCTCCAACTCAGCGGGGCAGAGGGGTTTAATTATTTAAAATATATATATTTGTATTTTTCAAATTAAATATGAATTTTTCATCCTAATCTTTTGTCGGATATAGCAACAAAGTACTCTTCAAACTGTATGTTCTACGCTTGAATATATCTATCACTGACGAAACGGTTTAACAATTGTTGTAACATAATTAACAAGACGTCCAGGACAGAAATGTTATGGTGTTATGAATGCAATAAAGTTAGTTTGTGTTTGTAACTGTTACAGTTGAAGTGTCTGGTATCACAGTGGCGAGAGTTTCCATTCTGAATCGGTACAGTGGTGTGTGGGCGTGTGTTCTCATCGTGTTAGAGATCGCGTGTCCCGCCCGAGGACGGTACGGCAGTACTCCAAAACTCAACTTAGGTCTACGCAATCAACCTTTGTCCACTAATTCTTTTCTCATCTATAAACTATATTTACACATATTTTCAAGTGTAATAGATTTTCATCAGTTGTAGCGATGCACGATTAACTATCGCCCATCGTGTATGTCAACATTTATGTATTAGTTTTAGTAATCCACAGACTACTTTCCTCTAGCATAGAAGACATATTGTTAAAGAGTGTGTACGGGACATACGTGTGTACTAACGGGACATACGTTCCGTAGGGTGCGTTTTCGCTTGACCTTAAAGGAGAGAGAGGTCCACGTTACAACGCTTGAAGTTTGTTTGTTTGCCTGTAATAGAGCGTACGTTCTTTAGTGAAGATGTACAATTCAATTTTGAGTACATTTTTAAATTTGAATTTGAATTTAAATGTAAGTACATTCAGTTTTGTGCTACGGAATTGGAACTTACTAACCAAAAACACACTGAACAGAATTTTCTTAGTATGACCTTGTAGTAGTTTTTTAAATTAATAAAGTTGTGCTAGTGGTTATAATCACAAACAGAAATTACACTGTTGCACACCACTATTGTAACCCCTACTTCATTTTGAGTAGTTAAAACAAAAAAAATATTTCTTTTTGTAAAGAGGGGCTACAAGTTATTTAAAACTAGGCTAAGGCCTAGAGAAGCTAAAAATTGCGCTGGATCCAGTAAGACGGGACTTGCAATAAAAACTCAAGAATTAAATAATTAACAATCCCATTTTATTATTCTATCTCATAATAAAACTAACAAAAAACAACAGTGATTTATAATTCCCCTTCTAAATGGTTAACTAAAGAAGTATACCCTCTCAACAAGGCCACCTGAAAAATATAAACAGAATCCAAGAAAATAATTGCTATGTCACCATCAATGAATTGAAAATTTAAAATAATCATTAACCTCAAAATAAAACTCCCATTAAACTATTTATTAAAATATAAAATGTATATCATATGTTTCTGTTAAAATGCAGTATATAAATTAATTAAGATAAATGGTTTCATTCCCAGTTACTATTAATAATTAAAATAATTACTCATCCAATTTAAATGAACTTTAAAGGTGACACTTACTATACGTGTTAAATAAAATAATTAATTTTCATAAAGAAATGATCAGCCACGATTATTGAGATAGAATACTCGTCTACTGGTGTATATAAATTCTAATAATAATAAAATCCCTATATCCCACCAAAAGTACAGCAATGCATAATATTTATATATATATATATATCCCCCAAAATGTACACAGAAATATACAGACATAACACGTTCCACAAGACAAATTACATATACAATAGTATACAAATACATAAAGGTCTCTTGCCACGCCCTTTTTTATATTACCCTTCTGGTGTATATAAATTCTAAACTTCTTCTTTATAGGAATCCCAAATAGGATTAAAGATTTATTTCTATAAATGTACCCCCATGGTGTGGGTTAATTGCACGTCATGTGTATCATAAAGTATTGCATACAAATGTCCCCAGGACATTAAAATTTAAAACCAAGTGCCTAAGTGGCTAAGTGCTAAAATACTTAATTAAGGTGAGAAATAAAATTGTTTAAAATAATTAACGCCCCCCAGTTACCATGATTAATATAAAGAATTTATATAGACTAAAATAGGGCCAATTAATGGAAAGAGAAAAATTGCACCATATTAGCACCTTATATAAAAAAATACATTGTGTGTCAGAGACGGACATGTTTCTTCAACTTATAACCAGTCTCAACAACCTTGTTTCGACAAACAAGTTGAAAAGTGTTTCGACAGGCACAGCTTGGTTGAAACTAATTTAAAATAACACCTACCTCCCCAGTAATCTTTTTATACAAATGACCTAACCTGATTTTAAAAATAAGAGAAAATATATGTTTTTATGCATAGTAAATTAAACTTGAGAAAATATTAATAACAAAACTGACTTTAAATCTGTAGCGAAAGCTCTATAAAGAAATGAGTGGAAATCTAAGTTGGATGCTGTGTTGTAGACATGTCAGTCTCTGAACTGACAATTTACTATACATATATTGAAATTTACAATTAATACTTAGTGTTCACACTAAACTGTCCCATCAATTGGGGATCCAAATGAATGTATACTTGAACGGTAAAACTGATGATTATGTATAACTGGTGCCATGTTGATTCTACGTGTGAATATAAATGGATATTTTTCACCTGCTTATATGTGCCCAGAAGGATGATCTCTTATTTATAGCGTGGCGATCTCATGATTGGCATGTTGTTGTGGTCTTATTCTCTTCGGTGTCGAGTGTGGAGCTTTTAAGATGTCATTTCGTTCAGTGGTAGCAGGACTTGTATCTGTTCAGTGAACCCTGTTCACACATTACATTTTTAGTGAGAGACCACACACAAATGCCCCCACTGTTTGGACACCCTCCAAAATACATAAATAAAAACAACACCTAGTTGTGTTGTACATAATAAAACTTGGTAACATTATTTTGGCCAACATGCCTTACTTAAAAAGTTCTCTAACAATGATTCTTTATAACGCTTTATAACTTGAACCTCACTGAATGTGAGTTGCTTTTGCAATATAAAAATTTATCTTGGCTCTGTAACACCTTATGAACTTATTACTTTGAGTGAAATTGAGGTTACCACGTGGCGAAGAATTTATATAAAACACATAGTTTTTACTCCATAGAATCTGAGAATACTATTACTTTGAATGAGACATGATTTACATTTAAAACGTGCCTGAGTAAGTTCCCAATTATATATGTATAAAGTTTTACTGTCATTGTAGCAAAACTTTATACCACTTGATGACGACACATTGTGTAATAGGTTAAGTGAACAACCCAATCTCGTTACATCAGTTTTAATGAAAGTTCAATATTAATTACATTGTGGTTATTGGACTTTAGGTATTAAAGCCGAGATTCTGACACTCCAATAATCAAGCTTTATTGGTTATAAAAACTTTACGAACAATTACGTCTTTCACCATGCATGATTCAACAAGTGGGCACGCTTACTCAAGCTTACTAAAAAAACGTTTTCTCCTTTAAAAATTTAGTATATAATTAATATAATGAAATCAAAACTCACCGCAGTCGTGAAGAAACTTATCTCTTAGACATAGTTATAATTTTTGTAGTCGGAAATCCTTCCTCTCCACCGAAGAGAAAAAGCGTCCGTCAACCCTGAAGAATTTTGTTAGACAAAACTTAGGTAATTCGGCATTGTCTCGTTTGCGTACCGCAATTAACGCCAGGGAGCAGCACAGGAATTTTCGTACCAACCGAGAGTCGGCAAGTGCCGCCCCCCGACCGCCGTTGTCTAAACTATGAATTTTTTTCAAACACAGGTAGAGCGCAGCACTAATTACTGCCTTAAATTTCGTACTGTCTTTACCGTCAAAACTGCCGATACATTTACTAAACTCGCGCTGAATCTTTTGACTCAGCACACTATAGAAGAATTTTCCTGATTGGCGCTTTCAAGCTTCACACCTGATGATCAGATCTGATATACATTTCCGATCTGATGATGAGCAGAGGCGCGGCAGCGCCAGAAGGGTCAGGCGCCTGTTTGCAGAACTTTAGTTGGCGCCCCCATACTCTCTCCCTACCAATGAAAAAATCACTTTATAAAAACGTATCAGCAAGTTCAAATGAAATACGAAGTATATTAATTATAAGTTTATTGAACAAAAGCCAGGAATTACAACAAAAAAATGTATGAAAAACAATACACGCACAAGAAAGGTACAAAACAAAAACATCAAAAATAAGTTGGAAGAAAATAAAGTAATTTATGTTACTTGCAAAGAAAATAATTTGCCAATTGCACCTTATATAGTTTTACGTAAATTAACAGATAAACTTATAGTTTTATGAAAACAAAAATATTAAATATTTTTTGGTACACAATTAAACTTCTATATTTTATTTGGCAAGAAAATTACTTTTGTATTTGTACTTTGTATAGATATCATACAAATAAGAAACAGATAAGTTTAAAAGTATATAAAATAGGAACATTATTTGTTAAAAAAATAGGTAAGTAAATAGTTAAACAGAAAGAAACATCATTTAGTGAATTAAATTTTTTCTAACTTTCATAAATGTAAATTCTCGAATAATATCGTGTATATCAAGTTGATCCGAAATATCCGACTCTACTGATATAGTGGCAAGATTTGAAAGTCTGTCTTGTACCATTATGGAGAGCAAGTAGTTTTTAATAATTTTAAGTTTAGAAAAGGATCGTTCCGCAGATGTTTCAGATACCGGTAAAAACAAAAGAATGCGAAGAGCAAATGTAAAGTTTGGATAAACTGTGATTAAGTCGTTCGAATAACCGACCAAATAAGTCGTTAGTTACAGCCATAGGCATACGAAACCGTTCTGAGCACTTTACCAATTTAAAATGACGTGCGACCTAACACGTCAGGAGCACCATACAGTCATAAAAATTTTGCGAGAATACTCGTTCACAGCACCAAAAAGGTTAATACAATTAATTTAATAAACAAAAATTTTGTTTTCAAATATTTCCTCCTCGCCTGAAATTTTTGGCGCCTTTACGATCCTGGCGCATGTGTGCGCCGCACACTTTACACACTGCGTCGGCGCGCCACTGCTGATGAGGTGTGAAGCTTGAAAGGGCTAATCGGTCATTTTTTCTATAGTGGTGTGCAACAGTGTAATTTATGCGTCTGTTTTTTTGTTACTGTTTCCTCGTGTAATTGACTTTTTCTTAAGAGAGCTAAGGAATTTTGTAAATAGACCTATAAACCTTCAAGAAAATTCATGCATGTGGATTAGTTCGTCGCCAAAAATTGCTTGCTTGCCTTGTCTTTAGTCCGTTTGTGCAATAATACATAAACGAAATATGCATTAAAGTACAATAAATACATTTTTATTTACTTTAACTTCCTCATTCGTCGATGGAACGTAACGAAACAATAGTGTTAGAACAATAAATGAGTGATAATGTTGACAAAATTGCAAACATCTTAGAATTCCGAGACTCTGTACTTACGTGTTTACTGTAGCCTACCAACAGAAAGACCGCGTTTAAACTGATTTGGACTTGTCAAGAAATTGTAGAGAGATGGTCAAGAAAAATGTACAATAGGCACTTCCTAGAATTAAGTATACAGGTCAACCCACACATAACAGAAAGGATGATATAAAGGAAGCAATCTACGAGGTAAGATATGCATAAAATCTTAACTACATATGTTTTTATTTAAGAATCCTCAATGAACTGCGCCTTAATGAACGTTAATCATTTATTTTAAAAAAATATTCTGAAAATTTAAACAATATCTTTATAATTTAATTATTTAATTTTATGTTATTATTATTATATATAGTATAACTAGACGTTCTTGGGGTCGGTTTAGAATTATTATTATGAAGATTTAATTTATAGTTCAAGTTGTTTCAAAAAAGGTTTAAATGCTGAAAAATGTTTAAGTTCATTTTTCGAAGCACTGATTGGTTTAGATTTTAATTACCACTTACTTACCGATTTCAATCTTCTAATGTATATTATATTTCTAACATAATATAATATAATATAATTTCTATTATATATTTCTAATATCTTCTAATCTTCTCTTTCTGTAATATATTGAAAACAGCACAACATAATTCATATAATATTTACCACTTGTTTGTATGTTAAAATTGTGTTAATAAAGTTAATCTGTAAATAAGACTGTTTTGAAATTATTCAAAATCTTGGCTGCTTACTTGCCTTACTGCCAATCTGTGAAATAAATGCTCTGTTGTGTTTTATTATAGTCTACCTTTAAATAATGGACTGACTCGATTAAATATTAAATGGTAATTTATTAACAATGTAATTCAATTAAAGTTCAACTTAAACCCCTCACAAAAGTTTTTTAAAACATTAAAACAATTCAAAATCGTTACAGATATTCTTAAAACTCAGGGTTGGTAACACTGATTTCTATGTTGTGATTCTCTAACATGATTTGGTTAGATTTCTTATTTATAATTAATAAAATCGTGAGTTCTCTGAGTATACAAGATAATTACTACAAAAAATGCTTAAATACGATACTGACGTATTGTGGAGAGTGGTTACATAAAATAGAATAAGGTCAATTATAATTGTAAACAATTGTACAAGACACGCTTCTATTCAAATTTGCAGGTTATGGTATCGCATGTGCAACACGATTATTATTTCTGTATATCGGAATACAATTCCGTTAATGGTTATAAAAATTAAAATATAATGACTGATTTATAATTTCAGTGCAATTAAAAATAGTTATGCTTTCTTGAATTGAAAGCATTGCACTGTATCAATTGTGTACATTTCAACAACAGGTAGGTTAGAATGAAAATTTTTCTAATTTAATTGATAAAAATATCTGAATTAAATTCATAAAATCTCATCGTTATACATAATATTAGTTAATGGCATATTTATTAATCATTAACTTTATTGACAGTTCTCAAATATTATTAAGATTCGAATTGTCTTTCGTTATCATTAAAGTCAAATCAGAATCTACTGTATGTTCAAATACATTTGTGTTAATTAATTAGTAGTTTTTCATTTTGATTCTTTTTAAAATTAATAATATTTTATTTAAAAAAATATTATTGAGAACTTTTATTCAATAATACGTTAATTCATAATTATTAGTTATGTTAGTCACGTGTGATCGCATTTGACTAACGTAGTATCAACACAAAAATTATTATTTCAAAATCATTTAAAATTCAGTTAAATATTGTTAATTCAATATACTTCCTTCTTATAACTTTTCATTGCTGGGATTATACACTAGCAATGATAATACACTAAGTCTGGTAGCACTATTTACACTTCACACGTTTTGGAGGTATGATGTTAGGTTAGTTATCTGTCTACTAGGGGGGGGGGGACGCGCACATTGTTATTAATATACTATCAGCGGAGAAACGTTCTGTCGGCGTCGATGTCCAGTTTTTTAGTGAAGGCACGCTTAGCTCCTTTGGCCGGCGTCTGCTTGGTAGGCTTACACTTTCTATAAATCATACACTATCATTGTTTGTGTTGGTTTATTTTAGCTCGTTGTATAATATTATTATTTAATTCACTTTAAGTAGCACACTTTTATTGTCTGTGGTTGCTTATTGAATTATTATATTGTCAAGAGTTTTGCTCTTGGTCACTTGGAGTTTCCTCTCAGGTTCTTCCTGGTTGTGGTATTATTCCTCACTTATTGGGTACTCTTCACACTGGTAATATTTTCTTCTTATTTGTTGGATATTTTCCTCACTTATTGGATCTATTGGGTCCTGGTTGCTAACGTAGTTACTTGGTTTCACTTTTCCTTCTGTTATAATATTGACTATTTATTTAATCACAACTCCTTCCTTTCTAGGGTGCTTAGTTTCCTTAACATTATTTATTCATGGATATACAGGTTTGACTTTGCCATTTTAGTGTTGTCTTTCCTCTTGTTAGTGTGTTTGGCTATATTAGCTTAGATATGTTTATGGTAGATCTTCATTTGGGTATTTTTTATTATATTTATGTAACGGTATTTTTTGATGCGTTACAATAGGAATAATTTAATACTATTAACAATAATTGAATATATATTGTTATAAATGTGACAGCCTTTCTTGGTTGCTGAGCTGTAAAGACCACCGAATGAATTACCTCCACTTAAGTTGTCTACAGAGGAGTGAGGGGAGACAACGCGATAACAGTTCACTGTCTCACGTTACTTACTAATTCTCTCTCTCCGTCACATACATGGTTCTAATGTTCTCAGTAGGCGATATTCACACTACGAAACACTGGACAAGACTGTTGTGCGCATGTGCGAAATGACTGAAAATTGTGTTAGCCTTGAAACGAGGTGTTTGTCCACTGCGCATCTCGAGTTCAGTGTTCAACTTCTATCGTCAGGTTTCTACGACGACTGTTGCACGGATCGTAGTGTTCAGAGAGGCGCACCCAAAGGGGGAGGGGTTGAAAACTTAGGAACAAGGTGCACAATTTTGGTTTTCCTTATTCTTTTTTCAGGGGTTTTTCTGATAATACGCAACTTATAGGGAGACTATGTCGCAAGAACAAGTAAAATTGATCCTTGCTTCATAGAATTTCTCTTATGTACGTTCCTCCTACAATGCACCACCGATAATGCCGAAAAAGCCCTTCATACACACATTGCACGTGTCCAATTTTTGTAAGAATGCTGAGTAAAAACCATGGAAGCACAGGCTTACTAATTTGCATATGCTTACTAAATAATGTAAATTACTTAATCAGTAGACGCTAATTTTATTGAGATAATAATACAGTAATATACATTAATATAGTTAAAATAATCAGACATGAAACAGTCGCGCATGCTGTAGTGGGGATAAGGCGAGAACAGTGTAACACACGTGAGTAGAAAAAGTCTACAATTGAAAACATTAGCCTGCACCTTGAATGACGACGAGTTTATATACGTAAGTTTTCACTTCGATTTCGATTTCGACAAGACTAAACAGTACATATGAACGTTTTTTAAGACGAAACAAGCAATAGACACAATAGAGGGAACGTAAAAAGATTTCACTGAGATATAAAATGTTTAAAAACCATTATAATTAATTAGTTCTATAAAATGTTTTAATTAACTTTAAATATTGATCTTTCACCTTCTATGGACTGACATTCGTGAATAATTAGTCGAATAGTACACTGACAAAATCGTCGAAGTTGGTTTTTATTTCTTTTGTTGAACATTTTCTACGGAGAGTGCTGAAAGATTTTACATCACCCGTATAAGCTGAGGCTTCTTTAATAATTCTAAAAACGCTACTCAGAGACACACCACACGCCTGAGGTACACGTTTGTGTAACTTACTTTGTGATATTTCTGTATCTTACGATTTCATAAATTTATACACGTTATAAATCATTTTCCAACGTTGACTATGTATGATTTTCCCTTGCACTGAAGTCGACAGCGATTCTGACTGATCTACTTCATTCTCCAAACCGGAACAATGTTTCTATGCTGATGCATGCGCTGTTGGCACGAAAACAGATTATTTATATCTGCTAAACTTGCCTACGCTGATTTTTATTTAAATGAAATAGTAATAATTAAATCATTTAGTAATAATGAACGTGTTCATTTGTGTGTGAGGAAATATTAATATTCTTACTATTTGTTGATTACGAAATTTGTTTTCCGTATTTTCGGGGAGGAGGAGGTTCTAACCCATAAAACCCCCCTGAGTGCGCCACTGGTGCAGTTCAGTTTTGTGCAGACTTCTTGCGGGTCACTGCTAACTTAATCCGAATTGACAACTTTACGTTAGTATATCAAATGGTTTATATATGGTTGTCAAATCGGGCAGTTTTGATGTTGAGTACCTTTTTCAGGTCCCTACTAACCTAGAACAAATTTAAGAATTTCGTTAAATAATCGAGTACAGGATTGCCGAATCGTCTATAGTTTTTGTTCAGTACTCCTTGCAGGTCGTTACTAATTTAAACCAAATTGAAAAACTAAACCGTTCAGTGCTGACAAGTCTTTTACTACTTCCTGTTGCTGGCTGGTTACACAATACCACACAGTCTGGTATTCATCAGACTGTCGACCCCCCTTTGCTGGGAACCCGCCGACATGGGACTAACAATTACGGAGGGCAGGCTCCATGTACCAAGAGGCTTCTCTTTCAGGAGAGTCCACACTTGGGAACTTGCGGGCAATCTTTTGCATGCATTGTTGGCGACCGAAGCGAGGCCGGTATACAATCGGAGCTAATCTGGGTTGGGATGCTGTCTTGTTATCAGCATGAGAGTGTGTTTAATAGTCTAGGTCTACGAAACCTCATTGAAGACGTCAAATATTGGCTGGGTACCTTGAACATAAACTTGGGTGGTGACGATGACTATGAGCAAAAGTAATATACATATGAACGTAACTTTTTCCATTTTCTTGTGAACCAGTAAGATGTTGATTTTCAAATAGGCCTCATAATATCACTCCTAATTAAATTTATATACATGATCATACAAGTACAATATCTTTTATTTCCAGATCCTGGGCCACCACAATAATATTTCCACTTCCTACCGATGAATGTCGCGTTTCAAAATTTCCTGAAAGCGCATAACCAGTGACACCTGTGGCTGCAGCATGTGATCCAGTTACTCCCGAAACTGAATCAGCATGTCTTTCGTACAAGCCTGAAATTTTACCTGATGGTTTTTCATTTCATCAGCATCTTACATAACGAGTATTACGTTTTCAGCAAAATTGATACCGATACACAAAATTTTCGAGGCAGCATGTATCTGCTGTTATTACTGTACAAAATATGTTCAATTATGTCCAGATAAATCACTTGCAACCAAAGCAGACATGGCTTGTAGTAGGAAAGGATTCAAAAACTTGATAGAGGCAATTGAAAGGTTTAAATGTCATGAGAAAAGTGTTGCTTATAGCTAAGGTAATAATACATGAAGGAAAAAAGGAAAATTAACAGCTTTGAGATATGGTGTTATTGCAAGATGCTAAAAATTAAATGGTCTGACAAAATTACAAATGAAGAGGTGCTGAACAGAATAGGCAATTAGACGTGTTTGTTGAAAGGCTTAATTAGAAGAAGGGTAGAACTTAGGAGGAAATGAAGAGGAAAGCACAAGATCGATCACAGTGGAAGACTGCTGCAAACCGATCTTAGGATTGAAGACATAAGAAGATAATACCCAAGCTGTATTTAGACATGCTTAACAGAAAGCCTCTAATGAAAGACACTTGTCATAAATTAAAATTGAGGAGCAAAAGGTAGCTTTAGAGTCAAGTCATTAATGCTTATTATTAGTTCTCTTAAATATTTCGTTAGACAGTAGCTGGGTATTAGAGGTCATATAAATTTTTAAGGAAACTTCATGGCTTGCTGAAAGATTGCAGTGAATAGAAGTTATATGTATATTATCTTTGGCAGTGGTTCCAAAAAACCAAAAAAAAAGCAGAATTATATACACACCCTCAGTGGCGTACTTACGGGGGGACTAACGGGACTCCCCCCCCCAGAGGATCAAGAAAAGTTGACGAATTTTGTTAATCTCTTAATTTTAAGGTTATTTTATTAATTTTTCACTGTCTACATTAATATGGTAGTAACTCATTTCTGAATACACAAACAGGTATATTACACAGCATTTGCACATACGTTTGAAATATGAAATATGAAATATGAAATATGAAATATAGGAAAAGCAATTCAGTCAATAAACGTCTTCTAAACAGTGTTTCAATAACGCGTATTTTTATTGTTATTATCGTTTACTTTAATGGGATTAATTTCAGGATTATCAAACTTTTTCTACCACTTTAAAGATACTAATATTAATTAGTCTTGACTTATTTTTTTCATTTGTATGAAGTCGACTCGACCCCCCCCCCCAAAACCAAATTTTAGATGCGCCACTGCACACCCTGCCCTACAAAATAAAAACATCCAAGTCCTAGGAAATGATCACTAAAAAATGAACACTAACAAATACTTTAATTTATTCAGTGATTTGTGATGGTGTACAAAATATTTCAGGACATGAACAAGAGAGTATCTGTCTGTGTTCGTCGGTGTGATGGTAACCTGAAAGCTGAAGAAAGTTTTATGGTTTTCTATAAAACTGGCGTAACTTGTGGTTCAGGCATAGCATCATTCATTTAAAATGAATCTAATCCAACCTATCACGGAGTTGGGAATATGAATGGCATCAATAAAGGCGTACAGATCAATAGCATAATCCAGAAGCAGGGATTATATGCTCCATGGTGCTCATTTCTGTAATTTAGTCATGAAAGGGAGTTGTGAATCTTCTAGAACAGTACGAAATGCTATGGAATACAAATAAGAAATTTTGTTTTAAACACTAAAGCAAAATCTGCGTTTATACATATCCAAGAGAATGCAGTCGAGGGTCTTACTTGTAACATTGCCAAGATCAAATCACTCTGCCCCATAATACGGCTTTGTCGGCGGTCACAAATAAAGGAAATTTTGAAGTATATAATTATATACACAATTTATATACTAAACAGTTATAAATTGGTAATTATAATACTGACCAAACTAGGATAATAAGGATATGGCTGCACTAGTTGTATACTTAGTGTATATGAGAATGGAGCGGCATATCTTGGTTTGATCATGGGACGAGACGTAACTGAACTTCTAGAAATGTTAAACAACTGTTTCCAAGTGAATAACAGAACTGTGGCAGGGCTTTATAAATCAGTTGAACACATCATTGATTGGGTTGAATGCCCTGAGGACAAATGAAAAGTTTTCATCTGTACTTAAATAATGCACCGATAAGATTTCTGAGCTTGGTTTGGAAGAGTTGAAACTTCCGAGACAAAATAAAGTACCAAATAGAATTGGCAGTACGACTGAGCTACATGAATATTGTCAGTCATGTGAAGAATACTTTAGGCAAGGGTAATTTGAAGTCATAGATACAGCTGTAGCAGGGCTTCAAAATCGAATTCTGAATCAGCCTGGTGTGAAGGAAAAGTTTTTAATAGAAAACATTCTTTTGCAAAAAGGAAGGATGTGACGCATCATAAACTGACGCATCATAGTTTAAAGTTGCTACACCTGATCTTAATCTAGTGAATTAATACAGTCTTAAAATTACCTGACAATGTAAAAATAAATTATATATGCCTATAATAATATGTAAATTACATTAGTAATATTAAAAGATTAAAACTTATAAAAAATGTCGGTATGGAGAACCATATATGTCTCCCATGTTCTAACATTTATATTTAAATTCATTTACTTGAATTCGGTACGATAATTCCTAAAAAAATATTCAACACCCTCAAACTATTTTCACTATTTATACATATTTTTGTAATTACGGGGTAGTCGTTTAATATAATGTTATTTTCGAGTCACTTTATCTAAAAAAAATTAGGTACTTTATTCTTATAAAGAATCTGAACTTCGAAGATAATCATCCCTCCTCCTCAACCGATCCCCAGCATTAATGATATTTACACATTTTGATACAGAGAGTAATAGTTTTATCATACGTAATTGCTAAGGTATCTTATCCTTCAAAATTAAATACTCGTACTTTACTTGATATCAGCAAAGAAATTTTCAAAAATCACCCTTCATCATTCAACTACCCTCTTCATTTATAGATACATCATTTACCATTTTACAGTGGCTTAATATGAAATATTTTCGGGGAACTTTCTTATCAGAATTAAGTACTTTACTCTTATTAAAACACAAAATAATCCAGGTAAACTACCCCTCCCCCTTAACCGAACAACCACATTTTTGATATCAACACTTTTGTTAAATAATATATCGAGTGTGGTATATTACAATAACTTTCATTATATTGTAACGAGTGTGGTATAAAACCGCGTAGAACAGCTGAGAACATTCTCCACTCACCCCGTCCAGTGTGGCCTCATTCAAGTAGGTGTTCTAGTGTATTCAAGGACATTTAAGATACGCATTAAGCGGTGTGCAGTAAGGAGGGAAAGCTGTATTGGACCTATGCGCGACCTATATAAAACCATAGCAGCCGGGTTGTCAACTCAGTTACGTGAGGGATTTTCGCTAGCGCGGATCGAGTGTTTGTCGAAGTGAAGAATTATTGTGTTAATAATTGTGTGGAACTCTATTAACTGACATTGATATTGCGTGTGTCGTAAACTAACTGGAATAATTGTACGAGTTGATTATAAACTGTTATTTGTGATAATTAAAGTTGGATATTAATGACTTCACTGGTGTCTTGTATTTTGTTTTCCACTGTACCATACGACGATCAAGTAGACTATCGTAACAATGTGTAATTACTAAGGTATCTTATCCTTCAAAATGAAGTAGTTTATTCGACATGAAGAATGTAGTTTTCAAAAATTACCCCCTCCCTCTTCAACTACCGTTTTTATTTATAGATATTTTATCTACCTTTCTGCAGTGGGCTATTATGACCTTTTTTTCAGGATACTTCATCAAAATTAAGTACTTTACTCTTATGAAAACGTAAAACGTTTCAGGTAAACTACCCTTCTCCTTTAACCGATCTTCACCGAAATCAATACCTTGAGTCCTCTACAACTCGGGCGCAAAAATTATTTGATTCTGTTTGAATTTGCGGCAGTTATCGTTCACCACAGAAAAAATGAACATACAGACAGACACAGACACTTTTCGAAAAATAACTTTTCTTCATGTTTTGAGGATAGTACGATCAGAATCAGCCCTTATCTCGAACACGATTTTTTTCGCGACCACTATTCTTCCATTTCCGTACGGAACATGGAAGTAAAAGGAACCTCCAGGTAACATAGAACTGTATGTACGCCCGAAAACATTGCGCGCACAAGAGCTGCTATCCTATGCTAAACATTCTGCCTGACGCCATACATTTTCACTTGGCTCGTCGAATACCAGTGTTCGAAAAAATGTATTTAAACATGGAGCGGTACAAAATTCAAATATTGTAAACCTTAAGTGACAGCGAAAAATTAAACCGTGTGACTTTTTACGGCCAGTTCCCGTATGTCATAAATAACAGCGTAGACGTTATTCACAATACGCTAATGACTAATGAAACGTATGTCCATCTGAGCGGATATGTAAATAAACAAACCTTTCTATATCGAGAGTTAAATACTCGTCGATAAATGGGTCGAGAACCATTTCACACTGCTAAACTTACTGTATGGTGTGCAATAGCTTCCTTTGAAATAATCAGTCCTCACTTTTTTGAGGATGAGAACGGGAATTGCATTACTGTCACATCAGAGCAATATGTCCAAAAATTAACGAATTTTTGTCTCCTCAAGTCGCAGAAAAGTCTGAAATCACACCAAACAGTATGGGGAGCAACCAGCCATAGGGCTAGGCGATCAATGGATGCAGTTTAACGAGTTACCTTCAGGAGTGGCAAAATTCCGTGGCCCGCGAGGTTGCCAGCGTGCCATTCATTCTACTGGGGATATTTTGAGAGTAAGGTGTACAATGATCCACCCCCATGAAACATCGAAACACTCAAAGTTAGTGTAATTTCTGTTCCCAAGTTAACGTAAAACGTAAAAACTCGACTTCATAAGTGTGTGAGTTGAAATTGTAGCCACATTCGGGGCGTAGTGTTAAAAAACTTGTAGTTTCTGCGTCTAATTAAATGCTATTATGTATACTTTCAGTTTAGTGTAAATGTTAATTTTACAATCCATAAATAAAAACACAACTGAAATTTTAAAGTTACCCGTATCAATGACTGATCCTGTATTTTAAGAATTATTTTTTACAAATGTTTAAAGAAATTATATCATATTGGACATTGTTGTGTGTTATATTTCCTAAAAATCCAAATTACAACACTTAATTCTCACTACTTGTATAACAGTAGAGGATTTAGAAAAAAAAATTAAAATTTTTCATTGTTGTAATTGTTAATAACAATACGTTGTTCGTTTCTAAGCAATTGATAGGAATTAAATGAAATTATTTAGTTAATTCAAACCAACAACGATAACAGATGTGTCCTGTCGGTGTATGCAGATAAATCCAGCTTGTGGCTCGTTTACCCACTGTGAAATATTCAAGGTAATGGAATTTTTGCTAGTCTGACTGTCACGATTAGGATACGGGCATCACACTCACACACACACCCGTTTGGCGGACACATGTCCTGCGTTGCAGTCTGCGTGTTGGGAGTCAGTGCAAGCGCGCGCCTTGCATTGACTTCAACACGCACTCTGGTAAGCGCGGGCATGTGTTGCCCGCTTGTACAGACTCATACCGCACCGCTGAGCCGACACATGTTCTGCGATGCAGTCTGCGGTTGGGGGTCAGTGCAAGCGCGCGCCTTGCATTGACTCCAGCACGCACTCTGGTACGTCGCACGCATGTGCGCTCGCGGTGTACACACATGCTTGGTTGTTTTAATCGTGGCAATCATAGTAGTAAAATTTCGCAACTGGATTATGTTCGGAATGGGCAAATTCAGCCAGGGTTGAATTTATTGTAGAAACAACATACAAAACACGTTAAATGCTCTGGACTATGATTCCACAAAATAAATAACATACGTTTCGCAATTCCACGATACGTTTAGCATAAGTATATGTATCAACCCCTGACAGGTATGATAGCATACGAAAGCACGTATGAAATATATAAGATGTAAATAATAAAAATAATGTAATACATATACTGCAACGATACAGCCATACGCTGTATTAGGCATTAATTTAAATAAATATAAAATTTGTAGAATTTGTATAAGTTACGGGTAAATGGACAGGTCTGAGATTGTAAAAATATTTCATTGTTAGATTAGGATAGAAATTAACCTGTTCCGACACGCAGTGAACACCTGCTCAATTGTATGTGTGTTACACGTGTGTCTTGTGTGTGTTAGTGATGCATGCAAAGGCAGGAATCTCAGCAACCCGCCCCAAGTAATTAATAAAATAATTATTTTAATTCACTGTGCGAAAACTAATTAGTGTATGATCAAACCAAAGGCACCAAAGTGTGTGTAAAATTTATAGTTATCCCCAGTGAAAAGATGACGTTAATAGAACACGCTATGCGAAGACAGTGCAAAATAAACGTGCCAAAAAATACGCAAATTACCCTAAGACGCTTTAAATTGAATTTTAAACATTGGTATAGACTGAGCGAGTAGAGGTCAGATCTGAGTTAAGAAAATTTATTTCAAAAAACATTTTAATTTTATATTTAATTAATAAACCAATTTATTAACATGTCTAGATATAAGATTATTAACATGTTTAGATTAAGATTATTAACCCGTCTAGATATAAGAGATTTTTAAATATGTGTAACGCTGCAAATCATAAGATATAAACATTTAATAATGAGCAATATCGTGACCGACAATTATTAATGATTTTATGAATATTTATAATATTGAGTAAATAATAAATATGAATTTTAAATACTGATAAATAAAAATACTCTTATTATAGTTACACCTGGTATCATTATACAACCTGCATAAATTACAGTATATCGAATTTATATTAAATATTGTTGTATAGAGTGGCTCCCAAAGAACGTGGGGCTATAGAAATTAAATTACATATAAATTTGTACACATGTATCGTTGTATAAGAATGGCGCTCCAAGATCGTGGGGCTCCACAAATTTAAATTATATTAAATTTGCAACAACGTTTATATATGTATCGTTGTAATACGTTAGGTATAAGAAATAATATAAGAAATAAACGTAGTATTTAATTTTAAATAAATCAAACATTGTAAGTAAGCCTGCATATGGAATCAAATAGCTTAGTTAGTTATAAACGCAGCAACGAAGGGGAGAAAATTGACACGCGCTGACCGGCAGAGGTGACGTCAGAGCGACCTGCCGCCGCTTGTGTATCAGTCTGCGTGTGTGTGTATGTGTACATGTGTAAACGACAGACAGGTTGAATTATGCAAACGAGGGTGGAAGATTTTACACAGTTTTTTAAGTACTGAGCGATAACCAGAAGTCACACGAATCAGCGACATATGTAAAAACATAACTGACGCCTGGCGCTTCAGTTTGGCGTTAAGTGGTCATTGATCGTGGGAACCGTTCAGCCACCGTGTGAAATTTTGCCATAACTGCCATAATTTACACACCTTAACATTCATAATTTGTATAAACAAAGCTTAATATTATACCGAACGATTGGTGAAATAATATTTATAAAAAAGTGTGCGCTTCATAGAAAGACGCGTAGGTTGAAAGTAACAATTAAATCGACGCGCCGACCTGTTCAATGTTGTCAAAACAGTTTCCAACAGGAATTTCAACGACGGCAGCAGTATAAAACCCCAGCGAGCGACACACTCTTTCTCAGACGAACTCACCTAGACTCGTAAGATCCACGCATATCGCAACCGCGAATTTTACAAAATCATGTAAGGTTTTTAAACAGTATTCAATAACGTGAAGTGCGATGGAACCGGCATTACGTCGGTGCAAGTAATAGTGGAACACGATTATTTTAAAAGACTATAAAATCGTAATATACGAGAAGTCGTATCGTCGATGAACTTCGAGAAGTAACGTAGAACTTCGAGACATCCACGAGGGACAAGATAAGAAGAGGAGAGGAACTAGAACAAGAAGACGAGAGGACGCAGGGACAGCCACATGCAGCTACATCCAGTCGTACATCATCACGACCAGAGGTCCACGTCATAACTCAGCATCCAGGAGACGGAGCGAGGAATTTTAACGACGCAGAGACAGAGAAGGTGATACCGAAGAGGATCAACAAACTCGAGAGTCCAGATGATGGTAACGACAAAGTTAAATGGTTGCAGAAAAATGCCGGTGAAGTCAGACATTTATTTAATATTATAAATGATTCTGAGGTCTATCGAAAAAAGCTCTAGTTTCCATATACAAGTTTACAAAAACATTAGTATATTTTTAAATTTGCATGATGAATAAATAAATGTTCAAAGTATAATTGAGAATAGAGAATAGAACTGTAGTAATCTCATAAATAAATGGTCAAGGAAGAACCATATTTTTATTATATTTTTGTATTTGATTAAATAATTAAATTCAAATATGAGAGTTACGTAATTAGAAGATTGTTAATTAATTGAGACATTAAATAATAGAATCAATTAAAGCAATAAATGTTCTCTATTAGTATTTTAATAAATGTTTAATTAATTAAAAGTTTTTATTAAGTGGTATAGCCTATATTAAAAACCACACTTGCAAAGACAATATGAATATTAAATTTTATACGTATTAACCACGTTTTATAATAATTATATGTGTTATGTATTATATGTCTGTGTAATATTTCAGGTCATATATGATTTATGTATGTGTATACTATGTCTTAGAAATATAAGAAATAAGATTTAAACACGTTATAATTGCGTTATATTCAGATCGAATATAAGGGTTCAAATAATAATTAACCCACACAAAACAATTAATAATATGATAATTTGAATTTTTTAAAGAATAAATCAAATGAATATGATTTCATTAAAACAGTCGTACTAATTTCACAACCAGTACTAAATCCTTTGTACTCTTTACTTGTATTAAATTTATATAACGATATTCACGTGCTTATCCACACTCAATCAACGACCAAATCCTGCGACCCAGCCGGGGAACATCAAGGTAAATACTGCAGAAGAAGAGTATACCTCCGAGACGTGGGTAAGTGCGCACAAATGAGTAAGAGCATATGTGTAAAAGTAAGTGTCTAAAAATAACGTTGTACTATATATATACATTTCTGGTGGATGAACACGTACACCATGCTGGACTTATAATAAATATATTAACAGAAACTACAAATTTGAGTTTTCTTGTTACTTCATTTAATGTATTTCTGTAATTAATAGTTTCCATATTCTTTAATAAATTTGTAAAAAATTCGTTAATATATTTGTTTAATTTTATGTTGTTGGTGTTGCTCCCATCGTAGAAGGTGGTGTCGTACAACGTACGTTGTACTTTGTAAAAGGCTTAATTTTAACACTTGGAAGTTAACTTTACGTTAAAGTTAAATTTCATATTTTTAGTTTTCTTCTTCTTCTTCACCTCAACTCAGAGGTTAGTGGGCTTGCAATTTCTTCCTTTACGTAGGCAGCCTCTTGATCATCACATACCTTCTTAATTTTCTTACCCGAACCGTGTAGTCCTACATGGGCCTGGGCCTATCCCCCCCCCACTACGCCCTCGATCGGGGCGGAGAACCAGTCTGAATGGCATAACAGGTGCCCATCCAACTTTTCCTTTCCACAGTTGATCCAATCAACATTTTTTTAGTTTTGTAAGCATATGAATAAGTCTCTTTTCTGTACTAACTTTAATACTGTCTTCCCACTTCAACCTGAGTCTGGCTCTTCTCCTTTTACCTTCTGGTTTTGCTTCCTAGGTTCTCTAGAGTATCTTCGATTTTCTACTCTACTGACGAGGCTAAACAGTCTCAACTGTGAGCTTTGTATCATATCAATTAGAGGGATCATCTCGAAGTTCCTGCCGATAGTTGGACTTCGTATTATATCTGTTACTATTTTAACAAAACATTTAATTTACTTTGCATACTTATACCTACTGTCACGTGGTGGAGCTTTATTAACAATTGTTTCTACATTTATTCTGAAGAAACCTTTATGGTTCCAGAATGAGTTCATCAAACGTGCTATCCACCACATCTGAATTTTCACTAAACAAGTACAAATCTTATCAGAAGACGTACGTCAAACAATTACTATCGTTAGAACTTATCACACAACATTTCGACTACTTAACAGTCTGTAATCTTCTTCAAGTGTAAGGTAAACTAGAACATTAAATACAAACATAAGCCTACTCGAGATTCGTTCACTAACAAGCGTGCACCACAAAAAAAGATAAAAAGCCACCGTCTTCTACAAAGCTAAATACAACTACAGAAAAACTATATAAAAAGAACCGTTACTTACCTTCTAAACCCGCTAGACAGAACCGGGAAGCACCACCACACTGACGCATGTTTACACAACGAACAACCTTGCGTCAATGGTGGTGCTTGTCGGTTCTGGCCAGCGGGGTTAGAGGGTAAGTAGCGGTATGTAGGTAGGACTTACATGTGGTAAATTCTAACGATGGTACTTGTCCGACCTAACCGTGCTGATAATGTTCACTAACCACCAAAAGTTAGGATCAAAGATTGAACTCCAAATCTTTTAAGTTTCCAATTTGAGAGTTATACTCTAGCTAATCTACGCACATTCTTTCTCATTCTAATGTCTGTTAACCTCCAGTAGTACTGGAAATATATTAAGTCGTTCCCTGTCTTACCCCTTTTTGTATTTGATAATATGTACATTTTGATTTCACATGTTATTTTATTGTCTATGAAATACAATAAACTTATTTATGTAATGAAAGGCAATTTAGCATACATGTTTTCAGTGGTATCCGATTCACTTGTATGAATAGATAAACTAACCTTTTCAACCCGCCTTGTGACTTCTTGTTTACAATTGATGACGCACCTCATCGTCAGATATTTAACTAGTAGCGTGCTCACAGCGTCTAATCCTGAAGTAGACCTACTTCTGCTTAACTAAAAAATTTAAGTTTAGGCTATATTACATGTTTAACTATCTTACAATAATCTTTGTGTATTCGTACATCGGACTCTTTTTAAATATATTTGTCACATTATGATTAACTTGTAGGCCAAGACAGCTACAGAATTTTAAGATTGTGTCTTATATATTATTAAAAGACGTGAGTCCCGTGTTTATAATTATTTATTAGTATTAATCTCAGGGTTGTTTTTGTTTAATATGGGGTCTTGCAATCTGTTGATTATTATTATTCAAGCTCGTATTTTATTATTATGTGGTTGTTTAGTAACTTATTCCACTCAATTCAACCTATTGTTGAATCCAGTAGTGAATAAGTCGGTTACTTACGCTCTTTTTTGACGTTTTAATTGTCAGTTTAATTGGTTTAGAAAATATTTTTTATTCACTTCTTAGAATTGATTCACTTGAAGTTCCGTTGGCTCTACGTTGATCAGCGGTGGTGAGAAGATCAGTAATGTCCTGCCTATACACTAACATAAACATACACAAACATGATATTTATGATAATTTATACCTTGTAATAATATATATAGGTCAGTACGGTTGGAAAAAATCATTCCATTTGAATGATTCGCTCTGGAAGTATGGTACCAACCGTCTCGTTTTTCTCACTAAGCTGTATTTACTGATTACAATAAAAGCCAACTCTTTCAAAGGTAAAATTAACAATAATGATTTATTCAATTCTAAAACAATGAAATTTAGTACAATAATATAGTTTACTTTCCTTTCTGGTTAACAGTTAATCTTTAAATTCGAACATGGACTCTAAAACATTTAAAAAGCTCAAGTTGGTATGACTGCATTTTGGCTAGTCGTATAAATGTGTTGACAAACAAATAGGTTATGTAGTATTATTAAACTTGTAATGTCATTAATAATAGTAGTAGTAGGTTCTATGAGTCTGCAAAATACACATATTTAATAAAATTGCTACGGTTATAACAAGTATATAAGATATGGATTCATGGATTATTAATTAAAAAATATAAAATATGAACGACTGTTCATGGTTAAACATAGGCATTAATATAGTTTAGTGCAACCTTGTTTGGTTAAAAGTTATTAATTATTTGTTAATAAGTGATAATAATCATTATAATTCAGTGTCAAGGATTATGATCATCTCCAAAACTGGATCTACATATTTCAGGTAATTGTAATTCATTGAATATATTTATGCCACTCTCTGGTGTAACTCTTATTAAGTTTTAGAAACAAAATATTAAACACTCTTATCTGGCTAATGGTTAGGGCACATTGATGATACAATGTCTTTACTTATTCTAAACATTCGAGTTATACAAATCGTTAAAATTGTCGTTAACTATAGCGTTCAACTTTGACATTGTTTATTTGTATTACAGAGTTCCCTTCCTTTAGGAATAGGGTATTTAATTGATTAACGGATGTTAATTCAAGTCGCTATTAGCGTTCTGTTATATCTATTACTATAAAATCATAATATAATAGCTGTGGGTATTTGATACTTGCGTAACTGATCGTTCGTAGTGTTTACACTTTTTTTCTTAGACCTTTTAATTAATTAAAATTTTTTTAATTAATTAATTAAATTTTTATCACTGCACTGCACTCACTCCTATGCGCATGTACTCCGAATTATTTTCACTTAAAAATATACTGCACTATTTCTTCAGTTGACATAACCTCCACTCCTGGTTTGAGGTTAACGTGTGTTTACATCTGGTCGCTGTCAAAAGCACGTTTTTCTGGAGAAACGACGAGCATGTAGTTCGCTTCGTTGATGGTAAAAGACTGCCTCGCTTCCTTTGTCGGAATGATGCATCTCGGATTTTTTATAGGATCTGATTGGTCAATATATTTTAATTCGTCTATTTTCGGCGGGCTTCGTCAAAACAGACGCTTGCAGCCGCGTCACTTTTTGGGGACAAGATTAAGAATTTGTGGTCGACATACCCACGCGGAAGGGTTCAGCATTATACAATTATTTTTATAAGTCCAATATCTTACTTATAACTGTACTGATGTCATTGTAATTACCCTCATTGTTTATGATTTTTTATGACGATTAATTTGAATCCCCTCATCATATATTTCGGATTCGGGGTTGCTGAATTCGCTCTTGGTATTTATACTTAGTGTCCATTAAGCTATTATTTATTAACAATATATTGTTTTTATTCCATTTTCGATGGTAATAATTTATTCTTAATCTACTGTACAATTTTCACTTAAAACTATGTCTTAATACTAACACTATGTCCGTTTTCATAGATTCAAACTTAGGCCTATGACTATACATTTTTGTTTTTCTTATATTCTAGTAATAATAACATTTAACTAATTTCTAACATGATCTATTTACACCTCGATGGGTTTAGTCACTATTGACAGTGTTCTTTTTCCCTACATTATTAGTTTAATGCCTTAATTATAGTTTAGTAATTAGGCTTGTCATACTACATGGAGTTACCTTGCTGTTTGTTTGGTACTCTACATATACTATTCTGATTGTTATCCAAATGATAGTTAAAATAGTCACAATAATATTGTTATCATTGTGCTGCAGGTTATTCTGCATTTGAATCTGTTAATACCTTGGTTTAGTAGCTGTCAACATTGTTTGCAGCTAGTTGTTACAATAGTTTTGTTGTTATTACAGTTATATGGATTATTTAGATAGTTATTTTGGTTGAATTTGTTCATCTGAAGAGTATTCTGTCCTACTTCAGGTTGTTAGTTGAGTTACTATCTTTGTATAATAAGTTTATAACATAATTTTGGTTGCATCATGTATCTTTGCCATTACAAGCATGTTGTCACATTTGGATTACATAAATATAGCTTTTATATTTAGTTATTCTATTATCTATTGGGTACAAAACATTCTTTATATTATCTAGTTACTTCCTAGCTCAATACATTCTGGTTTAATATTATTTTGACTTTGTTTTCATTAAGTTTTATTGAAAACTGGATGCCCAGATTAGGTTATGTTGTAGGTTCAGTAAGCAGTAATGTGTTGCTGCTGGCTGTGTATTTCTACATGAATCTGGTTAACTGGCTTTCATTCAGTGTTTGTACATTGGTTGTTATTATTGCACCTTTAGTTTACTCTTGTATTGCCTTATTTATTGTTAATTAGTGGGTTTTTATTAACATCACTCCCACTGTACAATTGGTCATATTTTGAAACCTAGTCTTCTTTTATTTTATATCTACACATCATTTAGTTACAATAAACTTATCTTACTCTTATTCAAGTTATTGGTGATTCTTTATTTACAATATTTAGTCCTTATTGATAACAGTTTATTTTACATAGACAAGGAATGTATTCATCAAATGAGTTGTGGTCAGTGTTAACTTTACCATACAGCTTAGGGATTTATATCATGTAATTAATTAACATTTCTTCTTTCTTCTTAGTACAATTATTCTTTTAAAGGTTTTTGTTAGTTTGTTATACTTCAATTTCTTTCCCTTTTTCCTTGTGTCTGGTCTGGATATCTTCCTCCTTCTTTCTTCACTGATCTCTTTCTCACTCTTATTTATTTTTATATATGATGTGGTTTTCACTTGTCTCCTTCATATTGTTTCTTCTTTCTTCCTTCTTGAGGTCGTTATTGTTGTGTTCTTCTCCCTGATTCTTCATTCTTCTTTTGTTTCCGTGTTTCCTCTCACTGATACTTCTTTCTTCTTTTGTTTCCATTGTTCTTCTCACTGATCTATTGGGTAAGGTATGTCAGTCATCTCGTCTTTATTCTTCTTTTCTTCTTTCTTGGTACATTTACTAGTGATTTCTTTTTCATGATACTTCACTTATTTTAACATATGGCACTTTCTCCTTTTGTATCCATGGTGGTATTCTAGACCTTTTATGTATTCTTACTAGTGGTGGCTTTCAAATTAATTTTCGGTACGTTGGTGGATGTGGTGTTATATGTACCGTTACATATTGCCTCCTTATTAGAATTGATTATTTCTGATATCTTTGTTTTATGATTGAAGAAATTATCAATTTTTTTTTTCATTTCACTTTTAAGTCACACATGATGTTTTCATATTTTGTATTTACTCTTACACTTCATATTTCTGGAATCTTATTTATTTATATTCTATGCTGTTGTGTTTTTTCCCTTAAATATTTACTTTCCCTAACATTTTTTCCCTAACTTAGTAGCTGAAATCGATCCGGGTGGGCTCTTTTGGCTTACCTAACTCCGTCGTTCAAAACTACTCCTTTTTCTGAGATCAGGGGAACATCATCCCTGCCCAGTTAAATGATTGCTGGAACATTTCTACAGTAAATTCATTAAATAATAATACTTATAAGTTGTCTCTTTCGACTAATAATAATAAACACTCTAGGGGTTATTCACTCTTCTGCCTTTTATATTTTATTATACACTCTCTTCTGGATTCCTTCTTCTCTTCTGTAGATCTTTATTAGTTAATGTTGTTGACAAATAGCATGTGTAAATATTCTACATTTTTTCTTCTCTTCTTATCGTGACAAAATTGTTCTTCATATTGATTTTTTCTTTCCTCTTCTTCTCGATCAATTCTCCTTCTCACTATCTCTTCTACATGATATTCTCTTTAATGGTATTCTTCTCTCTTCTAGCAAATGTCATAATTTTTAACATTTTATTCTGGATAGTACAAAATTTTTCTCAAAATGATAGTAAACATTGTTTGAAATATCTTAAGTGCGTTCACTAGTTGCTTGTTTTGTTAAGGTATAGTTATTAGATAATAGTTTTTTCTTTTCTCGTGGTATACAATATTCATTTAATAAACATTTTTCTTTCTCTTCTTTGCTTTATAATAATAGTAGCCTTCTCTTGTTTTACTCTCTTTGGTGTTCTTCCCCTCTACTCCTTCAAGTGATAGATTTTTTGGATCACTTATTCTGGACGGTTTAAATTTTTCTTGGGACATACAATATTTGATAAATACGAATTCTTCTTATATACAATATTCATTTAATAAACATTTTTCTGTCTCTTCTTTCCATAATAATAGCCTTCTCTCTTATTACTCGCTTTGGTGTTCTTCTCCTCTACTCCTTCAAGTGTTTGATAATTAACACTTATTCTGGAATGTTATATTTTTTCTTGGTGATAGACAATATTTGATAAATAAAAATTCTTCTTATATACAATATTCATTTAATAAACATTTTTCTTTCTCTTCTTTCCATTATAATAGTAGCCTTCTCTCATATTACTCTCTTTGGTGTTCTTCCCCTCTACTCCTTCAAGTGTTTGATTTTTGAACACTTATTCTGGACTGTTATAATATATTTTCTTGGTTTTGGGGAATACAATATTTGATAAATAAAAATTCTTCTTTTCTCTTCTTTCCTTTACAATAATAGCCTTCTCTTATATTACTCACTTTGGTGTTTTTCTCCTCTACTCCTTCAAGTAGTGATTGCGTATAATAGTAGGGGGAAAATGACAGTTCAAACTCAGCCCCCAGGGCATATCTGGACCACAGCATCCGCGATCTGGACCGCAGCATCCGCGACTTTTTCGCTGATCTGTGTCCTGGACCCGCAGCATCCCGATGGACCACAGCATCCGTGAATAAATTTTTTTTTTTTTTTAAATTGATTTATTTTATTTTTTTTATTTGATGTTATTATTTTTTAAATTAAATTGATTTGGTGGGATGAGGTTCAATGGACCACCAGCATCCGTGAATATACTTTTTTATTTTTTTAAGAAAGCTGATTTGCATATCAGTGGGTGGTGTTGGGTGGGAGGTTGTTTTTTTTTTATTTCATATCAGTGGGTGGGGGGTGGTTCCAACTCGATGCATTATAGTGTATATTAAAATATATGATCAGGTGTACCAACCTTTGCATGAGTTCAAATTTGTCGCGTGTTATAATGTATATTAAATCTATATGATCAGATGTACCAACCTCTGTATTATTATTATAGTGTATAGATAATTTATATGAGCAGGTTTGTCAACATTTTCTGTGGCGGGGGGAGGGAAATTCAAATATGTGTTATATTGTGTATGTATAGAGCAGATCTGTCAACATTTTTTTCTCTTCTGTGGTGGGAAATTCAAACTATATGATCATAATTGGTACTCTCTCTCGCTCTCTCACACGTTGTGTATGTCTCTCTCTATCTCACTCTCTCTTGTTGTCAAACCGTTCTCCTCTCTCTCGGTGGTCAGTACCGAGCGCATGTATATGAAATTAGAAAGTTTATATTTATTCGACAAATATTAACGTCCTCTCTCTCTCTCTCTCTCTCTCTCTCTCTCTCTCTCTCTCTCTCTCTCTCTCTCTCTCTCTCTCTCTCTCTCTCTCTCTCTCTCTCTCTCACTCTCACTTGTTTCAACTGTGTCAACGTCTTCTCTCTCTCTCTCTCTCTCTCTCTCTCACTCTCACACGTTTCAACTATGCAATCTCTCTCTCTCTCTTACCGTGTACATTGAGTAGTCGGTGTGTGACGAATAAATAATTTTAGCGCTCTCTCGTTGTCAAAACGTCGTATTCATTTTTCAATGTATTAAATAATTAATTAATAGTTTTATAATGCAGTCAGTGGGATTGATCCTTGTTAGAAATATATATATTTGGCGTCAATGAACTACTTACCTGTTGTATTGTTACAGATGACAAATCCATACGTTAACGACCTAGCAATCTGGTACAATACTTCTGTTTTAAGGTTGCAGTTTACACACACACATAGGTTCAGTAGTGTATAGCGAAATAAATTAAAATTATACACACACATGAAAACGGTGTCTGAAATTCATACAAATCTTCTGATGTACCAGTTCACAAAAATAAATTAATTGTACACATGTTCAGAGGTGTAGAGTGAAATAAAATAAAGTCATAATTTGTTTAAATGATTAAATATATTGTAACATTCACAATATAAAATTCACAATTAAATAAATACATTATAAATTGATATTTTTCGAAAGTTTATATATAAGTGTGTGTCGTACTTGTAGAAGAAGCAACCTGCAACATAACAATACAACAACATTAAAATCATGTTAAATATCACACACACACACACACACACACACACACACACACACACACACACACACACACACACACACACACACACACACACACACACACACACAGACGTACACGCACACAGACGCATACTCACACACATACATACATACAACGTGCATACGTTTGACTTGAATCATGTACAGTAGGTCCAATAAAACAGATAACAGATTTAAATACGCAACGTAATCACACACATACATACAACGTACACACGTTTGGGTTACACCACACGCGCACGCACACACACACACAGACGTACACGCACACAGACGCATACGCACACACATACATACATACAACGTGCATGCGATTGACTTGAATCATGTACATGTAGGTCCAATAAAACAGATAACAGATTTAAATATGCTATAGTCATTGTAAGACGTTACAATCCTTGAAGTGTTTTGTCCTTTCATCAAACTTTGTAAATTAGAATCTGCACTACATTCAAACATACACACACACAATGATAAAAAAATTGTTTATTAAAAGTATTTTGTTACCTTAACGAGGTACTATTTCCATAATTTCCATATGTACTGTTTGATTCCTCATGCCCCGAAACACGAGATGTAGGTCGCTGGGGCTTATATGACGGAGCTCTTCATCTGTAAAGACGCCAGCATACCTCTTAGGTAGATATACACGATAGCGTAGCTCACCATCTTCCCACGTTACAAGCACAGACTTCCCATATCTTGTGTCCACATGCACCATGTTAACAATCGGATACTGCTTGTTCAATGTTAATTCTGCACACCGTTTGTACTCAATAGCAGAAACTGCATTGAATTTTGTGATAAACGACATTATTTATGAGAAGTGAAGACGTCTGTATCAAACTAGGTGGAACTAAACAATGACTACAAAGAAGACTAGTGAAAGTAATGGTGGTGGTGGTGATGTGGTCATTAGGAAAGTTCACGTTCATCGCCTGAAGCTTTGCATGTACATACACACAGGCAGAATTACCGCTGTTACAAAATATATATATTAGGAAAGACAAGCCCACAGACTACTAGAAATAGTTATCGTCTGAAAAAAAAGAAACCACACATTACGAACTAATATCGTTACAATAATAATAATACATAAACTTACGTTTACGGTCGTCCAAACTGAAGTATGGAGTGGCAATAACTATAGATATCGCAGTAAGAATTTTTGTTGTTGTTTTTAACAGGTGATGTTTTTCATCCTCTGAAGCTTTGCATACAGAATTATGACTGTTACATAATATATATTAGGAAAGTCGTCAGAAATAGTTATCGCCTGCAGCAAGAATTTTTGTTGTTGTTGTTTTTAACAGGTGGTGTTTTTCATCCCCTGAAGCTTTGCATGTACATGCATGCAGAATTATGGTTGTTACATAATATATATATTAGGAAAGTCCACAGAAATAGTTATCGCCTGCAGGCATATACAAGTTTACTAACGAAATTAACAATGCTATGAGACACTCACATTAAAAATGTTTGTATAACAGAAAAATCATTAATTATAGCCAGCTCGGACAATTTCACGTTCTCATGCGGGTAGGAAAGTCGACAGAAATAGTTATCGCCTGCAGCAAGAATTTTTGTTGTTGTTGTTTTTAACAGGTGATGTTTTTCATCCTCTGAAGCTTTGCATACAGAATTATGACTGTTACATAATATATATTAGGAAAGTCGACAGAAATAGTTATCGTCTGCAGCAAGAATTTTTGTTGTTGTTGTTTTTAACAGGTGGTGTTTTTCATCCCCTGAAGCTTTGCATGTACATGCATGCAGAATTATGGTTGTTACATAATATATATATTAGGAAAGTCCACAGAAATAGTTATCGCCTGCAGGCATATACAAGTTTACTAACGAAATTAACAATGCTATGAGACACTCACATTAAAAATGTTTGTATAACAGAAAAATCATTAATTATAGCCAGATCGGACAATTTCACGTTCTCATGCGGGTATATAGGAACGTAAATTTTAATATGCCCACGACGTTTGATGTTGTAATAGCTGTTCAGACGGTTTGTAAAAGAATGTACGTATTCGTCCATATCTGAAGCTCGTTTACTTCTGTACATTCAACCTCAGCGATGATAGCTGCGTGCGTTCCTATAATAATAATAATAACAGTACCTGCTTCATTATCATATACATTATGTGCTATATATAAATATATACATAAGGCTTTCAACACACACACACACACACACACACACACACACACACACACACACACACACACATTTTTTTAAAAACAGGACAGCGTATTATCTATATAACGTTCTGTTTCAGATAAGAATAGTTTGAATATAAAATGATAGGGTACGTTGTATTTTGTTATGAGAAAATGCATTTCTAAATTTCGTTACATTTGTCAAAAGATCTTATTGATCAGACGTATAAGTAATTATATTAATCCTTATGTAGAAAATACGCACGCATTCGTAAAATATAGCACTCAGGTGTAGGGCAATTAATCCTTTTTTGTATTGAACGTATTTAAGTAGGTCTACTCGTGATATCAGTAAATTCTGTCTAAATGTATAGTACATAAACGTACCCAGTAATCGCTTCTTGAGTTACTCGATTGATGTTCATGTTAAACGATTGATGACTCATGTAATAATACAGATTAACCTCGTATAATAATAATGACAGGACAGCGTATTTAGAACACTTAAAATTGGAAATCTACAAACACATCAAAAATATCTTTCAAACAAAAAGACCGTTCTTGACAACAGTAACTGACCTAAGCACATGTGCTTCATTAGGCAACAGACCAAAAATCAAATAGACGACTATAAGCACAATTTAAATAAAATCTGAATATTCAATAAAATTGTTTTTTTTACTTAGTAACATATGCAAATCTTTTACTTACCTCTTAAATGTTGTTGTTGTTATACACAATAGCCGATTGTACGATGAGTGTTTCATACAAATGAGAAATAGTGACATGTCGTCTTGTGTGTATATATATATCATACGGCGGTAGCGTACACGTTTGAAAGTTGATGCACATTAAATTGTCTCTCTCACACACATTACAGATATTGATATTAATTGCATGTATGTTCAGAGGTTGGGTGTCTAAATCGATGCATTTTACTTTCACTTTCTAATTTGACACATGGCTTACTTCCATACATAAATAGCTATCGTCTACGAGTGTTGCTAAACGAAATTAAAAAAATGTTGTAATACATAACGTCCTATGAAATAAATAAGGTATATTTTTAGGACCTTACGTCTTACGTCTTACGTCTTAGTTTTACGTCTTACGTCTTACGTCTTACGTCTTACGTTTTACATTTTACGTCTTACGTCTTACGTCTTACGTCTTACATCTTACGTCTTACGTCTTACGTTTTACGTCTTATGTCTTACGTTTTAGTCTTACGTCTTACGTCTTACGTCTTACGTTTTACGTTTTACGTCTTACGTCTTACGTTTTACGTTTTACGTCTTACGTCTTACGTTTTACGTTTTAGTCTTACGTCTTACGTCTTACGTTTTACGTCTTACGTCTTACGTTTTAGTTTTACGTCTTACGTCTTACGTCTTAGGTTTTACGATTTAGTCTTACGTCTTACGTCTTATGTCTTATGTCTTACGTTTTACGTTTTAGTTTTACGTCTTACGTCTTACGTCTTACGTTTTACGTTTTAGTCTTACGTCTTACGTCTTACGTTTTACGTTTTTGTATTTGCGGAAATTCACGGCCGGAACACACCATCCTTTGTTTAATCCTTCCAGATGATTATGATTACTTCCATTACCGTTTCTTCCGTCAACTCACTGACTACTACACAGAGGCTTTGACAGAAAGGGACGTTGTTACCTCGATAGGATACTCTGGTTGCCCACTTTACAAATTTAATGTGACTGTAGAGTTAAAAAAGTCGTAACAGCTCGAAGTGTCGAGGTAACGGCGGGAATAGCCAAACTGACAAGTCCACGTCCATATGTTCACCTGTACATTCTCTCTTCCTTCAGGTATCAAATTGACGAATCATCTTCATTCATCTTAATTGTTATTTAAATAAGCAGTCTCTGTAATTCCAACTTTGTCGTGCTTACTTGCTGAACTGCTACCTGTCATGCTTCGGACGAGGCCTTTCAGTGTCTCAATCATTATCAAGTCCAAAACCACGACTAGCCAACCTTCAGCAGGAACGTGGGGAGGAGCAGACTGAACAAGGTAAAGAGTTCAATACCAATTGTCACAGTTAAGAAATTATTTTTGTAATTATGTAGCGTGCAAACTTGCTGATGCGAATTAACGTTTGAGTCATACATACTATGTCTATTGGTGCGTGTATGAAAAGTCTCACTCTTAACATCGTTTAGAAATTGTCATGTAGATGAAACTTTTTCATGTTCCTTCATAGGTTTGTCACCTTCTTTCCACTCTATCGTCTACGAATGACATACTATGTCCACAAACATCGAAATTTCTAGGGTAGAAGTAGAACCCCGCAAACGCTAACTCGTCGGGGCTGATAAACGTCACTTCCCAATACTTGAACGATTTTATTCTTTCACTTTCAATACTAAAATCATGAGTAGCCGACATCTTTGCGGTTTGTAATAAACTGACATATTACCCTGACGAGTGTTATTTATTTACTGAGAATGAATGAATACTGAAAAACAAAAGGTACGGTTATAACGCTGGTATTATGTTATAATGTGAGACGTATCAATACAAGCTTCGAGGCGACTGCTGTATTGCCATGTCGCTTCACTCCCCGCCCTCCCCGCCATTGACAAAGCATAACCAAGTGTAACGTGCGACAACGCTGGAGGGCAAGGGGCGGGGAAGAGCTGTTACTATTGCGTAACCTCGAAGCTTACAATGCTAAGTCCCGTACTATAGTGTATCTTAAACGTTTTATATATCAATTTGTAGCGCATGAACGTGTGATAAGTAAGACGTTGTTGCAAGTGAGTGTCGATGTGTGTGTTTGTGTGTGCGCAACTTTACTAAAAATGTGTTATGCGCATGCACAAATAATTCAAGTGCACTTACGTAGATGACTGAAAAAGAGATGAATTACATAATACATGTACGCTTAGACCAACTATTTGATAGATCAAGAAAATTAAGTTTATTTTCGCACGCACACACGAACACACACAGACGCACACGTAATCACACATCCGACGTGCACGCACACAGACGCATACGCAACGTAACAAAACACGCGCACACACGAACACATAGACGCACACGCACACACACATACATACGACGTTGACATGAATCATGTTACGTTGTGTCGCGCTGACTCGATATTTATATATGACTTCCATACAGATTTAAATAATACTTTCATGCTTTTGGCTGTCCTAAAAAACATACCATACTATTACACAGGACGTTATGTATTACAACATTTTTTTAATTTCGTTTAGCAACACTCGTAGACGATAGCTATTTATGTATGAAAGTAAGCCATGTGTCAAATTAGAAAGTGAAAGTAAAATGCATCGATTTAGACACCCAACCTCTGAACATACATGCAATTAATATCAATATCTGTAATGTGTGTGAGAGAGACAATTTAATGTGCATCAACTTTCAAACGTGTACGCTACCGCCGTATGATATATATATACACACAAGACGACATGTCACTATTTCTCATTTGTATGAAACACTCATCGTACAATCGGCTATTGTGTATAACAACAACAACATTTAAGAGGTAAGTAAAAGATTTGCATATGTTACTAAGTAAAAAAAACAATTTTATTGAATATTCAGATTTTATTTAAATTGTGCTTATAGTCGTCTATTTGATTTTTGGTCTGTTGCCTAATGAAGCACATGTGCTTAGGTCAGTTACTGTTGTCAAGAACGGTGTTTTTGTTTGAAAGATATTTTTGATGTGTTTGTAGATTTCCAATTTTAAGTGTTCTAAATACGCTGTCCTGTCATTATTATTATACGAGGTTAATCTGTATTATTACATGAGTCATCAATCGTTTAACATGAACATCAATCGAGTAACTCAAGAAGCGATTACTGGGTACGTTTATGTACTATACATTTAGACAGAATTTACTGATATCACGAGTAGACCTACTTAAATACGTTCAATACAAAAAAGGATTAATTGCCCTACACCTGAGTGCTATATTTTACGAATGCGTGCGTATTTTCTACATAAGGATTAATATAATTACTTATACGTCTGATCAATAAGATCTTTTGACAAATGTAACGAAATTTAGAAATGCATTTTCTCATAACAAAATACAACGTACCCTATCATTTTATATTCAAACTATTCTTATCTGAAACAGAACGTTATATAGATAATACGCTGTCCTGTTTTTAAAAAAATGTGTGTGTGTGTGTGTGTTGAAAGCCTTATGTATATATTTATATATAGCACATAATGTATATGATAATGAAGCAGGTACTGTTATTATTATTATTATAGGAACGCACGCAGCTATCATCGCTGAGGTTGAATGTACAGAAGTAAACGAGCTTCAGATATGGACGAATACGTACATTCTTTTACAAACCGTCTGAACAGCTATTACAACATCAAACGTCGTGGGCATATTAAAATTTACGTTCCTATATACCCGCATGAGAACGTGAAATTGTCCGATCTGGCTATAATTAATGATTTTTCTGTTATACAAACATTTTTAATGTGAGTGTCTCATAGCATTGTTAATTTCGTTAGTAAACTTGTATATGCCTGCAGGCGATAACTATTTCTGTGGACTTTCCTAATATATATATTATGTAACAACCATAATTCTGCATGCATGTACATGCAAAGCTTCAGGGGATGAAAAACACCACCTGTTAAAAACAACAACAACAAAAATTCTTGCTGCAGACGATAACTATTTCTGTCGATTTTCCTAATATATATTATGTAACAGTCATAATTCTGTATGCAAAGCTTCAGAGGATGAAAAACATCACCTGTTAAAAACAACAACAACAAAAATTCTTGCTGCAGGCGATAACTATTTCTGTCGACTTTCCTACCCGCATGAGAACGTGAAATTGTCCGATCTGGCTATAATTAATGATTTTTCTGTTATACAAACATTTTTAATGTGAGTGTCTCATAGCATTGTTAATTTCGTTAGTAAACTTGTATATGCCTGCAGGCGATAACTATTTCTGTGGACTTTCCTAATATATATATTATGTAACAACCATAATTCTGCATGCATGTACATGCAAAGCTTCAGGGGATGAAAAACACCACCCGTTAAAAACAACAACAACAAAAATTCTTGCTGCAGACGATAACTATTTCTGACGACTTTCCTAATATATATTATGTAACAGTCATAATTCTGTATGCAAAGCTTCAGAGGATGAAAAACATCACCTGTTAAAAACAACAACAAAAATTCTTACTGCGATATCTATAGTTATTGCCACTCCATACTTCAGTTTGGACGACCGTAAACGTAAGTTTATGTATTATTATTATTGTAACGATATTAGTTCGTAATGTGTGGTTTCTTTTTTTTCAGACGATAACTATTTCTAGTAGTCTGTGGGCTTGTCTTTCCTAATATATATATTTTGTAACAGCGGTAATTCTGCCTGTGTGTATGTACATGCAAAGCTTCAGGCAATGAACGTGAACTTTCCTAATGACCACATCACCACCACCACCATTACTTTCACTAGTCTTCTTTGTAGTCATTGTTTAGTTCCACCTAGTTTGATACAGACGTCTTCACTTCTCATAAATAATGTCGTTTATCACAAAATTCAATGCAGTTTCTGCTATTGAGTACAAACGGTGTGCAGAATTAACATTGAACAAGCAGTATCCGATTGTTAACATGGTGCATGTGGACACAAGATATGGGAAGTCTGTGCTTGTAACGTGGGAAGATGGTGAGCTACGCTATCGTGTATATCTACCTAAGAGGTATGCTGGCGTCTTTACAGATGAAGAGCTCCGTCATATAAGCCCCAGCGACCTACATCTCGTGTTTCGGGGCATGAGGAATCAAACAGTACATATGGAAATTATGGAAATAGTACCTCGTTAAGGTAACAAAATACTTTTAATAAACAATTTTTTTATCATTGTGTGTGTGTATGTTTGAATGTAGTGCAGATTCTAATTTACAAAGTTTGATGAAAGGACAAAACACTTCAAGGATTGTAACGTCTTACAATGACTATAGCATATTTAAATCTGTTATCTGTTTTATTGGACCTACATGTACATGATTCAAGTCAATCGCATGCACGTTGTATGTATGTATGTGTGTGCGTATGCGTCTGTGTGCGTGTACGTCTGTGTGTGTGTGTGCGTGCGCGTGTGGTGTAACCCAAACGTGTGTACGTTGTATGTATGTGTGTGATTACGTTGCGTATTTAAATCTGTTATCTGTTTTATTGGACCTACATGTACATGATTCAAGTCAAACGTATGCACGTTGTATGTATGTATGTGTGTGAGTATGCGTCTGTGTGCGTGTACGTCTGTGTGTGTGTGTGTGTGTGTGTGTGTGTGTGTGTGTGTGTGTGATATTTAACATGATTTTAATGTTGTTGTATTGTTATGTTGCAGGTTGCTTCTTCTACAAGTACGACACACACTTATATATAAACTTTCGAAAAATATCAATTTATAATGTATTTATTTAATTGTGAATTTTATATTGTGAATGTTACAATATATTTAATCATTTAAACAAATTATGACTTTATTTTATTTCACTCTACACCTCTGAACATGTGTACAATTAATTTATTTTTGTGAACTGGTACATCAGAAGATTTGTATGAATTTCAGACACCGTTTTCATGTGTGTGTATAATTTTAATTTATTTCGCTATACACTACTGAACCTATGTGTGTGTGTAAACTGCAACCTTAAAACAGAAGTATTGTACCAGATTGCTAGGTCGTTAACGTATGGATTTGTCATCTGTAACAATACAACAGGTAAGTAGTTCATTGACGCCAAATATATATATTTCTAACAAGGATCAATCCCACTGACTGCATTATAAAACTATTAATTAATTATTTAATACATTGAAAAATGAATACGACGTTTTGACAACGAGAGAGCGCTAAAATTATTTATTCGTCACACACCGAATACTCAATGTACACGGTAAGAGAGAGAGAGAGATTGCATAGTTGAAACGTGTGAGAGTGAGAGAGAGAGAGAGAGAGAGAGAAGACGTTGACACAGTTGAAACAAGTGAGAGTGAGAGAGAGAGAGAGAGAGAGAGAGAGAGAGAGAGAGAGAGAGTGAGGAGAGGACGTTAATATTTGTCGAATAAATATAAACTTTCTAATTTCATATACATGCGCTCGGTACTGACCACCGAGAGAGAGGAGAACGGTTTGACAACAAGAGAGAGTGAGATAGAGAGAGACATACACAACGTGTGAGAGAGCGAGAGAGAGTACCAATTATGATCATATAGTTTGAATTTCCCACCACAGAAGAGAAAAAAATGTTGACAGATCTGCTCTATACATACACAATATAACACATATTTGAATTTCCCTCCCCCCGCCACAGAAAATGTTGACAAGCCTGCTCATATAAATTATCTATACACTATAATAATAATACAGAGGTTGGTACATCTGATCATATAGATTTAATATACATTATAACACGCGACAAATTTGAACTCATGCAAAGGTTGGTACACCTGATCATACATTTTAATATACACTATAATGCATCGAGTTGGAACCACCCCCCACCCACTGATATGAAATAAAAAAAAACAACCTCCCACCAACACCACCCACTGATATGCAAATCAGCTTTCTTAAAAAAATAAAAAAGTATATTCACGGATGCTGGTGGTCCATTGAACCTCATCCCACCAAATCAATTTAATTAAAAAAATAATAACATCAAATAAAAAAAATAAAAAAATCAATTTAAAAAATAAAAAAAATTTATTCACGGATGCTGTGGTCCATCGGGATGCTGCGGGTCCAGGACACAGATCAGCGAAAAAGTCGCGGATGCTGCGGTCCAGATCGCGGATGCTGTGGTCCAGATATGCCCTGGGGGCTGAGTTTGAACTGCCATTTTCCCCCTACTTATAATAGTAAATGTCTTCTAATTTTTTGTCCGTTGTCGTAGTTCGTCGTACCCAATAGATCGGATCAGTGAGGGTTTTAAGTAAGTTTTCACTGCCGTTGTCCGTTTAAAGGGGTAGCGTTCTCTTCTCCGCTCCTTTCACTAGTGCTGGGGGTTCTATTCTCCCTTTCTTCTGGTCTATTTGTATTGTTGTACTGATGTCCACTATTATTGTTTCTATGTAAATCCTCGCTACTGCGGCTCCTTCGTGTGTCGTACCCCGATTCTCTACTCCTTACGTCCCGGCTGTACGGATTATTATCTTCATTAAAGCTTTGATGTCCCTGATAGAAGTATCTCCCTCCATTTCTATCGTCAGCACGAAAATAATTCGCTCTCCTACAATTGCTTTGATTTTGGTTGTTCCCGTTGTTCGGTCGGTACTGGCGATTGTTGTTATTTGGCCGGTAGGGGGTGTTACCATTTGTCGGCCGATACTGATTTCCACTGTTATAATTAGGACGGTGGTTGTTGTTAGGAGGATTCTGATTATAATTATTATTATAATTTGGTCTGTAATTCGTGTTATTCCTATCTGGCGGATAATTATTCCCATTACTATTTGGTCTCGGATTTTGGTCAGCATTATCTCGGTTCGTATTATTGTAATTACCTCGATAATTATTCCGGTATCCGGCCTGACCGTTTCTATCAAAGAATGGGTCTTGTCTCTGCCGACTCCACCGATAATACTTCTCCTGCTCATAGTTTTCTAATAACGCGGACATAGTTTGGATTGTTCGTATCTGCCCGTTCAGTCTCGCTCTAGCCACGCCCTCTTCGAAATGGTACGCCAATTTAGTAACGAGGCATTCTTCAGGTATCTTCGGTTCGAGATTTCTGGCCATACACACTTTGCCCAGGAAATACGCTGTGAGTGTTGCCCCTCTACTACGGTCATACTTCCCGTTACAGATGTCGTCACGTACTATGTTCTGTGTCGATTCGGACCAGTATTTCGTTTTAAGCAGCGTCTTGAAATCCACATAATTTTGTACCTCATGTCGGGTAGCCGTCCACCAATTATCGTGCACGTCTTTAAAATATTCGTCTAACATGTTTCTGATAGTAGACCATCTAGTTTCGCGTGTACGGGCGATATTTTCTTCCACTCTTTCGATGAACTCCATGGGATTCTTCTTATAATTTTTGAAATTTATTAATTCACGATTCTCCACGTTCGTTACTCCGGTCACTTGTATTGGTTGACTTCGGAATAAATTGATCTCTTCCCTAAAATTATTGAGTTCTCGCCGTTTTGGCGTTCGCCATTTTCTCTTTGTCGGTGTGTACTTGCTCCCGAACATCGTTCACTGTGGCGGTGATTTCCTCACATCTCGTTCCCAAGTCTTCTTGTTTCTTTGTAATGACTTCGAATTTATTTAAATGGGATTCTTCGATGTTATTTACTCGGGTCTGAAGTGTCTCTTTCGTTCTCTGTATTTCTTGTTGGTTTTCTTCACACCTCTCGCTAATTTCAGAAACTTCCCGTCTGACTTCGGTTATTTCCTCTTCTATTTTCGTATTATTTTTTATGACTGTCTTCGATTCTCTGGCTGATAATTTCAATCTTCTTGTTATTATCTTCGATGCTGTCATCAATCTTCTTGCTCAATTCCTGGGTGTCTTCCTTCAATGAAGCTATGATTTTATTTGTCTCTTCCGTCTTCTTGTTTAATTCCCCTTTGAAATCTTCCTTTAGCGACTCGATATTTTTCTGACTGTCGTCCATCTTCTTATGAATCGATTCCATATTTTTTGTTAATGATTCGTTATTTTTATTTAATTTCTCATTAAAATCTTCCTTTAATAATTCAATATTTTTATTCAGCGATTCTTCCGTCTTCTTCTGGCTATATTCCATCTTCTTATTGATTGATTCAATATTTTTTTGGCCGTCTTCCTTCAATGATTCCATATTTTTTCTATTTTCCTCCATCATATTCTTCAGCATCTCCATGATATTAATGTCCCCCGTTATTGTGGGTCTCTCGTGTAGTTCCTCTGTTTGTATAGGGCGGCTGGGTTCTGTAGGAGGTAATATTTCTTCTAGATCCTCGACTGGCGTCGCCTCCTTATCATCCATGTTTATTTCTTTATCTACTTCCGCCGCACGTTTCTTAGACGTTGCTCTCCGTTGCATTTTTGGTTCTGTGTATTGCAGCTGCCTCGAAAATTAGGTTGATGATTATTTTATAAATTAGGTTGAATATTTTTCACCTAATTTCGCCCCACGTTGGGCGCCAATTTATTAAAAGACGCGAGTCCCGTGTTTATAATTATTTATTAGTATTAATCTCAGGGTTGTTTTTGTTTAATATGGGGTCTTGCAATCTGTTGATTATTATTATTCAAGCTCGTATTTTATTATTATGTGGTTGTTTAGTGACTTATTCCACTCAATTCAACCTATTGTTGAATCTAGTAGTGAATAAGTCGGTTACTTACGCTCTTTTTCGACGTTTTAATTGTCAGTTTAATTGGTTTAGAAAATATTTTTTATTCACTTCTTAGAATTGATTCACTTGAAGTTCCGTTGGCTCTACGTTGATCAGCGGTGGTGAGAAGACCAGTAATGTCCTGCCTATACACTAACATAAACATACACAAACATGATATTTATGATAATTTATACCTTGTAATAATATATATAGGTCAGTACGGTTGGAAAAAATCATTCCATTTGAATGATTCGCTCTGGAAGTATGGTACCAACCGTCTCGTTTTTCTCACTAAGCTGTATTTACTGATTACAATAAAAGCCAACTCTTTCAAAGGTAAAATTAACAATAATGATTTATTCAATTCTAAAACAATGAAATTTAGTACAATAATATAGTTTACTTTCCTTTCTGGTTAACAGTTAATCTTTAAATTCGAACATGGACTCTAAAACATTTAAAAAGCTCAAGTTGGTATGACTGCATTTTGGCTAGTCGTATAAATGTGTTGACAAACAAATAGGTTATGTAGTATTATTAAACTTGTAATGTCATTAATAATAGTAGTAGTAGGTTCTTTGAGTCTGCAAAATACACATATTTAATAAAATTGCTACGGTTATAACAAGTATATAAGATATGGATTCATGGATTATTAATTAAAAAATATAAAATATGAACGACTGTTCATGGTTAAACATAGGCATTAATATAGTTTAGTGCAACCTTGTTTGGTTAAAAGTTATTAATTATTTGTTAATAAGTGATAATAATCATTATAATTCAGTGTCAAGGATTATGATCATCTCCAAAACTGGATCTACCTATTTCAGGTAATTGTAATTCATTGAATATATTTATGCCACTCTCTGGTGTAACTCTTATTAAGGTTTAGAAACAAAATATTAAACACTCTTATCTGGCTAATGGTTAGGGCACATTGATGATACAATGTCTTTACTTATTCTAAACATTCGAGTTATACAAATCGTTAAAATTGTCGTTAACTATAGCGTTCAACTTTGACATTGTTTATTTGTATTACAGAGTTCCCTTCCTTTAGGAATAGGGTATTTAATTGATTAACGGATGTTAATTCAAGTCGCTATTAGCGTTCTGTTATATCTATTACTATAAAATCATAATATAATAGCTGTGGGTATTTGATACTTGCGTAACTGATCGTTCGTAGTGTTTACACTTGTTTTCTTAAACCTTTTAATTAATTAAAAATTTTTTAATTAATTAATTAAATTTTTATCACTGCACTGCACTCACTCCTATGCGCATGTACTCCGAATTATTTTTACTTAAAAATATACTGCACTATTTCTTCAGTTGACATAACCTCCACTCCTGGTTTGAGGTTAACGTGTGTTTACATCTGGTCGCTGTCAAAAGCACGTTTTTCTGGAGAAACGACGAGCATGTAGTTCGCTTCGTTGATGGTAAAAGACTGCCTCGCTTCCTTTGTCGGAATGATGCATCTCGGATTTTTTATAGGATCTGATTGGTCAATATATTTTAATTCGTCTATTTTCGGCGGGCTTCGTCAAAACAGACGCTTTCAGCCGCGTCACTTTTTGGGGACAAGATTAAGAATTTGTGGTCGACATACCCACGCGGAAGCGTTCAGCATTATACAATTATTTTTATAAGTCCAATATCTTACTTATAACTGTACTGATGTCATTGTAATTACCCTCATTGTTTATGATTTTTTATGACGATTAATTTGAATCCCCTCATCATATATTTCGGATTCGGGGTTGCTGAATTCGCTCTTGGTATTTATACTTAGTGTCCATTAAGCTATTATTTATTAATAATATATTGTTTTTATTCCATTTTCGATGGTAATAATTTATTCTTAATCTACTGTACAATTTTCACTTAAAACTGTCTTAATACTAACACTATGTCCGTTTTCATAGATTCAAACTTAGGCCTATGACTATACATTTTTGTTTTTCTTATATTCTAGTAATAATAACATTTAATTAATTTCTAACATGATCTATTTACACCTCGATGGGTTTAGTCACTATTGACAGTGTTCTTTTTCCCTACATTATTAGTTTAGTGCCTTAATTATAGTTTAGTAATTAGGCTTGTCATACTACATGGAGTTACCTTGCTGTTTGTTTGGTACTCTACATATACTATTCTAAATGTTATCCAAATGATAGTTAAAATAGTCACAATGATATTGTTATCATTGTGCTGCAGTTTATTCTGCATTTGAATCTGTTAATACCTTGGTTTAGTAGCTGTCAACATTGTTTGCAGCTAGTTGTTACAATAGTTTTGTTGTTATTACAGTTATATGGATTATTTAGATAGTTATTTTGGTTGAATTTGTTCATCTGAACAGTATTCTGTACTACTTCTGGTTGTTAGTTGAGTTACTATCTTTGTATAATAAGTTTATAACATAATTTTTGTTGCATCATGTATCTTTGCCATTACAAGCATGTTGTCACATTTGGATTACATAAATATAGCTTTTATATTTAGTTATTCTATTATCTATTGTGTACAAAACATTCTTTATATTATCTAGTTACTTCCTAGCTCAATACATTCTGGTTTAATATTATTTTGACTTTGTTTTCATTAAGTTTTATTGAAAACTGGATGCCCAGATTAGGTTATGTTGTAGGTTCAGTAAGCAGTAATGTGTTGCTGCTGGCTGTGTATTTCTACATGAATCTGGTTGACTGGCTTTCATTCAATGTTTGTACATTGGTTATTATTATTGCACCTTTAGTTTACTCTTGTATTGTCTTATTTATTGTTAATTAGTGGGTTTTTATTAACATCACTCCCACTGTACAATTGGTCATTCATATTTTGAAACCTAGTCTTTTTTTATTTTATATCTACACATCATTTAGTTACAATAAACTTATCTTACTCTTATTCAAGTTATTGGTGATTCTTTATTTACAATATTTAGTCCTTATTGATAACAGTTTATTTTACATAGACAAGGAATGTATTCATCAAATGAGTTGTGGTCAGTGTTAACTTTACCATACAGCTTAGGGATTTATATCATGTAATTAATTAACATTTCTTCTTTCTTCTTAGTACAATTATTCTTTTAAAGGTTTTTGTTAGTTTGTTATACTTCAATTTCTTTCCCTTTTTCCTTGTGTCTGGTCTGGATATCTCCCTCCTTCTCTCTTCACTGATCTCTTTCTCACTCTTATTTATTTTTATATATGATGTGGTTTTCACTTGTCTCCTTCGTATTGTTTCTTCTTTCTTCCTTCTTGAGGTCGTTATTGTTGTGTTCTTCTCCCTGATTCTTCATTCTTCTTTTGTTTCCGTGTTTCCTCTCACTGATTCTTCTTTCTTCTTTTGTTTCCATTGTTCTTCTCACTGATCTATTGGGTAAGGTATGTCAGTCATCTCGTCTTTATTCTTCTTTTCTTCTTTCTTGATACATTTACTAGTGATTTCTTTTTCATGATACTTCACTTATTTTAACATATGGCACTTTCTCCTTTTATATCCATGGTGGTATTCTAGACCTTTTATGTATTCTTACTAGTGGTGGCTTTCAAATTAATTTTCGGTACGTTGGTGGATGTGGTGTTATATGTAGCGTTACAATATATATATATATATATATATATATATGTATATATATAGAGCCTATATTTGACAAGAAACAGAGCTAGATATAACGAGAAAACCTGAAATAAGTGGATGCGGATGGTGTATGATGTCTGTAGTGTTATCAAAATCTTTCCTGTCAATACCATACTAGTAATTTTTCTTTTTTTAAATCAAGTCTTTTTTATTTCCATTCGTCTTCTGAATTCCTGAGCGACGATTCTGTTCATCCGTATAATTATAAATTATCTCAGAAAAACATTTGTTCCTTAATACGTTTCTGTCTTCTGTTTGTTTAATACCCACCCTTCTGATCCGCATCATAACGCTACATTCCACACAGGCTGGTAAAAAAGTACCCATCAGGGAGGTAAAATATTTTCCAGGAGAGGCAAACAATTTTCCAGAGGAGAAAAATATATATTTTTCATATATACATACATGCACATATTAGTTTGTAATTCTTATATCATAATAGAAATAAGTAGGCTACACAGATTGTGCACAAAATTTATGGTTTGTAAAAGTTAATTTTTGATCTCCATTAAGTAGTTCTCAAGTTTCCAAAGTTTTAATATTATGATTGCCGTAATCAAAACATCAGAGCAGGTTGTAGTGTGTATTAGGGCCTACCGTGGACAAACATTTTCAACATTCCCTAAGAAGCGTTGCTCAGAGTAAAGCTGCGAATCTACAGTGTACGTTTCGCAGAACAAACGCGCGGAAAAGAAAGTGCGCTCCGGAGTCGCTAATGAACCCTGAGCATCTTGCAGAAGGTTCATTCCCTAAAGACAAAAAGTCTATGAACCGTACCTCTGTAAACACGTGCAGTTACACTGGCGAGCGATCCACAGGAAGCAAATCGCTGTCCACGCTGGACACCTCTTCGGCTTGCACACGTTCGGCTTGCTTCTCGGAGCTATGTTTCTATGCTATTGCATGCGCATTAGCCTACAATCATACGCAGTTGCCACGGAAGCAGTTGATTCATGTCTGGTAAACTTACCTGTACTGATTTTTAGTTTATCATTTAGTAGTAGTAAAAATATCAATTTTTTTGTGAGAGTAGAGTAACTAAGATGATCTTACTATTTGAGCGTATGTTGATTACAGAATCCCTAGTGTTGTTTTCTATATTTTCTAGGGAGGTTCTAACCCTGAAAATCCCGTCTGGTTGCGCCACTGCGTGTTCGAACAATAGAAATGTATAATTGAACACAGGAAAGTTGCTAATTACAATAACTGCGGTTCGAATAAAACGAACAACACCAATATACAACACTTCTTCAAGCGTACGATTGTCCAACCCACACTAGTGTAGCACACAATAGGTACATGCCAGTTATTTAACAGTGTCACACTAAATAATACAAGTCACCAAGTACAGATATCCCCACAGAATAATTCGTTATTAGCATTGTACATAAACGCACTCTGAATAACCGTGTATAAAAAGTGAGTGGCTGGCTTCGAAAAGAACGCTTTTATACTCAAACTGTTTAGCGTAGTATGTGACAAAACTGGCCTGGATGTCGGTAGGGCAATCTACCACAATTGTGGTAGGTGCGTCTGGTAAGATCGAGAAGGAGCGCGCGAGCATTGCGTAGTCCTAACGCTCACAGAACACGTGCAAAGCGTCACGTAGTTTTACATGTATATGTCTTTAATGTAGCACACACACACACACACACACACACACATTTTATTATTGTTAATAGCAAATAAAACTTTTCCTACAAGAATATATTTTGTATTTTTTAAATGTTTTATAGTGTTTCGGTAGGTTAAACTATCATGATCAGAAATGTATACAAAAATGTTCTTGTAAAATATTTAGCCCATATTCAAGCTTTAGCTGAATACGTGGACGGATCTTGCCACAGGATAGTGGTTAGAAGTACCATAATAATATTAAATGTCAAAACACAACAAAAGGTCTCAAGATCAATAAAACCGAGTCCATAGTTCGTGTAAAAATCCATCGAAGTTTTAAGATATGAATCTTTACAGTCGGAAATATTTACGATTTTTTGAAACTCTTAAACAAGACGCTTACAACCATTTACACAACGTAGACGAAATTATTTAAACGATGAAGCCAAAAGAAGGAGGTTAGTTATACTACGAATTTTCTCTGTCATTGTAATTTTTATACCAAACAAGTACACAAAGTCTCGCAGGAACGCAGAGAAACCTCAAGCGAATTCTAACATTTCTCTACTACAGCTGTAAAATTAAATTACAGTTAAGGGAAAACAAACTATTTTTAATGACGGCACTAAAACGAGAAATACTAATAAATTACAGAATGAGACCTACCTAACAATTTTATGACTTCAAAAAAATTGTGTTTTCTGCCAGGGCTTTATTTTTCACCTCTTCAGCTATAAAAATTGTCTCTTTGTTACGGTTTTCGTAAAACAACAGTTAAACAGAAATGCCATCATTTGTGATGGCAATGACATTTTAACAGTAGTTGGACTATTTTTGTTCTTATTTCTAAAACGGGATCCACACATATTGAAATAATACACGTGAGAATACGTCATGTGGTTCAATGATAAAGTAGAGAGCACGATAATAGTACCTACCTATACTAATTTGAAAATCAAAACATCAAAACACGAGTACAGATTTCAGATTTGAATGTAACAACGTAAATAGTTACAATTGGTAGGCAGTCTATTTAAATGAAAGAATAAAATAAACAAATGCCCTAAAATATATCTCATTTAGGTAGGATGCCCAAACACAGTGATTTGACAGAGGTTGAGTAGGTGGGCCAAGAAACGTATGGCGACTGGTCACGTTACGAAGCAGCTATCGTTGGACAAAGATATCGGAACGTAGGGAAATATGACCTCTATTAGATGGATATGAAAATCACTGTCGTCGACTGTCACTATCGTTTCATTTAATTAGGTCTACTCCAAACTTTCAAATTATTACCAGCGGAAAATAAGTTTATTTGTTATTTACGTTTATCACAAAGATTTTTAAAAACTATTTAAAATAAGTTTCTTTTGTTTGCCATAGATTTTGCGCAATGTTTCCACAAAATTATAGGAGTGTTGAATGGAAAGTGAGGTGTAGTATTGGACGTGAAAATTATTGTAGACCTGTTCTTTAGCACTGGTTTGGGAGATAGCAATCTCTTAATTAAATCAGATAAGAACAATAGGTCGTTTGAACGTCTTAATCTTGACTTTTCACACTCACTCAGTAATTATAAGTGTTAGGGTAGAAATAAGTCCTACCATTAGAAATTTCAAGTTTTAAAAATAATTATTTAAGACGTTAATTAAAAATAATCAAGCAAATATTAAAGTGTTATTTGTAACGATTCCCCTTGAATCCACAATCACTGAACGAATCCTGAGAAAGAGTGTCTCCATGCGCTGAGCTGAGCTGAAACCGTGTCATTTGTATCTGGGATTTGTTCTGTCGCCCAGGTAAAGTAATATCACGGGTAAGTAACATTTTATCTAACATTACAAATATTAGATAATTGTGTTAGATGAAAGGGAGCGTCGTATAGATTTGTCGCCGCAACTAAGGGGCACGATTAAAGCACCAAATTTATAGATAGAAATAAGTTATATATAAATTTGGCGCGGCCAATTAAGAAGCTCGATTAAACACAAAAGAAAGTTATATAATTTGGCGTTGCTTTTACCCAAGTGATTAGTTAAATTGTAATATTAATAATTTGAAAAGAAGTGGAATTCAAGGTTACAAATAACAGTAAAATAATTGTTAAATTAATTTGTTAAAAATAAATTTAAAAAAAATGGCTAAATCATCAGCAGTAGATATGGCAGCAATTGAGCAAATGTTTAAGCAGTTGACCACTAAAATGGATGAAACTAAAACTGAAATAAAAGATACCAAGAATCAATTAACTAGTGAAATTGAAAAAACTAATAGTAAACTATCTAGTGAAATTAAAGATACTAATAGTAAACTTGAAAGTGAAATTGAAAGTACAAATAATCAATTAAATAGTAAAATTGATGAAAATAATAAAAGTTTAGAAGAAAGTAATCAAAAATTAATAACTGATGTTAATAATAAAATTGAACAATCTAATAAATATTTGTCTAGCGAAATGAAACAAATAAATGAAAATTTGTCTAGCCAAATAGAACAAAGTAGTAAAGAAGCTACATTTAAAATAGATTAAGAAATATCTAATTTAGCTAGTAAATTAGACAGTACTAATAATAAAAGAGATGAAAGTAATATTAGGTTTGATAAGCATACCGAAGAGGTTAAAACTACGTTAGAGGAATTTAGAAAACAAGTAAACACTAATTTTTGCCGTCAAGACGAAAAATTAAATAAGTTTAGAAATGAATTTTATGAAAGGTTAGAACAAAAAGTAACCCTCATTAATCAACAATTCAGCGAAGTAACAGCTGAATTGAAAACACAATCGCTTCTAAATAAAGAAGAAATCCAGAATACTAGGGAAGAGTGTATCCAACTGGGTGAGAATATTAAAGAAGTTAAGAAACAGGTAGAGAGTAAGGCTAACAGTGACGAAGTACATCAAAAGGTGGAACAGCAATTGAAGGTAATGCGGGAAGATCTGACTAAAGCAATGAAGTCACTGCAAACCAAAGTAGTGAGGTGTGGCGGCTATAAGGAAGAACCGGAAAACCTTGCATTTTCAGGAAACCCACATGAGAATCCTGTGGAATTCCTAAAGCTGTTTGAGGCGTATGTAGCTCGTGTAAATCCACTGATGGACGACGAGGACAAGAAGGACATGTTAGGCCGATTTCTCAAGAATTGGGCAGGTACGTGGTGGAAAGTCATCTCGGACAGAGTCCAAACCTACTCAGACTTCAGAGAAAAATTTCTTGCACAGTACTGGAACGTTCAGATACAAAGAAGGGTACGCGATCATCTAGAATTTGGTAAGTATCACCCGTCAATGAATATGACAACCACCAATTATGTACTTAACGTAATGGCGCAAGTCAAGCATCGAACACCACCAATAGATGAGAGAGACCTAGTATATAAGCTAGCGCGTCATTTCTCAGAACGCACTAGAGTAGCAACCACTACTAGAGGAGTGGATAGTCTAGAAAAGTTCATAATGGTTGTAGATGAGTGTCAAGATTTAGAGAGGGACCTACAGCGAGTAAGTAATCAGCTGAGTAACTACTCTAGAGGCGATCATCAAGAACCAACTTTCTACTCAACTAAGAGGAGAGACAATGAACGCCTGAAAGAAAAAAGGTTTACCCCATATCCGGGTAACAAACCACAAAATCGACCGGAATTGGAGGAGAAGGGTAGAAGTAGGAGTGTAGAGAACAAACCAAATAAAGGGTATAAAGTATGTAAAACAACTATAAACTCTACCGAGCAGCAACCGTCGACTAGTAAAATGAATACGGGAAACGGGAAACCACTGCAGGTAGAAAAGAAACAAAACTAAACCTACCATTACCTGCAGTGAAACAAGCAAAGAAAACAGGTAAAAAGAACGTAACTAATAATATAAAACAAGTGAGCGATAGGGAGTTCTTGTTAAAAGAAGAGCAAGAAGTGGGTAGAAACCATTATCCTGAATGTCCGGAAATAATTTGTAAGATCAGTAATCTACTAGTAAGAGCGCTTATAGACACTGGCAGTAAAGTTACCTGTGTCAGCTCAAAGTTTGTAGATAATTGTCAGTTGCGAAATTGTCCCAGACTACCCGTAAAACATTGTAATGTACATGGAGCCACTGGAGCCAAAATGCAAAAGATAACTGAACAAATATATTTACCTGTCAGTTTAAATGGTAACCAAACCCAAATTGTAGCTCTAATAGTCCCGAAACTCATTCATGATTGTATTATTGGGGTAGATACGTTACTTGAATGGAAAGCAAAAATAAATTTTAAAAGAAATACCATTAAGATGGAAATTAATACAAATAAAATAAATGTAAACATTAAAGAATATAAGCATTGGAAATCGGTAAGTGTAATAAAGAACTGTAAGCAGCTAATGTAATTTCAAGGTTTAGCTAACTACTATCAAAAGTTTACAAGTAAATACGCGGAAAGTACTGTTCCATTGTTAAAGTTGTTAAATAAAGGGATTAAATGGAAGTGGACAAAGGACCACGATGAAGCGCTGCAACAAGTGAAAAGTCTTTTTATAAATACTGTTGTATTAAATCATCCAAGAATAGGAGAAAGATTTTACTTGCAAACAGACGTCAGCAATATTGCTATTGGAGCACACTTGTATCAGATTGATGAGAAGGGCCAAAAAGCGGTATTAGGATTTGTAAGTCGCACACTTAAAGGGGCAGAATTAACCTATTTTACGACAGAAAAAGAGCTATTAGCGATAGTGCATAGCCTGTCAAAGTTTAGAAGTTATATTCTGGGTGCTAAACTTACTATAATCACCGACAATAAGGCGTTAGTATTTTTATTAAAGTGTAAATTGCTAGGTGCTCGTCTGACTCGTTGGATCTTGGCTATACAAGAGTATCAATTTGAAATACAATATTGTAAATCGAAAGACAACTTGGTAGCAGATGTACTCAGTAGAAATCCACCATCAGAAAACAACATGGAAACAGATAACATTAAATGTAGTAGCAATGATATTGGTATTTACGCGGTAAAGCATATAACAAAACCTGAAGTAGTTAGACGACTTAAGGAAATAGGGACTCATCAACAACAAGACCCTAGGATTAGTGTAGCTTGGAGGAGTGCAGTTACCAACTCCAAACCAGGATTTTCTATATATGGAGGTAAGCTATATAAGCTATGTTCCCATAGGAGGAAGAATAAACAAATTATTGACACAAAAAAAAATAATAGTTTGAGCCAATAAGGTATGAGAGTCAAACATGGTCAAATAAAATAAATATATAATTGTTTTGAATCAAGGTCAATGATAATAATAATAAATTTTATTTAAATAAATGTTAGTATTGTTATTTAAATTATTGACATTAATTAAGCCAAAATGATGATTAAAATATTAATGGTCATATAAATTTCCAATATACCATGTTAGGTTAAGTAACATTGTAATCTTTAGTTATAAGATAGATATAAGGAAAGTGGTATTAGTGCAAGTTGTGTGCGGGAAAATGTGCGAAAGGATATGTGCAAATTTTTCAACAGTGTAAAACTGTACATTAGAAAAAAATTAATGATTTATAAAATAATCAAAATTTTTCATACCGAGTGGGGGTATATATAACGATTCATATTAGCGTCCTAACTGAGCGTTATATGAAGTGTCTGACGGAGGGAGTAGAGCAGCGTAAGCAAGAAAGAGAGCGTACAATCGCAGCCATCTCACTCTAACCTCGTCATAGCGACATCGGATACTGGTACGAACATGAAATTTTACTCAATACAAATTATCAGTTCAACCTGTAATAACTTAAAAACTAATAAATATACGGTAATTCTGAAAACAGCATTGCATGCAGCAAGTGAAACTTTATAAGTGGCCGCAATCTCAGTTAATATAATTAAAAATTGGAGAAGTTATACGGAAGACGTACGCCAAAAGGAATAACGAGAGAATTATACTACGTAGGAATTAGGTGTTCACACACACACACACACACACACACACACACACACACACACACACACACACACACACACACACACACACACACACACACACACACACACACACACACACACACACAGATAAAGACCTAAGCAACAATATTCTGTGGTCATATCTTGGAAAACACGTTTGCAAATACCTGTAACCAATCGATTTGCAAACACAGGAAGTACGATTTTAACTAGAAATTCTCTGCAGTTTGAAACCTGTCACGGGGTGTTTTGTCGACCTGTTCGAGATTGTCGAAACTGGAAAAACGCATGATTTATTTGAACAACCAATCAGCATCCAGTATTTAAAACTGACGCCAACTCAAAGCGAGGGGTAGCATCACTCTTCGATCGGATCTTCAATGCGCTAGACGTGTATAAATTACGTACAGAAATTTTCAATCACGCAAAAGTGTAATTTAAGCATCAAATTATAGAAGTAGTCCGCAGTGTAGATGAACTAATACCGTTCAACAACTCTCGCTGCGTAAAACAACTTTAATTAATTAATTTATTAATTAATTAATCATCAGCCGTGAAGGACCTGTGCGACAGTAGGCTACAGCATCTGTAATTGCCAGGGCATCTTCTACAGCATTGATCAACATCAATTCTTCTGTGCAAAACCATCAAACGGAGGACCTCTACGGATTCCTATCTTCGGTCAACGCAACAAACAGTAAGAAATAGTTTCGTTGATCAATGAAATAAGCACTAAACAAAAAATAAAACAATAAACAATTTTTAAAAGACACTAAGAATTGCACACTTTGTATTTTAACTATAAGATTAGCTCTAACATAGTATAGGAGTGTTGAATGGAAAGTGAGGTGTAGTATTGGACGTGCAAATTATTGTAGACCTGTTCTTTAGCACTGGTTTGGGAGATAGCAATCTCTTAATTAAATCAGATAAGAACAATAGGTCGTTTGAACGTCTTAATCTTGACTTTTCACACTCACTCAGTAATTATAAGTGTTAGGGTAGAAATAAGTCCTACCATTAGAAATTTCAAGTTTTAAAAATAATTATTTAAGACGTTAATTAAAAATAATCAAGCAAATATTAAAGTTTTATTTGTAACGATTCCCCTTGAATCCACAATCACTGAACGAATCCTGAGAAAGAGTGTCTCCATGCGCTGAGCTAAGCTGAAACCGTGTCATTTGTATCTGGGATTTGTTCTGGCGCCCAGGTAAAGTAATATCACGGGTAAGTAACATTTTATCTAACATTACAAATATTAGATAATTGTGTTAGATGAAAGGGAGCGTCGTTATATATATATATTACAACGTTATTTTGTGACACTTACTTTTACACATACGCTCTTACTCGTACGCGCGCACTTACCCACGTCTCGGAAGTGATACTCTTCTTCAGCAGTATTTACCTTGATGTTCCCCGGCTGGGTCGCAGGCTTTGGTCGTTGGTTGAGGGTGGATAAGCGCGTGAATAACGTTATAAGTTTTAATTTACAAGTAAAGAGTACAGATGATTGAGCAGTGGTTGTGAAATTAGTACGACTGTTTCAAGAAAAGCATATTCATTTGATTTATTAAAAAATCGCAAATTGTCATGTTATTTAAATTGTTCAATGTGGGTTTCTTGTTATATGAAACCTTATATTCAATCCGAATATAATATACTCATAATATGTGTAACTCTGATTTCTTATACTTCTAAGACATAATATATACACACATAAATTATATATGACCTGAAATAGTACACAGACATATACATATAACACATATAAATATAATAGGAAACATAATTCATACGTATAACATTTAAATATTGATTTAGTCTTTAAAAGTGTGGGTTCCAATGTATACCACGTAAATGAAACTTTTAATTAATTCAAATATTAGTACGTAGGCTTTCACGGCCGGTGTCACTATAATTTTTTAAAACTTCCGGGCTGAAAGCCGTGGTCGAATGCTTGATGTTCTACAGCTAGACGTTTCGGCCACACCACCGGTGGCCATCTTCAGTAGCAAAATGTTCGAAAAAGGTGGTATGCCGAACAAGTCTCCCAATGAACTGGGAACAAGCAACAGTGAGAGAAGGCTACGCTGCTTCTATTTATAACTTTTTGGCCCCTTAAGGTGTATAACGCGGACCAATGAACATAGGCGTGGTGTACATAGGCACCACGAAGCGTAGTGTCCGGACGCGCCTCTCTGAACATCGGAGATACTGCCGCCTGGGCCAGCCGGAGAAGTCCGCAGTTGCTGAACACGCTCTTTCCCACGACGATCACCGGGTAATGTTTGATGAAGCCCGGGTGTTGTCTTCTGTCCGGGGTTACTTCACTCGCCTGCATCTGGAGTCCATCCATATTCATAAGAATGCGTCCGTCGCTATGAACCGCCGAGTGGTCAGAGCTGTTGGGTTGAGCGTCGTGAGACGACCCAATGGTTTCCTAGTACTGAGCCTCCGGTAGGGGCTCCTGCCTAGTGGTCCTGTCCAGACGGAATATTGTTAATTAATTTTTAGTGGTCGCTACAACGACATGCTCGTACTAGGTCGACTAGTACAGTATTTGTCGAGGCCGTTTCCAAGATTCACCTGGACGTATTCGGTACTTGCCAAGGCCAGCTATGAGTGGGTTTGTCTGGGCCCTCGCAGCTCGGACGTAAAATTTACGTGCAAGTCGCCTTGCGGTGTCATCCAAGGAGCGGACACCGAGTCCTCTTCTCAGGAGACGAGAAGAAAACCGATAGGGGACTTTGGCCGCTAGCCGAAGCCCTCTATCGAGAACGCTTTGCAACCTTCTTTTATGAACGGTTGCGAGGTAACCCCAGACGGGAAGAGCGTAGGTAATGATCGGCAACAGGTACGCGTTGACAATCAACTTACCCAGCTTGCGGGTCATAGCCTTGTTGGCAAGTAGCGGAAACAGTTGCGCGAGACGAGCGGACGCTTTCTTTCGCATCGTCTCAGCGTGGGTACGCCAGGTGAGCCGACGATCTAGGTGGACACCGAGGTACTTAACTTCCCTCGACCAGGGCAGGTACGTTCTACCGAGTCTCACTCGGCTTCGTGGTTCTTTCCGGCGCTTTGTGAATAGCACCGCGGAGCTCTTGGTTTCGTTGACGGCAACTTTCCAGCTTTCCGTCCACGTCGAATACGCATCGAGTGCGCGCTGAAGTCGTGGGATAGCAAAGTCTGCGTTCCGATCGGCGGTATAGACCGCCGTGTCGTCGGCAAACAAAGCCATCTGGACTCCAGGCTCTCTGGGTGCGTCGTTGACATACACGGAGAACAGGAGAGGCCCTAGCACGCTACCTTGAGGTACCCCGGCTGTGATACGTCTCTCGGAAGAGACGTGGTCGTCTATTCGCACGCAGAAAGTCCTCTCCGTCAGAAAGCTAGCAATCAAGCGAAGGTAGCAATCTGGGAGCTGGATTTCCCGGAGCTTGAACAAGAGCCCGTCGTGCCAGACACTATCAAAGGCCTTTTCCACATCTAGGAAACAGGCGACAGTCTGCTCTTTCCGACACCCGGCGTCCGTGATGTATTCCACCAGTCTCATCAGTTGATGAGTGGTGGAATGCCCCACACGAAAGCCGAACTGTTCGGGGACCAGTACATCGAAATTTCTTAGATGATCTAGTACTCTCCGTTGTACAAGACGTTCGAGGACCTTTGACGTGGCTGACAGTAGACTAATGGGCCGGAGGTTGCCGGGACGGGAAGCGTCCTTTCCCTGCTTCGGGATCACTATAACCGTTGCCTTACGCCATTTCTGGGGAAAATAGGCCAGTCTAAGACACGCGTTGAACAGCGCGACCAAGAAAAGTACTCCTCGCTCCGGGAGTCGAGTAAGAGCGGCGTTCGAGACGCCGTCCGGGCCAGGAGCTTTTCTCGGCACGAGTTCAACGAGCCGATCTGTGACCTCTTCCCTAGTAATGGGTTCGGGCTCCACAGTGATCGGAAGAGACAGAAAGTCTTCCACTTCGTTCTCGACTTCTTCGTCGAAGTCCCAGTCCATGGGCGGGTTAGGTGCGAACTGTCGCTCAAAACACGCGCCCAAGTACTCGGCCTTCGCCTCCGGGCGAGCCAGGATTTGACCGAAAGGTCCAGCAATGGCCGGGATGCGAGGCCGGCGCCTCTTCCCTACCAACGCCGAAGGTATCCGGTAAGGGCTACTTTCGTCCGATCCGTCCCCTGCCTGGGCCACGGCGAGTTCCCAACAGCGTCTCCGGTAGGCCTGCATTTCACGACGTAAAATGCCGGTCGCCCGGTTGTACGCTGCCTTGTCGGCCGGATCACGGGTCCGCTGCCAGCGTCTCCGGAGGCGATTTCTCTCGCAAGCGAGAGCACTCGTCTCCTCTGGGATCCGCTGCCAGTGGGGCGTGACACCAGGCTTCATCCTGGAAGACGCGTCGATCGCAGATACGACAGCCTCGTCAAACGCGGCAACTGCCTCGTCGACTTGGCGGACGGTTTCGAGTGGTCCCGCGTCTGGCAATCGGCGACTTAACGCCGGGCCATAGCGGTCCATTCTACCACCTTCCTGACATCTCTGCGTACGACGTGCTGGGTAGCGACGTGTATCAGGATGGGGAGATGATCGGACGATAGTTCCGTTAGCGCGGACACATGGACCGGACAGTCAATTCCTTGAATCACCGCTATGTCCAAGACATCGGGAGCCGCGTTGCGTTGTGAGGGGTAGAACGTAGGTTGGGTAGGCCCAATCACTTGAATCCTGCGAGAATCGGCAAACCTGCGCAAACGTTTCCCGTTTGGGGCAGTCAAGCGACTGTTCCAATCGCGATGTTTGCAGTTCAGGTCGCCGGCCATGATGACCCTCCTGTGTGCATCGAACGCGACCGCTAGATCGGGGTGAAGGAGCTCTTTTTGCGGCGCTTTATACGCCGCGACCATCTGTACGCCGCCTAGAGTGTTTAACAACTCCACAGCGGTGCCTTCGAGGTGAGTCATTGCAGGCAAGACGACTCGGTGATGCTCGAGAGTGAGCCTCACCGCGACGGCAGTACCGCCACCAGCAGTGCCCGGCCTGTCGTTTCGATAGCACACATAGTTGGCCAGTCGTAACCGACTCGCAGGAGTCAAGTGGGTCTCATTGAGAAGGACTACGTCGGGTTTGAGTCGGGCCAGTAATTCTTGGAGTTCCTGGATCTTGTTGGACAACCCGTTGGCGTTCCAGGAAATAATTGAGAGATCTCGTTTGAGGACCCGACTCATAGAAAACCTACACAAGTGGCGGCTTCCACCAAGAGCATGAATCTCTCGGTTGTATCGGCAGTCTCCAAGCGGGAGCGGATGGACCTGAAGGTCTGGGCAACTTTGCGGAGGTCGAATTCCGCAAGGAAGTCTTTGACGACCTGGTAGTCGTCAGGAACGGTTTTTGAGGCAGAGTGCCCGGAGACTGTTTGCGCGTAAGAGCGCCGAGCTTGTCAATCGGGGGATTGGTGGAAGCCAGGGGTTTCTTAGGGCCAGGTGTAGCGCCTCTAGCGGAGGTGCTAGGAAGAGGGACAGATGTGAATCGGTCTTCACGCGCTGCGCAGGCTGTCTGGACTGTGCGGCTGGGTTGGCAGGAGCCCGGGATCTAGCGCCACGGGGCTTACGTTGCCGCTTCTTTTTGCCTGCATTAGGGAACCGCGGGGGCGGGAGGTCAGGCGAGGCTGCTTCTAAAGCAGGGGCAGGATTCTCCGGTGCTGGGGAGGGTTGAGAATTCTCAGGCTCCACAACCGAGATGTTTGGCAGTGGCTGGTCTGTCTCACTTTGTTTAGATGCCGCGAGGTTACGGCGCTTTTTCGCCTGAGGCGGGACAGGGGCCTGGGAAGGAGCCTGAGATGGAGATGCCTGAACTACAGGTGTCTGCTTCGGGCCTTTACTACGTTTCCGTTGCCTGTTAGCAACTGCAGCGAAAGTCATGGCAGCCGTAGCAGGAGGCGAAGGGCCTGGCTGCTCGGTAGCAGGTCTAGAACCAGCTTCCGGATGCCTCGGTGGTGGCAGGCGCCCTTTCGGCTTTCGCCGCTCGAGCTCCCGCTGAAACACCGGACATGCCCGGTAGTTGGCGGGGTGACTTCCGCCGCAGTTGATGCACCTTTTGAAAGCAGGGGCATCGCAGTGTTTACTAGCGTGAGGTAGAGAGCACCTCACGCACGCCGGAGCGTTTGAACAAGTCTCTGAATGGTGCCCGAAGCGTTGGCACTTGTAGCACTGAGGCAGAGCCCCGGGAGCGCGGCTTCTTTCCACTTTTACGCGGAAACCAAAAAGCCGCGTAAGAGAGAGTAGGCTTGCGCCTGCCTCGCTGTTCTCGACCATGATGCGAACCAGGGGAATTGGACGCCTTGGTCCGGCGGGAGCAAATACCCGATGTACCGCGCGAACCGGATAACCCATCTCGCGCAGCTCATCGAGGATTTCCTCGAGAGGAGAGTCCACGTCTAAGCCTCTGAGCACGAGGACAGAGGCTTCACGTGTTTCGGGGTAAAGGTGTGGTATTGCAGGTTGGCTGATTCGACGAACGCCATGACGCTGCGGTACTCGTCCATTCCGCGGACAGCGATCTTGACAGTGTCGCCCCCAAGGAGCTTCAGGTCAACGCTGGCCGGGGAAAGTCCGGGAGCCACTATGAGTCGCCGGTAGAAACCGGTGACGTTGTTCACGCCGTGAACGAACACAGGCGGGATGCGACGAATGACCGGCGGTGCTTGGGCAGCGCCGGGCACAGTCGGCCCCGAGCCGGATTCGCCATCGGCGGGGACAACTTCCATGGCGGACGCCGAGGAAGAGGTTGAGGAGGACCGGTTCCGCCTCGGTTTCTTAACCGGGCGCCCCCGTGGCCCAACCGCCACGAAAGCGTCGGTCTCGTCACCGGGCAGCGGAACCGTCCGGGGATCGACTACTTGGTCCGCATCCATAGCCGGAGAACACGGCGAATCGCTCGTGTGGGGTATGGAGGAGGCGAGCGACTGCGTGCTCGTTAACGCGCCCGGAGCGGGCATTTCCGCCAACGAGCGGGAGGTTTGCCGACCAGAGGCAGCCAGGCTGCCTCCGGCGGTAACCAGGGACCTAGGGTCCGGCCCGAGCCGGATCGCAAGCGGGACTGAAACGCTCAGGCTTACTACGAGCTGGGCAAATGACCGGCTTCGTTAGATACCTCCCCTTACCAAGAGAGGTGTCCACCGGCCTCTTTACCTAGGCGATATCCAAGCTCGCTTACCACTGGTGGGGGCTCGCAAGGATCGTCCTAGGCAGCGCTACCTAAGAGCCTGAGCGTCAGCGGGCTAGATGCGCTGCGCAACCAACAGCTCTGGCAGGCTGGAAATGCTTCCTTTCCCACGGCGGTTGGTGGTCCTGAAAAGGGTCACTTGGCTGGTGGCCCTTAGAAGGTCCGACGAACGAACTCAGCTGTAGTGCTGGCTACTCAGTTCACCAGCCAGCTGAGTTGCAGTTTTCTTTCTTCTAAGGCAAGATGTCCAGCAAGCAGGGCAGCAGATGTGTGTCTGTCCTCAATTCGAAGGCAGCAGGGCAGCAGCTGTAGACAGCGAGAAAGCTTCCGATGTCGTCCAGAGAGAGAGCAGGTCCTTCCAGAGCGAGCAGCTGAAGCGAAGTGGACGACGACGTTCTGTATGAACCGCCGAGTCCAGAGTCCAGAGTTGAACGGAGCAGCAGCTAGTCGTGCTCCGATGGTCGCAGTGTCCGGGTGATACCCGATGACTGCATGTTGCCTTGCTGTTACCTTGACTAGCGATCTCGCGCTTTGAAAGGAATGGGACCTCCATCAATTTTATTTTGGAGGGACAGGATGTTACGATTTTACTTGGACCCTGGGACCTCGAAGAGACCCGTGACGGCAGAATGGGGGAGACCTCGAAGACCTTTCGCGTGAGAAGCAGGAATGACCCTCCCACAACGGGTAGGGCGCCCCTAGCCGCTCAGGAAAAGTCGCCGAGGGCTGCCAGGCGGCAATGTCGGCGCACGGGAGAGAGCGTAGGAGGAGGCAGCGTCCACCAGAGGTGGCACTAGGCACACCTAGGGCGAGCGCAGACCCCCCTCTAGTCTGTCGCCGAGCGCCAGCACGGACAAGAGAAAGAAGGAAGGAGGAGGAGCGTGAAAATACTCAAGGTCGGGGGGATGGGGCAGATGTTCTGTAAGTGCTTATGGGGGGTCGTCGAGCAACGCTCGGGGGCGTTTGTGTCGTCTAGGTGGTGGGCCGACATCTGTGCTTAGTCGACGGATGTGAGGATGGGTCGAGACATAGGCTCGGGAGAATAGTTTGAGGGCTAGGGACCGAACGAATTCGGTAAGTGAAGGAACCTTCAACCCTCGCCTGATGGCATCATTTCTGACAAACCAGGGAGAGTTGGAGATGTAGCGGAGGGTTCGGGATTGGAAAGCTTCCAAACGGGCGACAACGGATGGGCTGAGTAGTACCCATAAGGCGGGGGCTGCGTAAGTCAGGATTGCCCTAAGAAAGAGCAAGAAGATGGTGAGTTTAGTGCGCACAGGCACTGAACCCCGATGAGAGAGAAAGGGAAATAGTTTGGCTCTGACGCCTCTGGCGCGCTGGAGACTCAGAGAGACATGAGGTGCAAAGCTTAGGCGTCGGTCAAGAGTGACGCCCAAGTACTTTACAGTCCGTTTCCACTCGATTGGGCTCCCTTCAAGGGAGAGGGACTGGCAGCGGGAAGTTAATTTACGAGAAAAGGCGATCGCCTCGGATTTCTCCGCATTGACCGCCATCCTCCACTTCCTTAGCCAGTCCGGAAGTACGGCGAGCTGACGTTGCACCAGGCCAGCTGCGAAATTAAGACTCGCTGAGCTGGCGTGGTACATAGCGTCATCCGCATAGAGCGAGAGAGTGACTCCAGGCTGAACAGGCAGGTCGTTCGTGTACACGAGGTACAGAACGGGGCCAAGGACAGATCCCTGAGGTACGCCTGCGGCGACTGGTCGGACGGATGAGTACGACCCTTCGACGCATACCCTAAAGATACGATCGCACAAGTACGATCGGAGAAAATGAACGAATGAGGCAGGGAGGGGGGAGTGGGCCAGTTTGTAGAGAAGGCCTTCGTGCCAGACTCGATCGAAGGCCTTACTCACGTCGAGCAATACAGCGACGGAGGACAGATGCTTGTTGTAGGCGTCCGTCAAATGGGTAACAACCCGGACGAGTTGAAGGGTCGTCGAGTGTTCCCTGCGAAAGCCGAACTGCTCCTGCCGAATGAAACCATCCAGCAGAGGCGCGTACCGACCGTGCAGGAGGCGCTCGAGTACCTTCGATATGACTGGCAACAGTGAGATGGGTCGATGGTTTGAGGGGTCAATACGCAGCTTGCGAGGCTTGGGGATCATGATGATTTTCGCACGCTTCCACAGGCTGGGGAAGTAATGAAGCCGGAGACATCCATTGAACAGCTCGTGGACCAAGTTGATGAGGCTAGGGGGAGCGTGTTGTAGCGCCGCCGCTCCGATACGATCATCGCCGGGCGCCCTCTTACGGCGAAGTCGACCAATAGCCGAGACAACATCGGCCCGGTCGAACGGGTCAGGGATGTCAGCTGGAGGGCGGGAAAAATATCCAGATAGGAAGTCTGCGACCTCGGCCGAGTGGACGGGGTCGCAGACGCCTCCGTGGACGGTGAATTGCTCCTCCATGGTTGCGGCAAAGACTTCAGCTTTGCCGGCCGCGGAGTACACAATGCCGTCCGGTGATCTGAGGGGATGGCGGGTCCTTTTGTCGCCATTAAGTCGACTCGCAGCCTGCCAGACAGACTCGGGCCGGACTTCAAGAGACTCGAGGTACGAGTCCCAACGATGTGCAGTGGCATCAAGCAGAAGCTGCTTGACAAGGTCAGATTGGGCGTTGAGCCTGCGTTTGATAGCAGGATCCCGGGTTTGTTGCCATCTCCGGCGGAGTTGGCGCCGAGTTTGGATGGCGAGGAGCACCTCTTCAGGTAATTGAGACCGGCGATTTGTCTCTGGGACAAGATAGGTGTGTGTGTCCATAGCGGACGTAACGACTTCTTGAAGATAGTCGGCCATACGGTCCGCATCAGCCGTAGAGGCGATGGGGGCCGGGGGGTCAGATGGCACTGTTCGTTGGAGTTCGTCATGATAGGAGCGCCAGTTGACTCTCCGTGGACGAGAGGGGGGTTGGAGAGGTGTGTCCAACAGGGGACGAACAGTGATAAGTACCGGGTCGTGGTCGGACGAGAGGTCCGATACAGCACTGACAGTGATAGGAATGGCCAGGTCCTTGACAATGACAATGGCAAGGACATCCGGAAGGCCCCTAGTGGGCACGTGGGTCGGTGAGTCAGGACCAATGACTGAGACCTGCAGATGACGCTGAACGTAGCTGTAGAGCGAGCGGCCACGCGGGTTCGTGACACGGCTGTTCCAAGAGGGATGCTTGGAGTTGAAGTCTCCGGCAGCTATAGTAGGTAGTTCGTGGTCGAGGAGGGCGTCCCACTCCTCAGGCGGCGGAGGCCCTCCGGGCCCGGGAGGAAGGTACGCCGAAATTAGGCGAACATCCCGGTCCCCGATCCAGAGGGCCACCGCCGTCGTCTCCAAATACCTAGTATCTGGAGGGGGTAAGAGACGATGGGCAATGCGCCTGTGGACGAGAATAGCAGTACCCCCGCTGGGACGAGCGGGGGGTTGTAGCCGGGGCCTATCCGTGCGATATGTAGTGTACGCCGGAAGCTGAAAGGAAGCAGCAGGGGTAAGGAAAGTTTCGGAGAGGAGGATGACATCGAGGTCATATTCAGTGGCAAAGTTAGCCAATTCGGCTCGGCGAGACGGAACACCACACGCGTTCCATGCCACCAGCCGAAGAGGCCTAGACATTGAGAGGCAGGAGAGTCATGAGGGAGGTAAGAATGGTGACTAGCAGAGACTGAACGTCCTTGGCAGCCAAGATTTGAGGGATGAGGGTCTCAACCCAGACACGCAAACGATCGGCAAAGGTCGGATCCGAGGACCCTTCCTCCGTCGATGGCGCCTGCGGCGTGGGCGGGGGCACTCGATACATGATACCATTATCGGGCCGAGGTGTAGTTGTAGGCTGCCGAGGCTCTTTGGGAGCTGGGGCAGATGCTGACTTAGTTGCAGCGGGCTTGTGCTGCGTGAGGATGGTGGTCGATGACTTTTTCTTCTTTGGCGCGGGTTGCTTTCGCGACGAGGCCAAAGGAGGGAAAGATGCATCGGAGGCGGCGGCTGCCGCGTAACTGAGCGCTCCGGCAGGCGCTGGGCAGGTCGGGGGGACTACAGCGGCTGCAGGCGCAGACGAGGTAGCCGGAACTGGGGCCGCCGGGGCGGCAGATGCAGGGGCTGAGGGTTTCTTGGGGGCAGGTGGGATAGGCTTTTGGGCCTTGGTGATGCGCTTTAGGGCGTCATGATAGTGCTTGCACTGGCGAGAGCTTGCCGGGTGTGGTTCACGACAGTTTGCACACGTGGCAGTGGCGGTGCGTTCACGAGGACAATCGCCCTTGTGATGACCTTCACCACAACGAATGCAGCGTGTCGGGTAGTGGCAATAGATACTGCTGTGTCCGTACCTCTGGCAGTTGTAGCACTGCTTGGGTCCGGGTCGGGACTCGAAAGCTGAAACTTTTACCCGGAGGTAAAAGAGAGAGTCTACCTGATATATTGACTGGAAATTCCCTACCTTGAGGATTTTCACAAGGAAGGCATTTCTGGGAATGCGTCTGCCGGGGGAGAAGAGAGGAGTCACTGAGCTGACAGTAAAGCCCAAAAGTTCAAGGGCGTGAGAAATTGTAGGCACGGGAACATCGGCGGGGATGCCGATGATCTCGACCTTGAGTTCCCTCTCCTCCGGCAGGGCGTAGGTGTAATACGGGATACCACGATCAGTCAGCAGCTTCTGGGCGAGCCGGAAACTGTCGATGGTCGTGGTCTCAATTCTGACGGAGCGGCCACCCTGACAAACTGCAGTCAGATATTCTCAGGAGCGGCCCGGTGAAGTCGCCGCATGACCTTATCCCAGTCAATAGGCCGGTCAAAGATCAGAGGCGGCAACCGCCGGGACGGGGTAGGTAGCGAGGTGGCCGTAGCAGGTCTATCCGTGGCAGGACCCAGCTGGGAAGACCGCCCGGACCCCGCAGAGTCGCCACTGTTTCGCCGTTTCCGGCTACTTACAGTCTGCCACTCCTCAGTGTCCATTGCACTCGACCCAGCCGACACCGCCTCGGGTTCGGTCGGTAAAGGTTGCGCCAAAGCGCCAGGTGGGATTTCGTGGCCCTGAGAAGGACCGACGGGAATGTTGGTTGCGGCCATCGGCGAGGTTAACCTACGCCTAGGCTGGTGAGACTTTACGGATCGCTAGCTGGGTAGTGAGGTATACTACTTAATAGCTACAACACTTACCAGGCAACAGACAGCAGCGGAGAACACCAAAACACCACTAACACCAGAAACTCGAGTTCACCACTGCCCGCACAATTGTAACACAGAGCACTAATTATGTATAACACTTTGTGAAAGTTTCAGCTTGATTAAAGAAGTAATAAATGAGATATAGCACTCCAGACAAGCTGGAGCCAGTGTTGTGCAATGGAAAATTCCACGCACAAGAACAAGAAAACGAACGACGCAGCCTACCTTAGCAACAGCTCTGGGTAGACTCTGAACCGCCGAGGTGAAAGCATCGCCTTAAATAGTGCCTGGCATGGTTTATTTTCGATGGCCAATCAGAGTGGAGAATGAGGAGCTGGCTTTTCATTGGTCCGCGTTATACACCTTAAGCGCCCAAAAAGTTATAAATAGATTGCTTGTTCCCAGTTCATTGGGCTTTGATCGAGATCATCGTCCGAGATCGATAACAGGACACTTCTGCTCCAGCTTCTGACTGAACAGGACGCTCTACTTGGACTGCTCTCTTCAGCTCTTCGCTGGACGGACTACGGCCTAGCTGCCTTCGCCCACCTCGCCTTCCGACGAGGAATACTGCTTCTTCTCTTCGTGGGAACAAAAAGGACCAGGGAGCCAGCTGCTGCCGGTGAATTAAGTAGCTGGTAGAAGAAGCAGCTGGCCGAAGTTTGCCCTTCTAAGGACCACCTGCGCCGGAAAACATCTTAGCCGGACAGGAAAGAAGAGGATTGCTCTGGGCTCACCTGGTGAGTGCCGTATCAGTGTGTAATTCCTAACTTGCTCACGACTGTTAGGTAGCGCTGCCCCGGACGATCCTTGCAAGCCCCCACCAGTGGTAAGCGAGCTAGGATATCGCCGGGGTAAAGGGGCCAGTGGACACCAGTCTTGGTAAGGACTGGTATTCAACGAAGCTGGTCGTTAGCCCAGCTCCTCCCGCATCGTCGTGAGCAGGGAAGACGCGCGGGTAATCCGGCTTCGGCCGGACCCGAGATCCCTGGCGTCTGGCAGTGACTGCCTAGCAGTCTCTGCCCGGCAGCCGTCGCACCTGGCCAGCATGCCTTCCACAGGCAACGGCTCAAGTGCCGAGTCGCTCGGCCCTGCCTTGCTGCCCCATCTGGGCGACTCGCCTGAATCGCCTCGGGCGATGGAGACGGATGATCTTCTCCCCAACCCGCTTCCTCCTCTTCCGGCTGACGAGTCGGGCGAGTTCGCGACCGTTGGTCGGCGTAATCGCCCGGCTAAGAAGCCCAAGAGGACCCACCCAACCGCTTCCTCTAGTACCTCGGCCATGGACATCGGACCTTCTCAGGGCCAACAGGCCGCGGTTCCGACTGCTTCGACAGCAGCTCCGGCTGCTGCCGCTGTTGGTCGCGCGCCGCCCCTGTATGTCCATAGCGTGTCCAATGTCGCCGCCTTATACAGACGGCTGATCGCGGCCCACGGCCTGTCGGCCGACAAGCTTGACCTGAAGCTGCTTGGCGGTGATACGGTCAAGATTGTCGTCCGCCAGCTCGAGGACCATCGCTTGGTCGAGGCCTTCCTCCAAGCGCACAACCTCCAGTACCATACCTTCTCTCCTAAGCGGGTCAAGCCCTTGTCTGTAATTTTGCGAGGGCTTGACGCGCACACCGATCCACAGGAGATCCTCATGGAACTCCGAGACCTCGGGTACCCAGTGCAGGCAATTTTCCGCCTGTTCACGCACTCCGAAACCCGAGTACCTCTCCCGCTCGTCCGTCTCCAGCTCTAGAAGGGCGAGGCTGCAGACAAAATTTTTCAACTGACGCGGCTGTTTGGCTTCCGCGTCAGGGTGGAAACCAGTCGTCCCCAGGGCAAGCTCGCGCAGTGCCACCGGTGCCAGAGGTTCAGCCATCATACCGACGTCTGCCGCAATGCCTCGGCCTGTCTACGTTGTTCGTTGGGACATTTAACCTGAGTCTAGGCCTGAGCCTGCACTGTGGCAGACAAGTCCAAGTTCCGCTGCATTAATTGTGGCCTAGGCCATGCAGCAAGTAACGTAAACTGCCCGGTCTACAAGGCGGAGCTCCTGCGGAAGCAAAAGCCGCAGGGGCCCCTCCCGAAGCCAAGGCAGCCAGCTATGCAGCCCCAACCCCAGAGACAGCCTAAAACTCAGGCAAGGCCTCAACCTCAGGCACAACCGGCACGGCGCGCGCCCTCTCCGGCTCCACCTCCAGCCCCCGCAAAGGCAAGCAAACGTACCGCGTCTCCTTCCGAAGCAGAGACACGCCCAGTAGCCGTCATCTCGGTATTTGAGCCGGAGAAACAACCCTCCACCTCCGCGGAACCTCCTACTCCCGCCTCTGAACCAGAGGCAGCCTCGCCACCCTTGACACCTCCGCGATTTCCGCGAGCAGGCATCACAAAACCCAGGAACAAAGAGATAACCACACCGGATGCTCGGCCCCGAGCTCCTGCCGGCCCACAGCCCAAGAAAAGTCCTGCTTCCCGGTATAAGTCCGACGAAGCGCAACAGCGTACTTTTCCTGCCGCTGATTCAAAACCGACTGCCCCTGGTCCTGTGGCTTCCACCACGACCCGATCTGCCGTTAAACCTGGTCGCTCTTACGCGGCCTCAGTTTCCAGGCAAACCGCCCAGTCCGTCATTTCCGATGACGCACAGTTCGTCCGCGACTTTCTGTCTGGCTACGACCTCAAGAAAGTCGCATCTACCTTCAGGTCCATCCGAGACCGCCTGGAAACTGCCGACCCAACTGAGAGATTTATGCTCTTGGTGGAAGCCTGCGAAGTAATAGGTCTTCTATGAACCGAGCCCTTAGACGAGATCTCTCGCTCGTAGCCTGGAATGCTAACAACATCGGTTCCAAGCATTCCGACCTTCTTGAATTCCTGGCTCGGTTCAAACCCGACGTACTTCTCCTTTCTGAAACCCACCTGACCCCGGCTAACCGGTTTCGATTACCAAATTACGTGGTTTATCGGGATGACCGAGTTGGCCAACGAGGAGGCGGCACGGCGATCGCGGTGAGGACCTCCATAGGTCATCATCGTGTCGCCTTGCCGCAGCTTACCAACCTAGAGGCCACCGCCATTGAGGTCCACGGAGCTCTTGGCGGCGTCCTCGTGGTTTCAGCATACAAGCCCCCACGAGCTGAACCCCTTGTTGGCGACCTGGAAGTCATCTTCGATTCCCATCGAAGGGTAATTTTGGCCGGCGATCTGAATTGCAAGCATCGCGTTTGGAATAGTCGCCTGACTACTCCGAACGGGAGGCGCTTGCTCAGTTTTGTTGAATCGCGCCGGGCGATGGTGTTTGGTCCAGCGCAACCCACGTTCTTTCCGTCACAGCCTAACGCGGCTCCCGATGTTCTGGACATCGCGGTGATTCAAGGAGTTGTCTGTCCGGTCGAGGTATTCTCACTTACGGAGCTGACATCCGACCACAACCCTATCTTGGTCCACGTCGCTACCCAGCACGCCTATGCACGTTCTGACCAGAAGAAGGTTAGCGATTGGGATCGCTACGGCCCGGCCTTGTGCCGTCGATTGCCGCCAGCGGCCCCACTCGATTCCGTTCGCCTCCTAGACGAAGCAGTTGCGGGAATCGAAGAGGCAATCATCTCGGCTATAGGCGTGTCTTCACGTACGCGAGCTGGTTTCACGCCTGGCTATCAACGCATCCCTGAGGAAGTCTCTCTTCTCGCTCGCGAGAGGAATTACTTCCGGAAAAGTTGGCAGAGGACCCGTGATCCGGCCGATAAGGCAGCATACAATCGGCTCACCGGACGACTGCGCGGCAGTCTGAAGGCGTTCCGACGTAGCTGTTGGGAACTCGACGTGGCCCGAACGGGGGATGCGGACCCGCTAAGTCACCCGTACAGAATACCTACCGCATTGACGGGACGGAGGCGCCGACCTCCACTTCCCGCCATTGTTGGACCGTTCGGTCGACCCCTGGGTCGCCCGGAGGAGAAGGCCGAGTACTTGGGCTTGTGTTTCGAGCGAAAGTTCGCTCCCAACCCGCCCATGGACTGGGACTTCGACGAACAAGTCGAGATGGCTGTGGAAGACTTTCTGTCACTTCCGATCACGGCGGAGCCCGAACCCATCTCTTTGGAAGAGGTCTCAGATCGGCTCGCTGAACTTCAGCCAAGAAAAGCTCCAGGCCCGGACGGTGTTACCAACACGACTTCTTCCCGAGCCTGGAGTTCAATTCTTGACTGATTTGTTCAACGCGTGTCTTAGACTGGCCTACTTTCCCAAGAAATGGAGAAAGGCGACGGTTATCGTGATCCCGAAGCCGGGAAAGGATACCACCCGCTCGGAAAACCTCCGGCCTATCAGCCTACTCTCCGCTACGTCCAAGGTTTTTGAGCGCCTCGTACAGCGTCGTGTACGAGAACATCTAACCAACTTTGACGTGCTGGTCCCCGAACAGTTCGGCTTTCGTGTGGGGCATTCGACCACTCATCAACTGATGAGACTGGTGGAAAGCATCACGGAAGCCGGGTGTCGGAGAGAACGGACCGTTGGCTGTTTCTTAGATGTTGAGAAAGCCTTCGACAGCGTATGGCATGATGGCCTGTTATTCAAACTTAGGGAAGTCCAGCTCCCGGACTGCTACCTCCATCTGGTTGCTAGCTTTCTGACGGAGAGGACCTTCTGCGTGAGAGTTGGCGATTCAGTCTCTTCCGAGAGACGAATCACAGCCGGCGTCCCTCAAGGTAGTGTTCTAGGCCCCCTTCTGTTCTCGATCTACGTCAACGACATGCCGAGACAGCCTGGAGTCCAGATGGCCCTCTTCGCTGACGACACGGCCGTATTTACGGCCGATCGTCATGAGGAAAGGGCCGTCCTACGACTGCAGCGCCAGCTCGACACGCTCGTGGACTGGACTGAGAATTGGAGAGTGCTCCTCAACGCCACCAAGAGTGTAGCCGTCGAATTCTCTAAGCGACGGAAGAACCCCGTTAGGCAACTACGTATCGGCAGAACGTACTTGCGCTGGTCCAACGAGGTCAAGTACCTCGGCTTACACCTTGACCGTCGGCTCACCTGGCGTACCCACGCACAGACAGTTCTTAAGCGAGCATCCACTCGCCTGTGCGCACTGTTTCCACTCCTGATCAGCCCAGCCATGACCAGGAAATTGGGTAGGATGATCGTCGGCGCGTATCTGCTGCCGGTCATTACCTACGCCTGCCCGGTCTGGGGTTACCTCGCCGCAATGCATAAAAAGAAGTTGCAGAGCGTCCTCGACAGGGGGCTTCGGCTAGCGGCCAAAGTCCCCCATCGCTTCTCATCTCGCCTTCTAAGGAGAGGACTTGGCGTCCGCTCCGTAGACGACACTTTCAGGCGGCTTGCACGCAAATTTTATGCACGTGCGGCGAGGTTCCCAGACAATCCTCTAGTGACTGGGCTGGGAAGGTACCGTATACGCCCAGGTGATTCGTGGAAACGCCCTCGGTGTATATTGCGCTAGTGTAGGCTAGCACAGCAGCCGAGAATCGGCCTGCTATAGAGCACACGCCCTACTTGGGCAGGGCCACGAGGCAGGAGCTCCAGATGGTAGCTCGGAACTCAGTTCCCGTGCGGTTCGTCTCTGCGACGCACAACCGCAAAGCCCAGAGCAAAAAAAAGTTCATTGGGAGACTTGTTTGGCATACCACCTTTTTCGAACATTTTGCTACTGAAGATGGCCACCGGTGGTGTGGCCGAAACGTCTAGCTGCAGAACATCAAGCACTCGACTACGGCCTTTCAGTCCGGAAGTTTTAAATAATTATAATTCAAATATTAATAGAGAATCTTCTTTACGTTAATTGATTCTAATTTTACTGTCTCAATTAATTAACCATTACGTAAATCTCATATTTAAAAAATTACTCATTTAATTAATTACAACATATAATAAACTATGGTTCTCTCTTGACCATTCACTTATGAGATTACCATTATGATATTCTCTATTCTCATTTATATATTTAAACAATTATTTATTCATTCTTTAAGTTAAAAAAATATATTAATGTTCTGTAAACTTGGATATGGAAACTAGCTTTTGGTGATAGACTTCAGGGTCATTTATAATGTTAAATAAATGTTCGAGTTCACCTGCATTTTTCCTGCACCCATTTAAATTGTTGTTACCGTCCTCCAGACTCTCGAGTTCGTTGATCCTCTTCGGTATCAGCTCCTCTTATCTCTACGTCGTTGAATTCCTCGCTCCGTCTCCTGGATGCTGAGTTCTGACGTGGACCTCTAGTCTTGATGATAAACGGCTGGATGTAGCTGCATAGGCTGTCCCTGCGTCCTCTCGTAGATGTCTAGTTCCTCGTCCTCTTCTTTCTTGTCCCTCGTTGCTGTCTAGAAGTTCTACGTAGTTATGACTCTTGTAGCTTCATTAATACAGTTTTTATTTAAATCACTCGCTCTTTAGTAACTGCACCGACGTAATGCCGGTTCCATCGCACTTCAGTTTATTTAAATACTGTCCAAAACATTACTACACTTTGTAAAGTTTACGTTGTCGAGATGCGTAGATTCCTCTTACTAAATGAATTTGATCTGCGCTGAAAGTGTGTCGCGCGCTGGGGTTTTATACTGCTGCCCGTTGCAATTCCTGTTGGAAACTGTTTCTGACAACTTTGGACTGGCCGGCGCGTCGGTTTCCTCATCACTTTCAACCTACGCGTCTCTTTATGTAGCGTACACTTTTTTATAAATATTATTACACCAATGGTTAGGTATAATATTAAACCTTGTCTCTGCAAATTTTGGTTGTTACCCTGTGCAAATTACGGCAGCTATAGCAAAATTTCACACGGTGTCTGAACCGTTCCCACGATTAATGACCACTTAACGCCAAATTGAAGCGCCAGCCGTCAGCTATGTATTCACATATGTCGCTGATTCGTGTGACTTATGGTTCACGTACAATCCTTAAAAAACTGTGTGAAATCTTCTACCCTCTTTTGCATAATTGATCCTGTCTGTTATTTACACATGTACACATACACACACACGCAGACTGATACACAAGCAGCGGCAGGCCGCTCTGATGTCACCTCTGCCGGTCTTAGCGTGTTAATAGCTCCCCTTCGTTACGTTTTAAAAACCAACAAAGTCATGCGTTTCCATATGCATGCTTACGTACAATATTTGATTTATTTAAATTTAAATATTGCTTATATTTATTACATTCTTTCTTATCTATAACGTACATTATATTATTTTTATTATGTACACCTTACATCTTTTATACTTATATACGAAAACACGTTATCATACCTCAGTCAGGGGTTGATACACATACTTATGCTAAACGTATCGTTGCAATATATATATATATATAGATGTATGTATGTAAATATATATATATAGGGTTGAGGCCTATACAGAATTGCTGATCTCGACGTCAAACACATACATTAGATCAAATGGTTGAGAGACAGTTCATGATGTATACAACAATAATTTCATTTAGTAATAAACATTTCTTCTTCTGATAGTTCCTATCCGTTTCGGATGTTGGATACCATACAGACTATTTTAACTTTCTGCACTGCTACACGGAATAAGTCAGTTGTATTCATGGCAAACCAGGTCCTTAAATTTCTTAGCCATGAGATTATCGGTCGCCCAATTCCTCTCTTTCCAACTACTTATCCCTGTAGTGTGACTGGAATAAGTAAAATCTCTATTCATTTCTCATGAGATGTCTCAGATACTGAAACTTTCTTATCTTCACTGTGTTAATAATTTCCCTATCTTTCTTCATCTTTCTAAGAACTTCAACATTAGTTATACGTGCTGACCATGAAATGCTCAGTATTCTACGGTAAAGCAACATTTGGAAAGATTCCAATTTTTTAGTTGTGGCTTCAGTCAAAGTCCAAGATTCTACACCGTAGAAGAGGACCGAGAACACATAGCAGCGTAAAAGTCTCATCTTTGTGTTTATTGTTAAATCGTGACTTTTGAATAAACTGCTCATTCCACTGTACACTGCTCTTACTTTTCAATTCTGCTCTTTATTTCTTCAGAGTGGTCCCATTGTTCATTGACTATAGTACCAATATATGTAAATTTGCTTACACGTTCAACTGAAGTTTGGTTTATATTAAGGATGCAGTTTGTGAACTTGTTCTTAGATACGATCATTAGCTTCGTTTTATTAACATTATTGTTTAGACCATATCTACGGCTGCTTTCTGTCACTCTATTCATTAGTTGTTGCAGCCCCTCTAAGCTATCTGCTAATATGACGGTACCATCCGCATAACGTATGTTATTTTTTCCTTCACCGTTCAGAGAGATTCGCAAATCACATTCATCTAAAGCTTCTCTAAAAATACCTTCCGAGTAGATGTTGAATAAAAGCTCAGATAGTACACATCCTTGTCTTACTCCGCGCAGAATCTGTATCTCTTCAGTTTTCTTTTATCTACTCTAACCACTGCAGATTGGTTCCAATACAGTATAGCTATTATTCTTAGGTCTTTTCCATCTAATCCAATATTTTTCAGGATATCCATCATTTTCAGATGTTGGACTCGGTCAGTGACCTTCTGTAATTGATGAAACTTGCAAAAACATTATAGTTTACATCTCTACATCGTTGGAATAACACCTGAATATTGAATAGAGCCTCTCGTGTACCTACTGCATCTCTGAAACCAAACTGTGTGGCTGATACTTGTTCTTCACAGATTTTGTATATTCTCTTGTGGATGATCTTATCTCTGAAACCAAACTGTGTGGCTGATACTTGTTCTTCACAGATTTTGTATATTCTCTTGTGGATGATCTTGAGGAAGAGTTTAAGAAGGTGGCTCATTAAGCTAATAGTTCTATATTCATTACATTTTTTTGCTCCTGGTTTTTTGGGTAATGTAATGAATTCAGATTTAAGCCAATCAAGTGAGATTCTTCCTCATATATATGGTTGAATACCGCAGTCAACCATTTTATACCGTCGTCATCAAGTTTAAAAGTTAAAGAAGTTTAAGAAACTCTAAATAACTGACAAGGAAATGGCGACCCCGTGACTAACGGGATTAAGTAGTCTCCCACTTGCTAGTCAACAGCTTCGGGTAGATGAACTGGCAAGCGGTAGGGCACTTCATTGTCCTGGGGTTGAGAGATCGACCCCGAAGGCGGATGAACTAGTTACTAGTCAACGACACTGGGATGTAGAAGGCAACGAGAAACCACTACATTAAAGATCGTTTAGATATCTCTAGTAATATCATCATGGCTATGTTCAAGGCAAAATCATCCGGAGCTTCAAGTTCCCCAATCGGATTTCTGGGGGGGGGGGGGGGGGCAGTTTGGAACAGTTATGAAGAATAAACATTTAGTAATAAAAAAATAAGTCAATGTACGTTTTTCAGATCTAGGCAGATTCAGCTTGTGGAAATGAGTACCTGGGACAACACTGGACCTAAGTAATGAGCAGCTGAAATATATTGCTGGCCATACTATCATGCTTGAGTGCCAAACGAGTCAGATAAGGCAGCTTATGTGCCTAACCCCCACTATTTTGGTGGCACAACAAGGAGTCACTATTATTATTATTATTGTTATATTAAAATGGCCCATTTTTCATGGTATATACGCGTACATCATTCTTCTATGGGTGCTGTTTCCATTAGCACTTAAATTGGCAAATTCTTCTCCACTTTCATATTAAATTTTCGAACACAAACCGGTTCAGTCTCGAAAATAGCGCGGCTATGTCAAATGTCTTCTTCCAACTGGAGTTTATCTTCTGAGGTTACTTCTGATTATAAATGCAACGAACATGTTTCTTTTTATTTCGAATGCGAGTCCAAGGCACGTTTTCCTTGTTTTTTGAAGCAATATCGATTATTACTTATTTTTCATAGGGCACACCTCGTCTGCTGTTTGGCTCTCCACAATATTTTCAAAAGTTTGTCGTGTGCCAATCTTGCAAACGACTGATGTCGAATTATAAAGTTGACCTTTACAATTTCCATGTATCAGCTCCGAATCGAAGAGCGAACCAAAAGTAACATTTTGGGAGCCCGATACAGAGAATGAGATCTAGACGTTTGCCGCAGATGATACTTCTAAGTAGAACAGAGCTACTGCGTTAATAAAGTATTATGAAATCCATAATTTATTCATCATATTAATTTTTTACAAGACACTTATTGCAGGATGCCATGTATGAGAGAGAACTAAGTCACATACGGTAAGCCTGTATGAGCGAAAATTTAAACTTATCGTGTGTGTTTGTTTTTGATTCAGAATTACCTTATTTATTTGATGACTCCAATCCAGAGAAATAAATATAGTTGTTGAGCAGCTTAACTACGTTAAGATTGATTAGAGGTGGAGCTGGAACGCGTACGTGCCCACGCTCTCCTCAACGACATCGCCTTATTGGTTTTATGAATATACGATTATATATATATGCGAAAATTAAGTTGAGAGAAATATATTTTTAATAGTTACTTTACGGTGAAGAAAATTGATTTAGATTAATTAATCACTGTATTTAATAATATCAATTAAAATTTATGTTTTTGTGTGTTTAACTAGAGCACACCCACAGAGCTTTCGCTTGAAGATATTTACTTTAAAAATTCTAAATTAATTTGAAACGTAGCCCACACGCGTTACTACCACCGTGGAGAAAATGTTTTTTTCTTTGATAATTTATAAGTTTGCGATTAATAAACTGGTAGGTTAATATTGTTTGTTTATATGTGCGCACACACTCACACCCACCCACACACGCGCGTGAGAGAGAGAACGTGCACGAGGGGAAGAGAAGAAAGAGCTAAAGCTTATCGTGGAATGCGCTTTATCTTCGTGAAGAAAATTTACCTGCAGGTGACACGGTTAACAACTAAATTATTTAATAAAACCGCAGAGCGTAGGCGAAGCGTGTAGGCTTGTCTGTCTGCTTGGCTTACATGTGTAACCTACTACATGATAGATTATGTTTACAAATAGCAGTGGTTCTTATACGGAACACCGTTATTACCTCACGTACTTGTACCGATACTGCTGCTCTGGCTGCTACTACTGCTCTTACTAAATACAATATACTATATTATGTATGTTTTTGATCCGTCCGTCAGAATACATTGAGGGATTCAATTATTATAATTTATCCCTTTCATTCTCCTCCCCTAATAAGTGCACCGGGTGTGCTGTAGGATAGGTTACCTGAAGAAACTGCTAACCCTAAGACCTTGCTATTTTGGGAAATTCTGCAGGGTCGTTAATGGAATTGTTACCCATGACCTTCGTCATATGCCATTCACAGATATTGGACATTCCGCCTTAGGGTGATATTTATGGAGAAGTTTCCCAATCCAAAGGCAAGAAAGTGTCCTATACCTCTAGCTGCCATCAAAAAACGCTCTTGGCATTTGATGGGAAGCGGGGTCCTTATTCAGGAATATAGTCGGTCGCTAGATCATGACTGAAAACAGTATGTAGAACGGATAGAGAAAACAACCTACCAAAAATTTCTAAAAATTATTAACTGACGTGAAGAGAGATATAGGTAGAACAACAAAGCGGTGGCATTACCGAGTGTGGAACTGGCGAATTGCCTGATGTCTAAATTGGAGGTGGTGTCGAATACATTATTTTGAGGGGGGGGGACGGAAGTGACCAACATATTGTGGAGGTACGAGCCGCAGTTGGATTTTCCTCGTTGACGTGGCCTTCATTCTATTGGCGTGATTTAAAACTGTGACAAATAAACATATGGGGTGACCCTATGTTAAAAATTATGTTAAAAAGCTATTATTAAAAATAGTTTTATAACTTTTTTCCTTTGTGCAGCTAACACAGATAACATATGTTCCAAATGTTAGTTGGTGCAGAAAAAAAATTGTATACAGATAGGATAAAAACCAAAGATCTTTGAAGCTTTTACATTACCTTCGGCAGCTACTGTAACTTTAATGAATGTAACGAGCATGTAACACTGTACAGTGATTATACTCTTTCTCTTAATTGTATACTTTCAAATTAAAAAAGGCGTGCAAATATGCTTGCGCCTATATTTTTTCTTCCATAGTACGATTTTTCAAAGTTGGTTAAGGGCATAATTATTTTTAGAACCGTAATGTGAGTGTCTCCTCCAGGGCGAGATTCCTTCCAAGCAAAATGAACTTGGAACTGATTGATGAAGGTGTTTATATTAAGCATTTTACTTTAACGGTCAGATGTTCGACCAGTGAGGAAAAGGACAGAGACTGAAAACAATGGAAATAGAGGTTTGGAGAAGGATGGAAGGTAAAATAAGCAATGAAGGAATGCTAAAAAAAAATCAAGAAAAGGAATGATATAGAGGAGTAAGGGCAACTGAATTCTTTATGTCCTGAAAACAAGTAAACTACTAACAACAGATTTTGAAGGAACAGTGGAAAGAGAGAAAAGATGAGAAGAAAGGGAGGAGAAAAGTGAAACTTCTCGATAACGTACGATGTGGGTGTCATAAGAAGTTACGAAGGTTCAAGCCTGGAACACATAAGAATTGGGTTTCCGATGGTATTCTGGTGTAATACCATATACGATGCTTAACAGGAATGTACTAACTACCTGTATAGCTATCCTAAGAGAGTCCTTGCTGCAAGTCATCGGTACGACAACTTATGAGACTTGTATGGTAGGCCGCAATCGAGACAACTGAATTATAGATGTACTTCGTTAATACCTATATTTAGAAAGTAATGAGCATTTCAATTACCAATAGACATAAATCAAATAATAAAAATAAAACAGTGATTAGGTGTAGCAAAGTGGTTAGTCTCCTATCTTACAAATCTGCGAGGTCAGGGTTCGTGTATGAGAGTTTTATACTGAGTCTCGGGCGGAAATATGCATGAAATAATTTTCTCGGCGTCCAATCAGAATTCTCAATTTTATATTGTACAAATTTTGTTTAAATTATATTACAACAAAAAACTTCGTTTCTTTAAAGTTAATATTACGACCTTGCACAGGTACTGACGTTTCCCTCTGATTTTACAACTGTCCTAGTAGACTAGTGTAGCTTGTGTGAGAAGCCACACGAACGGAACAGTGGTCGTGACATGCAAATAGGCCTGCGGCGCCTGGCCTTAAAAGTGTTTAATAACACCGCATTAATATATTCTTCTAACACCTGCAAATGGTTTCAACCTGAGATGCCTTCTCTCATTTCAAACAGTTGATTCGCTTCTTCTGTACTCCTGTAGTCAGTAGTCATGAGACGATTGTGTCTCTCTCTCGCTTTTGTTAATTTTACCTAGCTTCACGTCATAATAATCACCGTCGTCCTATAAAACTTTGGTTTATTGAGTAGTTTGTAGGTTACAAAATAAAACATTTAACATCGTATACGATCTCATGTTCTCTTTTTCTTTACTGACGTGTACATGTACACACGACATCCTGGGAAATCTATCTATTGTGTATCAAGTATACGTCGTAGCTCACCTTTTATCATATTATATATTATTATATCATATTTGCCAATCTAGCCTATAGGCCTACTGGTTGATATTTTCTGACAACTCCCAGAATATTTATATTTCTTAGTGCTGTCATTTGTCTTACAATTCTAAACTTGACAGTGGCCTAATAGCTGCAACGATATTTCATTTTCATACCTGGCTAAATGTTAAAAGTCCAGAATTCTTAGTCCTGTACACTTGCGAGCTGTAGTACAAATTCTCTTAACCTAGAGAAATGGGATCCCTAAATACGTAGTACACTTAATAGGCGCTGGAATCTTTTATTCCTGGATCTCTACGAACTTGTGTATTAGGGAAAGGCATTATTCACATATTTAAGTAGCATAACGAATATATTATGTATAAACTGACCAAGGGCCAACAAATCAGCTGTTATGAACGAATGTGTGCTGTAAAATTTTGAGCTTTCCCCCAAATTAACGTTGAAACAGAAGGAATATTCAATACTTCTGTAATAATAAGTGTATTTGGTATGTGTTGGAGGAATCGTTACGGAATTTAGAAAACAATTTTTAAATAAAAGTTGTTAATATTTTGGAGACATCGTATCTACCTAAACGTATGGTGAATTGCGGGTAGATAAGATGACCGCAGAGGAGATATCTAGACGATCGTGTAGAACTCGATAATGGAAAATAATTCGCATAAACTACGCTTCAAGATCTAGCAAAGTGTGATTATACACGTTATTGATTATTAAATGATACATACAAAAGACAATGGAAAAGTGATAGACTTGCACGTGAAGTGCGGTTTGGGTGCGTCGTGGAAAATTTCAGGTACGTCGAGCAGCTGATCATCGAGAGATCTGGAGTTGTCGATCGTGACCCAGAGTAGAAAGAAAACGTAATAAAGAAAAGTACACTTTATTTTAATTGACTTTTTTATAGTTGTGACTGAATCTTTCAAAATTGCTACAGTGTCCTCTGCATCATATATTTTATTAGATACTCGAGACAGATTTTTCTGCTTTAGCTATTTTTAATCTCATTAATTCTTGTACCTCCGATATTCTAATAACTTGTTTATTCAGCTCACCTCGTAATTCACCCAAGTCACCACGTAGGAGACCTAATTCTGCGGTACTATGTTCTTGCATCTGTGTTTGCTCCTATATCAACGCTCTGATGTCATCTGCTTCCTGCTTACGTTGTTCCTCTGTTTCTTCTCTTTCCTGTCTTCGTTCTTCCTTTAGTCGGTCTTTCTGGTTATTCTGCCTCCTGTGTGCGTTCTTTTATTTATCGTCTTTTTGCTTCTTCCTCCTCTTGTCGTCGTCGTTCCCCAGTCTGCAACAGCAGCGCCTGGAAACTTTTCTATTATCTGACTGGCATCCATTGTTTACAGATTAATTACAAATTATACTAGTCTTGTACAAAGTGATCACTGTTTTCACTATTAACGGTTCTGTCGCACTTCTGACCCACTGTTACGACGGTCTCCCTGATCGTCGTATGGTACAGTGGAAAACAAAATACAGACACCAATGAAATCACTAATTACCAACTTTAATTATCACAATTAATAATCTGTAGTCAACAAGTTATTCAACAACATCATATTAGTACAATAATTCCAGTTAAATTTGTCCAAACGCAATAATAATGTTAAATAATGAAGTTCCAATAATTATAACACGATCAAACTTCACACAATACTTCATCAAACACTCGATCCGCGCTAAGGAAATCGCTCACTGTCCACTGACTCACAAAGCCAGCCTCTGTATCTTACAGTATATACGTAGCGCACGTGTTCTAGAATCTTTCCATCCATACTTAATAACTGCGTATTTCAAGTGTGCTCTTGAAGAATCTGGAATATACTTGAACGCGGCCTTGACTGGGGCAATACCTGCATTACTAGCGGTTCTATATCTAAATAATAATACCTCCAACATATATATGAAGCAAACATTCATAAAAAACGTTCAGATTTAGTAAGCATGGTGCCTGGTTAGCAACTTAGTGTTTCTGGTTCGTCCCCAACAGCGCTCTAATGTCAAGGAACACGTTTCATCTCCTAGATCGAGCAAACATGCGGAAGTTTATTTTGTATGTTAACGCCAAATGCTACCTTGGTAACCCAAACAGCGACCTCCTACAATCTCAAGTTTTTTACATCTTTCTATGGATTAGTGTTTCCCCCTAGCAGCGACTCAGTCTTTTGTGTTCCCATTTCAACATTTTGTACTCAATTTGACACATACGTGTACATATGCGACACATTTTTGCATTCACATGTAATATATGTACAGCGTATACATAGAATATATGTATATAAGGTTACAAAAGAAACCTTCTTATTCGCACTGATGATTTCAGTGGCCTCATTAGAGTTACAAAAACACCATTCTCACAGTCTTTGTTTTTTTAGTACGAATCAAAAACAATGCCTCTTATCGTCGAGAATACGCCCAGAAGGCATGTACCAATTGCACGTGGTAATTTTTCATAAAAGAATTATTTAAATTTTTTAAATTGCTATCAGTTTGAATCATAATTTCGTTGGAATCTCCAAACAACTTTAACGCCTAACAAGGCTTATTTGATAGTGATTATTGTGAGAACGTATAAGCGTATTGTGTCCGCGCCCGTTTGCGTGCGCGCGCGAGCCTGAATTAATTTAGCTAAGCTGGCAGGTGAACCGCGATCTGATCGCATTGAGATTTGCCACAAGTAGTTGGATAGTTATTAACAGCTCATAACAACACCTCGTATTTCATCAGCATCAGCATCGCGATAATAACGCGCATATCCAACACGCGCGCACTCCTTTTACCCCGATGTCATCCGTTAGTGTAACTGAGATAAATTTATTTTCGATTTCTAACATATTACATAAGTGTCATCAAGTGAAATTATACTTAAAAAGGAATAATTAAAAATACGCAAAAATGATAACGTTACATTTCTTTCTTATTTCTTTGTGGCTTCTTCAGCTGTTGATGCAACACGCATGCTCTGTCCTGCCTCGTGCAAAGAATTCTTGAGAAAATCTTTAAAACTTAAAAGAAAATGCGTTTAAAAGCTTATAAATCTGAGTACTGATTAATAGGTTCAGTTAACAGAAAAATGATGTAAGGCCTATCACTATTCCTGCTTTTAGACCACGAACATTACCTTCGCCTCCTTCTCCTTAACCTACTACTACTGCTGGTGCTGAGGGTACTACTACTACTACTACTACTGCTGCTGCTGCTGCTGCTGCCGTGTAAATGTTTATGTTCATGTCCATGATGAATACGTTTAGTGTACGGATTCAATTCTACGGTCATAAAGTTTTCACACTAATAAATATCAACGAAACAACAAGCTGGCCACCATACAAAGCTAAAAACCTTCTTTACATTCAAAAGAAAATAAAAACAAACTCAAATCGCAAACCGTTCAGTCACAACGCAGATAAACAATGATAACAAACAAGGGTGGTACCACGGCCGAGTAAATTCGGGGCCAATATAGCGGACGTTCAAATTCACATGCGCAGATTACTTCTCAAAGATGCCAACGTCTTAAAAATAAGCGCGCAATATTTAAATAAGAACTGTCTTCCATTTATATTATTAACAAAAATTGATCATGTAATTTCAAAAAGTCATACTAAATAAATCAAAGTGCCTCCTACTTTTATAAAATATTCTGTTAAAAAAAATATCTGTAGCTTGCGGCCCCCTCTGAGCCAGCGGCCTAGTCGGCCTAGTGGTAAATCCGGCACTGGGTACGGCAATATCCTGGTTCCCTTGCACGTCCGCTACTAGGGTTTACTGCATCTGGTGCAGTTACTTACCCAGCCAAGCAAGGTGAATTGAAGTTGTGACATTTGCTCGGAGGCCGAATGTAGTGACATTTGCTAGGAGAAACAGTGGTTCTAGGAAATTCATAAATATTTCCATGAAGTGTAGTATGGTATTAAGCAGTTACATTTGCACAGAAGCCAACGATGAATTTTAAAAACTGTTACCTGGTCAACCTGACTGGCTAAACCCAACAATAAGTCCTTTATTTCATCTAACAGTTAATTAAAAAATAGAACGTTCGTATTGAGGACCTTCAACGAATAAGCTGAAAACATCATTTGCAGTTCTTTTAGTTAGCGTGATCAAATTCTCTGCGCCCAAGTCCCAGATATTTTTATATTGTTATTGACATTATTAATTATATTAATTACAATTAAATATAATTAATTGTAATTATTATATCATATTACCTTATCATTTATATTTTATAAATGACTTTACCTCAAGACTTTTTCTCCCTATTTGGAACATGTTTCGGGAACTTGTGTTCCCATCTTCAGCCTTCCTGATTTTGAGTCTTGTGAGGTATTTGTGTGTTGGCTGGTTGTTGCTTTGGTTTCCTGTTGGTCTCTGGTACTTTAAATTGGTATTATTGTGTGTGATTGTGGTGTATATATTAGTATTTTGTGTATTTTCTATGTTGAATGCTTTGAAAGTTGTGTCATGTTTTGTATTGATTTGTATTTGTTCAGTTATTAGTTTGTTTTGTGTTTTATGTTTGTATATTTGTAAATTTTCCCAAATGTTCATTATGGTCTCTTTGTGTGGTGAATGTTTTACTAGTGTCATATTGGTTATGTCTGGGAATCCATGTCCACTGTTTATTGCATGTGTGGCCAAATTAGATTTATATAGTTCTGGTTTTTCGTATGCATTTAGGTGTTCAAAATAACATTTTTTCAGTTGTTTTTTTGTTTGTCCTATTTAACATTTATTGCAATCTTGGTATTCAATTTTGTATATACCATTGGTTGTTGTATTATCTTTGTTGTGTGGGTTATTTAGTTTTGTAAATTATTTTTATTAGTTTTGTATGCTATTATGATATCTGTGTTTTTAAATAGTTTTATTAGCTTTGTCATTTTATTATTTATGTATGTGAATGTGGCCCATATTTTATTGTTATTATTTATGTGTTGTTCAATTTGATTAATTCTTAATTGTTCAGTTTTTATTTTATATTTTATTTTATTTTCTATTTTGTTTATAGTATTTTTATTGTATCCATTTTCATAAGCAATTTGGTATATTATATTTCTTTCTTTGTCTGTTTCTTGTTTGTTTAGGGGAAGTTTGTACATTCTGTTAAGTAGTAAATAGAATGCTGCCATTTTATGTTGTGGTGGGTGGTCAGAATGGTTAGTTATAATGATGTTAGTAGAAGTTGGTTTTCTGTATATTGCATATTGTATGTGGTTGTTGTTTCTTGTGATGGTTATGTCTAAATAGTTGATTGTGTTATGTGTTTCTTTTTCTTCTGTGAATTGTATTTTTGGATGTATGTTATTGATTTGTTTTAATATGCTATCTGCATTTGTGTTTTTTTATACTTTATAATTATATAATTTAGTTAATTATATGCATTATGTATTATAACTATTACTCTTAATATTGAACACAGCAGGATTTGTTATTATTATTATTTCATTCCTGTTATTAATTGTTGTTATTAAGTGCATTACGTCCGCGCGAGCGCACACACAACCCATACAAAATACAATTTGGATGCTTCTCATATTGGAAAGCTTCACCCACAAGTTCACATCAGGTGTACCAGCAGTTTTCTTAGACGTTGCTTAATTTCAGAAACATTCTTATAAAGTACTACCAATCGATTTGAAAACTTTAAACTTGAAGAATCCTAACCAATATGTTAACTTTTAGACTGCTTCTGTCGTCACATCATTTAATTTACAAAAAAATGCATTGTAAACATGTTGTGATACAGTTAAATTGTTGTTTATTGATGTAATTTTCTCGATTTTTCAGTAATTCTCTTTCACTTTACTTGCTGATCAACGCTCTCCGAAAAAACACTGATTACTACGGTGACACATTTGATAAAATGTCCCTCAACCTTAAAGACAAGAAGAGAGGAACCCCTGTTGTGAAGATAATATCAGTTCATTTACAATGCTTTTGGAAAATTTTAACTTTTGGGGAAACTTGCAGTCAAAAACTGCAGTAAAAAAAAATCTCTGAAAAATTCATATGAATTGTAAACATTGCAAAGAAAACAAGTTGTAATTATTGTATAAAAGACACTTTTCATTGTATATCAAGCTATTAAAAAAAGGAACTAAAAAAACAAAAAAAAAGGTTTCCAGGATTTATAAAAGACTACCTTTCTATGGTGTTCTCTAGAAACGGTACATTGTAGCTAGATATCTCCTTAAAAAAGTATAATAAAATAATAAATAATTAAAATAAAAAATCTAATACACATCTTTCTCCACTATTTATTCCTATAGCCTTCGCCTTAATAAAATTTACATTATTATAATTTAAAGTGATAATACAAGCCGTCATACTAAAATATAGCAGATGAAGAAGCACGATCGGAGAATATTATTTACCATTATACACTATTTGTGGAAAAATCAGAATCTTTCTTGTCCGCCTAGTAAGATTCGAATTTTGTCTATATATTAAATAAACAGGACTGGAAGAATGCAGTAGACAAAGCACTTGTTTATTTGGTATACACCTGTGTCGTGCGCGTGCGCGCGCGCGTGATTTATCAGCTCGTTGATACCACACGTACATTCAGAGCAAATGTCACTAAGAGCAAGTGTCATACATTCAGAGCAAATGTCACTAAGAGCAAGTGTCACTCCGAGCAAGTGTTCCAATCCCAGGTGAATTATGGCATGTAATGTTGATAAGTAGATTCCGGACGTTTCTTTGATATCGAAGCGTTTCTAGAATGTGCAAGCATCAGCCACATTATAGTAAACAGCACTGGAAAACTACGCCTACGCACTGACTCAGAACTACATAACAGAGAAAATTTCTACATTCCTCATCGGGTTGTTCCTTTTTACTGTATCTGAAATTCTCCTTAATATTCCTCTTTCGAAGCTTCTAGCTTATCATCGTTAATTATAATGCACATAGTTCAAGTATGATTGTTGTTTAGATCGTCGTTAAAGGATTGATAATGTCGTTGCACTATTTCGTCGTATTTAAACGTATGTTTACGTGTCCCCATGTTGTAAAGAATATAGTCCCATTAATGTTAAAGTCCACTCTTAGAACAGGAAAATGTTTAATTCCTTACAACATAACAGAGACTGTAATAGTGATTTGTCTTATGGAAGTATGGAAATTCATATTTAAAAAATGTGAAATGTTCATAGGTAAGAAGTAAAAATAAGAAATAGAGCAGGAACGTTTCAGTCGTCCGTTGTCGGTGAATCTTACTGATTTAACACAAGTTAAATGAAACACCCACGAAGATATATCTAGCGAATGCATAATTTGAGCTACAAAACTGATATGGTTTGCTGAAGGAAACAAAGAGGTAGACCAAACAAACGGATTTTTTTTGTTACAAAAATTGGCTTTTCGAGAGAAAGGATTGAAAGAATTGGCTGATATTAAAACTATCAGATTTAATATCGGATTTCAGTACGTGACACAATTTATTAGTTTAATTTATTAAATAGAATAGATTATTCCTAAAAAACTCGTGTTTACACACATAAACACACACACACTCATGTAAACGTCTGAATTTTGGAGAACCACTAAATTTCAAATTAAACTTGGAAATAATACTTAATTTTAGGATTCCGTACCAAAAAGTTCTGAAAATAATAACCTCTGTGAACGATCCTCAGAAACCGATAGTTTACACGAATAATAGTCTGTCTGATCGGACGCACACGTACTCTCCCTATAAGTACAGATTTTCTGAGTGATTAACTTGTTCCGTCGGCTACTATGTAGGAAACCATCGTCTGCGTTGACTGAGAGAAACAGGACATTACTGCTTCCAAAACAAGCAGTTAACAAGCGAATAATCGATATAATTACATATAATTTTTATTGAATTTTAACTAGTTTAATTATATTGTTTTTCAAAGCCTTATAAACGACGAAGAAATTTATAAACCTGCTGTGGAAGTCTGTAACGGTTAAATCGCACGGTACGAACTTGTCGGCTTAGCATTGAAATTGTAGCTCTTTATCAGCCGCTCGGCTTTGTTAGCCAACTGATAACAGCATTCTCCTCGGCTACCGATTGTCAGATAACATATATTATTTAACAACAAGCGGTTCCTTTTTTTGTTTATTGATATTGTTCACACAACAATATAAACCACAACCAGAGCCACAAAGTCAGCTGATCGTTATCAAGAAAATCAAGGTTACAATAGTGCGGTATGTGATTGTTATATCTTTTATCAGAAACGACGTCGTATATACCGCATTTTGTTGTTACACTTTTTGTGTTTCTTCGGACGGTTTCTAAGTCATTAGTTAATTTCAGGTTTAAGATGAAATCACTGGCTTACCGGACGTACAGCTCTTTGTTATTTGCATACACTTATCGCCCATTATAATCGTAACGGACAGAAATTTCAACACCTTTATGTTATCCATTTATTAAAACTAGACTCATTTTATTTTGTTCTTGTTTTTATTCTCCGTTTTTTTCCACCTCTTGAATCTACAACAGCATTTTCAAGTGTATACAGTTCACGTCTCCGCACAGATACCAAGGCAGAACTCCATCGCGTTTGCACAGAGACATCTACGTCAAAATGTATTTGACAAAACAAATTTTGTTAATTTCCCATTACTCAATTCGTTTAATACATACAATATATATTAATTGTACATGTAATTATTGTAATATATATAGTAATACATATAATAGATATTAATATAAATGCAGTTTATGTGTCTGAAATTCTTCACTTCAAGCAGAAGGTTAATTTTTTCCCATCCTGTGTAAAAACAATAAATAAGTACTTGACAAAATATCTACTTTGGAAAGTTATTCATACATAGCTTTAACTATTTAATGTAATATAGTTATACGTAATAATATTCATAAATGTCAAAACGTTTACATAAAACATGTAAGAACAAAATTTTCTCCTATTACAGAGATATTTTTTGTCGTTAACTACAGTTTCATAAAATTGTATTCTTCCGTTAAAACAAGAATCATTTCGACTGATGTATAAATTCCCTATGGTACAAACTATCCACTGCCTTCTTGTTCTTTCTGGGACATTAGTCTCTCTCTCTCTCTAGTATTAGAGACAAATTTATTTTAGACAGAATCACTGTCCACATAATCCTCATAAACTGTCAATTGCTAACAGCAAAATAACCGAAAATTTTTCAGAGGGGCTGAAGTAACTGGAGTCTATTTTCATGACAGACGAAAACTGAGAACAGAGATAGAAACGAACAATTATTAGGCCTACTTGATATTGGGAGACGTTGTTGGTAAGGTAGTATTGTACGTAAACTGGGAGAATTGGTAATTGTTGCAGACTAAAGAAGTGAAAGCAATGTTAGAACTGGGGTGAATTGGCGAACACCGTGGCAATTGTTTCCGACACTGAAGATGGCCTACGATGGTGGGGGCGAAACGGCTGTCCTGCGTAGACCACGGCCCAGTAGTAGTAGTTCCAACCTTGTTGACGCCGGCCGGGAAGCCTAAGGAATTCTATAAAAACAACGTTACTCCGAACGTGCCTTTATTGTAGGCCTATGCCTTATGCAAAATAATTTGATCATAATTTGTAATTAGTAATTTCAAATTTTACGTACGGAATGGATGTATGGAATAAGCATCGTTTGAATGGTGTTAAAATTGTAGGACTATTGAAGGCTCACGTAAGAATGATCAATTGGAAGCATACGATTAACATAGGCTCCCTGCTGATATTATCTGACTTCTTACAATACCTTAGAAACGATTCCTCACTAATATATTTGATTGTTATAGACGGTGATCTTCAAACGTAAAAAATCTGTGCTATGCGATGGAACTGTAATGTTCACGCCATTTTGCTTCGACTTATCCAAGGTTGTTATCTAATCTAACATTAGCGGGATATTTACGATGAAGTGTTCAAAAACATTAAAACGAAAAGCAAGTGAAGACATTGTAATAAAATATAAATCCGCATTACATTTGTTGCGTCTGGAAGCTCTTGAATGCTCTTGAGTTATTCCTAGAAACGCTAATTGGAAATGGCTGGTTAGAAAGAAGTTTAACGTGGACTGTATGTTTTTCATATAATGATAGTTTATTGAAATTTTGATGATGCGATTGCTGACACGTGCAGAAGTTAACGCGGCATGATGCCCGTTAATTGAATTAGAAATAAAAGTCGAAAGACATAATCGTTATTAATAAGGCAGGAATCTACTAAATAATTTAAATAATGAAACCCAGTAGCCGCGGCTGGAAATATTACGAGTGATCAGCTCGGAGTCTTGAGTATAACTAACGTAAATTTCGCTACAGTCAGCCCAGCTGGAGACCGGCTGTAGTTAGTAGATAAAAACGTGACGTCATCTGCACGTGGCGCAATGCGGTATTTAGATTACAGAGTTTACAAGTTCAAGTTTGAACATACTGCCCGCACAAAATCGGGGCGATTTTGTAATTTATGCTTTCAGGTTAATAATATATAGTAATTGACGTTACATGCTAATAAAACAACAACATAACAATTGACATGTCCAACATAGAGCAATGACACCTAGACAATTAATAGTAACAATATGGTTAACATACCAAATTCATGTGATAATTACAAAATACATAATGATTTGATTTATATAGTCATAGGAAACTGACAATGAAATTACACAACACATAATAACATGGCATGATGCACAATAATACAATAATCAGGTAGATATATTAATTTGTCTCACATAATAACAGGATAATGATCACAAAAAATTCAATAATAAGTAACAAGTAATAATACAACGACAAGATATAATAATTTGCATGCATGATATTGGAACAACAATCCCCAGAAAATTCAACAATACATAACCATTGGATAATACAATGGCAAATACATAATAATTGATACAATAATATTATAATAATGATTCCCAAAAAAAGTTTAAAAATACATAATAATAGAATAGTACAGTAGCAAAGACATAATAATTGATACCATAATAATACAATAATAATAATAATAATTACAATACTAATAAAATTGGATTATATGATCGCCCCGGGAATGTCCCGGGAGTGATGCAAGGCAATGCGACAAAGTTCACATTCCTGATACGTGTCGTATGATGCTCATGCGACTAGTCTGATGCCACCGGAAGGGGGCATAATTTATGGATGGGTCGACGTAGGATACCCTGTGCGGTGTGAACTTCAGCAACGCGCACTATTGAGTCCTGACCCGCATAAACATTTGTGATTACCCCGCGCTTCCATTGAAAGGGGGTGGGGGAAATTATCATCTAGAATGAGGACGAGCTGTCCAACAGTCAAATTTCTTGACGTAATGCGCCATTTGTTGCGCTGTTGCAACTGGTGCAAGTAATCTTTTAACCATCGTTTCCAGATGGATTGTGTGACTCTTTGGAGCAGCTGCCATCTGCCCAAACGACTAATACTGACTTGGGTATAGTCGGGTTCCGGGAGTGCCGTAAGCGGAGAACCGACCAGGAAATGAGCGGGAGTTAACGGTTCTGCGTCCCTAAAGTCATTGGATATAGCGAATAAAGGGCATGAGTTAAGGCAGGACTCTATTTGAGTTAGGATGGTATAATACTCCTCGAAAGTCAGAATGGTACAGCCAATCACGCGACGCAATGAAATTTGACACTTTTTACCCCCCTTTCCCACAGACCACCAAAATGAGGGGCTGAGGGTGGAATAAAGGACCACTTGATGCCTTGGGAGCTGGTAAACTCCTGAGTTGTTTGCTAAAATCCCTTAGATTTCAAAAGTCTGTACAATTCGTGTAGTGTGCTGCTAGCACGACGAAAATTCGTGCCATTGTCGGAGTATATCTGAACACCTCTACGCGCGATGAACCGTTTTAAGGCCGCTATGAAGGCGTCTGAGGTAAGATCTGATACAAGTTCCAAATGAATGGCCTTAGTGATCATGCATATAAATAAAGCAATATACGCTTTTGACGTCGATTTTGAGCGCTGCCCGCCATGACGTACAAATACGGGCCCGGCATAGTCAACAGCAGATTGGGAAAATGGCTTAGCAGGCGTGACCCTGGAAGGGGGTAATTGTCCCAATAATTGGTTTGCGCCCCTAGCACGGTATCGGAAACAAGTGATGCATTTATGTATTACCGAGCGTATATAGGATTTATCATTAACGATCCACGATCCAATATTTCTGCCTCAGAGAAAACTGGGTTAATTGTACACCAGAGTGCAATAAACGAAGATGTTCGTTTTCTATGATTAACTTGCTGAGATGAGAATGCGGGTGTAGTATTATTTGATGTTTGCTCGCGTAGTTAAGCTGGGAGTGCTGCAGACGTCCACCCACTCGTAATATGCCTGTCTTATCAAGAAAGGGGTTAAGTGAACGAATTTTACTGCTATTGGGGATGCAGCGATGTGCCTCAAGTTCCTTAACCTCAATGCTGAAGTGTAATTGCTGAGACTGGCGAATAAAAACCAAAAGTGTATCATGCAACTCCTGGGCTGACAAAAAGGAAGTGTCCCTGTCAGCAACGGGGAGCCTAGAGTTCCGAATAAACCTGCGGCAATATGAGAAAACGCGAATGAGTCTTGATAGAGATGAATAATTTTCAACATAACTGGATGTAGATGAAGCGACAATTAGTGAGGTTTGGGCCTGCTTGCGTCGTTCCTGTTCCAGATCGGGATGAGTGCAGGGAGAATGAGTATCGAAGGCACTGATAGGCCATGATGATGACTCGTGGGACAACCAGGACGGACCATGCCACCATTGTGGGTGGCTGTGTAAGATACGAGGGAGGCAACCACGCGATAAAATGTCGGCAGGTTTGTCCAGTGATGATACATGGTGCCAAGTTCCCTTGGTAGTGAGACGCTGTGTTTCAGCAACACGGTTGGCGACAAACACCTTCCATCGGGAGGATTGCTGATGGATCCAATGTAAGGCTATCATTGAGTCCGAGTAGAAATATAATTCGTCTATTACCTTGGAAGCTAACTGAGCCAGCAATAGGCAAGCGCAAAGTTCAAGCCTGGGTAACGTTATCTGCTTCAATGGAGCGACTCTAGATTTGGAACATAACAGGTTTAATGATATGGCGTCGTTTGAATAGACCGTACGCACATAGATACAGCACGCGTAACCTTTAGCTAACGCGTCGGCAAATCCATGAAGCTGGAATTAAATGATTCGGGAATTGTTTAAACGCTTGACAGACCTCGAAATTTTAAAATGAGTGTCTGACACCAACTGAGAATAGAGATCTAATCATTGATCAGACCATGAACCTGATAAGGGTTCGTCCCAACTTGTACCCGCTAACCACAATCGTTGTATAAAATGCTTACACCAAAATGTAATAGGGCCAATGAGGCCCAAAGGGTCGTAAATTCCTGCGATGACCGATAACACACTTCTCCTGTTGACCACCGCTGCACTGACATTCCTCTGGACGTTATATAAAAAACTGTCTTCGTTGACGTTCCATTGAATGCCCAACGTACGCACATTTTGGTTTTTGCTAAAGTCATGGGAAATGAGAGCGCGAGAGGCTATAATCGTCTGATTATTCGAAAACCATTTGTGTAAGGTAAAACCGTATCGGCTTAGTAAATTTATGATGTCAGATTTCATTCTAGATAGAACATTCGGGTTATCTGAGCCCGTCATGAGATCGTCCACATAAAAATCATTGGCTATGGCTGAGCAAGCTATAGGGTATTTGGTTTTATTTTCTTGGGCTATTTGAGCCAGACATCTTGTATCAAGAAATGAGGCACTTGTAGTCCCATACGTGACTGTCCTCAAGGAGTAATGTTGGAGTTCCTTATGGGGGGCGTCGCGCCAAACAATACGCTGCAAATTGGAATCCTTAGGATTAACTAAAATTTTCCGATACATCTTTTCAATGTCTGAGATGAGGACGTATCGGTGAGTTCGGAATCGAGCCATAATAGAGAACAGATCCTGCTGGACCGTGGGACCGACCATCAGTGTATCGTTCAAGGACAAATTATTTGTTGTTTTAGCGGAGCCGTCGAAAACAACTCGCAACTTGGTAGTTATGCTGGAACCTTTAAAGACTGAGTGGTGCGGCAAATAAAAGGTGTCTGACTTGTCAAGCGACAAATCGTACGCATTAAGTAAAGACATGTGACGAAGATTTAAATATTCATGCATGAAGGCGCTATAATCTTTGTGAAGGGCAGGGTTCTGCTTGAACTTAAGTTCTAATGACTGAAACCTGTGGATAGCTCCGTGAAGAGAATCGCCCAAATGAGACTTGTCTGACCTGCGAGGCAGGGATACCACAAATCTGCCATCCTCATTACGGACAGTATTGGACACAAAATGATTCTCGCATTCCGAGTCCTCAGCGGAGGGATCACGAATAGAAACTTCCTCCAACTTCCAATATTCCTTTAGTTGAGAGGAAATGGCACTATCATTTTCACATACCATAAATGATGCAATCGGTTTCGTCATGTCGACATTAAACGGTAAGTTACCTGCGAGAATGAATCCTAGTTTTGTCTCCTGAATTATGGGGAAATGTGGGCTACGGATAAATTTGATAGGTTCAATTAATTGCAAGTAATACTGAGCACCGAGCAATAAATCGACTTGCGACGAGAAGTTGAGTTGTGGGTCGGCTAAGAGTATGCCCTTTGGTAAATTTAAAGATGCGACATAAAATGATTCCGCCGGGAGATTATTAGTGATGCTGGGAAGCACAGCGCAATGTATGTTTAAACTAAAATGCTTATAGCGTGAATGTAACCTTACTCTGGTACTGAAGTCAGCTTGGGACAATGAATTGTTTATACCCGTTATGGGCAATTGAGATTTAATCAGTTTCAGACCCGTGCGACGTGCGAAATCCATAGTACAGAAGTTAGCCTGCGAACCAGAGTCTAATAAAATCCTAACCGGGTGCTTTCTACCTGCATGGTCAGTTGTCATGCAGACTGCGGTAGATAATAATATGGAGTTATTTGTTTGTAATTTTAACGAACACTGGTTGTTACTGGACGACTCGTTTTTGTTAAGCATATGAATCATTGTGTTATGGCGTTTCGCACACGTTCTGCAAGAAAATTTAGAGGGACAGTGGGCACTATCGTGGCCTGGGCGAATGCAATTTAGGCAAAGTTTATTTTTGATTATAATATTTTTCCTCTCCTGTGGAGTAATCGTTATAAATTGTGAACACTCAGTAAGTCGGTGTTTACCCTTGCACAGCTGACATATATTATTTCCGACATGGATATGGAACGTTGATTTGGAACATTTACCGTTTTAATTGCCTTGCGATAGTGAGCCTGTCCAGGTTTTGCAATAACTGTCTACGGGTATTTAAAAATTTTATGGAATTACTAAAGTTAGGAAATCGTTCTTCCGACAAGCTTTCTTTCCAAAGACGAAGCGTGTAATTATCGAGTTTTTGGGCCAAGTAATGAATGAGAATAATTTCGAATGTATTTACGGGTAGATTTAAGGAGTTTAACGCATTGATATTAGCAGTTATCTCGTCAATAAATCTGGAAATACTAATCCTGGACTCTTGTTGAACCGATTTCACACCCAAGACATTCCCCACATGATGGGCTGAGACAATTAACTTACTGTCATACCTATTTCTTAGTAAATTAATAGCTACCGCATAATTTTCATGGGTAATTGGAAGCGATTTTATCACATTTAGTGCCTCGTCACTTAATGAAGAGTGCAAGTAGTGTAACTTTTGAATATCCGTCAGGTCGGTTCTGAAGTGTATTAATTCAAGAAATATGTTGTAATAGTGTTGCCAATCAACAATGCTACCTGAAAAGCGAGGCAATTTAATCGGTTCCAACTGTATAGGGGAGGTTTTAATAGGCGTAATTTCGGTATTAATCATCGGTTTTTGGTTCACCTGCCCCACTTCCTCTAACAAGTGTTGCAAATTGCATTCGATATTGCAAAGATCATCCTCAGTTTGGACTCTGTCACTGGCTAATGCGAAATCAGCGTCATCAGACTCAATTTGTGTCTGAATATCATCATATTTAGTGGACAATTCCATTAAATGGCGAAGCTTGATTTTTAGTGCGTGATGATCGCTTGTGTCTGGATCGAAATTATCCGCGAAAGTGTTCACCCGGGATATAGATGCTTTAATCGTGCCCCGTTTCTTTATCAACGCCTTCACATCAGCCATGATTGGAATTCAAAATGTAATTTAAAAAGAATTTAAGCGTAGAGCAGGTGAACAATTGCTGTAATTTTGAATATCTTGATAAAATCTGATATAATGCGGGAGCTAGTGATCGTCATACAACTTAACACATTACTTACTACAATATATACTTGTTATCTCTTTTAAAGAACAGCCATGAGCGTTATTGAAAGTATGAATTATTTAAATAATAATATACACATAGCCTTATCTCGACACTTGAACTTCTAATGAGTTATTGCGCAGTTATGCAAATAGAAATTTATGCACAAATGTACATATGAAAATCTAGTTAAGATGAAAGCTTATGCTCACATTATAATAATATCTGTTTACGTAAAAGCATCAATAATACCATATTAAATGTGAAACATTATTCAGTTTGTTGTATTCATGTATCATATATGAACAATTATAAAGAAAATGAAAGTTTATAATCACGTGGAATCCTGGCATGTTCAAAACTGCTTCGGTCCTGTTGGTTCCGTGCTGATCCCGTCCGGCAATCCCTTGAAGTTGGCGCACCGCCTGTTTGTGCTGGTTGGATGAAGCTTGATGTTGTATCTCAGCGTAATTTTACCGTTGTGGAATTTGCTGCCGTCGACTAACTTTCTTGTAGTTTCTTGTCGTGTCAGATTTGACGCTCTGTTGGATCTTGTGTGTCATTCCTGAAGGTTGTCTTTGTGGCAACAAAGGCATGCCACGGCCAGCAATCTCAATTTGAAAGTATTTAAGTTTGAAGATTGTTTGGGCCACAGGCTGTTTGTGCCCATTAAATGAAATATTTTGAAATAGTGGTGGACCAAAATGTTGCCCGTAAGGCCAAAATAAAATCCGGATTGGTGGACCAGAAAATGCTGTCGCTGCGGACAAAGAAATGCGGTCGCTTGTGGACCAAAATGTTGTCGCTGTGGACAAAAATGCGGCCGCTTGTGGACCATAAAATGCGAAATCCGGCCCGGAGGACCAGAAAATGTTGCGTCTGGAAGCTCTTGAATGCTCTTGAGTTATTCCTGGAAACGCTAATTGGAAATGGCTGGTTAGAAAGAAGTTTAACGTGGACTGTATGTTTTTCATATAATGATAGTTTATTGAAATTTTGATGATGCGATTGCTGACACGTGCAGAAGTTAACGCGGCATGATGCCCGTTAATTGAATTAGAAATAAAAGTCGAAAGACATAATCGTTATTAATAAGGCAGGAATCGACCAAGTAGAATCAGTGCATGTTGCACATACTAAATAATTTAAATAATGAAATCCAGTAGCCTCGGCTGGAAATATTACGAGTGATCAGCTCGGAGTCTTGAGTATAACTAACGTAAATCTCGCTACAGGCAGCCCAGCTGGAGACCGGCTGTAGTTAGTAGATAAAAACGTGACGTCATCTGTACGTGGCGCAATGCGTTATTTAGATTACAGAGTTTACAAGTTCAAAGTTTGAACAACATTTATTTTTGTTTGAAAACACCAATGTCCCGAATCGCCGTTGTTTCCATAACAAGATAACTTATAATCGGCGCGTCGGAGTATCGGAAAGAATAGCAAAAAAGCGTGAGAGAATAGCCTGGAGAGAGGAATAATGCGATTAAGGTAGTACGACTATAAGGTCGTATAGTTACAATTAAATCCTACCAATCCAATGCTGTCCTGCCTTCTACCGCAACTACTACTTGGTAGGCCTACACTGCATCTAGGCCTACTTTGTGTGTCAAAAAACTACTGTAGAAAAGGAAATAAAATTTTTTATTGTTATGGTTTAAGTGATATCATATGAGACTAATGAACTGAGTGAGGATGACGTTTCGTTGTAAACAATAACGACACGAAATATGAACAATAATGCAGTCAGTGATCGCCTTGGCAGTAACGAATTGCACACCTTTGTTTAACTCCTAGTTAATTTTATGAAGATTCGCGAAAACTGTGTAAATCTTCGTTGTTGAATATAGATTAATCAGTTCTTCCTCAGAGCGATAGTTGTTGAGTCATCGGATTACACCTTGAACGATTGAGTGCGATGTTCAACTGTCCGGCTGAATTGTCTATATATAAATTAATTAACATAGGATCAGTGGACAGATTGACGACACCGTCGGTCGAGCGATACTTATTGAATTATCGTACAAGCCCTCCCCCTCCCAGTCACTTAATTACGATCAAGATAAAATTTTATTTAACAAAATAAACATTTTATTTAGCGGCATGTTCCGAAAACCAGTTTAATAACCTTTTAATTGAATTGTGTTTACTACCGGTTGGACAGTCGTCCGTTATACTTTGCTGCCAAAGTGTTATTGGTTCCGGTGTGCGTCTGTTGCCGCTAGAATTTAAAGTACGTTTTAATTAAGTTTTGTTCAAGTCTAGTCGCCGTTCTGCCCATCTGATATCAGTACAGATGTTGAGCTTTCGAGGAATAAATAATATTTTTGTCAATGAAAATAACTGTATATAGACTGTGGTATGCGATCAATTCTGTAGACACATAACGGTTTCTGTTAAACCTGTGAAGTGCTGCTCTCTCTCTCTCTCTCTCTCTCTCTCTCTCTCTGACATGCGAGACACACAGTATAGCTATACTGTGTATCAGTCATTCTCTATATAGTTCTTATGTTTTTATCTTTGCTACCTGTTTCGTACCATCTCTAGTAATGTCAGAGGTTAGCATTTATCTTTGGAAAATCTGATCTTAGACATTTGGGCTGTTCAAAGATAAGGCAACTGGGCCTATGAATTTCGTTCATCTGGATACAAGCATAGTGTTGACGCTCTTCCAGTCACATACACGGGCACTGATCGGCAGAGGAGACTTGCCACCCATGAAACATTGTATAGTTCAGTGATATCCCAAGTTTTCAGTTCATGGACGCCTGAAAAAAAATTAAAAATTTAGCTGACTCTTTCTGAGTTCTGAAATAAAATAAACACTAAATATGATTCAAACTCTAATATTTTCATTAAACTGACTTAATATTTGAAAGCTGTTAAGTTAAATATTATAGTATTAAAGACATAAAATATAGTTTAATAAGAAATATGAAGCTACTTGAACTATTAAGTCTGGATCAAAGATAACGCTACTTTTGAACAATTAACTCTAAATGTTGGATATCACGAGCGTCACGGTCGGGGGGACAGGGGAACCGTCCCCCAATATTTTCTCAAAAGCTAAAATTATGAATAATGTTTTATTCAAATTAATTTTTTAATTTGTTTACTCAATTTGTTAGTTGAATAAAAATTAATTTAAATTCATTGCCATTAATGGTCCAATTTGAGGCCCAATGATGTATTTTCTTTGTATTATTATACAGGGATGGTAAGTTCTCGAAAGTAACGATGACGGCTAGAAGCGAAGTGAGCTTGTTTTGGTGGTGTAATGATAACCTGGAACCTCAAGAAAGTTTTATGGGTTTCTATAAAACTGACTTAACTTGTGGTTCAGACATAGCATCACTCATATGTGATTCTCTCCTTAGACAGCAATTCCCAGTGGTAAATCTTCGTGGACAGTAGTATGATGGAGCTGGGAATATGAGGGTCATCATTAAAGATGTACAGATCATCATAATGCAGAAGCAGCCTTTGGCTGATTACACCAGTGGAGTTCAATGGTGTAATTTATCATGAAAGAAAGTTGTGAATCTTCTAGAACATTAAAAAATGCTATGGACCCAGCCCGTCAATTTGGAATTTTGTTTTCAAATAATAAAGAAAAACCCGTGTTTATGCATATTCATGAGAGTGTAGTCGAGGTTCTTACTGGTAACATTTGCAAAATCAAACCACTGTGTCCCACAAGATTGCTTTGTCGGCGGCCGTAAACAATGGAAATTTTGAACAGATGTGATTTGGCAATTAAAACACTAACTGAAATAACAGAACAGGAATATGGCGGAGCTAGTGGTCTACTTAGTGTATTTGGGATTGGAGCTGCATGTCTTGGTTTGAAATGGACGAGACGTAATTGAAGTCTGAAAATTTTAAACAAGTACTTCCAGGTAAATAACAGAACTATGGTGGGAGTTTTTAAATCAGTTAGACACATCATTTACGGATTGAATACGCCGAGATCGAATGAAAAGTTTTCAACTGTATTTAAAGAATGCAATGATACGTTTTCTGAGCTTGGTTTGGAGGAGTTGAAAGCTCTGAGATAAAAGGAAGTACCAAAATGAAATCGTGGAACAACTGACTAACATGTATATTGTCAGTATTGTGAAGAATACTATAAAAAGAGTTCTTTAAAGTCATAGACAGAGTTGTAAAAGGGCTTCAGAATCGAATTCTCAATCAGCCTGGTGTGAAGAAACAGGTTTTTCTAGACAACATGCTTTTGGAGAAGCAAGGATGTGGAGCATTAGCCACTTATCAAAAATTGACTCGTCATTGTTTTTCTACAAAGGTATAAATAAGGTGACATGTTTACATGATGACCTCAGTGACTAAAGAGGTCAGAGATATTTTCAGAAATATAGAAAGTTTGGTTCGTCTTTTGCTTTTGTGCTCAGCATCTAGTTGTGAGGCAGAAAGAAGCTTCAGTGCTCTTCGAAAACTGAAGACTTACTTTAGGTCAACTATGATCCTGACAAGGCTCAAGTATGTAGCCCTATACCATGTCCATAAAAAGGTACCGGACGATATCGACAATAAGGAGATAGCCAAAGTATTTATTTCTAATGTTGGTGCTAGGAGAAATATGTTCGGAACTTTTTGATGCTAAGATTGATATAATGAACTTAAACAATAAGTTAAGAATCAATAAGCGCTAAGATTTTTTGGACTGTCGAACTGTTTAATGATTTTATTTTAGTTAAAACTTATTTTATTAAAGTTACTTACAGTGATGTGTAATAGTTATTGTAAAGAATCACAGTCTTTAAATTATCTGACAATGTAAAAATAAATTATACAATATTATAGCTATTATATTAGTAGCATTAAAAGATTAAACTTACAAAAATAGAAAAAGTGACCCTAGTCTATCAGAAATTTGACCATACACCAAATAATCAATATTACCAAAACGTTCCGCCCCTCCCCATAATAATTGGCCACCGGTGACACTCATGGGTATTATGACTGATTATTTCAATGTTAGAACAATCTCAACTGGAAGTTTACTTCTTAACTGTGATTTTAAATAACCCATACGTGATTTGGGAGAATAGGGCTTCACACAAATAACATACAGTTAATGACTACAAAGCTTTGATGCGACGGCGACGTCAGGGTAGTGTCGTTACCTATAATACAACGGAAGGGCAACCAGTTGTACTTTTCTTGCGTTTTCGAAACTGCAGTTTTAAGCAACTGTCAGTTACTGTTTCGAAGCTATATATTTTATGATTGTTATCGCGGACATTGGTACTTATTTCGGCTGACCTAACAAAGAGATCTGCGATACGCCATGATTTAAAGACATTATTAAATCTATTAATGTGAAAATACTTTTATACAGTAAATAAACGAACAAAAAATACTGGGATCTTGTACAAATGATTTTAGACTCTAGAATTCAGATTTTATAGCATAAAAAGTTATGTTTTTTTTTAAACTGTGTATCTTGTTTTTTCTTAAAAGTGTTCGTTAGTATAACGTGTTGTTAAAACTTTGATATTTATTTTGTTGATCGATAATATATCCATTTGCGACTACAGTTGAAATAACTTATGTTTTGGCATTATTAACGTAAATAAATCGTCTCCTGCCCTTTTTAAGGTAAATAAATAATTCATCACGATTTTATTTATGTCGTATTTATTGTTTAACAGTAGTCGTGTAATGTAATGTATAATGTATATAATGTATACGTTTGGAATACAAGTCTTTTTATTTAAATGTATACACAGTGCTACGCTGAGGATATAGTGACGTTTTGCGCGTGTAGCGTGATAGTAACAAAAATATATAGGTATATTGCAGGTTTGTAGCTGACTGCACTTGCAGGAAAAGTTGTTGATTGAGTAAATTAATACATTTATTGTTACTTCTTATTTATATATAAAACATACAGTTTTATGTGAAAATTTTGAATACGAACACACTTAAAAATTTGAAATATTTGATAGTTAGCAATTTTAAAAAGAGTCTTTAGTTGTTCTATAGTTTATAAAGAGTTTTATAATTCAACTTTCTTGAATTTTCTGGGTTGAGTTGGATCAGTTCGGACGATCTCGCGGGTCTGCTACAGCTTCCACACCGGCCGTTGAGCTCTTAAGTTGCGATGTCGATCTCAGGGTTTCCTCGTAGGTGTTGTGTCCGTCCGAATCGCTCTTGATTCAGCCCTCGTTGACAGCCATCGGTCGCTGAAGATCTCGAACGCTGTGCCTGACTTCATGGTCTAATTCAGCCGCTCCCTCGACGATAGACTACGACTACCAGAGATTACGAGAGACTCCTTATTAGATACTGCAAGAGACTGCCATATTAAAGAGTGTGAAAGACTGCCTAACTCACGGCTCACAAGTGCTTTTATAGATTTACACACATGACGTCATCTTTAAAAGTTAAATATTCTAGATTTTACTAGAAAATCGACCGCGTGTTGGTGGACATGAACTTCCGGCTTCTAGACCTTTACAAACCACGTGTTTTCAACTGCATGTGCTTGCATAGCTAATTACTTTGTCAGTTTAATAAATACTATTAAAATTTATTTGGTATTCAAATAATTAGTTATTAATTGTTATTCCAACTTGCACGCTAATATGAATGAATTACAGTTTGTAAATTGGCTTACTGTTAATTATCTTCGCACAATTCATTATGCCCACAATGCTTATTCACTTTCACACTGCACTGCACTACTGTTTTTTTATTGTTTATTATCGTCTTAAACTACGTTAACATGGAGTACTTATACTAATAATAATATTGTCTTATAACATGTGTACCCTTTTACACAGGACACCATTTAAATATATGTCCCCACATATTCACACATTTATTTTCATAAAAACGATTGTAGGCTGCAGTTGCGAACTGTGTATAGCGCGATTTGAGTGGTCTGTGATAGTCTCAGGAGGTTTTTTACGAGCAATTAGACTTTCTGTTTTTAATGTAAGTTCTTTCCATTTCATTCTCACAATTTAAATGACCTGCTAAGTTGAAGACAAAAAATAATTTTGAAAATCTGTCATACTAACTTGCATGACATTTAGGAAGAGCCTATTATCTCTGTCCACAGCAGTTACAGACGTTAACACGGAATACTGGCTCACTGCTTCCCAGCCGATCATATCCTGCAATCCGTGTTTCCTAAAAATACTCCACCACGTGAATAAAAAGACGTTTATTTGTAGGGTACCGAAAAATCACTCTCTCTCAAATTCAAAACGTTTTGCAGAGAAATGGAAGATATGGCCAGAAACGGTCTAAGAAAACAAGTGCCAGTGAGTGGGAGTTTCATAATATTTAAATATAATTATAGTATTGCATGAAATTATAAAAAATATGCATGGACTATATAACTGAAATAATTATTAAGTCTGAAACTTTTAGACTTATTTAAAAAAATAAGACTTATTTATTTTTAATGACTAATTTTGATTTGTGTTTAATTTAATTATGCAATATGACAATAAATGTGATTTCCGTCATAATTTGAATAATTTGTGATTGCTGTCAGCGTATAAACACAACGATACAATGTAACGTGACTACTTTAATTGTTAAGTGTGTGTTGTAAATATAAAGGCTGAGAAAGGAAAAGGTATAGGCCTAATCGATGTTTATGGCAATTTGTGATAAGGCCGTGTACGAGCCTCGAATGTGACAAAAAGATATAGGCCTAAATGCAAATAAGCTCTACACTAAAATATCAGTCACCAATCATTTATGTAAAGTATACACATCGTTAAACTTCTTCTTTTCTTAAAAGTAAAGGATCGTTCGGAGCACGCGCGCGCCCCCCCCCACACACACACACACGAATTATTTGAATGTATGCTTCAAGTATGCTTAGTATATTCAAGTATGCTTGTGTGAATAACAATTATTAAAAATTGTTTATTTTAAAAGTTTTAGCAAAATCAGCCAGGTAAAATTAATAAATTCATAAAGCTAGATACATTAATGTTCATGGACCACAGAACTTACGGTATATACAAAATACAAACACAGCAGGTACACTCTATACGCAAAATTAAATTTAAGCAATATGTTACTTGTAAATAAAAAAAATACTAACACAATGGAAAATAGTAGTACCAAGAATGTAAAGGCAGAACTTATACCACGTCAGTCTAAACATTTACAGTTGTGCTCATAGATAGCGCGCGTGTTCACTTGAAATCAAATGTTTTGTAAAACAAACGAACGCTTTCCTTATATAGTACTATGTAATTAAATACGATATATATTAATTATACTATTAATTAATGTGTTGAAATTAATTACTTATAATGAGTTATGATCAGATTTAATGGAAACATTAATGGCAGCACGTATAAATTGCATTGGCTTGATATTCACATAAGCTGAATTGATAACCAGTAATTTTAAACTACTGATTTAAACAATTACTGTTGACTGTATTTTAAAAATTTTCCTACAAACTGCTGGATGTCCTAATTTAGAAACTTATGAGGCAGAGTGGAAAAGAATGGATTCACGTGTGCATAGACAAAAGTGGAAGGTGGATATTATTATCATTCATGTTACAAATGATCTGTTAGTCACTACCTAAAGTAAAAATTGGTATAGTGACGTAATACTCATATCATCCTGTATAGTAGGCCTAATATACTAAATAATTTTCATTATATGATTGCGAAATGACAGAAAAGTAATCAGAACAGAAGAACGACGATGTACTATGAGAAACGTAGTTAATTTTACATTATGTTAATTACTCCACACACACACACACACACACACACACACACACACACACACACACACACACACACACACACACACACACACACACACACACACACACACACACTTTAAAACAAATATTATTATTATTAATAAATAAAACTTTCCGTACAAGAATATATATTTTTTATTGTTTTTTAAATATATATAACACTGTTTCGATAGTATAAACTATCATCATCAGATATAAAAGTTAATTCTTTATATACATACATATATTACATACAGTATATGTATTACATACATATTTATTACATACAGTATATAAATTTGTGATGTTATTCAATTTCTTTCTTCTGCAAGTAGTATAATTCGTATATTCTTTTTTAACACCTGACGCACGTTTCACTGAAAAATATCAGTATCATCAGAGGTTTCTAAGTAAATTAATAACAATCGAAATAATTCTTGTAACATAAAATTAACGAATAATCGAATTTGTATCGATTTTAATGTAAAATAACTGATAATCGATTTAGGTTGATTAGTTAACGATTGTTTTAATGTTTATTTTCTTCAGCAGCTGTTTTCTCGGTTATATTTGAAAATTTGTTGTTTATATTTTATTCATTTTTATTTTTTAGTAAATTTATAATTTTAAATAGATCGTCTTGTTTTGTTTTTATTTGGGTTTGTTCTTTAATTAATAAATTATTGTTACTGTGTGTGTAAATGTTAAGATTTTCCCAAATATTCATTTTTTGACCTTTTTGTATGTTTTTAATTAATTTTATATTTTCAATGTTTGGAAATTGGTGGTTATTATTTAGATAATGTGTGGCTAAATTAGATTTATAAATATTTGGTTTTAAATATGCATTGCGGTGTTGAAGGAATCTATCTAGTAGTTTTTTCTTTGTCTGGCCCACGTAGAATTTATTGCAATCTTGACATTCTATTTTATATATTCCATTTTTATTGTGAGTATTGGATTTAGATTTAGGTTTTATTTTATTAAAAATTATATTATCTGTATTATAAGATATTTTTAAATTAGTATCTTTAAATATTTTATTTAATTTTTGAGTTATATTTCCGTAATAAGTGAAGGTTGTATATTTTATATTATTATTAATAGGTGAATTTTTAAATGTAGTGTTCTTGGGAATTTTATTAGTGATTTTATGTTTAATTTTATATTCTAATTTATTAATAGTTTTTATTTTGTATCCATTTTTAACTGCTATTTGTTGGATAATATTTCTTTCTTTGCTTCTTTCTGTGTTATTTAATGGGATCCTAAGCATTCGGTAAATCGTGGAATTAAATACTGACATTTTGTGTTGGGGAGGATGATTAGAAATATTTGGTATTATTAAATCAGTTTGAGAAGGTTTCCTGTATATTGAGTATTCAAAATTTGTTTCATTTTTCTTTATTGTTAAGACTAATAATTAAATTTAAATTAAATTTAATAGAAAATTAACATTAAAACAATCGTTAACTAATCGACCTAAATCGATTATCAGTTATTTTACATTAAAATCGATACAAAATTGATTTTTCGTTAATTTTATATTAATAGAATTATTTCGATTGTTATTAATTTACTTAGAAACCTCTGATGATACTGATATTTTTCAGTGAAACGTGCGTCAGATGTTAAAAAGAATATACGAATTATACTACTTGCAGAAGAAAGAAATTGAATAACATCACAAATTTATATAATTACTGCAAGAAACGTCGAGTTACTTATATAGAAAATGATATATATATATTGCAACGTTACAACAATTACACAATTTATTACCATGTACTCAACGCAACTATAATATGTATTACACCGGCCAGGTCGCAGAATTTGTTATCTCGTTGCGTCAAGTATATGTAGTTGCACAATAATTAAATCATTTTTAAAGAGGAGTGAGATGTTGTTGACATGAAGTAATCATTTAAAACCGTTTCAAAATAATCATTCTAAGATTTATTAATTGATAGAAAAATATTCAAATATTCAAAAATTCAAACATACGATAGATCAAATATCCACTTTTATAAGTTTCACACATATTAGGCTGTTCATAACATCTAAAAACTAAACAATCATATACTCTTATTCACTAAACAGACATGTTAAATAAGTCATCTAAATTCTTTCATTTTTTGTGTGTCTGACTTTGATTCAATCTTCAAATGCTAATAGCAAATCACGTAAAAGAAACAAAAATAATATTAAACTTAAGCATAAAATTACTAGTTGCTATAGACAAAATAAACTAATTACATTTACTTTCAAACTATTATTTAACTCTATTGACACACCCAAATTTTTAACATATAACAAAAGATTTAGTAACTTTCAAATTTTCTTATAAACTATTAAACTATTTCAAACAGTTTCTTACTTTATTTCAAACTATTTCTTATAAACTATTTCAAATTATTGACTTTAACTATTATTTACATTAAAAATTTTTTAAGTCTTACTGTTCATGTAAAATTTTCTTTCTGAAAGTTCTTTTCACAACAAAATTATAAATATTTAGTCATCACCTGCATACTGCTGCCGTTACCGTTGTGTGTGTGTGCGTCCTGAATCCTGAGAATTTTATGATGATGATGATGATGCTGTGTTCTCTGTCTCTATGGGTTGTTGTTGTTGTTGTTGCTCCTAAGTTCCTCCATACGTCTTGTGTGAGTGTGGTAGTATGTGTGTGTGTGTCCATGACGATCCGCAACGGGCAGCGTAACGTCGTCTGTAGATTTCTTGAGTCTGAGAATGCCCCAAAATTGTCGGTCGTATTTATACTGGACTCAATCTGATATGTCCAGGATTGCTCTTGACATGTTAGAAATTGTAACTTTCATGCAAAGCGTCCTTTTAATTACGAATCACTTTTTTGTTCATTTTAGCGATTTCGTAAACACACTGGTAGCATGCGCGATATCATTGTTTTCGTAATTTTTTTCTGTTCACGCACATATAACACACATGTTAATTATTCTTTAATTACACCCGTAATTAACATTAATTATTTAGCGTCTTTAATATTGCAAATTTCTGCAATATTTTTATATCACTGCATTCGTTAAGAATTCCTTAATGCAATGATGTTTTTATAATTGGCGTAAGTCTTTGCTTACAGGTTTAACACAAGTAATTATTTTATTATAATCCTGTTAAGACATGATTACGGCTGTAACGCATCACCCCCATCTTTTCGTTCAATGTCTGTCGGAACTGGCTCACACACACAAACACACGAACGCTATAACTTACGCTGGCGAAGCAGGTATCACTTTTTGACATGCTCCAGCCGGTCCATTCTCGCACAAAACTGTATAAAACTGTTCCTTATTCTATTTACGCTAATTACAATATAAAACATACCGCCCTGGGCAAATATGCAAAAAATATACGTATTGTTGCTATATATATATATATATATATATATATATATATTGTAGCGTGACAGATAAACGCACAATAATGAATGGCATTGATCATTAGAATAATAAGATTATAACATTTAAATCCGAAGAAAGCATTAAATTTAATATAAAGAATTAATTCATAGCAACTGTGCAGAACCATTATTGTTATTAAAAAAAAATATAAGTTCAAATAAAAGCAAGTTACTAGTGATGAATCATCGAAACCAGTCTAATAACCCAAGGTTTTAAAAATATAACCCAGGAAGGTAAGGAGTATATAAAGAAGCAACACAAAATATTACTAAACCCACAACGAGGATAAATGAATGAAAAAGAAACCCTGAATAAGGCAAGATCCACCATAAAAGGTGAAGTATTTCAAGAAACCAGAAGAAGATGAAGAAATCCCAAGAAACCCGATGGCATCAAGAAGAAGATGGAGAAGATACCAGTCCAAGAAGACAGAAGAAAAGAAGACACCATTGAAGAAAGAAGAAGAAGACAGCATCCTGAAGAAGAAGGAATGCTCTTATAAAAAACACCCATATCCCCATATCCCAATCTAAATAAAAACCACAAATAATAAAAAGTATAACGAAATAGTCTTGAACAGTAACCACATGTACAATAAAATTAAGAGAAAAAGTGTATAGAGTAAGAGTTGCCAGTGGACCAGGATGAAATAATAATATAATACCCAAAGAACAAATCTTCATTGTAACCCACAAACCAATTTATTGATGTTAATGAGACTAAACAACCATTTAGAAATAGCATCAAAAAGTGTAAAGTGAACCAGTGCTAGTTTGGGTATTATAAAAAATAAACCTTATGTTTCGTCCTTGGCATCCACAAACTGTGTATATAATGAAATATACAACTTTAAGTGACTTATAATTTGTACCAGGTGGATGTGATACATGTAGTAATATCGAGCTATAAATCTGTTTGAAGTGACATTTCTTTAAAGAATGAGTAAAAACAGATTTAATTATAAAGTGACAGGGTACAATTACCCAATACCATATTTAAAAAACAGTTTAAAAACTGCATAATCAAACTTAGTATAAGAGATAGCAAATAAGAATATAGGTATAAGGTTTTGTGAATATAGAATAAGGATTTTAAAAATGTATTAGGTATAAGGACATTTGTTAAGTTTGGAACCACTAACATCCTAACTGTAAATATATTTATTACTTGTATTTATAGTAATAATTAAGTAAGATGTTAGATGGGAAAAAACCTCCTTTGTAAATAATATTTCTATGTTAGTAATAAGTGTTGATTGTAAAAAATGTCTGAATGGTTGAAGACAACCATCATTTGAAAATATTTCTTATTTGTTTAACCGTTTATAGTATTGAAACCAATACTAATTATTGTTATGTTTAATTAAAAAAAATGTTTAGTTTATAATACCATGTTTAAAAAGTCAGAGAGGGTATAACACAGTATGTATTGTTTGTATAAAAATTTGTAAGAAAAAACTTGTTAAAAAATCTAGGCAAAATAATGAAAACCAAACTTCATCAAAACAGAGAAATTACTCACTTAAATACATTTAAACTAAAGGGATTTAGATAAAATAAACCAGAGAGGAAGCCATATAATTAGAAAGACAACTTAGAAAGATTTTGTAAAATTATAGCCAGGATTATAAATAAAAATGGAAATGACAGAACTCAAAAATTTGGAGAGGGGAGTCATATATTCCAACATATTTTAAAAATTAACCAATTCAAATAATTGCAAGAAACTAAGGGAATATAAACCTTTTAATACAATATGAGATTATTAATCATAAATATAACTTAAAAATGGCAGAATTTGCATAATGACAGGAAGTTAATTTTGAAAATTTACCAAAGACAAAATGAAGGTAAAATTACCAATTTTAGACAAAAAAACATAATAAAACGGCATTATTCAATATTAAAATACGCCGAATGAACTGAAGGATTAAATTAAGTAACATCTAGCTAATAAATTTGAATAATAACCAAAGTTTAAGCAGTTATATAATGTAATTTCAAACATGCACAGGATGTAAAGTTAAATTTGAACAATGTAAGGAATAATATTGCATTGGCTAAGATTTTAGTCGAAAGTGAAGGAAGTAGAGAGTTGATTATTGAACATTGTACGGTGCACTTGACGAGCGTATTTTAATCGAATTAACCTAACTTATAGTACCGTAATGGCGAGTCAGTGAACGACACAATTTTGAAAATCGCGAGTGGCGAATAAAACATTTTGTAACATCTACATAGTGACAGAAACAATTACCAGACACTAAATAACATTGTACAACACTAAACTACACCAAATAACATTATTAAACACCGTAAGACAGTATACATCATAACCATAAATTAGTGCCTGAATGACAAAAAGTGAACGGACTTATACATACACCACTATACAAAATACAACACAGAAACTTCACTCAAGACACTAAACAACATTAGAAGGAAGATTTGCTGACACCAGGACGTGAATACTACAAGAAAATCTCTTTATTGGAACGTCACATTTACGAGAGACATTTGACCAACTCGACGGCGGCCATTTGCAATTGTCGTCTTCACTCAACTGAACGCAGCCTTCTAGTTCCGTCAGCGACATGGTTCGCAATCTTGTTTATTTCAATTAAATATATGTACCTAGTATTAAAAATTACTTGTTGTAACGTTATACTTTTTTAATATTGGCCCGATTTCTCTGACTTTAACTATAATTAGCTGTTAAAAGAACCTGATTGCATTTTATATATCAAAAACTTGTAACATTTCGATACCCTGAGAGTTGATTTTATAATCGACAAGAGCCTTGTTAATCAATTATTCAATAAATCATTTATACTTTTCACCTCAAAATAGTTCTTTCTTTATTAAACATAACAATTTACAATTATTTTAATTTAAACAATATAATACCAGAATTTCACCACATCAGAAGGAAGATAACCTCCAAAACGAAAAGTAAACAAATATCGATTGTACCTGGAGACAATCTTATAAGTGGTTGAAATTTATTGAAAATACTAAAAAATTAATAAAATTTCCTAGATAAGTGAGACACGTTTCAAAACTTCACGAAACACAATTAATTAATTGTTTTTAATTAATTAATCTATAAAAAAGAAAATTTTTTTTATTATAAAATTTTTTTTTTAAACACAATTTTTATTTCTTCCACAAACATTTTTAAAAAAACATTTTTGTTACACTACTCCTATACATATTTAACACTATATAACAGGTTTCGTTACAATTGGACTCGATCAACAGTGAAACTAAAGGAAGAGTTTCAGACCAGGAAGACTTGAGAACCATACCAAGTATTCAGAGTGTATAGAGTTTAGTTACAATATATATATATAGCGACGACACAAATAAATATTTTTGCATAAGATAATAATGTGTGTATAAATTATGCACAAGTCTATATTGGAGGTGTAGAAAAATTATTTATTTATCACACAGGTAAATAATTGTTTATATTATATATTTAATTTAAACAAAATGTCATGTATAGCAATTTATTTGTTATCAAAGAGTTTATATAGTTCAGCTTTGGTAAGTTTTACTTGGAATGTAGAATTCCTTTACACTCGGCGTGACGTCACTCGCTCCGCCGCTGTTACGCTCCTCTCTGCAAAGATCGCCGGCCGCATCACTCTCTCTCTCTCTCTCTCTCTCTCTCTCTCTCTCTCTCTCTCTCTCTCTCTCTCTCTCTCTCTCTCTCTCCGCTGGGGTTCGCCAAACAACTGATAACACTGATGCAGATTTTACACACAAATTGTCACTTTCCGAGTCGTTTGTTTACTCGCTCGCAATTGGTTATTATTAATCATTGTTACTCAGGGTGATAATGAATGATATTCTTTAAAAGCGGTGTATATTACTTACACCTTCCGGCTATTCTTGAAGTGTTCCGCGTTAGTAAGAATTTAATACGTTAGATAAATCTCCCTAAGCGGAAAATCTTCCACTCACACGTAATAGCACTTGAATATTTTAAAACTGGTAGTTCACCCACTTGGTTCTAATCGACAAACTCGAAAAGATTCCCAAGACTTAGAGTTACTCTAGATTAAACCAGTTCGAACAAGAAAAATTCTTGACGAAGAGCACACGTTCACTATGCAACGGCTTCCGATGAACTGCCTCGAAGTACACATGACAACCGACGGATCTGACTGAATTTAGGGGCTTCTGATTGGTCAATCAACTGTCTACGCGGTAGATGGGACAAAAGATAGACGCGTTGGAGGCGAATCTTTGTATAAATCTGCGAGTGCCTGCTCAGATTTTATCTAGAAATTTTTTTACTCTTCAATAGATAAGCGTTAAAAGTTGAGTTTTCAATAACTAAAAAAACACATTTAAACAATAGCTGAGAACAACAGAGTATATAGAAAATGTAGATATTTTCATAAATAATTCACTGTTCAAGTCTCATGCCGATCGGATAACAAACGCGGAAGATATAACAACAAAGGTTCACCACACGCGAACGCGCGCACATATACACAAACAAAGTACATGACATTAAAGAGCAAAAATTTACAAAGAATTTGGTATAACACAAGTTTTTATCCATCACTAAATACAAAACTTAAAGATAATTGACAAAAATTGCATAAATCAATTTAAAACATGCTAATGTCCATCATCCATGCTCTGATATACTTATTCTAGATCATCATCCTGTGTTTTGTTGCAATATATATATTGCAAGGTAACAGGTTGTTAGCCTAACCATACTTGCAGAAAAGAATGCTCCATTAGTGATTAATATACATTTATTGTCTCTTTCTTTACAGTAACGTGTGTGTATTAAAAATGTTTCTTGTTATTTTAAAAAAATTATACAACTTTAAATGTTCTAATCTTCTTTCAAACTTCTAATTGAAATAAATGTTTCTTTATTTAAACAGTGATATAATTATAAATGTTCGAAACCTTCTTTAACAAAATTATAATTAAAATAAAACTATTCTTTAATTTAACAATGATATACTTGGCAAAATTCAGAAAGTTCTTTTTCTTTTGAAAGCTTTACTAGTGAAACAAATTTAGTTTAAAATTTTTGCTTTCCAGCTTTGTCGTCTTCGCTGTCGTCCCGGTCGATGATCTCGGTCCAGGTCTCCAGCAATCCGTCGTCCGTGATCCACGTTCCAGCCACCGACTCCAGGAACTGCCTCGCTCTATGTGTCCGTTTCAGCCGCCACGATCAGCAAACGAAGCTCAGGAACGGTAGTAGACGATCTCTTACTCCGTAGTTGTTCCCCGCCGACTCTCGCTGCTTCCTCGACTCCACGGGCCCCAAGGACTGCCTGGAATAGATGTTGAACTGGACGCTGACTACACTGCGACTGCTCTCGTAGTGTGCTGTTTGAAGACTACTCTCGCTGAGCGCTACATGAAGACACTCCACGACTGACTGCAGACTGCTTTTATAATCTCATACAATGAATGCTGCAGCGCTGTAGAATGACGTCACAGATTATCTGCTCACAGGCGTATCCCCTATACATTCTATGTTAAATTAAGGAACATTCTGGACTCGCCACGTGTTCATTGACTTCCGTCGTCTCGATTTTTCTAGAACACGTTTAACTACATATGAATAAATTTCCTTAACCTTCTATTTGATACGCGTACAACACAACACTTCGCTCACATATTAAACTATATCTTCATTGTGTTTATAATGTCTTATTACTAATTTATACAATTATTCTTAATTTTTAGCAATATTCTTACATTCAAACATACCCCAATTGTCCTGTACATTCGTTACCACTGGTCATAATTATGTTCTATACATTCACATATAGTGTGACTGCCTGTCACATTGAAATATATATATATATATATATATATAATATGAATTCTTATTATTATCACAATGCATTATTTATTTCTTCTAAATAAATAATGCATTGTGATAATAATAAGAATTCAGACTGCAATAGAAATTGTAAAAGAGACGCCTGACTTGCAGATTGGGACAGTTGATTGTGGTCAGCTGCCCTCTGTACGTGTGTACACACGTAAAGGGTGTGCGTGTGTGCGACTTGTTCATTCCTGAAAAGCGCCACCCTTTTCAGTAACGATATAAATTATTGTATTTAAATTAATTTATAATGCTTGTGTGTATGGTAGCGAAAAACTAAAGACACCAAAATGTGTGGTTAAAAATAACGAACAAGTGCATAAAAAATTGTGAAAAACCAATGAAAAGTGTAATGATAAGACGTTAAAAATCAATAGTAATTAGAGTAAGTAAGATAAGGGAAAACGGTTTGTGCATGATGAACGCCTAGAAATTACCGATCGAATGAATATCGGATAATGTGCCAAAGACTTCGCAATTCGCGAAGACGAGCAAATTAAGTGTAACAATAAAGCGTGGGTTAAGAGTGACGCTCTCGACATTTCCAAACATGCAGAATATTGTCGAGACATGCTTTTGGCGCCTTGGGTATAAATACGGGAACGCGCAAACATCTCTCTCTTTCTCGTCAGACCATCATAGCGGCCGGAGGCTATGTCCAAGAACTACAACTCGATTCTCGTTCAATCATCAGAAGAGCTGTAGACTATGTCCAACAACTAGAACTTCTAGAATTGATTGACAACCATGACAGCCGTAGAAACAACAACTACCGTAGATCAACCACAAGCAGAAACCAGAGTCTTCAAGACTGCACATCCATTAGAGTGAGCAGTTGGAACCAGAGGCCATGACCAGGCACGAGAGAATCCAGTGAACCAGAGTACCAGAGACTACAAGACTCCTAGAATACCCGACTCCAGGACTTCCAGGACCGAAGAGGACACGCTTCAGATGTACCACACAAATAACAAGGTGACAAATAACCATGCATTATAAGAAACCGAGACCGAATCAAAAGACTTTGAATATTAAAGAGAAAAAGAATAAACAATTCGATTCTAAGATGAGTCAAGTAACTGTATAGTTGTAGATATGTTTTTGTTTGCACATTAAGTACAGTAATATGAAAGACTGTGTAACGATAAGAGTTAGCAGTAACTGTAATTTAAAAACTATAATTGTTAGTAGTAAATGACGACCTCGTCAGAGAAATTAATAGAAAGCAATGCATATGCAGTAACAAAGAGAAATTAGTAATATAAAAAAAAAGAGTTAGATAATTAAAAGAGTAGATAATCAGTAAGATAATTGAGCTAGCTGAGAGCAGTAGAAAATTTATAACAATGTGTTAGCAATAAGATTTTATAATATGTTTTGTGTCAAATAAGACTACGAATTATACGTAGTAGGTACGTAAAAATACGAATCATTTGGAATCGTAAAATAAATAAGAAATTAAGTGTAATCTGAGATTGCAAATTACCCGTAATAAATATGTCAAAATAATGAGTTTCTAAACCGAAAAAAAAGTGTTAATAAAAATTGAAATGATTTATAAACCAATCAAATAGAATTATTATTATTATGATTACAAACCTCATTCTTGTACACACACGAATTTAATGTGATGTAATGTACATAAAGATTTAACACACATCAATAAATAAACGCATTAAAATCGTCGTGATGTTGTAATATATTGCAACAGTACGAATGTATATGGTACTGTGCATTGCACAATTAGTTAAGATAATTTGTGTAAATTAAATAAATAATCAATATTGTCAGGAGTATAATAAATTCAGCTAGAAAGCTGTAAAGGTGAACAACAAATTTGCCTGCTTGAACAGGTAGGTCACGTCACACACAGCTGCGTCTGTGTACACGTGTATCTTACGTGTGTGAGTGCAGCCAGTTAATTCCTGCAAAGCATCATCCCTAAATAAACGTTAATAAATATATAAATTATTTAAATTTTGATAAGTGTACGTGAAATATCACAAAACAAAATACGCCACAGTGTAAATAATATAAAGACGCACGCGTATACGAAAGATTATGCGAAAATAATAAAAAGTGCAAATACAGTGCAAATAAATATAAATAAAACCAAAACCCATAATAATTGAGATAGAGAAAAACGGTTAACACACAGTTGTACTACACATAAAAATTACCGACCAGATGAATATCGGGTAATTTGCAAAAGACTTCGCATGTTGCGAAGATCAGTGAAATAAGTGTGTAAATAATCGTGTTTGTAAAAGGACGCTACGACAGACTGATTCCTGCAGAGAATTGTCGAAACATGATTTTTGCCCCCTAGACTATAAGAGCCCCCGCACACTGAGACGAAACAGTTCCGCAACTGTTTCTTATGTCTTAAAATCTCATGTATTTATATAGGGGGTGCGCACACTACAGCAACAGAAACAAAACTGTCTCCTACGGTGGAAACAGCACGCAGACAGAATAGTCGCGAAAACGTGCTAGTCCTACTGTTTCTTATGGAAGTCCGCACACTGCAACTAAACAGTCTCGAAACTGTATCGTGGTGGGGGTAGGTGCCGCTCCATCACCACGGTACACAACTCAGTCATTCTACCAGCGTTTTGAGTGTTTGTTAATAGTTGGTTCAACTCGATTATTCTTAAATTTGTTATACAAATAAATTACAATGAACGACGAGAAAGTTGAACAGTTAATTGCTGAAGTGGAAAAACGACCTGCTTTGTTTATAAAAAATTTGAATGAATATATGGACATAAATTTAAAAAAGAAACTGTGGGAAGAAGTTTGTGGTGCTATTTTTGAAAACTGGAATGGAATGTCATCAAAGGAACGCTCAGATGCAGGTTAGTTTATTAAATAAAGTACTAGCCTATAGGCCTACTTAATACTGTTTATTTATATAAATTAACTTAAACAAAGTTTATTTATGTTATTCTATTTGTACCGTTTGTTTATTTTATACACATCATTTACTTAAAACTACTTACTTTCCATACTTCATTCATGACCTATGAATCAAAATGAAAGCTCTGCAGTATTAAAATATTGAATGATTCGTTGTTTTACGTTAGGCCTAAATATACATGTAAAAAATATCAGTTTACATGTAAAATACACATTTTAAAAAAATACATTTTACGTTTCATATTTTTAAATAATTCAAAATATCCGTAATTATTCGTATAGAAAATATTGAAACACTTGAAAAAAAGTTAATTCTTTCTTTACACTTGGTCATATTGCCAAGGGACACATCCTTGAACCGACGTAAAATATGAAGAAAAGTAATCCCTGATGGCCGTGCCTGAAGCTGTTTCTCGCATGTAACTTGATGGAATATTTTGAAGGGGACATTCGTAACATGTAGCCTATCAGTGAAACGAATTCCATCTTTTATTCTCACATAATTGTGCAACATACAACAGGCTTTGACAATGCTGTCACAGAATTCAATGTTGACATCGAGAGGTCTGTGAAAAATACGCCATTTATTAGCTAAGATTCTGAATGTACATTCCACGAGTCTACGGACTCTTGTATGTCTGTAATTATAAATTCTTTTCTGTAAATTCAAGTTTCTTTTACCATACGGGCGTAAAATGCGATTAGACAGACCAAATGCGTCATCGCATACGATAACAAATGGCATTGCTTTTCCATTTTCATCGTTGGGTAAGAGTTTATCGCCAGGGATGTTAAAATTATTCTGTTCTAACCGTCTTCCCATATTTGATTTTTTGAAAATACTGGAATCGCTTGAAGAACCATAAGAACCGATGTCCACGCAAACAAATCTGTACTCCGCATCCACCCAGGCCATTAATACTATTGAAAAATACTTTTTATAATTAAAAAATGAAGAACCAGAATCATGTGGCTTAACTATTCTTATGTGTTTCCCATCCACTGCTCCGATAACATTAGGAAAATTAGTTCGCTGAAAAAACTGATCCTCTATAGTAATCCAGTCCTCTGTAGATTTCTCAGGCATGTACATCGGTTTCAGCACTTTCCATATTTCATCACATGTGGTTCTTACAACTTTCCTAGCTGTTGTAGCTCCGATTAAGAATTCAAATGATATAGCATTGAAACTTGATCCAGTGGCCAAATACCTGTAAAATAAAAATATAGGTCTAACTATATTTGTACAAATATCTTTAAATTTACAAAGCTTATATCTACAGTCAGGATATACGTTAAATTTATGAATTTCTGAACAGATTAGCGAGAAGATAGGGCTACATGAAGGAATAGCTGATAAGTCATTTTAACAAACTTATAAATTACTGTAAAAAAAAACTGTACTTGAGATTTGGTTTTGAAACTTATTATAAGTTCCTGTAAAAATAACTGTACTTGAGATTTCGTTTTGAAGGAAATTGTAATGGTTTTATAAACAATATCAGAGGATCGTATTACACGTACCTACTATCTATATCGACTGCCGGCTGTGCGGCAGTGAGAAGAGGCATTAATATTAATACCCATATAATATTAATATTAGTATTAATATTATTATTTAATGTAACAACAGCTGTAACCACTAGAACATAACATAATTAAAGCTGTAAAGCCCTGGCACTTCCTTCAAAACAACGGAAACCCACGTAGTACAGCCGAAGTTTTGCTTTTTTTATTGCTTACTATTTAATTTTTATTTACCTATTTCCGTTGTAAACAAGTTTCTGTATTTTTTAACAGCATCAACATTTTGTAATAGTTGTTCATATACAATAAATTGAAACATTTACCAAAATATCTTTCTTACAAACTAAACCAAACATAAATTTTCAATTAGTAACTAACTCAATTAGACAACTTGTTTGCTGTTTTCTCGAATAAATGTATTTAAGGAATACTAAACAAGTGCCATTTCATTCCTAAAATAAAATTTAATTGCTTATAGTTTAGGTTTTAGTTACCTAAATTTTAGGAGGTACCCATGACTTGAAGTAACAAATTACATGAGTAAATAAGTTAGTACTAATGTAGGAACTATATACTGTGTGTATAATCATGACTGTAGGCATACTTTACAATTCAAAAAGCTATTGGTAAAACCCTATTTTCCGACATTCCCACCCATCTACGTACAATAGACTGAGACTACTGTAGTACTACATTCGTAATTGTTTATACCAATTTACGGTTTATAAATCCGTATAAAGATATTGATTTTCCTTGGCGCACTCTTTTGTTTCAGTGAAAGAATTGCAGACCCGCTGGAAAAGTTTAAAAACCTGCTTCAACAGAGAACTGCGAGCGCAGAGTCAAAGTAAGTCAGGGCAGGCTTCGGAAAAATGCAGAAAAAACGTTTATTTTGATAAATTGTTATTTCTGCTCCCGACGACTCAACCCCGTCAAACAGACAGTAATGTTAGCGATGTGCGTAGCCAGATCGATTCTGAAGAGGACTGGCGGACGAACAGAACAGGACTTGCGAGCCCCACAGAACGTCGCACCACGGTACATTAAAACAAAAAAAAAGAGAGTTTTGAAGAATCGTTGGTGCGGATTCTGAAAGAAAGAAAAGAAGAAGACGAGGACACTCATTTTGCGTTGTCTCTTGTCCCTTCACTAAGAATGTTGTCCGATGTTGACAAAATGGACGCAAAAATTCAAATTTTAAACATACTGAAAAATATTAAACAGAATCGGAATTATCCTGCATCTCACACAATTCCGTCTGCGCAAAATCAAAATCCGCCCTACAACCTACAGTATAATCCCCATACCTCATCCACCAATTTTCGATATTCTAAATTAAGTAATAGTTAATATAATGTAGTTAAAATAATAAGAAACATTTAATTTATTTTCTTAATTTTTGTTTTATATTTCATTGTTTTTGTATTTATCAATCATGTATATCTGAATTTTTTATTTCTGACATTAAATCTTTATTTCATAAAAATTGTTTTATTTTCGTACCTACATTCGACATACTTACACCAGCATTGAAACGTGGTCATAACGTATAAACTGTATAGTATAAATATTTCATACCTTTTCTTTTTAATATCGAGTAAAAAAATTGAGTTTACAGCTTAAATATTACTATTTTGTTTTCGCTAATTGTCACTTCCACAGTGTAAAAAAAGTGTAAATTTGAAAAATTTTAAATATATTATTGTTAATTTTAATATTAATTTTAATAAATTTTAATATTATTGTTATTAAAGTCTTAATTAAAGTTCCAGTATTGCATACTTCCGATCTGATGATGAGCTCTGAGGCTTGAAAGCGCTAATCGGAATAATGTTTCTATAGTGGTGTGCAACAGAATTATTTCTGTTTGTGATTATAACAACTAACACAACTTTATTAATTTAATATTTATAGATACTGCTTAACTAATTAGTCACTACTCAACTAATAACAATTAATATTCAATTAATTAATAACGTACTTACCTCAGAGTTATAGTCAGCCTTTCTTCTGGTGATATCGAATTCCTAAAAGTCGTATTCTGATGAGTGATGCTAGGTTTCAGAAGACTTAATAGTTCATCGAAACTGCTGATATTCATTCTCATATATGAAAAAAATTTAGAAGGAAATTCACCCAACTGGCTATACAATGTAACAAATTTTCCTTTTATTGGCCTTTCACAATGAAGCGGATGAACCCAACAATTTTTGCTTCGTTTTATTTTCCTATAGCGAATAACTAAAACACAAACAGCGACAGCGTCTTCGAAAGACATCTTGAGCGAACGAAAAAACAAAAGAAGTAAAAAGGAACGAATTAAGTGGACGAGCAACTGTTTCGCTCAGTGTGCGCAGGTATAGAGACAAAACAGTTTTTTTTTTGCGTGGGCGAGAAACAGAGACGAAACAGTTCCGGGACAGTTTCGTCTCAGTGTGCGGCCTCTCTAAATACGCGAGACACACCAGCCTTGTTCTCTTACTCGATCAACCACAGCGGCAGCCGGAGGCTATGTCCGACAACATCATCACTTTCGTGAGATCACAGCTGAAGCCAGAGGCTATTACGGAAGACGAGAGAGCAGCACACTACATGGCATAGATTCCAGACGTAGAGTACGAGTCATAGGACTACTAAGAGGATCCGGAGGACGGGGAACGGACTCCAGGACTACACGGCTACGCAGAATCAACCAGGATTAAGAACTCAGGACCAGAAGAGGATACGCAGAGGAACCGCCGCGATTAAGGTGAAAGAAAGCCACGTATTCATCCAAACGAAAGACTTAATCAAAGACAATTAAACATTAAAAAAAAGAAAGACAATATAATTTCAAAAAGTGTAAAATAATTTGTAGGCCTAAATGTAACTGTTCTTGTATAGTAATTATGGTAATATTTGAATTGTGAAAGTATATTTTTGAAATTATAATTTATTGAAAATATTTAAATTAATTTTGAAAGAATAGTCATTTTTGGAAAGTAATTAAAAAGTCATAAATAAGAAATGCATATGCAACAACAATAAGAATTTAAAAAAAGAAAGATTAGAAAATTTAATAATAATTTAATCATTACTTGTATTTATTAACAAGTAGGTATACTACGAGTACACATACACACGCAAATAATAATGAGTTTTTAGCTCGCAATTTAAGTTTTAATTAATAAATGTTTTGAAAGATTCTAAACAATTCACGTTGTTATTATTATTACGATTACACCCGTTGAATATTTATAACGTAATATCGTCAACGATATAGATAGACGACATAGTCAAAGACGTTATAATATATGTATGTGTGTGTTTGTCTGCGTATCTATTAAAAATTTTCCTTGTCTTTCCTTTCTTGTCCTAGCACATGCTGTTTCACATGGGTCTTCTCAGTTTACAACTTTGTTATGTCCACTAATCATTGTCTGCATTTCTTAACAGCAAGTTATTGCAAGAAAAATACAGTTATTACAAAAAGTCCTTTTTAAACAAAAAGTTAATACCTTCTTGTGCAATTCGGACAGTTCCTAGCGTTGTATTTTTGTCGTTTGTCACTATTTAATCTAAATATTTCACTTCATTCGCTCAACTGGTGTCCTCCACCCTCCTCAACGGGGCGGGGTATACTCTTAATGAGGCATGATGGAGTCTCAAATCAAAGTTCTAATTCAGTTGTCTATAGGAAACGTATTCACCACATCAGAAAATAAGACAAACAACGTTTCCATTGCGTCGATAGCAACTATTATGGTTACGTGGACTACAAAGTAAGCCTAATGTATGCGTCTATCTGTAGCAATTACACAAGTTAACATAGAGTATTGTTTCCGTTTTGTATAGAATAATTGTACTGTGTAATTGAATTATAATGTAAGGACTTTCCAGTCTCAAAGCTAACTTAGGTTTCCTCTGTAGTCTAACCCAACTTAGAATTTATAAGCATCAGTAGCGTAGCCAGGATATTACTGTGGGGGATTACTGACCAAGTTTTTCCATAAGGGGAGGAGTTACAGACCAGTATTTTTCCATGGTAGCGCCGTAATAATGATAATCGGGAGGAGTGGTGTGGGGGTAGAGTCATAGCGCACTCTGTGCGTTTTATCTCGCCCTGGCGTATAACAATCGAATTGAATATTATAAAAGTAAATAATATTGTGACTCTAGTTTAAATGTACCACTAAAAAAGCGTTACACTATACTCCAGTATTATTCTGGATTACAATATTCCGTTTATTGTAACGGAAATCGGGAATTAACGTTATTACAAACGATAGTCGAGGCAAGTATCGTGGGGGACAGGCAGACACCTGCCGATGTTACACTCTCAGCGTTTACAGGTGTCGGCTTTCTCTCGTGTAGCCTATACAACACACACACCCTTGTGGCTACCGACCAAGATACGATACTTTCTTTTTTCTTATTATGCGCGTTTTTCATTTATATATTTAGTCCATCGACTTTTAGTAAGTCAGACATCATAAAAGCTATAGTTAGATCTGTCCAAGAAAGTAATACATCGTAGGACAAAGTCGTTTTGAACTCATACCCTACGCTAACAATAATAAGCACATACACATATAGTCCTACACTTTATAAACACTTATCAGCAGCAGCCACCTTTCACACCACACTATACATTTACACTGCGCACCCACACTACACGCCTACACTACACACCAGACTACATACACGCACAGACATACACACGCGCGCGCACGATTGAAGATGTATTTCACTACCCGGACTTTCTTATGACGTGTTACAGGCATTAAACTGTATACCCATTTTTATTCGTCTGGTGAACTAAAGAAATTTTTACTCAGACATGGCGGTTGACTCACAGATGCGCAGTCGTCAATTTCGTGGTTTTCTCTATTACTGTTAGCGCATCCGAGCCGCCACGTCTGATCAAAATTCCTCTGTATGTGACTCATTTAATTCACTAGACAATGAGTCTAAATGGCTGATGATGGAGATGCGGTTTATCGTCCGAAATACATTTCTCATTAGTGATAATACATCTTATTTACTAGCACACTTTGACAATGCATCAAGAATAAACACACACACACACACACACACACACACACACACACACACACACACACACACACACACACACACACACACACACACACACACACACACACACACACACACACACACACACACACACACACACACACACACACACACACACACACACACACACACACACACACACACACACACACACACACACACACACACACACACACTCCATCACACACACACACACACACACAAGCTTCCATTAAAATAAATTAACAAAATTCCAATTCAGTTACGTCAAAATAAAATACAAAAACTTCGTTTGAAAAAATACATCGGCTCTTTTGTAACATACTCCTGAAATACACACTCAATGGGGAAAATATATATTTTTACATTTGGTTAACTTCTCGTACAATATATCAGTACAGTGATGTCAATTCTCGTACAGCACAAGTATTGTTCACCTTAGGTATTCATGTCACTTCAGATGTTACTTATAAAAAACGAATTATATACCAGGATGACTGTAGATAGAATATAAGGTTAACGTATAAGGTTAAGGTATATACGTTATCAGATGCTATGTATGTATTTATGTGTGTATTAGAGAACACTTTTAATATAAATTAAATACTAAATTTTAAAAATATTTTTAGAAATATTTTTTAAAAATATTTTAAACATTTTCAAAAATATATTTGAAAAATTGTATTTCTTCAGAACAGCAGACGAATGACTTTTGTAAACTATTTTATTCCTGTATTAAATTTTTTTCTCACTGTTTTTTTGTTATATTTGATATGTTGTAACTAGAAAAATCAAAAAATTCTTTTTCTGTTCTAGTAATGTTCCATTTATTTCAAATTTAGATTTTAAATGCCTGTTTCTGAAAGACGAAACCTTAGTTTTAGTTTCACATGTTGTCAAATGTAAGTCGCTTGAATAAAGTTAACTTTCTGTAGCTATCCGGCTGATGTTGTATCTAACTGTTGTAGCTATCCGGCTGTCACCTGTTCTTCTTGTGAAAGCTAACCTCAAGTTTCTATACGTTATGTCTAAAAAGTGTCGTTATATTCTTAATTAAAACGAACCACTAACACAAAATCAGACAGTCATTCAGTGCTACCAATTTAGGAAGACTAAAGAATACCGCCAAAAAGTAGGAAATACTCAGCTTTCGGAATAATAATTGACTGTAGTGTAAAAAGCAAACAATGAAAGAATTTTCTGATGATTATTATACAAAGCGAAGAAAATATTTCCAAAAATGGTGGAGAAGGATAGAAGCCCGTTCCTCTTTGGCGGTGGGCGCGTGAAAGGACTAATTGTGTGAATCTGGTGGACAGCAAACGATACGCGCGCGCTGGGTGGGGGAGGAGCGGCCGCCGCCAGGTCACGTGCCCCGATGCGTCCAGCAGGTGTTTTCGAGTAAAAGTCCGTCATTTACTTTAAGAATGAATTATTTATTTTCTCAGTGAAGGGATGATTTGCTTAGATAAGAGTCGATTGATCGAGGTGCACTATCCAAACTCTTTCTTCAGTCTTCTTCGAAATTCGCTCACCTCGTTTCTTCTTCGTTTAATTTTAAACACTTAACAATTTAATTTTGTAGTATAAACAGTCGGGAAACATGTTTTTTTGAATAATAAACGTCGATTGGATGCGGCTGTATGAAAATTGAGATTAGGCGTTTATATGAATCTTGTTCCAAAAATATTGATCACTTGGAATATTTAATATTTAAATAAAAATATTTAATCGAATTTGGCATTCTATGGTATGATCACTTTAGGTTTAATGTAAATTTCATGACATTGTTAACTACTGTTATTTTGTTTACGTGTTAAAACACAATTCTCGAACGTCAACTTGCGAGTGGGGTGTAGGCCTACAAAGTATTGGCATCTTATTACCGAGAAAACCAAGAAAAAGTAAAACATATATGAAAATATTACTTAAAATTAAATATGTGTTACTTAAAATTGCTTTTCTACTCTCGGAGGGACTTTTTTTTTAATTGACGGTACAATCTATGTAGACAACACTGGGGAATATATATGTAATTGGAGGGGCGATTTTTGTAATTTACACTTTCATATAGTAAAATATTAAATATAATTGGTTCTTTAATATTGGCCTAATGAACCAATGTCAAACAACAGAGCTAGTTTAGTGACAGGCGCAGTGGTATGTTTCTAGTCTGAATAGTAAAACAACTGTTCTTACCGTGATAATACAAGTCTGCGAATTGGTATAGGCCTATTATACAACTCGTTAATATGTCTATATTATGAAAGTTAAAATGGAAATTAGTCCTGACAAGTACCCTATAAGATAAATGTATCTTAAATTATTTGAGGTGTCACCAGTTGGAAAGTGTACAGTTTTAAGTGATATTTTTACACTACCAAATTTTATGAAACGTTATTTTAGCTACAGTAGTGATTAGTTTTAAACAAATTAAAAACGAATTTTTATCAAAAGTGTTGTTATTCAGCTACACCCAGATAACCAGGATCGAAGTCTGGTTAGGGACTGGGTTTTATACATCGCTTGACTGCTTAGTTTTCAAATGTCTGTAACTGCTTGCATATGGCGTTGCTTACTGGGAAAAACATCAAGAAGTATAGGCCTGTACGTAGTTAATTAGTGTCAATAGCTACGATTAAGCTCAGTACAACTAATATAAATTTAAAATCAGGTGTGAGTCTGTTTCGAGTTAGAAATTTCATCAGAAGATAACGGAAACCTTGGTCCGTTTTGACAAACATTTTTAAATAACTGAACGCGATTAGTATTCAGAGTCCAGAAATATTCTAGATGACGGCGGGATAAGCTTTAACGCGTCGAGTTATTTATTTAATCAATTCCGTGAAACCAAACCAAGTGTTTTCGTTGTCACTTTGATTCACGCTGTGAGACTACTCCCAAATAATTAGAAACTGTATATTATTACAGCGTTACTGTTATTCGTGAAATACATCTCTCAGTGGCTATAGAGACAGTGAGACAGTATTAAATAATACTGCAGGTAAGCGAAGCGTTACAAGTAATTTCGTACGAATACTGAAGCTCTTATTTAGTGTGGTATACTGCGTGCAAGATTGTGGTGGAGCACAGACAGAATTTTATTAATCAATGTCTACGAATTCGTTTTTGTAAATAGTGGCTGTTTCACGATATTGTGTCCGCAAGTGCGCAGTGTATATGACCTGACGATGGTCTATGACCGAAATCGATCGAATTTAAGAATAAGAATAATTAAAACTTTATTGGAAATCATATGTCTGATACCTTTAGGCTATGAACAATGAGTACACTACAAGAGAAAATTGAGATTATTGGTACCACTAGTAAACAATAAGTGTGTGTATATTATAAATAGGCTACATCACAGTATCATTAGTGAAATAGATTATTTAATAAATACAAATAATTACTGCTTGAAGGAATAGCTTTTAACTTAATGAAAAACGTGTATAGCTTTTGTTGGGGAAAGCTTTCATGATAATGGTAAACGTATTTCACAAACAATTATAATACATTTTGCAATAACACTTTAAACAATCAGTGCTATAATACAATGTTTTTAATTGACATAACATGACATTTAGCAAATGTTACAACAGCATTAGATGCTTACAAGAATATTTATAATACCATTGTGGTCTGTACCAAACAGCTTATAGAAAACTTATTCTGCATATAAAAAAAATGATAACGAAATAATATTTTAGGTTTTAGGTCGTGATGCAGGGAGCAAACGTGAGCGTAACCTAAAGAAAGAGCGACCCTGTCGAAGCATGAACAAAATGTTGGGAAGCCTTAGTTTCTACCCGACTGTCATTGGAAAGTCGGCAATATTAGGGAAAGATGGTTAATGAAATTCAAAACGGTTTACAACCTGAAAGATTCTAAACCTATATCTGTTCAGGCACGAGTACAAGCATAACTTATTGTATATTGTCATATACGCTTTGACGACTGGTGGGATTTTTAACTCTCTTGTTTAAAAATATTTTGTTTTCTTCTAAAGTGAGCAGCGTTGTTCAGAAATTGTAACTTCTGGACAGAATCAGGATTTTTAAGTATATTTATTTATTCAAGCACATAGTATAAAAGCCAACTATCTTGAAATGTAACGAGATTTTCAAAGAGTTCCGAACTGAGTTCTTGAAAGAGTTTTTTTTTTTAAAGCGTTACAGCAATGTTCTGATTATGGTGGCAATTTATGAAAATAATTTTTGGAGTTTCCTCCTGGTAACGTTAGAAACGTTTGACATAACTTTATTAATTTAAGGTATCGTCATCGGACAGTTTTTCTTTATCCTTAGAATCAGCATCGCAGTCACTGGATTAGTCGTTTAAGAATCAGCAATTGTTGAACAATTTTTTCCGTATTTCTTCTTTGACGGACACTCCTCTTATAATTCCCCACGTGTGCCCATCAACGTTTTCCCACTCTTTGGAAAAATAATGTTCTGCCGCTGTTAAGGGTTCCAGAAGTGTGTGCTGGGGAGTCCCGCTGATCGGAGTGTGTTGCTGCCGCTCGCTCTGTGTGCTGTGACGCGCGCCCGCGATCCGAATTCGTACGCATCACGATCTCTTTGTAAAACACCATATATTTTTAATGTGTTTTTGTTTCGTTAGTAACAAAATAAATAAACGTAAGTTTTTATATAGTAATTTTTAAAAGTGAAGACAACAGTCTAAGTGTTTAAGTGTTATAAACAGTTAAACGCCTTTTCTTTAACAGTTAAACGAATTTTTAAACATTGTAAACAAATTAAACATTTCGTTGTAAACAAACATAAACGTGTAACATGTTCTTTAATAAACAAAGCTTTATTCAATTGCGTGAGTCTTAATTTCACCTGCCTTATTAAACAACCGCCTCGCGCTGTAAAGTTCCCTCACCACTTCAGCTGTACGGAGTGTTAACAACGTAACCCTTTACGTCAACCTACACACGTTCTATTGCGATAAAATGACAATGATGTGGGGGAAGCCGAAACACTGCGTGTCCATGATTTTTGGCAATTTCATTTATTTCAAATTTACAAACTCTTTCTTTCTTTGCTTTCACTATTTTAAGGAGTTCTGCTTTTTTACCAGTGTGCAGAGAATAAGTCATTTCTCCTTTTCAATAGACGTTTTCGTTGTACCGAGCAATTAATCATCAGTCCATTCGCGTTCCAAAGAATGACATGCAATCATTCTGACTTCATCTAACCACTCAACATTTCTCGAATTCTTAGTGCAAATTCCATGTAAAAATCTTGATCATCAAATAATGTCACATCTTTCCATCAAAACCTTAATCCCGGAAAATTTTTTCCATCAAAAACTGAGTTTTTTTCAGTACCACAGAGAGACTTGATATACGCCCATCAAATAATTAATTTTTTTGTTAGTGTGGCGAGAACAGCGTTTTTCATGTACGATACTCATTCCGTTCGTAATAACGATAAATAGGCCTATGTCGTTTAACAGACTGAGTCTGGAATTGTCTTGGAGAATTAATTCTTTCTAGACTTCCCTGGCGTTGAAAGAACTGACGTTGTTGCGTTATTTATGACTTGTAGCCAGTTTTTCTTGTAATATGTGTAACGGGGTTTTTGTCAGTTATTATTAAAGCGACCATAATCCTTTGTACAACTTGTTTATTGACATAAGCGGACTTCCATTGCGCATCTCTTCTTCAAATTACGTCCGCAGGCTATCAACGAGTTGTCGCGAATGAACTTTCAGAGAAGTTCCTCTTCCCCTATTTTGAATTGTTACAACTTACAGTTTGTCACTGTGTTCACTAAAACCAAAACTGTTTACACAGCAAACAAAACGTTAACGTAAATTAACCTTTAGAGTTTTAACACATACGAGACTTTAATAAGTAAATAAAATTATGCGATTTTCAGGTCAACAAAAACCTGACTTTATAAAATTATTAGACGAAAAATCTGAGTCGAAATACTTAAACAAAAGTCTTACCGCTACTAAAACAAGTTATTTCTTAACGTACGTATAGGCACCAGACACTTAGGCAAACTATTGTTGTGGCTGTTACATTACACATCAGAAGCACTATTTTTTATTTCCGTTGGCTCAGAGGATATACACGCACTGCAGCACTATAAACATGCAGAACAAAGAATTGGCAACGCTGACGTCTTTTCGTGGTTCCGATTGGCTAGCAGCCGGCGTTAAAACTCACGTGACTTGAACTGTCAGGGTCGTATTATGAACGGCCAGAGTATAGACCTAATACCCTTTATGTATACACACTTTACCTAGTAGTATGTAACTTTGTAGTTACCGTTACATTAGAAGGTTTATGTAAATAATACACGTAAAATGTAGTCTGTATAAACATATATATGTATAAACTATCTTATAATACATATAAAGTGCTTAAAGTTTTAGGTTTTGAATACTATGGAATTGGCTATGCCATACTGTAGGAAATAAGTATACAATAAACGTAACAATTCAAGAAAATGTATTATATAATATTATATTTATATAAATAAATAAATATAATGTCTTGAAACAATAAATGTGTCCATTATAAGTTACGTAATTCATTTTCCATCTAGGTGTAAGAAAAGAAAGGTGAAAAGTAAAAGAATGAAGTTCCAGCAACATCCGGAAATGAATGCACACACCTGCTCGTCTCCCTTCCTCAAACTCGCTTCCCTTGGGCGTTGTAACACACACACACACACACACACACACACACACACACACACACACACACACACACACACACACACACACACACACACACACACACACACACACACACACACACACACACACACACACACACACACACACACACACACACACACACACAGAGGCTTGCTTGATGTTGCTTTGTCGTGGTTGATTTTTCTCGTAGTTCTAGTTGTTTGATTTTATTTTTGTTTTAACTTTAACGTTATCTTTGCAGCTTCCTTACAGTATATATTTATACCGTGTGTGTGTGTGTGTGTGTGTGTGTGTGTGTGTGTGTGTGTGTGTGTGTGTGTGTGTGTGTGTGTGTGTGTGTGTGTGTGTGTGTGTGTGTGTAACAGAAAGATAGGGAGAGAGTATACAATATTTACGTGCATATGAACATTGACATCTTCAACGTCTTTGCGGCTGAACTGTTTCGTATCTTGATATACTCTGATCTGTACACAAATCAAGCTTTATGATGATTTAAGCGATGTTATTATACACGCATTTAAACGCACACGTACAAAAAATTTAATGATAAATTGTATCTTTCACTGGTGAACACTTACGTTTTCTTAATGTCCTCGTACGTTTCGGTGTGCTGTTCACCTTCTTCAGCGAGGTTCAAATACAGACAGGTGGATTCTGTATTTCAACCTCGCTGAAGAAGGTGAACAGCACACCGAAACGTACGAGGACATTAAGAAAACGTAAGTGTTCACCAGTGAAAGTTACAATTTATCACTAATATTAAGTGAGTGAACCACCAAAACAATAAAAAATTTCTTATTATTATAATGATAATTATAATTATATAGTACTCTGTGAACGTGGTAATAACTTATTGTGGATTACACACAGAACAGTGCATCCCATTAGATACACTTCATTAGAAGATCTGTCTGATTGTAAACATAAGTTAACTGTTTATAAATGTTTAAGTGTTATAAATAGTGAATATTAATAAATAATGAAGAGATCAAAAAATTATTGACATTTTATTTAGTTATTCGTACTAACTTGCCTGACCAATTATTTGTAGAAGAGAAGTGCACAATTACCAAATACGTTATGAGATATATAAGTTAGTAGAACTTATTAACTTTATGGTTAAATATGTAGAGTTGTCTTAGAAACGTAGAGACCGTAAGAGTAAGTCGACACTATTTATTAACTGATAATATTTAAATAATAATATTTACGATATGGTAAGCTCCTTGTGCCGAAGAACACGCTCACTGTTTTGTATTTTGAGCAAAACATATTTATTATTATATACAATCAAATTAATAAATTTTAATTTCATTAAAGTGTGAATGAAGTAGTTTGTCTATATGGTTCTCAGCATTAGAGGAGAAACATCATGAGCAGGTGGCCATGCATCGTTTCTCATACTTTATGATTTAAAAAGGAAAAATTTGTTTACTTTTAATCCGTGTTTGAAGACACATACCAATTTATAGGTAAGTAGCATCCTAATCATCAAAGTTAATTAAGATACAAATAAAAAACAAAAATCCTATGGTGTCGTAATGGATTGCAGTCGTTTATAAAAATGTCCTGTGTAGAATCTTACAATTTTTTCAAAATGTTTGGTCCGTGGTGCCCCTAAACTTTTAAAAATTACAAAATAAACACTATTTTCGGGTTTACGTTAAAATTCCCATCAGTCTCGTAGGCAGTGTGGATTATACAATTTTTTCAAAATGTTTAACGTCTTTTATGGAACGTCGTGTCAACAAATTTTAAAGTTTTAAAACCAAAATTGTATTCCAATTTCTTAAAAGTTGTTTTTAGTTTAATGCCCCATATGAATTTTAAGTTTTTTATTTTTTATTCAGTTTTTGAATACCGGTATCAAAACATTTCAAGTCCTCAAAATTGAACACTGCATTTAGATTTTATTGATAATGTACGTATTCGACAAAATTTGCTCTGGTCATCAGGAACTAGAATGAACGTTAAAATTAGTTTATATAGAACAACTGTGCAGCCAGTTACAACATACGCATCCGATTGTTGGCAGGTGACAAAAAGCAATAAAGAAAAATTGGCTTGGCAACAGTTGAAATGGACAGTTTGAGAAGATATTGTCGGATATCCCGACAGCACCACGTAAGAAATGAAGTAATAAGGGATCGGAAAATGTTAGAGAGAAGATTAATGGGATTGGCGAGCAACGTAAATTGATGTGGTCCGGACAGAGACACAGAGAATGAGCAACTACAGATGGGCTAGAAGCATACTAGAATATCATCTGCCCAACCGTAGGAAAGAAGGTAGGCCTCGAAGAACTTGGGGACAGGATGTGGAGGAGGATATGAGGAGCAGGAATTTACAGGCGGCGGACTGACGGTTGAGATGCGGTATGCGACGAATGTCGTAGGCTCCCAGCTATAGGCCTATATTATATTAATAATTAGGCCTGCCTGTGACTGGGGTTAACGGGTAGGCCTACGTGATTACTGTTGTTAGATTATGTGTACAAGGTTTGTTAGCTGAGTGTATGTCGAATTAAAGTGATTAAAACAACTTGCAACTATCTCTGGTAACGATTTGATTTCCTCACTGAAGGTCGCAGTTCCAAAATCGTCTACGCAATAGTACGTTTCTTCAAGTGATTGCAAAAAGGTACAAATTGTTCTGAGTTCGCTGAATATGCACGAGAGTATTATAGTGTTTCCACTTAGTCCAATGCTGGCAGTCCCCGCTAGATTGAAGACGGCTGTTGTGGATGCAGCGAAACGTCTAGTATCCCACACGGAGGCCTTTGACAACGTCTGGCAATGATGTCCAAACATTTTGCTTCTCGAAATTATTCCAAATTTCATTAACCACTGCTGTCTAACAATACGGCATCCCTTCGCGTAGTTAACCAATATTTCCCTCAATTTATATTTTAGTGTAAGGTACCTATAACCGCATATTTTAATATGTCGTATTACATATTAATTATAATTACTATAATTTATAGAGTTCCAATCCAGTCTATACATGTTGCAAAAGATTATATTAATAATATAATTTTTACTTACATACTGCAAACTGCATCATTCTTACATTCTTGTTATGTACTTGTTTTTACTTAACAGTATTTTCACTTCAGAATTTATAATACTGCATATGTAAAATTTCACGACGTCCGCGTGTACCGCGACAATAGTTTGGAATCGCTACTGTAATACGTGTAATTCTAGAACATAACGTACACGTCGAACAGCTGCAATTTCTCTCTCTCCGCGCGGGAAGTGTTGTTATTCGAATAGTATTCACTATACAGTAAAAACTTTCTCTTACAGATGTTTTTAATTGTTTTTTAATTTTTGGTTTAGAAAAATAAACTAGTAGACGCTATAATTTAAAACAGACAGGTGAACAATCTATCGAAGATAAATAACGTAGTGTCTGAAGTTTTTTTATTTAACAATGAAATCCTGTTTCGCTTACAATGTTTCCGATATTTCAATTAAGCACTTTTCAACAATATATGATTTCCTAGTTGTAAACATATTTTTTTGATTTAGAACAATCAAACACGTGACTTTTTTTACTTTGTTTAAAACGTGTTGAATGTTTAAAGCATTTTAATTGTTTTTTTTTATGCCAGCTGTTCATGTATTTGATTTTATCATAAATGTTCTGTTGATATATGAGTGATACGCAGCGTGCTAGCGACTTTTACTTGGAATGAGTTGACTTTCCTGTTTATTTACATTTATTGATTTTTCTTAATTGATAAGTAGTGATATAAAGATGTACAAAACCAACAGAAACAAAACGTAATTGTGAATACTTCTGTATGGATTAGAATTACTCGTGAAAACGTCTTAGGTTTACAAACGTTTTTTCTCTGTAAATACAGTTTCTGAGAAATAACCAGGAGATAGATGAGCTATTGAAGCACGAGGACATTGTGTAAAGTTCAGCACGTCTTACACAATACAATGTCTTACAGAATACAATGGCTATGTCACCTAGAACGGATGGATGATCAGCGTATGACAAAATAATTGTTTTGAACGAGTTACGAACGTAAAAATGTAACCGCATAGCAGAATGCTTAAAAAAATACTTTTAACAAATATAAGTCAAGTTAAACTTTGGGTCCAATAACACAGCCTTTATCACTTTGAAAGTTAAAGGCATCCAGATTGTCTTAATTGTGTATATCATTAGACTAGATATAAAAGTCAACATAGGCATATATTGACTTTTGTATCATGTACGTCATGTTGTGTAGATAAGCAGTGCTAAGTGTCATGTAACATACACATTACAGTACAGGACGTCGTGTTGTGTACGTATACGTGAAAGTGTTCCGTATAACGTAGGTAATATTACAGCATATCTGTGTCTTAGAATAACGTTGAGGTACACACGTATCGCATAAATAGATAATATGAGACAAGTAGTGAACATTTCTGATAATAGATTACACAGAATACATAAGACTTAAGACGTATTAGGATTACAAACTTTTTTTTCTGTATATATAGTTTCTGAGAAATAACCAGGAGATAGATGAACTCTTGAAGCAAGAGGATATTGTAAGATTTGTAAAGGCTTAGCGAATACGATGGATAGGTTGCCTAGAGCGGATGGATGATCGGCGTATTCCAAAGAAAATCCTGAGGGCGCAAATCTATAAAAGCAGAAAGAGGGGTCGACCTAGGATAAGGTGGTCGGATTATGTGCTGGAAGATCTCAGAAGAATGGATATGAGGAATTACGCTGAGATGGGAATGGGTAGGAGACATTGGAGAAGATTGGTGTTGGAAACCAAGGCTCACGTTGGGCTATGACAACTCTGGGCTGCTTCGAATCCAATATTTATATCTCCGTCGCCTTGTTGCAGTGTAGCGAGCTAGCAAGATGGATGCTGGTAACGACTACAAGGGGCACAGATAATCTTGAAGAATTCAGAACGCTACGCAACTGTGCGGTGCAGAATGATCAGTAAACGCTTGGAACAGTCTCGCGCGCCGTACGCAGTAACTGATGTGGTACTATTTATTTTATCGGCGCAACAATACGTACAAGTCATTATTGTTGACTTTTTATATATGTAGTTCAACGATACTCATAATTCGGGTAATTTGGACTGCACTGAACGTCCCAAAATTATCAGCGAGGCGTCATTAAGGGTAGTTAGACCCTCAGTCCGATTACGTCTAGTAAGTAATCACGAGAACACTCTGGCTCAATCCACAACTTGATATGGCTCAAGCGAAACGGATGACATGAGCACAACACCATATGACTTACGTCGTTTTTAAATATGACATAATAATATTTATTGTACAATTTAAAACAATTTAAAATGCTTGAGTTATAAACATGAATCTGAGCATCCTAAATATGAGGTTTCACAAGAAATCCTACAATTTAACTACAACATGTAGCGTTATATACGCGTACATTAAAGGACGTACTGCAGTGTTTGTCTACACTACACTTTACACAGATTGATTGTAGGGCAGAACCGTTTGAAAGACATTTTCTCTGCAAAGGTAACGCAAACTTTGAACCTCGTTTCCCGAAAAATGACATTTTGTATATAAATATATACATTTTTTTTAAAGTATTAATGACATAAACTGGTAATTGTATTTGAAATATTTACAGGGCTGTTTGGCCATGGTCCAAGGTTTACATTCAAACCAAACGTTTCAGCAGCACCACTGGCTGCCACCTTCAGTGGATACTCGAATTTACCTAACGCGGGATGTCGTACGTTAGGACAATATTATAAACTGGTAATATTTTGCAGGAATTCCTTCGTATATACTTAACATGTAGTAGCACAATTATTGCTTCAGTAAGTTCCCAGTTTATGAAACTCTAAATGAGGTCACGCAAAATTCTTAATTTATAAAACAAGCGATTTTTTTTTCTTTGACTAGTTCTTATGTTTTCTATTGTATTCTTTTTTATAGCCTAAAGGTACCATATGATGTGTAATACAATTTTTTATTTTTTTAAATAGTAGTGTTTTACAATATTGTGACCGCAAATGTGCTGTATATATCCTGACGATGGTCTATTACCGAAATCGAACGTTTTAAGAATGTGAATAAAAATATTTTATTACACATCATATGGTACCTTTAGGCTATAAAAAAGAATACGATAGAAAATTGAATTATAGGTACCATTAGTAAAACAATAAGTGTAAGTATATAAAAATACATCACATTATCATTAGTTCTTATGGTTTTCTTTCTCGTCAAGCTTAATCATCCTGCCACCAGGCGTTAATTAAGAGTTTCTGGATAAGACAACAAGCCAGTTGTTCGTTACATTCAACTTTGCATATTTACACTTTCCTGGGAAAATGTACCCAAACGTGGTTAATTTAATATGGACGGAATATACCCTTGCCGTTCACCTTTATACTGTTTTTAATAAGCTAAAAATGTTTTTGAATGTCGTCTAACCAGACAAAAAAATTTCGCTTACACAGGAAATTCAAACACGTAAAATTGCATGAAACAGTAGGTCTATATATGTTAAATATTATTATTAATATATGTATAGGTTAGTACTCCGAGTGAACGTGATTTGGTGGTAGTAATTGTAATAGTATTAATATAATAGATTAGTGTTGTGGTATAGCCTAAGTGTTGACACAGTGATTGTGCTGGTCGTGGCTGTGGTGGTGGTGAATGCTGTCAGTAACGGCAGTACATTTAAATATTTCGCTTCCAGCCAAAGTCAAAAATGAGCGCCGCTGCTGCCGGTTGCCGGTTGCCTGCGAGAGGCCAATGCCCTTTTGAGGGCTGGGAACAAGAAAATATATCAATTATGCGGTGTGTGAGTGTGTGTAGAACCACACCACTTTACGGTGAAATTTAGTATAGGTGCTGTTGGTTTTTTTTTATGTTTAAGTAATTTATGATATTGGAAACTGAGCGTTGCACTGACCGCTCATTAGAGTTAAATTTGAGCTCAAATACTCAGTGAGTATATTACGTTTGACAAGACGCGGCGTTACTTTTAAAAACTTGTTACACGGGTCCTGCAAGTCGCTGCGCGTGTTCTTGGTATTTTGTACAGTTACTACTGTTCTGTGTCGTGAAGCGTAGATTTACGGAAAAGAGGTTTATGTAATGAACACATAGTAGTCTAATAATAGTATTAATACTATAATAATAAATTGTTATATAATTAATAGCAACGGATGTAATAACAATGAACGTATTAGTAATTATTATTACAAAACTGTTAATGATATTCCGCATTGGAGTATATAAATTTCTGTGTGTTATTTTGCATTATAATAAATATTTTAGAGTAAAATTAACGTCCCTTTCCATGATATTTTGTAATTTCTCAAAGCTTTTGCCTATTAATATCGGTTAACTTGTAAGGGAATAAGACAGCGTTCGGTAAGTGCCTTCTGCGGAAAGCCAACATTACACAGAATTGTTTATTTTGTAATAATACTTACGAAATTTTTGCGAAATATTTTTAAAATGTTTTGCTTTATAAACAGTATTTAATTCAATAATTGAAATTTCATCTCCTTTTATTCAAAGAAAAGTATTATTATCAGTGTGTAGGTGCAATTGCTCTTTGGTCATCCTTCGTCCTGCCTTTCTACTCGAGCCAACTCGTTACTTGAGTGATTTATTCAAAAACTGATTAACAATCGTTCGGCGAAGATGATTTATCGTGGAGCCAATAGAGAAGGAAGACTAAATGTAACCGCTTTAATAGTTCAGACCTGACCATAGTCCAATTTGAGAGGTCCTCTGCAGTCAGCAAATGAGATCTGTACAACTGAGTAGCGCAGGTCAGGAGATATTTGAAAGCTAGTTAGCTCACCATATAATAAATTCTTACGTTATTTTGTACACGAGAAAGCCTTAAGAGAAGTTTTACTAACAAATGTTAAGCAAATATTACATGGTATATAAGATGTTTTTATGATATATCCGTGTTCCAAAATCAAATAAAAACGAGTCGCTGCTTGTCATTTGTCTGGATATGAAAACGACAAAGCGATTTGGGTAACAATAAGCGATTTACAGCTCACAAGATTTACGTTAAATTTGTAGGGACTGTCAGCTTCTGTATCACATGTTTATTTGTTTTGGTGGAGTTTCGATGGATTATTGTCGCATTTCTAGTGTTCGTTTTTCATTGAGATACGTTCACCATAGTTATGTGCCGGTTTTTTCAGACCATTTTTCCGCTGCAAACACGACGGTGCAGCCTGACGTGGGCTTATTCGTTCCCGTTGCTATTTTAAATAGGAAATCAAAAGCGATGAAAGGAGCATCGTTTAATAATGCTTAGTGTAACACATAATTTCTACGCTAAATGAAATAGAGAATAAACTATGAGCTACTGTAAAGTGAAGTGCAAAATACTGTATATGACTTTCATGTTCTAGTAAATTACAAGCAACTGACATGGAGTACCTAAGAACAGTCAAAGCTATAAGTAGAAGAGGCAGAATAAGAAATTATGTAACAAGAAGAGATCTAGCAGTTGAATCAATAAGCAGAAGAATAATGAAAGTGGTCTGATCATGTTGTTAGGATGCCCAATAACACGTAGGCCAATGAAGCGTACCTGGACGTCAAGAGTCAAACGAGGTTAAACACGAGAAAACCCGAAGAAAGCGTAAGTGATTAAATAGGATTGTAACTTGGACGGAGACTAGAGGTATGGTGAAGTACAAGGAATGCGGTGTAAATTTGACGCTATCCTGAGTTATAACGGATTATACAAGTTTTACTTTAGGGTAGGTAAGAAAAGGATCATACATGTAATATGAATGTGTGTGTGTTAATGAGAGATAGGGAGAATGAGAGAGTGAGAGAGACATCTCTTTTCTCGATGTCTCTGAAAATAATTTCCACTAGGTTTATAAACAACTTCTGATTAATTACAGTAGTGAAATTAGTAGAGTCGATGATGTTGTAAAGTCTGATTATTATTCGGATAATAATTTGTAAATTGGGATTATCCATATCCACGAAAGATTTATATGCGTATTCGGATTATCCATATCCACGAAAGATTTATACACGTGTATGGCTTTTCGCCACACGTTATCATATCGTCTACATCGGGACATAATTGGGTCCGTTATGAAATCCATAATTTATTCCATAACTCTGGCACGACTACTTTGCCACAATATTCATTTCCTCCAAAGAAAAAACATTTAACTAAATAATGACAGTATTTTAAACGTGAAGTGGTTTTTGTAATAATAGCAGAATAAGTTGAACGTAGCTGTGTAAAAAGCAATTATAGTCTAATAAATTTCGGTTCACACAAAGCAGTAATATTTGTACTACAGAAGACTGAGTATACTTGAAACTGTCGACATTCGATAAACAATTAAAAAGTCAGACCAACAGAGTTTATAGGCTACATTTGTGTAATATTACACTACACGCATGCTACAAGCCGTAACAGTTGGACTGCGAACAGACTACCCTATAAACTTAGAAAAACATTTTTATGCGCACACATGCGACGATTCATACTTTATAAGCGTAGAGTGGCGATTGCTGCGTCTCCAGTCAGTTATCATTAATTCTCTTCTCTTTTCTAACTTGCCTCCGCTTGGCGTATCTTGAGTATCTAACACGCTCACATTGCGTACAGCGGTCGGTGTGACGCGTAAGTAGCCCTACTGTTTTATTACACCGTTAACAGCGTGATCATTTACCCACGTCAGTTAAATTTTATTGTTGCAAGAAATAATAGATAGTCACACACACACACACACACACACACACACACACACACACACACACACACACACACACACACACACACACACACACACACACACACACACACACACACACACACACACACACACACACACACACACACACACACACACACACACACACACACACACACACACACACACACACACACACACACACACACACACACACACACACACACACACACACACACACACACACACACCACACCACACCACACCACACCACACCACACCACACCACACCACACCACACCACACCACACCACACCACACCACACCACACCACACCACACCACACCACACAAAACGTTCACGTGTAGGGAATTATTTTTTGTGAGGAAACTATAAACATTGTTCACTTTAGAAAAAATACTGTAATGTTCTACTTTAAAATTTTTTTTCAATTCTATTAGTTTTTATTTGATTAAGTAATGAGGTCATAAGTCGAGAATTACAAGTATTTAACTTGAATGAAAGACTAAAAGATTATGAACAACGACACTTAGAAAGAATGTCAGATTCAAGACTGGGCACACACAAGTCTGGAAATATAAACCTATAGGATACAGGTGTGTCACCCCCTCGGTGTGTGGGTAGACCCAGGAAGAGAAGGCTAGAGAATCTTTGAAGGCGAAACAGGCAGCTCCTTGCCTATGCCGTGTTGTGAAGACGATGACGATAATGCGACGATTTCATTAAGCGGGTGTAGACTACATCTATCCTACTTAATTAAGCGGGTGTAGACTACATCTATTCTACTTAATTAAGCGGGTGTAGACTACATCTATCCTACTTTTAATTTGAAAACATTTTTATCATGTTAAACGAAATTACTATTTCACTTAGTGTTTTTGTATTAAAATATGATAAATATTTAACTTCACGTTATTACGGAGCTACACCATCTCGAACATTCAAAAACTTTTTGCCGAGTGAATTACAACATTCGCCGTTTCCCGCACTCCTCGCGCCAGCTGGCTCTCTCCTGGATATAACTCATGGCACCTTTAACTCCCTGCGCCCATTTTTTCTGTAATCGTCAAATACACTTATAATTCGAAATGTTCACATTTTCACTAATGTGGGGCCAAATACTACAATTATTCTTTTTAAACAAATAAATATCACACTTTCCGATGAAAAGTTACAAATTAAAAGGACGTCTTTAAGAAGTAGGCCTGATGCTGGAAAAAATGCCGACTGTTCATATGAAATAAAATTAGAAAAAATTAGAAATGTTTTTTTCTGTAACTGCTAACTAAATTTTAATATCTGCACGTACGTTAACAACAATTAAATTTTATGTTGTCTCCCTAAAGAGGGGACTATTCTACATTGCAAAACGACGTTTATTTTTGGCATTATTAGTTAGCGTTTTTTAATAAGCGTTTATTTCTTTTCTTGTAAATGTACTGTCTATAACTAATAATATTTCATGTTGTTACTGATAATCTGAGGTTATGAATAATTGTTCTGGACATTCTTACGACCCAGTAAATTTGGAACGGCTTGTTTTAGCGTATGCGAGATTTTTAAAAACATGTTTTTCATGTATAAAAAGAATAAAAAGTATAAGAGCCCGTTAAATAATGAGTTTTTTATATAAACATATTGTTACAACGGTCTACTGATCGTCGTATGGAAAACAAAATACAAGACACCAATTAAGTGACACTAATCACCAGCTTTAATTATCACAATTAAACACTTTGTAATCAACAAGATAGTCTCTTACAACAAATGAAATAAAAGTTGTTCACACGCAATAATAATGTCAACTAATAGAGTATCGTACAATTATAAACACATAACACTTCGCCACAATACTTCGAACCGCACTGGAATAAATCTCCACTAAAACTGATCTATGGGTCGCTGAAGTCTTGTATTTATTCCCCGCTCAGATTCCAGAATATTCCTTAATAGGCGTCTACTAGAAAACACTATAGCGTAATTGATTGCGGCCTTGAACACAGCGCGCGCGGAGCGGTATGGTCTGGAAAAGTCTCGTTGCGGACACGTGACAAGTGTGACGTAATTGTCCTTCATCTCAAAGTAGCAGCAATACGTACGCACACATACATTACAGCCAAGCTCCGCTCGCTGGAATAGCCGAGAAACGCGTAGCACGTTCTGTAATGTTGTAACAAAATGAAAGCATTGACGGAGAAAGACAGGAGTGTGTTATACAAGCATGAACTTGACAAACCTTTAAACAGTTTGCCGAATAGTAAGGCCAATGAGTGTGGAGGACTTTCTTGCGAGCTTTTAAAACAAGTAACCAGGAGAAATAAAGATAAAATATTAGAATTATTGAAGGTATTCGTGAGAAGGGGTAGTTGTCAGAGGATTAAGTAGGCAGTTACGATATGTTATCAAATAGTGTAAGTACATTAAACTATGCTAAAAAATAATATACTGCTGGATGTGTGATAAAGTAAATAACAGTCTAGCGAAAAATTACTATTGTATTCGTTTAAACATAAATGCAATAGGGGCACGTGGTTGCTGAAAAATTGCGAGACTGAAGAAGCCAGTGCTCTTAGTTTTTATGAACTTAAATAAGGACTTTGACAATGCCATTTAGCCAAAGTACTTAAAAACGTCCAACTTAACTATAAGATTAATAATTCAATGTATGAGTTCATATATACAGTAAATCAAAGTGTGGAAACAATACGTGAGGATGCCTCTGGGTCAGATAAGGAAACGGATAAGGCTGAGGTAATACTTGTCATCCCTAGACACAGAACAGGCCATCAATGATTGCAGGAAATTGGGAGGAATAAAATTAGAGGTGGAAAATCACCAATCGCGATGTTTCGATTTGTTTATTATGTAGTTCTTTTGGCCGAAAGTGAGAGTGATAAAAAAGAACTCTTGTTATCTGATTGTTATGAAAATGAACTAGCGAAAATAAGTCACGAAAAAGAACTAACTCATGATTAGACCAGTTTTTACTGAAGGTTAACGCAGAGAAATTGAAGTAAGACGGTAAAGTTATTCAAATACCTCAGCCAAGATCAGTTTCTTTTTTTTTTTAAAGGAAAAGGTCGATACCGTGGTCTAACTAAATATTAAACTTAAAAAGCACAAAAGTATTTTGTGTCGTTTTCTGTATTGAGAGAGATTATCCATTGAACGTAATCGTGGACTGTTGTGAAAAGCATTAATGAAATGGGATTTCTGAGATGTGGTGCTGAAGGAGAATACGGAGAGATGCGTTGACTAATAATTTTTAAAAGGATTCATAAGGGAAAAATTGTATGAAATCCTGATGAGAAATAGAAATTCTGATATTTCGGATACTTAATTATAAATTTAAGTATAATATATGTATTATTATGGGGTACTATATTATTAAGCTAACTTAATAAAGACTTTATAGGGCAGTAACTATAGGACTCTAGTATAAGAGGGTAAGGTTGATGAAAGAATTACTAGATGAAGACCAAGAAAGGGATCTTTGGAACAATTGGTTGCAGCAGTGGATCAGAAAAGATACAGGTATGTTAAACAGAGATAGATCCATAGGAATGAAGTGGGTATGATATGACCATCCACCAGTACCGGGATGCAATGTATTGCACATAATTATACAGCATACTCATACGTGAATATGTGTAAACAGTTGCCAGTCAACGGTATAGGCAATCTACTCCGGCGATATCGCAGCACGTGACACGCAAGGTGTTTTATTGACCTTGACCAAAACGTTTCCATTACTACCACAAGTATCGCACCTTGCAACTGATTACACAAAACGGCAGAATTAGTCTCGCGCTGTCGGTGTAGAATATTACAGTGTTGACCCACTTAATAAGGAACCAATTGATTTACATACGGACTGGTGTAAATTCCAAACAAGCGCCCTCGCACTTCACATACGCACGCGCACACTCACCTCTTATTTGAAGGCGGAACTTCCAGTGCTTGCACAGTTTTGCCTTTTATAGTCTACTAATAAATAAATCCCTTCCTACTCCGTTCGGTACTAATAGAACTCGAATAGGAGTCTGAAAGTGTGCTTTCGATAATGTCAATTAATGTGAGACCCATGCAGTGAATTAGTCGCGTACAGTATTCCGTGCGACGTAACCACGCTGCTTACAGCGGACAAGTTGAACTATTCAATATTATTACCTCTCATGACTACAGCTATTTGGTGCTGTTATTGGCCAATTGTATACTATACGAAAAATTTTTACTCGTGTTGTTACGAGGTTGTCTTTGTGTGTGGTATTTACCAGTTATTAAAATAAAAATTTGAAATTTAAAACAAGAGATCTCCTGTTTACGTTCTAGAACTTCAAGCAGACCGTGTAAACTATATTTTCAACCTACAAATTACTGCATAGTCCCAGCATACACATAATATATTAATTATTGAATAATAATAATAATAATAATAAATATCATCGATACCATCATTATCATCATAATGCTCGGTAAGATAGACCTGAGGGGCAACTGACTGATCCTAGAACGGGCGGGATACAGTACGGAAAGAACGTAGATTATGTGTTCTGTACGTAGCGAAGCGCGTCGTAGGCGACCGTATTGTTTATAATAGAGGAATAGAGGTCCGTTCGGAAATTGAGAAGGTTAGAGTTTGATTAACTCAACAGTAGGCTATGAGCACAGTCAGTTGGCTTTATTTTTTGACACTTGTTGCTGTATAATACTAACGTCATCAATATACCACGGTCATTCAGGAAATGCGTTCGCAAAATCTAGTATGCCTACTATTTGTTATTACCCTGCTTGAAGTACAACGTCCTCCCGTTGAGAAAAATTATAGAAGGGCTGTAAAGGGGAAGAGCGAAGTCTTACTTCCTCCACTCTGTAAGTTTTTGGTCTTTTTTAGAGTTTTCAAGCAATAGTAATAATGACGGTAATAATTCATAATTTAGTAGTACTGGTAGTATTAGTAATTGTAACAATGGCATTAATACTATTACGTAACTAAAGTTTAACAAATAAATTAACTAAATACAGTCACTAAAATTCAATTCAAAGTGATAACAAATATTAAAGCGAGGGAATTTGGAGACGTAGTATCTTTGTACCGGGTTGACTGGGGACGGGTACTCACAAGTTCCCGGGGTTGGATGAAGTGATGTTAGCGCCCAAATGAGTCCTTAATCTCTCTCCAGCCAAGACCGTATTGCGTGATGAAGCGCCACATCTTACAAGACTTGATCCTGTTGTTGCAGAACAGTACGGATCTAGACCGGAAGGTCCATAAATATTCCTGGTAGAGGGCAGCAGTACCCACCAGTACCATGTTAGAGCGTAAGAGAAACGAAGTGATCCTGGACCGGCTTATCTTTGGAGTATTACAAGGGAGAATCTAGTTGGATTTAGTCGGCTGTAATTCTGCGTCCTATTTTTATAGGATTATATTTTGCTGCTGTCTTGTAGTTGGGCGTTGGGACATCGTAGGATAGCGGAAGACAACCCCGATCAAAAACTACCGGCAGTCCCTCCACACGACTAACCCATCTACAGCCCGGTACCTTATAACAGGGAAATTAATTTAATTTACTCACAGCTTTGCCTCGGAAATGGCGTTCTTAAGAGGAGTTAAAAGGTGTTCTAAACTTGACCGTATAAAGACCGAGGCCATAAAAGAAGACTTACAAGTTTTAACTTGATTGAAAAATTAAAAGATTACAAACAACGATGGAAAGAACACTTAGAAAGAATATCAGATTCCAGTCCTATAGGACACAGGTGTGCGAGTAGATGCAGGAAGAGATAGCTGGAGGATTTTGAAGGCGGAACAGGCAGGAACTTGCCTATGCCGTGATGTGAAGATGACGAACTAATATTAAAATTATAACAACGGCGTTCATTAATTACCTAGTTTATAATATCTGTTGCGGCGTTAACGAAGTATTATCACTTCCATAGCCTATTTAAAATATCTTGTAAACCAGTGAGCCAAGTGAAGGAACTTTATCGTGTCGATTGCATCCTTCATCCTTATGCATTACAGAAGACTACGTGAATCCTAAGTGATTAATTATTGGATTCTAAACTCATTACTTTTACGTACAATCATTTAGAATATCTGATGGGAATCACCGAGGTTTGCGCCTCACAGTGTAAGTATGCGTGTGAGCTGATGTTTTCGAGAAGCTGATATCCCAACGGTTACAATGCTCAGTTTATTATCTACTATCTCGATTAGATAAACAAAATATCGATAATGTATGTGTGCTCTGTGCACTGTCGATAATGTTCATATTTCGGATTCTGGAAATTGCAGCGACATTACAGCTTCTCTCTACTAGATGCTTTTGACAGCTGTTAATTTTGCAGTCTCCCCGTTTTAGTCATTCACTTTTTATGGATATAGATTTCTCTCAGTTATATTAGAACCTGACTTTCCTGAGTCAGAGTAGTAAATACTATGACAGCAATGATCCGCATCATTCCCAAATGTGTTTTAAATAACAAATGGGTGCTAGAATATGTTATTGCGCCTGAAGATGCTCTAATTTCTTGTAGACTTTCACATGTAACTCTGTGGTCGAAACGTGTTATTTAATAATAAATACGATTATCGCAAGTCAGTTATTTTGATAAAAACTGGTCCTAGCCCGAGTTAATGACGGGCAATTTTAAGGAAGGACTCGGTTGTAATATCGGAGAAAACTACCATTACAGAAGAAGGTGTTAGTTTTGCGAGTCGCAGTCTGCGTGCCAGACGTACAATTATCGCAACAAGGAAGACTCGCCACTAGGCCTGCAGTAACGCTTTCCATTTAGCCGAACCGCAACCAACACACACACACACGCGCGCGCGCGCGCGCATAAAAATACGCTAAGAAATTATTATCAATACATAATGTTTAGTACATTTATTAATTTAGCTTTGTTGATCGGTTGGGACGTGAACAGAGGACGTTAGGAGAAATAAAAATAAAAGTTGAATACGTGAAAAAGTCGAGGCACTTTAAAAACCGCTTCTCCGACCACGACGTACATTTAATCACTTAATAAAAAAATTTTAATTAGCAAGTTTGAACGAACGGACAGTTGACCTGACAGCAGGTTGTTGTAAGGTGTACGAAAGCAGGTGCAGAGAGAGAGAGAGAGAGAGAGAGTGTGTGTGTGAGAGAGTGAGAGAGAGACACGCGCCTGCCACGCGACAAGCAATTTCCGAACACATCTACCGGGCTCTACAGTCCGTTCAAAACAAGTTCGCACGGCTCAGTCACAACCTACCACTCTGCAATGACAAAGGTAATATTAGTGAAATTAATACTAATAGTGACAATCACAGTGATGATAAAACACCTTACATTCGGAATTTAATTATTGTGACATTACATATTACTACATCATTTTGTTGGTAGATTGGCGGCGCGGTGCGTCGTGTTTGTGTCTAAATCCGTATTAATTATTAGAAAGGAATATTTTTCACTGCGCTTAGCACAACTTTGAAACTTATGATTATGTAATATAAGAACAGAACCCTTTATATGAGGATGAACCCTTAATATAATTTTTGATTATTTTATGGAGCCTTGTTGGAACCTGCATCCTCCAAGGTCAAATACAGATAATCGTAATACTAATATTAAACATTAGTACTAATGAGCTACCTAACTCAATCTTACTGCTGCTACTACTACTACTACTACTACTACTTCTACTTCTACTATTCCTACAACAACAACAACAACATCAACTACTACTACTACTACTACTACTCTACTACCACTTCAATCCACTAGTCTGGCTCAACTATAATTTTCCGAGGTTTGTCTAAAAAGCATCGAGAGTGACTATATCCCAAGAAGTGGCGAGACTGTGAGATTGAGAATGCATCGGAGAGCTATAACGTTAATTTAAATTCATGAAAATTGTCAACTTTTTAACTTTACCAGATTTGACTGCCATAGTTTTGTGTTGGTTTTTTCTCATTTCACAAAAACGGCGGTTACCAATATTGAGCAAATTTTAAGACAGGAGAACAGTTTAATAAAAAGTTAAAACAAGCTTATGGTGATTAAGACATATCCTGGTTTGGTGGCCATAACACTGTGGAGCATGAGTACTGTTCTGGGTGGGAAAGCATAGGACAATAAATGGTTGTGAACTGAATTTAAATCACCGACTCTTCATGAAAATTTTGGTGCATGATTTGTGATCGGCCCAAGACCGTTCGTCACTAGAACACCCCACGTCATACCGTACTTTCCGTGAACGAATGTTTGGCCAAAAGTGGCATTTCTGTAGTATACCTCAGCCCTCTTACTCCCCTGAACCTAGTCTATGTGATTATTTTTCCCCGAAAATAAAAACAAATTACGGGAGCACTATTTTGAAAGTGTGGAGAACAGAAAAAGATTTTAACTGACCATTAGAAGCATTGACAGTCAAAGACATTTACTACTGTTTCAACTAATAGGAACAACATCTTTTTAAATGTGTGTCTTCCGAGTGGAACTACTTTGAGGAGGATAAATTGTTTTTTTATTTAATTTGTCAATAATTAATTTTACGTCATCACTCTCATTATTATTTAAACGCCATCTACGCACCTAAATTCACAAGGCATCCAGATGCGTTTAATTTCTTAGTATATGTTATCCCCCGTATATGACCGTATTTGGTCAGTTTATAAATCACATTTTCATAATCATAGGAGACATTACGGCTAAGGCAAATAAAATGATCCACTTGTCCAGAGTTTATCCTGTCCCAAAAGAATCTTTCCATAAATCCGTCATGGCTTTTGTTTTCTTTTCAGAAATCTTTAGCTAATATTCACGGACACCTCATGTAGCCGAGGGATCTGAGATATGAAACTTCAACACATGTCATAAAGATGAGGTTATCTGAGAGGAAACCCAGTACTTCCATATTTTGTTAGTTAAAAATCAGTATAATTCATATCAGTCTTTCTTCTTTACAGTGGTACTATAGCTCATGATGAACCTTGGTTTTTGCTTCGAAAGATGTTGATCCTTTGCAGCCGATTATTATACTCTTATGACCCAAAAGCATTTGTTTGCCAAGTGGTCCTGGCCTTCACCATCGTCTGGACCTCACCATCTGTCCTTTCGTTACTTTTTTGTCTTCACTCGTTTGTTCTAGAAATCCTGTCCTTTTTAGATGTTGTAGCATGTTATAATCTACGACGCTGGATCGTTTGTACAGTTGTCTCAGTTCGTTAGTGAACCTGATACGCCATCTATCATTCTCTTTAACTGAGAAAAGATTATTTTCTATGCTCTGCGCTCAGATATCTCCAGCATCTCTTCTGTCTTCTTCCTGAACATTCAAATTTTGCATTCATATGTAATGGTATAACTTGTATAAGTTTTGAGTTGCGTTGTACCAACTTGGACACCATACAAAATCTACGCGATTTGAGTGCCTTATTTACCTTCAAAAATTTATTTATTATCTCCTGGCTTAATACCATTACTATCGTTTAGTGTGCTATTCGAAAATCCTGGACAACATCGACACATTCCAGTTCAGACTTAGTCTCCTCCCTATTCTCATTTCCATCACTTTGGTTTTTTCAACATGATTTCTCAGCCCAGCGATGCACTTTTCCTTGAACTCTTCTTATATATATTTATGACTGTTCGCTTTGTTGTTCCAATTATATCAACGTCATTTGCGTGACTATCTGTCGTTCCTTGCTAACTATAGTTCCTTGCATCTTGTTGGTGATTTTGTTCAGAGTAATGGTTACGAGTCCGTCACCTTGCTGTAGTCCTTGTATGATGTTGCAATTAAAAAGATTGCTTGCAGTGTTAAAGTGTTTTGGATTTTTACTCTTCCCCTGATTTTTTTTTACAGATAAACGAGTTAGATTGTTAGTTTTTGTTTATTCTTGACTCTTCCAAGACTATGAAAAGCGTCTCTCAGTTCATGATATCATTAGCTTTACTAAATAACGATGAATGTCGAATAAGTGCTGGAACTGACATATAATTGCTCTATACTTTGGCAGACAACGACACAGAATAAAGAGCTGGTGTATTGTAGGTCTTTCCTCATGATGTTCTCCAAGGAGTTTTTCAGCGTAGCGGATAATTCTTTGTAGACCTATAGAATTATCCTATACCGCCGAGAGATGGTAGTAGACGAGTATGTAACATGTGGTGTATCGTAGTATACTAGTAAAAACTGGTAGGCTGTACAGAGAAGGGAAGTTCCCCTATAATTCTTGCAATTTAGTTTATCTTCCTTCTTGTATACTGAGAAGAGATGAGAGGTCTTCCTTCTTTGAGACGGGAGGTGATCTCCATTCTTTTGGCATCGCCTCGGTAGTCAATATCTCAGAATTTTCTGATGGTGAGGTTTAGTAAAGTCTTTCCCACCGTACTTCAGATATCCTTTAGCAAACTTTAATTCCTTGTGGACTTTGTTGTTCTTCAGCTTATGGGGAATATTTGTTATTTCATTCAGTGTGTTAATGGCTACGGTGTACGCTAGTACTGACTTCGATATCTACGGGTGATAAACAAATTTTAACATAATGGAAGAATTAACGACGCCACGTCCTTTGCGATATTTTGTTTATTTCTGCGTTTATGCCAACATTTTTAGTTAATATACATACTGTAGTTCTTCTACTCTTTAACAGCCTCATTCAAGTTCATCGTCCTGATTTTCATGCCTCTTTTCCTTATTTTCCTCTTCCTTTTTTTTGCTTAACCAGTGGGACGTCTCTCTCATTGTACCTAATGATAATTCATTCTTAATACAATTACATATATGACTTAATTGTAAGGAACAAATGTAAGGAAACACTCAAGACGAATTCTATTTTGATTTCACTCGTGTTTTCGTTTGTAAGGGCAAGGTCAGAGACCTCTCCGGGTTCACGTGTAAATGTACAATTTCTGACGACTGCTATTTGAAGTGAACCAGTCAATAAATAACTTGTAAGGAGATTGTATGGGCTTTTTACTAGGCGGTAGCGAAGTCATAATTCTCGTACAGCCGTGTTTCCCACGGAGGTATTCAATTTCTAATTAGGAATCGTGGTTCGTATCAGTTATCTACCGGTCACACAACATCTGTCCGGAGATTTTGTCCGTAGCCTAATTGAAATGCAGGCTGTAAATAATAACGGTTTGCGCTTGGTATTCGTATTGCATGCCTACTAAACTTATGAATTCACACAAAACAAACTCTGATGACAGCCTCGATAGACGCGGAATGCGAGGAATACACTGGCATGTGATGTTAGTTTGCGTGTTTCTGAAATACTAGCAAAGTAGATGGTGAACAATTTATTAGTTAAAAGGAATTTTAAGAAAAATACAACTAAGATTACAAGCTGGAGAAATAATTTCCAGTATGATGAACTTATATTTCAAGTCATGCGCACGCGTACCCGCACATGCGCACGCACACGCACGCACACGCACGCGCACGCACGCACACGTTCATGCATGCACACACAACGCGCGCGCGTGCACACACACACTTTGCCGGGTTGTCGTAGTAGTAATAATAATAATAATAATAATAATAATAATAAGAAGAAGAAGAAGAACAACAACAACAACAACAACAATAGTAATCATGACCACCATAATCATTACTATCATTACCACCAGCATTAGCGTTGTCACCTTTACTATTGTCTACTCATTATTGGGCTAATGCCTGCCTTGTTATTTTCGAGAATATAAGACATTAGTACACAGTAGGACTTCCGATCACCGAAACGCAATATCCGGTTAAAAGATTCGTTATTGAGAAGCATTCCTTACTGGGATCCAAAAGGTGCTTACCAATTTATATAAGACGCTGAAGTTATATAGCACCATAAGTCATTAAACTTTGTTTATTGTTATTCTCCTCGAACAAAAATAAGAAAAGTCTAAAAGTATTTACAGCTTTCATAATTAAGCACTAAATAATTTTATTTCAAATAATTTAACTGGTGTACTCCGCGTCTTATGTAGGTGGACCTTGAACACTAGCTATACTTTGCAGGTGATTGTAGACTGGCTAAAATTATTACAGAACAGTATTTAATTTTACACATAAATGAAATAATCTAACACAAAACAAATGCATTTGTTACTCCAGAGTAGAAACGTCAAAATCAAAATCAAAATCAAAATCAAAATCAAAATCTTCACATCTTATTGCCATACCTTCATGTAAACCGAACCAAATTACATGCGCTTTTTTGAGTAGATATGTATTGAGCCATTAGAATAGCTCTGCTGTACATGCTGTTTACCGTAGGCTACTGGAAACTGTAAAACCGAGGGGAAATAGAAACGGATCGTCATTATTGCGTAAACTAAAACCATGCAATTCATTCACATTTCGTTATTGAGCTGTATCGATTTCGTTAAGTGGGAGTAACTAATATACGCTTTTGTACTAAAATTTGACGATGCACACAAAAATTGCTACACGGAAGATTTCGTTACTTGCAAGTTCGTTAGTCAGTAGGTCGGCTGTATTTAGTAAAACCACAAGAAACGGTAGCAACTCTTAATTAGCAAACTGTATTCGCAACTAAATTCTTTACTAGCTAATCACGGAAACGCAACGAGAGTGAAAAATATCGACAAACTACCCCATTCATCTGCTAGAAACCACTATTTCCTTTGACGAATTCGTTTAAATAAAATAACACATGAGGTAAACATAACTAAACTATAAAATAACTAACCGTAACTAACCAAATAACTAATCATAATGTGATGTAGTGTAAATATGTTATTTAACTAACTAATAAATATTGTAGTTAAACAAATTTTATTAAAACTGTTTAAGTATCCAGTCATATATATAGTCTGCTCTACATGTCGACGACCTGTGATGGTTAAATGTATGCCTACATATGATGCACCACTGTGTCAATAATCCCATTTTTATTACGGTTAGTTATATTTCTCCCCTTTGGTTTAAATATTAATCACTATCCCCTGTAGGAACAGAACATTTACTGGAGACGCACCCTCCTCCTTGCGCGTGCACCTGCCGCCGCTGCCACTTGGTGTAACGGAAACCGTAATTTGTCTTGCGCTGTAATTACTGTTTTTGTTTCAAAGAATAAAGTAAAAAATTTTACCCCGTCGTTTGCAATTTGGACGGGCATTGTTGAACATACTGTCTGTAGTCGACTAATTGGTACTAAACGTTACGTTATCCAACGTTACTAGAAAAAAGTTAAGTCTAATTAAGTGGTCAGAAAACAGTAAAAAGTAATTGTTAATTTGTTTTCTTAGAGCTACGAAAGAAATCTGAAGTACAAAGCCACCCGCGTGTATGGGTAGTTGCAATGAATTTTCAGAGAAAATTACCATGAATTGTGAATACATTTAAACTTTTGGGTGAATGACATTTGAGCGACAACATGCGTGTGATGTAGACAAACATTCTTCTCCACCTTCTTTTTCTTCTTTTACTACTACTTCTTTTTGATCTTCTTCCTCCTCCTCTCTCTATTCTTCTTCTTATACTTCTTCTTCTTCTCCTTCTTCTTCTACTTCTTTTTCTTCTTCGTCTTCTTCTTCTTTTTTTTTTTTTAACTCACTTTACAGCTAGGATCGGTGGCTGGAAATGTTCTATCCTCGTTTTTAGCTTTCATATTCTGTGGACTTCTGTTGAAAGATCTCTGTATTTACTTAATTTTTCCGCCTTGGTGTGTATGATGTTATAATCAGGTGGTACAGTTATAGCAATTAGTAAATAGGTTTTATTCTGCTGATCTCTTACAACAATATCTGGTTTATTGTTAGATACAGCTGTGCCTGATTGCAGTTGCGTATTCCATAGAATATTCATAGTTGCAGTTCCATCTGATCTTTTTCTTCAACAGTTTTTGGTTTGTGTTTGTACTAGTTATTTGCGACTTCTACGTATATTGCACCGTTTACGTGCATTATCTTCCAGTCTACCAGCTTAGCAACTGCATCGTGATGTTGTGAATACTGTGTGCAAGCAAGGATAGAACACCCATTTATCAGATGGAAAGTGGTTTCATATTTATTCAGGCGTAGTCTATACTTGGCATTTTTTTGGTCTTTTAGTATTTTGACTTAGTAGTAATTAGTAATACTACTTGATCTTGACATGTAGTTATTAATGCTTCTGTTTCCTCTTTCACGTCTCCCTTAGTAACCCACTAGTATGTTTTCTTTGTATGTTGTACCTTGCGTGCTGTCAGTGCAATGGTTTCCTTACTCTATCACTTTTTTCTTTGTTTTGTAGTTTCTTTTCAGCTTTTCTCATATCTACATGGCATGTACTGTTGCCTTTCATTTCCCGCTATTACTGATTTCTGACTCCCTCCTTCCTGTCCATACATCACCACCGTCTCTTCGTAAGTTCGTGTAGTAGTTGTAGTTCATGTAGTTTTCAAGTATACAGATAGTGGCTTTAACGTAATTGTATTTATTGATTCTATTCGTGTTATCCCTCTGATCGCGGTAAGTACAACCGACGGATATCAGCTCTTGAATGTAATAAACCATTCACGGGAAGTAATTTTCTAGTTTTCGTATCTATTTTTCTTAATTCTTCTCTCCATTCAATTGTACCTATATACTATATTACTGGTACCACTAACGTTCCTATAAGTACGAAATTCATTTTTTACTAAGAGTTATGTCCATAATGTCTGTTGAATTCTTCTGTAATACTCTTCCGTCACTCTGCCTTTTACCTGTTGTAGTTCTATAGCCCACCTTTTCCTGAATCTTCTATGCCTAGATAGTTGTAAACTCTCCTGTGTTAAGCTCTCGAATATTTCTGTATTCACTTCCAGAATTCTTGTAGCAACGATTCTACCTCTTCTAAATTTTTCTACAACCAATTATAAATTCTTTAGACAAAAGTTTATTTTAATGTTATTACTAAATCTTGTTACCATTGACAGGTGCTTTTCTAAATTATCTACTGATTTTTAAAATAAGAAATCATCAACGTAAATTAAATGATTTACATTCTCTCTTCTATTATTTAAGTGAAATCTAGTATTTGGTGCGTTTAGTTCTTCTGATAGTGGAGTAATGATGTACAGAATAGTAAGAATAGCGATAGAAAATTTCACTTTTAATTTGTACATTCTCAACTTTCAGGCTTTCCTTTTTTGTTATAAGTATTAAATCGTTTCTTCATTTTCCTTCATAGTTGTTTCTAGGAAGTCAGCAATTGTATTTTTTTTTTTAATTTACAGGACTTTAATTAACCAAGAATGGGGTGGGAATTCTAGCAATGGTCTTCCTGTAGTTTATCCAACATTCAGATTTTCCCGTAACTTTTTAAAGTTATTTTAGAGTTTTCTGTTATTTTCTTTTTTCTTGCTTGCCAGAACGTGTTCTTTATATCCATATTACTTTTCTTCCACCCTTTCTACTCTTTTGGGTAATGATGTTCCTTCATATAATGTTCGTACATTCTCTTTGATATTATATTTGTTATATACTTGTACATCGTTTGGAGACAGATTGTGAGTCAATAATTAACGGATCTTCATATTTTTATTTTTTAGTTCTTAGGAAAAGTATTGCTTTTCGTCATATGTCCTAGTTTTCTTGTATATTTACGTATGGAACTACTAAATACTTATGTACCTTAGCCAGTAGTTTGATATTTCAGCGGGTCTTGGAGAGCTTGGTCCAACTAGAGCGCGGTTTACTTCTTCTATTGTGTCCGTCAACTCATTCCCTTTACCTCTTTATTTCATTCCATTGTTCGCTGTATCCATACTGCGCTTTTTCCACTCTTCTTTCCTTTTCGAGGCCTACGCTTCCAGTATTCTGCAAGCTCTTTCTTTTTTAGCGGTTATAGTATTTCTACATTTTTCTTACGAATTTTACATTATCTAAAGAGATAATTTATTTTGTTAATGTGTGTCTTTTCTTCCCTCATATCGTTGTATTCTTTGAGTTTTAGCCTGTACTTTTTGTTTTAATTATTCTATTGTTTCATGTAAATTTTTCCTCTACGTTATATTTCGCGTGTGATACGCCTTTTATTCTTTCTAGTTTCCTAATTAACTTCTATTTATTTGTCTTTTTCTAGTTGTGATATTTCTCTTCTTATTTGGCTTACATCTTTTTCTAGTCAGATTAGACTAGGTGCAAACTAGCCATGTTGGATCTTTCTGCTTGGTTTGTCTTTGACATCCTAGGTTACTGGATTCCTGTCAGACAAGTTCTGCGGTTCCATACACTATATTATTTATTTCTGTGATGGTTATTGTTTCAGGCGTTTTCTTCCGCAACATTAAAAAAAATCTAAATGTATGTTCCGTATGTAAATGTAACTTTATTGATGTGCCTTGATTCTTTTTTTTTGCTTCACAATTATTTTTAATTTTCTTAGTGTTTGTCTTCTCTCCATCTCAGTAGAGTTTTGTATTGCTACCATTAAAATTATTTTATGAGATCTTGTTCTTTCTTTTGTTTCTTTTCTTCTACATTTTCTTTTTCTTGTCCTCTTCACTAGATGTACTTTCTTATTTTCTTCTTTTTATCGTACTCTTTCCTTTTCATCTTTTTTGATTTCTATTTGATTTCCTTCTTGTTCTTTTATTGTTTATTTCTTCAGAAAATCTTGCACATTACCTCTTATCTCCAATAACTCATCTTTGATCAATTTCTTTGAGTTTTCAATAAATCTTCTTTGATCTTTGATTAGCTAGTTTTAGTGAGTTCATACCTGGCTTGACTGCGGATTCCATTCTCTCCGTAATTTGTAAGCTTCTAGTTTTTAGTTCTACCGAGTTTTCTTGTTAGTTTATATTTTCCTTTCAGCTTATGTATCCACTCTGCATGACGTCTGCGTGGTTACGACCTTCCTGATTGTTATTATCATTACTATTATTATCTCCTTGTCTCTCATCTGACGTCGCTGGTTATTCTACGTTAGAGGGATATAGACAAACTCTAGCACAGTGCTTCTGCTAGTATATTTAATTGAGTTTGGACTACTCAGTACGTTTCCTGGATGGCCGATTGTGAACTGCAGATGTTATAATTATTGTATATAATTGAAACTCAGGTAGGTTAGTTATCAGGTTTTTGTTTACAAGACATTTACCGTAATTATTAGCGCTATTACTTCTACATATTTTAATCTGTGAATCTTTGTGTATTCATTGGAAAGCAGAGTATATTTCCTTATCTTGTCCCTTTCAGGTTTATTGAGATTATCATTTACAGGATGAGCAATATCAACAGGCCAGGGTTCCTTATTTTTCAGATCACACAAAACTGTATATGGTTTACCTGTTGGCATTGTACATATTACTGGAAAATCGTAATATAGTCTAACACGTTGTCCTACAAGACTGTTAGAGGTCGCTAAGTATAATAAAATTTGTATTCTTTATGAGTCGATAGTGGAAGGGTATGTTTAGTGGATTATCATCACTCAGCGTTTTATAAATTAGACGATCCCGTGATTATGTCCGACGTGCTATTGCCTCTGACACTCAGTAACATGTCCTACAGATATCATTGTGGACCGTAATTTTTTAATATACTTCTTATAGCTATTTGTAGCAATACTCTGGTCTTAGGTAGTGTTCTACCTGAATGTAAAACACCACGATCACTCACTCGAGTGGCTAAGTGAAGTAACCGTTAGAGGTATGTTTGCCTAAATAAAGAATTTAGAAATTCAAGATATTCTGAATTATTGGTTTATTGAATATAACATTATACTTTTGTAAATTAATATCAGTTTATAGTTTGAACAAATTTAATACTTCAAGAATTTACTAAGTTAAAACAATTATTTAGTTAAGTTAAGTTAAGTTAAAACTTCAAGTCAACTCAAATTTAACAAACAATTAAACGTACAATACGGCACAAGCCACAAGCTCGAGCCAAGCGAATCCAAGCAGTTCGCTGGAACTGATGTTTTACATTGTATCCTGTTAGTTTTTATAGTGTACTTGTTTACTATTCTGATTACTAGAATAAATGAGAAAGTATCCTTTGGCAAGTCTTAGGTCTTTCTAGAGTAAACAGAATATTTTCATGAATAGTTATATAAAGCGTTACATAAGTATGAACAAACACAGTTTGTCCTATATCCTCCTTACAGCTAAACACATCAATTGGTAAATCGTACAGTTACTTTTAGAATAATAAATAAACTAACGATAATATTATAACACTTTCTCCCTTATTTAGGACGATGCGTCCTGCCTGACGCATTGCTCCTAAATACAAAGTTATTTCTTCCTATTCATTTTTATTTTCTCTTCTAACGGAATATTCTCTAGTTCATCAACTGTTACCCGTTGTAGTGTACACCACAGTAGCAGGCTAACGCATAGTGTCTTCATTCTCTGGAAAAGAATTTTCTTTCGTTAATTTCTCTCTCTAAAAGGTTTTACCCTATTTAAATGAACCTTTTGTAGATGTTTTCCCCTTTTTATATTTATATTAACATCACTATTTACTTCTAATACAGTATAGGGTCCTACCCAAGATTTAACTAGCTTCTTACTTCTACCTCGTCTAACTAGCGGCTGGTGTAATAATATCTTATCGCCAACGTTAAACCTTTTCTCTCTTGCTTTTAAATCGTACTGTATTTACTGTTTTCCTTTTTCCGTTGAATATTATCTATCACCTTCTGATTTGCTAGCTGTATTCTTCGTTTAATTTCTTGTATTAGATCATCTTCGGTTAAATCTTGCTGTATTTCTTCTCGTATCCAGTCTGTTGGTAAGCGCATTTCCCGTCCGTGTAACAAATAATACGGAGAGTACTTTGTTGTACTATGGGGCGTCGATCTGTAAACCATCATTACATAAGATAACCACACGTCCCAGTTTCTTTGATCTTCGTCAGTAAACTGACTTAGTCCCGCCATTATCGTCTGGTGGCTTCTTTCTAAAATTCCGTTTGACTCTGGGTGATAGGCGGTAGTTTGGATTTTACTGATGTCTAATAATTTGCATATCTCCTGAAATAGTTCGCTAGTAAAATTCGTTCCTTGGTCCGTAAGCAATGTCTCAGGAGTCCCATGTCTCATATAATTTCTTCTACAAATACCTTTGCTATCGTAGTTGCTTTTTGGTCTGGTAAAGGAAAGGCTTCAGGATATTTAGAGAAGTGATCTTGGAAGGTAAGGATGTACTGGTTTCCCATGTAGGTTTTTGGTAACGGACCTACTATATCCAAGGCAACTTTTTGGAACGGCCTTTTCAAAGGTGTGTAGTTATTTTCATGGGTACTCTATCTACTGGAGCTCTATCATGATTGGAAATTTTCCTTTCGTTGCACTTTTTGCAGGTTAGTACGAAATCTGCGATATCCTTATCCATGTTTTTCCAGTAATATCTTTCCTTAATAATGTCGGTAATTTTGTCAACTCCTTGATGGCCTCCAAAAGGTGTATCATGGTAAGCCTCCATTATTTTTATTTGGTTATCTCTAGGAACTATAAGCCTCCTTCTGTCCTTATCGTCTATTTAGTACAGGTACCCCTGATTGTCCTTCTCATATTGTTTTAAAATCTTGTCGATCTATTTCAGATCTTCTTCCTTTTCCTGTTGCCTAATATGTCTGCTGGCGTTATATCTACTTTCTCTATAGTTACTCGACTAAGTGCGTCCGCGTTTTGATTGCACTTCCCTGGTCTGTGTATAATTTCAAAATCATACTCACTTAATTTAATAGTCCATCTGGTCAGTCTACTTCCGGGGTCCTTTAAACTAATCAAACACTTTAGCGGTCTGTGATCGGTTATTATTTTAAAATGCCTACCCCATAAATAGGGTCTAAAATGCTTAACTGCCCAGACAATGGCAAGTAGCTCTTGTTCCGTTGTCGAGTAATTATTTTCGGCTTTGTTCAGAGTTCGGCTTGCATATGCTATTGGTTTGTCCTTTCCTACGTCCCCTTGTGACAGTATAGCCCCCAATGCTTCCTTGGATGCATCAGTGGTTAACACAAATTCTTTACTAAAATCTGGATGTTGTAACAAACGCTCGCTTATTAATATTTCTTTCAAAGTGCTAAATGCTTGGTTTTGTTCCAATTTCCATTGAAATTCAACTCCGTCCTTAAATAGTGAATTTAGTGGCTTAGCGATTTTTGCAAAGTCTTTTATGATCCTCCTGTAATAACCTGCTAGACCTAAGAAACTTTTTAATTCTTTCACATTACTTGGGGTTGGGAATTCCTTTACAACGTCTACTTTAGAAGGATCCGGCAAAACACCGTCTTTACTTATGACATGTCACAAATACGTTACACTAGTACATAATGATGAACATTTTTCTGCATTTAGAAGTAACTTGTGTTCTCTTAATCTTTTAAAAACTGATTGTAGATTAGTAAGGCTATCTTCTAGATTTCTACCATAACATACGATGCCATCAATATACACAAAGCAAATAGAAACGATTAAACCTCTTAATACTTCGTTCATAAGTCTTTGGAAGGTAGATGGTGCTCCTTTTAATCCAAAAGGCATGCGTTCGTATTCGAAATGACCCTGAGGCGTACTAAATGCCGTTTTCTCCTTATCTTCTTCTTTTATCTCAATCTGGTGAAAACTTGATGATAAGTCTAACGTAGAGAAGTACTGCATTCCGCCTAATTGATCTAAAATTTCGGTAATATTAGGTAAGCGATGCGCGTCACTCTTAGTGACCTCGTTTAACTTTCTGTAATCTGTACAAAATCTGGTTTCACTCACCCCTTGGGTTCTTGGGTTCAAGGACGATTGGCGCATTCCAAGTGCTAGTACTTTCTCTTATTATGCCATTCACTGGCATATCGCGTATGTGTTCTTCGACTAACGGTTTTTGTGCTTCCGGCAATCTGTACGGTCGTTGATTAGTAGGTGTTTGGCTTAAGTCTACAGGTGTTTAACAGTACTAGTACATGACAGATATTGATCTGGTTTCTTGAAAATATCTCGGTAAGCATTACACAATTTCAAAAGTTCACTAGTTTCTTTGTTAGTCAAATGTTCGGTAGTTTTTTTATTTCGTCGTTACATGCTGATATATTTCCAGTTTTTACTTTATTTATTTCAAAAATTCTTTCCTTACAATGTATTGTCGCTCCCAATTTATTTAATAGGTCCATCCCTATTTTACCATCAACTTGTATTTGGAAATCTATAGGTACTATATGCACAGTAGGCTTATGTTCTATTATTTCGTCGTTAATCTTAATGTGGCAGTCAGCCACATTAATGAACTTACTGTACCACTTGTTCCCACTAAATTTAATCTGTTATCCTTACCACTGTATATATTGTTACGACACCAAAAGCCGCCCTAATACCAGAGAAGAACTTTAAGGATTTAACTATATTAAATCAAGGAAAATAAAATGACTATGACGAGACAAATGACAATGATCCAACCTAAGTGATTGACCCAATAAAGAAAATAAAATGAGAAGGTATAAACTAAACTTACGATAAAAAAGCACAAATAAATAATAAATATCCAGTAACGTGGATTAAATAAAATAATCCAAGTTAAAGTACACTAACCATAATAAGTAAGTGAAACCATTATTAATAGATAATGTATGTTGTTAATAACCTTATGATGATAAGAAAACTAAAACATAAAAATGTTGACAGACTAACTATAAATTTGTGTATAATATAGTAAAAACCCAAGAGTGAGAGATAGATAGGAAGTGACAGTGATAAACAGTGTAAGGGTTAGAAGTGAGAAAATAAACAATTCATAATTATAAGAAAAAGGAAACAAAGGTAATAAAACAGATTTTAAAAGATGGATAGACAACTAATGTCATAGTGTTAAATAATAATAAACTAGTACTATGAGTGCAATGAAAATAAAACATCCTATGTTAACAAAAATATTCAAAGCGATGATTATTAAGATAGAATAAATGGTGTTATAATGTTATTCACCAAGACTGTTATTTGTTTAATTAAAAGAGTTGAGTTTGTAAGAAGGAATACGGCTGAAAAATGAACAGACCATAAACCTATTTTTGTGTTATGCTTTATAGTAATATTAAGTGATAAACAAGTTGTAAGAGATGGCAATAGATATAAGTAAGGAAATAAATTTTACAAACATAATATTAATCATTAGAGTAAAGACAGAAAAAGAAAATGAGAGAATAACAGACAAGCAATGATTTTGTAAATTAATAAGAACCTTCAATTATTGTAGAACAGCCCAAATTAATTCAAAAGGTAAATAAGTGATAAGTGACACCAAGCAAAACATATGTAAATGAAAAATAATCTTTAATTTGTGTAAAATAAGAAATTATAGCCAGTTACTGCTTAGGCCCATAAAATGCCTAACTGTATAAATTCAAAATAAACAAGATGTAAGAAATTAACTAGTGTATTAAAAAATTAAGGGCAAGTACCTCATTAATTACAATTAGTGAACCATAATAAGATGTCAGAATTAGATTAAAAACATAAAATAAGAAAGATATGTAATGATATAATATTAGCATTTTGTCAAAACTTTAATACATGAACAAACCCAGCTTTGTGGGATGTCAAAATAATCTTTGAAAGAAAATAAAAACAGTTATGTTAATATCTAATACATTGATAAGAAGACCGAAGAATAATAGCCATTAGAAAATACTTATTCATTTTGAACTAAAATTCAAATATTATAACAATAGATATAAATGTATTCAACCAATGAGAGTATGGGTGGTTGCCATAACAACGGAACGTTATTATATTTAATTCCGTTATAAAACATTAGTCCATTATTGACGATCAAGAGAGACGGAAGCCAAACCATATTCGACTCAATTATTAATGAAAATAGTTATAAATACTGCTAAATTTAATGAGATGTGGATTCAAGAAGTCGAGCAAGGAACTATTTAAACCAAGAGAGCTAATAAACCAAATTTTAATAGTTAAAAATAATTAAAAAATCCAGATTAATTGAAAAAGAAGTCAGATGAATTCAAAAGTACAAATGATGGAAGATTAATGATTTTATCAGCCCAACCTAAATAACCACAGTGACTCATCACCAGAAATCGACCAGATTTCGTTAAGTATATCTGAATTACCGGAATTTACGAACTAAATTAATAAACTTGTCTTACAACACAAAAAACTCTCACTCCGAACTTGATAACTAAATTTTTTTCAAGGATTGATTGATAATAAAAATTAAACTTGTATGTAAACATAAAGTAACCTATGTACGAATAATGAATTATCGCACACACTTTTTAACACTCAACAAACGAATTGTATTAAAATATTCATAGTATATAAGTCCCATTGATGTAAGGTGGTGTACTTTATTAACATCTTGTTATTTAACTTTTTGTCGTAATCACAAGAACTCATTGACAGAATAGCTTGTGTAAATAAACAATATTAGTGGCCATCATTGCCTCGAACAACTGCTGTCACCTTAGCCAACCTTGAGATACAGTCTGTTTATTGCCGGAGCAACATTATTTTATAATATTATATTTTTGTATCTAAATGATTAATTATTAACTATTTCAAACGTTAATAAACTAGTACTGATTAGTAATAACCGTCCTTTATTTCATATAAATTGTATTAGAAAGTTTATGCATTTTAGCGATGAGTGAAATTGTCTGCCAGATTTAGACGTTGGCAACACGGCGAACTACAAGCGAGATTCGAATGCCCGCCAGTTTGCGAGGGTAATTCGAATTGGTTATCACCGCACAGAACGGCAACTCAGTTTGAACTGTTTAATTGTTTTCATAAACAATTTGGCGCCTATCGGGAAATAAATAATAACATCAAAGGACAGGTAAGGGTTAACACCCGGGAAGATTTCGGTACTGGTAATTCGTGCGTTCGAGACGGACATCGTCAGCGTAAGAAATTCGAAAAAGCACGACTTTTAGATAAATACAAAGTAACGACTACAACGTGTGGGGCTAACACACGCATACAGGTCTGATCGTTACAATATCTACGTCGTCATTTAAACTACTGACTTTCAGGATAGTTGCGTCAGAACCGGTGTCTACTAACATTCTACATGTTTTATTTTCTCCTTCTGCTATTTCTAATTGTAGGTACACTTTGTCATTGCTTTGTAATCTCCCAACTTCGTAACTACGGACCCACCGTTCCGAGAGGTTGACGGAAGGCGCATGTCGTTTCCCGGTATCATAGTTTCTGATCTATTGTTGTAAAAAGGTTTTTGATTCTTTGTAAATTGTTTATTATATTTCCGGCGGCAGTCTCTAGCAAAATGCCCTAGTTTTCCGCCCTAGTTATAGCATGTTACAGGTTTACTATTTGTAAGTTTAACGTCTCTAGTATTCTTTCTACAATTTATCGCTTTGTGACCGAAGCTATGGCATTTATAACAGCGAACGTTATCGAATGTCTTCCGTCTGTTTAAGGCCCTGTCTTCTTCGAATTCTAATTCTAACATTAGAGCGTCTTTTACAGCGTCGTTAAATGAACTGGTTTTCGTATTTAATAAGATATTTTTATACGGTTCAGATACTCCTTTAGTAAAACTTTTGTGTATGCGTCTTTCAGTGCTTAATTCGGTCATTTTACTGTCTATACCCGTTCTGCATAAGGCTATTATTAGCTTATGTCCTATTTTTTCTATTCTGTCCGCGAAATGTTGAATAGTTTCGTTAGTTTCTGTTTAATGCAAATAAGTTGGTCTTCTAAAAAGGATTCGCTTTGTTGTTTGTCGATTCTCTTCCTTAAAAATTCTTTAATTCGTTCCACGTTTCTATATCGGATCTACGGACTGCTGCTCCTATCTCACCGTTAAGTCTAATTTTTGCAACATTAAATAGTTATTATATTCCTCAGTTTTTACGTTTTGTAAGACAAAATTTACACCATCAATATACGATTGTAAATCTGTGTTTTTATCATCACCATACTCTGGTATTAGTTGTAAAGCGGTATCTAATTTTATAAGAAACATTATGGTAATTATACTCAGTACTTGAAATTACGTATTTCTCTGTGGTGTTCCACACTAACCTACTAGTTGTCACTTACTTGTGTGTGCTGCCAAGTCTCAAGTCTCAAGTGAAGTCCTTCAGGTACAGGCGATGGAGATTTTTATTTCTTCTTTCTTCTATTCGAACAACCTTTCTTCAGGATACCTTTCAGGCGTACCCCACACCTCTGATACCATTTATGTTCTACCTGAATGTAAAACACCGCGATCACTCATTAGACTGGCTAAGTGAAGTAACCGTTAGAGGTACGTTTGCATAAATAAAGAATTTAGAAATTCAAGATACTCTGAATTATTGGTTTATTGAATATAACATTATACTTTTGTAAATTAATATCAGTTTATAGTTTGAACAAATTTAATACTTCAAGAATTTAGTAAGTTAAAACAATTATTATAACTTCAAGTCAACTCAAATATAACAAACAATTAACACTTACAATACGGCACAAGCCACAAGCTCGAGCTCGAATAAATGAGAAAGTATCCTTTGGCAAGTCTTAGGTCTTTCTAGAGTAAACAAAATATTTTTATGAATAGTTATATAAAGCGTTACATAAGTAAGAACAAACACAGTTTGTCCTAAATCCTCTTTACAGCTAAACACATCAATTGGTAAATCGTACAGTTACTTTTAGAAACACAAATAAACTAACGATAATATTATAACAGTAGCGTTGATGTTTCTTCAAAGACAAAACCATTCCTTAGACGTTGTAATAATGTATCTTTCTCTTTATTATCATTTTTTATTATTTCGCCATCTTCTTTTATATTAATCTAATTGTATTTATTTGTAATTAGGATTAGAATTCCAAATGTAAAAATTGTTTATCTGGTAGAAAACAATCCGTACTGTCTGATTTTATGTCTAACAGTTCTTTAATACTTTTTAAAATAAATATTAATACAAAATTGTATTTAGAAAAATTAGCCGAAAGGATCTAAAAATCAAGGCTACATGAATAATACAAATATGTGTTACAACTTTCTTGGAATCAGGACTCTAATTCAGCTGTCTTGGGATGTTACATTTCTCCTCGGCTAAAAGTTCCCATCACTGTAAATATTTTAAAAACCCTTATTTTTAGCTGGTAAGCATGCGAAAGTGTCTGGCTTCTATGATACTGGCCCAGTGAGCTGTACTATCTGCCATTTCTCTACTTCTGTCTCAGCCAAAGTTTTTCGCCAGCTTTAAACTCTTTCCACATCGATTTCTTGTCATTATATATATATATATATATATTGTAATGGTACATATCTTCAACAAACACTAATGAAGAAACATGATAAGAATAAATTATTAAATACTTAACACTATAATTAAAAGGGATGAGTCAGAGATAAAAGAATGGGTAATTAAAATAATAATACGATCAAGCATATAAAAGTAATCATAAAAGTAACCTCTGATAAGAGAAAAGTAACAAGCAACGAACCAAAACGTTGAAAACAATGATACAAGGCGATTTAAACCATAATAACCCAATAGATGGTAAGTGAGAAAGTAGAACCAGCCCCAACACTAACATAAGGATATATAAATTATAACAAAATAAGTGAGAAAGTAGAACCAGCCCTAACACCAATGAAAGGATATATGGATTATCACAAAATGAAGTGAATAAGTAGAACCAGCCACAACACCAGTGATAGACCAAATAAAGGAAACCAGATGAGAAGGTGAAAACCATAAAATAAATGCAATGAAATGAAATGAAAAGAAATGGTAAAACACAAACAAATAACATATAATAGAAAAAGTTGAAATGTTACAATCCAATAAAATAGTGGAAAAAAGAAACCAATGAATGATAATTGTAAATAATAATTATTAGTGTCAACCCAAACAAGCAATATACGCGTAGATGATAAGTGTTAAATTTCAATAACTTAAATTTAGAAAGGTACACTAACCAAATGAATAGAGAGTAACTATGATAAATCAATCTAATACGACATGAACTTGTTAACGTTATAATTGACCTCGTAAAGTGAGAGATAGGGAATTAGAGAAATAATGAACATTGTAAAATGAGAAAGAGAATTTCAGTTAAGCAATACCCACCAGTAACACTTAAATCAAACATATAGAGTGCAAGGTGATAGTGTAAAATACCAAATTAAATAGAACCCCATTGATAGGGATAGACACTAATAAATCAGTGAAAAACACTAAAGATTTAAGAGTGATAAAAACCATCAGTGAGTGGTAAAAATGAGTGAAAGCTAATAATGGCTAATCACAGAAAGGACTGTGGCAATTAATAGCAATTATCCAGTGAATACAAGTGTATTAATATCAAAATGAAACGAAGTGTAACGAACTAGATAACAAGTATGTTTTAGACAATATTAGTACTTACTACTTGTCATGTTTTAGTGTGCAAATCTTAATGTTAAGTGTTAATTTATTAATTAATATTATTGCTCATGCAGTCAAGAACGAATGACCGTCATGGTGTTAATAAACAGAATACCTGATTTTATTAATAGAAATAAAAATCCAATATCGTTAATTTAAAATGATACAGTAAAGAATATTTTATTTTTGACAAACTGATAATAATAAAAAAAGATGTTAACATTAGAATAGTAAACAATTGTTGAAGATTCAGTTATGGCTTAATGTCATTTGGAATTAATCATAAGGAAATATCATTGTATTAATATGATTAATTAATGTTTATGTTTTTACTTTTTATGTCATGTAATAATTACAACTCACCAAAGAGTATGAGGAGATGAAGAGAATGAACATTGTGAGTAATGACATGCAATAATAATTATGTTTAATTAATAGGAATATGGCTGTGGGAATTATACAGACCATAAACCTAAATGTTATATTTTAAGTAATAGAGAATAAGAAATAATAGTTCAATTATAAACAGGAGCAATAAACAAGAAACAAGATAAATTCAGACAAATCTAATGATACTGAAAAAGCAGTAATGACAATAGACAAGCCATAATATGGAAACTAATAAAATAACATACAATTACTATAGAACAGACATAAAACCATTCAACAAATGAATAAATCATGTATAAAACAAACCAGAACCTATACAAGGGGAAAATAAAATGTAATCTGTATAAATTAAGAAAAATAGCCAATTGCTGTTTAGGCCTAGGCAAATGCCTAACTGTAAAACAACAAAAACTACAAATTGTAAGAATTAAACTATAACATTAGCAAAACTAAGACAAGTAAACAATAAAGGACAATTAGGGAATCATATTAAGAGAGAAATGTTAAAGTAATAATATAAAATAAGAAAGCAGTGTAATTAGATAATATCAACATAACTGTCCAAATGTTATTACATCAGTAATTTAATATTCTTATGGGATATTAAATTAATCTTTGAAACAAAATACAAACAGTGGTGATGATATTTCATACTTAAAAAAGAATACCGAAGATTAATAGCAATCAGAAGATATGTAACCATTTTGAATAAAAATTCAAATCTTCTAACAATGGTCTTAAGTCAAGTTTATCCAATCAGAATCTTTGAGTTACCATGACAACAGCAGGATATTGATGATTTTTCGGTTAGGAACGTTAGATTCTTATAGTGACGCTTACGAGGAAGAGACGCTAAGCCGTGAAGGGCCGAAATTTTGATTTAAAAACAGTAAAAGTGACCAGATTTCATGAAGTGAAGGACCGAACTAACTGATGAGGGAATAACACATTCAACCCAGGCCAAAGATCAGCTTAATTAAATCCAGATCCATTAAAATAAATCAACTAACATGAAAAAGACGCAAGGCGTACCTGAAACCAAAGATGTTTGAAGATTGAAGAACCAACATCGATGAACCCAACCTACCTTAACTATCTGACACTACCCTTCAAAGCAACTGATGATAAGTATTGCTGAGTTAACTAAATCACTGAAATAAATTCTCTTTAAACTTTCTCACTACACTGTGAACTCTCACTATAACTGATGGTATTATTTTTTCAAATATTGATAAATAAAACATATTTTATGAATATACCAACTAACTGAATATAACCTATGTACTAAACGAATGACACCGTCACACACTTTTGACACCACAGCTTTGAATCTAATGTAAACCTTGTTCATATTTAATTACCACAATTGTAAAGTGATGTATTGTAGTTAATTATCTTGTTTTAAACTTCTTTGTCGTACTTAAAAGAATTCATTGGCAAATTTATTTTGTATAAATAAGAAACGCCATCTATCATGGCGACAGAATAACATTGCATTGCCAACCCAGCCTTCCGCTGAGTGAACGATAATTTATTGCCGAGGCTAAAACATATTATATTAATCACATTTTGTATAAGCATTAATGAAAATTAACAAGTTTTGAAGCCAAATAAAAAAGTGTGAATCGTTACTAACTGTCCAGTAATTATTTTCAATATATTATGTATGTTGTGTTTGTAGCAGCGAGTAGAATTAACCAACATTATTTTACGTTGGTAACACGTTCCCCCACTCAAACGAGATTCGAGTTCCAGCCAGTTAGCGAACAATTCGAATCAAATACTACAATACCGTAAAACAACTAAGATAGAATCTTTTAATTGTTTTCTGGCAAAACAATTTGGCTCCTATCGGGAAGAAGTAAAGAGTGAGAAGGGACAGGTAAGGACACACAGGCTACACGACGCTTTTATAACACAGAACGCGTCCGACGTGCGACTTAATAACGTTTCGCAAACTTAAACACTAAAATCAATATTAAAATTAAATATAACACATCCATACGAACCCGTTACTTACAATATATATATATATATATATATATATATTTGTTTCACTAAGGCTTAGCTGATGTGATCAAATACATCAATTATTATAAGGAGAGTGAGTTCGTGAGTTCAGTGCAGACCTGCTGTCGGCACATTTCCGCTGGTGATCGCTCAGTTGTTAGATGAGCGGTTCTGTAATTAAGGAAGTGACTGAGACGACTGTTCTGTCTGGATACTTTATGTCAAATTCTTTCCATCCGACCTTGTACGGTATTGTATTAGAGTTTTATTTTATTTTTCACAAAATATTTTCCATTAACGGAAGGTTGTTAGCTTTGGTGTACATGCCATTTTTATGTTGGATGACCATAGAATAGAAACTGACTTTAAAGGTTATTGTATTAGAAATTTCGTAAAGTGTTACCATTTCCGAACAACATGCTGTGTGTGGGTGTGCGTGATGGCTGTAGTGGAATCTCACAAACTTAATTAGCGCCAGACATTTTCGGTTCGCTGTCAACATGAAACATTCGATCAGATCACACGGTCGGTTAATCAGCCCCGCGCCGTTGTTATGGTTCTGCCAATATTTCTGTCAGTCGCTCGCTATATTTTTAACTGGAATTGATACGCACTCACACACACTCACCAATTATCCGATGATCTGAACCGATAAGGGGGAGCACGGCCACTAAAAGCTATAACAACCAGTTTGAATAATTCAGCAAGTAGATGAACGAGGAAGATAACTCATGTACACGTGCGGGGCTCGCTCCCAGGAAATATACTTAGAATATGTCAGAAAAAACTTCGTTAATCCGTGTATAATATTTAACGCACTTAGCGTACTTGTCGACCAGAGTACTGGTTTAGTGCGGGAGTAAATTGCACGCTCAGTGCAATGGATGATATAAATCTTCGCAGATAAAAATAATTATATAAATTATACATATATTACAACAATATATAATGTTGTATTTAAATTTGTGGAGCCCCACGTTCTTGGGACGCCATTTTTATACAACGATACATATACAAATATGTGATATAATGTAATTTATGTGGCCTCACGCATTTTGGAGGCAATTTACAACAATACAAATTGATGTATTTATTTATATATTGTGTATTGAATTCATAGGTAGGTGTAATCGTAATAAGAAGATGATACGTTATTTATGTTTAAAATCGTTCCATTATTTATTTATTTGAACAACATCTATCATATCGGATATTAAACAATAACTCATTGATAGAATAAAGTATTTACCTTATTTACTCATTATTAAATCGTTTGTACGAAGTTTTCGTACATAACTTATTGCTAACAAATTACATACATACGTTATATACAACTCTTATTATCTAATTGTAATTACTTTAAAATGTTTATTTTGCTCTCGGCTTACTCATGGTGTTTCATATTCTTTGCAATTGCTGATTCATTAGCTTCAAAAAAATGAATTTACTTCTGTTCAAACTTCTTTTATATTACTTTTTTTTACTTTCTACTGCATATGCATTTTTTGTTTCTTTATCATGAAAGACTTTACTAATTACGTTAATTCAAAAATTACTTATTTCTCTTATCATTTACGTTACTAATTTCTAAATTTGATACAAGAATACTATTCTAATTTTTACTGCTTTTACATTTTTGTATCATTTATTATTTTTAATATTGGTTGAATGTCTTCCATTCAAACTTTAATTAGTGTCTTTAAAATGTTTTTTTATCACCTCGTTTGACGTGGTTATTCATCTGTACGTCCTCCGTGCCTTCTGGTCGTGTCCTCTGGTCGTGTCCTCTGGTCGTGTCCTCTGTATGTGCTTCAGGTCCTCCGGTCGTGTCCTCTGTGTGTGTTGATTAACAGTCGTCTCGTCTCACGTCATCTGCTGCCGGTGTGTCCTTAGACCTCATCGTATGCATTTTGCAGCTCTGGTTGTATAGTTAGTTGATTCTGTGACTCTTACGATAATTATCAATTTGTGCCGTCGACTGACATAGCCTCCTGCGGCAATGGTTGAATCAAGAAGAAGAAGAAACTTTATTAGCGCGGTCTGGTATTTTTAGTCAGGTCGTGCAAAAATTCCGGTCTGAACACTTTTCAACTTGTCAGATTCTGTCGAGGCGTCACTGCCCCCACTCTGGTTCAATTCACTATTTTCGCCTATTTTCGCGAATTACGAAGTTTGTTTCACCTTACTTGCTCAATCGATCACTAATTTTTATGTGATTACTATACGTAAATTGCACTTCTTTATGGTATTCACAAAAAGAGTTATTCATTTTTTACCTATAGTAATTGGACTTTTCGCCACCTTTTAACAAACTTTGACTCTAATTAACCTTGTTGTGCCCCACGTTCCTTGGGAGCCATTTACATTTAGTGTATTTAAACGGGAGTGGCAATTAATTAAGTAATTATGTTTGCCGTGCCATTTATATTGAGCGTAATTATGCTAATTGTAAGTATTATTGAATTCCAATTATGAATTAGTAAATTGTGCCTCATTAACTTCGTGTACTAATTAAACAGAGTTATGATGAACGTTAACTTTAATACACATATAAAAGTAGTTTATATTCGTCAGATTAGACTCAACACAGTTGTTAAATCAATATGATTTATGAGTCTGTTAATCGGACATTTCAATGGTCGATTTTGTTGTGTCCATTGATACTTAGCATAACTTTTGAGACTCTTTGTGAAATGCTTAGAATGAGATAAATTAATAATCAAGGTTAAATTGCAATAATGAACGCAAGATTAAATGTAAAATAATTACTTATTTATTATACTGTTATTTAAGTAAGTTACTATATCCTGCAAATACATACATATAAAAAAACACATAATAACAAAATACAATTCGTACGTTGTTTCCTGAAAACACAAACATATGGTACATTCAGATGCAGCAAATAATATACATATACAAAACATATACGAACAATAAACAATCAAACCTATTTTATCCCTACCTAAATGCGTTCATTTTGCTCAGATGACGAATTACTTTAATATTACTTTATAAGATTTATGATTTATATAATTTTATATAATCTCTCGGGGTTAGCTCTTTGAAAAGAGGAGACAGTGCAGTAGTATATATTACTAAGATTTAATAAACATAAAAGCTTATCTTGTGAAAGTGTTTATCCAATATTCCCTCGGCGTGAGATGACATCTGCTGGAGGACTCGTCGCGCATCCTAATCACTGTTATGAAGAGCACATCACTTCATTTCACTAAATTTTCACTCTCGTTATGTGTATGGTGTTGTTGTACCCCGCTGATGTCGAGCGTTTGGAGTTCAAATGTTAAGATGTTAATATCGTCATTAAGATGAATTACTCTGAGAGTTTGCCGTGTGCGTGTTCATGATTAACTGTTCCGTCTATCTGGATGTAGTGTATTCTATGTGCTTAATTGTGTTCGGTATAGTTCATTCAGTTTAAATGTCCAACATAGCGAATCATTATGATGTAGTGGTGTTTGAATTGTCACTCACTGTTGTACTTTAGAATGTTAATCACTTGTGTCGTTATATTGCGCGTCAGTCGTAGTTTAAGACGCGTACGCACTGATATCTACTGATAGTTATGTTTGTGCGCACCGTAGTTTATTAGAACACATACATTTGTCGAACAGACTTTTGTGTAATTGAGATCTAAGTTCACTTACGATCGCGACATGGTTACGAGTTCACCGAGTTATTAGTTCGGTAAGTCGCGCAAACTATTTCAATCACCAACTGTATTACCGCTCTGACTATAACCAACCGTCTTACTGTCGTACTAACTTACTGACTTATTAACTTCTGACCGATTGACTTGTAGACTTCTGACTTACTGACTTACTGCCGCTCCGCGTCCTCGCAAAACAGTTTTATTAAACGTACTACCCATAAGGCTAGATTCTAGATTTCTACGCCCTTTCGGATTCGTGATTGGTTCTTCAAATTCCTACTCCTCTGCAGATCTCGTCCTCTGTTTCCCGATTCGTCGTTCGAATCCTTCTTACTCTCTCCACGAGTTCTTTAAGAAGATGCATAACGCTGGTTGGTCGTCGTCATCCCCGGAGTATTCCATGCGACGAACGTGGTACGGATTCTTAGAAACTAGAGCAATTCCCCGGCTGTCTGTCAACCTTTGTTTAGACTTTGTCGAGGTTCTGACTTATCTTTTGTTAACAGACTGCAGAGTCCTGGTCAATTTGTTCAAGTTATTCGTTGTTCATTCCGCCGATTATCAACCCTTCGCTGGAGTCGTCCCTCGTCGAATCCCACGCTTTCTAGCTGTAAATTTTGGTTAGCTGTCAAAGGTTTGTTTTCACGCTGTGCAGGGTGTACTTGCAGTATTCATTAAGTTTACGTTCTATTGTTTATATGTTTGTTGAGATTTCTCTGTACTCCTTTGTAGCAGAGTGAAGCCTTTCATATTTGTGCTCGTTACAACTCACCCCACAGCAGGCGTTCCATTTCGTTTCTGCGTAACTCGGCAGCTGGCCTAAGTCTTTGTTTCGTTCGCTAGGTGCTGTAAATTGTAACAAACTGCGAGCTGTCAGCGACGTTCCTCAAATTCTTATTGTGTGCTGTACACAGACGTTTTTTCCTTGTCTTCGCACTGGCGTCGGGTCTGACGTGTCCCTAATTCGTCATTATTTACGACCTGGGCTTGTGTCTGTCGACTCGAGTGTGGGAACGTGCCACTTGATCGAGAAATTAAAATTTTTTAAAATTTCGATCACTATAACCTCTGTATGGTTTTTTAACATTTTATTTATCTATAAATTCTACACACTTTGTTGTCTTTTGTTTTATCCTATCGTACATAGTTTTTTTATTATAATTAACAATAAACATATAACTATTCTACTTGAAAAGGGTTGGTTACATTTCAGGAACGGACAGGTTTCACATACACTAACAAAATACGCGCGTACACAACGCTAGCGACAGGTGTGTCGAAACTGCATGTCCATGTATGAATCTTTTGTACTCCCTATTTTTACCGTAGGGAATATGAATCATGTTTATAAATTTATATTTATTCATTTTTATTATTTATTTTATTTATTTGGGCAATGCACAGTATCGTTACTGTTTGTACTGTTGCATTTTATATATATTGTAACATTACATAACCCCTGCCCAATAATGATAAATAATAAAGAAGTATTCATTTAATCATAAAAAATAAAATCAGTAATTGCCCATTAAAAAAGTCAGAAATGGGGATTATGTATCATACTATAAAAACCTTTGTACCATAAAACACTGTAGCAATTGAAAACAATGTGTATGCCAAAGTGCGGTGTGTGCAAAATGAAACACAGTATGTTATGTGGAAGCGTTAAAAACTTAAAAAGGACATCTCACAAATTTGTGATGCAGATGCAAGAAGCAGTATTATAGTATAATACTAATGACAAGTTGTTGTAGTTTTGTGTTGTGTAGGCCACAAAGGCAATATAACTATAATTAATATTTTGTTTACTATAATTATTTTTGTTTATGTTTAAAGGAATCCAGGGTTATATCAAACTAATAATGGCTAATTAATACTATATTAGAGAGATGGAGTGGAAAACAAAGTAGTGTAGAGTAAGAATACATTAACTGAATTATAAGTCATAAATAAACTAAAATAAAAATCATTAAATTATAAAATACCGGTAGCCAAGCTTAAGTAAATAGGTGAAGAAAATCCTTATATAAATTAAATTTAATTATAACTAAAATTTGTAAAGGAGTATTTTTTTAAAAAAGAAGAAATGAAATAATAATAATTAATACAAGCCTATTTACTAAAACGGTTCCTAGGTTAGCCAATAAAAAACCATCAATTTCTTGGTTACTAAGAGTAACTAACCAACAAGAAATGATTGATTGTTCAATTGTATTCAAAGTGAGCAGATGAAAAAAATGTAATGACCAATAACATTTTAAAAAATTAATAACTATCATTCGGAACAAACCACTACAAAATTAATGAAACGAGTCAGCACCATACACTACATCAGAAACATCCTTTGAACTACAATAATTCACACCAGAAAATCGATGGAAACCAAAAAATCCAGCTAACCATATCTCGGTCTAGACATCGGAATTGAAAATCATTGGGTGAGATCGCTTCCTTTTAATAAATAACAAAAATACACATCAACTATAAGTATAGAACACTAGAAACACCACCATCTCTTTCAATTCATAAGAAAACAAGGTGAACATAACAAACTTTATTTAATTAGGCCTAACCAAAAAACTGTGTGTTCACTAGGGACGTTCCGGCAGCCATCATTATTTGTGTTCGGTTTCTGTGAAGATACGTAGTCTGCGCTCTGGCGGTTTAAAAACAAACTTAATGAACCAGATTTTAAAATAAACAAATATTATTAATGTAAAGTATGATACTAACAAATATGCATTTCTGACTTTCTTAAAGTTCAAAGAACCTCAAATAACCCTGGGAAATATAATTAATTAATTTTTCTTTCTAAAAAAACTGTAATTAAAAACATTTGTTGTGTGTTATATGTAATGCAAAACTAATATCGAAACAATGTTGTGATTTTGGAAAATAATCGATTGTCAATTTATGATTTGGAGACAATAGTATCCAGTGAATAAAAATAAATTCAATGAATGCCTTGCTTTTAGGTAATTAATTGTGTATTATTTCTGGTAGATAGTAGTTTGTTACAGGAAATAAGGAATAGCCGAGAAGAGTAAGAAAATCAGCCTAGTCATCAGGAAATTATTAAGTACTGCAGAAATAACATAACCTTAAATGGGTTCGTAAATAGAAAACAGCTGATGCAACGAGCGAAAAAATTTTAAAGTACTAGATCGTATACAAAGAGAGTAATTCTCTTTGGCTCTCTTTCACTCTCTCTCCTACCTATCTTCAAACAACTGCCCTGATTTAATACGAAATTAAGATAACTTGGTTAATATAATTCATAATCACACACTCTCGATTTTAGAAAGTAAATAACATTACCTGAATCCAAACAGATAACAAACGTTGTAACCGAGATAGATGCGATCAGCGTGGGAGACGTTACAAACGACGCTAACAGAGTAGGGCTTAAAAAGAAGTCAACCCGTTCAGTTAGATATCGTTAAAAAATAGACGTAATAGACGCGATCAGCGTGGGAGACGTTACAATATATATATATATATATATATATATAATCGATTGTACAATATATATATATTGTCACCGGACAAAAGGCTTGCCGCATGACAAATGGCGCCAATCGTACACTCTAGTTATTTTGGTGGCCCTAAAAAGGACCGAGTGGCGATAACAGTGATGTTGGTAGTGCCGCGCTGAGATGTTCGGCGGCTGCGCCCGCTGTTCGTGGCGTACTGCAGTCCTCCTCTTCTTCCGCCACCGGTTGTAGAGTCGGCTGCCGGCCCAGCGAAATCCATCGCTGGCGTGGAACTGGAGGGCGAAGACGCAAGAACGCCGGTTCTATTCTTCGGCCGTTCCTTCCGGCTGACTCCGCGCCGATGTCTTCCGAGAGAGGAGAGGAGATGAAGTGCGTCCGATGGCGTGGCGATGAGTGTGTGTGAAATTTTCTGCCGGCCCGGGTTTTATTAACTAACCGGGATCGCTGATTCGCTAGCTCCGAACACGCAGTTGGTCACGTCTCGGCGGCTGCTGATGCCAGATTGGTTCGCCTCGTCCACCGCTGGTACCGGAGAGCAGATGTTCGCAAACCGCTGCCGTCACAACTCCACCGGGTCTTGAATGCTCTCCGGTAGCCAGCCTACTGCTCTTCTCCAGATGTTGTGGAGGTGTCTGTTGGGCGCCATGTTGATTGTTGTGCCGGCTGGTAGCTCGCTGGCGTGGCTGGATCTTGCATCCGCAAGATGATCGTCGCCCCACGTTGGGCGCCACTTGTCACAGGACAAATGGCGCCAATCGTACACACTATGGTTTTTGAGGCCCTGAAAAGGACCATTTGTCGGGTACGCTAAATCATTTGCGTACGCTGCCCGAGCCGCGCTGTGATGTTCGGCGGCTGCGTCCGCTGTTCCGGGCGTGCTGCGGTTCTCTTCTTTCGGCAGCGGTATGTAGAGCCCGCTGCTGTCCCAGTCGATGTCCATCACTGCATTTATAAATGTATACATACATTTAAATAACGCATACATTCAGTTATTAATTTTTGAAACAACTACTGTCGTCAGGTAGGTCTTTTTATTACGAGTATTCTGATGTAAGTGCTATCTCAAAATTTCCCATTTTTCAATAGATATTCAAATTAACGTGATTTTAAAGAATATCCCATAAAATTATTATGCACCATCGCACACGCTCACTACACTACACGGCGGATAAGTATCATTATCATTTCACTGTACTTATAGTTGCTTTACAAGTCTAAAAGTACTTATACCTAATATTTTTTACAACATTCCTTATCACATAACCTTTCATATTACTTTACAATGTTAAAACCTACAACCTGGAACCTCTATTTTTTCATATAGATTCTTTATATCCCATCACATGGCAATATTATTTGCTACATTTCATATACAATTTCATACGTATAACACACACACACACACACACACACACTCTCTCTCTCTCTCTCTCTGCCTAATATATACAGTGTCGTGTCCTTTTTGCGGGTTGACTCAACCCATAAGAAAGAGTCATCTTATCACTACCGTGAATAGCTAAGAATTTTCATACGTGTCTAAAACAAAACTCTAAACAACAGAGTTAGAAAAGAAAGTTTACATTCAGCAATTCAATGTCAATGTCCATTTTATTGTTTGTAATCGAGACTTAAACTATGACAGAAAACTGAAGTTTCGAAATGAGTGAAAGAGTGATGACACAAGGCAAGAATTTAACGGAGCAGCATAAACGACAGAATCAATAATCAAAATAAAAAATAGTTGAGCAACATAGAAGAAAATATACATAGTTACCGTTGGTCTCCAGATCACTGTATATGATTAAATAAATAATTACCTTATTTTATCCACTAAGTGATCTTCTTTTTCTTTTTAATTACTAACATGTCTTTTCCATAATCAGATAAATTATGTTGTAAACCCTTAGATAATAAACTACATTCTTCATTAGATAGTTCAATGTTCGTGAGGTTATCTACACGCTTATAAAATTTGTGTTTACAAATTATGTTATCTGCTTTGTTTTGCTCGCGGTTCAATTTATCATATTTCTTGTTGTGTCTTGATACAATCGAGATAGCAATGTTCCTTATCTGTCTGTGAATAACTTCTAAAACTTCGTTAATTATGATCGGGTGTATCGAGTTCAGGACCTTCAAATGCGCATTAAATAACAACTTGTTCAGATAATTTTTCTTTTTGTACAAAGCCTTAATTTCTTCCTTAAGCCAAACTTTCTGTGCTTTAATTTTAGTGTTAGATGCTGCTATTGATGTGTTTCTTATTTTTATAATAGCAAAAAAAAAAAAAAAAAAAAAAAAAAAAAAAAAAAAAAAAAAAAAAAGATCACTTAGTGGATAAAATAAGGTAATTATTTATTTAATAGAAGAAAATGTGCCAGAAAACAGATTTTTAAAGGCACTATTCAACACAAACCGCTGGGAAAGAAGAGTGTGAAGAGACCTTAGGCAGAGTAGTATTAGTAAACCTTGAATAAGGAACAGGAATGTTGCCTTATCCCCCCCGAAGTACAGGAAACAGGAAAAGTAAAGAAAAAGAAGAAGTATATGTACACATTTGTGTGCGCGCGCGCGTGTGTCATCATAGAGACGAACCCAGTGAAACATAAAGAAGAGACCTTTGTGCAAACTATACTAGTACGTCACTTACCGTTTACTATAATCTACTCTTATGAACTGAAGTCCAAGTTATTTATCGCACAATATAAACCCTAGAAACACTCGACGGATATCGGTTGTAAAAACGAAGTTAACGACACGACAAGTGGAAACATCAACGATGGGGACAGCCCGATCTAACTAGAACTAACGGACCCAGTAACAGGGGCCAACTTGGAGATAACATTGAGAGTTTTTGATGGAAGATTAGCTCCGTGTTGTAATCCATACGAAGTAATTAATCAATTTTTTATTGTTTTGCTGTTTCTGTTTTGTCTTTTCTAAAAGTCCCTTGTGGGCACGATATTTACTGGCCATTATTCACTACCAGCTTGTATTCTCTGACCCGATGAAAGAAAAGACTACAACCAAAAAGTGTAGTAAGATGCTATACAGGAAACTGATGAGGAAAAATGCTAAGAATAAAGAAGAGACACACAAATCAACATCATGTGTTAGGAAATAATCTAAGACAGAATTTAAATAGAGACAAAGTCAGTCTTATAGGCTACTGGCCGTTGATTGCGCCTGAAGTTACATGGTCAAACTCACGTTATTAACATGATAATGTTTTTAGGCTGGGGGTCATTCCACAAAAATGTAACGTCATCGAAAAATGTAACGCTTCCACACTTTCGATTCCCAACAGTCTAGAAATTTGATATGTAAACGCATCAAGACAGAAATAATCGCTGCTGACATTGAGTTTAGCAAACGTTTTAGTGAGAATAAATTTGGTTTTACATGCTCTGTGATCGTCTGTGGTTTGGAAATGATTTACGTAATCCACCAAACGTAATCCACATTATACGTTTCAAAAGCCTAAAAACATTATCATGCTTCGATGTTTCTGTTTCGTAGAAATATTTTGTTCTTAAAGCATGGGTTAAAGATAAAAACCATAAAAATTGTAGTAGGTGATGGGTTTTAAACAATACCTTCGGCGCAGTGGAATTCTAAATGTAAACTCCGACTGACGTGTATTAAACGATTTCGAACACTTAAGCAGTGATATCGGTTTCTTAGAAGACTTCTTGCGGAAACTTCCGACGTTGTGATTGGTACAGTTTCTCGTACTGTTTGCTGCTACCTAACATTTTTTGGACGAGACAGCAATTTAGTCGACACTGGCGTGAAACTGTGTCCGAAAGACTTAACAATTTAGTTATTCCAGTATTTGTTTAACAATAATCATAATAGCCAGCCATGAGATCTACGCGCCTTAGTACCTGCAGGACAGCGGTGAACCACAAGAAATGGTGAAGCGTTCTCACCGAGAAGGATTTATCCGAAAATCTGGTCGTTATCCTAAGTAGATCATTTGGTTTATTTGCATTATAATTATTGTTCTTGAATCGAGTGCAGTTTTAAAAGCTTTACTGCGTCATATAGGTCTACGTTTGGCATAGACAAACGATTCACCCTACAGACAATTTTTAACACAGTAACTGATGACGTCATCCTATTCTGCGGTACTCCATTTTTTATTTCTAATCCTGTGTATATGTGTGTTATATCCGTATTGTATCGACACAAAATTGTATTCTGAATACAGCTTAGACGTTAGTTAAAATATTTTCGCATGTGGAAAAAATGAATATCAGAAGTGGTAGAGCGACACTGACAAACTAAAAACATTTAAAACACCCCATAAAATGACAACCATACGCTGAATGATGGAAGTTGGTCTGGAATGATTTTTTGTTGACAATGAACTAGCCAAAGGAGACTGAGGTGAAGGTGCGTTGTACGATACGCACATCCGATACGCAATGTGCCAACATGAAGAGAGCTCTCTGTCACAACACACACACACACACACACACACACACACACACACACACACACACACAGATATACGATATATTTTTAATGTTGATAACGCTGCACACCGGTTGATTACCAACCAAAGACTACATTGCCTAACAAAGATATATCAAACTGCGTTGCGTTTTTCGCACAAGAGGCAATTTAATCTTACAGCGTAAGAAAGGTGTTATTAACTCCTCAGATAATTCACATTCAAAATTGTTTTTAACTGTTTCCTGCCTTTGTTAAGATCACAATTCAGATTAACAGCGTACAGAGAACAGTTAACTCTTTTTTATCAAGTACTGAACTTATTGTTACCTAGCCTTAAGTAACGGTCCACTGTGTAATAACTTATTATTTAATTGCTTCATTTTTTATTGCTTCAACATTGTTTTTTTGCTACTGTGTGCGTTGCAATTTAATTATTTTATTCAGCAATTGTGGAGGTATCAGACTGATATTTTTTATGCTAAATGTCGTCGTTTTGCATAATGATTTTCCCAGAAAACTTTACTACATGTCTGAAATCGAAAGAAGACAACCCAATGAAATTAAGTGAACATGGACGTATAGTAATCAAATTGCTTTATTAATAATAATTTGATTTATTTCACTATTACTTTTTTTCAGACGTAATAGTGATCGTAGATCGCACCTTCCGAGATCTTACTATGCGTAAGCCAGTTTTGTCTAAACAATAGGAATTTTTACAAAAAAGCTCTGGTTACACAGACGCTCAACCAGTTATAAATTTGGTGGAACGTTTTGAACTACTACTTCGATTTTTGCAGAATTCTTAATTATAACAAAAAAACTATTTGTAATGTTACAGAGATCGGCGCGATTCTACATCGAAAATTAAAAAAAATAATACCATAAATCAGAAGTATTTGTCAGCATATTTGAATTATAAGATTGATAGGATGGCGGAGTTACCATCAAATGCAACCTAAATAGCGAAGAACTATTGAAAGGAAGACTGATAGCGACTACATTATTTTTTCTGGATCAGTTATGGTGAAGAGAGATAAAAAGCCCTGAAGATACAAAACTTTATAAGGATGCGGATTTTGAAGGTGAAGATGACCGCGCTGGACAATGGGGGATGAGTTTATTGAAGAGTTGCTTAGTGCCTATAAAACTGAGTCTCGTTGACTCATTCGCTGATTATTTGGTGGAATATTAGATTATTAATGCTGCAAAATTTCCACTATTCTGGTGGGCACGATCCGCAACAACGACCACTAATTCGTGTAAGCAGTTTCAAGCGATTTTTAAAACATTTAAAAAATTTAGAAAACATTTTAATAATTCACAACCAAATTTGTTATTTTTTCCAAAACAATAAAAAGTGAACAAATAAGAGTATTCATGAGTTATGAAACTCGAGCACAAAATAATTAAAAAAAAGTTCAGAGTACAGAAGAAATTAAAAGACAAAAAGCTATTAGCATTCAACACAAAATTTCATTCTTGGATTTCGTTGTCCATGACGTGTTCTTTACTTAACTAAATACAACTATTTCACTAACGACTCGAAGCTTTTTAAAAGTGAAAACCGGTTCAGGTTGTAAGGTAAAACTTTATGTTTTTACTCATTAAAAACTTTGTGTTCCGAGTCGTTAGTAAAATAGTTGTATTTACAAAATTTCAGTTCCTAGTAGTAGTATTTTATTATCATAAAAAAGACTAAAGAACCGAGTAATTGTGAGTTGGTAACCTAAAGAGGGAATTAATTAAATTTAAAAAGCAAACAAAAACTAAGAAAATTTTAACTTAAGCAAATTAACAACAAGAACATCAACTAAAAAGGGTATAAGGGCGCCTTATATATTGAAATGGCTGTTTCTAAAGTAATTTTTGTTTCGATTTGATATTTTTAGCAGCACGCTAGCGAAACGTCATTTTTTCAGTTGGTTTAAGTAGAAATATGTAAAGAAATTTGATGAAGAAGAAGCAAAAATTATAATGTGACTACGATTATAATAAAATTCACTTTAGTTAGGAATGAAATTAACTACATCTAGTGTAATGGAAGTTGCAATTTGTCGCGTGCGCATGTGTGCTCGCTTGCATACAGATTATGAATAAATAACTGATCGACAGAATTCGTTAGCAGTCTGAAGACGAAGTAAAACTAAATTAAAAAAAAAATAAACAAAAACAAAAAAGAACGGAACTAAATAAACTTGGAAAATAAAAGACAAGGCTATTTAAACACATCACATTGACTTAGTTGATTTTATTTAAAAGATAATATTTGTTTTCTTTTAGCAATTTTTTGTATTTAAAGTGGCTTGGTGGAGAAATGACCTTATTTCAGTCGGTTTCAGCAATATGAGTTAATTATGAATAAAATGGTAATTATTTTAATCTAATGTAATTTTAAGATTATTGGCATGTGCCGTAAATTTACTGATCGGCGGAATTCGACCAGTATATCAGTCTGACCATTGGGACAACTCGACTAAAATATGGGCTAATCATCGGCGCAAAGCGACCACTCCCAACGGATCCAGTACCGGTAAGCCGATAATGTTCTCGTACGTCCTATCAAATCTCCCAACTCTGGAATTCAGATTCCACTATAATTACGTTATCGGACGATATTTGTAATATTTTGTTTCAGCATTTCGTACTAAATTGTAATATCATAGTTTTTCTCTTCTTCAGAAGCACAAGACGTTATTATTGTCAAATGTGCTACGTCAAATTTAATTGTAATGCAATTGTTCTGCCACTAACAAAATTCTACTTTCGAATTCTGTTTCGCCATATTCTCTCTACCAGTAAGCTCCTACACAGCACATTTGCTTTCTGTGCTCTGTTCCACTCATACAAAATCACAAAATCTTTTCATTATCTCGGTCCTTACAGAGTCTTTTTAGTTCTTGTAATCGCATTTAAATTTTATATTTTTTGAGGATGTTGTTGAGTTCTATCTCATTGTTTCCAGAACCCTTTACACTCCTTGTGACAACATTTAATATAATCGTTTTACCAAAATCCTTTTTCTGTTCTCAGCGTAGCTGGTATCCCAGATTACTGTCCTATTTCGAGAAGCTGGAACCAAGTGAGTAGGGAGATTAACAGCTCCAGCAGACAATCAACCAAGGGGAGGAGGGACATTATTGTATGGCTTAGCATACCTTCACCGCAGGGCAGGTGCCAGAGACTCATTTTCACTATTCTGTCTCTGAGAGAGGATTTGGTGGCTTTGTATCATGGACATTTCTTAGAATTTGCAATACACCTCTATTCATATCAACATCCTCCAACACAAATCTTACTCTGACAACAACAAATTTTCTTGTTTCAGAGCCACTATAACAACTTCCGTTGAGAAGATTAGTAAACTAACTCCCATAATTTAATAAATGATTGTTACTTGTGTGTTAGGAAAATAATTAACAGCATTATCATCAAGTACAATTTGCAAAAAGACCTAAAAATAACAAGAATATAACATAAACATAATTAATCGAATCCGTATTTAAATAATAAAGAGTTAATAACAAAGAATTTATTACAAGAACACTGAAATCTGTTTGACTCCACAGTGACAAGAAACTAGTCTTATGTAGAATTGCAAGGTGGGTAAGGATTTCTGATCCATTCTGTTATTACGATTTCTTTTTTTCTCAAGTAAATTTGTAAAAGCACAAGCACATCATAATTTTAATTTGTCAGTGACAACCTCTGAATAGTATCAATTTATTAAAACAAAAACAGACTTCACATTTTTGAAAAGAAAATAATAAAGTTTGCAGTAAATTGGTGAATCATATTATTGATTCACGAGAAGTTACACAACTTGGTTGGTAGTGCACAGTGCACGTTTCGCGAATGTGCCAACTGCTATTCGTTAACTAAAGGTTTTCGTTGAGCAGCGAGTGCACCGTCGTTACGATACGCGACAATATTTGCAGGTTAGCCGATAGTTACTGGGAAACAGCGTTCTCACGGTTTCCTGGACATAATCTCTCATGACTAACTTATTGTGATGAGTGAATATTGTGAAGATTTCTAATATTTTTTTAGAAATGACATAATATTTACAAGTCACGTTTACTTATTTTGAGACTTTGTGACTAGAAATAAAAAACTTTTGTTGTTCGTATGTACAGTACGTTCGAGTTTGTAACGGACATATATAGTAACGCCTGGAAATTTTGCGAAAGGGAGTTCCAACTAGGCACGTTTGTGATAAAAGACTTTGATTTCTGATGAAACTGGAATCAGAATAATTCTGTCTAATTTCTTTTGAAGATAAGTTCATTATAAGATGAAAAAAAAACATTACTATTAGACATTTTAACAAAAATCGAAGTAGTGTTTTTTTACAAAACAAATTCGGATCACATTTCAACATAATAAGCTTTTGTCGATATTACCAATCGGTATCAATGAACTTTGTGTTAAATCAGATGCTTCTATATTTATGGATTAAATAATAAAACTGTAGGCAATAGGTAGGTCTATTAAAAAGGAAAGTACTGTTTTTGTAAATTAGCTTAATATCTGCTATAAAACAAGGCAGCCTACGTAAGAATGCGTAGGCCACTAGCAAATAGTTCAGTATTACGTCTACAGGTAGCCAGCAAAAACACGCACACACAGCAGATAAACAAGCCAGATAATTGTACGGGTACAACTTATGAAGTTGCATAAGTGTTGCACCTCACAAGATGATCGCGATGCATTTGCATGAACACCTGCTGCACCGGTGAACGCACGCACGCACGCACGCACACACACAATCTATGTGGCTCTGCAATTTACATTCTGTGTTTTTACTATGGATAATTACAATAGATAAGTGCACGTGCTCTTGACCGATGCTCGCAGGCTCGCAGTTTGCTCCTGCTAACACACTGACTGTATTAATAGAATCTGGTCAGACTGGCTGCCGATAGCTAACACTTTCTGTATTGATTATGTAAAGGTATAAGAACATAAGAACTTAAATTTTGTTATACGGGTAGGGAAACGCGTTTGATAAATATTTTCCTACTTTTGGCGGAAGATTACGACGTTTAATCCAGGGTCATTGACATACGTAGGACCACAACCAGAAAAATTATACAGTGTTTTAAAACATACGGAGTAGATATAGCAATTAAAAAATGTGAAACAGTATTTGATAAGATAAGGAATAAAAATATAGAAAAATTCCAATCTTACAGAGAAGCAGAGTTTATAAATTATAATGTAAAGAATGCAACAAAGTGTACCTAGGTGAGACAGGACGGAAATTCGAATGTAGGTTATCTGACCACAAATGTGGAGAAGGTAATAGAACAAGCCAAGACATTTCATAGAAGAGAACCATAAGTCTGTTAATCCTTTAGAAGACTATGAAATTTTAAAAGTAGTGAGTAACACAGTTGAAAGAAGGCTTAGAGAGGAGTTAGAAAGACTGAAAGAAAGAGAGAAAGGGTTAGATAATTTAATGAATACTAAAACTAAATTTGAAAATAAAGAAATACTTTATAATATAATTAGGAAGTAAAAGGTAGTGGGCGGATAGAGAACATTAAGGAAATATTTAAATATATATGGAATGTTTTTGAAATAAGGGTGAGTGACCACGCCAATAGACGGTGATAAGAAGGGACGAAAAGGTTGTTTACGTTGAATATAGTAAGAAAGAGGGAAGGTTTTGACTATATATTCTAAAACTGTGCCGAAAAGGAACTTGCAGTTAAAAGTGTGAATGAGAAAGTTTTAAAACGTTAGGTATTAAAAAGAACACACACACACACACACACACACACACACACACACACACACACACACACACACACACACACACACACACACACACACACACACACACACACACACACACACACACACACACACACACACGTACAAACAGAACGTACTAGAAAGAAATATAAAAGTACCGACATGGGTGACTGAACTCGCTATAGTTAACTGCATGGAAGTAGTACCGTCAAGGTCACACTGCTTACTTACAGCGTTGCCACTAAGCAACAGTTTCCCTTTCTTCCGAACAATGCTACACTAGTACGTAGGCCTACTTAATGTAAAGATATTTTATTTTCCTTACTAGGAACATGTTTCGAGAGCTATTGTGCTCTCATCATCAGCCTTCGCGATTCCGCTTCTAGTGAAGTACTTATGTGTTGGTCTGTCGCCATTGTAGTCTCCTGTTGATTTCTGGTATCTCAAAGTGGTATTTTTGAGTGTGATTGTGGTGTGTGTATTAGTAATTTGTGTATTTTCGATGTTGAGTGCTTTGAAAATTGTGTCTTGTTTTGTATTGATTTGTATTTGTTCGGGTATTAGTTTGTTTTGTGTTTTATGTTTGTATATTTGTAAATTTTCCCAAATGTTCATTATGGTCCCTTTGTGTGGTATGTGTGTAAATAGAAAATAAAAAACACAAATAATAACAACAACAAAAAATGGGCCACATTCACATACATAAACAATAAAATGACAAAGCTAACAAAATTATTTAAAAACACAGATCTCAAAATAACATACAAAACTAATAAAAATAATTTACAAAAACTAAATAACCCACACAACAAAGATAATACAACTACTAACGGTATACACAAAATTGAATGCCAAGATTGGAATAAATGTTACATAGGACAAACAAAAAAACAGCTGAAAAAACGTTATTTTGAACATCTAAATGCATACAAAAAACAAGAAATATATAAATCCAATTTAGCCACACGTGCAATAAACACGGGACATGAATTCCCAGACATAACCAATATGACACTAATAAAACACATACCACACAAAGGGACCATAATGAACATTTGGGAAAATTTACAAATATACAAACATAAAACACAAAACAAACTAATACCCGAACAAATACAAATCAACACAAAACAAGACGCAATTTTCAAAGCACTCAACATCGAAAATACACACCACAATCACACACAAAATTACCACTTTGAGATACCAGAAACCAACAGGAGACCACAATGGCGACAGACCAACACATAGGTACTTCACTAGAAGCAGAATCGCGAAGGCTGAAGATGAGAGCACAATAGCTCTCGAAACATGTTCCTAGTAAGGAAAATAAAATATCTTGAGGTAATGTCAATACAAATAATAAATATATTATATAAATCAAGAAACGGACTGTAGCAAAAAGAGTTATAATTAATGTAAAGAATATAACAAAGTGATTTTTTAATTAAATATTTACTTTGTTGCTGTCAATGAGGCTTCCATTAAAATCACAATTAAAATAATTTTTTGTACTTTAAACTGTTGAAAATTCTAAAATCAATGACAATAGAAGACTGAAAAAACAACGACACATTTTGAAGGTTCATAGATGCCTACAGCAGACATTTTATAGATAAAATTTAATGTTATTTAAAGTAGAAAACTTGTTAAAACTTACGAGTATCACACAGTTGTTCTGATTTTGTAAGACAGTGTAATGTAAGATATTTTCGCTGGTTAACTTCCGAACCAGCGATTGTATTTTTTTTACGTAACACTTTACAGTGAGAAAGTTTCTAATACATACATTAGAATACACTGTTACAACATTAATAATTGTTAATAATAATTACATCACAATTAATACAGTGTTAATAACTAATTAATTAACAATTACTTTCCATAACTTATACATAACATCCAATGCGACGCGTCAGCTATAGTTTGTTTGGATGAATTTTCGTACGCATCCTGTGTCTTAAGCTTGCCCCGTTTAGTTATTGAAGAAACACCGCACTATTCGTGACTCCGAAAAATATTCTATTTTTATTTCCTGCGCTGCTGTCATTAATAATTAAGTAAAAAAATAAGCACTCTAGTATAAGACGTTACATGCACAAGTAGCATAAAAATAATAGTAGGCCTATGTATAAACGCGAAAACGAATTGAATTTCTTAAAAAAATAAGGATAATTTTATAAAAAAACAATACGAATTCCTTATGAAATAAATTATAAATTCCTTATTCATATATTATAAATATGGGGTACATATACGGGGTACTGTAACTGAAATGGGATTGGCTTTTGCTACAACAACGACAATTTTGTTTACAGAAATTGCTCAGTGCTATTTATCTTTGTGCAACGGAAGAAAGGTAGTAGCGCGGCCAGTAAACATACACAGTTTTGAGGGGAGTGTAAAATGACAAAGCCATTCAAAAAAGTTTCAGACAGCAATATTTACCGAAAAGACATGCCGACAGGGTACACTCAATTTGCATACCAAAAGTGTGCATATACCTAACAGAACTTCCGAACCATATGGTTTAGGAACGACCGCGCAGAGAACAAAAACAGGTTCATTTACAAAAGGGAAAAGACCGTGAGTATGAAAAAATTAATGAGACAACAGCTGGCAAGGTAAGTGTTCTCAGACAACTATCAGTCTGTAGGATAACCGCCATGAAGAAAACAGTAAAACTTTAAATAAGTTTACTGTATGGAAAACAGTGAACTGTTTTGCTAAAACGCTACACTATGTAGTAGCCGGCAACAACGCTGGGCGAGGGGCGTGGAGGTGACAGGGAGAAGTAGTGAAAGTGAGTGACCTTGACGGGACTACTTCTATGCAGGGTACTCTAGTTAATAATAGCCAGAAAGGGCATTTAACTTATAGCTTGTTTACGAAAATGTGTGGTTGAGCAAGTGGGGGTATAAAGAAGTTGTCTACTCCTATTATTGTTATTTCCGATCTGATGATGAGCTGTGAAGCTTGAAAGCGCTAATCGGAATAATTTGTCTATAGTAGTGTGCAACAGTGTTAATTCTGTTTGTGATTATAACCACTAACACAACTTTCTTAATTAAATTACGACGTTTAAGCTATCCCCTAGAAATGGATATGTTGGCTGCCAGATCGGAAGTTGAAACCTTAACTCTACTTTGTACAACTCGATTGATTATATAAATATTATATTTTATTAATATTTTTTATAAGAAATAAAGTTTTAAGCAAAATGTGTAATTTTTTTTCTTAAACTATTTCAGACATTAATTGAGTCACGTGTCTAACTAAAATTGATAATTGATTAGACGTTTGCATTGAGACAGATCTTTGAAACATTAAGAAACCTTAGTATTATACCTGCCCTATATTCTGACTGACCTTTCAACTGGCCAGGTAGCTGAAACTCAGTCATTCGTGGCTATAGCATGATGCCTTGACTTAATTTACCTTTTAAGTAAACTAGCAAGGATAATTAAGATATAGGCACTGTCTTGATAGAGCATAGGGCTAACTACAGAGTATCTTTTTCTTCTCAATGGACCCGAACAAAAAGATTCGCTTGTCTTCACGTTGTTATGTACAGTTTTTAAGCAGACAGTCAGAGTGCACAAGTGCTACTGGAACTTCAGGTAACACATCCATCCAAATTCTACCTAATTCTGCTAATCATATTAACATTTTTGATTCCTCCTGTCCTGTAATAGAATGGACGTTCATCGTAACTGTTCAAAGACTGTGAGACTCAAAACAAAATGATTACGCTTAGAGGCGATTATGTCAACGTCGAGGGAAAAACATTTCAGTAGTTAAATGTTTCGCTCTGTGATTACAATGAATAGTGAGACAGTGATAGATAATGTCGGTAGTGATATCATGATGGTTCATAATAATATGATAGTTATAATGGTATGTTATTACATTGGACACAAACTGTATTTACATAAATTAAATTACTGCATATAAGTGCCTCATATGGCCAACTGTGATTGTGTACATAAACGTGGACCATACCACAGGCAGATAGAAATGTTATGAATGGGAAAGTAAGTGAAATAAGTAAAGGGGGGGGGTGTTCTCTAACTTGTAAATATTACTTTATAAAATATGAAATTCCAAATATAAAAAATATAAAAATATAAATGAACAAATATCAAATATTTACATTATGTTGTTAAGACAGTTTTACTTTTTAAAATAATTCCTCCTGTTCTTATTTAGATACACTATTATGTTCATTTCAGGACTACGATCCAAAATGTAATTGTAGTCAATTATTTTGAACTTAAAAACACGTGTAATTCGTTTTACTACTTTTTAACAGCGCATATTTGAAGAAGTCTTAAGCTTCTTTTTGATGTGTTTGGAAAACCAGAAAAGGCAGAAAACTTATAAAAACACAAGTGGTAATGAGCAGTAATGATTTTGATTGGCCGGTTCCTGCTTCTTAGTGCTCAACCAAATTCGGGTGGCATAATGGAGGTCACCGACTCTTATCTCATAAAAAGTATGCTTGCGCCGCCGCTGAGGTCAGCCGAGACCTCACGAAACTAACCAGGCTGGTCAGAATATTGTCGCCACGCCAAACACACGCCCCTCGTCCATTACTGCTAATTATGGATCGTTTTTGAAGGACCCGGTTCTGCGATCTGTGCAAGTAGAGTTTGACCAGGTCAGCCTTCAGAGCGTCGGTCTGGATTCTGTACTTACATTCCGACTTTAGTGTTTAGTTTGATATGCATGAGATTTTTCAGTCGTAATGAAACGTGCGGTTTTTAGTGGTATATAACTGAAATTTTAACTGTATTGAGTTACACATGAATATTTGCCCAATTCACAGGCTACGATATAGTTTCATTTAATTGGCACATTTGGTCAGTTTGGTCGATACATCCTTGTTACCTCCATTACTAAGTGATCTGTTAAGTTTTCATTTATATGACTGACTCTGACCAATATATGGTAAGCATACATTTCACTAAGGTATGTTCAAACCAAAAAATGTCAACGCACTGAACATTATATTCGTGTTAAAACTAGAACAAAGACTTGAATCGACAAAATTTTGTTTTTAAATTTATTTCGGCACCCCTCCCCCCATTGCAAAAAATTAAGCACACATTTCAATACCACAATATATATTCTAAAGTTTAATTCGACTTGACCTCGACAATTCTTCCATCAAATCCCTAACAACATTTTAATTTACATAGTTCACGTAGACGCCATTTCACAAGTATATTAATTTCTTCAGAACATCTGTTCGTCTTTGTTTTCTTCAGTTCAGAGATTATGTCTCGTGTCTGTCCAAATAAGTAAGTGAATGTATACCGCTAAGAGGTTGAGTTTTTACACGACCAGATAACAAGGCACATCGGCAATACTCTTTAGGAAGAGTACGTTAAATAAAATTTGAGATATCTTTGTGGGAATCGAAGTGGCCGACTCATAAACCTCAAACGTAACGCTGGCCTGTATGTTATACAAGTAGGCTGCTAATTTACGACCAATGAGATGAGAAGAAATGGGTGAGCGTTATCATACCGCTTCATTGGCTGGAATAATTATGATAATACTGTTCGCGCCGTAGCATTTACATAGCCTGGGTGGCACAGCGTTTATTTAGAGTACACAACGTTTATATTGAATCTGTTTTATTCTCCGCAGTAGTTAATTAATTATTTAAAGCCACATAAAAGAAAAACGAACACTTTAAATGGCATCAAATAAAATTTGAGAAGTGCAAGAAATTACCATAGCAGGATGTGTGCGATCAAAGTTCCTAGAGCCTATCTATTGCTGATTGCAATATAATGGAAGTAGGGGTGAAATTTCGTGAAGTGTTAGACGTTTGAAACATTAGGATGACGTTTTTTCATCCGGAAAAATGTGTACGCCCTGTCGGACAAATAGATAATCGGGAATTTTTTCTATAGTGGTGTGCAACAGTGTTATGTGTGTTTATAAGATTTTAGATAAGTAAAAAATAGGTTTATCAGATAAACACCTTGTAAATTCTGTAATTCGTGTTGCCGTAGTGACAACTGAAATCACACGCGTATTGCAGAAATTAGTGTGTGTTGTCTGTCATTTGTTATATCGTAATATTTATGCGTGTATTTTAACTTCGTTTTAATCGAAATGCTATACAGAAAGTCCGGAAACAGAAGGCAAACGAAGACACAGACGGAATGACCAATAATTGTATTTAAATAATAGATATTGCAAGTGACTTGGACAGTAACAAAATATGTAACATTTAAATGACGATGTCATATACTGCTGATGGATAACGTCAAATGTAGGTTCTATTAATCGTAATATAAAATACGAGAAAGGTTAGCTGCTACAAAACAGCTATAAATTTATATGATGGACGGTATGGCATTCAGCCAGTTAAGTGGAAGAAGGCAGCGCGTGTTATGAAAACAATCCAGCTATTAAGCGCCTATTCGTAGAATTTAAATGTTTTTCCTTCGCACTTAAGAGCCTGATAGTCTTTTAGCTCTTAAGGAGAGCCGAATGGCAAACACATTTCAACTACTCTTCATTATTGACTTGACGGTGATGTTAATGGTTTTCCTTTAACAAAAATTAAAAATAATAATCAGACTAGACCGGGTTTAGTGATATAAATTTAAGGCAATTGTGTGGAAGACATAATGTACAATTTTATAGTATACAAAATGTAATGTATGGGGAAATGTAAGTATGACAATGCTTAATAGCATGAAATCGTCAAAGCGAAAAGACAGCTATCACAGTAGAGCGTAGAAGACGAAATGAATTTGAAAAACCGAAAAGACGAATAACTGAAACAATAACAAACTTCTTATAATTTCCAATACGTTTAAGCGTGTTGACAACGCTTATAAAGTAAAGTAAAAATCTATTCATTCAGATAGTGGTATTTCTTGCTGAATAATGTGTATCATAAAGATTTTTGTAAAAAGCCTAAGCTTTTAAAAGAATTTATAAGGTTACAATAAATATTTTTTAAGAAAAACGGGAATTAATTAATATTCAAACCTAAATTTATGTAAAGAAGACAGCGTTGAGTAATGTCTTGGGTGAATCACGAAGTAGGATATCTATTATGTTTTAAAAGGAATGGATTAAATCAGTGACGCATAAGTGAATGATTAATCTGTTGGCTAAGATGTAGAGTAGAAGCTGCAGTGAGCTAATTTAATCTGTAAACTTAACTAAAAATTTTTTAAAAGTTTTCTTAGACTCAAGCTTTATTTTAATCAAAATCTGGTGGAACTGGAATGAAGTTGAAGAATTTACAAAGCAGGTATCAAACGATCGCTGCTCTTACAATTAATTATAGACGATTTGTGTAATAATGCGAAATCTGTGCGGTTGTTTACCCAAAACATAACTGTGCTAAACTAACAAACTGTGTTAGTAGGTAGTAGGATGCACACGGCAGTAGTCTGAGTCTGCGGTCGGCAAATACACAGCCTCGGGCCTTGTATCCGAAACGGAACACCAGGTCAGATTGATCGCCTACGGCTACTGATAATTAAAATGTTGTTAAAAATCATTAAAAATGTTGTCCATTAATAATATATCATGTATAAAATGTGTGTGTATATAAGCAGTATAGGTTGTTGTGGTGGTAGTATTGGTGCCCGAGGTGGTGTCGGCGGGGAGAACGCGCAAATTTCGACAAATACAAAATCGTCGATATCACTCGGAGATTATATTACTCATGTTTTATACATGAAAATTGAAAAAATAAAAAATGCCTTCGACAGCGTTTTATAACGTTGTATTGATGCTGTGTGCTAAAATAAAAAAAGCTGTTTGGTGTTCCGCCAATTAGTAGAGTGTGCGCGGATAGCTGATGGCCAGTAGTAAGCCTACTACTAGTGGTAGTAGTAGTAGTAGTAGTAACGGGATATTTTTTAAGGATGGATGTTTCTCTCTGAAGAATACGTAATGATTAAAGGAAACCCGATACACTCACTGGGGTAACACGATACGACTGCTGAGCATACGGTTAGTTACGGCGCACAACAAATTCCCATAAATTTTACTCGTTTACTGACCGGGTTTAGACTATTCAGGTCCATGCATAGCAGTCGAGTAGAAGCTGAAGGAGGGACCAAACCAGAAAGATCATTTCACCTGTCAATTATTTAATCTTGAAAACTTAATATATTGTAAACATGTTTCAAGTGTCGGGGAAATTAACTATGATGTGCAGTATCGAGAGATTGAGTCACATTTGTTCTTCACTTCAGGAGTTTCTCCTGTGCTGCACCTTTATTTTAGCCAAAGTAATAATGTGGAATACAAGTCATGGTATCCATAAATTGCGTGTTTCTGTTTCATACCAAAAATTTCTGGCATATTTTCATAGTTTTTCTACCCGCTTTGTTTGTATGATCCCATTAAATATGAGATTACTAATATTATTTTTTTAAATTTTTTGTAGATTATGAAAACCTTGAAAGGACAACAGGCAAGTGGCCAGAGTGTCTTGTAATGTGGGATTTTTACCCATTTAAAAACGCATCTTCCTCCACGATCCACCAAGTTGAGACCGCTTTCGCATCATTTCGGCTTGGGGCGTGCTTGCTTAGCTCAACGAGCTACCTTCTATGACTGGTCCGCTTCCTTCTTGCTATCACGGGTCGGATAAATCCCTTCGTACACTGAAAGCAATTGCTTCCCAGTTGCCTCCACCCTGAAGCATCATTCCGCACCTTCGCAACCTTTGTCAGCTGACCCTGTCCTGTCTCGTACACAAGCCCACGATCCCTCTTGCAATGACCCCTCTTACCATAGCCAAAAGATATGGCGGTACTCGGAAAGTCCTCTGACATATCGCACCAACGCGCTGAGATGAATGCGTGCCTTACATCGAGAGTAACCAACAAGACCAAAGGTGGTCCTGGTGACACGCTGTTTCTGCACATCTGACTACCAGGATCACTTCAGAGGTCGCACCGATGGGTGGCATGCCCCTTTCTGAATACGTGTTGGTAGATGGAAAGATCATCTGCGGCTCGAATGGCCTGTTGCAGGTGCGGCTTGAAAAGATTCTCCATAAACTTACCCGTCAGGTTGATAAGCTGACGGGAAGTCTGGGGAACCTTTGCCCTTAGGTAGTAAAGGAAACCTTGCTACCTTCCAGTATAAAGGAAAATTCCAACTCTCAGGCAGACGTTAAGCATCCAGAGCAGCAGATCCGGGCAGCTGTAAGCTGCTGCCTTCAATACGTTTGTTTGAACACAATCCGGACCAGGTGCCTCCCCAGGTTTTATTATTTTCATTATTTTTATTGTTATTGTATTTATTATTATTATTATTATTATTATTCCTATTATTAAGCATCATATAACCTCCCAAATGTCTTTGGTAATGTAGCGACTACCATTCTCGCCTTCAGTTTGGGAGGATGTGGTTCGAATCCTGATAAGGTCCGTACATCGTTAATCCTGTGTGGAGGATACTTTCGATAAAAGGCACCTCCTGACAGGGAAAGGCAAATCTTTATCTAAGATTAAACTGCTGACTTACGGCATATTTTCTCTAATTACAAAGTTTATTTGAGAAACCAAGCCTAGATATGGAAAGCGCACTAGGAGTGGGCTTTCCTCCATATTATAAATATTTTATTTCGATGTAACGTCTTCATTGCTTATTATACCTGTCCTGTGGTATCCTTTGCCTCCTGCCAAACGTTACAGCCACTTTAAATGTTTGAATTGGTATTGCAATTGGTAATCCAACTCTCAGGCATCTACCTAGCTGATTGTTGTTTGCATCATTTTACATTGTAGACTGTTTCTTTTGTAAAAAGATTATTTAAGATAGACGTCTATATCTTATCTTAGAGGTACTTATCGGTACCTCTATATGCTCAATCAGAGAATTGGGTCTCTGTCTCTGTATTTCGGTCTGCGTCGTAACTGGTTTTTACTCTTCTTCAACAACAGCATCGCAATATCTGCTGTAGGTAAACCATTAAATCCACGTGTTGAACTGTAATAAGTTTAGATATACGGGTAATAATTACGCGCCGATGTATACTACGGTATTTATAATCTCTTTTTTCTAGACTCTATGTCGTTACGTAACCTGTTCCACATTTGTCGTTACTTAACTCCGGATAAATAACCTGTGTGAGTGCAGGAGAACACCAGATTAGTATCTAAAGAGTGGTTAAGACTACGCTCACTTTGATGGCAGGAAGCCTAACATTTGGTCTGTTTCACTCATGTAAACCAGCCTTAACTGTGACTTGAATTGTACTGTAAAAATATGACGAACATAAATGGGCCATTAGTCGTTTGATAAAAATGAATTTTCTGACAGCTTGAAGTGATAAAAGATTTGTGAGGTTCGGAGATCGACCACACACAATTTTAAAATTCGTCTCCCAAGTTTTCGCAAAGTTTATTGTCGTCATCAGTACGGACAATACACGTGTAATGAGTGATAGTATTGTTACGTAATGCTAAAAAAGTGTTACACCATTACAGAACATTCTACGTGTTTCTCGGCTATTCCAGTGGAATCCGGCTGTAATATTGTGTGCGTACGTGATTTCAACATGCATTAGCCAGACTGTCCAGATTCGCCGGCCGCGCGCTCTGTGTCAAGGCCGCAAACAATTACGCTCTAGTGTAGCACTGACGCGTAGTATGGATGATTCTGGAATTTCAGCGGGGTATAAATACAGGCATTCAGCGGCGCTTAGTTCAGTTTTAGTGGTGATTTATTCCAGTGCGGTTCGAAGTATTGTGGCGAAGTGTTATGTGTTTTATAATTGTGCGAGACTCGTTGACATTATTATTGCGTGTGAACAATTTTTATTTGATTTGTTGTAAGAGACGATCTTGTTGATTACAAACTTTTTAATTGTGATAATTAAAGGTGGTGATTAGTGACTTAATTGGTGTCTTGTATTTTGTTTTCCACTGTACCATACGACGATCACTAGACCGTCGTAACAGTATGTGTGGTAAATTATAATTTTAACGTACTAATATTTGAATAACTTATGTATAATAGTTTTATAATCTTTATGCAATATATATATAGATACATATTCACAAAAAATCATTTAGAGGTCTACTATGTGTAGTCCTATTAATTATTTCTGTATTACCCGTATGATGTTGACAATAAATGTTGTCAAAACGTCAACAGAAATACCTTAAATTGTGTCTGATTAAGGTCCGACCTTCAAAAACCATTTCAGCCTCCATTAATTTACGGTTACATATAACTTCTAGAGTCGAACGACTTGTGACCCACTCTGGATAAGTTTTAAGTCAGTACATTCTAATCTGTTCATGCTTACGATAATTTGTAACGAAATTAGCAATAAGGTGATTAACAGTTAATCTAAAGTAAAGTGAAAATTCACCTTACTTTCCTTAAAAAGATATGTTTTTTCCATCTCTATCTCTCTCTTTCTCACTCTCTCTCTCTTTATCTGTTTCTATCTTTATTCTCTCTCTCTATTTATCCGTCATCTCTCCCTCTCCATGACTCTCTCTACATTAGCTGATATTCACTCACCCTTTCTGCTAAGATTTCCATCGGGTAGATAGGGCCTACTTCATTTTCTTGAAATACAGACATGACCATTTTTCCAATAAGTATAGCAAAGTAATGTAGAAAAATCCAACTGAAGCAGATATAGACGAAATAGCTGAATGGAGTGCTGCTGCTGATGTACGTCAGCCTAACTAGGAATCAATTCTTCGTCAGTGTGCTCTTCTACGTGTGTCGGGTCTGGAAAATAACGTGTTAGAATGTATTGAACAAATTGTTAAGGACAAACAAATTATAAAGATTGGTTTATGGTTCGTTGCTTTGTGTACTATAACGCAAACTAAAACTATGTTAGTAAGCCGTTTTGGAACTCTGACTTATTATAACTAGAAGTGTTATACAACTTATTATGTTACCGTAACTACCATAAATATGACAGGAATTGCAAAACTGACTTACTCCCTGCTTTTATAAACTGCTCTAGTTACAATGACATACGTGTTCAGTAGTCGCGAAGTTTGATGTTGTGTATTAATAAGTACAATTAGTATATATCTCTTCTGTAAGATGTCAACACGAAAACCTTTCGTTCTGTGCTGAAACGCAATGCACTTGGTCGCAACACTGCCCAGAAGATCTACTTATGTATTGTTACGAGAAGCGTACCGAACAATCCAGAACATTGTCCACTCCCCCCGTCCAGTGTGGCTTGTGTTGCGTCATTCTCATAGGTGGTTATAGTGAGTTCCAGGAACACTTGATATACGAATTAAACCGCCGGCCGTGCAGAAAGGAGGGAAAGCTGTACTGCACCTCTGCGGGGCCTATATAAAGCCATAGCAGCCGGATTGTCAGTTCAGTTACGTGAGCGATTTTCGATAGTGCGGATTGAGTGTTGTCGAAGTGAAGTAGTATTGTGTTAATAATTGTGTGAAACTCTATTAATAGACATTGTTATTGCGCGTGGACAAATCTAACTGGAAATGTTGTACGAGTTAATTATAAACTGTTAATTGTGATAATTAAAGCTGGTGATTAATGATTTAATTGGTGTCTTGTATTTTGTTTTCCACTGTACCTACGACGATCAGTAGACCGTCGTAACAGTATTATATCTTCAACTACTTGTACCGATATAGGTTGTATGTCTATTAGTTTGATAAATGATAAATATTGCATCCTCTGTAAATTAAGTGATGATCATAAAATGTATCTACCTAGTTAAAAGTTGCAGATTTAACAATCAACGAGACTCAAAGCCCTTTGTGGAACCTAGAAATCGACAATGTCGTACGCAAGGCCAGAAAACTTATTAATTAACTGAAAACTCGTATGTTAAATTAATTGTGTATAAACTCATTCTATACGTTAAAATCATCTGCACTTCCCTCGTCATACTGTAGTGAGAATCACTAAACTAGAGGTAACTCGTACTAACAAATTACGTAACGGGTGCTGAAAAAACGTCTCTGAGGCTTGCTCCATGATTTACCTTTTTCTCCTCCCACTCCTTGATTTTTAAAAACAAGTTGTATATTTAATAAAGTCTGTTTTTTAATCTTTCAATTATTTTACAGCTAATCAGAGATTTGAATAAACATAGTGTGGAATTAAATAAATAAATAAGTCTGGAAACGCGTTGTGTATAAAATAAAAAAAAATAAGTTGCACGGAAGGGAACATGGTTACACAAGGTAATTTTAACAATTTAATTATACATTCAACTTGGAGACCACAACAACTATGTATGGAAAATAAAGTTTATATTCCCCCCAAGCTATCAGAAACATATGTTCATTTCCCACAATCTTTATGGTTAATTTAGCTTTTAACCGTGAAGCAAAAATTATTTGACCGTAAGTTAATTTATAGTGAATTCTGTAGTCATATTATATCTATCATCTTATATCATCTATATTATATCATCATCTATAGTCATACCAAACTGACAGGCCTATGTTGGGCCTGGTATTGTCAAACATCCTTTTATTTTTCAACCGTGATGAGATTTAAGGCAATTTTTTTATGATGGCATTTAAGGCGCCAGAGTTGTGGACTTATGAGAGCCAAGTCGACTTTCCGTGTGTTTCTACAGTTCGTCAAATTGTTTATATTCACCGGCAGTATTATAGCGTATCAGTTCTTTGTTACTTTTTTTTACAATAGTGTCTGTTCTATACGGAGAAATAGTTATCATAATACTACAGGCACGTTCATATAAAAAAAGTTAAGTTAATCTAATTTTCTACAGCTAGAGACAATGAAAAACTCTACAAAAGAACAGGTTATACAGTGAATCCGAGACGTCATTAGATTATCACACACGGGTATGAATTATCACCCATTACTTGCTTCAGCCTGAACTTGTACAAAAGTGAATCAAAAAGTGACAGAATTTTGATTATTTATGGAAGAATGTTATGATGGTAGCCAGTTTATAGTTTAGTTAAGTTAAGCGGGTTATCAGCTGTTATTCGGCCGTTTGGCGTTTGTCTGTCTGTTTGGGGTATGTCTCACGGTTACTTTTTAATGGATCAACCAATTTTCGTAAAACTTAGGACGCATGTCCATACTATTTACCCCACAGAACCCTTTTGATTTTTTTAACGATCACCCTAAAAATAGCGGGTAGAAGGAAAAAATGTAAGGCGGTAAAATTTGTAAAAGAAATCGCAAAAAATTAAGGTACCAAATTATAGAAAATTTTAACCCAAATTTGAATATAATGTTCAGTTTTAGAAATTTAAAAATTTGGGACGCCAGAACCCCAAAAGTGGATCAAAATTTTGACAGAATCGCAAAGAACTATGTGGGGTATCAAATTAAACAGATATTTTCCAAAATCCGATATTGAAGTTTATCTAACTTAACAATAAATTTAATTCAAAATGGTATGCGAGTTCTGCATCTCAGGGAGCTTACTTGCAGTAACTTAATAGGTGATAAGCCCCGACAACTTAGTAGGTTAGAGTAAGTGGGTTGTTGCGAACCATCTCATAGGCTAATAGAAATGTTTAATTAGTCCGATTTCAAGTAAATAAGTAAATAAAGATATATAGTTGTTGAATTTGGAGGTTTTTAGTGGAACCATAAAAGTGCCTAATTTTAAATTTGACAAAGTAGATGAATTCAAATATTTAAATCCGTTCTTGACTAATAACACGGAAGTAGAAATGATGCTTCAGCCAGGGAGTAACTTAACTAGCTGTTAGTTTCGCCTGATTTACAGAAAAACAAGGTAAATTAATAATATGCAGAACAGTCATCACTGAGACTGTTTCCTAGATGAACGTATGTAAGAATATGCGTGCGTGATAGAGTAGCTACAACAGAGTGTCAACAGTAAGACGATAACGGATTTCCAGTAGGCCTATTGATTAGAAATACAAGTCACACGCGCGCGCGCGCGCGCGCACGCACAACTGGTTATATTACGCCCTTTTATAGCTTCCGTCAAAATAACAGCTTATGCTGAATTTTGCCACTTAACTATTGAGGTGTTACCAACATAGTAGGACAGTCTAGACAAAGGTTCAGTCACCAGTACTTATGAACCTCAAGGTTGGTTAGGAATAATTTATTGCCCTTTAGACTACACTACCTTAGGAATCAGGAGTAAAGTTGATGGACAGTGATAAGTTAGTTTTACGTGTGGACTAAAGTTAATTTTAATACGTGTTTTATTTTTTCTTCTTTGTTCCAAATAAAAATTTGGATGAATTATAATGTTATCAGGAAAGTCACATAGTGTGATGACAGAAGGGTAGTTATATAAAAACCGATATTATAAATTTCTCTTTATAGTCCTGCATTTTTTATGAAAAGTTCCTAAATGCAATATTCCAAAGTTTCTAATCCTGAATTCAAAAAATCTGTCTAAGTCTAGTTCCTTAACGCTATAAAACTGAAGTAATTTTGAACCGTTTTGGCTTCTATACAGGTTTTTCTTAGAAATGCCATTTATTGGACTTATATACACGAATTCGCGTGGACACACACACACACACACACACACACACACACACAAATAAAATGTTCTGTCATTGTCTGCTTTGTAAGACGTGTTCCGTTTCTGAATCTGTGTTCATTGCAGCTGTTATATTTCTCCTAAATACTGACATTGTAGGCAAACATTTACAAATTTAAAATTGCCGTAATGCATTATATTTGATCTCTTGTCACTGCACTCAGTCGCTTTTAGGTTTTCAAACAATAATATCCTATGTGAACAAGGTTTTCCCATGCATTTAAATTTATGGCGAAGAAAACTCCCCTCTTTTCCTTATACTTTGTAACTCTCAAATGTACACCTTATATCGTGTCTGTCAGACGATATATACAGTAATAGAGAGCTGGATGTATACAGATTCGATAAACTTTTTGTGAAAAGTAGACAGCTAATAGTGTAGACTGTACGCAGAAAACCATGCTTCATTACTGGGAAAAAAATAAAAGTTGAGTACAATATAGGCCTACTTACTGTCCCCTTGTACTCAACTATAACATGAGTAAATAAATGAGTACAGTTTGTCTTTAAAATCTGTCTCTTTCAAGTGCGTGTTCTCTGTTTCATTTTTATACGTACAGTAGCACACCTTTATTCATTAAACGGATAATAAATGTTTTAATTAATTAGTTAATTAACAATCCTTAACCCAGGACACCTGGCTTCAGGGGGAAAATGTCCTGGGTTATTGGGGTTCCGTTTGAGATGTTTTCTATACATTAGAATATTAGTTATGACATTAATAAACTACTTGAACTCTCTCAAACGAAACCAGAATCTGCACACACACACACACACACACACACACACACACACACACACACACACACACACACACACACACACACACACACACACACACACACACACACACACACACACACACACACACACACACACACACACACACACACACACACACACACACACACACACACACACACACACACACACACACACACACACACACACACACACACACACACACACACACACACACACACACACACACACACACACACACACACACACACACACACACACACACACACAATTCATGTACATACATGGGCATATCTATGGGACCAATAATCATATTAAAAAATTCAAAGGTGAGGAAGTAATAGCGGGACGAGCAGGAGGCAGCTGCTGCATGTTAGCAAAACACTACTGTGATTATATCATACTCAAAACATGAAGCCGCCGCTTAAACTCAAGACTATAACGAAATCCATGAGCCCTATACTAATATAAGGTAGTGAAACCCGAAGAAGTGTTGACACGATTCTAGGGGAAGATTTGAGAAAAATATCTGGACCACTTGGTGAATAGTGAAGAGGACGACATATGCGGAGAACAGAAAATGGTATATACAGAGAATAAACAGAGACAAAGACCAGACTTAGAAATAAGTGCATTAAGGCGATATTTTCAAATTTATAATGCATCATATAACAATAGGGTTAAGGTACCTACATGAAATGGAACAAAATCAGTGTACAGAGAAGATACTAGAACGGAAGCATGTTGAAACTAAAAGCAGAGGAATTCGAGGGATCAGATGCTTGAAAGACGTGGTGTAAGATTTGTAAAGCGTGGGTATTTCAGACATTAGAGATTGGAAGAGAGAGCCGGTCAATGGGAGAAGGCGGTGCTCGTTCGTTGAGGAGGTCGAAAACTTACGTAGGGTTATGAAACCAAAGGGGAAGAAAAAATTATTTATTATTATTGCTGCAAACTATTTCGTTTCACTAAATATTGCAGATATTATAGATACTTTCTTTTTGAAAACTGTGTGTAATATTTTAAACAATGATAGGTTTCTCTATTGTTCAGTCCGAAATGTTGTGTGCGAGGTCATTTGACTGATTGTTATAGTATTGAAGTAACAACAAATTTCAATGAAAAACTATTAACGGTGCTAGTACAACGATGGTGATATGTATACAACAACACGATCAATTTGATGCAACAGCAAGACACAAAACATGGTTAAAAAAATATTAAAACATAAATTTTAATAACTGTTGAATAATAATTTTTCTCATATCCTCGCAACAAAAAATATTAAAAAGTAATTACATGTACCGTTAAAAGGAAGAACCAAAATTACCATACTAAGAATTACTGATTGTAATGTAATTTAAGGTTTTTGTAACAAAACACAAAAAACGACTCCCGGCTTTTATAGACGAAGATAAGTCAGTGCTCGTACACAGATTGATGCGACTGGTTAATGTAGACACTAATGTGTATTACACAACGCGATACGCGCGCTCGCCTCACTCGCGGACGCAGGTTCGACAATTTATAAGAATGTCGACTGGTCTTTTGTTGCACTGCATGTGTAAATACAGGCACCCTTCTGGCCTCGTCGTTATCATGGATCTTCGAAATGTTATAATATTGCGAACAAATGAACAAGGGACACTCTCTCTCTCTCTCTCTCTCTCTCTCTCTCTCTCTCTCTCTCTCTCTCTCTCTCTCTCAGGTTAATAGAAGTAGATAAAAACACGTCAAAATAAATTAACATAATTTATGTTGTTATCGCCAACTGGCAAACATATATTTAGTGACGAAAAGAACTAAAATATATTGTGATTTAGAATGTACATAAATTAACAACACTGCTCTGAACGCATTTCTACGATTGTTGTGGCGTTAGGGCAAACCTAGGACCCACAATGAAGACCACGGTGTTTCTAAGCTTCGGTACGGCTTTGGGAAAGGGAAACTCCGGCTATACGTTATTACGTACACCATTGAACATCCGCAGTGTGTAAGACACCTAGACAAAATCTGGCTTGGGAAGACATAGAATCAAAATAGTAAGTAATTAGAATAAAGTAGAACGCCCTTTACTGATGGTACTTCACTGTAGCCACTGAAGCCATATATAAATGTATCTTTTACTTTATTTATCTTATCGGTGCAACATAAAAGAATGAATACGATCCTGAATACGTACGTATACATTAATGAATACAGAGTTCCATGGCGGGGGAGGGAATAACTACGGAGAGGATCAGGGGATCAATCACCCTCAAAAGTTATTAAAAATTTCAGTGAAATTCAATATTCACTTAACGTATGCCTATTTATAACTCAGTTGCGCATGTTAAAATAAGGGTTGTAAATAACACTTAAGGGTCTAATCCCCCACAACTAGTCTCCCCCCCCCCCGTCGTGGATACAATAACGTTACATATCTGTACCGAAATGAAAATCATTAATGTTAAACAATGCTACAATGTATGTAGGAAACAATAAGATGTTAAATACTGTATTAAGTATTACATAACCATTAACGATTAAATATTATTGGATTAAACATCAAGGATAAATAATGAACTGAATGACACAAAAATAACCAAAACAAAAGAATTATGCAGGGTCATTGACATACATAGGATCACATACCAGAAAAATTATACAATTTTTAATAAATACGGAGTAGATATAGCAATTAAAATATGTGAAACGGTATTTGATAAGATAAGGAATAAAAATATAGAAAAATCTCAGTATTACAGAGAAGCGGAGTTTATAAATTAAATGTAAAAAGAATGCAACAAAGTGTACCTAGGTGAGGCAGGACGGAAATTCGTATGCAGGTTGTCTGACCACAAACGTGTAGAAAGTGTAACGTTCCGGGCTACGTTACAAATCCAGGGAACCCGTGATAACTGACGCTAGCCAATTATACAGGCTGCCTACGTTGTAACAAACTGAAAATCAACTCAACACATAGAACAATAATATTTACTCTAATTATTAGGACACAAGGGAAGGTATTTTCACTGATTTATGCACTCACTTCAATCTGTAATAAGATGACATCTCTTTATTAACAAATTATATATATAGATCCCATTACATAAAAAATTTATACTGAAATATTTAAAAAGGGTTTTTTATCAAACAAGGGATCATATTGATCATGTAATTTACCTCGGATCCGAGTCTCTTTAATTTTAGTTAAGACGTCTGAATTTTACTTTGCTTATCAAGGAGCTTGCATGATTACATAAACCATTTGAAGAATGGTATTATTTAGTTAAGGGATTATAACTTATATTTCAAGATTAATGTTACAACGTATGATTTTAGAAATTACAGTTTACATTTCTTTTTGTTTTACTTAATGCTTAGAGAAGATTATTGTCTTTTGAAAAGTCTCTGGCATGTATGAAAAGTTATATTTTAAAAGTACTTAATTCTAGGTAGGCAAGCCACCGAGTCACCTCTCAAATAAGCTTTTGCTGTCCGTGTCCTGGGGCGTGAATCTTCGGAACTCTGGTAGTCGGGGTAGTCATCTGGCTCGTGTTTCCGGTGAAAGTCTTCTAGGTGTATTAATGAGGAGATGGATTTTATGCTGCGTGAAGTCGGGTTGATCCTCGGCGGTTCTGGTAAATGTTGTATAGGTAGTAGTCGTCCGTATATGCAGTTGAGCACGTCACATATTCACTGGTAGAGTAGTACTGGAGTTTGCATCTTCTTCCTTTTTATATTACTATCTGAATTACATCACTCGAACAATACTCGAGAGATCGTCTTTTAATTAACTTGACACATCACCTTATATACGAGTTCTTTTTTTTTTACATTACCACATTTCTTTAACAAAATTTCTCACTACATCTTATATATAAATAGAACTAGCTCTCCACTTTTCTTTTTGGTAGCTAACACTCGTTTAAAAATTTAAAACAAACATTTTTTTGAAGAGCCCTCGCTTGGAGATGTTTACAGTCTGAACGCCGCATCGTGACTCTTGCATTGCTACGACAGGTTGATTGCAACGAAGCGGAGTGAGTACTCCGCCATAATATAGTTCCAACTTTTTATTAAATATACATTCTTATAGTAAGGCAAAAAAAATTATCTAGACTTATTTAGTTTACAGGGATTATTATAACTACTACTTGTGACTTCAAATTATTACTTATTTACATTTCGATTTTCAGATATTTCTAAGTTACAGACGGTTCGCTATGCACGTTGTGTCCGGAATTAAGCAGGTCAACGCATGATAATTTACTAAAGGGTTAACTGTATTATTCTTAACTTTTTACATTACGATTTTTTTTATCACTTATTTAGTTAGATTTACTTAATTTAATTCTCATAACTATTCTGAGTTAGTTCAGGGGTATTTGGTTTAATCGTGCGATTTAAAATACTTACTTACTTTCGTTTTCTTTGTTTTTTATTATTAAATTTTTATTGACTATTTAAATCGTCACAAAAGTAATAGGACAACGAATTCATTATATGGAAGACATTTCATAGAAGAGAACCATGAGTTTGTTAATCCTTTGGAAGAATATGAAATTTTAAAAGTAGTAAATAACACAGTTGAAAGAAACCTTAGGGAGGAGTTAGAAATATTGAAAGAAAGAGGGAAAGGATTAGACAATTTAATGAATACTAAAACTAAAGTTGATAATGAAGAAATATTTTATAATATAATTAAGAAGTAAAAGGTAGAGGACGAATAGATAACATTAAGAATTAAATTGCATATATGGATGTTTTTTAAATAGGGTGAGTGACCGCGCCCAAAAGTGTGAATGAGAAAAGCTTTACAACGTTATGTATTGAAAAGAATCTACACACACACACACACACACACGGAATGTGCTAGAAAAATATGTAACTGTATAGACGGGGGTGACAGGGCTCGGAGGTTGGGAAGGGACATTTTACTTATAGCTTGTTTGCGGGGGTGTGTGTATAGACAGTGGGGTGGGATGGGGGTGTGAAGAGTTTGTTTTATTCTGGTGTTGTTGTTTCCGATGTTGTCTGACGATGAGCTGAGAAGCTTGAAAGCGCTAATCGGAATAATTTTTCTGTAGTGGTGTGCAACAGTGATAATTCTGTTTGTGATTATAATCACTAACACAACTTTCTTAATTAAACAAACAATATAGTTATATAAACATATGAGTATATAGATAATAAAATCAATACACAGTACAAAACAACACTTGTTTTTATCATATGGACAATATCCATAAGCATAACAGTTTAGAAGACCTTAATAATAGTGCGGTAGTTGTATTTTTGCATACAACTGTAGTTTTTTTATGAGACAATGTACTCGATCTGCTGCATTCTTGTAGTTTAAATTATATGATGTCCATATAGGTGCTATACTTAGTGGGTAGATGGTGGAGAGCGGAGCACTCTGAGGCACGGTGAAGTGCTGTCATTGCACATGTCACATCTTGTAGGACGGTTACGCGTGATGATGTGTGTCACGGAGTCTTGTTATAATCACTTGATTACGTTTGCAGCCCGTAGTAAACGTAAGCTGTTCCTTAGTGTTTTCCTCACTAGGAAGAGCTTAGTAGGCGGTGATGTTAGCTGTTCCAATATTCCAGAAGCCATAGATGGAGTATATTTTTAAATCCATTGTGCGAGACGTTAGAATGATATTGAATGATGGCTGCCACTCTGTCGGCCAGTTCGTTGCCATCGATTTCGATGTGCGATGGCATAAACGAAAATAATTTCTTTGCACTGTCTAGAAGTGATGTCATAAGTTACATCGCTTATATCCTGAATACTGGGTTTCCTGATGCTATCTTGCTGCAAACGTCTTATCAATTCTACAGTCTGAGAATACAATGTAGCTTAAGCTATTCGGATTTTTTTCTCCAGTGCTGAACGGACTGCATATGCTTCACTGAAAGCTACCGAGCAGACCGCGTTCAATCTGAACAAAGTATTAATGCCCGGGGAATATGACTGAATTAGATTAACGATTGGCTCACAACTATATTCTTTTCCTTCGAGCTGGTCGGGTACCCTCCTCCACTGGCACACCCTTGATGCGGACTATTATTAAATTACATCCCAATCAACTGGAATTACTCTTCACCAATTCCCCGGAATTTTCTTTCAATGTGACCGCCTAGAATTAGAACTATTCTTAGTAACTCCAACATTAGGAACCAAGACCGAATTCTATATTCCATCGCGATTCCCTCCTGAAGGTCAGCCTCTCTTCTATTTAGGTATCACTAATCTCTTTTCTACTCTTGGCAAGCAGGTTCAACCATCAATGTGAACTCTTTCTTGGTCCTCCTCACAGACGTTCCAAAAGGATACTCTCTACTAACTGGGTTGTCCGTTGTTTGTCATTAAGCAATCCTCTGATATCAAGGGGAAGCAGGTCAATAAAAGACACATTTACCTAGAGGTGAGTACATTCAATTATTTAAGTACGTAAAGAGGCATGCATTGATGAAAAAGGCGCAAGAAGAATTAATACAAGAATGTGACTTATTACTCGTATGTAGTAATAGTGGGAAGCGTGAAATATCTGATTATCACAAGCGTGTGAAGTGAGAAACGGATAGAAGAAGAGAACGCGAAATAAGTAGAGACAAGATAAGCAGGCGTTTAAAAGTGAAGATGAAAGATTTTTTACAACTTAAGTAGCAAATATATTATACGATAATGTGATGGTTGCTGATTGTTATATATGACTAAATTATAAACTACACTTTGATTATACTGTAAGCACATATATATTTAATTGTGTGTCCAGTGGATTAGCGCGGCGCACAAAAAATAATTCCCAAAATTATGTATAGTTAATTGTATTGTTGTTGACTAATGACGCATTAGCTGAAAGGCTACTAGCACTACTGTAAGCGGCTAGCTGCAAGAGATGTATACTTAATCTAAACTTGACACGAGACCTGACCTGGCTTGACCTTTATCACACAGCGCGGAATTGCTTCTCCCACCGTCGTCTAGCCGAATGATTTCATGCGTCGTTAGCCGGCTCCTACGCGGGATTTATTGCGATGGCTTAACTGAGTTGTAACATATTATGATTATTTAGTTATACACGCCCGCGCGCGTGCGTGTGTGCGCATCAGTAGTATGACACACATTAGGTATCACGTAACGTGTGTTTAGAAAATGTTGCCTGCTTATGTGTTTGTTCAGAGCCTGGGCGAATACAGGCAAGAGGGCTCGTATCTGCGAATGAATGTATGCGCGTATCCGACGGTAAATTAAGAAATAATAACCGGCTCTGCAGATGTCATATATGCGAAACATAAATCCGGGTCTCATATAACAAACGTCTCTTTTAATTCATTTCTATTTAAATATTCTTTCGGCGAGATTTACTAGGTTTTATTAAAAGCGGACACAAAATTAACAGGCTTAAGAAGAACTGAACAGAATTTTAATTTCCTTTATTAATAATTTCACTTCTACCTGAAAATACGTTACTCGCGTCTTTAGAAGAGGATTATGTTAATAGAAATATTACATAATTTGACACGTATATATGCGCGTTTGTCTGCTGTATTCGCACAACCGTCTACGATGAAATTAGCCGAGATACCAGATAAATAACAAGTGGGAAATTTTTATAGCTTGGAAATGGGAACTTTTTTTACTTTAAACATAAAAAAGTAAAACGCAATGTATCAGAGAAGACTTCAATTTTTTATTTTTATAATAATGCCAGCATACTGCAAGCACAGTCAACAATGGACCTAGCCGAAACTGGATTCGTGTAATTTTATCCATTTTACTTTAAGAATGACTTCTTGGATGTGCCAAATAACATTAAAAGTGTGTCGTAGGTGTAAGCAGAAGAATTAAAACATGTTTATTGAAGGCAATTATGTAACTAAAAAATTTCCTCTACATAATACTCTCGGTCTATAGAGTTGAAAACTGCACGCTTGTGAATTGGCTCTAGTTTTAATTCAGTAATATAACAGTATCAATACGAATACCAGTGGGCTTACTGTAATTGAAATTTTTTAGGTTTATGTACACTGCAATTTGACAAACATTCTACTGTATGTGTTCAAAAGACACCTTACTTACTATGAGCCAAAATAAAATTATCAAGGACGAAGATACGAATGAAAAAGATGCACATTGTCCTTGTGTTCATTCCTAGATTTAATGTAGGGTTAAGACACTCACAACAACGAACTAAAGTATTTGCGTCAGTGAATAAGAGTAACGTGTGTGTGTGTGTGTGTGTGTGTGTGTGGTTAGAAGCTCGTGTTCAAGAATAGTGGCATTACGTCTATTCAGGGACACACTATTCCGTTGGTTTTGTTTGCAGAGTGACTAAAAACATAATGGCGAAGTAACATAAGCTTTAATTGAATAAACTAATATTCATGCTAACAATGTAATAAACCGGGTACAAATTAATTGATAGTTCAAGCCACATGGTTTCGAATGTGCTCAAAAATGGAAGTTGAACATATTTAGCACGCGATTTGTGAATTTTGCAAAAATCGGCGTTCCAGATTAATGGTACTGCTGTTTACATCCGAATCAGATTTCAATACTTCATCATAATTTGATATCTTGTAGTAGTGTTTATTATTTTAAGTGATTACTAAAGTTATATTGTATACTGTTATATAACTCTTAGCCCTATTCCAGTATTCATCATGCATGGCAAATGTTTAGGTACAGTATTAATAAATTTACAGTTAACAATTTCTATCAATGACTTTTTTCGTGCATTCACCAAATATAATTTTTACAAATTAATTTTTAATTTAATAACACAGTTTATTAAAGTTTTCCATATATGCCTGTACTTCTAATTTCGCTTCATTTACAATAGTTTAGGTAAATACTACTGTGGGGTTATTGTGTTGATATCCATATTCAATATAGCTTATCATTAATGTAGTGACCGATTCTATCAGCTACATATTGTACTGATATTTTTTCTTTTACAAATATAATATTTCTATATACCCCAAGTTGTTGGTGCCATTTAATGTACTGTTGTATTTTTTTTAGTTATATTTGTTTCTGTCTGCTATAGTAATTGCCCCTTTATTTGGGCGATCAGTACGCGTTGTCTATATATTTTAGTATTTTTTTTTTAATATTTGAAATGTTGTTTATGTTAAACATATGTTCATGAAAACTCTATCTCAGGGTAGACAACTAATCTTTCTATTTATATTGTATAATCTTGGAAATAATTAATTACTTTCTTTAATCAGTACCAAATAACGTTAGTTCATAAATTTTGAAGAAATAACAATGGAATAATATGTACCGTGTAAATGCGAATAGTTTGAATATTAGCTCTTCAAAACTGAAATGTGTTCAATTCTCTCTGATGTTTATCATCTTAAATATAATTTTAGGCTTCTTTACTTGTGTGACGATTTCATTAAAAAAAAAAAAAAAGTGTTAGTTAATTAAGTTGATAATGTATAGGTTGATAAATTTTAAGTGTTTAATAAAATCTCACATTTTTACCTAAAGCTTATTGTAATCATTAAATAATAATAATATTTAAATGAAAGTCTAATAATATATTAAAAGGAATACGAGTGTACAGAAAGGGTAAAGCTTTTTAATTAATCCTGCAGAAACAGGCGCTAACCAGAATCAACTTGTTTTCCGACCCCTTAACTAACTAAAAATAATTGTAAATTGATTATTATTTAAATAATTAAACTAGATCACTATAATGTACTTTGATAGCAATTGTAACTAAGAATCTCTCTACTTAATTATTTAATCTAATTTTAGTCCTTTAAATAAAAAAGAAACTTGGAACTATTTTTATGTTGAGTTGAACTGTCGCGAGATTACTACTCTCACCCCTAACTATTTTCGCCCACTTGCTATGGAGCGGTCAAACAGTAAGCTGTGTACTGCCGATATGTGCAACGTTAAAAATAGTTTATTACAAAATGTAATTAATCCGTCAGTTAAGACACAGAGGCATTCTTTTTACTATTAAACAATGTGTTGCGTTAATGTAGTTGAACCGCGACTCATAAATATGGTGTAAACGAGTGAGAATGAATAACTAAAATTTAGCGCCGGTGACATCTCTTCAAAAATCTTAAAATATAATACTTATGTAATTAAAACTGTGGTAATCCCATGAAGTGAAGTGCTACAATCAAACAATCATGTGAAGTGGATACAGGTGAATGAAACTTTGTGTTAATCATTCAGATCAACGAGCTATTACTATCAGTTAGCCAAGAGCTGAGAACCAGGAGACACCATGATCTAAAAGACTTCAGGACTACACCATTCCCGGATACGAAGATAATGAGAGATACCAGACCTACTTCAAACATGCTACAACCGAGGACCTACGACTGGAATAACGCAGAGCTGGAAGACATCAAAAAAGGGTGACACGGAGGCAAGCCTTCCGTGCTTATGAAATACTAAATATTATATTCAACAAAAGACAATTAATTTAACCACATTAAGACATTTTAAGTAATTGTATAACAGTAATTGTATACTCATAACTTGTATACTTATTCCTAGTAAAAGAGTTATAGCTCTAAACTGTAAAGTCTTATTGTTTAAAAGATTAATAAAGACCATTCTTCAAATGGCAAAATTTTAAAACTTTATATGGCGAGGTAACCATTCTTAACGTATTAGAGGAAATCCCGGATCCGGAGAATTAATTAAATTCATGTACATCTTATTTTGAGGGGCCTTGTAAAGAATAAAATATAATCATCATGTAAACTGTAAGCTATTGAAGCATATGTGTCGAGAATTTTAAGTAGAGAAAATAATACAATATGTAATAAAGAGATGTCATCAGGAGTACCTACTATACTGAGTGCATAAATCAACAGTCTCCCCTTCCCTGAATCCTTGTATATTTATTGTTTGTTGTTCTGATTAATTTTCAGCTCGTCACAAGTCAGGCAGCCTGAATAATTGGCAGAACCAATTATTGCGGGTTCCCTAAGTTATAACACAGGAGAAGATGTTATAAATTGCGCCACTCTGCTAATTGTTATAAAAGTTGTGTTAGCATCGTGACGCAAACAAATTGCGCCACTCTGCTAATTTGCTTAAATTTTGCGACTCCTTTGTAAAAAATTTTGTGACTTGTGTTATTTAAGAAGTAATTGTGTCCCGATAAACCCACACACATAAGCTGTTGATTTATTCACTCATGTACTTTAAAATGTGTCTAAAATATTAAATAAAAATTAAACGATAATAGTTATTATAATAGTATAATAAATAAGTAATTTAAATATTATTTGGATATAGGAATGAACATAATGTTAACTAAAAACGCCCCAAGAATACGATATAACAGCAGGTACGTGCTTGTCAAAAAGTTCATTCATCAACCTGTCGGTTTGTAAACAAAATCAGACCTGTAAATTTCCTGTTCTCGCCTGTACTGAACTGTCCTTGCCACCCTCCCGCAAAGTTGAGTTAGACAATGCATTCACCCTCTAGTTGAGTTAAACTACAACGACACCCTCTTTGTTAGTTCTATTGTTATAAGAAGCGTGTCTCTTCCTGTGTGTAGTAGCCGAAGATTCCCCCTTTTTGCCGTACGCATATTTAAGCCTGTGTGAGATTTCTCTCTCTCTACCAATGTAAAATGACAAAGCTTGTCATCTCATTTTGATTGTTTATTAATGAAAGAGTAAGAATACGATTGATTTATATTTTTATTTTTGTGTGTAAAAAAAAAGATAGCGTTGTATAGTATTTAATGCAAAGAGTAGAATAATTAGTTATAGCCACTCACTTTACGAAAATGGCTGAATTTAATCCTGATCTATTATTAAAAGATGAGCTATGCTACGAAGCACTTTTACGAGGTCTAAAACACGTGAATGTAACCGTGTCTGAATTACGAAAATCATTACGCCAAACCGGATCAGAGATAACCTCGCAGTTAGATAAATTGCGTGAACTCGATTATGACGGCGAACGAGAAACCTGTTATGCGAAATATAGGGAACTGATAGTATTATCTCAGAACCTTCAGGACAAAAAATCACCTACGGAACTTTTTGCGCGTTACACAACGTATGGAACATTTAACCCGCCGGTTGAATAATTTATTAAGCTGGCCCGACGTCACCGTAATCCCCGCCGACGTGCAGAAATTTGCGGATGAGGCATTAAGCCAATTACCCATAATTATCAACGACTTACGACGAAAGTCAGACTCATCGAGAATGGAGGAAATTGAGCACTACTTACAAAAATTATATATTTCCCCAGTTCATTCCCCTACTTTAGAACACCCTCCCTCCACCTCGAACCCCGAATCACCCACCGTATCTAAGATACAACAGAGTCATGAACAATTACCTAGTAGAGAATTAAATACCCTAACCATGTTAGAACCCCCACCGCCTAAAGTTCAGCGTACTCGCACTAGTCAATATGCGATTACAAATCCTAATGCAACCACTAATCCTTCGAAAAGTATACCAAACGTAAATTTTAATGTAGACCTCTACGGAAAGATTTCCCACCCAGTAGAGAAAATAATTAATGAAATTCCGTACACCGATGGCTTAAGTATCACGACTCTATTGACTTTTATCAGATACCTACTGCAAATAAAAGATCTACAACAATTGAGCGATTGGCAAATAGAGCAGGTCATCCTACCCAAATGTAAACCACCATTACGAGATCGTGTACTAGAATCATTAAACTCGTCTCTTCCAGTAGGAGAACTTCATACGAATATAATCAAGTATTTTATCCCCACGGGAATTTATGAGGAGATCAAGAGAAATACCGTACTTCGAGTACAAAGAGCTCAAGAAAGACTGGCCCACTATATCGCAGACATCAGAGAATCTTCACGTCTACTACAAGTCGACTGGACTGAAAAACAATTGGTCGATACTATCCTAGTAGGCTTATCTCCTGAAGAACGCTCCCGTTTAGCACTAATAAGTAGACCCCTTACTTTCGCTGACCTTGAACAATGTAGTATTCACTCTTCCAATGTGTGGTACGCAGATCAGCACAGACATGCACCGGTATCCACTACACCACATAGAAAAGAAATGCAAGCCTTAGTCTCAGATGCAAGAAGTCTACGAGAAAGAAGACCATTTCAAAGATCAACCTATGTTCATGGCCATGGTAAGTCCAAGGAGCCTCAACCACGACAGGAAACCAGTGAGACCCCGCGTAAAGAATATATATGCTATAACTGCGGAAAACCTGGACACCTCAGTAGAAACTGTAAAAGGAAACAGTACAATCGGAAAACTCATTATCCAAAAAACATGTAAGGCAGGGAGATCCGAAACCCTGTGTCTTCCGCAGCATCGTGAAAACAGGTAAACCCCTGAGAGACAATAAAATAAAACAAATTAATAATAATAACAAAAGAAAATTAGACCCCTATGTAAAAAAATTTATCGATAAATGTAACGCTATTAATAAATGTGATTTCAATAAGTGTCAATTACCGTATATACAAGTTGACCTTGGTGTTACTTCCACCCTCGGATTAATTGATTCCGGATCAACGCGAAGTTTAATTAGTCAAGAGCTAGCCAATAAATTACTTAAACATAATTTAGTTAAACGCAGTCAATCTGTAAATATTAAATGCGCTACAGCTAACAAACAAAACTTAATGATAAAACTTATCATCACATTTAAGTTAAAAATTAAAAATCTGACGTGGTATTTTCCAATGTTAGTATGCGAGGAATTAGGACCCGAGTTAATATTGGGAGCTGATTTTATCAGTAAAACAGGAATAATTTTAGACATTCACGAGAAGAAATTTTACTTTGGATTCGATCGTTCACGGAAATATAACTTGGATAATAATTCAAATAACAGAGAAAGTACTAGCACGACTTCTTCACATCTAAAGCATCACGAATGTGAATTAGGTCACCTGGAAGGTAAAGATAGACGGAACATACAGACTTTAATAAAACAATTCTCCAATGTCCTCACCCCGAAGTTAGGACTGACAGACCTGATAGAGTATAAAATAAATTTGAGCGACAATAAAGTAATACGTTTAGCCCCATACAAGTTATCACCTCCAAAAATGGAAGTAATGAGGAACCAAATTAATAAACTGTTAGAACAAGGAGTCATCGAACCCTCTACGTCATCTTATTCATCCCCCGCGTTTTTAGTACCCAAAAGTAACGACAAACATAGATTAGTTGTAGACTATAGACAACTAAATAAACGGATAGAATTTGAATCCATACCACTTCCCGACATCCACAGTGCTTTTCATTATTTTACGAAAGCAAAAATTTTTACCATTATGGATTTAAATCAAGCTTTTCATCAGATACCCCTTTCGGAAGAATCAAAACGTCTCACCGCATTTGCCGTCCCTTTCAACCTATACCAATTTACAAGGGTACCCTTTGGTATATCCCAAGGTAGTTCTGTATGTAGCAGATTATTAGAAAAATTATTTCATGACATAAAGTTTAAATATGTGTACCACTACCTAGATGACATTGTTATTTACAGCGAGTCAATTGAGCAACATCTTGAACATCTACGTGAAGTACTATCCCGATTGGAGAAAGCTGGATTAACCGTAAACCCCAGTAAAGTAAATTTTGCTGTGACACAATTCTCATTTTTAGGTCACATCGTAAAAGCCAACGGAAAGGTAAGCATAGACCCAGAGGGAACCCGTGCTATCAGAGAATTTTTACCACCGCGGGATGCGAAAGGAATTGCCCGATTTTTAGGAATGATAAATTATTTCCAGAAGCATATCCCACATCTAGCCGAAATTGCAGCACCGCTAAATACTTTAAGAAAGAAGGGAGTTAAATTTGAGTGGAATGAGCAACATCAAACCGCATTCGAGAAATTAAAAGAAAGCATAATATCACCCCCCGTACTACAATTAGCCGATTTTACAAAACCATTTGTTGTGCAGACAGACAGTTCAAGTGTAGCCCTAGGTGCCGTAATATATCAGGAAGTAGATAACTCTAGATTACCTATTAGTTATGCTTCACGCACCCTGACAGACCAAGAAAAGAAATACTCCGCATACGAATTAGAATGTTTAGCTATCGTTTTCGCCTTTGAGAAGTTCAAACCTTTTTTAGAACATAAAGAGTTTTTGTTAGAAACAGATAATCAAGCTTTATCTTGGCTACTAAATCACCCAAAACAGTTAGGTCGTATCGGAAGATGGGTATTAAGATTAAATTGTTTTAAATTCAAAGTACAACATATTAGAGGCACCCAAAACGTAGTTGCCGATACCCTATCACGTATGTTCCAGCCGAGTAGTAATACTTACGAAAACAAGAGTAGAGAAACGCCGATTATTAATACTTTAATTACCGAATTTCCTCTTGCATTTACGGATTTAGCCCATTACCAACGACAAGACCCTCGTTTGAGTCCAATTATTGAACAACTTGAAAAAGGAAACAAGTCAGAAAAATACCTATTAAGTAAGAGAGTACTATGTTGTAGAATAGCGAACGGAAAATATTTACGAATAATCGCCCCTGATATTATTAAACCTATGCTGATGGAATATTATTACTCCTCCACCATTGGAGAACATATGGGAATAAATAAAACCATACATCGAATTCGTAAAGAATATCACTGGGAAAATATGAACAGTGAGATCGCGAACTTTGTAAAGAAGTGTAAGTTGTGTGCACTCAGCAAACCAGCGAGAAACAGCCAAATAAGTCAATTAATCTCAGAGATTCCTGCTACCCCATTCTCCAAAATTTATTTAGACTTTTCAGGACCCTACCCGCGTTCTAAATCAGGAAATACAATGTTACTAATTTGCGTAGATTCTTTTAGTAAATTTGTCTGGATGTACCCCATGCGGCGAGCCTTAGCTACGACCACAGTAAGTATTTTACAGCATAGATTATTTAAAGAATTCGGTATTCCTGTCCATCTAGTGTCGGATAACGGACCACAGTTTAAGTCCAAGGAATTCAGGAACATGTGTTTCAAACTAGGTATAGACCACATTACCACTACAGAGTATCGTCCGCAAGGTAATATAGCTGAGAGGTATTTGCGAAACCTAAAATCTGCTTTAATAGCCTACCATGCTAATGACCATACTTCTTGGGACCAGAACCTATCCTGGATACAGTTCGCCTTTAATTCAGCATATCATGAAGGACATAAGTCTACCCCATTCGAATTATTGTTCAAGTATAAACCTAACCACCCATTATCCACAAAGTGGAAAATACATGAGTTGTTACCCCTTGAAATTAGGGATAAAAATATTAGGAAAATATGGAATGAAGCGCGCGCTAATTTAAGAACAAACTTAGCGAAATCAAGGAAATATCACGAGCAAAAAAATAATAATAATGAAGTAAAGTACCAAATCGGTGACTTAGTTATGTATAAAACGCACCCAACGAGTAGTGCAATCGATAAGACAACTTCCAAGCTATCATACAGATGGTGCGGTCCTTATCAAATTCACAAATACTTAACTCCAGTAACTGTAGCCCTGTACGAACCCTCTACTCAAAAATATGTACGAAGGACACATATTTCGCAGATAAAACGTTATCACGAAGAAGGAAATGGTAGAGTGCAAGTTAAATAAATGTAAAAAAGGGTAGACGTGTGTACTCAACTGCAAAGAGTACTAGAGTAACATCTGGCTACCTTATCGTATAAATAGGTACGAGGCCTGATCAACCTTGAATCCTATTCATCGAAAGTAGAGCAAAGTAAGAAGTCAGCTGACATCCAATATGAGGAATAATAATAATAATAATAATAATAATAAAAAGGAGTAATTAAAGAGTAAATTCTATAACTAGAATAACTCACAGCTAAAGAAAAATCCGGTAGTAGTCATAAGTAGTAGAGTTAAGAAAAATTTAGAATGTTTAAAATACATTTTATAGTGTGTGAATTTTATGTAGTAGTAGAATTAGTCTGTAAATTATGAAATATATACAGATAGTAAGAATCAGCAAGTCAAGAATGACTAATGCTACTCGTAATTACATACAAAGAAAAACGGGTGAGAGAAATTTCACACGGTACTCCCCAAGCATACTCCCGGTACATTGCTAACCAACTTGTCAGGAGTCTGTGTTTGTTAAGAGGCGGAGTATGTGACGATTTCATTAAAAAAAAAGAAAGTGTTAGTTAATTAAGTTGATAATGTATAGGTTGATAAATTTTAAGTGTTTAATAAAATCTCACATTTTTACCTAAAGCTTATTGTAATCATTAAATAATAATAATATTTAAATGAAAGTCTAATAATATATTAAAAGGAATACGAGTGTACAGAAAGGGTAAAGCTTGTTAATTAATCCTGCAGAAGCAGGCGCTAACCAGAATCAACTTGTTTTCCGACCCCTTAACTAACTAAAAATAATTGTAAATTGATTATTATTTAAATAATTAAACTAGATCACTATAATGTACTTTGATAGCAATTGTAACTAAGAATCTCTCTACTTAATTATTTAATCTAATTTTAGTCCTTTAAATAAAAAAGAAACTTGGAACTATTTTTATGTTGAGTTGAACTGTCGCGAGATTACTACTCCCACCCCTAACTATTTTCGTCCACTTGCTATGGAGCGGTCAAACAGTAAGCTGTGTACTGCCGATATGTGCAACGTTAAAAATAGTTTATTACAAAATGTAATTAATCCGTCAATTAAGACACAGAGGCATTCTTTTTACTATTAAACAATGTGTTGCGTTAATGTAGTTGAACCGCGACTCATAAATATGGTGTAAACGAGTGAGAATGAATAACTAAAATTTAGCGCCGGTGACATCTCTTCAAAAATCTTAAAATATAATACTTATGTAATTAAAACTGTGGTAATCCCATGAAGTGAAGTGCTACAATCAAACAATCATGTGAAGTGGATACAGGTGAATGAAACTTTGTGTTAATCATTCAGATCAACGAGCTATTACTATCAGTTAGCCAAGAGCTGAGAACCAGGAGACACCATGATCTAAAAGACTTCAGGACTACACCATTCCCGGATACGAAGATAATGAGAGATACCAGACCTACTTCAAACATGCTACAACCGAGGACCTACGACTGGAATAACGCAGAGCTGGAAGACATCAAAAAAGGGTGACACGGAGGCAAGCCTTCCGTGCTTATGAAATACTAAATATTATATTCAACAAAAGACAATTAATTTAACCACATTAAGACATTTTAAGTAATTGTATAACAGTAATTGTATACTCATAACTTGTATACTTATTCCTAGTAAAAGAGTTATAGCTCTAAACTGTAAAGTCTTATTGTTTAAAAGATTAATAAAGACCATTCTTCAAATGGCAAAATTTTAAAACTTTATATGGCGAGGTAACCATTCTTAACGTATTAGAGGAAATCCCGGATCCGGAGAATTAATTAAATTCATGTACATCTTATTTTGAGGGGCCTTGTAAAGAATAAAATATAATCATCATGTAAACTGTAAGCTATTGAAGCATATGTGTCGAGAATTTTAAGTAGAGAAAATAATACAATATGTAATAAAGAGATGTCATCAGGAGTACCTACTATACTGAGTGCATAAATCAACAGCCTCCCCTTCCCTGAATCCTTGTATATTTATTGTTTGTTGTTCTGATTAATTTTCAGCTCGTCACAAGTAAGGCAGCCTGAATAATTGGCAGAACCAATTATTGCGGGTTCCCTAAGTTATAACACAGGAGAAGATGTTATACTTGCTCCTTCTCTTTGATCTTCATCAAATTAAATGTAGAATTAGACTTTCTTCCTTGAGTATTAAAATTAGACTCCTTTAAATATAGATGTATATCATATTGAATATAAAATTATACTCCTTTACAGGCTACCTCTTTTTGATCTGTGTTCTATAAAATATATATTTAGACTTCTTTTAAATTTTGATGTTTATTATATTGAATACAAAATTATACTTCTTTAAATATTACAGGTTCTCTCTCTTTGATCTGTATGTGATTAAATATAAAATTAGACTTTTTTACAGGATCTTTCTCTTTGATGTATGTTCTATTAAATATCAATTTAGACTAAACAAATTTTCTTTCATTCCAACACAATTCAATTATAACAATTTACATTTGCCATATTGATACCTCACTAAATTTGTCACATATTTTCATCATATTACTCTTAAAAACATGTATAATTTTACTAAATATTATTAAATACATTTATCTGATTTTTACATTTTTCATTCTAATTTGTATCGATTATATTATAATCTGATTACCCTTTAGTTTTATTTTAATGTTTATTTTAATTTTATTATAATAATTGTCAACATATATTTTCTTCATGCTGTTCTATATCATACAGTTCCAATACTTGAGTTTACCTCTATGTTTGTCATGAATAATTAATCAGTTTTTGTTTATAATTCTACCGTATGTTCAAAATATTATTAAATTTATACCTTTGATTTTTCTGAAATTATTATTTTATTCTTATGTACTGTTGTTAATTTTTACAGCAGTACATAATACCTTCCCTTATTTCATAATCTCTGACTTAATTTGATAAGAGATTTTGAAATAATTAACTTCTTATCACGACCATGGTCTAACATTAACATTCATAATATCTGATTAATTCACTAATTATACATAACAAAGTTCTTTAAACAAACTGGTTTTCCATTAACATTACAAATATGGTTTAACGTTACCACTAATAATAGTAGCTTATACACTCATTAATTAAAATAACATTATTTAAACCAACTGGTTTTACATAAACATAACAAATATGATTTCACAAGTGTGCCTAATTTCATGGCTAAAAAACTTAAAAACATGAATACAATATTATTTTCTTTTTTTTTTATTTTCACCTTCCCAATCCTAGTTATAAAGTTCATATGTTATTTATTTTATAATTAACTCTCTTTTTGTTATTACTTGTTTTATACGGGCGAAGCTGATTCATATTGTAGGTCCCTTTAAACTTTCCATCCTGTTATTTGATTACTATAAATCCTAACAATTTAATTTTACTGGCTATGAATGTTAATTTATTTAACTTGAGTGTCATTCTATGTTTCCCCAATCTGGTAAGTATCCTATTAATTCTTTTACAATGTTCTTCCCCACTGCTTAATGCAATTACTAACTTATCGCTCTACACCGTAGTAACTTCTAAAATCTCCTTGCCCAATACTCCGTCAAAACATTTTATAAATATGGCCACATTATTGACCAGCCCAAAAGGTGTTCGCTTGAAATGATAACTTATACCATTCACAATCAAACTCACATATTCTATGCTTGCTGGATGCAATTCTATTTGCCAATATCCAGATACAGCATCATGACTAATAAAAAAATTGACGTTATTAAAACGTTTTAAAACTACTCTTATATTCTTTGGTGACGTCTTATCAGGAATTATCATCTGATTAATTTGACACTCATCCAAACACAATATTAAGGACTTATCCTTCTTGGTAATTACTACTAACGGGCTCGTGTGTTTTTACTGACTTATTTCAATTATATCTTTACTAATCCTTTGTCGATTTCTTCTTTCATTTGCTCTCTTAATTTGTAGGGTATTGGGTATGACTTCTTGTTTAAATTCACCTTCTCTCTTACAGGTAACTTGCACTGCACTCCTATTATCTTGCCAGGTTTATCTTCCACTGCTTCATTCAGCAACTGATGGTCCATTTCCTCATGCCTTTGCAATATTAATTTTATTTCAGCCTTCTGCTGGCCTAATTTGTTATTCACACCATTTATTTGTTGTTGAATGGTCTCTTTTAACTCGGTGTTCTGTTGATCCATTTTATCTTAATTCATCGTATAATTTTTTAGTAATAATTTTTCATATTATTTTGTCTTTATCAATCGTTAATCTAATCTTTGTTTAATTAGTTTACTTTGATCAATATCCCGAAGATCAGTCCCGTTTTTCAATAGTGTTCATACTTAGTTTATCCGTTGTCAAATACATCAGTTATTCTTGTTGCTCGGATTATTATGGTGTCCATAATGATTTTTGTTCTTGTTAAATATATCTCTGTTACCCTGTACTGCAAGTTTTCTTCTACAAAGTTTGCAATGGTATCAAAGTTTAGATCAATCACTTTATCGTCTGGTTTACTATACAGATATGTAGATGGTACATTATTTATCGGTGATGTCACTGACCTTTTGTTAAGTTTTTCTTTATCTGGTATTTTTAATTTAAATACTCATTTGGTTAAGTTTTTTCTATGATTTTTTAACTCAGTTATTTCCCTGTAATTAGTGATTGGGAGATTAAGTACATTAATTAAACCACTCCTAATCATATCTAATTCCTCCTGTGTATTTTTCTGTTTCTTGGGACGTATTATTCCTCTTTTCTTCGTCTTCTTTTCCAGATGCTTATTATTCTCTTGGTTTCTGCTATGTTTATTCTAAGATAATAATACACTTTTGTCTTCTTTATTTTCTATTTCCTTACTACTCTCTTCTGTTTTCTGACTTACTTGTTCCCTGTTTTGATCGTTATTTTCTTTTATTGGTTCTATTAACTGTTTCCTTCCAGCCTTTAACTGGTTAGTATTATTTCTAATCTCAGTCCTGAGATCATTTTGTTGCTCAGAAAAAGCCTTTAACTGGTTAGAATAAGTCATTAACTGGTTATGATTAGCATTTAATGCATCCATAATATCTCTCCAAGTTATTTGTTCAATTTTCTTAGGTGGCTGTGTCCTTTCAGCTTCTTCCTCTTCAGCACTATTATTCCTTCATTCATATCTTTACTCCTGTTTGTTAGCTATGTTACAATATTTAAATTAATTTAATTACAAATAAATCTTTAAGCTAATTAAATTTAACAAAGTTACTTTACTGTCATATAATTAATTCAGTTTGGCACTATTGCCTATTACTCAACCTATGTTATTTGGTGCTGGCTTAAAGAAAATATTTGCTTTCACGTGTGGGCGCCATTAAATGTACTGATATATTTTCTCTTAGTTATATTTGTTTCTGTCTGCTATAGTAATTGACCCTTTATTTGGGCGATCAGTACGCGTTGTCTATATATTTTAGTTTTTTTTTTTTTTTTTTTTTTTTTTTTTTTTTTTTTTTTTTTTTTTTTTTGAAATGCTGTTTATGCTAAACATATGTTCATTAAACTCTATCTCAGGGTAGACAACTAATCTTTCTATTTATATTATTTAATCTTGGAAATAATTAATTACTTTCTTTAATCAGTACCAAATAACGTTAGTTCATAAATTTTGAAGAAATAACAATGGAATAATATTGTAACGTTCCTCTTTATTACAAAATAATTATAGTAATATAATAATAATAAAAATTAAAAAAAAATTTGTGTTTTCTGAAAAATATTTTTGTTTTCGTGTTTTTTACTGTAGGTATTTAATAAATAATTTTTGTAATTGTATTATGTAAAAATTTTAATTCTTTTATGGTTGTTTCTGTTGTTGTATCACTTTTTTGGAATAACTCCTGCGTTAAAATAGTTATCTCCAGCACTAGTCGATAGACGGTTCTTCTTCTTCCTTCAGTATTCTACTTATTTCTTGGTAAATACCGCCTTTAGGATAGTCCGTGATCTTGAATTATCTTATTTTTTATTATATTTATTAAATTGATAAATAAATTTCAACCAATTTGCAGAATTATATGATTTATTAACAATTATTTTATTATTGTATTTTATTCAATTATTAATTATCTGAAAGATCGATGGTTAATCGATTATCAACAACAGTATCGACTCGTTTCTCAGGGCCGGTCGATAAAAAATTTACATGAATATTGTTTATAAAATATTTGGTTCTTTTAACGGTTATTTTATAAATAGCCAGAGAAGGGTAGGGCCATGAAAGTATAACACTTACAGTTAAAAGTCTTAAAATTAAAAATTACAAGGTTCTTAAAAAATATTGAATGTTTATATATTATAAAATTCGAACGAGTGATGACTCGATGTTCATTTGGTCAAACTCGCATAGAATGCTGGGAAGACAAAGATGGCCGCCTGTCGACTGCGTAGCTTAATCGTAGTTGCCTCGACGAATATTTCTTGTAATAAATGATGCCTTTTCACCGTTTCCTCGTCTCAGCAATTGTGAATCTTCCTTCTGGTGTTAATTCAGTGTTCCTGGTTCAGTGTTTCGTAGTTCACTTTGTTTAAATGTGTGTGATAATGTCTAACTTCACTTTGGTTAAATGGGTTGTAACTAACACTTTTCGTTTCGTTAGTAATAATTAATGGTGCTTGTGTTAATTTAATAATTTAGTCCTATATTGTTCTGTTTTACTGTATTTTAATCGTGTTATGGCTTGTGCTCACTGATTCTAAGGTTTAAAGTCAAAAATTATAAAGTTACAATTTTCACTGGATACTAGGTTTATATACCGCTCGCCATTTCTGCTTCTTATATAGGTTAATAGGAGCAAAACCTCGTTCAAGTGTTCTCTACCACGTATAATAATTAACTGTTCTCATTTCCTTCGTCTTCTGAAATTCTTAGCCAATTTAATATGCATAATACATTGTTTCATTTATCCTTGGCTTCCGCTACATCTTTAAAAAGTACATTATATCACTGAATATATTTTCGCTATTATTTAATTTTATGAAATACTAAATACATAATCGGTTTCTTTAATTCGTTTTGCTTAATTTGATATCAAATAATATAGTTTTACAAAGTTTTTTATTAAAAATGCTATATTTCTTCATTTCGGAAAAGTAGGCTTAAATTTTTATTTCCTTTTCTCCTCCAAATATTAGCCATTTTATCTGTTATAATTATGATTATACTGAATCTCAGATTGATATAATTGTTTATCTTTCTTTAATTTCTTGCAATTTTATCCATTGATTATTGTTTTTAAATATAATTCATTAATCAATGACTCCGCCTCTGAAATTTTAGTTAATACATTTGCATTTTTACTCATAATTTTACCTATCTTCTGATAATATCTTTTTAAAGTATAATTTACATTATGTTACTATGTGATGCGTTTATCTTGCATACATTTTTATCAGTTTAGTTGGTTTATTAGACTGGATTTATCAATTATAATATAGTTTAGATTTACCCTCTGGCCTATTTTCTATCTGATGTTACCTACAACGTTTTTAATAATACAGTTTGTTTATACCCTTTTCTGACCTTCTATTCTAATATAATATTCATTAATAATTCCTTCTTTTACTACAATAACATTTAGTACTGACATTAAACAATTAATACATAACAATTATTTGACATTAAAAGTGGTATTTAAATTCATACCTTTTAGTACTGATTCTTTATAGTAACTCATAAAAACATTTTATCATATAAGAATGGTATCCCTATTCAGACATTGCATTCCTGATTCAAAACTATTAACATAATAACATTTTATAATTATAAGGACTACTCTCTATTTCCAAACCTTAGGCATAGAGTTCATTTATGTTAATTGGAACATAACATCTCTGTTCCTTTATTTTTTAACACTTACTTAAAATTATTTGGGTACAGTCTTATCTGTTTTTCTTTAATTTTAGGGATGTATCCCTTGTCACTTTATGGATTAACTCCCAGCTCTCTATTTATCTTATTCACACCATTGAATGTTATTACATAAATAGTGGCACTTTATTAGACATATTAGTCCTTGCTCTTTCACCATACTATTTTATTAAATAGCACTCATTATAATAAATTAAAACTTTTAAAGTTATTTAAAGGTACAGTATTTAATGTACTTTCTCCAAGTTTATTTATTATAATATAATAACTTGCACTTGTCCCCTGTTATTTCTTGATACTATCACTAGTCAGTTTTATAGTTTGATTATCAAGTTGTTTAATCATGGGGGAACTGTTAAGATTTGTCTTTATTAATTATACAATAACTTTCTAGGGTGCACTTTTACTTAGCACTTTAAACACTTTTGTTTTCATTTATTTTACATGAGTTTCTGGTTTTTTGGGGTGTTGTACTTCAATAGTGACATTTAATTTCTTTTGGGGTTTTTGGTTTCTCCCTACTGGGTTTCTTTTGGGTATTAGTCGTATTCTTCTCCCTCTACTATCTGGTATCTTCAAACTTATCACTGTTCATTAGGTATGTTGGTTTGTTCTGGATATCTTCCTTCTTCATTCTTGGTTTCTTCAGTACCATTTCGTTATTATTATTTTTATTTGTTCTGTGTATCTTCCTTTTTCGTTCTCGGTTTCTTCATTATTATATCGTTATTTTGTCCGTTGATTTGTTCTGGGTATATTCCTTACCTACTCCTATCCTACCTGGGTATTATTCTTATTTTATTTTAGTTTTTTGGGGTTTTATTTTGTTGTACATTTATTTTTGTTGCAGAGTTTTTTCTTTATATTTACTTTTTCAAGTTATTTTGATATTTTATTTGGATATTTATTTGGTTCTCATTTGGATTTTCTTGATATTCCATGTAATTGATTTTTACTTATGATCATATGGTAATCTATTTAAGTGGATTATCTGTCATGCTACAATATGTACCGTGTAAATGCGAATAGTTTGAATATTAGCTCTTCAAAACTGCAATGTGTTCAATTCTCTCTGATGTTTATCATCTTAAATATAATTTTAGGCTTCTTTACTTGCTCCTTCTCTTTGATCTTCATCAAATTAAATGTAGAATTAGACTTTCTTCCTTGAGTATTAAAATTAGACTCCTTTAAATATAGATGTATATCATATTGAATATAAAATTATACTCCTTTACAGGCTACCTCTTTTTGATCTGTGTTCTATAAAATATATATTTAGACTTCTTTTAAATATTAATGTTTATTATATTGAATACAAAATTATACTTCTTTAAATATTACAGGTTCTCTCTCTTTGATCTGTATGTGATTAAATATAAAATTAGACTTTTTGATGTGTATCTTCTTAAATATAAAATTAGACTTTCTTACAGGATCTTTCTCTTTGATGTATGTTCTATTAAATATAAATTTAGACTAAACAAGTTTTCTTTCGTTCGAACACAATTCAATTATAACAATTTACATTTTCCATATTGATACCTCACTAAATTTGTCACATATTTTTATCATATTACTCTTAAAAACATGTATAATTTTACTAATTGTTATTAATTCATTTATCTGATTTTTACATTTTTCATTCTAATTTGTATCGATTATATTATAATCTTATTACCTTTTAGTTTTATTTTAATGTTTATTTTAATTTTATTATAATAATTGTCAACATATATTTTCTTCATGCTGTTCTATATCATACAGTTCCAATACTTGAGTGTACCTCTATGTTTGTCATGAATAATTAATCAGTTTTTGTTTATAATTCTACCATATGTTCAAAATATTATTAAATTTTTACCTTTAATTTTTCTGAAATTATTATTTTATTCTTATGTACTGTTGTTCATTTTTTCAGCAGTACAATATACACATATAGATGGGTTAGTGGTAAAACTACCAAGTCAAAGTTTTAATGCTGTTTCAAAAACGATAATTTTTATGCATTTCTCTTTTTCTTTTTACTTTTTGACAATGACAATGCCATGTAAATAATAAAAAGACTCTATTAGTAATAAAAATTAACCTTAAAAATCTGTTATATTATTTATCATTGCACTTGAAAATCTTTAATTTCAGTTTTTCTTAAATTCAGATACGTGGACTTGGGTAGATTTACCAATAACCCCACCATCTATTTTATACAGACTTGCAATAAGTAATATATGCGTGTGATATAATAATACATTTCACTATGTCATAACGTAGATTTTGACTTCACTGTAGAATTATATCGGCTTGTGTTAGAACGATGATATGAAATCGGAAACGTAATGTAAAAACGTCTTCACAAGGAAATAAATAAATAATTGTTAAATCAGACCGGTGTCCAGATTTGTGCCTGCTCGGTAGCCACAACCCTTGCGGGGAATGGAAAACAAAGTAACAAGTTGTACAATTATGTCTTGATAAAGATGTGTATGACAGCGGGTGGTTAGGAGAAAGACAAGCCGTAAACGGAAAGTAAATAAAAACGTTAGAAAAAATGTTAATTCTCGTGTTTATTACAAGTTTATTATTATTTTCATTACATACTCTTTATTTACGACTTACTTCCAAAATACATTTAGTTGAATTACAACAATCGTTCAAAAAATCTTTCGGTAGAAAAACAATGTTGTCACCTGTCCTAATAATATCGGCAGCGCTCTCCTTCATGTCTTTCTCCTGTGTAGCTTTCTACATCTACTCTCATGTAGGTATTCCTTCCTCAGCAACAGTAGGGTGTGCCAGTCTGGAAATATTAGGGAGCTATGGAATTCTACACACGCGCGCGCGCGCGCACACACAGAGAGAGAGAGAGAGAGAGAGAGAGAGAGAGAGAGAGAGAGAGAGAGAGAGAGAGAGAGAGAGAGAGAGAGAGAGAGAGAGGTTAAGAGAAAAGTGTAATTAGTAGATATGTTAGAAGTCAGATGTATTAGGCCTACTAGTGTTTGTATGGACTTTGAAGTATGGTTACATTATGTATGAAGTAATTAAGACTGATTGTGTGACATGAAGAAACTAAAGAGCAATAAAGAGACTACGGCCACCAATAAATTGATTCAAATGTAAATCAACAGAACTGACACGTTTATTTCTTCTACTTAATTCGGAATTTAAATTTTACACTCTAATTAAAAATAAGTGGAGAATTAAGCTACTGCCTTTGGAAGAGAATCAATTTTCTTTATTTTAAGAGAATTAAATACACCAATTACGTTTTTATAGATTCTTTGTACGTTTCAGGCTTTGAAATAAAAATGAACTTTAATTTTGTATATGTCTATAGTAAGAATAATTTCAATATTTGCGGGAAAAGGGCATTTACATTGTTTCATAATTTGAAAAGAGAACAAAATTCACTGGCCTATTTAAATTTATCATATTTATTTTCATTGTCACATTTATTCTGCATTCAAAATATATTCTTGCAGTGATATTTATTTCCATTAAGAATAGTTAAAGGTTTTTGTTTAATGGAACATAGCTGAAGTGATTGATATAAAAAAGAAATTTAGGTTCATTTTTCTCTTCACTTATTACAGTTCAGTATAAAGTTAGTAGTATAGTAAGCTTAATTTATGTAGGCTACGGCTGTTAAATACAGGTGTGTGTGAAATAGTATTTGAGATAACTTGTCTATGAGTATTAAATCCAAAATTGCTGACTAGAGCAGTAGTTAAAGGCGTAAACATAATAATTATTGAAGGTTATTGAATATGTGAATGCTTTCAAAAAACGAAAATCATATCTGAAGTGTTAATCGTACGTCCTAATTGTCGTGGTAAACAATAAATATAGGCCTACAGTAGAGCCGAAAAGATTCTCGCCATAATCCTAGGCGGTGTTATGTGTGCTGGCATGCTTCCGTACGGCCAGCGACGACGACTGCCTCGAGGCATTCTTCCTCCTGCGCCTCTTCTCTAATTCACTCTCGCGCCGGGCGACTAAAATTTTAATTTACATAATTACAAACAATGGACACAAACATTTACCTTAAATATTTTCACACCTTTTTTCCACAACAAGAATCTATAATTTTCAGCGTTTAGAAAATATTTATCTAATAATTTTTCAATGAATATTAAAATATGGAGCATTTAAAAGTAATTTTGGTAGGAAAATATATTCGAAATTGAGTCTGTTGTTCGTAAATATTATAATCGTGGTCTTCCTCCGAAACGATTTTTTCGGACTTGACAGATAGTTAAATAGCGGACGTAATGGCGAACGCTCGCTCGCTCACGCGCGCACGAATATCCAGTGTAATAAATGTAACATTCATCATGAGTAGATTAACATCAGTTTGTTACATTTCGTAGTTTTATATTGTAAAAAGTGTATTTAATGTTAACGGCACAGAACTTTAATGTTTTTTTGTGTCCTTGTTGTCAAACGTTACTCCAGATTACCCGGGTACCACCTCCAACTCCAAGAGATTACCTGGGTACTCCAACAGCAACTCAGTACCAAGAGTTACAGGCTCTATCAATATTGGCATACAGTGATGAGTTTTATAACAATAGAGACCGAGAACTTATAAGTGGAGGATAACAAGTCTAAAATGTTAAAAGAAGATAAAGTTATGTCTACGAATGTAACTAGATCAAGAGACCAAGATATGTTATGAAGGTAGAGCACGAATTGACCAAGATTCAGGAACGTTATAAACTCGTAGTCTACAGGATTTTAGTCAGGAGTGTCATTGTGGCATGTAATATAACATTTCTGAGAGGAATTATTAATCTGTACCATAGCACTTAAAATTTTAAATAAACATTTAGTAAAATTTTGAGTAAATTTGGTGTGCAGTTATGCAAACATCCGTTAGCTTTCGAATGATAACATTGAATACATACTATATTAGATGCTCTCTCATGTCCCTCCCGTTCCGAGACGACTATGTACGACATCACTGAAGAGAGTATTATATAGGGAAAGTGCTGCACACACAATTAATTATGCCACTGGCGCTTTCTGACTTCGAGATTTACTGTTACATTCGAATATACAGTTAGTTCGTTGCTTTATTTTTTCCAATCTCCTCTAAAGTTCCATGTAACTGTGTAAAACCTGTAAGTTTAATGGAGTATCCTTACTAAAAATATTTCAAACATGACCGAAAACGAAACATAGAATAATACACAGGACTTACTTCGTAAACTATATAATTTTCAATTTTTCGTAAAAAATACTTTAAAAGGGTAGATCTTACCTTTCTTTAAGTACCTGTAGGCTTAGTACACATAAGAATAAAATGCTTGTAGGCTATGTGAGACACTTCAAACTGCAACGTACAAGAAACTGACGTTCTTGTACTGATTAGCAGGGTGTGATGTTAAAGAAAGGTTGTTCTATTGGCCTTATCTATAACCTTATAACCTATAACCTTATTGACCTTATCTATTGGTTTGGTGGAAGTGTTAATAGAGCAAGTGTGTAGCTGAAGGGTGGAATTAGCAGTTTGGATATACTGTCAATATCTATTTCAAGACATGGAAAACTCTCGGTCACATTAGAGCAACTTTTGAGCATTCTAAATTTAGGCAAGGTAGAATGGATAATTAGATAAATCAACAAATGAAATTATCTTTGAAGCTTCAGGGACCTTACCGAATAACATAGAAATTTTAATACGATTAATAGATTGTGCGTCTTTCTTGGTAAAGCAAGCGATGCCGTTTTGATACTATGACAAGTCTGCCAGTTGTAAACAGGGGGAAGTGCATACTATTGCTGAATTTTCGTAGTGATTATGATGTTATATTTAATAAGCATTTAAATTAAAATACAGTTTTCCGTGGACGTTTCCTGTTATTCAGAACAATCCTATAAATTGTATGTCAAATAGATTTATAAATTCCATAAAAATGAAATGAATCATTTAAATGAATTTGAATACAATTCACATTTATTCTGGTCTAATTCTTATTCTATAACGTCCTAATAATTTTAGTCTACTTACTGTCCCCGAATCTGTGATATGTTGGCATGTTAGCACATAGACGTACTATAATGTTATTTGCATAAACTGTAGACCTACAGTGTTTAGAAATATCAACTACACTCTTTATAAATTATATCAAACCTATCAACTTTCTTCGAAGTTGTAATCAAATATTTATTTTTGTTGAATTTATTAATATTTTTCGTTATAATTCTGTTTCTGTAATATATGTTCTTTTGTGCGTTAACTTGTGTATGTTATGCGCGCGCGAGCGCGCGCACACACACACACACACACGAGTCAGGAAAGAATAAAAAGCTTAATAAACATACTGAAATTTAAACTGCAATTTCGGACAGGTGTGGTCAGTTGATGTGACGTCATGAGGGGTAAGAAATGTGTGACTAGTGTAATTCTGGCTTACTAAACTATAGGGTAGGGGCCCGCAAGTCCGCTCTGAGTAACGACGTCAGCTGGACACTACCAGCCTAAACAGCACATTAGCACTGCACTATTTTCGATATTATAAGATGTTTATCTTAATAATATAATTATACTATTATATTTTCACTAGTAGTATACTCGACAGGATTTCCCAGAATTTTTTGGGAACTTCTTTGCCGAATGGATGACTTCCGCATTCCCAAACAACTATGGAACTATAAGCCAAGGGGACGGAGAAGTTTGGGACGTCCAAGGAAGCGCTGAAGTGACCAGCTGTAATCTTTGCCTGTTTAAGACCGGAACAAGCCATCCTTGGTTTAATCCTTGAAGATGATAATGATGATGATATGTTGTTTATCTTAATATTATAAGTTATTAATTACCAGAATTATCTTCCACTTAACACCACTGCACCAGTTTCCTTATCCCTTTGTTGTTTTCTACTTCACTGTTTTGGCCTTACGTTTATTTGTACATATTACTCTTACAAAACACAGAACTACAAATTCATCAGTGTCAGGATGTTTGTTTTCAATTCTGTCCTTTAATACTCTAAAACACCAGAATTCTTGTTTACAAAGTCTCCATGAAAACATTACATTGTAACGGTCCCGGATTACTCAGCCTAGGGGGTGGGTAGACAATAACTCAAAATATTATCCTCAAGTCACTTCAATAGGTAATCATTTGAGGGCGCCACCTTGTTTTCACACAGTGCTATATCACTACGGCCATAACAAGGAAAAGGCCGACACTGCAAGATGATGACATGAGGAGAAAGTAAAGCCTGAGGGCCATCCAAATATGTAAAAAAGAAAAAAAGAATGCTCTATAATGACCACTATTTATATTTAACATCTTAGGGGTAGTGAGTATAATTGAAAAATAATTATTAAATTGTAAACAACCAAACAAAATTCTTAAGATGTGAGTGAAAGTGTGCTAAATTTTGGTCTGAACTATTTGTGAACTTAATTCTAAAATAAAAGAAAATCCAGTTAAATTGATTACCTTAATGTACAACCACAGGTTTCGAATAACTGTACTCAATATTATAGAGAGCCTGATTTATTACAAAATTATCAAACTGTATCAAAATATCAATTAGGCTTAACCATATAATAATTCAAGATCAAATATCTCAATAAAAGCAGGAAATATAATATAATACAATTTAGGTGTCAACCTCCAATATAGCCCTTAATAGGTTTCAATAGATTATAACCAAATAATTAATTAGTTGTACAACCAATGACTCACACCTCAGATAACTTCCTTAAATTATTCCAAAAATTCTAATTACCATACCCCTTATGGATCCTTATTCCCGACAAATATTATTACCATAATACATTGGGTGGCCACCACAACGCTGAAAGAATTAACATTAACAACACATACAAATACACTTAACATTTAATATACAGTTGGACAAATAAATTCATGAAGTAACAGTATTTAACATATAAATAAATGAATGGAGTGGCAGTTAGACAGTTCCTCCACAAGCCGGTGTAGTCGAAGTTAGGTTGCCGCACTAACAAGGTTGCTACTCTTTGTCGGGCATAAGAACAGATCCCGCACTCCAGTAGACCGAGTATCAATATGGGAGTTCAATAATTCGAAGTAAGATTAACTACTGAGTCCCGTTTAAGAGAATTTTCAGATAAGTCACTGATACCAGATAACAATTCAGAAATGTTTTAGTCAACAACTCCGGCAGTTAAGGTATAGGCACCAGGTAGATGTGATACCAAAGGACACAGCTCCCGGAGAAATCCCTGAGCATTTGAAAAAGCACTAAAATCTAGATAGGCTAATTTATGCTACACCAAATAATTACAATAGTAATTACATTGAAAACAAGAAAACTATTTCTAAAAGATGGATTAATGACGTTCGTTTTAGGATACACATACAATATATTAAAAGTGTAGCGGCTATACATCCCTAGTATAGTATAATAACTGACAATGTTGCCAAAAGATGACGTTCTTTCTTTGGTTTAAAATATAGATTCCAAATCAATATTTTTTTTCCTCCTTTTATTAATTGTAAATATATATATTATAACGATTCATACAGTCGACCTATCAGATCGTTATATGAAAGTGTCAAACTGTGCTAGTCTAGCGGCGTAAGCAAGAGAGAGAGGGAATAATCGCAGCCATCTCTGTCTAACATCGCCACTGCTACTACTGATGCGGGCACAGACATGAAATTGTATTCAATTAATTTTATTTATTAAAACTGCAATATCTTCAAAACTAATAAATATATGGCAATTCTGAAACCAGCATAGTGCTCAGCAATTAAAACTCTATAAGTAGCCAAAATATCAACTAATATAATTAACATTTAAAGAAGTTATACAGAAGAAGAACGCCAAGAGATATAACTAGAGAATTAGGCTAGGTACGAATTAGGTGTTTTCACACACATACAGAGAAAGACCAAAGCAATAATATTCTGTGGTCGGATCTTTGAAATCACGTTTGTAAATACCTGTAATCAAACGATTTGCAAACAGAGGAAGTATGAAATTAGCCAGTAACTCTCTACCATCTGAAACTTGTTAAGGAGCGTTTGACTGACTTGTTCGATATTGTTTCAAGTGGAAAATGCATGATTTATTTGGAACAACCAATCAGAATCCTGTATTTAGAGGAGACGCCAACTCAGAATGAGGGAATTGAGCACTCTTCGTTCGGGCATTAAATAAGCAAGACGTGTGTTAAATACGAGCTAAATTGCACAAATAACGCAAAGTAACTATTTAAATAAGTAACAGTGAAGTGACCTGTGCACCAGAGTAGCTACAGCATCTGTAATTGTCCAGGATCATCAGTCAACGTTATTGGTCAACATCATTTCTTCTGAGCCGAACCATCAAAAGGAGTATCTCTACTGATTACTATCTACGGTCGACGCATCAATCAGATAAGAAATATATTCATTGATCAAAGAACATAAATAACAAACTAAATAATTAAATCAATAAACATTTTTTTAAAAAAGACACTATATAAATTCAAAATATGTATTTAATTATTAAGATTAGATATAAAGTAATATAGGAGTGTTGAATGGAGAGTGAGGTGTAGTATTGAACGCACAAATTATTGCAGACCCGTTCTTTAGCACTGGTTTGGGCGATATAAAATCCCTAAATAAACCAGATAAGAGCAATTGGTCGTTTGGACGTTTTAATCTTCACTTTTCAAGCATAAAAACAATAAGATTTAGGTAAGCAATAAGTCATTAACTTAGCTTTTAAAGAAATTAATACAATAACAGAATCGTTAATTAAACAAACTTCAACACATTTTTGAGAGTTATTTGTAACGATTCCCCTTAAATTCCACACTCACTGAACGAATCCTGAGATAGTGTGTCTCTGTGCTCTGAGGTAAGCTGAATCCGTGTCATTTGTATCTGGGATTTGTTCTAGCGTGGGATTTGTAAAGTAAAAAGTCACGGGTAAGTAAGATTTGTTCTATCAATATATATATATATATATATATATATATATATATATATAAAGTAGATTGATAGATAAAAAGGTCGCGTTAGATAATTTGTCGCCGCAACTAATGGGTCCGAGTAAACTCGATTAAACCGATATAAACCCAAGTGACTAGTTTGAATTGTAATAATACTTAATTTGAAACGAAGTGGAATATTTAAGGTTACAAATAACTGTTGCAGGGTTAAATATTAAAATAAACTTTGTTAAATAGTTATTGAAAAAAAAAATGGCTAAATCACAAGCAGTAGATATGGCAGCAATTGAATAGATGTTCAAACACTTGACCACTAAAATGGATGAAAATAATAGTAAAAATTGAAAGTAAAATGAGTCAATTATCTAGTGAAATAAAAGATACAAATAATAAAATTGAAGAAAATTATCAAAATAGAAGAAAGTAATACAAAATTAATAAATGATGTTAATAATAAAATAGAGCAAACTAATAAATACTTATCTAACGACATGAAACAAATAAACGAAAATTTAGCTAGCCAAATAGAACAAAGTAGTAAAGAAGCTACATTTAAAATAGATGAAGAAATAGCTAATTTAGCTAGTAAAATAGATAGTACCAATAGCAAAATAGATGAGAGTAATCTTAAGTTTGATAAGCATACCGAAGAGGTTAAAGCTACAATAGAGGAATTTAAGAAACAAGTAAGTACTAATTTTCGCCGCCAAGACGAAAAACTAAATAAATTTAGAAACGAATTTCATGAACGATTAGAACAGAAAGTAACCCTTATTAACCAACAATTCAGCGAAGTAACTGCTGAGTTAAAAACCCAAACGCTTCTAAATAAAGAAGAAATCCAGAGTACTAGGGTAGAGTGCACCCAACTGGATGAAAATATTAAGGAGGTTAAGAAACAAGTAGAGAGTAAGCCTGACCGAGACGAAGTACATCAAAAGGTAGAACAGCAATTAAAGGTAATGCGGGAAGATCTGACTAAGGCAATGAAGTCACAGCAAACCAAAGTCGTGAGGTGTGGCAGCTATAAGGAAGAACCGGAAAACCTTGTATTCTCAGGAAACCCACATGAGAATCCTGTGGAGTTTCTACGGCTGTTTGAGGCTTATGTAACTCGCGTAAACCCACTGATGGACGACGAGGACAAGAAGGACATGTCAAGCCGAGTCCTCAAGAATTGGGCAGGTATGTGGTGGAAAGTCATCTCGGACCGAGTCCAAACCTACGCCGACTTCAGAGAGAAATTCCTTGCTCAATACTGGAACATACAGATTCAAAGAAGGGTACGTGATCATCTGGAATTTGGTAATTATCACCCGTCCATGAATATGACAACCACCAACTATGTGCTAAACGTAATGGCACAAGTAAAGCATTTAACACCACCCATGGAAGAGAGAGACCTAGTGTATAAGCTAGCGCGTCATTTCTCGGAACGCACTAGAGTAGCAACCACTACTAGAGGAGTGGATACCCTAGAAAATTTTATAACGGTCGTGGATGAATGTCAAGACCTAGAGAGGGACCTGAAGCGAGTAAATAATCAGCTGAGTAACCACCCTAGAGGCGATCATCAAGAACCAACTTTCTACTCAACGAAGAGAAGAGACAATGAGCGCCCAAAAGAAAAAAGTTTTACCCCATATCCGGGTAACAAACCCCAATATCGGCAGGGATTGGAAGAGAAGGGTAGAAGTAGGAGCGTTGAAACCCGACCAAGTAAAGGGTTTAAGGTATGTAAGACAGCCATATCATCAACTGAGCCACAACCGTCTACTGGTAAAACGAATACGGGAAACGGGAAGCCACTGCAGGTAGAAAAGAAACAAAACTAAATCTACCATTACCTGCAGTGAAACAACCCATTAATACAGTTAAAAAGAAATTAACAAATAATATAAATCAAGTGAACGATAGGGAGTTCTTGTTAAAAGAAGAGCAAGAAGAGGGTGAAACCATTATCCTCAATGGCCGGAAATAATTTGTGAAATCAGTAATCTACTAGTAAGAGCGTTAATGGACACCGGCAGTGAGGTAACTTGTGTCAGCTCAAAGTTTGTAGAAAATAATAGTCAGTTGCGTAATTGTTCCAGACTACCCATAAAAAAATTGTAATGTACAGGGAGCCACTGGAGCCAAAATGCAAAAGATAACTGAACAAATTTATTTACCTATCAATATAAATGGTACCTAAACCCAAATTGTAGCTCTTATAGTCCCGAAACTCGTTCATGACTGTATTATTGGGGTAGATACGTTACTTGAATGGAAGACAGAAATAAATTGCAAAAGAAATACAATTACGATGGAAATAAATACCAAGAGAATCAGTGTAAACATTAAAGAGTTTAAGCATTGGAAGTCGGTAAGTGTCATAAAAGGGTATGGATAGAAACCGGTAGTTGACGTTAGGAGTGACCAGCTGTATTGAAGATATTCCAGAAATCAACATCGGGACTGAGTTGAACAACAAGCAACAGAACCAAATTCAGCAACTCGTCTATGAGTATAGGGATGTTTTTAGAACAGAGCCTGGAAGAGCTAAGTTCTATGAACATCAGTTAACACTTACTGAAAACGCATCATTTGTGCAAAGGACTTATCCAATCCCTTTACACTATAGAGAAGAAGTGGAAAAAGAGGTCCAACAGATGTTAGCGAATGGAGTTATAGAGAGGGCAAGAAGTCCCTATATTAACCCTTTAGTAGTTGTCACCAAGCCGAACGGGAGTATCCGCTTATGCCTTGATGCCAGAAAAGTAAATTCTTTATTAATACCTGATTACGAGTGCGCAAGGAGTGTGGAAGAATTGTTCCAAAAATGTAATGGAGTTAAGTACATGACCAAACTGGACTTAACATCCGGATTTTGGCAAATTCCAATCCTCAAATGTGATAGACAGTATACGGCATTTTTGTATAAAAACAAGTGCTACCAATTTAAAGTGGTACCTTTTGGCCTGAGCACCAGCTTAGCTGCAATGGTAAGGTGTTTAGACAGTGCCTTAGGTAATGAGGTAGAGAAGTATACACTAGTGTTCGTAGATGATATTCTATGTGTGTCAAAAACATTCGAGGAGCACTTACAACATTTAAGAAAATTTTTGCAAAATTAAGATCAGCAAACATGACGCTGAATCTACGGAAATCAGAGTTTGGTAAGGAGGAAATTAAGTTTTTAGGTCACCGAATCTCAGTGGAAGGAATAACCACGGACCCAGAGAAGGTAAAAGCCATACAAGAATTTCCAACTTCAAAGAACTGCAAGCAGCTAAAGTCATTTCTAAGTTTAGCTAACTACTATCGGAGGTTTACAAGTAAATACGCGGAAAGTACTGTTCCATTGTTGAAGTTGTTAAATAAAGGGATTAAATGGAGGTGGACAAGGGACCACGATGAAGCGCTACAACAAGGGAAAAGTCTTTTTATAAATACTATTATATTACATCATCCGAGGGTAGGAGAAAGATTTTATTTACAAACAGACGCCAGCAATATTGCTATAGGAGCACACTTATATCAGATTGATGAGAAGGGCCAAAAAGCGGTTGTTGCGGTTTGGAAGCTCTTGAAGAATCGCGAGTTATTCCAAAGACGCTAAGCAGGAAAGGCTGGATTGTATGTAAGAAAAGAAGTGGACTGTATTATTGATATTTGACATGCGTTTATTGAAATTTTAAAGTATTGATCATGATCGGCACGTGCGGATGCATTAGAGGCAATAACGTCCAAAATTAGTTTTAAAAGAAATCGTGGTCCATTGATGATGGACGCAGGTAGTCTGAATTAAATTAAATCTTATGAATACATATTTAAAAATTGTCCAGAAGCCGCGGCTGGAAGAGAAAATGTTTTACGAGAGAACCGCTCGGAGTCTTGTTAGAAACTAAACTAAACTTGTCTCCCGACGGCCGAGATGACCGGCGGCAGCGTTTGATAAGTGCGTGACGTCATCCGCTCGTGCCGCATTGCAGTAGTCCACTGCGTACAGCTGATAAACAAGTACAAAGTTTAAACATACTGCCCGCCAAAATCGGGACGATTTTGTACATTAAACGTTAAAATTAATAATACAATAATTAGACTTACATGGCGAAAAAGATACAATAATTGGCGTATTGGCCACTGGGCAATGACATAATAACCATAATATGAATTCAATTAACAATTACAAGGTATACAATAAATTGACCCTTATGCTAATAGCAAGGGCAAACTGACAGTAAAATTACTCAAAACATAATAGTAACACAATACACACAATAATGCAATGATTAAGTAGATATTGATCCTTCCCAAATAATACCCATTGATATTGCCAAGCATTACAAGTGATAGCACCATAAAAAATATAATAATTTCCCCATGATATTGACACAACAACCCCAATAAATTTCATAATATATGACCATTAGAAAATACAATACATACGTAGAATAATTGACACCATAAGTAACACTTGTAGTTCTCGGAACTTGAATTATATAAACATATGACAATACACAACATCCATAAATAATTGATAGTACATATGAAACACAGTCACTATTGCAGTAATAGCTATTGGCACGTAAACAATATTACAATGCTTATGATACTTACAATGTTTATGATACAATTGACTTGTATGCTCGCCCGGGGAATGTCCCGGGCGTGGTCCAGGCAATGTGACAAATTCACAATCCTAGTATGTCTCGTATGGCACGCATACGATTAGTTTGTTGCCACCGGAAGGGGGCATAATTTGTGGATGGGTCGGCGTAAGATACCTAGCGCGGTGCGAACTTCTGCGACGCGTACTAAGGAATCTTGACCCGGATAAACATTGGTAATTACCCCACGCTTCCATTCTAGAGGGGGGGAATTGTCATCCAAAATGAGGACAAGCTGTCCGACATTCAAATTCCTTAACGGGGTGCGCCATTTATTGCGCTGCTGCAGCTGGTGCAGATAATCCCTACACACACACACACACACGCGCGCGCACATGCATATGAATAACGCGAAGTATGCCTTGATCGTGGACTTAGAGCGCTGCCCGCCATGGCGCAAAAGTACAGGACCGGCGTAGTCCACGGCCGACTATGAAAACGGCCTAGAAGGCGGGACCCTAGAAGGGGGTAACTGACCTAGTAGTTGATTCGCGCCTTTAGCCCGGAAACGAAAACAAGTGACACACTTATGTATCACTGAGCGGATATAGGATTTGTCGTGTATAATCCAATATTTTCGCCTAGGCGAAGCTTGAGTTGATTGCACCCCAGCGTGCAACAAACGGATATGTTCGTACTCAATTATTAATCGCGTGAGATGAGGGTGCGGGTTCAAAATTATTTGGTGTTTACTCGCGTAGTTAAGTGGGGAGAATTGCAAGCGTCCACCCACTCTTAAAATGCCTGATTCATCCAGGAATGGGTTGAGAGCAAGAATTTTACTACTGCGAGGAAGGCACCGATGTGCCTCAAGTTCCATAACTTCTACGCCGAAATGCAACTGCTGAGATTGCCGGACAAAAATCAAGAGTGTGTCAGACAATTCTTGAGCAGACAAAAAGGACGTGTCTCTGTCAACAACCGCGACCCTAGCGTTGCGAAAAAATCTGCGGCAATATGCGAAGACGCGAATAAGCCTAGTAAGTGATGAATAATTTTCAACATAACTATGTGTTGAGGACGCGACAATTAGTGAGGTTTGAACCTGCTTGCGACGTTCCTGCTCAAGGTCGGGATAAGTACAGGGAGTATTAATGTCGAAAGCGCTGACTGGCCATGATGCTGACTCATGCGCTAACCAGGACGGACCATGCCACCATTGAGTATGACAGTGCAAACTACGAGGGAGGCAACCGCGCGATAAAATGTCGGCAGGGTTGTCATTTGATACTACATGATGCCAAGTTCCCCTGCTGCTAACAAGACGCTGTATTTCCGCGACACGGTTGGCCACAAATACCTTCCAGCGGGAAGATTGTTGATGTATCCAATGCAACGCTATCATCGAGTCCGAATAGAGATATAGTCCGTCAAAATTGTAATTGATGGCGTTTAAAACCTTGGACGTTAATTGCGCCAGCAATAAACAAGCACAAAGCTCAAGACGTGGTAGCGTTATCTGTTTCAGCGGCGCGACTCTAGATTTGGCACACAACAAGTTTGACGACATGGCGCCGTTCGAATAGACCGCCCGCACATAAATGCAACACGCGTAACCTTTAGCCGAAGCGTCGGCGAATCCGTGCAGCTGTAATGAACTAATTGGGTAATTGTTCGAACTCTTAACCGACCCCGTAATCTTAAAATGAGTGTCGGAGACTAATTGAGCGTATAATTCCAACCGCTGATTGGCTAATGACCCAGATAGGGGTTCGTCCAATCTGTGCCCGCCAACCACAACTGTTGCACGAAATGCTTGCAGTAAAATGTGATGGGTGCGATAAGACCTAATGGATCATAAATCCCGGCGATGACCGACAACACGCTTCTTTTGTTGAACACGGTCAAATTATCATCACCCCTAACGGTGTATAAAAAGTTATCCCTTTCAACGTTCCATTGGATTCCCAATGTACGCACGTTTTGACCTTTGCTGAAGTCATGGGTTACTTGGGCGCGAAGGGTCATAATCTTATGGTGGTTAGAGAACCACTTATGTAACGTGAAACCATACCTACTCAACAACTTCACGATCTCGTACATTTCATTTCAGCTAAGACGTTCGGATCATCCGAACCCGTTATGAGATCATCTACATAAAAATCATTGGCTATGGCCCTAGAAGCTGTAGGGTAGTCGGATTTATTTTCGTAGGCTATTTGAGCCAGACAACGTGTAGCAAGGAAGGAGGCACTAGCAGTGCCATATGTAACCGTCCTTAAAGCGTAATGTCGCAATTCCTTATGCGGCGCATCACGCCAAACGATGCGTTGCAGGTTTGAATCCTTTGGGTTAACAATGATCTAGCGATACATCTTTTCTATGTCCGCAATACGTACGTATCGGTGGGTACGGAACCGAACCATTATCGAAAACAGATCCTGCTGGATCGTAGGGCCGACCATTAGAGTATCGTTGAGGGACAGATTATTTGTGGTTTTAGCGGAGGCGTCAAATACCACGCGCAATTTAGTGGTTAAGCTAGAGTCCTTGAAGACTGCGTGATGGGGCAGATAAAAAATCTCTGAGCTGTCAAGCGACAAATCGTAGTCATTAAGTGGCGACATGTGGCCAAGTTTCAAGTAGTCACTCATGAACTCGCTATAATCCTTATAAATGATAGGGTTCTGCTTGAACTTGAACTCTAACGATTGGAATCTGCGGATAGCTCCGCGGAGAGAATCTCCCAAATGAAATTTATCAGATCTGCGGGGCAGGGATACCACGAATCTCCCATCGCTGTTGCGGCTAGTGTTTTCCACGAAATGTTTTTCACACGGCGAGTCCTCAGAGCGGGCTTCGCGACTAGAGATCTCCTCCAACTTCCAAAATTCTTTTAGTTGCGAGGAAATCTGATTATCATCCTTGCAGACCATAAAGGACGAAACTGTTTTAGTTATATCGACGTTGAAGGGTAAGTCACCGGCCAAAATAAATCCTAACTTGGTTTCCTGAATTATAGGAAAGTGTGGTCCGCGCGTAAATCTCATAGGTTCAATTAGTTGGAGAAAATATTGAGCGCCGAGTAATATATCGACTTGCGCCGAGCAATGTAGGTGAGGATCCTCCAAGAATATGCGCTTGGGTAAATTCAAAGAGGCAAGATCGAACGACTCCGCCGGTAAATTATTAGTTATACTGGGTAATACGGCACAATGCACGTTTAACGTGAAGGGTTTATAGCGAGAATGTAGCCTTACCTTCGTACTAAAGTCAGCCTGGGAAAGCGAGTTGTTTATACTCGCGATGGGTAGTTGTGATTTAACTAATTGGAGGCATATTCTGCGGACGAAATCCATTGTGCAGAAGTTCGCTTTAGAACCGGAATCCAGTAATATCCTAACGGGAAATTTCCTACCGACCTTATTAGCGGTCATACAGACGGCGGTGGATAACAATACCGATTTGTTGGTCTGTGACTTCAGTGAGCATTGGTTGTTAAGAGAAGCTCCGTCCCTGTTGGGGACATGAATTGTGGTGTGGTGACGCCTAGAACATTTTTTGCATGAGAATTTTGAGGGACATTTTGAGCTTTCGTGTCCCGAACGGAGGCAGTTTAAGCAAAGTTTGTTTTTTATTAAGACGTTTCTTCTGTCAGGGATAGACAGCGATGTAAATTGTAAGCAGTCGATAATTCTATGTTCACCGTTACTCAGCCTACATAAATTGTTTCTGATATGAGAATGGAATGCGCCCTTTGGAGCGCTTATCTGTTTAACTGCCTTGCGATAAGGAGACTTATCGCTTTTATTCAACCTGCTCGTTGGGTTAGTCGCGTTATCAAGATTTTGTAGTAATTTTCTTCGTGAATTTAGAAAATTCATAAAATTATTAAAATCAGGGAATTTATGTTCCGACAAACTCTCTTTCCACAAACGGAAAGTGTAATTATCAAGTTTTTTAGCTAAATAATTTACGACAATAATTTCGAATGTGTTGACTGGCAGTTTGAGATTATTTAAAGCGTTTATATTGGCAGAGATTTCATCAATGAATTTCGATATGCTGACTTGGGATTCTTGTTGAACTAATGGTACGTCCAGGACATTCCCTACATGATGGGCGGAAACAATTAGCTTACTGTCATATCTATTCCTCAACAGATCGATAGCCACCGCGTAATTCTCATGAGTGATTGGTAACGATTTTATTACGTTAAGCGCCTCGCCATGTAATGACGAGTGCAAATAGTGAAGTTTCTGTATGTCCGTCAGATCTGCTCTGACATGAATTAATTCAAGAAAAATATGGTAATAATGTTGCCACTCAACAATACTACCCGCAAACCGTGGTAATTTGATTGGTTCCAATTGAATGGGGTGTGTTTTAAGCTGTTTACTTTCAGCATTAATTACTGGTTTTTGGTTCATATGCTCAGCTTGCTCCAGCAGGTGTTGCAATTTACACTGTATATTACAAAGATCGTCTTCCGTTTGTACCCTATCACTCGTTAAAGCAACGTCCGCTTCCTCGGCTTCGATTTGGGATTGAATCTCATCATATTTGGTGGATAATTCCATCAAATGACGCAGTTTTATTTTCAGCGCATGAGGATCGCTGGTTACCAAATCGAAGTTATCCGCGAAAGTATTTACGCGTGATATTGAGGCTTTAATTGTGCCTCGTTTTTTTATTAGAGCCCTTACATCGGCCATTATTACAATTTAAGAGAAAAAAAAGAAAAATATCTTGAAAGAATTTGAGCATAGAGCATGTGAACCATAAACTTAAGTTTGAATGAATTTGAATACGTTTCGGTAGCTAGCGATCGTTGTTTAGAACATAGACTTATTCTCTCTACTAATCAAGCTTTGTTGGCAATTAAATTATTAAAATTATGAATTCAAATGATAGCAACATATATCTTTATCTTTGAAGTTTTAACTGAGCAACTGCTCAATGGAAGTTTTTCCACTGCGTACAGCTGATAAACAAGTACAAAGTTTAAACAGCGGTATTAGGATTTGTAAGTCGCACACTTAAAGGGGCGGAATAACTTATTTTACGACAGAAAAAGAGCTATTAGCGATAGTGCATAGCCTGTCAAAGTTTAGAAGTTATATTCTGGGTGCTAAGCTTACTATAATCACCGACAATAAGGCGTTAGTATTTTTATTAAAGTGTAAATTGCTAGGTGCTCGTCTGACTCGTTGGATCTTGGCTATACAAGAGTACCAGTTTGAAATACAATATTCTAAAGCGAAAGACAACTTGGTAGCAGATGTACTTAGTAGAAATCCACCATCAGAAAACAACACGGATACAGTTAACAGTAAAAGTAGTAGCACTGATATAGGTATTTACGCGATAAAGCATGTAGCAAAACCTGAAGTAGTTAGACGACTTAAGGAAATAGGGACCCATCAACAAGAAGACCCTAGGATTAGTGTAGCTTGGAGAAGTGCGGTTACCAACACCAAACCAGGATTTTCCATATATGACGGTAAGCTATATAAGCTATGTTCCCATAGGTGGAAATTATTGTTACCAAGGTGTATGATGGAGGAACTTATTTGGGAATGCCACTTGTCATTGGGCCACGCTGGATTTAAGAAATGCCATCGAGCCTTAACAGAAAGCTTTATTGGAAAGGGGTTGGCAAAACGCATGAAAAGATTATTGTCTACTTGTGACCTGTGCCAGAAGTGTAAACACCCGAACTTATCTACCAGAGTAGAGATGCAAACAATCCAAGCAAAGGAGAAAGGAGAGTTATTAGCTATAGATTATTACGGGCCTCTACCAAAAGCAAAAGGAGGGGTGAAGCACATTCTAGTAACAGTAAATTTCTTTTCTAAATTTGTCAAACTATACCCAGTCCAAAGAGCCACGACAAAAGCAACCCTTAGAGCACTAACAAAGTTCTACATCCCACAGTATGGTAAACCTAAAAAAATATTGTCCGACCAAGGAAAACAATTCACCCATAACTTATGGAGAGAAACCTTGGAGGAACTCAATATAAAACCAATTCTTACATCAATACGTCACCCTCAAGCGAATTTAGCTGAGCGAATAAATAGAGAATTAGGTAGATATTTCAGGGTATTGTGCCATCAAAACCATTCTGTATGGGTAGATTTTTTGTTTTATTTCTGAGTGTATTAATAATACGTGTAATGAAACAACGGGGTACACACCTTCAGAATTATTTCTCAACAAAGAACCAGTACACGTATGGACCAAAACCATTTGCGGATTGGAATTTGCCAAAATCCGGATGCTATGTCCACTTTGGTCATGTACTTAACTCCATTACATTTTTGGAACAATTCTTCCACACTCCTTGCGCACTCGTAATCAGGTATTAATAAAGAATTTACTTTTCTGGCATCAAGGCATAAGCGGATACTCCCGTTCGGCTTGGTGACAACTACTAAAGGGTTAATATAGGGACTTCTTGCCCTCTCTATAAATCCATTCGCTAACATCTGTTGGACCTCTTTTTCCACTTCTTCTCTATAGTGTAAAGGGATTGGATAAGTCCTTTGCACAAATGATGCGTTTTCAGTAAGTGTTAACTGATGTTCATAGAACTTAGCTCTTCCAGGCTCTGTTCTAAAAACATCCCTATACTCATAGACGAGTTGCTGAATTTGGTTCTGTTGCTTGTTGTTCAACTCAGTCCCGATGTTGATTTCTGGAATATCTTCAATACAGTGCTGGTCACTCCTAACGTCAACTACCGGTTTCTATCCATACCCTTTTATGACACTTACCGACTTCCAATGCTTAAACTCTTTAATGTTTACACTGATTTTCTTGGTATTTATTTCCATCGTGATGGTATTTCTTTTGCAATTTATTTCTGTCTTCCATTCAAGTAACGTATCTACCCCAATAATACAGTCATGAACGAGTTTTGGCACTATAAGAGCTACAATTTGGGTTTGGGTACCATTTATATTGATAGTTAAATAAATTTGTTCAGTTATCTTTTGCATTTTGGCTCCAGTGGCTCCCTGTACATTACAATTTTTTACGGGTAGTCTGGGACAATTACGCAACTGACTATTATTTTCTACAAACTTTGAGCTGACACAAGTTACCTCACTGCCGGTGTCCATTAACGCTCTTACTAGTAGATTACTGATTTCACAAATTATTTCCGGCCATTGAGGATAATGGTTTCTACCCTCTTCTTACTCTTCTTTTAACAAGAACTCCCTATCGTTCACTTGATTTATATTATTTGTTAATTTCTTTTTAACTGTATTAATGGGTTGTTTCACTGCAGGTAATGGTAGATTTAGTTTTGTTTCTTTTCTACCTGCAGTGGCTTCCCGTTTCCCGTATTCGTTTTACTAGTAGACGGTTGTGGCTCAGTTGATGATATGGCTGTCTTACATACCTTAAACCCTTTACTTGGTCGGGTTTCAACGCTCCTACTTCTACCCTTCTCTTCCAATCCCTGCCGATATTGGGGTTTGTTACCCGGATATGGGGTAAAACTTTTTTCTTTTGGGCGCTCATTGTCTCTTCTCTTCGTTGAGTAGAAAGTTGGTTCTTGATGATCGCCTCTAGGGTGGTTACTCAGCTGATTATTTACTCGCTTCAGGTCCCTCTCTAGGTCTTGACATTCATCCACGACCGTTATAAAATTTTCTAGGGTATCCACTCCTCTAGTAGTGGTTGCTACTCTAGTGCGTTCCGAGAAATGACGCGCTAGCTTATACACTAGGTCTCTCTCTTCCATGGGTGGTGTTAAATGCTTTACTTGTGCCATTACGTTTAGCACATAGTTGGTGGTTGTCATATTCATGGACGGGTGATAATTACCAAATTCCAGATGATCACGTACCCTTCTTTGAATCTGTATGTTCCAGTATTGAGCAAGGAATTTCTCTCTGAAGTCGGCGTAGGCTTGGACTCGGTCCGAGATGACTTTCCACCACGTACCTGCCCAATTCTTGAGGACTCGGCTTGACATGTCCTTCTTGTCCTCGTCGTCCATCAGTGGGTTTACGCGAGTTACATAAGCCTCAAACAGCCGTAGAAACTCCACAGGATTCTCATGTGGGTTTCCTGAGAATACAAGGTTTTCCGGTTCTTCCTTATAGCTGCCACACCTCACGACTTTGGTTTGCTGTGACTTCATTGCCTTAGTCAGATCTTCCCGCATTACCTTTAATTGCTGTTCTACCTTTTGATGTACTTCGTCTCGGTCAGGCTTACTCTCTACTTGTTTCTTAACCTCCTTAATATTTTCATCCAGTTGGGTGCACTCTACCCTAGTACTCTGGATTTCTTCTTTATTTAGAAGCGTTTGGGTTTTTAACTCAGCAGTTACTTCGCTGAATTGTTGGTTAATAAGGGTTACTTTCTGTTTTAATCGTTCATGAAATTCGTTTCTAAATTTATTTAGTTTTTCGTCTTGGCGGCGAAAATTAGTACTTACTTGTTTCTTAAATTCCTCTATTGTAGCTTTAACCTCTTCGGTATGCTTATCAAACTTAAGATTACTCTCATCTATTTTGCTATTGGTACTATCTATTTTACTAGCTAAATTAGCTATTTCTTCATCTATTTTAAATGTAGCTTCTTTACTACTTTGTTCTATTTGGCTAGCTAAATTTTCGTTTATTTGTTTCATTTCGTTAGATAAGTATTTATTAGTTTGCTCTATTTTATTATTAACATCATTTATTAATTTTGTATTACTTTCTTCTAATTTTGATAATTTTCTTCAATTTTATTATTTGTATCTTTTATTTCACTAGATAATTGACTCATTTTACTTTCAATTTTACTATTATTTTCATCCATTTTAGTGGTCAAGTGTTTGAACATCTGTTCAATTGCTGCCATATCTACTGCTTGTGATTTAGCCATTTTTTTTTTTTTCAATAACTATTTAACAAAGTTTATTTTAATATTTAACCCTGCAACAGTTATTTGTAACCTTAAATATTCCACTTCGTTTCAAATTAAGTATTATTACAATTCAAACTAGTCACTTGGGTTTATATCGGTTTAATCGAGTTTACTCGGACCCATTAGTTGCGGCGACAAATTATCTAACGCGACCTTTTTATCTATCAATCTACTTTATATATATATATATATATATATATATATATATATTGATAGAACAAATCTTACTTACCCGTGACTTTTTACTTTACAAATCCCACGCTAGAACAAATCCCAGATACAAATGACACGGATTCAGCTTACCTCAGAGCACAGAGACACACTATCTCAGGATTCGTTCAGTGAGTGTGGAATTTAAGGGGAATCGTTACAAATAACTCTTAAAATTTGTTGAATTAACGATTCTATTATTGTATTAATTTCTTTAAAAGCTAAGTTAATGACTTATTGCTTACCTAAATCTTATTGTTTTATTACTATTCATACAATCCTTATATATACTACTTTTAAACCCTCTTATAATTAATAATTTTTTTAGTCCTTTGCTGTCCGTTATTACAATCCTTATATTCTATATTTACACTTTTATAATTACTAGATTTGCAGTCATTTGCTGTCCTTTTCTCTTATGATTTAATATTTTAAAACACTTTCTATTCTCTACACTTAATAGTAGTCTTTCACTCTTATTGTGTTTCTTATAGTATTTCACTTTTAATCATCTACACTAATGGTAGTCCTTCACTCTTTCTATCTAAATATTTTTTTACCTACTCTAATGGTAGTCTTTATTCTGATTTACTCTATGATAATCTTTCACTACTTCTAGCTAACATGCTATTCTTTATTCTTGATATTTTTATATTTACTTTACAATTAAATTCATTGGTAATGTATCCTGTAATTTGGGTTACTGGGTTTAAGGTTTGTCATTGTTTTAATTCTGTTTAATTGGTACATGTCCTTCATAGGATTTTGGGAATAGCCTTTCCTCATTCAGCATTCTTTGTATGAAGCTTGGAATAGTCAGTTCCTTATTTCTTATTCTATGAGTAGGTTATTATTCCTGTCTCTAGATCTTCTGATGTCATTAAATTGATAAGTTGTATTTGATTATTTTGTCATTTACTGCTCTCTATAAGTAGGTTATCATTTTTTGTATTTGGATCTTCTGATGTTATTAAGTTAACAAGTTGCACATGATTATTTTTTCATTTACTGCTCTCTATCCTACTGGGTATATTGATGTTGTACTGGGGTTTTATATAGATGGTTTCTTTTATTTGGATCAAAGTTTTCTTTGTTATAGAGTTTATTTTTTAACATTTTATTGACTATAATGATCAGCTTATTTAATTCATTTTTAACCATTTAGTTATCACTCACTACTGATAGTTTCTTCTTTTTTCCTTTTTTAATGTTGTATTAAGTTAAGTTTTAAGGTGAAAATTCTGTTATGCTACAATTGATATCCTTAAAACATAATAAATATATTCTATAACAAAAAAATAGACTCAATCTCAAACATTCAAGTCTTGAGTTCAATGAACTGTTAACATCAACAAAACACATCTGTTTTTTCATTTAAATTCTTCACTAAAATTAATTTTTATGCAGTCTTTTGCTGTTTTTGTTATAGTTTAGGGATTTACCCTTGATCACTTCACTATTTGTGGCATTCTCTGATCTTATTTCTATTCATTTTATCTAGTCTTGTAAGATAAAGAATCTCACTTACATGGGATCATCAAGATTTACTTTTCATTTTAAAAATAAATTGCACTAATCATATGTCTAGAAACTTTACTTACATCTACTTTACATTTATTCTCATATTACTGTATTGTACTTTTATTAGGGACATTTCATCTTTTTTGGGGTTTTCTATTTTTATAATATGTGTTAGTCTTTTTCCAAAAGTTATCCTTTTATTATGGAGGTTTGTTTATCCGGGGTATTTCCTTACATGCTCCTATTCTACCTGGGTATAATTACTCTATACATTGTATTATCACTATTTTCCTATAATTTATTAAATATTGGATGGTTGTTTTTAATTCATTTTATTTCTTTGAAACCATGATTTCACTTTACTGTGATCCTTAACTAATTTTTATAATAATTTTCCTTGAAGTCATTTTAGTTTTATTCTATATATGATTATTTTTGAAATTATAACAAGGTGGATTTTCTGTCACGCTACAATATATATTCTATATTCTATATAAATATATTCTATGGATAATATTATTATTATGAAGTTACATAATCTATGAAATTTGATTTGAGAAATTTATGAACAAATAAAATATCTCACCTTAACCAACTGGAACATTGGATTAGGAGGGAGCAGTGCAAAAGTAAGGGTCTGGTGTGGTGATTTCCATGGGCAGCTAACTCACACTGAACCTATCCAGAACATCTAGGCAGCAGTGGGGTTGAACAGGTGTTCAGCCGATCAGGCCTCACTTGGCTTGCAGTGATGAACAATAAGCGACAGGAAAAGTAAAGCAACATTCTTGTTTGGCCAGTTGGAGCTGCAGCATTGTTATCCCAATGATAAGCTTATCAACAGGTTGATCAGGCCTGTGTGCCGTCTCGAGTTGAATTCAACTTACTTCTCAGTCCTAATTGTTGGTTATTAAAATTAAAAACATTACAATATTCGTCTTCCATTTTTAATTACAATGTCAACACACTGTTTCGTCGGTTGCACTGTCGATCACCTCGATATTGTCTGTAGCCAGATGAGAGACGTTTTGGGTTGTATACTTCCATTTACTTTCCATTTAGGTTTGGATTACTTGACAGCTTTTTTAAATATTTCTTCTTGATCCTGTAAATGATGTAGCTGGCGATCATTTTCAAAGATTGCATTTTTTAAATAGTTTCGTGTGTTGATTACTTTTTCATTTTTACCTTGAAATTTTTTAGGACTCCATCGTCGTCGTCGTCGTCGTCGTCGTCATCATCATCGTCGTCGTCATCATCATCATCATCATCATCATCATCATCATCATCATCATCATCATCATCATCATCATCATCATAGTCGTCAGTTTATTTCATGTGTTTGTGCGAACCTTTCATTTTTATTTTCATCTTTATAATGCACATATAACGAAGGACCTGAATCTTGCATAACTGAACTCAGGGTCACAACTTCAGTATCACATATACAGTGTTCGTGGTTAATCACTTTGCCAGTTACGTCTTAAAATACGCGACTTAATTCTTTAAGATAATGTGGTAGGCACAGGGTGATAATAAAATCGTTCTAATCCTCGAATCTGAGAAAATTAGTTCTCAAGAATCTCCTTGTTACAGTTAGATGCCAAATATAGGTGTAATTTTTTAGATTCCAAATTTTTAAACAGATCTTCTACTTCTTCTACTGGCATTACAACCCAGTACCTATAGGTTTTAGTCTCTTCAACGATTTTTCTCTATTCATCCCTCTCATTATATAGTCTTCTCCATCTTCTTATCTCCATATTCCTCAGATCCTCCTCAACATCCTCGATCCATCTCTTCCTTGGCATTCCTCTTGATCTGCTATCTGTTGGTCTCCGTTCAAGAATTTTTTTGAGAATTCTGTGTTGTTCCTTCCTCAATGTGTGTCCCAGCGAGACTATCCTTCAACTCTTTATAAACCTCACTGTGTCTGCTCAGTGTAGGCCATTAGATTATTTCTTTCATGATGCCTTCGTATTCTCCATGAGCCATTGTTATTTTACATTGGTCCACAATTTTTTCTCAGCATCATCTTTTTCAAATATTCTTAGACACTGGTCGTCTTTTTGTGTTAGTACCAGTGGCGTGGCGTGGGTACGTAACAGCTGTTGCCGGTTGTGATAGACCTAAAACTTAGCCTAAAAATTAATTCGAATTTTTTGTAGTACCAAGTGTTCTTTTTAGAGCCAAAATATACTTTTTAGAGCCAAAATATACTTTTTAGAGCCAAAATATTTTTTTATAGTATTTTCTATCATTCCCTGGCAGAAGAAGAAGGTCCCGGTTCAACGGGATCTGACTCCATTATACTTAAATAGAATAAATCAGGACACAAATAATCTAATTAAAAGTAATAAAGACAAACAAAGAAACGCATGACTAAACGAACAAAACACAAATAGGTACGTAGTAACTGCTGCACGTCGGTTCCGAAAACGAACGTAGCTGCTAACTGAGCGTTTTGACTTGAGTCTGCAGACTGACAGCGTGAAGCCACTATGGCAACTTCGTCTACCTTCATTCTCATCTATGCCCGCCTATATTCTGTTGTCAGATGTGAGTTAGGTAAGCGTTTGGTTAAAGTTTGTGTATTTATTTTAGCACAATAATTTTATTAAGTTTACGGCTTCAAATACGTAAACTCAAGAGTACATTTTTCGTGTATTCAAGTGTCTGTGTGTATTCGTGTCTAACCTACCTATACATGTCCTGTAAGCATTTCGATGCTTCATTTTAAAGTTTTGTTTTTTATTTTTAGTGTAACAGTTTTTATTAGGTACACGTTCTGTAAATGTTCGATGTGAAGTTCGTGTAACATTTCAAAAGAGTCTTGTCAATTTAAGGGGGGGAGTCTTGTCATTTTAACCGTATATGTTAAAATGCCATTTTCTCAGCATCTATTTTGTGCTACAGACTTGAAATTTGTACAGCTTAATCATCACACTTTCAGATTGTTATGGCACTAGAATAACAAATTTATAAATTTACAAAACTTTTAATTTTCTAAATTTTTTATATTTTTTAAATAAAAACCTTCTTTATTTCGGTCAGTTTTTAAAACATTTTTATAATTCTAGTAGACAAATGTTATTAGTAGAATAACTGTACAAATTTTAACTTCCTATGTTATAAAGGTAATTATATAATTCTCGAAGATAAATAATAAACACAATTGAGAATAAATTCATGTCATACCATTTCTTACATTTATTACCCTGAATTGTATATTTTGTTTCAGCGTTTATCACTCCAGAAACAAAAATAATTGATTAAATTGACTCCAGATAAATACGAAACCAACCTGCGAAGTTAGTGCACAGGTAAAGAGGAGTTTTACCACAACTGATTATAGCAATATATATCAAAACCAACATTGTGAGTGCAAAAAACTGAACTTAAAAACCGGCAAAACAGTATAAAATAGGTTTTCTTAATAAACGTATATTCCATATACTAATGCGACGATGTAGTCAAAAGGTTCATATTTATCTGGGGAGCCAGTGAAATTGTGTTTGTTTCTGGAGTAAACAGAGGTTAAAACAAAAACTACAATTCTGGGTAATAAATGGAGTAGCCTACAACGAGATATAGTTAAATTAATTCTATATTATGTTTTAATATTTAACTGTGACCACAATCAATATTCATTTTAATATTCAATTCATCCGGTATGCACACAGGAAAACCCCGATTTGGATAAAAATACGTGGATTTCATTATACACGTAAGTGTGGAGTGTGGGTTGACGTTGACGAGAGTGTAGACAATAGCGGCGGACGAACAGTAACGAAGTTGCCCGAGTGGCTTCACGCTGTCAGTCTGCAGACTCAAGTAGCGTTTTGCTGGTTTAAACAGCAGCAACACATTGGGTGGACGAATGTGTCCCCCCCCCCCGCCACAACATACAGTACAGTGACAACTACTACGAAGTCAATGACCGTACACAGTAAAGCATTGCCGATTTCCGAACCGGGAAACAAGACGGTGCAAGTGCCCAGCAATTCTAAAGCAATGATATGCTTTTCTTCAAGTTTTCCTACTATTATTGTTCGGATTTCAAATTATTCAATAACCAAAGTATTCAATCTATGATATAATTAATATTATTTTCTCTTATTTCCAGTACTGCTGCCGCCGGCAACAACGATTACATGGACGCCACGCTACTTGTTAGTACCCAGGTTTCAGGTGCATATGTTACAACTGGTCTAATTATGCCTTTGTATAATTTGAGTTTTTAATTATTTGTTCAGTACTTTCGACTTAGTTTCAGTAGGCGTCGTAACGTCGGTTACCACTAAGGATACTCGACTGTATATAGTTGATTGTAGTGTTAGTGTAGTTTATTTGTGCGCCTAGATAGGAAAATTCACTTGCATGTTTTTAGAATTGTTTGGTTGTCTGCTGCATGATGTTCTTGTTATTTCCATGTACTTGGCTTTAGACTATTATCATTTATTTTTAGTCCTCTTTTCATTGCTTCGCTATCTATATTAAATACAGCTTCTTTCAAAGAGATTTTGTTTCTACTTACAACAGCTTCATCATTGGCATAACCGAGAATTTGTATGGTTTTAGCCCTATAAGTCTCCTAATTTCCAAATTGTTGATTACTGTTTCTAATACTAAGTCAAAGAGTAAAGATCTCAGTGCATCTCCTTGTCTGACGCGTGTGGTAATGGGAAATGTGGATGTGTTGTAAACAGATCACGAAGTGTATTTACAGACATAAGAAACCCCTTCTAAAAAGGTAGAGTTTTCGTTTCATTCTCGTTTTCCAATTCCTCTCATGGTAAGGATAAGTTGCTATGGTTTGTTTAGAGTATTATCCTGCTCTTGTAGATACTCGATGCCACTTTTCAGCTTGTGAATTCCACGCTCTTGGATTCAAGAGTTTAGAATGTCAACTACATTGTTTACAATTATTATAGTTAAACCTACGTGACTGAACTTGAGGAAATTATGGCCTATTGTTTTCCCAGTAGTCTGAGAAATCAATTCAGTAGTTGTCCCCACAATTTACCTCTCAGTCACTGCTACAAAAATATGTTTCGTACACACTTTATGCGCTTACAATTAATGTAAGTTATTAAAATTGACGTACACCTTGTCAGATTTTAAGTCCTTTTACTGAAGATGGTCTCCAGAGTTGAGGCCGAAACGTCTGATCAAGCGATTAATACCTATCGGCATGAAGAATTTGGAAGACCACGGATAATAATTTTAATAATTATGACGCCTACCGTAAAAGCCTAAGAAACAACGTAAGTAAGCCTTTTCCGTCACTTTCCGTTTCAGTTAATTTTATAAGTTCAGTTAATTTTTCCACATTCTAGTCGAACTCGATTCTTTGACATTTGGCTGTCTGTCTATTTATCTGCTTCGGATGTGTCAATCTGTTTGTGTATAACTTTTGAATATATCCACCAATCTTCGTATAAACTTGGCATGCATGTCAGAACTATTGTCCTACAGAATCCTATTCTTTTTAGATTGATCCCCACCACCAAATAAAGGGGCGGGAGGCAAGAACGTGAAGGGTAAAATTAAAAAGAAATCCCAAAATTTCATGAAGGATATCTAAGTAAAGGACATTTTAACCACAATTTGAATGTAATATTCATTTTTGGAAATTCCAAACCTTTTGGACCCCAGAGCCATAAAGGAGGTCAAAGATTTCATAAAATTGCATGAATGAAATTTATGGCATTTGCCATATTCTACAAGTCTCATGTAAGTTGCACACTCTTCAGCACGTGAAGCGCTGACACGGGGTTGGGAATGAAAAGGCTCTCTTACCCTCTAATAAATATATTTTGTTCAAAGTAGCGAGCGAAGTCTACAGTTCAGGGACCTTACTAATTTTAATGATTTATTATATAAATAAATTATTTATTACTTTTGTAACAATAGAGTATCAAGTGAGGAGTGAAGTATAACAGTGAATACCTTCTCATGACCTCCCAGAGTGAAGTTGGCAAGCCGTTAAGCCGTTTTCAGATCAGGGTTTGTTATTAATCTGACCTGTATACGAACCTGTCAAAAGCGTTCGACACTGTTAAATTGTTGTATAGTGGGAGGTTACCGTTGGCAGTTGAGATATCTTCACTAATTATCAGATTAAAAATGCGCCCACTAGAGCACACACACGCCGCTTGCATATTTGCTTTAAGTATCTTTTTTAAAACACATTTGTAAGTCACGTTTTACACAGTATTAATTTCACACACACATACATACACAAGCACCATGTATTTATATATTCGAAAACGCCCTTCGACAGGTAATCATCTTTTCTTCATTAACTTATACATATTTTGTTTATATGATGTGTGTGTGTATGTGTGTGTGTGTGTGAGAGAGAGAGACAGACAGAAAGTGCCGCACGCTCGCTCGTTTTAAATCTCATTTAAGGTTTTTTTGATCCTTAAGCTTTGCCTCCGTTTTGCTTGCTCGAGAATTTGTTTTTTCTAAGCCTTTTTTGCTAATTGATCTTCTAATATTCCATTTTCGTTTTGTATGATAATTTCACTTCACCGTTACTCCTGTATACAACAACCTGGGCGACTGTATATATGTATGTATGTCCCTCACAACTTGACCGACCCCGGTACATACGCATTTAATGTTGATCACGTTTTCTATTCATCTTTTGGTGTTTTAACCAAAACGCAGCTACCAGTCGTTTTCACAAACTGTCCCGTGTATGTCTGGTTTTCTTTCGCTTTTCTTCCAGTGTGTCTGTCTACTTTCTGTTCCTACGCATACCTATTAGGTAAACGATGTACAGGAATTCCTATCAAACTTACAGTCATGTTCTCTTTTTTACAGTTCACGATAGCTGATATTTTTCCTGTAATAACGATCTTACATGTTGTCTATTCATCCATCTACTTTTACAAAGTGGACAGTAACACATAGTATTCCTCCAGACACCGCCGTAACTACTACTCACGTCAACAGCAGCACATCCATCTGATTGTGTACACCCAGCGTTCCTTGGTTACAGTTGAAAAGCAAATGCATCATTTTCCTTAAGTGAAAACCTGTTTAGGTTTACTTTCTTCTCTTAAAGACATTTTATTATTAAAATTTTATTTTATATGTTTATTTTATGTATCTTTCCCAATGAATACTGTTTGTGGAAGCCGTGTCCAACTTATACTATTCAATGATTCATTGGGTTTTTGTGTTCGCCCGGGAATGCATTTTTCCAGTCATGGAGTGTTAGAGAGGTATGCATACAACGCCTAAATCCTAACCGGTGAACTGAGTTGTATGCTAACTTCAAGAAAATTTGCAGCTAACCCCGTATATACGAACAGTATTCCTTGAGCAAAAAGTCTTGTTTTGTTTTAAGTCTTTCTCTGAGCCATACTTGTCTTGTTTTCATCTTGTTCAATTACGGTAAATATTCGGGGAGAAAAAATATAATATCAAACTAACGGCCTCTAAAGCAACATTTAATCTTTTTTCTCATATTGCTGTAAGACCGAATACGTTCGTTTCAGAAATAAGAATAATAAAACTAAAAGGTAAAGTATATGTAAATGGTCTATAGTATACATAAAATTAATGGTACAAACAGGATTAGTAACACTGGATACATACTGCGATCCAGGTTATATTTAAGCCTGTACGGTATCATCGTTAGTGCATTCCTTTATTGGCGTAGTAAAATGATTTTAATTGGCGTTTTAGTGTACACATTTGTTTTAACAGCGGCAGGAATGTTAACGCCCATGAAAGGAAAACTGCAAAATAAGCAAATAGGAAGAATGAATTAGAGACGGATACGGATAGTGTGACAGAGACGGAGGACGGTGTTCGGCGGGCCTTGTGATGGTCCCAGTTAAGTGTAAATATAACCGGGATAAATTGCAACGTGAAAAACTTTTGAAACAGGTTGTGTCGGTAGCCACATAAAGATTCCAACCGGACTCACGTTATAAATCAAAGAGTAATTATCACATTGGATAGCGAGCGAACCCAGCAATGCTTTGACCTTTCCTTCTGCTGCGTGCGAAGAACACCGCTAGCAGAAACGAAACCAGTCTGCGCTGCCCAAAATCACCTTACTACTTCTTCTTTTTCTTGTTCCCCTTACGAGTTAGTTTAACATTAACAATAAGTGTTGAATACAAAAATTCAATTTTAATTAACAGTTTTATTAAATATGTCACGCACGCGCGCGCGTGTGTATGTGCAACAGTTTCCCAGAACCAAACACAGTTACAACAGTAAATGTCACAGTGGCGTTTATCAACAGTAAGTTAAGAAAATGGCATCGTGCCTGCTATAAACAAACTCACACCACTTCTGGGTATGTGAATACAATTGTTTCTGCGGTTTAAACGGACGTCTCCGACTTACTTCTAGCGATGTGAACAAAATTATTAGTGACTTTTTGAAATGTTTAATGTCCAACGAAATTGTTGTCCATGCGTGTGCGGTAAAAATACTACTACGGCAAGTCGCTCTCCGTTGCAGAAAAAAGAAGTTTTTTAACTGTGTACGCTTGACACGACGGGATAAATAGCTTTCAGAGAAGTCGTAAGACTGGTTAATGTGCAGTAAAATATCATTGAATAACGGAGGAGGCTACCTTAGGTTTTAAACGAAGTAATTTTTTCTTTTCTCTACACAGAGTATTAGAAACATCGATTCCATAAAAACGACGAAGGTGGTCTTTAAATCTGGTTTGGTGTAGGTTAGGAACGACATGGTAAGATGTATTCGTACTTGTTTAGATGATGAGTCTTGCGGTATTATTTTTTTATTTAACAGAGAATGAATCATACTTTTAGATACTCTCTAACAATATTCAGCAACGTAGGCGGTAAGTTGTACGAATATTGTCATCATTTTCTGCGAATGTCCTTGAGTATTATTTATCTAAGAAAAATTAAAATAACGGAATTAAAATAGCCGAATTAGAATAACTGAATGTGATTTCTGTTATTCACACTGAATGTACTGGTACATCTTGCAATCCTTAAGATGGTCTTAGGCCTCATTTGTACTTCCAGGAGACAGGCGACGGGTAGCAGGTGGCAGGTGATAAAGAGGTAGGCGTCAGGTGATGCAGCATTTATATTTCAGGCTAAGGTCGAGCCACTACACTAGAGATGTTGTTTGGAACACGTAAAATGTTTCTCATGCTAGAAGATGATAATGAATTGGAGGATAGGAGGAGGAAATATTTTGTTCATCCGATCAACGAGTTACGTGAAGCATTTGATGAATTTCTCCATCTGTATTTCGACTTGAGACATCACCAATCAAGTTTTTACAACAGATGAGAATGTCTACTGATACGTTCGACTTCATTTTACCAAAGGTGGAAGGAAAACTGAGGCGGAAGAGAAATTGTAAATTACCAATTACTCCTCCTTAAAAGCATTAAGTAACTCTAAGGTAAATAAAAATAATGTATGTAACAATTAAGTAATAAATTAAATAAGAATCGTATATTTCTTAGTACTTGTAGTCAGCAATAAAGCAACCAATATCTTTTCGCATAATATGTATTTTATTGTCTTAAACAAATGTCGTACTTTCTTAAACAAGTGATTTTTCACGAATTATAAACATTTAACAGACAGGGATATATCGAATAAGCTCATCCCTCCGTGATATTACAGATATTTAGGAAACAGCTACAAAACCTGTTTATTAAAAATATTTTAATAAGTACAGAGTGTTCCTAGAATTGTGTATTTTGAGTACATAAAATGTAATAATGAATCTAACTTTCTTAATTTCTGTAAAAAATATTTATTCACCTTTATCATCAACTGTGCTATTTCCTTCCAACCTTTCTCCACCATATCCATATTTTTGTGATTCGGGTCTGCATCATTCCAAATTCCAGGCCTTGTCTGCACGTCATTATTTCGACACGAGAGAACAAATGCAAATGCCAAAAAGTCCGGAAGACGTCACCTGTATCTGTGACAAACTACAGCGACAGGTGGTGAGAGGTAACATCACCGAGGAGTCACACGTCACTTTGCAGAAGTATAAACAAACCCATTCTCAACAATGTAGCACAGTTGCGGGCGACGTCACCCGTCGCCTACCACTTGCCACTCGTCGCCTGCCACCTGGAAGTATAAATGAGGCCTTACTGATGTGGTGTGTATGTATACAGTCAACAGTGCCTCACGTGTAAACTTCATTACCCGTAACAGTACAATACAGAGGCGCTTTCCCTAAAGTTTTGTTTTCTGTTATTTTACTAGCGATTAGCAAAATGAGACTGCAATAAATAAAAATCTTTATGATAAATAAACGTAAGCTTTGTTATGATATCAATCGTTATGTTTTGTGTTTTACCTTCTTGTTGCCTTTTTTGTGTTCCGTATTTCGTGAAGGTACATCGAAAGTGAAGCGCACTTTAACGATAAGGTTCATGTTTTGTGTCACAAAGTTGATGGAAACATAAGTAGAAAACGGAATAGAAAAGAAATTTTTACCGCCGACACATCAAACAATTAGAAATTTGAATAGTCCTTTTTTTAAACAGAACTGTCGTGAAGGGAGCAACCACGAAAAGGAGAAGAGAATGAACAACTTATCACGTTGTGTAATAACTTTTATCTCACTCTTCATTTATATTGAATTGTTAAAAAAAAAATTCCAGGCTGATATTCACGGACAGAGTTGGTCGTAAGTCTACCTAAGTCATCTCTCCAATTGGGGATTTATAAATTCACATTAAGAAGCTTGTTACGTGAAATAAGACTGATATCATGTCGTCCAAACTGCAAGTGCTACTTGAAAATGAACGCAACTGTCTATAAAGATTTTTAAATAAGCCCCTGCTGTTGTGGGCGTCAAGTATAATGATTTTTGCTTTGCCCGACGTTGTGGGCGTCAAATATAATGTTATGCCCCATGATTTGACGCCAAATATAACTAATTTTTATTAGCCCCACCTGTTGTGGTGCCAAATATAACTATAAATTACCTTAATTAATTATGTGATGTTAATTAATGATGTATGATTATACTGAAGTTGTTTTAATTTCTTTATATTATGAAATACGTTAATCTTTAATAATAAGAATCAGTGATATCCTATCTTAGGTGATTTTTAAATAAGTAAAAGCGTACACCAAATTTTACGGTACTAAAATTATTTATTCATATCTTTTGCCAATGATAGCACTTTCATGAGATCTAAACACAACATTTACCTTGTAATATTAAACAGTACATTATAATTAAATTATTATTTACTTCATTGATTGTTCATTCTATTATGAGCTCTTTCTCAGGGTTATTAACTTAATTATTAATAATCATAATTACAATTTCTTACTCTACACAAAAGTTATCTTAACAAATGGATTCATAATTTTATAGATATCTGAGTTTATCTTTTAAAGGTTGCTCATACAAATTTAACATGAATACATTTAGATATGTTTTCTTTTAAATATCATTAGTGTGTTCTTTTAGAGAGACAGACAGTGTTTTTTACTTAATATTAGTTATGCATGATTCGTTACTGTGGGTATGTAATCCTTAAACCTGCGGCGTTAATCTGCGATAATCTCCAACCTCTCTCTCTCCAGGATCAATGCTGCTCTTGTTGATGCACTAATCATCTTGTGAATGACACTTTTTACACTTCACCTTGTACCTCACACTCCGACATTAATAGTTCTTTTGTTAACTCTCGTTATTGAAAATTAGATTTTAACACATGTTAGTTGATAACACCACTTTAGCTCTGAATTATTTATATCTATGCCTCATTTGCATGTTATTAGTACTTTACAAAGATATTATGCCACGCGTTGGGCAGCCAAATACAAAGATTCTAATTGGGGGTTAATTATGCCAACAATAATTAATTAATTATGTAATTATACTAATTTGTATAATTAGATCGTGTAATAACTCAATTAGGTTACTCATATCAACTGATTGAAGCTAAGTGATACATTAGTTCTTTTATGTTAGCATAATTACTGCATTGAGACTCTAATTATTGTATAAATTAATAAAAACTACTTTAAATCATTCAAGTGCCATTACTTTCTTGTTCTGAGGTAACTTTGACAATAATGAACGCACATATTCTGGATAAAATAAACACTTATTTATTAACATCATTAAATAAAGAGACTTCAATATATAAATATGGATGATTCCCTGTAAATACATTCATAAAAAGAACACATGTATATATATCAAATTACAATGCGAATCCAATACGTTGTTTGCTGGAAAACATACACATACATATATAATACAATCGATATATCGAAAACACAAATAGTCAAACAATAAATCTTATACTAATGCGTTCATTGCTTGCCTCAGATGAATAGCGTTAATTATTTTTATCATATTTAATTTAAAGACTCAAGGGGTGTTTCTTGAAAAGAGACAGGACAGTAGAGTTCTTATATGATAAGAATAGCATAAAGATTACTTGGAAAGCGATTTATCCGATATTTCCATCGGCGTAACTTCTTCTCTCTGGCGGTCCATATGTGGAAGCTGTGTAGCTGTGATGTCACTTAACACTCAACACACGCGGAACAGATTCACTCGCGCTGTGTGTGTATTCTGTTGATTCGGCTGTTACTGTTCGAGTTTATGAAATCATGTATCGTGAGGACAAGTTCATCATTATCTATGGTGTATATGTCTGTCTGTCTATTGTTGAACTTCTTGTGTGTACATTAATGTATAGTGTCTTTGATGCCGTGGTGTAATTGTTCCAAATTCTATTGTATCGCTTCGCCGCACTGTACAACGTTACGATTTCGTTGTCCGGTATTACATTAACAATAGTTCTACGCGTTGGTTATTGATGAAAGTGCGATTGGTTAGTTCAGTTCTGAATTACTCTATAATTATTAAGCACTGGCGTATGTCGCATGTTTTAGTCACTGTAGGTACACTATTACCGGATACTCGCCAATATCGAAATGTTTAAGTCACTTAATTATATACCGCATAGCAGAGTTTCAAAGTCCCACTGCTGTCCGTATGTTAATCAAACTGTATTAAGACTTAGAAGATTTAGTTCCGTGAAGACTGTTAAAGTATACGATTGAGAAATTTATAAGAAGACTCTCGAACTTTGTATTAAGACTGTTGAAAAAATTATAAGTAGACTGTCCTCCCGCGTGCTCTGCAAACAGTTTTTAGCAAGCATCGTTTACCACAATGCAATCTTCTGGAAGGCACGCCTCAGGTCGAACATGATAGGACAGAAAAACTCCTACCCTTATGCAAGACTATCGTTCTTCACTTCTCATTCGACGTTCCCGTTGCCATGATGACGACGGTCCTCTCCACCTGTTCTCTGGGTAGATGCTGGGTTGTGATTGGGTATCCTGTCTCCCCACAAGTTCGCGTCGAAAGCCTCCGTACTCTTTTCCTGGAACAGGAGCAATTTCTCGGCTGTCGATCAGGTCTTTGTCTAAGCGTACTCCGGGCCCTGCTGCAGTTCTCACGCGAACAATGTGTCGTATTTCGTTATTGTTTCACTATCCTTGACCCTTTTCCGATAGCTATCCTGACGCAGCGTGTAGTCGTTTCCAAAACGGCACTCCTTCACCCTGTCGTAAATATCAGTTGTCGCCAGTAAGACGTTCCCCCGCTGTGCACAAGTTCGATTCCATTCTTTAGATATCGATGTCAGTTCTCATACAGGGTAAATACCGTTGTGTACTTACGCCCTTTTCTTACTACTGGTACACTTCAAAATTAACCTTGCAGTGTGTCCGTCACAGTTTCTCTGTAAATTGGTACTTGACATAGTTTCTTTTATCTTGCATGTTGCAGGCTGTAAATCTCGGTTGAGTCGAGTCTGTCACGGCCAACCTTATTCCCATTGTAAAGTTATGTGAAGCGTATTCGTATTGTCCGAAGCAAACGTTCAGTTGACACATCGTAAAACTGTTCTTTATTTATTGCTCGTGGCTCGTGTAGGGGTGTCTTGCTGTATGTAACGTCTTTTCGGCCATACTATTAAAAAATTTTAATTCTTGGTTGTTACAACTTTAACAATTTGTTGATTAATAGGCCTACAGATTGTTTGATACTTTAATTAGTCTTCACAGTTCCTTCGCGGACTAACTTTATTACCACGACATCTGACTATGTTTAATTAGCGTTAACAGTTATATTAGTCTTTCACACAATCATCATAATCAGTTCATATTTCCGACTTTCTCTCTCTCGATTTCAACACTATGTCTTTAATTAAACAATCCGTCAAAACTTCCGACCGTCTTTACTTAACTGGTTAGTACACCAACTCTCGAAAAAAACTAAGTCTCTTTTCAAAGTTATACTCCGACATGTCAAATACTATCTCACGACTCTCGACAGCGGTTATCTTCAGACTTCTACCGTTCGCACGTATATTAAGACTAAGACTCCGACTAAGACTCTCGATCGCAGTCAACACTTATTTTTATATCTTGAATCCCTCCAACTTTTCTGCTCAAGACTCTCTTATTCCCACCTTCTTCGTTTCCATTAGTTTTCATCTATTTTCCTACGAAAACTCCTCCCTAAAACTATGGCTTGTCTTCTTACATCGTTTTCATTAGTTCTTCATCCTCGTCTCCTTAGCAACCTCTTCTTGGAGAAACACCTTCACTAAACTCTGGTTTCTGATAGGCTTCTTTGGTTTCCTACCCTTACATCTTCTTGTTGGCTCCACCCATAGTCTGAGGCGGATGACCAAATTTTACTCGATTGTCTTTCTTACGTTCCTTTCAGACCAAATTTCTCTTAATTGTTGTCTTGTTTCACAGCTGCCTTTTAATTTAACATGTGTATCTATCCCTAATCGTGACGAATTCTCGTGTTGTCTTCTAACATCCTCTTTTCCATTCCCACGCCGGTGTGGTCGTTTCTTGGTATCCCTTACGACTGGCATATCTGCGCTGCAATTTTTACTTAGCTGTAACACTCCCTGGTAAACATGCTTCCCGCTGTTTGTTAACTGCTCACCGGGTTTGGTCCCTATTCATACAATCTCTGTACGAGCCCTTTCGTCCATTGTGAACAATGTACAGCCGCGTTTTGGTGTTAAGTTCACACACGTGGCTTACTATTTCTCGTGTCGCCTCCTTCTGTCTTTTGTTTAGGTTTTCTTAGTAATACATCTGTGATACATACTCCCTTGTTTTTCTGGTAGTTCAGCTCGCCACACGCAATTCCCTTAAGTGAACAGCTGCTATTACAGATATATTGTCTTTCTAACATAATGCCTTCCCGTTGCTAATGGATTTCACGTGCCATTGTCCGAACTACATATGGTACAGCTCCTACGTATGTCATCGTTAAGTTGACAGCAGACCCTTGCTACTGTGTTCACTTACATAAAAAAAATTTTCTTTAAAATTTGCGTTACATGTCGTTTCTTCTTGAAGTTTCTTTTGAAGTAAATTGGGCAAGAAAAAGCGATATGAAATTCTCACGGAAGAATTAAACTCTGGTGTGATCGTTTGTAGTGTGGTATTTGTAGTCGAGGAGTGTTAGACCATTATTTTTCGAAGTGACGGTCACCGGCCGTAGAGGTGTGGAACGTCTTAAACAAGCACTCAAATGAATGATTGGTCATCGTGGGAGAAAGGACTGGCATCCAGACCGTACGATCTGATGCCATGCAATTAATCTGGGAAGTTAATTAGCGTAAAGAGTTAAGGTTTTGTACAATAACCACGAGACCGAAGTCAAGGTTTGGTCGCTTTTAATCGGTTGCAACAGTTGATCGAACAGTCACTCCAGAACTTGTAGGCCGATACGAACCGCCAGGTGTATACCACATGCACTGGTAATTGAACGACGCAATTTGTGTATCGTGCATAGTAGTATCCAGTTCAAACAATTTTTGTCAACAATATGTGAATATAATAAATTACGTTCTTATTTAGATGTGTAAACGCAAAATCTATTACATAAAACGTTAAACCTCTTTCAAGTATTTAGTTCTAAGAGCAAGTATTTGCGCGAGAATAAACCGTTAAACTACAAAGTAGTTAGTGAGGGTTCACACGCAGTGCGAGTGTAGCTGTTTAATCTGTCTGGAACTGTGTGAATCAATAGTGAAGAAACAATGGATACCCGCCGCCTTATTATGAAGAAACTATTTAATCATTATTCTAGAATTATTGTGACAGCTATTATTGAAGAGGTTGAAGATGTTGCGAAGCAAAGAAGAGAGTTCTGGGTGAAAAAGTGGTTGCTAAGAAGAGAGTCACGGGGGTTCAGCTGGACGTCTGAGAGAACTTGCAGTTGAAGATTATGCAGAATATCGGCAGATGGTTTTCAAATTAACATCTGTACGTCCGTCCGTACGTTGTCTTATTTATATGAAACCTACTTAAAGTGAAAAACTTTTGTACTGACAAACTGCGCTGCTTAATGCTTAGAGTGTGGGAAAAGCAAATGTAATCATATTGTATACAACCAAGGGTATTAAACTACAGAAATTCTGGAAAGCGCTGTACGTTGTCTTATTTATATAAAAGCTACTTAAAGTGGAAAACTTTTGTACTGACAAACTGAGGGGACGTCAAAACTGTAATAACCATTACGTCTGTCATTAGCCGTCTCCGGTTTATGAATTCTGTAATATTTGTGGCACATTTCTTCATATCCGACTTCATCTATCTGTTGGCCGCCCCAGTAGCTAGTGGCTTTCTTAGTGACTGTGCACCATACCACTTTACCAGGTTTATTTGCTTTAATTCAAGTGTCTCTTAATACCTGTATGAAACATTCTCAAGATACTATCGTTGGTCACTTTTGACTACTCTAGTTTACTCTTCTTAACAAGACAGTTTACCACCAGGATTCATTAATCGGCCATTTTCCGTGTCATAGTATTTGATTTGTAAAGTCTAATTTACATATTTCGTTTAAAATTTTAAATTAAATTTCTTACTAAATCCGTAGTTAAAACCTAAAAGTTATTATAAATGTAATTTTCCAAGACATTTCTCATTAACGGAATCTGGATGATCAATGTTTAGCCCATGATGCGGAGTAATGGGTTCGAATTCATCTCTGTATAATCGTGTTACGATATCCAGCTGGATTCTAGGCTCACCCAGCCCTAATATCGGTTGAGGGAGTAACGTCTGTACATACATATGCATACTTACATTGCCATACCTGTGTACCGTATAACTTAAATAAATTTTCTTGACTTTTCATCCTATAAAAAAGGGTTATAAAAATTCAAGGCTATTCCCTCCTCCACAAGAAACAGAATGGGGAAATCAGACAGGAGTTAGGGTTCCAGTCTTTAAATGGAACCGTCAAGGAGATATGAGGCTCCAGTAGTACAGGCTTATATGTGTGTGTGTGTTTCATGGAGACGCTTGATGAGATAATCAATTGCAAAGCGTTTATAAGAAATAAAAAGATGATACCTAATGTTTCTAACTTATGTTATGCTAAAATCAAGTAAAACATGGTAAGGCGACAAGGCAATATTCTTTAACTATGAATTTTTTTAACTCCATCATTAAGAAAACTTAAAACGAACGTTATGACGGGCGGATATACTTTTAGCTACCGACTTATTATCTGTGACTTTCATGCTGGAGACATTTTGGTTGCCATGTTTGAGGCGATGTCAACGTACTTCTATTTAATCAGATTCTTTGTCCGTTTTCTGGCTATCTCTGTCTGCCTGCCTCTTTTCTCTTAAACACACACACACACACACACACACACACACACACACACACACACACACACACACACACACACACACACACACACACACACACACACACACACACACACACACACACACACACACACACACACACACACACACACACACACACACACACACACACACACACACACACACACACACAAAAGCGCGCGTGGGAAATAAACTACGAACTAATATAATCTGTGTATATAGTGTGAACATTCCAATTCACTAAATTTGTACTATGTTCGGACCTCTCTAATGATGGTGTGCGTTGAATGAACAATGTGCATGTTCGGCACATAGGGCGAAATGTAAAAATCATATTTGCTAAATGGTGAAAATATCGAGGTTACGAAACGTTGATTTTTGGTATCAACTGAAAATATTAAAATTTATAATAAAATAATGTGTTTATAACCTATAAATAACTAGTGAAATACTATTGTTCAAAACCTGTGTTACATCTTAGTTCATGTAAAAAGATGACCACCACCACCACCACCACCATCATCATCATCATCATCATCACCATAGTGAACGATAAATAACTAGTTAATCGAAGAACACACGGTACTGGGTAAGCGTCATGGTGGTTGTAGTAGGCCTACGTATGTATGTCGAGGTCGACGTAGTGACTATGGGTTTTAGGAACCGGTAATTACTTTATCCCATATAGAGCCGTGCTGTGTTTTATTATTAATTTTTAAACAGAAATTCCACGTAATCCGTGAAAGTATTTATAATATTTTTTTTCCACGTGCGATCTTCTTATAATCTTTAAGTTAGATCTATGAGAATATAACGTTTTTGTTAAAACAGTGCTTAGAAAGATTTTGTAAAACAAGACTGTTGTTATTATTATTTTTCTAGACCATAAATTATTTTTTTAATTGATAAATAAATTTAATAATAATGTACTTCGTGATTAATTAAGAAATAATTTTCTTAGTGCGAAATTTGATATTACCTTTTTCATACGGAATACTAGATAATGGTTTGTAGTTAACTGATTTATTAAAACTTCTAATAACAGCCTTATAAACGGTAAAAATTGATTTGATTTCGATCACGTGTACGTGAAAACGTGCGCGCGTTTGTGTGTGCTCATCGATCGGCAGAAAAATCAGCTTTTTTTATAAACAAGGAAATTCCTTTTTGGTCAACTTTTAACTGGTTCTTATGAAGACGAATACAATGTTTTTTGTTAATAACATTTAATTTCTGATGTTGTTTTGGTTTAGAAACCTTCAGCAAGCCTGAGCGAAAGATCCGCTTTCCATATCACAAAGTAGATCACATAAATAGTAAAGTAGATGATGATGGGCTATTAAAAAAAATTTAATAACAAGGAGTTATTAGGGAAGCTCCGGTGTATTGTACAATTTAGATTAACTATATATGGAGTATTTCTGTGTATTGTTTTTATTAATATTTATTTATTCATTAACGCTAAGTACAGCTAATTCGTGTTAATTTAGCGATACAACTCTTATGGTTGGAAATTTTCGATTGGGAGTGATAACATCGATTTTAAACGAATCTGTAAATCAAATTTGATTTGATAAAAAAGTTTGTATGAGCTGTTACTACTTATAATTTACACTTCCTTTTTGAGGTCAGACTGTTTATGTTTCTTCCGTCATGCATCTCTAAACAGTGTCTGATAATTCTGTTATGATGTCTGCTTGATAATATATATTTAGCAAATTAAAATCAGGAAAGAATAATATATATTATGCAATTATACAATGTACAACGATAACATGTTACTGATTCTGTCGTTCTGTACTGCAACATATAACAATGTAAAAGGAAAAGAATTTGATAGTAGCTGACGGTTGAAATCTCAGCGGTTGAAACCCAACTCACACGGTGTACAATCACTGTGAGTCTGTTAGGCTGAAAGTTGATTCAATCCAACTCCGTCACCTGTTTCATTAGGCAGTCAGAAGGTAGTACAGTCTCGTTGGCCAGCGCTCCTTGTTAGTAACTGTGCAATCCTAATAAACTATATACTGCTGCTTCACGATCAAGCAACGTTACTTGGAGACAGACAGCGTGGGAAAATACAATGCGAATTGCAGACCACAAAGTCGCAACAGATTTTTATGATCACTGTTTGAAAGTCATATGTTGATGTCGTACCAGTAACGATTTAATGGCCAGTCGAATTTACTGTAGAGTAAAGAAATGTAAGCCTATACATTAATAAATAAAGTAGAATATTTTCGGTTGATCTGTGTCTCATGGTGCGGAGAATTTAATCCTCTGTATACTTATCCGTATGTCTAAAAGAATAAATAAAATATTTGCTGCATAATATTGTTTTTACAAATAATCATGTTACTGTAAACATAAGAATAACTAGAGTTTCTAGAGTACAGCTGCTTCTTGTTACGTGACTGGGAGGGTGCAGGGCACAGTCTTCTTACGGGCAGGAATGACACTTCGTTCGAAAGGAGTTGAAGACCAGTGGTGTGGTGCTTTCCTGAATATATATGTTCCTGTTCATGTATACACTGGGAAACGTTATTTTACACACACACGCGCGCGTGCGCGACCTGCACACGGTCGTGTTACAAATTTAGCATGCATCTTGCACTTCAGTGTATTTAATTTAATTTTATGTTTCTGAGGCCGTTTAACAAGTACCACACTTAACGGACGACGCGATTCTCTTGTTTACAAGAATGCATTAATTGGCAGGAAAGCGTGGTCACTTGACAGTTCGCGCTTACGTTTTTTAAGTCAAAACGTCAACAACCAGTTTAATGAAAAATGTTTGGTGTTACGTGTCGAGAACGTCGTGCAGAACTTGGAGGTAGACATATTTTAGATTAACTGTATGCTGAACAAAGTAACAGTACTTGGTAAGTCGCACAGTTGTATTGAAATTCGTACTGATTCAATACTGAGCGATTTGGCGATAATGGAAGTCAATAGCAGGTGCTTTACAGCAAACACGGATTCTGTACTTTTTCCATTTAAAACTGGAACAACGCATCGAGCTAGTATTGTAAAAGTACAGTAAAATTTAAATTATTTGAAAAATATATTGTGGTAATAATTACTCGTTATGATGAATAGGAAATGTTATATTTATTCTGATAAGTAATTTGTTTTCAGCTTCGCTTGCAAAAAAAAAGTGGGTGCGTGTACTTATGTACGCGCGTTAGAAGTTATACTTCTTTGGCGTGATTGAAAAACTAAGGGTTAACATGCATGCTAAAAATTCATACGAGTAGAACGATAAGAGGAGTGAAGAGGAGATGGTAAATACGATTGATAAAATTTTAATGAAATGAAGAAATATATATTTATTAATCCAGTCTAAAAAACCTTTACAAAACTTATTTTTATATAAAATCGAGTCAATTCATTCATTTGGAATTACATCCACTTCCATAGCTTTTTCCGGTGGTGACTGAATCGGTACATATGTTACAATCGGTTTGTGATAACTGAAGTACGATATAAATGTTTTCGAATTAACGTTGTCCAGATATCGCGTGAATACAGCATCAATGGTGGTGCCATGTCGTGTCGTTGAAACAGTAGGATCATTATTTATTGTTAAATTTAGATGCTCTTGGAGAAAGTTGATAAGTGGACCAGAATCTTCTAAGGCAAAATTGACATTAAAGTCTCCACTGAGAATTATTGGTAACTTGTCTTCTCCACTACCAAGATACACTCTTCCGACTATTGTATATGGAAGCAATGAACGACGTAGAAAAAGAAGAATATCATCTAATTTTTGATTTGGAGAAATGTAAATTGCTACCAAAACAATTTTTTTTCCATCTTTCTTTTCTTTTCCTTCTTTCATTATACACTCAGCCACACAAAATTCACCTACTGCTGTCATCGTTGAACTTATTAATTCGGACTGTTTTACAGTCATATCGATACAAGGCGTAACGATGTTAGTGGTGTCATATATACTATGATATCCTCCAGCTCGAACATTTGGTCGTTTATATTTGATTATGCAACCGCAACTAGCGGCTGGTGGCGCGTAGTACTAGCCATACACCATCACACTAACACAAAAGCCGCGCGGTATGCCTTGGTCCTTAACGGACTGTGGAGCGGAGGTTTTATTTATTTATATTTGATTATACAATTGAAATTTGGTATGCTGACTGACTCTGCTTCGTGTAACCAAGTTTCATTTAAAATTAAAACGTTAGAGTTCTGTATAATTGAATCCGTAAGATCTATGGAGTGAGCCCGAAGACTTTGACAATTAAAAATATACGCTGACAATCCTTTCCTGTGGCCGATGAAATGTAGCAAATCACTGCTAATATTCTCTAAACGATTAAGTGAGAATCTACGAAATTCATCTTGTAGACTAACTACAGCTGTGGATGCTCTTCGGCCGTGATAAAAGGTCCTGTCATTGACTTTTGTAGTAATGTACAAACCTTGGAGACTAATCACCCGCGTCAAAGCAACATATACTATTGACAGTGGATGTTTTCTATCATATTCATAAACAATTTCAGGATACGTGCTTCCCTGAGATTTATGAATAGTAGTCGCACAAGCACAAACTAAAGGTAAATGTGAACGTTTAACATTTATAGTTTTATTGTTATTAAGCGGAATAGTCGATGATCTTCTTCCTATAGGTACAGCTGTTTTACTAATCTGTTTAGCAGCCATATGTCCAGCAATTGTTTTCTAATTTTTTCGCCAATCTTTGGTGAGTCTGGGAAATCGAGCCACACAAAACTCACTTCTCCTTCTTCACCGTGTTCAATATGAACTAATCTCCCAACAGCACCATTTGCTAAACCATCTGATACATCAATGTTCGTCGTTATTATGTAAAAAACATTTTCCACAAGTACAGTTTCATAAGCCAAGCCTCCAGTATCAACAAGTGACATTTTGTACAGTTTTTTGCGTACAAAAGCTGTCTCTTCTGCTGAAGTACAACCGATGTATACGTCTCTAGCAATTGAAACTGATTTTTCTTGCGCAGCACTTAACAATCGATTGTTGTATCTTGTCACAGCCTCGTTTGTATTAAATAAACGGATCCCATGTAGGCAGCTTGTTTCTGCTTCTCGAGTCGTAACAAATCGTGATTCTAATAAAGTTAATTCATGATCTTCAAGTTGTTCACCGCTTCCAATTTTGGTCAATATCGAAGAAAACTGTTGGTTTGCTTGTCTCATAACTTGATCCAGCTCATAAAATTTGAGTCCACGCCACAAAATAGCCCCAACAATCCTTTGCTTTTGCTGTTTATAAATTGGAGTAGCTCTAACTGGTGGCAACTGGCGTAAATCTCCACTCATAATGACATCCACACCACCAAAGTTAGTGTTGAAATTACCCGTAATCTGTTTTAAACGTGAATCAATCTGAATAAGTAATTCAGCAGCAATCATACTTATTTAATCGATAATTATCATTTTAACATATTTGAATAATGTTCGATATTGATGTGCTACTTCCGTGCTTAATGGAAGTAATCTTGACAAAGATATTTTTAAAGCGGTATGCACAGTAGTACCATCTATAGCGACAGCAGCCTTGCCTGTCGAAGCACAAGCAATGTATGAGTTGCAATATCCATCATTATCAGTGAATCGGTTATAGATCTCCATGAGAAGTTTTATAACAAAAGTTTTACCGCATCCAGCTGGACCCGTGAAAAATATTTGGAACGGATTGCGGTTTGGAGTTAATAGATTGGAGATGACATGTAGCAAAAGTTCTTTTTGTTTATCGTTTGCCATTCTCATCAACTCATAAAAATCAGTATTAGGCATTAAATTTTCTCGTTTTTTAGCGATAGGACCAAGTTTGTTAAGTACAGCTAGGCGAAGATCACTATTTATATCGGAAATAGGATTGTCATATAAATTTTGAAATGGATTAGGTTCAGGTAAAACGTTAGCGACATCTCGCACTTCAGTTTCATCATCAAAACCATCTTCTCGACATAAATTTCGACAAATTTCAATAGTTTTTCGGATATCCAAATTGGATTCAAATTCTTTTCGTCTGCGTAAAATTAAATTTTCATTGTCGTTGTATATTTGGATGAATTTCATTTCAGCAAGTATTTCTCCATCTTCGTTTCGGAATGGAATGTGTAAAGTTACCATTTCACGCTTATATTCATTTAGATCTTGTCCCATATCATAATTTCGGTAACGAATAACACGTGGCACTTTTCTTTCTGTGTAAGTACCGTCAGTTTTAATAGGGTAATTACTAACGAATTGAGCGAGTGTAACATTTTCTAGGTCCTGCTGTCTGCGTTCGTATTTATCAAACCAATTTTCCTTCCAGATGTTAGTCGAATCTTCTCCAATTCCTAGTGCATCTAATTCTTTTTGTGTTTTCCTTATCCTTTGCCGATCAAGTGGCCACATGGTGGGAATGGTAGCTACAACAGTACAACATTTTGACATTGGTTCCCGTAGAAGATACCAAGCAGCTTCTTGACTTGTTATCTCTACACTGTTGAGCATAAATACGCCTATGTTTCGTGTAATATCGACAACGTCAAACTCTGGATGTTCATCCATAATTTTAATAATTTCACGTTGAAGATGACTAACACCTCGATTGGTTTTATTCACATACTCAGCAACGTAATTAGCACAAGAATATTCTTCAGTAATAAATTGGATATCCATATTTGATTTGACAATATTAAATATAAACGGATTAAACGGATTATGCCATTTTTCATATGGTTGACGTTTGAGAAAAACTCTTGGGCTCTTAATTCCAGATCGAAGTATATTGCAATAATCTTCGCCTGAGGAAATATTGTTATTTCGATTAAAAGAATCAAAATCAGAGTAATCATTATTGCCAAGATTAACCCTAATATCTTTATAACGATTTGCATAATTTTTTAATTAAGCCACATCTTTTTGCATAGGTGATAATATAATTGTAGATCGGCAAGGCATAAAAGGTGCTTCAAATCTACACTGCTCAGGTTTATTTGCCACTATTTTTGTATAGCATGTAAACGTGTGTTTGTGGGATTGTAATTTAATATTGCCTGATGCTTCTTGAGACGAAACAGATATTAAGTGATCCATTAATGCGATAGAATCCAATTTGTTTTTATCAAGTGCATCCGCCGAATGCGCTCCGCTCCTATTAATGGTACTTTTTCGTTGTTGTATGACGATTGCAAAGCACAGGAGAATTTTGTTCATGCACCTCAGCTATCATAAAATTACGATTATCCTGTGTTACAGTAGACAAAAATGAACTACGTACATTTTCATCAACTCGATCCACAATAGTATTGGACACCATTGGTGATTTTGAATAATTTAAAATTGCAGTGGTGGTAACCGGCTGAGGTATGGTCCAGGAATCACTACACACATATCTGGATTTGATAAAACACTTGGAGATCCATTATTGGATGATTGGCTTTGATGTACAATCATTTTATTTTTGAAGTTATACTTCTGCAGGCGCGTTGAGAGTGAAATTTTTAGTATGTAACGAAATGCGCGCGCACCTTGCGACAGAAACGGAAAGTTAACAGGATGAAGTTAGCCGTGGACACGAGCCTGTGGCCAAAAAAGTGTACTGCGGGAATGGATAAATGTACAGTTCCGATACCGCTAAATAGCTTTTGTTTATTTACTTGTTACTATGGTAATTAATTCTGGTCTTGTTGACATCATTAGTAGTTGTATTTAATATATTTCATTAAACTACTACGAACTATTAAACTACTACTACTACTACTACTACTACTACTACTACTACTACTACTACTACTACTACTACTACTACTACTACTAACGCGTACATTGCAGATGCAACTGGAATTGACGTTAATTTTATGTAAGTATTAATTTCAAAAGTCTTTTTATAAGAGTTTAAAAATATTTGAGGTTAAATTTCCGTAAGTTTTAATTTCAAAAGTCTTTTTTATATTAAATCAATAAAAGTTTCGATAAGCATTCTATCATTATGTTTGCTTTAATCCAATAATCTAATATATATTTCTATATTTTAAATTATAGATCACATTTATTTATATTAAATCAATAACAGTTTCGATAAGTATTCTATCATTATGTTTGCTTTAATCCAATAATCTAATATATCTTATTATATTTTAAATTATAGATCACACTTAATTATTTAGAAATCTCTGGAAAAGTAAACCCATTGCTGTAATACACTATTCGTAAGTATTTTGAGCTATTTGATAAAAAATTAATTTTATGCGGAAAAAAGCTGCAAAAACAGCTGAAGCTCAATCACGAAGTGCCAGTGCCAGTAAAAAAACGATGACATCAACGAAACGCAGTCGAGCTTATAGACTACGAAATAAAAATAATAAATTGTGGGTGCGTGTAGTTATGTACGCGCGTTAGAAGTTATACTTCTTTGGAATGATGATGATGAAATTAAAAAGATGATGAAATGGCACTGTTTTAAAAGGACTATAAATTGAAGAACGAGATGTACTAACATATCCTTAGTCAAAATACAATGGAACTCTTATTAGGCTTTAATGATGAAAGATCATAGTGTCACATCATTATGCACGCTAATGACCATGTACAAATAAAGGTTGAGAAAACTACTCGAGCAAAATTCTATTCAGAGGAAATTTATGGAACTCTTGGGACCAATTTAACAAATTATTTTAGCAAAAAAATAATTTCCGTGTTTGAAATATTTTTATAATTCCGTAAACATGAGTTTATTGTTCAACTAATTAACGGAAAATAACTAAAACTAAACTAAACTATACTTAATCTACATTTAGACTAAAGATACACTTACTCTCACTAAACAAAGGAGAGATTGTTTTCGTCAGAATAAATAAAGTTGAAATACTTTTCCTTTCAACGAAATTAAATGAAACCTGCATTGTGATAATTGTAATAATACAAGAGTAATAACAGACTAAGAAGAGAAATTTTATGCTATGGTTTTAGATTTTATAATCCACTGTAGAAATAACTACGCCATTGTTACTGATACATACGTAAGTACTAATTATCCGGTAGTATATTAAACAAGCTGAATTCAGTATAAGAAACATAATAGAAAAATACGATAAGAACCGTTTTATGACTATACGAACAATATTTAAAATGGTATATACACGTATATACAAGACTTTGGAAATTAATACTTACTGTACGTAAAATGAACCTCAAATATTTTTAAACACTTATTTTTGGTTACACAATTTTTGTCACCGAAAAAAATTAATTTTTCTCTACTAAAATATTATAATATTAAATTTAAATTAATTAAATTGAATTAAATTTTTATCTTTTAGTGTATAATAGTCATATTAATTTTGTTTTATGCATATATATTATAACTGTGCTCGTTGTTTATTCGTTGTTATTTATTTATTGAACTACTTAAACACTATACAATAAAATGTATATTATATATTATATACTAAAAGAAGTATAACTTCTAACGTGCGTACATAAGTACACGCACCCACAATTTTTTTTATTTCGTAGTCTATAAGCTGGAGTGCGTTCCGTTGATGTCATCTTTTTTTACTGGCACTGGCACTCCGTGTTATTGGGCTTCAGCTGCTTTTGCAGCTTTTTTCCGCATAAAATTAATTTTTTATCAAATAGCTCAAAATACTTACGAATAGTGTATTACAGCAATGGATTTACTTTTCCACAGATTTCTGAATAATTAAGTGTGATCTATAATTTAAAGTATAAAAATATATATCAGATTATTGGATTAAAGCAAACATAATGATAGAATACTTATCGAAACTTTTATTGATTTAATATAAAAAAGACTTTTGAAATTAATACTTTCCAAAAATTAACCTAAAATATTTTTAAACTCTTATAAAAAGACTTTTGAAATTAATACTTAAATAAAATTAACGTCAATTCCAGTTGCATCTGCAATGTAGGCGTTAGTAGTAGTAGTAGTTTAATAGTTAGTAGTAGTTTAATGAAATATATTAAATACTACTACTAAAGATGTCAACAAGACCAGAATTAATTACCATAGTAACAAGTAAAGAAACAAAAGCTATTTAGCGGTATCGGAACTGTACATTTATCCATTCCAGCAGTACACTTTTTTGGCCACAGGCTCGTTGACCACGGCTAACTTCACCCTGTTAACTTTCTGTTTCTGTCGCATGGTGCGCGCGCATTTCGTTACATACTAAAAATTTCACCCTCAACGCGCCTAAAGAAGTATAACTTCAAAAATTTATTTTCGTAAATGACTTCATTTTTAATTTAAATTAAGTCTTTAACATTAAAATAGGTGAATAGCACAAATTATCTCCTGTAAATAAATTTACTTGTTACTTGTTATTAGTTATAGCCAGTGCAGAAAATTGTATTTGTCTTTTTTCTGAGACATTAATTTTCTGAGACTTTTGAGTTTTCTTATGTACAAAATATTTACTACGTTTGCAAGTATGAAATTGGGGTGGTATACTGGGCAGCAGATAGGAGGAAGCAGTTATTAAAGAGGGCGTGATGGTCTCTGTCACCATATTTGTTTAATTTCTGTGTTCAAGGAAGCAGGAGTTTGTAGTTAAACAATAGACGAGTTAGGAACAAAATGCAAGTTGGACTAAATTTCATGTACAAGAGGTAGACACGCTAAGGTTTGCTGATGGTATAGCTGCGACTGATAAGAGTGATGCAAAACTGCAGAAAAATCTTACCACAATTGATGTAGTAATGAAAGGGGAGTACAAAATGTAGATTAGTAAACCGAAAGGGAAATTCTAATCTCCAGAAGAAATAAAAATGAATCAAACAGAAATTGAGAATGATGTTCTGCAAAAAGTAAGAGAATTCAGCTATTTAGAAAGCGATGGGCTAATTCCTAGGAACAAGTGTAATTATTCAAGCTAAGCAACCATATGATAAGAAAAAACCTCTTAGTTGCTCGAAGAATTAAAGATGAGCAAGAATTTGTTGAAGAGATTCGTTTGGAATGTTGCTTTGTACGGAAGTGAATCGTCGACGACAGAAGAGGGGAAATGAGAAAGAAACTAACTCAAGGCTTTCGAAGTTCGCTGTTTTAGAAGAATGATGAATATAGGAGAGAAAATCTTACGAATGATGAGGCTTATCGGAGAGTTCAGGAGAACAGAAACTGTTTAAAGCGTTTGAAAAAGAGAGGAGCTGAACTAATTAGGCAGATATTTGGGAGCAAAGAAAAAATTACAGAGGAAAGAAGAGTTTCGAATGTATTGTCCAATAGTTAAAGACGTGAATTGTCCACTGTAGAGGAATGCTGAAGCTCTAAAAGCGTGGACCATTTTGTAAGTTACTACGAGACACACAAAATCAATCATACAAAATTTAAAACTAGTTTTTTCAGAAATTATAGGAGTACTGTGATAAAGCACCTCTAGCGGCCTCACAAGTTCGAAAACAGATTACTAAACAGAATAAATACAATCGTTTACTAATGAAAATATACTGGAATACATTTTTCTAATAACTTCAATTTCACGACTTGTTACGTAGATATTACACATCGAACTTTTGCGGTACTAATAAATCGACAGCAGAAGCAAAAAACAGTCACTAGTTTTATTGAACGATTTCATCCAAATTACATTTAATCGACATCGTTCTATACAAGTAATCCATTCATTATTCAGTAAAAGAATTTAACAGCTACGATCACTACAGCCATTAAGTTTTCAAAAACGCAAAACAATATTTGCACACTGTAGGCCTACTAGTTAACACTAATTACAACTGATGCTATATTGCACTTAACTCTAATAACTTCCCATTGCCGCTATCACTGACTTTTATGAGTCTCGTCAAAGTAAATCACAACACATAGCGAACTTCGGCGCTTCCAGTCCTCACTGGATTCGTGTAGGAGCTTAGACAATGTTATAACGCTTCATATTTATAGTTCATTACGGTTTCCGCTGTTTTTTGATTAGATTGATTAGTTCCATGAAGCAATCAACAACACGCTCGAATTATTGGCTGGTTTATTTAGTTCCCTTCGTCCCCGTGGAATTATGTTTCAGTTGAAGTTTCGCAAGCAACGTGAAAAGAAAGAATGCATTTTCTTGTGTTTTTAGTAGCCTATGTTAAGAAAATTCCTTTTAGAAATCTGTTACGTGTTGCTACCGTAATTTTGTTATATGTTCATTTTAATTACACACGACATTTTCTTATTTCTGTTTTATTACCAGATAGGATTAACAGAACAGCGAGTGTAGCATTGACTGCGGAAATGAACACGTATTACGCCGTACGTCTCACATAAGTGCCCTGCTCTGTTTCCGTAAATAATTTTCGATCGTGTTAAAAGAAGCCTAGAATTATGTTATAATGTAATGTTAACCCTTTTAACCAATTGCGAAGGACATTTGGTGAAATTAATGAAGAAGATACTTGAAGAATAAGGAAAAATGAAGAATTGAACGCACTTATTGAAGCGTAAGATATACGGTACTAAGGTTCATCATAGCACAAAGAATAAGTTGGGTGGGAGGCGTTGAGTGAATGGAGGAGAATGGGAAAATTATATGGAAGAAGAAGGAGGGGTCGATCGAGGAAACGATGGATGGAAGATGTCAGTCGAGACCTTACTATGATGCGAATAAAAGGTTGGAAAGGATTGGTGAATAATAGAGTTGAATGGAGAAGGATTGTTGCGGTAGAGCCATTGAAAGAAGTATATTAAACCCTTTAAAATATTCATCAATTATTTTAATGCATTCGACTTATAGTGTTCATAACACCTTCTTCTGTCGAGTTTTTTCGTTTTTAAGAAATGTTCTTCAAGCTCTGGTAATCGAGGCTTTTCCCGCATGTCCCATCAGTGACTGAATGAGATTTGACAATATAAGAACAATTGGTGTGAGTTTCACGTGATCTGTCTGTGCAACAGAAAGGATCCTCGGAGTCTTCCGAGGATCAAAGAATACGAATGACATGCGTATCCGTTCTCAGCTTAATGACATACAATGATTTATAGACACGTTATGTGGAAAGATTGGACGTATCGAATGCCGTAAAAGAGGCAAAGGGACAGCTGATAAGTAGCGGCAGTAGAGAGAGACTAGAACTCACCGAACACATTCCATGTTTAAGAATACCTAAGAATGAATGTGACAAACTGGTAAGCATTGAATAGGGACCAGTCTCGGTAGTAGCAGAAACTAACAGAGGTCATTGTTATGGCGCCATAGAAATTAGAAGAAGAAAAAGAAGAAGAATTTAATGAATTTTAATTATTTAGTTCCCATACAGTTTATTACTATTACTATTATTATTCATAACATCCTAGCGTTTAGCAAAGGCCTCCTCAGGATGAAACATTAAGAATCTAATATTCATTTGGTGAGTGGCCAGCGTGAAACAATTTTATAATAACGCAAGTATTAATGAAATGTTCTATGAAATGTTCAGTTCGCGGAGAATTTCTGATTTCATTTGTTCACTTTTCTTTTGATTTGCTAGTGAATAGAAACTTGTCCTTTCAGATTACAAATATTTTTTATCGAGCGGCTGATAAAACAGTGATCGTAATCTCGTAAAGAATCAAAGGCTGTTGCAACGTCTTGAGGTGCAGGCTCGCCCAAACAGACGGCACGTGTCCCATGCTCGACTACGATCGGCAAAGATAATTTGTTTGAAAACGTTCCGCAATCAGCCGGCTGTGAGAAAGGATGAAAATAAAACTGCAAAACAAAGTATGCAGAGGGCACATGGGGGGGTATCGGGCCTCAGATCTCTGTATCGCTTAAGGCCTAACGAGCGATTTTAAATTCAATAAATTTATTTAAATTAAAAGAAAAAAGAAGGACGAAGTTTTAATACGGCAATGTACTCATAATTTATAACGCTTGAAATTACTTCATACACCAGACGAGAATGCGGTTACAAACATTCTGATAACCAAACCTCACGTGGTGGAAATTATGCATTCGAAATATGTTTGAAAAAATTAAAAAGAAAGAAAAGAAAAGATAGAAGAGAAAAAGAGAAAAAATACGAAAGGAGTCACTAACATGAGTTGGCATATTTATGGGGAGATAAAAATTAGAAAGAGATGAACGATTACGCGTGGCCGTGCGTTAGAAAGAGACACAAAATATTGGCAACAAAGTAAATACTAGAATACTGCCTGAAGCGATTCTGGCGCGTGCCGGCCGATACACCTGCTACAGGGGTGTACAAACTCGCCCAAAACACCACACACACACACACACACACACACACCACAGCTGCATAAACATTATAGGGTTATTAACCTATTTATTTATAAACAACCACCATACCGCCACAGCATTCTTAATACCTGATCGTAACTTTTCTTCAGTTCATCAAAACTCATACGTGTAGCCACTCACAGCAACACGCAAGACTTCCATGATCAAACGTTTCTCGATTTTACATATTTAATCGATGAGATTTTTCAGCGACCATACCATTTGATATCACCTCCACTTGATCTAAATCTTGAGTAGCATATAGGCGTAACGCTAGTGCGGACGAGCCTTATAGTTTTTTTTCCATTCAGGTCGAAAAAGTAAGGGACTATACAATCGAATTTACGGATACGTATTTGTGTTTCCGTGTCAATAATCTAAGAAGAATTACGGTGCGCCTGTAGCAAAGAAATATTACCGCAAAACAATACTGCGTACTGCGTACTGCGTAAGAATAGGCCTACGTGTTCTTGCGTATTTAAAACATTTCCTTTGTAACTGTCGCCATGGTGTTGAAGACTGAAGTCGATCTGTAATTAGAAAACACAATGTAACAATAATAATAATAACAACAACAATGAATAAGGAGAGGAAGAACAACAGCAAATACAACAACAAGAACAACAACTACTACTACAACAAATACTACTACTACTACTACTACTACTACTACTACTACTACTACTACTACTACTACAAGGCCTACTACTACTACTACTACCATCACAACCATTACTTTCACCCCCATGTACCACTACCACTAGCCTAACACCGTCACCATAGAAAAGACATGACAAAAGTATGATGGGCACATGTTCTGTTGTTATGAACAAGTTCATCTACCATTTGCGTCTATTTTCCTTATTGCCCTATATTGTTAGATCAGCTATCTTATCCGAGACTTAAACGTTTCTTAAAAACCTACACAATTTGTTTTTACATTATCGTTTTATCTTGAAAATCCTGCAAAATTAAAGTGTTTTTAAGTTCCAAATTCCTAAACTTTTAAATACCCGTCTAAGATAAATATTAGGACAATGATTCTCTGCCTATTTCGAAGCTACCTACTTAACGAGTAACGATTCTCATGTCTGAAGACGTTCCAGGAGCCAATTCAGCGTATTCGAGACTGTCTCACGTGTGACGTACGCGCCGTGATAATTTCTCTACCGTAAGGTGTGGTTACGGTAGAATTACTTTTAAATATCCGCCTAAGATTAATATTAGGTCAATGATTGTCTGTCTATTTCGAAGCTACCTACTTAACGAGTAACGATTCTTATGTCTGAAGACGTTCCAGGAGCCAATTCAGCGTGTTCGAGATTGTCTCACGTGTGACGTTCGCGCCGTGATAATTTCTCTACCTTAAGGGTGGTTACGGTAGAAGTACTTTTAAAAAACATCATAAACGTAAAACACCGACATATAACATTGCAGAAGAATATTTACATCGCTTAAAAACATATTTAGTTAAATAATTGGCTTAGAGAAAATTCCCGATTGTTAAGAGTTTAGTAATTATAAGGCTAGTAAGCAAGAAATAATGTTTAGTTACCATCGAGCGTCCGCCAGTGAGTGTACGTATTTTGTAAAATTCACCTACGTATGTTGTTTTTCTCGGTTTGTTTAGAAGCTTCGTAAAAAATTCCGAAAGTTCCGTTATAACATTTTTAAAAACAGCAGCCTAATGGAATATTTTTGAGTGCATAGAATAAAATGTGTAGTAATCGAAAGAGTTATTCTGAAAGCAGCAACATTTCGTTTGTTTGATGCAGTCGAAACGCTAGTAAAATACCGTTATCTGATAAAGAATAAGAAGAAACGACTGTCACGTGGAAACCTGTCGCAATTAGTTGTATATTCGAATTTAATTAACACTTTTATTATAAAAACATTATCTGCACTATAAGATACCGTCTGTAGTTCACTGTCCATTCCTGTTACCATAGAATTCCGTGATCCACTTATACGAGTCCGTTAATACGTGTGATTTGTATTCGCTTTGTCCAAACACGACAGTGATAAGGAAGAAGAATAAAATCTACTCCGGTCAAGAAGAGTAAATATAGAAGTCTCGTAATTAGCGCTGTTTTCTAAATCGCTTTCCAATCTTTCTGCCAGTGATAAATGTTATCTGCCTTCTTTCTGTTAATGTACTATCATTTGTGGACAGTCTCAACTAAAATGTGAAACTAAAATTCCGAGGCAATATGTACTATCATTTAATTAATAGCAACAAAGAGTATTATTAATTAACGGACTAACAGCGTGTGGGTGTAGTTAAAACAGCATTGAAAATTGATTGTAATAAGTGACTAAAAAGTTTTCATTAATTAAATCGAGCATTGCCATTGTGATAAAATTTTCTCCAACAACGTTGACAATCTGTTCATATGTAATTATTTTTTGATTTGAATTTAACCAGTAATTTATCAGTCAATTAATCATTTGTTAAATGGTTCACTCGGTTTCCTGCTTAATAAATTGTCTTTGTTTTTAATACAATTACACAGTAAAAATAATTTTAATAATTAGTTAAATGTGCGTTTTAAAATCCGAATTAATCTGTAAATTTACCCTCTGTCTTAACGTCAAAAATGTAGAGAGCCCGGCCACCAACCTCCGTTGGTCAAACAAGTTTGTATTCACTCCACATAAAGCTTAACTTACAAGTGCGGTCACGATGTTTTAACCACAAAAATATTCGTATTAATTGAAATTTTGTCAATTTTACGGTTAAAAAGAATACTTATGATTGCGTTAATTATAGTTTGTTGTTTACGTATCCTATTGTACGTTGTTGTTTAAAATAAAGCCAAGTTCCTGCGTTATGCTGATGCGGTTTCATGACCTTATCCGTTAACGTAGTTTTAAAAACAGATCGTTTGCTATCTTACAAAAATATCGCAATAACATTCTCAAATTTTTTAAATAAACAATGAAAATCTCCTTAACAATATCAGTTTGATCAAGTACAATCAAAAGAGTCGAAGCACTGTTGGTGGAAACAGAAAATAGGAATTACTTCAGTGACAAATTCGTTAAAAAATTTAGTCAGGCCGGGAATAATATACAGTTAGTGCAGCCTTGGAAAACAATGCTTACTAATCATTTTAGTACAACATAATATGTTTAAATTGCGTTTTTAATTATATGTAAAATTGCGCTAATTTGTTAACAAAATTATTGAAATTGTTATTATCTTAATTGTCACAACACCCTTTGCTGTGTATCGGATCAATATTTTTGTTTACAGGAACAGAAACCGTTGTCCATTAGTCAGCAGACGGTGTGTGAGAGGAAGCGTGCCCGAACACCAAACTTGTTTTGTACACCCCTGGCTGGCGCAGTGTGGACCAGTATACAGGTGTAGATATCGCCCGGGGTAATCGAGGGCTCCTAACCTCAAACTTAAAACTTGTACCCCAACATTCCTTATATTAACCATTCCATTCAGACTGAACGAGCTATTGAAATTTCGGCGTGTTAAATATGCACGTAGGCCAACATAGAAAAGTTGCACCGATATAACCGGTTGTGGCAATTACTTCATATTCGTATTGAACGGTTATTTATTGGTTGCAATATTTTTGTTTGTTATATTTTTACTTGTAATTACGATAAGCGTAATCTCAGACCTGAATGACAGCTGAAGTTCATGCTTGGAGCACTAAACTTATGGGAGAAAATTATTGCATGTTTAAATTACTACGTTTCATTGAGGTCAATCATCAGATTTATAACTACATAATTATAACAACGTTAATGTTGAATGTGGTGATGACAATTATAACAATTTACGCACACATACACCACCCGTAACACAGAAATGGCGTGATAAACGAAGAGCGAAATGTATTGAGTAATTGCTTCCTTCGTCTTGCAAAAGAAATCTCACTTTGCAGAGCAATAGGGAGAGTGACTGTATATTAATGTAGCAAGTCGTTACACTTAATATGACTAAACACAGGGAATAACTGTTTGAGTACGTGTATAATTTATATATTTACAATGAAATAACAACGTGTTCATGGATTTTGATAATGCTATAATAACTTGGTTTAATACTATACTGATGGTTGTAACTCATTAATGATGACTGAATAGCCGTATGCGGCTCATATGTGTGTGTGTTTGCAATTATGGCTTCACAAACTGAAATTGTGTACGAAGAATAGAGTCGATATAAATAATTGCTATGCAGATCTCTTTCTTCTTTAGCACTACAGCCCAACGTGAGCCCTGGCTTCCAAACACCAATATTCTCCAAAGTCTCCTATCTATTGCCATCTCAGTGTAACCCCTCACATCCATTGTTCTGAGATCTTCTAGCCATCAGGTGACTTAGCCATTGTATTCGTTGAGCATTTATGAATCTTATTATGTTTTCATGATTCAATAGCTCATCTATCTCTTGGTTATTTCTTATTTTCCATTCATCTTTTTAACCGGGCCACAAACACGTCTTACGATCATTCTTTCAAATCTTCTTAGTGTTTCTTGTGCCATTTTTGTCAATGTCCATGTCTAGCTTCCATAAACAACAACCGGTCTGATAAGTGTCTTATATAGACCAATTTTATTTTTGTGTTACGAGTAATGAGTTTGCTTCTCAATAGTCTGTTGTTGCCATAATATGTACTATTTCCTATTTGTATCATGTCATGCATTGTCGTGTTTATGGACCCTTCATTATCTATCATGTTACTCATGTTAGCTAATCATGTTTGAACATGATCAGATAATCAGGTTATCTAATCATGATTTATCATGTTATCTAAGTTGGATACATAACGGTTTATACACAGTAAGACCGGCCGGACACAAGACCTTGACCAGTCGGCTTGCTATGACACCAACTCGAGTATCATACACCAGGGTTGTAATGTGTTAGTAGTACACTAATGTAGGTGCGAATCTCGTTTCAAGCAGTCGAAGGCTGAAGCAAAAGTGCGAATATACCTGAATTTACATTTCGCCGCCTGCTTGCATCTTGGATTGTTCTAATTAACTCTAATATATTGTGAAAGATACTTATATTTATTTTTGTAAAACTTTAAGAACTTTTTTCTTCCTTCATTTGTACATTCGAAAATTTTATGAATTTTCTTTTCTGATCGGTAACAGTAGTACACAATAACTAAATGTTCACCTCACAGCATACTGACTCAAAATAAGTCACCAGAGACGACCTGAAATTAAATAATTCGTCTCTGATGTTTTGACAATGCTGTCGCGTTGAGGTATGCGGTCGGGAAGCGGAAGCCGTGCGTTGGTTTTGACGTCATTCGTCCTACTGTTCCAAAGGGACCATCTAACCTTGAAATCTCACTCCAACTAATGATTCGGATTCACAATACGACGGTTGGAAGAGGAGCATTCTTTTTTTTGTCTGTCACTACAACGTTCAGTTCGTTCTTCATCAGATGCTCGCTGTGTTTCATGCGGTATGTGTATTAACTAATTTACGAGGCCTTAACTAAGTAGCTTAACTCATATGATCAATTTTTCCGCGTGTTCTATTTTGTATCTTGTTTAAATCATATTTTCCCTTCAAAGCCAAAACGCAAGTTCTGTTAAAGTAAATGTCTTAGTATTACTTACTGTTATTGAGCACTTGCCTTCAAAACACGCCTAATGATTTGTAAATGCTTTTCCTATGATAAAAGACGAAATGATTTGCTGTTGAGTGAAGTTTAGCATTGTCGATTTATTCTGGCATAAATTGATGTTTTTCTTGAAAGGAGTCGAGGGTTATCCGGAAGGATCCTGTCGAGTGTCAGTTGTATGAAAAATATAACAAGGGAGAGCAGATTCCAGGAAGGAAAGGTAGAAGAGTGGGAAGTGGTATTGTCTTTAAAAAAACACAGGGAAGAACCAGGCGCAGAAACTCATGGAAATAGGAAGATTTTGTTATTTGCAAAAGAGGAGGAGTTCTAAATTTGCTTATAGGCCTATCATAGTAAAATGCACATAATCTCAAGATCAGCAAAGAAGTAATGATACAGAATATGAGTACTGGCTTCAAAGCGATGTCGCTTAAAAGTATCTTGATTAAATAACCAATATACCAAGATATTTTCAAAGCTTCTTGGTAAACTGTCGCTTAAAATACTGCCATTTAGTATTGCAACTATCGCTGCCGGTATGCGGTGGGATCAACAGCAAACTTGCTGAACGAGTTAAGTGAGTTTCTACTCGACTGTTTGGAATTTGTCTGTCTGTATATCAATCTACCTCTCTGTCTATCTGCTAGCTATCTGTAGCTATCTATATCGAGCTATCTGATTGGAGTATATCTCACTATAACTTTTGAACGCATCAACCGGATTTCGTAAAATTAGCATGCGTATTCATACTCTTATCTTAAGAACCCTATTGTTTTTTTAGATCGATTCCCCAAATCTAAGGGTGACGGGAGGTAAAAGTATAAGAGGGTCAAAAATTTAAAAAATCGTTAAAGTCCATGTGGGGTGTCAAATTAAAAGAAATGTGTACCAAAATATGAATTTCGCGTTTATTTAAAAAATTTTAGTGTTTAGAAATTTTTGGTCGCCGAAAGCCAAAAAGTGTGTAAAAATTTGGATAAAATCTCAAAAATTCCTGTAACGTATCAAATTAAAAGGAATTTTAACTAAAATCTTAATGTAGTTTTAAGTTTTCGAAATTTCATAATTTTTGGACACCGGCCCCAAAAGTGGAGCAAAAGTTTGATAAAATTGCAAATTCCATGTGGGGTATCAATTTAAAGAGAATTTTAACCAAAATCTGAAATAGTGTGCAGTTTTGGAATTTCAAAATTTTTTCGACCTCACAGCTCCAAAAAAATTGTAAAAATTCAAGGACATCCAAGGGAAACTCCGAAACAAATCCGATTGTTTGAAGCTTTTATCATTCATTGTATGATTGATAAAAAACAGTAAAATTGTTTCCTTACTAAAGAAAAATAGTAGGACAGTGGGTAATTTTTCTTACCATTGAAAACTTATATAATATCAAAATTATGCGATAGTGAATGTACTTTGTTCAAAACAGTGAGCGAGGTCTGCAGCTCAGTGAGCATACGCCTACTAGTAACTAAAATTGTTTGGTTTTATTGCTTACTTCGCCGAACTTACTTATAATGTGCGGTCGTTATATTTCTAGTTGCTTAGAAATGAAGAGCAGTTTACAGGAAAATCCCATCAGATGGGACCTATTGGAACGGTTAAACATGTAAGTAGCGTTGTTATCCTGTGCTCCTTCGTTAACTTATAATTACCGAGTGTAGTTTAACTAGATTGGAATCTGTGCAGAGTAGGTAAATTTCGTGTTACGTTTCAACACTAAAAAATAGAAAATAAATTTTTAAATCATAGAAAAACTTAATTACGTATCTGCCTAATGCCCTACTAGAACAGCGGTTCCCAAAAGGCTTAATTTACTTGTGTTAACAGCTCTTGACATCACTTATCTATAAACAGCATTCCTCTTTTTAAAATGTTTTTAATTAATACATTTGCAATCATATACTCATGGCAATTTATAAACTAATGAAATGTTAATATAAGAAAACATTTCACTTATCTTGGGATTAAAAATTACATTGATAACATACGTTGAAACATCACATTCGCCCTTTATAAATAAAATGAGTAAAACGCCTCCTGACTTATTTTATTTATTTTTTGACACAGGACAATGATATTTATCCGGCCTATCAACTAATTCTTGAATAGTCAAGTTTATATTCCCAGGGGTACGCGTACGACAGGTTATTGCCCACTGATATTAGGGATGTGTGTAGACCGTCCCTTACTTAATGAGAAGTGGGAAAGACGGTGGCTGGTATTGAATTTACTTAGTCAACGTAAAAAATAATGGACCAGAGATGGGCTGTCTTGAGAAGGACGTATAGAGCTATCGGCATTTAAAACGTAAATCTGACTCCCCGTTTAAACAAATTCACGGTTTTAAAAAGCTTGTTTATATTTGAGCAATCCAAATCTAATCGTAATTGATATTTTAAATTTATTCCTTGCTTTAAACATAAATGCATTATTATGCATAGCCAGCGCGTTACGTAGCCTTTTAAACGAAACCAGATCATTAGCGGCAGCAGAAAGGGTACTGGATTGCTGTTGCACCCATCAACAACTCTTTAAAAAGTAATTAACATTCAACATATTCAGTACCGTTACTTAGTCCCTGCATACAGATCTTCAGATTACGGAATGTAATTACACCAAATTTCAAATAATAAACAAGTGCTTTTGTATTGACTTCATCGCAGAACGAAATTTGATTTCTAGCCCGCAAATAACTTGTTTAATAGTGGGATTATGTAAACGCAAATGCATTGTGTATACGAAGTATTCGAATGACGTTTTCATTGAGAGCGCTTGTTGTAAACACTGAATATTGTTTACTTTATAGATGATAATTTGTGGCACCCTATGGATTCACTATCGGTGCAGGTGTCTACGAGACTTTGTGTCCGCACCCGGGTCTGTTCAAGCTTGAATTCTGTATTCTTCTCCGAATCCATGGTTTGAAATCTTCCACGAAACTTAAAAAAACATCAGATGATCCGAATTTCTCCTCTATGCAGTTCTAAGCATTCCAAACCTTAAAAGGTGTTAAATTTTATTTGTACAAAATTTCCTTAGCTACCCTTTTTAAATGATTCCGATTTATTTACATGATTACTAAAACTTCAGGAATTCATACTTACACAGCACAGCGTAAAGAAGAACTATCTAAACGAACTATCTAAGTCCTAAGTGTGTCGTCTGCAGTAATATCGCAATACGTTGCCACTTTCCCGTTTTTATCTGAGTACTTGTTTGTCACATTTTCTGGTATGCTTGTCAGTGTGAAACAGATGTTCATATCTTCTTTAGGACTGCCACCCATCGATTACATACTCATACATATATAGTGTTCCCTTTGTCCGCATCACATCAACAGGATCTGCTATAATGATATCCTAATAATTTACGTATGGAAGAATGGCATCTGGACGTATTAAGAAAGTTTAAAAACAACGTTGTTTTCGACTTTTAAGGCTCAGAAAACGTAAACATTAAGGGCGCAGAAGTTACCACAAAAAAGTATTAAGCAAAGCCATTAAGATGATGGGCAAGGGCTTGATCGTTTAGCTTAATTATTAACGTTAAAGATGTTTTATCTCAACTGAAAAAGAACTGCTGAATGAACAGCAGAATGTAAGCATAGGGCTTACTGTACAACGGCAAAACCCAAGAAAAGCTTGTAGGTAACTACGTAAATGTTTTTGAACACTGAAAGATATGTGGATAAATGTTTTCATAAATATCACATAATGGGAAAATTCAAATCTAAAAAATTCATAATTTTTAAAAATATTGTCTAAGATACAGTTCAATGTGACTATTGAGCTAAAAAAAACTTATAGAATTTAAAATCACTGTAACGATAGATTGATGTTGCTGATGTGTACGTGTATTATTATTATGTAAAGCGACTGGTTATCACGCCTTATCTACGATGAACTTAGGGTCCTTTATGTTCTTGATAAACGGACGTGCGGGGGATCGCTACAAGAATCGGTGTGAAGACCGGGGAGTTGTGAGAGTTTGAGGTACACTTTGCATGCTCCCTACACACCCGACGATGGCTCAGTGTTCTGTGAAGACCGGGGAGTTGTGAGGGTTTGAGGTACACTTTTGCATGCTCCCTACACACCCGACGATGGCTCAGTGTTCTGTGAAGACCGGGGAGTTGTGAGGGTTTGAGGTACACTTTTGCATGCTCCCTACACACCCAACGATGGCTCTGTGTTCTGTGAAGACCGGGGAGTTGTGAGAGTTTGAGGTACACTTTTGCATGCTCCCTACACACCCGACGATGGCTCAGTGTTCTGTGAAGACCGGAGAGTTGTGAGAGTTTGAGGTACACTTTTGCATGCTCCCTACACACCCGACGATGGCTCAGTGTTCTGTGAAGACCGGGGAGTTGTGAGAGTTTGAGGTACACTTTTGCATGCTCCCTACACACCCGACGATGGCTCAGTGTTCTGTGAAGACCGGGGAGTTGTGAGAGTTTGAGGTACACTTTTGCATGCTCCCTACACACCCGACGATGGCTCAGTGTTCTGTGAAGACCGGGGAGTTGTGAGGGTTTGAGGTACACTTTTGCATGCTCCCTACACACCCAACGATGGCTCTGTGTTCTGTGAAGACCGGGGAGTTGTGAGAGTTTGAGGTACACTTTTGCATGCTCCCTACACACCCGACGATGGCTCAGTGTTCTGTGAAGACCGAGGAGTTGTGAGAGTTTGAGGTACACTTTTGCAAGTTCCCTACACACCCGACGATGGCTCAGTGTTCTAGAAATCGTTGAGATGCAGATAATAAAACCGTCCTTGAGGAACAACAAGCCTTGAAGGCGTCACCTATATTCGAGCATTAATTTTCGCAAGGCCAATTTACGTAATCCTGGTGGGAGTCTAGTCTCGGTAAGACAGTTTGGAACAAGCAAGGCCACTACTCGTCGACAATCAGGGGTAGGCCCTGATGGTATATCTACGTAAGGGATACTGGCAGAAACGTACTCGGGTAGGAGTGCGAAGATCATATCAGAAAAACAACGAGATGAAAAAGGTTAGGTGCAAACACGTTTTGGTTGCTAGGTGCATTTGTATCAGCAGGATGTCAAAAGGGTTTTGGTTGTCTGGTACTTTGTCTCTACATCACGTCGCGCGAGTGGAAAGAAGATTCTTGGAAAATAGAGATCAACCAGGAAAGCGTGAAATGTCGGCGAGAAAAGAAGACTGGAAAGTTTTGCTAAGTGCAGTACTTTGGCTGAAGCATACGTTCATACTAGCCATACTGTCTTTCTAATCTGTCTCTCCTACACCAATTTCAATGCTACAAAACGGAGTTTAATTTATGTAGTATACAGGGGTATCCTGTTCCTTGAATTTGTTAAATTGGGCTCTGAAACGTACGTGACGTAGGCCTACCTACGAGGTAGAGCGAGTATCCACTTTTTAATTGGTAACGTCACGTGCGGGAATCTTGTTAATTGCACAGCGATTAACCCTGCAAGGCAAATCCACCCATGTATCGTTGGACTACAGTAGCTCTGTTCATTCCACGTGTCCCAGGTGGGAGATTGCATGCGACCCAGGTCCAGCCAGCGCTGTCATTTTCGATGACGCAGTGCGTGCGTGTGTGTTGCCGCTCACCGACATTTTTAAGGATTACGCTTTTAATATAAAGTACGCGTTGATAGTACACAACGTTGCGGTCGTGATAAGAACACAACACTGAATGGACCTACTCAAGGTGGATAGCAGGAATCGACTAGCGTATTACATAACTGAAATGACTATGTCACATAATGTTTACTTGCGTTTATCAGGAGTTAAGGGTAAAGAATAATTTTGTCAATCCTAGTTTGTAATATTTGTGGAAAAAGTGTTAAGAAGCTAGACAGATGCTACTAACTAATTTGAATAAAAGTGTTTGACTCTTCATAACGGATGATGGTTATGGAATGACAAAATCATTATGTTGTGCCGTAATACACGAAGGTGCTCCTCTCAAGCGGACTCGCCCACTACCTGTACTGGAACAGATACAAGAATGCACTTAAAAAATATGTAAGAGGTGTTTAAAAAATAATTTTAGTTTGCCAACGAATAGAGTTGAATGTAAAATGCATTAAAATTGCAGCTTGAGGGACAAATTAAGCTGCAAGACTGGCAGCAGTGGTAATTGTTGACCAGAAATGCTCAGACACCTGCCAGCCGACGTACATGACCAGAAATTTGCCAACTCAAATTATATGGTTTAAAACCAATCTACGGTGTATTATTCGTTCCTTCCTCCCTGTAATAAAATATTTTCCAAACTTTAGATATTAATTAATTTATTATACTCGTCCCCTCTTGAAAGCGGTGGTATTATTCTGATGTTGATTACGGGATTGGTAGCCGCATGTATAGTATTAAATTGAACACAGTTAAACGTACTTCTACATAACTGTACTTGTGGTGACGTCAAGTAATATAGTATTATGGTATACGCTAGTCAGAGATGTTTGTACGAATACGTCTCGGAATTAGGGTTATATATGACACGTCATGTATAGTCATATAAGTGCATATTTAAAAAAAATTTCAAGGTTAGCTTAGATGTTAACCAAAATTTATAAAATATTTTGATCATTTTCCTTTCTTTTAAGTGTTTTACAGGATGGCAGTGATTGATTTATTATGTATAGGCCTACTACAAAAATCATTACTGTTTTGGTGGTAGCTAGTCTATTTATCTCTTTTTCCCAACAGTAATAACATTTAAATCTTAAGATGAAATGAAATAAAGTTTAAGATAAGAAAATATTTGATAGCACAGTATATTTCAGGCAAGGCGAAAAACTGAAGAAATACAACGCTGCCGATTAGTAGCTGTTCAGACACGTGATTCGTCAGAAATTCCGGAAGACACTGAATGTCAGTTTTTGCAAGCACCGAATATCAAGTAAGAGTAAAAATCTTTAAGAATTATAGTAAACGAGCAAAACTTGGAAGAAGTAGAGCAATTTAATGAAAACTTGGGTAGCATAATAACGAATGATAGCAGATGAACCAAAGAAACAAAAGCTAGGATGGTAATAACTTGCAGTAAGAAGAAAAAAAATCGTTTACTGGCAGACTGAATGTTTCGTTAAGGTAGAGACTGGTAGTGAGCTATTCTAGATCACTATCTACATTATCTGGAGCAGAGATACAGACGATTGGTTGCAGGGAGGCAAATTGTCTGGGAAGTTTTCAGATGTGGACTAGAAAGAGAATACAGAATATGGGATGGGTGGATGTAATAGGAAAAAAGATAGCGTTGGGAAAGATTGGGGAACAGAGAAAAATATGGAAGTACAATAAGAAAAGGTAATCCAGCTAGTTCGGTCGTATGTTAGAAAGGAATTACCTTATTGGGAATATGCTAGAAAGAATGGTCAGGGTAAGAAAAAGAGGAAGACTGAGGATAGCAATTATTGATGAAACCTAAGGAGAAAGTTCTTATAAAGGAATGAAGAGGAAGCGTTGGCTAGCTTCTATGTCTTGAACGTGCCACAAGGCTTAAATTGAATTACAAGATTCACACAACCGTCGGGTCGTCTCCTGTTCTAGGCTTGAGCTTCATACACTTCATATTTTGCTTCATCCAAGAGCTTCAATCGTCTCCTCCTTCTCTTTTTCTCTCCTTCCTTTGTTACATTTGCCCTCTGGATATTTACAGTCTAGATTTCTTTCTGAACCTTACAAGCTCCTTGTTCGTTTTTTGTTTCCCTATGATAATTCTATTGTCGCTTCTCCAGGAAATCAGATATTATGATGGAAATTCATTAGTATCAAAAGAAACGGGAACGACATTTATTGAACGAGCGAAGCTAGTTCTCAGTTTCAACTCGACTATTTGGGATTTGTCTGTCTGTCTATCTGAAGTGTGTCTCACGACAACGTTTGAACGTCTCACGATATTCGTAAAACGTTTACAAAAGGGTGCCCATAATTTCGCCCTACAGAACTCTACTGTTTTAAGATTGATCCTTCCACCCCCAAATAGGGACGGGAGGCAAAAATGTGAGCAGGGTCAAAATTATGAAAAAATTGCAAAGGCCAATGTCGGATATCAAATTAAAGGGAATTTTATCAAAAACATGAATTAGGTTTTTTTAATTTTAACCTTGATAAATTTTTGGACGTCAGGGCTCAAAAGTGGATGAAAATTTTGATAAAATCGCAAAATTTCATATAGGGAATCAAATTGTAGAGAATTGTAACTAACATCTTTGGAAATTTCAAAATGTTTGCACCCCAAGGCTAAATAAAAACGAAATGTGTAAAAAATTAAAATCCAGCAGTGTGTCAGGCTAAAAGGAATTTATTGAATTTTTAGTATATATTATATGATTGTGTGGTTTACAACTGTTATATTACTAAAGTAATAGTCTAAAAATATACTACTAAAAATTATCTAATACAAAAATTTAGTTGATAAAAAATGTACTTCCTTCAAAATAGTGAGCGATTTCTGCAGCTCAGGGAGCATGTGGTGAAGCTGTTCCTAATTAAAAAGGAAGACTAGTTTGGGACACTCCAACACAAGATGGACTTCGTTGTTTAACCTGCATTAAGTATTTTAGATTTAAACCTTAAAAATCTGAAGGACAAGAAGAATGGATTCGACGATTCAACGAGACCAACGGCCGAGCCGAGGTTCGCTATCATGATATTACAATTAAAGCATTAGGCATAAATAAGCAGTGTAGTTTCTACCTATGTCATACTAAGGCTCGAATATATAGATCATATAATAAAAACCTAAAGTAGAATAATAATTTTTTTAAATCACATATCGAGTGTGTTTTTTTAAATCACACTTTGTGATGATAGTGATAGTGATTTTTAAACTGCTAGTTAATTTATTACTGTTAGTTAATCTTTCAAATAGATGGCATATGAACACGTTAAAACAGGAAGTTTGTAACGTTCAAACCGACCGAAACAAAGTGGACTTTATCTTACCATTTAGGGCTGATGTAATTACTGGCAATAAAAGCTACTTCTATTGCCACTGACATACAGACTGTACATGTCAGGTTCAGAAAGTCGAGGTGGGCGGATAGAGGAACTGTTCAATTTTATTTTATTTACTTACTTCTTTTTGCCGCTCATGAAAAAACTCACCTACTCGAACTGACGTGTACGTATTCCAAACGAATCTTACTTCTTCATTGAAATTTCTAATCATGTGCGTTTTTCATTGTCAGTTTGACAGATACCAAGACGTCAACTGATGGCCACCCTCAGTTGAGTTTACTCAGTTTATTTGGATGGTTGCGGGTTAGTTTATCGTTTGTCTGTACAGCAAACGATAAGCGTTGATTTTGTAAGAATTCTATGGTACAAGCATTTGGTGTCTGAATCGGATCATCGTTTCGAAACCACCGTGATCCACTGACGTAATACAAAATGCACGAACCTCTAAAGGACACAATAGAAATACGCTTAACCAATGAAATGACGTCACTAACGAATAAGTGATAAATATAAAATATAAAGAAATGTACTAATGTCAAACCAGTTCACAGAATTCTCGACATGTTTTTGTAGAATTATGATAATTTTGAAAACTGAACCATTCAACAGTAACCAAAGCTTGAAATAAACTTTATGATTAGGGAAATAATTAGCATTTTTCCTCGGAACTCAGGCTCTCTTAGTGAATCCATATTAACGTTTTTGATTGTTTTAATGAGACTAAATAAAAATATTTTACCCCTTGAAATTTTGCGCTCGCACCTTTAAGCAATAGCAAACTTATTGGAAACATCAAACTAACCAACATTAATAACTTAGAAAAAATTATTTGGATTGTAATGAAAGTTTTGTCTAGGGGTTTGTTGGAATCGCTGATTATAAATATGACATAAAATTTAGAAATTCTAGGTGAAGGAACCAAATTGGTAGACCAAGCTCTTCAAAACGTTTTTGTTACAAACGTTTCAAATACAATAATTTTATTTGTTTACATTCTTAATACTATGAGTATTAAATTAATAGAAAAGATGAAAGGTTCAAGGTGGCGGAACTATTGGGATCTATTTAGATTATAATTTCTACAACAGGTATTCGTCCTAGAGAATCAATTATCTGTTTAAGGTATATTCCACCAAAACATCAAATTATCGAGAAAAGTAATATTCCTGTCGAAGTACAGTACACTATTTTCCATTAGTCAGTGATAATATAAAACATAGTTACTATACCACATACATTTAAAATATATTGAAATATAAAAATTACCTTAAATTACCTTTAAAGATTATTTTTTAATATCAAAGTACTATAAATTTTCATTTATAGAATGGGACAAGTTAACAAATACACAAAGCAAATATGAGACATATTTTGATTTTATACAATTTACAAATTAATTTCCACATGATAGTACTATACGGAACACTGCTTTAAAAACTCTGTAATTGAAATATATGACTTAGGTATGGGAAGTTGCACTTTGACGTTTGATCTGGCACTAGGCCTATACATTGAGCGCGTGGTACAGTTGCAACGTTATTTTAACTGAAGAATTAGTTATTTTTAGTTTGGGTGGATTTCAGACGTTAATGTCAAGTGTGGAATGTACAGTTACATTACGGGAGCCAACAGTTCAAAGAAGCCCTTTTCGCAATGTATGCGATAAAAGTGTTGATCACATTATGTAGGATGGTCGTTTGCCTATACGATAATGCCTACATTAGTGCAGTTAGCTTAACCATGATTAAATTTTGTCGGTCTTGTAAAAAATAACGAAGAATTTCCTACAATGATAAATAACGAGGACATTTGGAACATATTTTTATATGATAAATTTTATAGAATTAGAAGAATATCGTGCGCTTGATATGTTTTGAAAATACGTTATTGGATTTTGAAAAAAAGGAGTAAACCTTCCAAATAGTGCAGCACATATTTTTGAATCGTATTAGTAATTAAGGAGTTTATTTGTGCTGAACTAATAGGCCTATATGATTGGGAATCACATTTACATTCTATTGAGTTAATGTGTCGCTCTTTCATGCACCTGGGCGTTTTCCGTATGCGAAGGCTGGACAAAAGTATTCGAAAGATATAAAAATGTACCCAGAGGAATTTCAAAAATTTACGGAAGAGGGTTTTGAACGTCTAGGCCTGAAGGTTCTTTTCAAGCATGCCGTCCAATCAAACCATTTAACAAACTTTAATGAAATTAATTAGTGTGGAGTTTGGCAAGGTTACTAAAAACACAATATCTTCTTCTTGTTCTTCACTACATGGCTTGTGCTATAGCCCGTTCCGACTTCACAGAGTCTCTGACCAGTTTTTCCAGGGTCTTCCACGATCTTTCGTCTCCACTGGACTATATTCAAACGCTTTTTTAGGAATACGCGTGTCTACCATGCGTTCCAAATGATACTTCCAATTCTACCTGTATTCCTTTATTCTCTCCAGAACCGACTGTAACTTCAGGGTTTTCCTTAAGTCGTCGTTTTGTAGATGATCTCTCAAACTACATCCCTTAACTGCTATTAAAAATTTCATTACCGAGGCCAGTATTTTTGAAATACCTTTTTGCAGGAGAGTCCATGTTTCACATCCATACATTAAAGTCGGCACACCCCACACGTAATAGAACTTTACCTGTGTCTCCCTGTGTTTTTTATTCTTCAACAGTCGTCTTATTGTTCCACAGGTGTGACTAAATTTATTTAACTTTCTCTTGATATCGTTATTCTTCCTATATGAAATATCACATCCCAAATAATTAAAATGTGATACCTGCTCCAAAACACTATTATCAATTACAATTTTAAAAACACTATATATTTATATAAATTGATACAAGGGATGACTTTTCCAAAAGGTATTATTGAAGGTATCGAAGACTTTTGCCACATATGTTTTACAACACCCTGTCACCACAGACGCTAGAAGAAACGATATTGAGGTACAAAATTTAAGTTTCATTTTTTTCAATACGATCCCGTTTCCTATGTTCATGCTGACATCATTTACAACTCTAGCAGTATGAAAGTAATACTTATGTCTCTTTAGAACAATACATTACAACAACGCAGAAAATTTTAAAGACGTAAAATCAACTAGAAAAGATAGTGTTATTCCACCATTAACTGTGAACAGCAAAATGAAAGGGCGCACTCGAATTGATCGCGAGAAAGATCGAGAAAAGTTCACTAGTCCGCGTGCTCGAATTGAGAAACTAACACTCCACGGGCAACAAAACACGTATATTGCTCAGGATTGTTTGTAAAATGTCTCAGCATGAACGTCTCTCTCTCTCTCTCTCTCTCTCTCTCTCTCTCTCTCTCTCTCTCTCTCGCGCGCGCTCTCTCTCTCTCTCTCTCTCTCTCTCTCTCTCTCTCTCTCTCTCTCTCTCTCTCTCTCTCTCTCTCTCTTTCTCTCTCTCCCTCTCTCTCGCTATCTCCCTCTCTTTCACTGTTCCTCTCACTTTCCTCCTAACTGTACTTGTGAATGGGAAAAGGCAGGCAGTATTCATCTTTAAAGGCGTGAAAAGCTGGCGTGACAGCCGTTATTCGATATTCTATAATTTATTTACACTGTAGATTCGTACTTAGTTACGATAATTTTTTTTAGTAATATCTGTAAAGATAACACAAGACTGAAATTCAGATAATTAACAGAAGCTAATCTTAATTAACAAAGAGATAACAATAACTTTGGAACTATCAATTAATTCAGTGTCCACATGTTTCTCAATTACTGAGGAAGTAGTTTTGAACAAGTTTCTCTATTCGAGTGTGGCATGTACCGGAAGCGGATGGAAGTTTCTCAGTTTCTCAGTTCGTGTGAGCCGAAATGAAAATAGGCTATATGACGAATTTGTTCCATTGATCCACATTTACTTTTTTAAGGTATTGTTAAGTTAAAAAAATCAGACGCGGAAATTAAAACATTTTTGGATTGCGAGTTATTCCCCCCCCCCCCCCCCGGCACCAATGAAAGTTGAAGCAACATTTTATGACTTGTTTACACAATTGACTTAAGACTGTTCGGGATACCGAGGAATTCACTTATGTGATTCATGAAGGGGTGTTATTGTAAAGGATCAAATGACAAAATTTTGGATAATATGTGGGTGCTATATTAGATACTTACAAAATAATTATGACTTGTAGTGTTTGGTGGCTACAAAAGTGCAACACGAAATCAGTTGAAAGATATCGTTGATTGCTTAAAAATTCATCAGCGTATACTCGATGACTCTTAAAAATTTGTTTGCAAGAAAATTTGAAACAGAAAAATATTAGTATGTACAGTATATGTTGAGAGAAAAGCGTTTATTAAATAAAATTTATCTTTTAAAAGTGAAGCCGATGCTAACGGATTAATTATTAGAACCGAAATAATTTTAGAATTTAAAACAGTCGCTTTCGTTTCTAAAAATATTTATGTTGTAGTTTACTAACAGGATTAACACAATGCGACAAAGAAATTTATTTTCCAAAACCATCGACCTAAGAAGCTTGAAAATAAATTTTAAACATAAGAAAAAATTTCCAAATTTAAAGAACATGTCCTTTCTTTACACGCTTTTACTGGAATGCGATGCTAAGTCAGCATTTCTTAAAAGAAGTAAGGACACATTTGCAAAACAGTAGATTTGCCTAATGCAAACGTTTTTGAAAAAGAAGGGCAAAATGTGAAAGACGTTTTATAAGCTGGGGTAAAGCGCCTTCAAGAATTATACACAGCGACAAGAAAGATTAATTATTAAAATGAATTTAGATTTACTTCTTGTATTAAAGCTACAGCTGAAACTAGTTGCGTACAGCTGCGTTAATCAACGCTTACGCTTGACACAGCCTTGCAGCATTTCAACAGTTTATACAACACTGTGCATTGATTAAAATTTGTACCCGCAAATTGTTTTGTTAATTAAAAATATATGAATAACTTATAAAAACACTTTAAACAGTTTGTATGAAAACAAAATATTTATATGCGTATATCTATGATCAGTCATTTTGCATTCACTAATTTGCCTTTTATTTTGATGTTGATTTATTACATATTTATTACTATTAAATATGTAAACAATTATAAATATTGAATTACAATGAAATTACAATTTCAAACGTTGGTAGACTACAAATTTATTTTTCACGAGTTCATCAGCCATTTTGAATCATGTATCTTGAATTTTTAATTTTTACGTCATATTCTTTATCAGCGACCACCAAACCCCGTAGATGAAACCGAAGTAATACTTTTGAAGTTAGTAGTTTTATTTTTTTGTTCTTTACAACTAAGAGCACTTCACCAGGTGTGTAACCAGAAAGTTTATGGCAACTTTTGTTTACTGCTTAATGCTTTTAGTTTTCAACGTTATCATAATTCTACAAGAACTTATCGAGAATTTCGTGTTCTGTTTTCACATTAATATTTTTTTTAATTTCTGTATACTTACCGCTTGATGTTAGTGACGTCTTTTTACTGGTTAAGCGTATTCTACGTTATAGGTTCATGTACGTTAGAGGTTCATGCAGTTTGTATTACGTCAGTGAACATCGGTGGTTTCGAAACAACTTCGTCATGATCCGATTCAGACACGAAATGCTTAAACCATAGAATTCGTTACAAAAGCGACACTTATCGTTTGCTGTACAAACAAACGATAAACTAACCCGCAACCATCCAAATAAACTGAGTAAACTCAACTGAGGGTGGCCATCAGTTGACGTCTTGGTGTCTGTCAAACTGACAATGAAAAACGCACATAATTAGAAATTTCAATGAAGAAGTAAGACCAGTTTGGAATACGAGCATGTCGATTTGAGTAGGAGAGTTTTTTCAGAACGGCAAAAAAGTAAATAATATAAAACAAGAGCAAACATGGATGAGTAACCTAATACCTGTAGCCGCCCACCTCGACTTGCAGAAGCTGACATGTACAGTCTGCGTGTCAGTGGCAACAGAAGCACTGAATACCAGCTTTTATTGCTAGTACAGTAATTACATCAGTTCTATATGTTAGTCAAATTCTACCTTGTTTCGGTCACTTTGAAAGTTACAAACTTCCTCTTTTAACGTGTTCATGTGCCATCCGTTTGAAACGTCAACTAATTATTTAAATTTGTAATAAATAAAGTTTAAGTTTAAAAACATCAAAAACTTATAATTCAAATATATTTTTTTACATCTACATGTTAGAAGGACCTAATTTGTTCCAAAAAAGTCGTTGAACGTTGATGAAACAACAAAAACTCTAATTTTGCGTTTTATTCTCAGAATCTACAAGAATCAACAATTTCTCCACAGCGTAATAAAATAGGGAAAGCGAATATCGTTATACAGACCTTCCGTAAGAACTCCAAACATTAGTTACAGGATACTCTTACAAGTTTGTTATATTTGTTCAAAAGAAATTAGGAATCACCAGTTTTTAATGAAGCACGTTTGTTTTTCGAACTTAGGCCTAATCCTTATCGGACGTAACATCTCGGCTCGTATGCTAAATTTTCTTATGAATTATTCATTGCTATGATATTCTAACAAGAGAGATGAGATGGTGTAAAAGGTTCGGGGGACCGACTACAAAAAAAGTTACAAACGGAGAAATTACACGAAGTATTCTGTTAAAAAAGATATACTGAAGTATTTAGAGGAAAGAGACTGATATGGTATGGCGATGCCTGAAGAGTGAAAAATGGTTTAATAGAATGAAGTAGTGGGGCCTCTTAGGTAGAATGGAACTAGCAAGATAATCATACAGAGACGAGGATTGGGGGAAGGAAGATGGCAAAGCCGAGAAAAATGGAAAGAGATGGTTGAACGAGGGAAACTACGTCTAGTTGAAGAAAGGGAACCAACGGCATTTATAAGAACAAGAAGGATTCTTATGATAATGTAATTAAGAAATCTGTTTTCTGAAACAATGTATGATACAATTTTTTTTAAATAATTAAACTAATCCAATGCTATGTTTGATGGGACGCAAATTACTGAATATCATAAAAAATGTACGGAAGTACATCAACTTCCACTGAAAGCAGATCCAGAAAAATGTTACATTCTGGCGTACTGACAGCTGCGAGAATAATACAATGAAAAACGAAAGACAGAAGAATATTCAAGATAAGGGTATTACATACTACATTATTCTATTTGACACTTCATGCATATTGATTGTTCCTATTTTAACTGTGTATCGACATTTTTTCCAGTAAATAAGAAACAAATTGGATTCAGGTCAAGGGGACAGAGTGTTCGCATGTAGTCGCTAGGCGTATAATGTAACACCATTTACTTAATGTACTGTAGTTAAGATCATCAAGCGTGCTATTAGAGCGGTCTAATTTGGAGAAACTAGTCGAAATAAATACGTTCGGATGCTCCTTTACCACCCACATACACGCCAGCCATTTGCCACGTACAAGCTCTCGCCCTGTCACTCTTTAACGTTACTCTAATCGATTAAAAATTACATGACACGAAATAAATAAAAAAACGTTACTATATTCTAAAAAAATGTATTTACTACATAGCATACTGATAATTGTTAAGAATGACTCACTCAGACATGAGGAAACATTGGAAAGTAAACAAAGAAGAATTTACTGATAATGACGGTTAGATAGTAATTTTGACATTAGCATCAACGATATTCTAGAAGGTCATATCTTGTTTAAAGTAATCATCATATATTTAAGAGGCCAGTGGTACAGTTTTTGCGAGAACAGCGAGCGTGTTTTTTGGCATACATAAACATTAGTCTGTTTTTACGGATGAAATTATGTCAATAACACATTAGCAAGTAGTTTCTTTTATTTTTGATGAAGTATCCCATTTATGAATATGACGTCATTGACATATCCAATGAACATATCCAGTTACATACTTCGTGATGTCACTTTGGAAACAGTGAGCACGATACTTTGCTTTGTTATTTATCTTTCTCTTTCACTTTCATTTGTTACTTTGAAGAGTCGACATGAGCATCATTCCATCAATTCCATAATCAGCTTTCCTGAATCAGTTTGTTGCAGACGGCCTGTAGAGCCCATAGACATGTAACCCTTTTCGGGGTGACATGTAACATACACAAAAAAATTAGCCACATCGTGTTTTAATTCATTCAAACTGAAATCATATCTCGATACCAATATTTCAGAGAATAAACGTATTTATTCCTAAACGTTAAATAAATGAAGTTACGTCATTATCAGATTGTTACAGTTAAGTGAATTACCAATGGAAAAAAGAATTATAAAAACGTAACACAAAACTGAACGATTTTGTAAACGAAATTTACAATGACTTGATAAGGAATTTCTTTTCGAGCGTTTATCTGAGAAGAATTTTTCGAACGTCGGCCGCCAATATTTGCATGCTGTTTGACATAATTATGAAGTGAATTAAACGTATTCTTCTTATTATGTTATAATGGTTTAATTTTCTCATTCCGTCTTGACATTTCAAAACAAGCAAAAAATTGAAAAAATGTTAATTCCTACTCAATTTCGGGTTGGCGTGTATTTAAATATTATTTTAAAATTCATAAACGATTAACACATCTTATTCTGTTAAAGTTAAACCTTAAAGTTGTAGTAACAATTGAGTCCATCCAATGATTACCGCTGAATTATAATTTCGTCGCTGGATACAATTTACAATTAAACTTACTAATCGTTAAATTTAATCATTCGATAAAATCTCTTCTCGTAGCGCATACAGTGTGTCGAATTAAAACATAACTGTTTGAAATTAGTTCACATTGTGGCACGTAGCCTACACGTACATGGCAAACTAGTTTCGCCGTTGTTTATAACAGTCTGTTGGCTATTTGTTATGCCAAATTTGACGCCTCATACACAAAAACGCGCACGCGCACGCGCACGTGTTTTAATTTATTTTCTTCCTGTGACAGATACATCTATTAAAATATAATGCTTGTTCATTCCGGCGGGAAATAAAACAGAGTTGTCGGTACATATATTAGCACATTTTCAAACAGTAATGACTTTCCTGTGACTTTGCATTACAAAATATAACCATAGTAAAGTTAGATTAGATCTGATCTTAAGTATTTCTGGAATTCGCAACAAAAATGTTAGGGCCATCGGAATTATTATTGAACGAGTGAAGCGAATTCTTAGTTTTGAGTCGACCGTTTGGCATTTGCCTGTCTGTCAATCTGTCTATTTCGGGTATGTCTCACAATAACCTTTGAATTCATCAACCGATTTCCGTCAAATCTGGTATGCGTTTACACAACGATACACCACGGAGACCTATTGTTTGTGAGGTTGATCCCTCCACAAACAGGGTAGCAGGCGCAAACATTTTAGGAGTAAAAATTTCAAAAGGAAATACAAAAATTCATATCGGTTATCACATTAAAGAGAATTTTAACCACAGTTTAATGCAGTATTTTGGTTTTGACTTTTTAACCTTTTAGGACATCGGTGCCCAAACAAGATATTACAATTTTAAAATAAAATTGTAAAAATCCATGCTTTCGCTTGATATTTAAAAAATGTATGTAATTTAAATATATTTGATTGCAGGAAATTTTTTAAATTTTAATTTAGGAAATTTAAAAAACTGATTGTAGTGCTTTCACTGAAAGTTTTTTAACTTCAAAACGGGTCAAAAATAGAAGTAAAAATTTTGAAAAACCGGAAAAATCTGAGTGAGTTCTACAGCTCAGGGGGCTTACGCAGAAAAACTGAAGAAAGATGAGAGGATAAAATAAAATTGTAGACAAACTGACGGGTCATTGAGTACATCTGAACAGAGTTGGAATGATAGCAATGTATAAAGGGAAATGAGAAAATTATACGGAAGTTGCTCGAGAAATCCTAGAATGCAGCAAAATAAGAGGGAAAGAGGATTGGTTCGATCAAGAATGTGAGTTGGCAATAAATCTAAAGAATGAAGCTAGTAAAAAAGATGTTACAAAGAAGAACAAGAGCCTCCACTGATGAGTACAGGATGAAGAGAAGGGAGGCAGATACAGTATGAAGAAGGAAAAAAGAGTTTACCAAATACAGAGGCTGGAATCAATGAAAGAAAGCAAAAGGAAAGGAGACGAGAGAGATTTCTATAACAAACCAAAAGAAAAAAAGGGCTTTCAACTTAGGGCAATTTTCTGTAGAAATAAGGATGGAAATTTGATTGAAAATCCGGAGGGAATCTTAAGGCTGCGAAAAGAACATTTTGAAGGTACTGTACATTTAATCAGGAAGTGGAAGGGTTAAACCTCAAAGAGGATAAAGAAATTGATGCTGTAATGGAGACCAGAGGTGAGATGATTGGTGGAGTTGGAATTTAAAATCCTCTTGGAGAAGAGGTGGCTTAGGCTATCAAGGAATTGCAAAATAATAGATCCCTAGGACAAGATGTTATAACAGCAGAACTCCTAAAGCATAGCGGTGAGCTTCTTACTTCCAAAGTCGACAGCTGGTAGACGAAGTCTGGCATGTGAAGGCAGTGCCCCCCCCCCCAGAAAAAGAAAATGATAAATACTGAGTGGTGTGGAAACTATGAGGCATTACTCTGCTGAATGTTACATATCAAATTTTGACGAAGGTAATTGTAAGAAGGTTACAACCACTAGTGGTATTAAGCAGGCTTCAGGAAAGCACGTTCCACAACTGACCAGATCTTCATACTCCACCAAATGCTGCAAGAGTTTAACGAGTATGTCTAGATTTGTACCTTGTATACGTGGATTTCAGGCAGGCATACCATACGATAAACAAAGCTCAGTCATATCATACAATGCAGGAATTTGTAATACCAAGAAAGGTAATAAGACTAGGTAAAATGATCATAGAAAATAAATTAACTTAAGTATTGATGAAGAGCTGAAGAACAATTCAGAGTAGGAAGAGATTTACTTCAAGGAGATATTCTCTCGACATTACTTTTTAATCTTGTACTTGTAAAAGCGGTACAATAAGCTGTACCATATAATGAATGTGGTACAATTATCAGTAGAAAATACCACACAGATTTGGAAAAACCTTGCACAAAGTTAGAAATAGCTGCACAAAACATGGGTCTTTAAATAAATTTTGGAAAAAATAAGTTTATGAAGTTGTTGAGAGAACAGAGAAGACGGGAATTAACAGATTGAAAAGGTAACGAGTTTTAAGTATCTGGGTTTTTTGTCACAGAACAAAATTCAAATTCCATTCCTGCAGAAATTGAGGAATGAGTAGAGGTAGAAAATAGAGTCTATTTTGCACTACGACATGTATTCAAAACCAAAACTTTTAGCAGAGCCTAAAAATAAGAATTTATAAAACACCAGTTGTTACCTATAGGTCTGAAACGTTGACTCTGACAACAGGAGAGGAAAACATGCTGCAAAAATAGTAGAGGGAAATCCTAACGAAAATATACAGACCAGTTATGGACAATGTAGTGTTGAGAATAAGGAAAACTAATGATCTGCAGCAACTCTTTATGGAATCTGGAATATTAAGTGAGATAATAATGGCAAGGATAATGTGGGCAGGTCACCTACAGCGGATGACAGAAGAAAGAATGAATAAAAGAGTATTCCAGTGCAGACCAGATGGAAGAAGGGAAAAAGGGAGACCAAAGAAGAGATGAAAAGATGGCTGAACAGTCTCGAAGAGGAACTCAGAAGAGGTGGTGGCGACGAGCTTACCTAGGCGGCGGGTCATTAATTTGCTGCAAGGTGAAACAGACGATCGGAGCTGAAACTGACGATTGCCAGTTTTGCGGGCTACTTGGTCGCCAGGACTTGGTGTCCGAATACGTATAAGAGTGACGGAGAACAGAAGGAAATAGGAGCGTGTTGTGAAAGAAGCTTAGGTCTTACATGGGCTGAAGCGCTGAGGATGAATGGCTGTTCGATAAACATTTCAAAGCACAGTCAACTGCATAGAAATTATCCGCCTCTCTTAGTGTTGCCTGTACGCACACGCCGTAACTTCATTATTATTGGCTAAACAAATATATATCTCACCCCTTCTCTCTTTCCCTCGCCCTAAGTATCTACCTCCTCACTCTCTCTCTCTCTCTCACACACACACACACACACACACACACACACACACACACACACACACACACACACACACACACACACACACACACACACACACACACACACACATATGCAATCATGCTAATTTTATGAAACAAGATATTCTTAACTGTTAATACTTTAGGCCTGCTTCATTTTCATTTGTTAAATTACAGTTGTTAACTTATAATGAATCAAGGAAGTCTGGTTATAGTGTTGACGTTTGTGATAACAGTAAGATCAACAGGTATACGACAAAGACAACATTTCCCTTAAACAGAATAAACGCAGTTTATCATACATGTGTGACTTCGTGAGTTTGGACGGCAGAGCATGTTGGGTGCTAGCAAGTTTATGGACGTGTGTTAATAAATGTATGTTTTACTTTAAGCCACACATATATTTTGTTATGTTCCAATATACACAGATTAAGTAAACACTTCTCAAACGATGGCCCACAATAATCTGCGCAGAAACTTGAAAGTACGTGCTAATTTTTTTAATACGGATTTCATTAAAACAGTGGAACCAAAAGAAGTTTACAGCATGTTGAAGTAAAAATTATTTTAAAAACCTTATGAACCTTACAACTCTTTAAAAACTTGTAATCTCTAAGCTCTTATAGATTTTTACGTAGTTCATTAAAACAACTTTTCAAGAATCAGTTTATTTTTTGTACCTAATAAATATTGTTTTCATACGGCTAATTACAAACCCAAAACTAGGTACAAATAAAAGAGAAGCAACGATACACTAGTTTTGTTTACTAAGAATCATACTTACTGAACTATAAGCCTCTAATAGATAATTTTATAATAATTTCAAGCAAATGCTCTGTTCAAGATTTACTTACTATGGCGTAGGTAGAATGGGCCTTATAGCAATAATTATAATAACTTATTTTAATCGTTTTAATATCTTTTTTTTTTAATTTTAAGTTTATGTATGTCATCCAAATTTTGTCCATGTCCACTGATATAATCCCAACAGAGTTATAATTTTAGGCACAATTCCAACTGTTTGAGAATTGTTTCTGTAATTACAATGAAATTCGCCTCTGAACATTTGATTTTTAATAATAAAGTACTGTCGGCCATGATTACTCCGCTATCCAAATGACGGTAAAATTCCGGCAGTGATTTCAATGCAGTCAGAGAGTTACTCAACTAGGTTATAAACTGTCGTTAGCGCAGTGTTCACGTTCCAGAACAAAAAGCAAAAAAATACGTATATTTTAATGAGCCACTCTGATTAAAGGTCGGGCGTGTAATTATATAGCTCCGACAGAGTGTTGTTTAGTTTTCAAACTCTAATAAAGCATACAAAATGGTAAAATTAAATTTTAACAGATTACCATTACTGACGAACGCGTATAGTAAATGTGAGTTACGTGACGACACGTCCTACGTGTCAAGCTTTAGGCTAATTGCCAGATAAACGACTCGGGTTCAGTAAAAGGAAAAGCTGAACCAACATTCGCGTCATCCTGTGTGTCTTTCGAATTGGATTATTTTTCTTCGCCTTGAGGGATAAACGTTTAATTAATGCTGGCTCGTGTTACGTCTCTAGATTCTGTGTTGGAGTCAATTAACTTGAGCCAAATAGAAAACTGATCCAACTGATCCAATTCTTATTCTACTTTTGTAAATTACAACAAATGTTAAAGTTTTTTTATATCGTTGAAAACGATAATGGTAACATTTCTTAAACGTTGAAATAATCTAACTCTCTCTCTCTCTCTCTCTCTCTCTCTCTCTCTCTCTCTCTCTCTCTCTCTCTCTCTCTCTCTCTCTCTCTCTCTCTTCCTCTCTCGTTTTTCCGTTCTGCCAATCTGGTTTTTAGTTTATCTCTGACACGTATAGAATTACATTTGTAGGACAAAGTAGTTGGTGAAATTGTGTGTATATCTATCAAGTAATTTGCCGGAATCAATTTGTTGTTTTAAATGATACACTTCCGTATAATTGTGAATTAATTGCATACGAGACTAACAAGTAACCTGTAAAGCGGAACATCAGATTAATTTTTAATTTTCTTTTGGGCTACTTAAAATGTGTTGTGCACGAGAATGGGAATTATATATGTGCACGTGAGTCCACACCTACCATACAGCAACACACGCGCGCGCGCGCACACACACAAACAAACAAACACAGAGTCACTCTATATAGAGTCTACTGAGATATGACGTGCGCTTTAATCCTGACGTGACCTCTGCTTCACTTACCTGGGTCCTTTGCTTATTACAGCGTTATCAAAGTTTGCTTATGTACAGTAAAACTCGTCTAATTTGAAGCTGAAGTATCTAATTCAAAATTTACAATTATAAAACAATTCGAATCATAAAGGTTTAATGAGGGTAAACTTAATCGAGTAAAATCAAATAAAACTTTGATCACATAAAAACCTTTCAAATACTGAATAAAATTTGATGTGTGTGAAGCCATCGTGGAATTGGTATTTCTTGATCCAAAATATGCATACTAAACGTCTTTAACTTTTACCGACATATTCCCAGATTTCCTCAGTGAATAGAATTGTCTACAAGCGTCATTCTCCTCTTCGACTTCAATATGGCAGAAATCACCTTTACAATTAATAATCGTTTTGTGTAACTTTCTTCCGAATACTGTAGTTCATATGGGCAGCTTGAAGAATGTCAATCTCGATCTTTCATATAAATCTAAGGTAAGTATCGGACACAATGTTTCGGATAGGAAATTGTCTTTCTTTAGGCACAGTTGCCTTTTGTACAAATCCCAGTTAAGAGTTCTTTTCGTAGACACAATAATTCATCACATGATATCCACAATAAATAATTATATTTATTGCAACATTATTATTAGGCGTGATAAACAAGAGTCATAACGAATTAAAAGGCAGTAAATTGTTATTACACGAATTAAACGTCGTTTAAAAGCAGCTGAATACGTAATATTGCTTCACATCACACAACTGACTGCACCTAAACCAACAGGTTGGACGTCAACACTGTGCAATAACAGCGTCAAACGAAGTTGTATGCAATGAGGCTACATTGTATACATTGCATGCAAAGGTTACCGATGTCCCATGAATAGTTCAACGTCGCCACAATTCACTTTAAGGGTGCCTTCTAAAATTCGAATCCCTTAGAGCAGTAAACAGGGATGATCGGTCATGAACCGTTCGGTCGTTTATTGTTTCTCCAGAAAATTATGTAAATTACTTGACTGTGTCGTGTAATAATAAAAGGAAATTTGTATTACAATTAAATCAGTAAACATAATTGACAATGGTATAATATGTTTTTAAGCTAACAGCTAATAAAAATATGAACCTTTATGTTGTAAATACAGTACGTATTTAGTTTCTTCGAACTATTAGTCAACCTAAAGTCGTCAGTCATCGCATTGTGTAAAATTAATTATTGTGTGTGTGTGTGAGACTACTATAACATTTGGTGGATTTATAACTTTCCTGTAATGAAATAAGTCGGAATATTATATCTCGAAGTAATGGTAGAGAAGATTGTATTTTTCCGACAGTGTATTCCGGTCTGTTAGTTTAAAGGTATCCAAGTTTACAAGTAGGCTATTGTTAAACAAACAAGACTCCACTTTATTCTCAACAGCGTTCTAGAATATGTTGTTTCCAGCTCAGTATGCATCAAACTATTGAATGCTTCCTCATGGTTCACTAAGTTATCAACATCTCTGTGGACGTTACCGTAAACAATTTGTCAAATAAAGCACAGAAAGGAAGTTCCTTTCAGTTGGTTCGTTTTACTTACATTTATTACATAATGTCTGCGTAACGATTTCTACATTAACAGAAGGTATAATGTGCGGTCCATAGCAGTACGGGTGGTGGACCATTGAAATAGTTTCGTACGAAACGTTTAATAACTTGGAGACAAATGAAGATAGGACTTTAGATGTTTAATAAAATTTAAGGCCGTAAAAATGATACGTGTGGGGCAGGAACCTCAAGTGAACAATAGACCTTCCGCACAAAACCGATCATCATAAAGTTCACAGGGAACAGTTTTACAGCCGTTTCTGTACCTGGAAGCGTTGCCCCCGCATTCGCCGTTTTTTGGAACGTAAGATCTACTTCCTTATAATATACAGTAGGTTAGAGACTATTCAGATCACGCTACTAGGTCTGACTAATGTCTTTTTAAAATAAACTTCGAGACGTGCTCTTGAATACTGTTTATATATGGACAACCATTCCTCTCTCTCTCCTCCTCCCACACACACACAAAGCAGGATTCATTTACCCTACACAGTTGAGAGGTCCAAGTAATCAGAGGAATTCCCCCTATCGCCTTAAACGTGTAACCACATTTTTTATTTTATTTTTTTGATACACTTTTTAATGTTACTCGTATAACTTCAAGTTATCAAGATAATGTAAAACTTTTTTCCAGTTGCTCTGAAATAATATTAATTAGGTACATTTGTTAAAATTATTATGCGTTAACCTTCTCAAAATACGTACTTAATGATATTAATTGCAGTCGCGTATTAACGTAAACATTTATGAAAGTCAAAATACGTATTTACTTTTATTATTCTAATCATTATAATAATGTCTTCTAACGTTAGATGGGCACCTTATTTCGTTAAAGGTTTTTACAGTACAAGATGGATCTTTTTAAAGACTTTCAAAATCTCACAAACAATGTTGCTAAATAAATATTACGATTAGAGAAATGCATACTTTTATAAAGTAGCCTACCGTTAGGCTATATCTTTTTCTCTGTACATCTGAATCCACATTAACATACTAGTTACTGTACATCTGAATCCACATTAACATATACCAGTTACTAGTTACTTATTCTTCTCAGTTTACTAAACCTGTCTGAATTACCGACGAGCTTGATTTTCATTACCCTTAGTACGTGTTTGTATAACGCCTTTGTATTATTTGCACAAAAGATACTTTATATTAGGCCTAAAATAGTTATGTTAAACTTATGATATTTGTATCATCAAAGAATTTACTATGTTAAATAAATTTTGAGTATAATTTATCGGGGTCCTTTTTCAACTGCATAAACCGAATTTCTCACTGAGAATGAGAAAAAGCAAAGAATTACTACAGAAAGAAGTGACATACAAGCGCGTCCTAACTGACATACGGTAACCGTCCCTAGATCAGAGTCTAACTCAAATTAATACCAAATTCTATGGTAGGTATTATGCAAGCACTGATCTAGTCTTTGAAAACGAAGACCCTTCCAGACCCTTCAATGAAGACGACCTGCTGCTTCTACCACGTCGCGTAAAAGAGAAAAGTTCGAGAACTAACTTTAGTTCGTGAACCCAAGGACGAAGAACAGGGTTATCCTACATATCGTAATGTGTATAGATTTGGCACACGTACTCCCTGAAGCCGGCTTGTTGAAAATGTAAGCAGAAACACCAGAAGGAGAAACGTTTTTCGGTTGTTTTGTCGACCAGTTGCTGGAAAGTGACTTTGCGAGCAACGTAGACCTGCCGTGGCAAAGCACCATCAAACCAACAACTCGGAAATGTGTAACCGGAGATTTAGCGTCCTCCTAGGTAGCACGCATCTTAAAATCAATTACTCACTCAGACGCTAAAGGAAGATTTAGGATACCAAATGGTAAAAATGTGAAGTACTGACGGTAATGGAAGAAAAGATGCAAGTTAAAAAGGAAATTTAAACATTATTTAAAATTAGGGTAAACAATTTTCCTTCCTCCAAGCATTAGGCCTGCGGGCTGCCGCGCCCCCTGGCTGCCGAATAACTCAAGTTCCAGCACCGTAAGAGAGACATTAGCTATCTAGTTAGCATGCGCGGTGGCGAGCCGCACGGAGGAGAACAATTTAAACAGTCTACTAAGAAAGTCAAGAGAACTGTTGGAGGAACCTTATTGCGGCTGCCATGTAAAATAATTGCAAGTAACTGGGAATGAGACAAAACGTATCTGACTTAAATGACCCATCATGGTTCAAGAAGATAATAAGTGACTTGCTTCCGATTCGTCAGCATTAGTCAGGGGATAGACCAACTACGTGTATGATAACAGGGAAAGAATTTTCACTTTGGAAGAATCAGAGAGAGCAGGTACAACGCTGAAAACAAATACACCGTCAAGATCTGACGGTATACCGAAATGGGTTATTAAAAATGTTTTAGAAATATGCCCAGAAATGGTTTTGTGTGCATTGAATATTTGTCTTTGAGAATTTTTAGAAACAATTATTGAATCTTATCAGGGTAGGGGACAAGCCGTTAGTCAAGACATCATCGTTTAGGTCCCTGAGCCTCTTACACAAACAGTAAACACCTGTGATTTGACCATTTATAAGCTAATTACAAATTCTGTAATAGTTTCAAATCAAATTTGGATGGGCAATCTGGGCTTAGAGAGGGACAATTTACGATATACGTCATTATTTCAGTCATGGCTCTTGCTGAGATGGCAAAGAAACGTAGAGGCAAAAAAAAAGGCATTCTGTGCTCTCACCGCTATTGATATTTGAAATGCTTTAAATTCGGCAAGATGGACTATTATTTCTGTAATCCAGAAAGAGCTACCATAACATCTCTTTGTTGAAAATCCTTTGAATGGATAGTTAATTATGAAGAAAAAGGAATGATAGTTGAAGAAATAATGACCTGTGGAGTTCCTCAATGCTCACGTAGAGGTCACTTCTGTGGAATGTTATGCATGATAGGTTCTTGAAAACTGAACAACCAAACAGTACGTGAATCATTGGTTTTGATGTCGACGCGATCATATTATGCTTTGAAGATGCGGAAAGACTGGAAATAAGAATCAACGATTGCCTAACACGAGTCAAATGCTGGTTGGACAGCAAATGTCTAAAGGTGGCTCTAGACAAGATTGAAGCGATGATCATCATTGATAGGATGAGATATACGCGCCCAACAACTGTGACAGCTGGAGTTAATATGCAACTTACAAAGCAGATCAAGTACTTAGGGGGTGATGATGGACTATAGATTGTGGCGGGATCGTTGGGGCAATAAAACAAGAGACAGATAGGAACACGAAATAATTCCGGGTGTAGTTAAATGGACAGAGAGAGGAGGAAGAGCGAGGTAGATAAAGGAGAAGGGAACTTAGAGAGGTGAAATATTTCCAGGCTCTTACATGGCGTGAACGTTTTAAAGAATAGGCCTACTTGAAAAAGAAAATCATGATTGGAGACACTGTACTGTGTGACGACTGTACATTAAGCAGATAACTATGATGCTATACTCGCCTCCGCTGCATGGAAGACAGAAAGACAAAGATTTAATGAATATCTAGGGGGTGGAACTTCTAGTAAAAGAAATAAGCTGCAAATAAAAGAAATAAGGTAAATAGAAAACTTTTCGAAAATTATCCGTGCTGTGGAAAGTTTTGCATGTAAAATCATGAAGGGAAAACAAAAACACTTAAGATGACAGTAACCGGAAAGCATTTGGATGAAGTACTTGACCTTCTATGAGTAATGGCTATTGGAGATGCTGTCGGAGGTTAATTTAAGGTTAGGGAAGGGGGTGGTTTTAGTGGGTCCAATAAAGTATCACAGTACTCAGGACGATTTTTCCATTTTCCTACGAAAAAAGTAGGTCTAATAGTAGTAGTAGTAGTAGTAGTAGTATAGCCGTAGCAGCAGTAGCAGCAGTTGTAAAGAAAGGGCGGAGGTAACAGCAGTAAAAACAAAATTAGTAAATGATTTCTGCTTATGTGGCGGCCGCCCGTATTCCGGTGTAATGTTACGCAAAGGCACCGGCTGCAACGAGCGTCATTGCCAAAAATATAATGAGGCCGACCGTCGGCAAAGATACTTACTCAGCTTGCATATAATGAACCTGTCAAAAGTTCAGTTCAGACCAAAAAAATTACCTTGAGCTGTGCCGACAACGGAGTCTCCGCGTTCTTCTTCTGATACTAAATAATATTTTAATTCCGACCTTCCGAATATTCTGAAACAACATAATTTAAGATAAAATTTACACCGGCCAACCGCTGGTCGAACCATTAAACACACTTATTGTCGAGTCTTGTTTTTTTTCTTGCACAACTCTCGCCAGACAATTACAGTCCGACCCCCAAAACAGCGATCATAAAATGTTTTGTCAAGTTCATCAAAACCGCCGCTACTGTCATTACTAGCAAGTAAATCAGTTTTTATTAGTGGCACAATAAAGAGAATATAAAAATAATATTGTAGAAACAAAACATACAGTACTGCCACATTCCTTTTTGAATCATTTCTGTAGGCCTCAAGTTTTTTTGGCGACATACGACAGGATGCGCGCGTCACATACATGAAATACTCAACACACAGTGCAAATACCGCGTCGCTGATTGACGATTCAAATTATTTATGTTACTGCACCTGCGCGCCAGTCTGTACTCAGTAATTCCTCTCGAGATTCTTCTTAGGAAATTAAACAAATTACTCAACCAAGTACATAAATATGATTAAAAAAGTCATCGATCAAACTCACGCATCCTGGTAGTAAATAAATCGACTCACCCCTCAACAGGTAAAATAAATAAATTACGATTCGTTTTCCCCACAAGAGAGCATTTCATAGTTTTAATAAGATAATTTTTTAATGACTGAACTCCTTAATTATTATGTTACTTTTTAATTATGCATTGTATTTGCAGATACGTGAACGAAGACTCTTTTGAAACTTCTCCTTATTTTTTATCGTCTCCTAAAGCATTATATAGTTTATAATATCCACCACTCTTCTAACTTTATCTCTTCGATCTTCTCAACCTGTCTTCCCGACATTTTTTTGGATCTTATTTCATATTTTTTCCATTTCCATTATTGCGACTTCTTTTTTAATATTTTATTTTTTCTGCTACTGTTTCCACAACAGATCGCAGACCTCTCACCAATATACGGTTTTTGATTTTATTCGTCCTGCGTTGACTTTATTCTGACTGAAGTCTCATTGTCGCCTATGCTACCGCGTTTTATTACAGTACTTATTCTTCTTATTCATTAGCATGCGAAAAATAACAAATTGTGTGACTCAACGTGTGTAGGCCTAATACGACAGAAAAATAAAATTTTTTTTTTGCTCTGTGACCACTTCAATCAAGTCATCCTTGTCAGTCTAATTTGATATGTATTCTTCGGCAATATCTTCATCAACTGGAATGGTCACTCCGACGTTATACCAGGTGTTCATATTTGGGGCCGTTTGGAAATGTGTTCAATGTTTTTGAAGTTAATTTTCAATAACAAACATAAACAAAGAAAGCGACTGCAGCTAAAGTATCCCACTGTACGACGTTTAACATTACTGTATCTGAGCAGCGAAATAATGAAGATTTTTTTCACATGCGATTCTACTTCAATTTGATTCTGGTTATACTTCCATGAAGATCTCTCCGCCGAAAGGTGTTGCCTGTGACACCAGTTTGGTTTCGATGGCTTTCCCAATTGTCTTAAACGTTTGGTTTGGTTTCAGAAAAATTCTCACATCTCTCAAATTTTGTATAGCCAATGAACAAAACAGTCATTGTAATTAGTAGATTTTATTATTTCCATTACTGGAATTATGACAGCCGCACGTTAATAATTTCTTCAGTTTATCTTGAGCATCGTACGGCCCCACACTGTCTATACATTTCTAACATTAACTATCGTTTGTGTCTTTGTTTAAATTTGAAATTACTTTATGAAATGTTATATAATTTGTACATTAAGTAATTTAGACTAGAATAGAACAATCACATAAAATAATCCATAATTGTCTTTAAGACTGGATAACGGATAACGGATATGGCCATTATGTGCCTATACAAATAAGGGTAAGTTCGTGTCTTTGTGTGTTCGAAAGGAGTGAACCGCCGGACCGATTTTTTAAAATCAGGCATCAAACGATGCATTTTCGTCTCCCAAATGTATTTTAGAATTTTTGACTTAACTGCGAACAACCAAGGAGGACAATGTTTTTCGGTCTGGAGATATTTTTTCCAAACTCTACAACTTGGAACCACTTGAGACATGTTAATGAAATAAACCCTAAGATGTTTGTTTTGTTTTAATATAACTGTAGACCTATACATAATTTTTGAAAATATAAGAAAATGGAGAAACAGGACGCCATTTTGGAGGTTCATTTTGTGCGCCCAAATAATTTTTTTAATTGGGGTATACCATTCTTAATTTTTTTGAATTCATTTATCCTAGGACAATCTTTATGAATCATATAGCGTTTGCTTCTTCCAAGTCGGTTAGGCAATCTGCTTCTACAAGAATTACAATATTGAATTCTCAATAAAAAATAGTTTAAACTCTCTTTGGAACCACTAATAAATTTTTACAGAATATGAAAGAAACATTAACTTGTTGCTTTATAGTTAATAACTAAAATTTATTGTACTGATTAGATAGTGTAATTTTTTATGTACTGTGTCTAAAGTAATTTCATATAATTAGTCTGCTGTTCACCAAGAATACTTCTTCTCTATAGCAGTGTACGATGTATTTTCTTCAGTTGAGGATTTCTGTTAAATCTACGTCCGAGCGACGAGTTCCCTGCCTTGTCACAGTCCAATTATGTTTAGTTTAAATAACAACTCATTGCAAAAAATCTGCTCAGAATAAGGTATATTTACAACCGTAACTACGATCTGGGAAATTAATAATCTGACTTCCACTAAAATCCTGAAATCAGAGAAGGAAACAGAGAAAGGAAGAGTTAAATGATTGAGAGGGGAAGGAAGAGAGAGAGAGAGAGAGAGAGAGAGAGAGAGAGAGAGAGAGAGAGAGAGAGAGAGAGAGAGAGAGAGAGAGAGAGAGTGATGAGATGAGATTGATTTATGTTGTAAAAAAAACGTAAAATATCTGAATGGTTTGTTTGTAAGACGGCTTAACTGTTATCCAGTTTAGTTCACTTCCCCATAACCTTATTGATCTCGTAACAAGCTCAATAATCTTTGTTATGATTAGATTCTACTTTTGATCAAGATCTACAGGTAACGACTGTAAGTAGACAAATACTTATAGATCTGACTAATAATATTCGAGAAACGTTAATTCACTTCGACACGGAACGTGAACAATGGATTTTTTCTTTAGGTCGTTTCAATGGCACAGTGGTTATTAAAACTGATAACTAACAGATTAAAATTGAATCCGGCATGTTCGAAACGAGTCGTGAATAGACAAAAATGAAATGCTTTCAACTGCTTCGAACAGGTTTACCCCCCGTATTTAATAAATTACACATCAGTGACCTCTTGATTGCCTGTCTTACTAAATATTAAAATAATAAACAACAAACAAAGATATATTTGTGTGTGTATACAATCGTAAGAACAACAATTTAGTTAATAAATTTGTAACGCCCTAAGGTGTCGTCTTCTTGTTCCTCTTCAAACAAACAAAAGGATTCACAGGTCGGTTGTTGTCTGAGTTACATACACACCACGTGATTGTGATCTATGCGTTGAAACCTCGAGGCGGGATTGAAATTGAGACGTCAGTGGTGTGTTCGCCCGCAACTGAAGGAAACACCCAACAGTTACATTAACTAAGCGATAAAGTTAACAGTGGTCTAAGATTAATTGTCGCTGTTAAAAAAACTTTAGTTTAATCATGCATTTTTTTTTTTTTAACGTTGAAGAATAACTTTTAAAGAAGAATATTTCTTCTGTTCGTTTTCAAAAATAGATCAATAGGCACGGCAAAAAAAATCATTATCTCTTCCGAGCTTTCGTAATTTGTTGGTTTTTGTTAGTAAACAGGCATCACCGTTTTTGATTTATTAAATACTGACTAGAAATGTGTGTACCAACAAACGCTTTAGATGAAAACTGTCATTTATTTACAGTTACAAAAAATAAAGTTTTACTCAATTTGGTTTACTTAAAAAGCATTCAGTTTTGTAATAATTGTAATAATGTTTTTCATTTATTTACTTATTATCTCCTGTCACATTTTAGTAACAGACTGTTATTTACTAATTTTTATGTATATTCAACACTTTAGTAATATACTTTCATGACATAAGTTCGAAAAATTTTGTGTACTGGTATTCCATAAATCACTGAAATTACAGAAAATATATATTAATTAATTTTATTAAGGTATTTTAGTTAAGTGTTTTAGTAATAATAAAACGATCAAGTAATAATATTACAATAAATAATAATATAACAATAAAAGAAACACTATTGTTAATAAAAATTACTTATAATTCTTGTACAATATTGTTACGACATTACAGAACAATCTACGTGTTTATCGAATGTTCCAGAGGACTCCGGCTGTAATGTGCGTGCTTACGTGATTTCAACATGCGCTCGCGAGTCTTTTCTAGACGTCGCCAGTCACGCGCACTGTGTCAAGCCCGCAGTCAATTGCGCCGTAGTGTAGAGCTGATGCGTAGTGTATGGATGTTTCTGAATTTTCGGCGGGGTATAAATACAAGTACTCAGCGACGTTCAGTTTCAGTTTGCGATGCGATTTATTGGAACGCGGTTCGTAGTATTATAGTTCAGTTATTGTCGGGCGATTACACAGTGATTACACAGTGCGTTTAAGTGGCGATTTACACAGTGCGGTTTGAAGTATTGTGGCGAAGTATTACGTGTTTTATAATTGTGTGGGACAATTGTAACACAATTGCTTTTTATTTCAGTTAACATTTTTATTGCGTGTGGACAATTTTTATTTGATTTGTTGTAAGAGACTGTCTTGTTAATTACAAACTGTTTAATTGGGATAATTAAAGCTGGTGATTAGTGACGTAATTGGTGTCTTGTATTTTGTTTTCCACTGTACCATACGACGATCAGTAGACCGTCGTAACAATATGATGACTTATGGGGCTTCCGGTGTGTGTGCGCGCGTGTGTGTGTGAATGCGCGTTGTGTAAGCTCCTAAGAACTTAGACTCGACGTCACTGGACGGAAATTACAAGGTAAATTATATATCCTAAGAACCTATTACGAATTAAGTACTGTTATCATTTTTAACAATTGAAGACATTTTGTAGACGTATATACACGTTATTTTTCTCCAAATTCGTCTACGTAAGCCGTGTTCATCTTTCAGGTTCCGAGCCTGCCAAACTGACTTCTTCATTCGAAGAACGCTGTGGTCTTCATATTCTGTGACGTTACCACTGGAATATTTGTTTCAGCGTCTCGTAATTCGTCTACCAAGGTATCTCTTACATCCAAATTCTTCTTACTCTTTTCTTCGGTGGTCTTCTATTGTAGTCTTGGAAGTCTATCACCACTCAGGCAATCAGATTCTACCGCAGCCAAATTCTCAAAATATGCATTTAGAGTCCACACCTCAGAGTTATACATACGTCCAGATTTCACCATCACCTCCCCTAGAAATTTTATTGCGCCATCCACAAAACGACAAGAAATTAAGGAGGATCGCAGTATCCTACGATTTCTATAAGTTCTCTGTCGTTTTCTCAATGAGCATATGAAACTGAGCTGAAAGTAAATATTTAGAAAACACGATTAGCACGATTAGAAAGTAAAATAAACACGATTAACTATATTAGTAACAAAGTTAGGCAACATCTAAGCCACTTAAGAACTGTAAGAAACAATACACCCGAAAATATTCATAAATTAATTATAAATTACTTCGTAACTATTTGGTATAATTTACATATAAATTTGGTAATTATTTATAATTGAAATTAGCAAAATAATTTTATTACTAATATTGTAATATAAACATTAAAGTAACAATACAATAATTTCAGCCTATTACAATATTATAACTATAGCCTATACGTAATATTATGTGTTGTAAAATAAGATTTGTAAATAAGAGTAGGCCTATATCAATTTTAATTAAGAAAGTTGTGTTAGTGGTTATAATCACAAGCAGAATTATCACTGTTGCACACCACTATAGAAAAATTATTCCGATTAGCGCTTTCAAGCTTTTCAGCTCATCGTCAGATCGTAAATTATTTAAACTATATCAGTTATTTAAATTATAAGTACAGCTCCATTTCTCCTTATTTTATTAAAATAAGAACTAAGCTCTTACAAAGTGCCAGGGGATAAGGACCGACATGCCCAATCTTTGGCTAAAATGCCAATTTTGATATCTACATTTTTCTCAGTTGACATGTTGTAGATTTGTAAACGATTCCCGAGTATGTTAGAATATTTGTCTCATCATGGTCAATGGATTAGAGTTAGAAGTTGAAAATATTGTCGTTTCCATCATGGAGCATTAATAGATAATGCTGTTTTCGTTACTGCAGTGGTTACTGCAGTTGAATTTTTAAATTCAATAGTTTTAAAAATATACACATTTTCAAAAACAGTGGCTATTATGGTGAAAGTGCTGATTATGCGCAAGTTTTCTTTAGCTTTTGTAAAATAAAAAATTGTTTTTTACTGTTTATTTTGTATTATTTAAAACTTTAAAAACCTTCTGGAAAAACATTTATCTGAAGCAAAACAAAGGCGTTTGCCTAGGGGTGTCAAGGGTGCACACTCACCCCCCAGTAAATTTATGAGAAATAAGAGAAAATCGTGTTAAACTTAGTGTTAATTTTACAATAAAACAAGTATTGAAAAGAGCTATGTTTGAATGTGTGGATCGATTCCATTCAGAACTTGATAATGGGACCAAATCAATGGAAAAAGTGTCAAAATTGTTCTCTGTTTTGGAACCAAATAACATAGTCGGTGCTTCAAACGAAGATCTACAAGTTCTGTCATCAAATCTTATTGAAACGTTCCATAAGTTCTCCAAAAAAGACATCGTCGTTGAAATCGAGCGACTGAGAAGACATTTGTGAGTGGTTGAAATCCACCAAGAAGATTACAAGAAGTGGTTATAATTGAAATGAAATTTTCTGACTGTTCCAAACTAGTCTTTAGCACAAAGACTCTATCTAACAATTTACGTATCTCTAAAAGTTATCTCCGTACTACTATGAGCTAGTCGAGGCTTTCAAATTTGGCTATTATTTCAATAGAGTACAAAACAGCTGATAAAATTAATTTTGATGATGCGATTAGTAAATTTGCTGAAAACAAAGTACGAATACGAAAAATGTAAGGCTTCTAAAATAATAGAGAAACATTGATATGATGTATGTATTTACTATGAATTTGCATTAAGCAAATCTCAAATTACTGAAGATATATATTACAGTAAGGGGAGATGAGCACTTTTTTGTCCAACGCATTCTAAATTGTCGAACAGGTGTTTAATTAGGTACAATTAATTAATGATCTATTAAAGCTATATATTTGAAATTTCTGCCATTCCTTAACACATATATTTGAAATATAATGTATTAGTTTGAAGCTATTAAAAAGTACCAATATAAACAAATAATTAATTTTTATAATTTTTTTGAAAATATTTTTTATTTAAAAAGTTTTACAAAATTAATTTTTTAAAGAAAGAGATTAATTCTAGTACATTGTACTGTTCAACCACAAAAGTTTGAACTCAGTAGCACTTACAGTTTTTTAGAAAAGAGTAGCTAATTGTTGAAATCCATGGTTACGGAATAACGCGGGTAAAGCTAAACAATGGGAGCCAGAAAACAACGTGTAATATGTTTTATTTTATTTTTTATGGGCGCATTAATGTAGATAACCTCATAAGGTATACATTTTCTTAATTAGGATTAAAAGGAGAATTTTTGGAGACTAAAAAAGAATCGATTTTTTGACCAAAAAACTGTTGATCTCTCCTTAAAGTATTTTTAAATAGAAATGCGTATTGATAAAGATCATATTTGTTCATATAATTTTACTAATAGTCAGCAACTAATTGATCCTGATAACAATTTTAGCTAGTTTGAAGTGTAGTTTCAGTATCTGTACTGACATGTGCTAGTAAAGTTTTATATGTAAGAAAATATGCATAGGCTGCCACGACTATAGTTAATATTGTGTTTGTGTAGTTACTGTATTATTAAATATTGCACTTGCTTTGTTGAATGAAAATATAAATTTATGTTGAAAATAGAGACATTATATTCGGTTATTAGCTTACTGAAATCTGAGTACCATTTAAATGATAATGTTTGGCTGTTAGGAGGGGGTTTCAAATCTGGTCTCCGCACCGGGTACCAAATATCTTAGGTACGCCACTGCTTATGCTAAGACTTAACACAGGCGTTTGCGTTTTATTTCTCTTAAAACCAAACTTTTCGCCTATACTACTACGACGAGGCATATTTAGCCAACTGAGGTTGCTTTATCGTAGTGTCGGCGATATGTTTGGTTTTAAGAGAAATAAAATGACATGTGTTAAACTAAAACGGTGTTGTTGTTAACGAAAACCATGGGCGTTTATGAACGAGAACTTAAAGTGCTGAATGTAGAAGGAAGAACATTATATGGGTAAATGATACACGTTACACAAACTACGATGTATAATGGAGTATTATAGGCTAAAGCGAAGAGTGTCAAAATGTATGATCAGCTCTAAAATGTACCGTTGGGGTAAACGATACTTTTGAAATCATCCCGTTGTTGCTGACAGGTTTATTGCTGACGTTCTTATGCATAGTTCGACCATAGTTTGCGATGATATTAGAGAAAACTGGAAACATCTCCTGTCGCCTACATTCCAAATACTGTTCAGTCTTACATACGCCAATTTAATAATATTTGTCTTGATTATTCATCTCTTCTTTCACAGCACTAACACTTATCTAAAAATGAACTTTTTTCATGTGAAAAACTTACTATTTTATTGTACGCGTTTCGGTATCTAGTGTACCTCAAGGTATTTGCCAGACCAAACCTTGTAGACGGAACTCGAATAGCGGCGAAATTTAAGCACGAGTTGTGTAAAATAATTGTAAACATTATTACACATCCTTCCAGTTGTAATAGAGTAAATAGTTACGTACGTAATATCTGGCTCATAAAAATGAAGACTGTTACTATGTTCTATCCGTTTCATGTTAGTGGACTAAAACTATAAGTACAAATGAAAATTGATTATTTAACACGGAATGTTCTGATTTAAATTAAAAAAAAAGATTTAAAGATGTATTTATATTAACCGGTCTGCAAACTTTTCTATTTTTATTTTCCGTCAGCTCTTCTTCTAATATTGTTCGAAATGTCATGTGCTCCTACTTTTTCGTCATTATACCATAGATTTTTAGTGTGGCTGATCCACTCTCCCGAACGTATCCTCCTGAACATATTGTCTCTATCCGTATTATTCATCTATGTCAGTGAACTAGCGTCTTGGAGAACTAACTTTGTCAAAACTTAAACACTATATTATATCTTTTCCGTTCTTAATCCTCTTCAGCTTTATATGATACTGTTTGTACTAACGCTATACTTGTGAATTTATTTTCTATATTTGGCTTCTCTATAACTACATTCCGTGTTTTCCTTTCTAAAATGTTTTCATTTTCCCTATATCTTCAGTCGCTGCGCCATTTTGTGCTGTCCCATCCATCGTGTTTCTGCAGACAGCAACTGTTGCACCCTAAATTCTACATTGGTACAACTATTTAATACTATCTTGTTACAACTAAGTTTTTTCTTTTACCTATTCGCAATTAATAGTTCTTTATCTGAATGTTCTCTTCCTTATTACAGGCTCAGCAGTGGTCCACTACAGACGGTATTTCCTTTGTACACTATTGTGTCTATGACATGCGTTGTTATTCTGTCATTAACTATAGGCCAAATATTGTTTACTAATGATCTTAGATATCTCGCACGCCATGTAAATTTGTCTATATTCTTTTCTTGTAAAACACGTTTGTTGTCTTAAGTTGGTTCAGAGCAGTAAACTGCCTGTGTTTAGGTTTTCTCAGTTTCCATTTAGATCGTTTCACCAAAGGTTCCAACAACTACTAAATTTTTCCGATGCTTTCCTTCCAACTGAGTCATTTGATGTTCAGGACTCACCTCCTAACATTCTGTAAATTTTCACAAAGTCCAGCTTACATTGAATGCTGATTTTTATTTTTAGCCTGTAATCCAATATTTTTTCAAACTACGTTATGTTAAAGTCTTGTTTAGCTGTAACGTCATTAAGCTGTAACGTTATTCTATTAACAAAAGAAATTGATATGGCTTTGAAAAGAAAACATCATATGTAAATATCCAACTCTCGTGTGGGATTACAAGACAATTTTTAAAAACAGCAGAAAAATAAGCTGAGGGTAATGAAAATGAATGTCTTAAGAAGGGCGCAGGAATATGCAAACAGGAGAAAATGAGAAACAAACAGATTAGAGAAATTGTGGATCTTGGTTGAGGAAACAGAAAAAGACATGTCCGGTATGTGCATGTCCTAAGCTGTGCAGCTGACTCACAAAGATGTAAATGATCTGGTAACCGCAAGAAAAAAGCTAACGAGGAAGAATAGCCGAGACTTGGATGGTATAACGGAAGTGAAGACTTCTGAGGGATGGCAGGAATTGAAGAAGTAACAAGCATATTACAATATGACTCATATTATTGTTATTATTGGTACTAGTATGATCTCTGAGCTTCAGGACTCGCTCACTATTTCAATATTAGATAATTTATCAATTATGTAAAAAAATAGAAAAATCTGGATTACATTACCATTTCTTTAGTAGTCTAATATAATAATTGTAGAATACAGTCGTAAAATAAACACTAAACATTCGAAACATTCGGATTTGGGTTAGGATTCCTTTTAGCCTGGGTTAAAACTCTGCTGGGTTTTCAAAATTTTTTCAAATCTTTAATCTCTACTTTGGGCATTGAGATCCTACAATTTTGAATTTCCAAAAGCTAACACTACATGAGAAGTTAGTTACAATTATCTTTAATTTGGTATTCCACATAAAGTTTGCAAATTTTTACTCTTCTGTTAAGCCTCGACGTCTAAAAACTTTGAAATTTTCAAAAATGGACATTGTATTTAGATTGTGGCTAGAATACCCTATAATGTTTTAGTCTATATGGGCTATTGATTCCATGACATTTTTGCCTCTCCCTCCATTATTTTTTGTGGGAGGGATCTATCTAAAAACAGTAAGGTTCTGTAAGGTAATAGTATATACACGCATGCCAAGGTTTACGAAAATCCGTTGATGCGTTCAAAAGTTATCACGAGACATTCACTAAACAGATAGACAGGTAGACAGGCAGACAAATGCCAAACGGTTGAGTTGAAACTGAGAACTCGCTTCGCTCTTCCAGATAAAATTATGATGCCATATATTATTCTTGGTTTTCATCTTACCATATTGCCCTAATTATTTCTGCTCATGTAAAGTAAAACTATACCGTACCTTCTATTTTTCCTTCATCCTGAGTGTATATCTTACAACTGCCTTATACGTCCTCGATTTATTACGTTTATCGTTCATAAACAGACAGCTTACTATATTTTTATTTCTTTTTTGTACTATAAATAATGCTACTTTACAGAAAGCTCTAATTATTCGGGCTACTACACTATATATAGTGGTATAGTCAGCCACTACTTTTTGTACATTTCAGTATTTCGTTAACGTATTACTTTTGCACTTAAAATATACGCCTCTACCATTTAGTAGTTTTCAGCTACTGATATTTTTTTAATTTCTACCATTACCATTATCTCTTGGTAATTTACGATTGTGTAAATTTAGGGAGTCGTGCGTTATTAAATATTCTCTCAGCAGGGTAATCTGTTGCAGGTTAGTTACATGATGGGCTGCCATCTTAATTACCTTGTAATCTTTTTGTTTTGGTAAAGCCGTAAGGATTTTTTCGTGCCTTCTTTTCCACCTATGCCGTTAACAAATACGCAGTTCATCCGTTAGTATCTCATTCGACGGCAAATGGATACCCTGATTCCTGCCCGCTCACTTGCCAGAAAAGGATCTCCTTATTCCGACAGTCAGAACCAACCAGCGTGAGGATTGGTGCAGGCTGCCTCGCCTTGGCGCCGTGTTCCAAGCTTCTTATCTGTCGTTAGAACGTCGTTTGTGAAAACAGGGTTCACTGAGATTCAGTGGATAGGTGGAGAGGCTGATGTTTGGTAGGAGAAGCCACACAAACCTATTAATTCCCCTAACTTCCTGATTTTTGTTACATAAAATACACGGTGAAATTCCATGCAAAAGTTGTTAATATACGTAGGGGTATTAAAAAAATTAGTACATTCGTTTATTTGGCATTTAACAATTTTTATTAAGGTTTCTGTCTGAATGTTGTTAATAAAATTTGACAGATAGGCTAAGTGAATGTAAGCTTTAACGACCGGTGTTTACGCTGTGAGAATTTTCCAGGCTATTAGCCAATGGTCCATGTTGTCTGTACACAATTCTAGATGTTGTAAGTAGAAATGCCTCAGCGGGATAGAACAGCGTTTCTTCGTGCTCGTTCGTATTTGTTCGTGTTTGTTCGAAGATGTCCGTCACCGGTACGGACGAAACGTCTGGAAGTGTTTATATACAAGATGGACCACGGCCTAACAGCCCGAAAAAATTGTGACAAAGTTTCATAGACTTGGGAAGAATATTAGTCAATATGCAATGGAAGTAAGCAAATACATAAAGCACCATAAACTTTTAACATAACAATGTTATGTACTTTATGGTGCTTTATGTATAAGAACATGATCGTAACCACGCTATATATAAAAGAAACAGAACGCTTTGAGAAGATAGTCCCACGATTATTTCCAGGGAGTAGGGAGAGGCGAAAAATGAGCACTACGCTTATTTGAACATAGAAAAAAAGTTTGATTGAATCGAGAAAAGAATACGAAGGGACAAGAAATTCAATGTTGTTATCCATTAACTACAAATTGTTCGTAAAATTTAATAAACAAGATAAAATGATAAATAATTGAACGACAAAGTAGGGAAACAACTGGAAATTAGCGGTACTAGTTCATGACGATGGTGAAGCGAAGTGGTGATGATGGTGAAATACAATTGTAGCGAAACACAAAAACAAATATACGCTTAATTTCTATTTACATCTGTTTGATCAGCACGTACGTTGGCCTTCACTTCTAGAATTTCATCTCCAGTTACCAATTATTTTCGGCAGGAATTTAACAATTTTTTAGGATAAGACTACCTCCTCGACTCTCGCAACCTATGTTGTAATCGAGAAAGCAATATCTGCAGAAATATTTAATTTATTCTCTAAATTGGATGAAATTCGACAATAAATCAGTAATAAGTTACTTAAAAATCCTATTATAAATATAAGAAGACTTTTATATGTGAACTAATTTTTTAAATTAGCATGTTGTTTTCATTTGTAGGCGAATCTCATAAGATATGATCTAACAATATTCAGATTTAACTATGAATCTTTGTTTATATAAGCGGGTATTAAATAAACCCGAGTTTATAGTTAGTAATTATTTGTGATGACTTTATTTAAAATCCTATTATTAGCTAATCAGACAATTTTATAGCCGTCTGCTTAAATTAAAATGTTTCAATGTTAGTTTTATAGACGCTGTGTTTGTTTTACTGGAGGACAGAGGAGATAAACGATAATAGTTCTGTTTAGGTTTGTTACTAGCATTTGATTTATCACTGAAGATGATCAGGCGGTTTCTCTGATACTTTCGGCCGTGTTTGATATCCATCTCGAGAAGATGTATATTTCTTTACAAGAGTTCTGAAGTTTTGTAAGCACATGAGAGAAGGTTTGTGAAGCACATGAGCGTGTCCCGATGTTTGTTAATGCTGGAGAACTCTTGTCTACTTTTCATTTTTCTAGATGATTAACAGCTCATTATTTCAAAATGGATGAGTATCACTTACCGGACATCCACATTGAGTTGGTGTCACACATCGTGCGGCGTTTCATCTGTTTCCTTCTTATGTAAAACACATCGCTCGCTTTTTACAGAGATCAGACGAAATGCTTCATTCTTATGATGTTTTATATTAGCACTTCAGTGATAAAAATGTTTTGAAATGAAACTAATATTTGTTTTTTGTCGACGTATATTCCGCGACTCTGTTTCTATTTGCAGAAAAATACTTTGTTTAACATCACATGTCATATTTAGGTAATTATGAACCATTTACGTCTAAACAGCATAGTTAACTCAGAATCAAAATAATATGGTGATCTACTTCTTTGAGTTAACTGTATTGTTTAGACGTAAATTGATTTTTACAGTACTAATTAATGTAAGAACACGTAAAATGGTTTTAAAGAAGTTGTTTAATTCCACAGTTCACTTGAATGTTCACATATAAGTCTTGTAACCTCTCGGTGTTATTATTATAGGCTAGTCTAATTCAGCTATATCCAATTTTTTCTTCTTCTAATTGACTTTACAAAAAGTAGCGCAGTCTATCGTGAACGTTGCTGGACGTAACATATATGCTATTTCAGTATTAAGTAACCATAATAACATGATGTTGGTTACAGGATTTATTAAGGTTAGTACCAATGCCGCTCGAAGCATAATTCTGTTGTACTTTATACAACCCAATGGTACAGTCGCTTAATATTGACCTATATTGGGCTGAATTTTCAATCTGTTCCATAATCAGTACTGAAAACAACATACGCTTCTTACTATATGGGTTTTATTCAGCTGCTGTTACGTACAAACAACAATCTTGTAACTTACCCATAATGTAAGCTATGATTTCCTTTAGCTTACTGTACACTCTTTATTCAGTTTCATTGTGATCTATTTCGTCGCCTTTTGTTCTTGGCACAGTACTACAGACACTTACTAATTAAAGATCATTTTATTTCAGCCTCAAAAGCTTAGATTTTGTAAGCTATAGAATCAGGAAATGCTTTCATATATCTATAAAAGCTGTGGATGTTACAAATCACGTTTGATTATTATCATTAACGACCAGAGCACTGCCATACTCTGTCACCACAAGCTTATATCATGTTAATGAAACCGTGCCATCGGCGATAGGCTGTGGTGACCAATCTAGTTGCGACAAATGTGGCTAGCTATCGCTCTGAAACAGGCTGGAAGTGAGCATTATGAGATCTGCATCAAGTACAGGTAGCCATCTGCTATTTGCACCTACGAAAAAGGGACAAACAAGATTCACGTCACTCGCCGCACTGTAGTTTCTGCAGTATTCGATGGGAAGAAAAATTCCTTTGGAAACTTCACTACATTTTAAAGCTGCAGCAAATGTGTCTCTGGAAATCACGTATTTTCATACTCTTCGGCATTACTTCTTTCTTAAATTTCTGAGCACGGAAATTTGCAAGGTATCGGGGTTTCTTTGGATTTGCTGAAAAGGTTCCTCATCGGTTTATATGAACGATGAGAAGGTAGAGGTATAGAGAGAGGAGAGTTACATGTGTTTGTAACCCCGCTTTAACTTAGACTGGTAATTTTTTTTTTTTTTTTTTTTTTTTTTTTTTTTAGAGGGGCCACAGGATAATTAAAACTAGACCAAAGCCTAGAGAAGCCAAAAATGCGCTGGATCCAGTGAGACGGGACTTGCAATTAAAACTCATAAAATTAACAATTAATAAAATCCTTTTATTATTCTATCTCCTTTCCGTTACCTACAAAAACAATAAATATAACATTGAGAATCTATTTTCCCCTTAAAAACTGCTAATTAAAATAATTTATGTTCTTTAAAAAGGTTACTTGAAATTATTAATAAATCCAAAATTTATTTTCTATCTTCTCTTAAAAAAAAATCAATTGAAACTTAATTGAGGTAAAATTTATATACTTCTTGATTAAAGTTAATGAAAATAACTAATTCTCTTTTAAAAAAATAATTAATTAAAAATAAATAGAGACAAATCTACATACTCTTCATTAAAGTTAATTAAAATAAATTAACTCTCTCAGAAAAAATATTAATTAAAAATTAATAGAGATAGAATTAATTAATTGTCATCAAAATTTAAGTATATATATTGTACGAAGACCGCTGTATGCCGGTCGTTATAAAAGATAAAAAGTTGATGGAAAATTTTATAAAAAATAAAATTTTCAAATAATAAAAAATTTTGTTTATGTTTATTAATGTGTGTATATAAGAAATAAATCTGTTTTAAAAGGTTCTTGTAAAAAATTTGATAATGAGGCAGGTATTTATTAATTATCGAGCACTTCTTGAAGATTTGAACCAAGTCTGGAGTTAAATAGATTAACTCCAGTCAGCAATCGATTGGTGATTCTTCTTGCTGGTCCAATATCTCACTCAAATAAAATATTTTCTTCTTCTTTGAGCCCTCAGTCTTAATAAATAATCTTAAATTAGCCTGTGAAATAAATAACAGATAAGAAATAATGGAAATATAAGGATTTATTTAACAATTTAATAAATAATCGATTTTTTATCGATGGAGAGCAATTATCGACTCCGTCTCGGGAATTATCGATTGTGCATACAGAACAAAATTTATGATATGTATTATATAAAAGACAGGTTCTTTGAGCGATTAAAATTAATAGTCAGAGAAGGGTGACGAGAAAGTATAACATTAACAATTAAAAATAAATACAATAATTATTATTCAACAGAATTTAAATAATTCCAATATGTAATATTTATGAAAGTTGTCAAACCATATGCAGGCTATGACGTCACTGCTGGATGATGAAGGCAGGCTCCGTTGAATTAAAAGATGGCCGCTACTATTTCTGGCGTAGTTACTGCGAACTCGACATGTCCGAAAATCACGACAAAATTACCTTTGTGAATGTCTGAAATCTTCCCGCACTGGTGTAATATGTCTGTTAAGTTATTTGGTGTATTCTGACGAAGTGTTCCGTGTAAACTTGTGTTAATTAGGTTATTTCGTATTTGTTCACTCCTGTGGGTTAAGTTTCTGTAAATGTGGTTATGTGTTGTAGAGTGAATTGTGTCAATTATACTGTTTTACTGTTTTATTTCACTCGTATCATGAAGTTAGGTGTTATTTCTCACTATTGCTGTTAAAGGTTAGGTAAATTTAGCTATGAAAGTGTTCAATTCATCTACCTCTCGTTGCACACTGACTTTAATAGTAATTTGACGTACCATTTTCTACTCGATTAAAAGAACGTTTTGTCACACAACTATTCAGCTTGATATTCAACAAAAGACTAATTAACTTGGTCAAAATTTGGGCCAGTTAATCTTTGAAAAAGTATTGTTAACATATTTCGATTACTCATACACATGATAAAATATTACATTATATATGGAATTTATCTATTTTATTCATCACTTTTATGAATTATGAACCTTATCATTGGTTTAATCATCTCATTCCTTTTAAATTGATGTATTATAGTCCATATCTGTAGACATTTTGTGGAAATTAACAAATTTCTTTACTTTTTGGAAATATAGGCTCAAAATTGGATTTCCGTCTTTATACAGATTTCCTCCATTTTAAATATCATTAATACTATTATAATAAATTTTAATTAGTCATATTCCTCTTCCTTTCCTTAAATACATATAAATTAAACCTTTGAACTGGTTTTTTGTGTTAATCTGTAAATTTGACATTGCTCTTTAAAATTAATTAATTTATATATTTTGAAAATTTACAATATTTTAAGGTATATTTCCTTATTATCATTTTAACTCCTAGGATCATTCCCAGTAGTGGTTAACTGATTTACTTTATCTAAATCTGGCTAGTTTACAGGATTTATAAGTGAATTATTCTGGTTTATATCGTTTCTGTGAATTCACCAAATGGCCTAGATTTTATAATTTTATATTTCTGTTTTTCTCAAATAATTTTAATCCTACTTCCTCCTCTGACTTTACATAGTTACTATTACATGAAAATAAAATGGTTTATAATTTATTGTGAGGTGCAGTATTTAATTAACACTACTGTTATTAAAATAAATAATTATGAACATTATTTAGCAATCTGCACAATTGAACATATTGCTGATATGGTTTGAACATATACTTTTAACTATTTTTGAGTTAACATAGCATACCTATTGAAACATTATTAATGGTATGTAGGCTATTATTTAGCAAACATAATTCATTTTAAAACACATAATATAAATCTTATTTTCTAATAACTCTTACAAATACATTTTACTAACATATTGATTTTATAGCTGTGAATAAACAGTCTATTTAAACATTTTAAACTTACGAATACTAAATTAATGCCAGTCCTTTCTGGTCTAAACCATTATTATTTATGATCCCCTACATCAGTAAACATGACCTCCCATACTCTATTTATTAGCATTTTTTACAAATGTCTTGTAAATAAAGAGTTACATTAAAATAATAAAATAGTGGAAAACTTCCATTTTATTATTTTATTATGCTGTTTATTATTGGATATTAAAGTTGTTATATAGCATACTGATAAGTCATAGTATCACTAACTTTAAGTTTATTGCATTTCTAAAAAAAAACACTTACAAAAATTCACTTTCACTGTTGGTTCTGATATTTTGAGTCTTATTATCTCAGACCAGACCTTTAGTGATCATGGACTGTTAAGACTTGTTTATTTTCTTATCACACAATAGCTTTAGTCGGTTCACTTCTTATAATACTATACAGCACTTTAGTTTTCTAAATAATTACATTTTTATAGGATTTTGGGTATGTTATACTTTCTTTTGAATCGTTTTTGTGGGTTTGGGGTTGATGGTAGTTAATAATAATAATAGGTTTTACAACGGTGTTTCTTTCATACTATTTCTTCCTCTCCTCCTGTCTTCTTTCTTGTCCTTCTTCTTATCTTCTTTCTTGTTTTCATTCTTGTCCTTCTTCTGGTCTTCATTCATGTCCTTCTTCTAGTCTTCATTCTTCTGGTCTTCTTGTCTTCCTTCTTTATTCTTGGGTAAACCAAGGTACTTGGTGTATCTCGACTGATGTTTAGTTTGGAGCATCTAATTCATTCACTGATACTGACCTTGTTCTTCTCTACAGGTTTCAGGGTATTGTTTTCTTCCTGATCACAAACTTTATTCTTCCCTCTTCTTGTTTTTGGGGTATTTTGGTATTCACCACTCTTAAACTGAGTCTCTTTCTTCTTGATCTGGTGTTATTTATTTTGTTTACTGCTCCTAGCTTTCTGGGTAAATTACAGATATTATAATATGAGTTGCTTTCAATACTTTCTTTGATATTTAAACAGTGGTTTCTATATAATGTAATGAGGATTTTTATTTTATCGTGGCTCATTCCTTTGATTTCCTTAAATCTCATTCAATATTATTTTAACATATTTGATGTAATTAAACTTTATGATTTTATATGACTTAATAAGTAGTGGATTTTCTGTCACGCTACAATATATATATATATATATATATATATATATATATATAACCCTATGTTTTATCTTTTCTTTTTATAAGCCCTATATCTAACTCCCCCAAAAATACACCCAAATGTACAATACATATAGAACCCCACAAAATACACACACGAATATACAATACATCTACATGTTCCACAATACAGGACAATTATTACATAGATCTCTTGCCACACCCTTTTCTACCCCCATGAGGTACATCATTAATAATTTATGAAAATCCATGTCAGGTTTTAATTCTTAATATGTGCATAACACATTACATGTGTATCTGATTATATATGCAACACCAGTAGTCCCCAGGACATAATAAATTCAAAAATTTGGCCGAGTGCCTAATACTATTATAAAATGCTGCCACACTGGGCACTTATACTGGGAGAAATAATATTTAGAATACAGTGAACACCCCAGTGATTATAATTAATTAGAAGGATTTATATATTGATAAATATTGTTTAAGTTTTGAAAATAGTAATGTGTCATGAACCTTATAACCCTTTTAAAAGTAATTTTGGCCCAGAGACCGACATGTTCATGGGCAAGTCAGTGCATAATTCAACCTGTCTCAACAGCATGTTTAACACTGCATGGACATGCACCTATTCAGGATTAAACTTGTGACCCGACTTAACTACCACAGAAACTTCTATCCCTATATAATCCAACCTGAATTTAAAAATGAGAAATTAATATATAAAATGAACACTAAATTGAAACAGAGAAATTACAAGTTGATTGAATGAATTAGTAGCAGTGATGAAACCCTTATACTGAAAATAAGAAGGAATTGCACGTTGAAAGGTGAGCAGCCAAAGATGCATGTCAGCCTCTGAGCTCACAGATTATACAAACAAATTAATAAAATTTACAAAAGATTTCCCTCCCAGTTCACGCACTATTCTGTCCCGTTAATCGGGGACCCAATTAAAATGTTTAGAACTTGAAAGTCATGTTGTTGAGTGATTGAATGTCCACTGGCTTTATTGAGTTACATCACAATGTGTAAAGAATATATATATGGATTGAGTTCACCTTAATTTTTCCTTTCCATGGGTGTGAATTGGTGATCATCTGGCTTTCATTATAGGGTGTTTGTGTTAGCCTTCGCCATTCTCCTCCGGCAGATGAAGAGAGAGAGAGAATCTAGGTGTTACATGTTCAGGTGGTGGAGCTGTTCCTCGCCTTCATCGGGGAACCCTGATCATACAACATATTATCAGCTAGAGTTCACAAACAAATTGCCCCAGAAACTTCACACACACCCAAAACCCATATATAAAAATTAACACAGCTTTAGGTTTATTTAGAAAATGATGTTTGACACACTTGACAAAGGTTATATGGCCAACAGGCCCTATTTGAAAATATTTAGTTCTGTAAAATTTCATATTAATAAACTTTACCCATGTGGGTTAACATAATTCAATTTTGATTAGCTAATTATTCGGCTTGTTACACTTTTAATAAAATTTACACATAGTCTGAATTTTTGCCACGAGGTTGAGAGAGGTTACCTGATTACATCCACGTCTGTACGATTTAAACAAATACTTTTTGCATTTATAGGACTCTCAATTTTAGTGCCTTAGTTAAGACATGTGAATTTAATATAGTATTACTATATTTAAAAAAAATTACCTTTAAATTACGTATTGCACAATTCAACACGAGGTGACTCAACAGGTTATCCGCGTCAACTTAATGTGGCCTATTAAACAATTTTCATTAGTAAAACTTTAAATAGATAATTATATGACAATAATGCCGCAACTTACCGCAGTTCTGTGATCGTTTAGCTTGCCATAGGTGTAAGGATGGTGCAACAAAAACTTATTTCTGTCCGGAGGAAAAAAAAAGACGCAGCTAACCAAGACGACGTTCGGAGCGAGACAAAAATTTCTAGAAACGTAGTTCCGCTTGGAACTCGCAAACCGGGGCTCTCGCTAGAGGGCAGCACCAATCAAGCCGCTCTAAATGGTAAAACCAGTTACAGATAGTTTATCAAAACTGCAGATTGGTTTATCTCTACCGCTGCTACGTTAAATACCGTACAGCATTTAACGTCAATTTCTTGACGCTAAATACCGAACACGCACCGTATACTCGCCGATCTATTTTAGAACGGCACATGTTTGTGCAGTGCATGATGTCTGAATGCCTAAAGAGTTGGAAGTTGCAGGTTGGCGTCGGTTCTTGCCCCTGCCAATAAAACTGTCAATACTATCCTTGTTGGTTAGTTACTACTATCTATGCTTGTTATGGCCTATGAATAAGGAAAACGTAGGGTGAGTATTCATTCTGAAAACCTTTCGTGCACATTCGTCCTATTCGACACAAGAATGGACGTATTTCGTCCTATATGTATTATATTGTAACGTAACGCAGGCATTAGCGAAAGTCTCTATTTATTTGTTACGCTTTCCTAATTAAGCCCCCACGTTGGTACGTCATTTGTAACGTAACCGCTCTGAGGTACCTTCCGCGAAGTCTTTTGATGTGACCTATTGTGTGCTCGTCTTACTTAATTACGCCCCACTGTTGTAAGCGCCAATTTTGCAACGTATTCTTAAATAAGGTGTGACGTCCGTCTTTTGACAGTCTCGGAGCGGTCAGAGTACCTTTTCGCGATAGTCACTTATGAATTATAATTATTAATGTTTAAATATATCGGATTGGAAGTTTACCGAAACGAAACAGAAATCGAGCGTGTGTGATTTGGTAGAGATTAAGGAAGTTGTTTAATCTTAGTTAGAAGAGAGAGTAAGAACAATTTGGTTACACCCAGTGTATACAATTTTTTATTTTTAAATATTCGCTGTTCTTAAGATCAGCTGATTTTGACATCAACCTTCAAATGTTAGTTTAACCAAACGCCACTGTTCAGTAATACTCCTCGGTGGATAGTCCTCTTCTTGGCTTACTAAAAATCTACAACAACTACCCTCTACAATAAAGAATACACATTTTATTATTTAACATAAAATATTAAGAGTATTTATTTGTATAATATTGATTTCCTCTTCTTTCAGTATACAAATATGATAATCGATCTTTTAAGTCAATAATACATTGTATCGATTTAGTTAGGTAAACATTTGAATTATAAAATCTAATTTTTAATGATTTTATAATTTTATCCTTAATTAGACATTAATCAACATATAATTCATTTTATTTATTTCCCCAGGGTTAAGGGTAAGTTCTTTGTGTTATGAGATGGTCAGAAATGGATAATTATATACTACGCTTTACAAGGTAAAAATAATCAATTTCGAATTTTGTTTTGTTTATTTTCGTAGTACGTAGTTCCGGATTTGTCCGCAAGAGTGCAGATTATTTCTTTATTAGACACATGAAATCATTTACGAAATTTCTGAACTGCACAACGATTTGATATGAGGTTTTCTTGCTTAATTATTAAAAGAAACGTTTATATTACCTCTTTCCTCGAAGTTCTTACTGGTATGGAGCTGTTTCTAGTGTTGTGTTTCTAGTTGTTTTGTAATTTCATTGAATGTCTCTAAGATACAATCTCGCTACAAACTCGAAGTGCGGGTTCGGCTAGGCCAGATCTTGGAATGGTTTATTTCACTTTGTTATCGGGTAAAGCACGTTATATTTGATATCTGAAGGAGTTTAAACATAAGGTGGATACTGTGAGTTAATTTTGTTCCAATTTTGTACCGTTTCCGAAAGTTTAAAATGTTTTTTAATACAAATTTCGGGTCATCACTTTTTCTCAACCGAACGGTTTCCAATCTTTTTTAACAATTAATTCATATGTTGTTATCCCGTTACTCTTAGTAACCCATAATTTCTATATCATTTTTTATTGGTGCCTCTATTTACTTTTGAGTATATAGGCTGTTTTTAATTATTATAAATTTATTTCTTATTTATAGAAAAATAATTCTTTTTAACTTTGGTTTATTATCCAATTTGATTTATATAAAGTTTTTTCGTATATTTTCTTATAACCTTATATATAAGTCTTAAATATTATTATTTCCTTTAATTGAATTTATATATTATTTATTAATTTCTTATAGTATCCTTACACTGCACTATTTTCTTCTGCCATTTTCCTCATACAGTATTATTTTATTTTTTATTATCATCTTATATTTAACTCTTTTATTTTTAACCCTGGGTTATCTTATATTCAAACATAATTATTTTATTAAATATAAAATTAAACCTAGGTACTAAATTTTAGTTGCCTACACAATACAAATCATACAATAATTAAACAAAATACAACTGGTTAGTAGCATCACAGTCTACTATTATAATCAATAGTTTTTTACATCTACAGCACAAGTCTGTAAGATGCTCCTTTCAAAGTCACTTATTTACTCACTGGGTACACTATAACTCACTTGTTACACTGTATATCACTTAAATATAGTTTATAACGTTTGGTGATATAAAATAATTTAGAGCTAGTTATATTATACCCATTTCTGACCTTTATGGTAGGATAATTAAGTTATCATTTTTGAGACTGGGTTATGTAACGTTACAATATATTGCAATTGACATTCAAATTGCATATGGAATATAGCAGCTAATATTGCCGTATGATAGCATATAAAGAAGGTATATGAATAAGTAGAGATTACAGGTTTGAACACTGCAAAATAGTTGATAAGGAACATTGAGAAAAATGTTAGTTTTAAGTATTTTTAGACTTTTAAAGCAACTTTAAGAGTAGTGAAATGGTGCGTAAGGCTACTTAGCCGCGTGTGCAGTGCACGTGTGCGAGGGTACGTAATTATTTTACCGGATATTCTTTAAAAAACACGCTAATTTGAATAACTATCTAAATATGGGAGATTTTTAGATGGGACTTACATCAGAATACTCGTATTACAAGACCTGCCAGGTGGAAGTAGTTGTTTTAAAACTAGTAACTTAATGTATGCGTTTTTTAAGTAAAAAGGTTTTATAGCCCATAACAAAAATTGGTTGTAAAGTATTTCCGGTTTTTTGAATTTGAATTATTCTCTTCGGAATCGATAACGAGTAAACGCTGTGCTGGTACAAGACATTTGGTCTACCAGTTGTAAGGAAAGCAAATTATAAAATCCCGTAGACTTACTGTGATGGTCATTATAATTGTGTTCTATCCGCGAAAGCGTAAGGTAGTTCGTTTGAGAGTAGACAGACAGTTCAAACTAACTGGAAACGTGTAAGCCTAACACAAGAGTTAAACGGTAACTCTAGCCGTTCGCGGTGTGAAATTGTATGTAACCGTGCCCGCGAAAAATATCGACTCGCCCGGAAGCGACACTGAAGCCGGACGGTGTAAATTGACCTAAGTATTCGTCTAGATAATATCAACCCATCGTCTGAAGATCTGCAGTCGACATAACAGGGAAATGAACTTATATTATTTATAAGGTAGGGCTACTCTTATAAGAACTTATTTAAAAGAAAGAGTGTAATACAAGTTACATTAGTGAAGACTTTATAGTTTAGATAAAACAAAAAGGACTTAATAAATATTAATTTATTTCACTGTACAGAAATTAAATTTTAGTTTGTTGAGTCAACAGAGACAAATTAATTATTTTTGTAAACTGCAGACTATTAAAGGCACAGTAGATTGTCAGAAAAATGAATAGCATCATTAATAAATCTGTTTTGTTCCCATAACCTGTATCTCGACTACTCATTGTGTGTGTGTGTGTGTGTGTGTGTGTGTGTGTGTGTGTGTGTGTGTGTGTGTGTGTGTGTGTAAAATCTAAAGTCACATTTGCAATTAAGCAAACTTTTTTCAAAAAAATAATGTTTCTAATTATGATAATGCATATTATTTAAATATGCGTATATATGTTATCAAAAACTTAATATTCTTTTTATTCAACAAGGAAAACAGTGATTATCGTTAATGTATGTACACACGCATAGCACCTACAGTATATACGCAACGCGCGGTAAGCTCTTGTAAGACCGTTATTAAAAGGATTTCTGTCTCGTTTCTTACGCTAATGAGAGTCGGACCACCTTTCATGTCTGGTCTGACAGCCGGTGCACGGTTGTCATTGAGACTACACTATAAAGTAATACCGTCTCAAGAAAACTTTACGTATTCATAATGTGTAACTTGACCTTTTTATTGTCTGATGATGAGTGCAAGTTTTTACTACAGCCCATACGAATTCCTGCAAGGACGGTTTAACGAGCCTGCTCTGAGCTAATGAGCATTAAAACGTCTAAAGTAAAAACGTTTTTCGATTCAAACTTTCCGCTTTTAGTGAGTTAAAAAGTCAACAATGCGCTATGTCAACAATGGAAATTATTGCGGGAGAAAGACGATAATGTTGTGAAAGAATTCCATTGACAGGCATTGTTGAATGGGCGTGTGTGCGCCCGCGTATGTGTGTGTGTGTGTGTATTGTTGGTTGGCGTAGGTCAGCAGAATGTGTACGGGTTGACTGACTCGTCCGTGTTAATGAGAACCGTGTTCTCCGTCTTTTTCTTCTTCTTCTTTTATTTAAAATGTTTTTGAGTTTGAGGTTGTTTTCGTTTTTTATATGTTTCTAAATAAGAGTTGCTTTTGACAGGACTAACAAGATACAGGTGTTTGCCCTTTCTTTCTTTCTCTCTTTCTCTCGCTGTCTCACTCATTCTCTCTTACTGGCACGCGACTGAGCATTTTCTTTTCCTTTCCCCGCAGTCTTTCTCCAAACTCATTTCTCTAGTCGGTTGTTGTTTTTTCTTCTTATACTTTATTATTCTCTTTTTCTTTTTCGGAGACATGAAATATTCCGGATCTTTTTAGTGGAGGTTTTTGTGTTTTCCAAACCTGTTAACTGCTTTCAATATTTATGACGTACGTTCTTTCTCTCTTACTGCATCTCTCTTTATCTGACACATACAGACTCGCAACTGAGCTACCCAAAAGGGTAAATTCACATAATGATCGTATACTTTTTTTTAATGAATTGTCATAAACCAATTATTGGACATAATAAATTTAAATTTTTAATAGACAAAACTTCGTAATAAATTGGGTTCTATGTGTTTGTTGTTACTTGAAATTATCTTAGTCATGGTGATTATCTTGATAACGAGACTGACTTCTTAAAGTTCGTTTTTTGCAGTTTTGTTTAAATTTATTAAATTGAATTAAATCTTGTCACACTTACTGGTTCCCGAAACTAACATATGGTTCCCTTTAATTTTGAAGAGATTTTCTCAAACGTTTTACACTACTGGGATTTTATATTTTATTCACATCAATACTGTGTTGTTGGGTAGGCCTAATCCTTCTAATTGAATAACTTAATTATTTTATTAATAAATTTATACACGACTAAATCGGCGACTAAGCGGAGTTCAGGCATACGCTTTTTATACATAGATTTTAAGCATTTCTATATACACAATTTTTTATGAACACAGTTAATGTGTTAAATTTCATACAGTTAATGATAAAGAGAGACTTATAGACTAACAGGGATTAGGTTACTCGATGCGTGAAATTAATACATGTTTTCAAGTTATATACAATTGTTTTGCTCACTTAATATTCATGAGTTATTGCATGCGTTTTTTTTCTTTTATTAACACTGTCATAATACAGAAAATGATACATGTCAGGAAGCAAACGTACTCATGTGTACCGTTCTCTTTTCTGTACGTGTGTGTGTGTTTAAAAACAAAGCCGGGTGCATATCATAATCGTTATTGTCATTTAGCACACATACAAGACGGAGTATAATATGTAGGCTATATATACAACAGAATATTATTAAACTACAGCTTATCTCCCAAAGTAGCCAATACTAGTCTTGCCTACTCAATACATGTGCACATTCACCAGAATATACGCGCCCTACAGCTTCGGGTTGATTGTGACAGAAATGTATTGTTCGCTATACAATAACATCGGCCACCAGATTTGAGACCTAATGACTTTTATAACATGAAAGTCAATCGGGCAGTGTCTGATCCTTAGTACCAGTATGAAGCACTGTTGTACGTCTTGGTTACTAACTCGACTAGAGGGAACAAGCTAGGCGTAGTCTCCATTACGAGACAGTAAGCTTTGAATAACTCAGCCAATGCCAAGAGAGCTGTAGCCACTGGCCGCTGTACCACAATACCCGTTTATGTGTGTATTTAAATTATATTAGATTTAGACGATCTTAGATTGTGTCCATAATTTTCAAGATATTATTTCACTTTTATTGTCTAATACAGCAAATTATTTATGTTTTACGCACACGCGCGCGCGCGCGCACACACACACACACACACACACACACACGAGAACGCAAACAATCCGGGGGAAAAGAACACATAAAATATATGTATGTTTAATAATAATGGCTCCCATGTGTACCACCGAAGCAGCTTAGGAGTCAGGCAGGATGGGCAGCCTTATGCGAGCCGTACGGCATACAGGGAAGGCAGTGTGGCCAGCACTACGCTTCAGCCGCCCATTATTATCCCCAGGATGTTACCCCACGTACTCATTTTCAACAGGATGAGTCGACCTGGGGGCTGAAAAACGCACCTTGATTTTATGGTGCGGGCCCGGGAATCAGGCCTCTAGGTTAGTAGTCAGGTGCCATACCCACTGGTCTACTGAGGCGCCATATATGTATATATAACATATAAATATTATATATGTGTATATAATATAAAATATTACACACACACGTTTTTATGTTTTAAAAACAATATATAGGCATATGTGTATATATATATATATATATATATATTTCAATCACTTTCTGCTACAGTCCGTTTCTTGATGTATATACAATAAACACATCTCGTAACACGTCTCGTTTCTTGGAATAAATACATCTTGAGGTAAAATAGTTATAAGTATTATAGTAATATATATATATATATTTGTAAATATAGTTGTATTGTTTCTTACAATGTTTCGACATTTTTAAATTACTGCCGTCAACAATTTATTATCATAAATTACTTTTTTCCTTCTAAACGATTTCTTTTTACCATCATCATCATCAGTCATCAAGATGATGATGATGACAGTAATTTAAAACTGTTGAAACAATGTAAAAAACAATCAAAAATATATTATTGTTTTCAGAAAACATAAAGTACTATTTGTTATTAATTTGAATGACAAGACTAATGTGAGTGAAATAAGTGTAATTCTTTATATGAAGTAAATTTCTTCCCGAAAATTAAGTTTTAAGTTTATTATTAATTATTATACGCGTAAATTGACAGCATTTGGCTTTAAAATTGATGTAGTGATTTGTTTTATTTTTTGCTTGTTCGTTAATAAGCAAATTAATATGACTGATTTTTATTAGTCAATACAATTATTTAGAGACGGAAATTGAGACAAGAGAGGGATGAAGATGGATGAGAGAAATAAGGAAACATAGGATATGATAGGAGGAAATAGACTAGCACTTACTTATTTTTTGTCACCTTGTGCGATCAATCCAGGGATTTGCAGTGGTCATATACTGCACCAGCCGATCGTTTTGTGTTTAAAATGACTGAATCCTTCCACCCATCTTTGCAGACACCGCAAAGAGGACTCTTAAATTTTCTCTTCCCTTAGCCACATTTACACGTATATTTTAAGCGTTCGATTGTAGTGTACGTGTTGTTATTAGTTATACTTGAATTATCAAACATATGTTAAGGTGATTTCAACAACCGTTAACCATGACCAATACTTTACATTCAAAGTAAGGTAGTAGCCATCTTGCCTCACGCTACACACGTGATAATCACTTTACTTTAGTGCTTGTGTGTTCAAATAATAAGTATTATGTGCGTTTTATTACGTTTCGTCGGACCGTAGACATGTGGTAGGAACATTTTCTTTAAACACCATATTATTTCGTCGAGTTTTTATAATTTTACTGTTACAATAAAAGTGATTCTTAACATCACATTTTATTAAAGGGCGCGTACAGACTGTACAGTGTTTTCTGAATGTAGTCCCATAAAGGAAACGGACGATTAAGTTTAGCCTCCTCACATCGGTTTAAGGTGATTAAATTTATCTATTCATCATCTTACATTACCATATTCATATATTACTAGTACTTATTTTTAGGTTTAAAATTATTGTTAATATTTTCTTATAACGTTTTATTATTGGTTTTTATTCAAAGGGACGTCGATACTTCTCTCACACGCGTGCCAGTGTTTTTCATTAGAGGTTACATCATCAACACAATGTGTGTGTGTGTGTGTGTGTGTGTGTGTGTGTGTGTGTGTGTGTGTAATGGAAAGTTTTCGGTGGTGAATGATTAGAAATAGGAAATTAAAGAAAAGGTGAGAGTTTATTAATATTAGGCGGTAACGAGATGCGCAGATGTGATCTACTTAGGTTGACGTATGCGCAGATGTTCCTGAGTGTCCCACTTTTGTTCAGTATGGTCAGCTGCCTCCTCAGAAACAAAGGACCGACCAGCTTTCATACCATGGTTTCACGTGTATTCGACGTTATCTGCGTTTTATCGATTAGCAACTATAAAACACCTCGCGATTACACAACTACAGTTATCTAGCCGCTTTTTATACGGTATCTGCAGATAGTATCGTACCACAGAAGTGAACTTTGTAACTTTTTGTGTAGATCCGTGACTTGTTTATTAAAATAATTTATGAATGATTTAATTAACGTAAAATGGAAATTAAATTTTCATTAATATGAAAAAAGATAAATTTAATATTTGTTCTTACAGGTCTGCGATAATAACATAACTTAAGCCTAATACTAAATTTTTGTGTTGTCACCTTTAAAATATACCACGTTAATTTAGTAGTTTCATACGAATGGCAGAATTATAGTTTGTAAAAGCAATATATAGGCTGGAAGTGTTATGACTTTTCGTTCACATGACTCTCGAAAGTGTTACCGATACATCTCGGTGTCTACGAACGAGATCTAAAACTCGATGAATCTGACTAATAGTTGTAGACAGCTCATACAGTCTATCAGGGGCATGCAAGATTGAAACAAAGGCTTCCTAAAGCAATACTCATTACCTCGTTAAGCTTTTCTACATGTCTTCTGTCTCTGTTGTCTACTTTCCATTTCTCATTAATCGTTCCACTAGTTTCATGACTTACACTTTCTGTGTATCTCTATTGTTACTCTACAGCGTCATTTTTTTAAGCTTCTTCCTGCTCCGAAGATGTCCGATGAGTTTAGCAGATTTAATTTTGCTCTAAAAACAAAATTTGTTCTGATCCTCGATGTTTCCTTAATTGTTCCGTACGAGGTGTATTTCAGGATACGTACTCTGCTACGTGTTCAAAAATAACGGCTTAATTTCTACACGCTGTACGGGGGCGCGCCGAAGGCGCCCCCCGAAACTTTTTTTTTATTTTTACTCACCGTACACGGGCTACTAAATTTACATTACCTGGGTTCTTTATATAGCAAACGAGCACCTAAACCCACATACCCTAAGCTCTTTTCACTACAGATGGGATATCAAACCCACAAACTATTGGTTTCTTAAACCGTAGACGGGCTATTTACCGTAGCTACTTATTAAAAAAGACAAATAAACCCCTGAACCCTGAACTCCTTATACCGCGAAACAACTATGAAACTCACAAACCGTAGCCTCCTAATTTATAACTTATTTATTTATCAATTAGTATTTAAGATAAAAAGGTTTATTTTTATAATGATAATTAAATAAGTTTTTTACTAAAAAAGTAAATTTTTATTGAATCCGATTCAGTTCGTTTTTACGTCAAATGCTCTTCTCGCTGAGACGCCAATACCTATGTTATGTACCTTTTCAAAAATTAATTGAAATGACATCTTTTTTATTTCAATTGACGTCAATATCGCTTTTTTATAATTAAGTAGAAAATTAATACAGTTGCAGTTTTGAACATATAATCAAAAGAAATACATTAAATTTGATTATCTTATTTTTTGAGTAATTGTAAAATTTCAAGGAAATTATGAATGTTAAAATGCGTTCTCAAAAAATGCAGCTCAAATTTCGTAACCCGCTTGTTTATTGTTTTAACTTGACGTAGTTTTTCCGTGCCGCCGGAGTTGCACATTCCACGTTCGGACTTGTAAACAAGTGCGAGCGCGACGATCACTAGGTATATTTATTGCATTTGTCAGTTTATTAGCAGACCTGGATGAGTGCGATGCTTTTGTAACTTAAAAGTATTATTGATTCTTGTTTTAATAGTATTGTTCTTAACGAGTATACTACAAGTTTATTAAATATCGAATAAATTACGGCATTAAGTTTAAGGTAAGTAATTGCAAAGTTAGTAAATATTGTGTTTTTTTGTGAAAAAGTTATATTATTTTTTCAATTATTTATAAATGTTACCATTTATTTTTTTATATTGTTTATAACTAAAAATTATTTACTCTCGCGGCTTTAAAAACTCTTTTCTTTAGAATAAAATCTAAAATATTTTCATTACGTTTGCAAGTAATTTTTCCAATTAGTTAGTTAAAAGGTTAAAATAACCTTTTCGAGACAATGCAATTTAATGTAATGTTTATGATTGTTGCAAAAATTACTGATAATCAATTAGAAGAATCATTAATATATGATTTCCTTTTTCCAATTGCGATTCAAAATTCTTACTTAAGGATACTCGATCGTTTGGTAACGTATCATCGAGCGTAACATTTTGGGGGCACTTCGTGAGGTTATAGGTTATGTTATATTATATCGAAGAATAAACTGTTGTAACCGAATGCATTACATATTTTACAAAACGTTTTACCATAAATCGATTTGAATAATATAAATAAATGTAGAAACAAACAATTGGTTTACATTTTCTTTACTACACAGCATGTTGTAGCAGTGTTATAGGTGTATGTATAATATGTATGCTAGCCGTCTGCAAAGTCAGTATAAACAGCTACTTGGAGCGCGCGCATGCGCAAATAAGTCTAATAAGAGTAATCGTAAGTTGACAAAGTTTCATAAATATTTTTACAATTATTTAATCGGCAACTCAACAATATTGATTCATCATTTCATTCTTATACAATATTCTAAATGGCTTTGGTTATTTTATCCAGAAAAATCTTTTTATATAGAAGTACGAAGTCAATATAGACCACGGTCCCATACGGATACGTGCACGTGTTAAAAAAAACATTTTTCTAACACTTTTTTGCTGATTTTGGTCGGCTATCCCACCTATTCGAGGCAGTATGCGAAAGTTAAAGGTTAGACTACATTGAGTTCAAGTCTAAAGTCTTAATATCTTTTTATAAGAAGTCGATCGAGTATCCTTAATGTTAAATAGTATATATTTCGATGACGCCGCGTATTCATGTGTTACTTTCATAAGTTTTAATAGCAAATAAATGTTTTCTCTAGTTTTATTACTATTATTTTTACCTTTGCATTATAGATTAACTTAGTCAGAGAACTAAAAAATGCCAAAAAAACTATCAGGAGCAGAAAATAGAAAAAGGAAAGCTCAACAAGATCGAGCTGTTCAAGAAATAATGAAGTTGATGAGTCTTGAAAAATACATAAAAATTGATAATAAAAAAATAGATATAGATGCTCCAGCCTCCACTCAACCGAGCATCATTGATTCTCAAAATATTGAAAGCTCAGAAAGTGTCGGCAAAACGCAAAACAAATCTGTATTTTCTAATAGCTTAGAAAATGTAAGAGATTCTGAAATTAATTCTGAAAACGTGACATTAAAACCGCAAAATTCTTCCAATGTTTTGAAAAGCTGGAACTAATTACTTCTTCAGAAGCTAACGATTTTCAAACTGCTAACAACTGGGAATACCGTTAAGCTCTTTAAGTACATCTGAGGAAAACGGAAACCTAGCAAAACAAGAAGAATCTGAAATCGTTATTACCAAAAAATTAGAAAATTCTTTAATTGATTTAACAGATCCAGCTCTTCAACACATATTAAATATTGATTCAACAGACCCAGCTAACTGGCCAAAAAAATGAGCAGAAATGAAGTTGAGTTTCTCATACGCAAGGGCCAGTTAAAGTTTTAGTTAAACAGTATCCATGCGATGACAAGGGTCGGCATTTTTCTGACACTCACTATACTCGTAAATTGCCAAATGATGAACTAATCTTGCGTCGATGGTTAGTTTATTCAAAAAATTCAGATAAAGTATTTTGCTTTTGCTGCTCTATTTTTAAAACAGATCTTGATTCATCGTGGAGTAATGAAGGTTATTGGGATTGGAAACACTTAAGTGCCGCTATAGTTGTGCACGAAAACAGTGCAAATCATAAGAAATTGTATGTTCAATGGTCTGAAGCAGAAAAAAGATTAAAAAATAAAACAACGATTGATCATTTAGAACAATCGCTACTTGCAAGAGAAGCGGAGCATTGGAATAATGTAGTAGGGGAACCCGGGGCAGAACGGGGTACCAAGTTGAAAATATGTTTTAAAAATACAAAAGGGTTAATTAAGAAAGCTGCAAATTTTTCTATGAACACAATATAATGTAATAATCACAAAAATACAATAATATTGTAAAAAACAAAAGAACAAGATTTTTTTTTCGAAAACAGAAAATTATGTCATTTGACCCGTTCTGCCCCGGGCATGGGGCAGAACGGGGTGGTAAGGACAAGTAATTATAAAAACATACAAAACTAGTGGAAATGCAGAAAAAATAAGTTTGCTCTATATTTATTTAGTTTTAAGTGACTATAAAGGTTTAACTACAGTTTTCATTGATTGTGTCCTTTTCTTATACACACTACGACAGCCTCATCATCTTCGCTATCTATTCGCGCACAGGAATTATGTGCCAATCTTTTGCACATGGAACAAGCGACCCAACCTTCAACTGACTTTGAGTAAAATTCACCGCAATATAAACATTCACAGTCAGAACAATCCTCAGAATCACTCTCGTTAGTTTTGGGCTCTCTCTTCAGCTCCTTCTTTTTTCCATTTATCTTCAGGCACTTTCCTTTGTTTTTCCATTCTTAATTTTATTCTCTTTCTTAAATAGTTTTATCCTTGCTCTTTCTTCTTTGGCAAAGTTCTTTTCCTCTTTTTCCTTAATAGCGGCTTCTAACTCTTTTTTGTATGGGGAATCTGTTAAGACAGCGGTCTTCCACCTCTTCCGATTCGTCCTTTTCGCGCTTTCTTTAACTTTTGGAATAGGCATTAGAATTTCAGGTGAAACATGAAATGAAGAGGCCCTGTTGTCAGTTGTCATCCAAGAGCACACAGGAGAGTGGGACAATTAGCCTCATTAAATCGGACTTTCTTAGCCGGCGTGTCACCATTAGAGTTGGCTGAAACCTCGCCAGCTTTATCATCCAACCTGATAGGCATGTCTTTTTTAACTGGTGTGCTAGGCGAAGGCAATTCCAATTGTTCAGCTCCAGATATGATCACCTCTTCACTTGAAGGTCTACCAAGTCCGATGTCAGTTGTGTCTGCTGGGAGAAAATTGGCGTCGGTGAATATGGGTGGGTCAGTTGGCCATATTCCTGTAGCTTGGAAACCATTAATAGCAGTTTTCATTGTTGCGCTTTGGATAAAAGCTGATCCAAAAAGCGTTGAAATTTGAAAGAGAGTACGACTTTCCCTGGGTTGCTTCGTAGCCAGTTTCGAAGCTCATCGCTGTAATGAAGGCTTAAAGGCTTCATAAAAGAAACATCAAGTGGCTGAAGTCTGTGATAGCAATGTGGTGGTAGACATAGCAACGAAACGCCACTCTCCCTCTCGTAGTCTATAACCTCAAGGTTCTTGGTATGTGTTGAGTGGCCATCTAATATAAGAAGAACCGGGAAGTCTTTTGATGCCTTAGAAAATTCCACAAATTTTCGAAACCATACAAGAAATGACTCAGCAGTCATCCATCCAGTGCTGTGCACCTCAGCCCAACCTCCTGGTGGCAATCCTAACTCATATTCTTTCTGCTTCTTCTTTCGAGGAAAAATGAGCATCGGGGGCATGTAAGCTCCGCTTGCCGACATACAAATAAGGCAGGTTACAGTTTCGCCCCTTTCTGCGGATGTTAACGATCCGACTTGACGTTTCCCCTTGCAAACTATGATCTTTGATTGGTTTTTAGGGTTCACTGAAACGCCCGTTTCGTCGCAATTAAATATTTGAGAAGCCGTTAGTTTGTGCTTGTCGAGTAAATTCGTTAGCAACGAAAAAAAAATATCTGCAGCTACTTTATTAAAGCCCATGGCTCTTGCACCAGATGTTGCTTCGGGTTTGCCAACAGATAAAGTAGGATGTCTCTTAAGGAATCCATTGACCCAATCTTGGCCTGCGATTCCATTTTGAAATCTGTGACCAATACCATTTCTTACAGCCAACTGATAAGCTAAGCTACGCAAGTCTTTCATTGTTAGACCAAATAACCTAGCCTCTATAGTTTTTAAGTAGTTAACGAGCTCAAATTCCTGCTCTTCCGTAAATACGTTTTTAAATTTTCCAGCCGTTTTATCAATCTTGTAGTCAAGGTTTTCCTTTCTTTTTTAACGTATCTTTCCAGAGTAGACTGGGGAACATCAAATTGGTTCGAAGCCTTCAAATACCCAGATTGGCCAGAAATAACCGCCTCGACAGCATTGTTCATTGCCTCAGTAGACCATGATTGCCTATTTGTTTTATTCTTATAGTCTCGAACCATTTGAAATCGAAAGAAAAAAAATTAGGGGCGTACTAAAAACGATCTCTTAGTTAAAAACATTGCGGGGCGGAATGGGGTACTTCCCCATTCCGCCCCACCCGTTCCGCCCCAGGGACATGATTTAGATTAGGGAGGTAAGGTCACTCAAGAAAGATACGTAAACAAACGTTTCACTACACAAAACTAAAGACAATTAAACGTACTTCAAGCATGTACTAACTGTAGTTGTTATGTAAACAAGTATGTATACCTTACCTTGGTTACAAAATCATCAGAAGTTACAATACAGGAGCAAAAAATCACACAACGAAAACTTCAATCACCAACGGTCAAGAACACTAGACTAACATGGCTGCCGTAGTTGAGCAGCAACAGGTTGGTCTAGTTCTACTTATTTCCGCTCGCTGGCAGCACCTCCTTGACACCGAAAAACCTCGAAAATCATTCCGCCCCGGAACCCCGTTGTGCCCCGGGTTCCCCTACATAGATTATTGAATATAATTTTATATATGAAAAAAATAACATGGCGTTTCGTGGATCTTCAGGTAAACTTTTCACACCGAATAATGGAAAGTATTTAGGACTTATTGAATTATTTGCAAAATTTGATCCGGTTATGACGGAACATGTGAATCGTATCTTAAGAGGAGAAATTAAAGATCATTACTGTGGAAAAAATGTAGCCAACGAATTTATTGAATTGATGGCTAAAGAGGTTGACTCTGAAATTATTTTACGTATTCAGAAAGCTAAGTATTTTACAATTATAGCTGATTGTACTCCAGATATCAGCCTTACAGAACAATTATCTCTAAATATAAGATATGTTAATTTATTTGAGGATAGAGTAGAAGTTTGTGAAAGCTTTTTAGGTTTTAAGCCCATAACAGATTCTACTGGAGAGGGGTTAACTCAATATATATTTGATATGTTAGTAGAATATAAGCTAGAATTAGCGAATTGCCGAGGTCAAGTTTATGACAACGAAGCCAACATGAAGGGTAAAAACAGTGAAGTACAAAAAAGAATTTTGGATAAGCATTCGCTAGCATTCTATTTGCCATGTGGATGTCATAATTTATGTCTTGCATTGTGTGATGCAGCAAAAAGTTCAGTAATTTCTATTAACTTATTTGGAATCTTAGGAAGACTGTTTTCTATTTTTGCTGCTTCAGTCAAGCGTTGGCAGATTTTACTTGCACATATAAATACGTTTACTTTGAAACGCTTGAGTGATACACGTTGCGAGGCAAAAGTTGAGAGTGTTAAGGCTGTTCGTTATCAAATCTCTGACGTGCACGATGCGTTAATAACTCGCAGAATCAGAGCAAAATTTTGATTCTCTACCGGCTCATGAAGCCTTAACTCTAGCTGAGCAGCTAAAAGATTTTAAATTTTTAGTATCACTTGTTGCATGGTACGATATTTTATTTCAAATTAATATTGTGAATAAGTCGATGCAAAAACAAAAAATTGATATTCAAGATGGTCAGAAATTAGCTGACGACTGTTATGAGTTTCTAAAAAATTATAAAGAGAAAGGATTCAAGAATGCCATAATAAATGCAAAGGAACTAGCTCTCGAGCTAAAATCTGAAGCAATTTTCAAAAACGATAAAAGGATTAGAAACGTTAAACGTCAATTCGATTACGAATCTGAAGATCAACCTATTGAGAACCCTGAAAAAAAATTTGAAACGGAATTTTTCAATACTCTACTTGATACACTATTAACGTCTTTCAAAGAACGCTTTCTTTTGCTTCATGAACATTCTAAAGTTTAGAGCTTCTTATATGACATCAAAAAATTGCCTGCTGACAAACAGACATTACTAAAAAAGTGCAACGTTTTACAAGAAAGATTAACGAATGAGTGAGTTGTAGATATTGATGGTATTAGTCTGTGTGATGAGCTCACGAGTATTCAATATTTTTTTGAAAATGTTGAAGAATCTAGTCCATTAGCTGTATTGAATTTTATAAAAAAAAAGGAAGCTTGAAGATTTGTACCCAAATATATACATCTCGCTCAGAATACTTTTAACCATGCCAGTAATGGTCGCAAGTGGTGAAAGGAGTTTTTCGAAATTAAAACTAATTAAGATGTACTTGAGAGCTACAATGAGTGAAAGTCAACTAAATTATTTAGCAAAATTATCCATTGAGCATGAAATATATGCCAATATAAATTATAAGAAAATTATTAAAACATTTGCAGACGCCAAAGCGAGAAAAATTAATTTTTTTAAATGAAGCCTATAATGTAACATTTTTGTAAAAATATTCTACTTGTATACATAGAAACATAAAAAATAAACATTTGATGTAGAAGTGTTAGAGGTGTTTTATTTTTTACACATACGAAAATATTGACTTTAAAGCAATTTGCTGTCAGCCGCCATTGCAGTTCCCCGGGTATTCGGTTTAAACTTGCCTGTCTGCTGGGTTCGGCACCTAGACCCCGCACTCCTCCGGGTATTTCGTTTTAAGGTTGGATGTCTACTAATTTTAACGCTTGGACCTCGCAGTCCCCCTCGGTATTTCGGTTTAAACTTATCTGTCTGCTGTTTTCGGCGCTTGGACCCTATAAAGTGTAACGTCTTAACCCCCCCCCCCCCCCCAGTCATCAAAATTTTTAGTAGGAAACTCCGGCCTTACATAGGGCGCCAACATTTCTCGCCCGGGGCGCCGAAATGGCTAAAGCCGGCACTGATTACGATACTCGTGTGAGGATAGCTTTTGATTTACATATATATAACATGAAACATTTGTAATGACGCTGATACTTTTCATGAATTGGTTGTGCATACAATTAATTCTCAGATTAACAGTTAAAAATTGTCATATCGCGATTGAAAATAAAACTTCTCACCACGACGTGCTCATCGTATTAGCATTGTCCGTCAGTTTTTCGTTTGCACACGTTGTCCTTTACTGTGTAGATACGTAAAAAAGCGTTATCTTAAAGGTCCATTCATAAGTTCTGTTATTATTTTCATATTACATTATATGAAATACATACACAGAACGTATGTGACTTCTTCGGCCATATTTGATCTCTATAGTTTATAAGCAACCGTAACACGTAGTTAACATTTTCATTTCAATTGTATCGATGAATAAAATTAATTAAATAAATAACTAATTAAATAACAATAATTTAATAAATAAGTTTACCGATTTCTAAAAGATTTCAATTTCTGTCTTGTTACGTTCCTTTCTCCACATAAATATCAACGCCTAATCGATGAAACTACTGTATTACAAACTGGGAAGAGGACACATCAACAGAGGGTCGGATTACTAAGAACAAAGTGTGATGTTTTGTAATCTGATCAATGTGTTTTAATAGATAACTGTAGATACGTTCCATAATTATTCTAAACTGTTTTAATAACTTATAAAGTTAGCTTATTTTTAACACTATTAGAATATTACTTTATAATATCAATCAATATTTCAACGCTACGGAAAATATCCAAAGAGAACAAAAACTGAAAACTGGACAGTGGAACAAATAATAGTACATAGTCAACTAACTACGGAGATATTGTGGTTCGTAACCAGTAGCGTGGCGTCTATGTAACCGCTGTTGCCGGCGGCAACAGTACTGAACATAAGAGAAAATAATATTACTTATGTTACAGAATAAACACTTTAGTTACTGAATAATTTGAAATCCGAACAATATTAGTAAGGAAACTTGAAGAAAAGCGTAGCATTGCTTTCGAACTGCTGGGCGCTTGCACCGTCTTGTGTTGCCGGCTGAGACATCGCCAATGTTTTACTGCGTACGGCCATTGACCTCCTAGTACTTGTCACTGTGAAGGGGGAACAAATTCGTCCATCCAATGTGTTGCCGCTGAATAAACCGGCAAAACGCCCAGTTAGCAGATATCTTCGTTTTCGGAACTGACGTGCAGCAGGTACTACGTACCTATTTGTGTTTTGTTCGTTTAGTCATGTGTTTCTCTGTTTGTCTTTATTATTATTAATTCGATTATTTGTGTTCTGATTTATTCTGTGTAAGTATAATGAAAGTCAGATCCCGTTGAACCGGGACCCTCTTCTTCTCCCAGCGAATGATAGAAAATGCTCTAAAAAGAATACTTGGTACAAGAAAAAATTCGAATTAATTTTAAGGTTACGTTTTAGGCCTATCACAACCGGGAACACTTGTTATGTACCCACGCCACGCCACTATGCATAACTGTTGATGTCCAGGATAATTAAAAGCCGTAGAGACACAGATAAACGTACAGAGATCTTGTTTAATAAAATTGTGTCAATTTTATACCGTTAGTTTTTATAACTTTATTAATATGCCATTAGGAAAACCCCATAATTAAGAAAAAAGATTTCAGTCATACTCATGCTATAGAAACAAAATTTCAAGATGAGTCAAAGGCTTCATTAAAATCACTAATGGAGGACAATAAATTGTTCATATAATGGTATCGTAATAACATTAATAAACGAACTACATTCAAATTACTGTAAAAACATAGAGACATAGACTAAACTTTAAATAACATCTTGAAAGAATGGGAAAGGCAAAATTCTAGAAATGATATTTAAGTTAAAATGTAAATATAATGGAAAGAGATCGTTTGGTAAATGGAACTGAGACGAGACAAGCCGGAAGCCATTCTCCTTGGGGGGAAGAAACTTTAGTCTTCCTAAAGTCCGGCAATGTATATATTATATTGTTGCTTGGACCTGCAGACATTTAAGGTTAACATCAAATCGACGTCAAACATGATAAATCAATCCCAAAGTTTAGTCACTCAATGTAACCAACTTACACTTTACAATTCTTCTACACAGCTATAATAAATACTGCCCACAGTTTAGCGTAGTAATGAAGTAATCATTGAGGTTAGTAATACTCAATAAAATACAAATAATGATAAAACATCACTTTGCATTACCCTAATTAGGAAATGAAACTTTGCGGTTGGCATTACTGTGTAATGTAGGCTACATCGTGGGACGTGTCAGTTTAATTTATCAAAGCTTATTATGCATCAAAGTAAACTTGTCACTAATGTAATGAACTTGCTGTCGTTCATGTCGACAATACCTTCAGTTAAACACGTCCCCAGATAATTACGGAAACACTAGTTAATGTGTGTTGTAATACTCAGCGTTTGTCAACAACTCATCCAGCTGATCACAGAAAGCGGTAAACTGTTTTTTTTTAGTTCCAGAAAGAGTACTTGTCTTAAATTAATAAGAAATTTTTGAAGAATGACACGGTTTTTAAAGCGTTAAAACTAAGCATAGATTTTGTTATGCTGATGTGAGTGGAAAACTGCACTGTTGCTTACTGCAGCTGGTGGTATCGTTGTTTTTATTACAGATGGATGTAGCCTACAAACTGTATAACCTACACATTTCTCAGCTTCTACTGTTATGCAAGAACGAATTATGTAATAGGCACGAACGTACTGGCTGGAATCATGTGTTTAATTCAATCGACTATGATACTTCGTTGAAAAAAAAACAGGTGAACTCAAAGTATGTACTCTTTATACTCCTCAGAGCACTCAAAGATTATGATTATATATATATATATATATATATATATATATATATATTGTACTGCTGTTAAAATGCAACACAGTACATAAGAGGAAAATAATAAATTTTAAAAGAAAAAAGATACAAATTTGATATTAACTGGAACATATGTTTTAAAATGTAAACAAAAACATTGGGACTATCGACTCACCTAGTCAACATAGAGGTAGATTCCTATATGAGATAAAACAGTATTAAGTTATATGTTCTGAAAAGAATATATGAAATTTGGAATGAATGTTATAATAAGAGTAAATAGTAAGAAAATTATAATTTAATAAATACCAACTAGAATTACGAATATTAGAGATAAAATAAATATATTTAATAAGAAGTAGAAAAGTTATATATGTTTTTAATAGGTATATGATAAAAAGATGTAATGAAAGTAGGGAATTATCAATGTGGCAAATTTGTAAATTGTTAGAGATTGTATTGTATAGAAATGAAAGGAAATGTATGAGTCTTCAATTATATTTAATAAGAGTAACGTCAGGAGTCTAAAAATATATCTAATAAGAGTAACATGAAGAGTCTAAATTTATATCTAATAAGAGTTACGTGAGGAGTCTAAATTTATATCTAAGAAAAGTAACATCAAGAGTCTAATTTTATCTTCAATCCTGTAAAGATCATAGAGAGTGATATGTAAATTAATATTTGGTAGCATTTAAATAAATCAAATTTGTACATCATCAAGTTTAATGTCATATGTAAACGAAGAAACAGTAAAAGAATTTAATTTGTTATACCAGAGTTTTGATTATCAATTTAATAAAGTAAACAATCAGGAGGAGAGATTAAACATTAATATTGAGTTAATAAAATAAAATACTACTCAATAAATAAATAATATTACAAGAAATCTAAACATATCTTTAATAGAACGATGATAGAAGGGGGAAATCCTGTACTGTAGAATAGTTTGAGTGGCCATAAAATATAATTAAATATTCCGAGGAGATATTTGTTTTGCAGTCGTCATAGAAAACAACATTCAGCGGTAAAACCAATAAGAAATTCGCGTGGAGGAACGGATCGCCAAGCCTGATATTGCTTTTGAAAATAATAAACATTAACCAGAAGTGAACCCGTGGCAGCTGGACGAAGAAAATAGGTAAAAGACGTTCCAAGAAACAGAAAAATACACAGGAAGAATTAGATATGATTAGGAGTGGGCTGGTTAATGTACGTAATCTCCCAATCGGTAATTACAGAGAAAGAACAGAATTAAAAAATCATAGAAAAAACTTAAGGAAATTTATATTTAAAATGAATACATCAGAAAAAGAAAGGGATAATAAAATATCAGCTATATCATCCATAGTTGATATACGAGTGACATATTTGGTTAATGAACTAGATAATAAAGTGTTAAAAGTAGGCGAAGGTACCATTGAAAATTTGGTGTTCGAAAAATTGCAATACAGAGTGATCGAAAGATATGTCATTGGGACAGAATTGATTGGAAATTCAATAGGAGGTCTTGAAATGAGTGAAGACTTCGCAGCAGAAAAATCAGAATACAAGGTAGTAGATAAAGTGGACAAGGATAGAATTCATACTGAAAACAATAATAGTCCAGGCAAAAAGGACAACTTATGTATTTGACAATGGATGAACTAAAGATGAAAATATGGAAAGAAGGGACTGATTTTATGGGAATGGACTAAAGCAAACTAATGGAACAAAGATTGGATTAATTATTAATACAAATAATATAATATGGAAGTTATTACAAATAAAAAATTTTATTTTATGAATTAAAAGAAAGGAAAATAAACCCCAAAATTCTAAAATAAGGAAGATCATCTTACTATAAATATTTCAAAAGAAATTAATTTGAACTAATAATCATAAAAGAAGAGAAAGACTGTTAATAACCATAATAATTATTTGTATAACCAGATTAATCAGTATAATAACAATGATATAAAACAATTAATACTAGTTACTATTTAAGAAGGGCTAGAATGAGTTAGATGAAGATAGAATCTAAAATATTATTGATTGACAGCACCAAGATGGAAATAATACAACATGTAGGTTGAGTAAGGTTAACCAGTTACATGTGAAAGATAGAACATTAATTGAAGTGATATAACACTAGAAGTGAAATAGTCATAGAATAAAAATGTGAATAGACCTCAAAGAAATAATGTAACAATCCCTGGAATATACGTTTGTAGCGAAGGAGCTACCTTGTAGGTAATTATTGTATGTATTGTGTTGTGATAGTGCAACTTTATTTTTTCCTGGACAGAGATGAAGTTCCCCTGATTTCAGATGATATATTTAGGGAAAACGGCGGAGTAATGGAAGGCAATAGTGCCCCTCCGAATCCGAACCCATGTGTAGTATTTAATGTTAGGGAATTATGGTATTTTAGGGATGATACAAACGACGAGGTAAAGAAATAAAAAATAAATGTGACAATATGACTCGAGGTGTGAAAAGTATGAAGAATCAATATCAAGTTTTAGGTGCTAAGTTACTATATAATATTTGTAAAAAATCAAGTTAGCTCATGTCAGATATGAGGGAAGGTGGATAAATCATCAAGCAGTGAGAGCGTTAGAGCAAGTTTTGTTGACATTTGTGGACCATTCTCAACTAGTGGTAGGAAACATATTAAAGATATACTGATTATCAGGGACAGTTATTAGGTTTACAAACCATATCACATCATTAAAGCTGATACAAATATTATAATAAAAATAATTAAAAAAAAAGATAATTCTCAAATGAAGAACAAATGAAATTAATGACCAGGATCGGGAAGGTGAGGTTTAAAAGAAAGATAATATTTTAGTCATGTTTTTGAATTTTTTAGCCATGAAATTAGGCACAATTGTTATTTGTTATTTATTATTTTGATGTAAAACCAGTTGGTTTAATTAATGTTGTTTTAAGTCATAAACGAGTGTTTGAGATATCGTGATTCATGATAATGATGAACCATATTTGTAATGTTAAGAAAAAAAAACCAATTTGTTAAAAGAATTTTGTGAGGTAAAAATAACTAATTAATCAGATGTTTAAATATTAAGGTTAGACTATGTTTGTAATAATAAATTAATTATTTCAAAATTTCATCTCAAATTGTATCTGAAATTATGAAATAACGGAAGGTATTATGTACTGCTGTTAAAATGCAACACACAGTACATAAGAGGAAAATAATAAATTTTAAAAGGAAAGATACAAATTTAATATTAACTGGAACATATGTTTTAAAATATAAACAAAAACATTGGGACTATCGACTCACCCAGTCAACATAGAGGTAGATTCCTATATGAGATAAAACAGTATTAAGTTATATGTTCTGAAAAGAATATATGAAATTTGGAATGAATGTTATAATAAGAGTAAATAGTAAGAAAATTATAATTTAATAAATACCAACTAGAATTACGAATATTAGAGATAAAATAAATATATTTAATAAGAAGTAGAAAAGTTATATATGTTTTTAATAGGTATATGATAAAAAGATGTAATGAAAGTAGGGAATTATCAATGTGGCAGATTTGTAAATTGTTAGAGATTGTATTGTATAGAAATGAAAGGAAATGTATGTCTTCAATTATATTTAATAAGAGTAACGTCAGGAGTCTAAAAATATATCTAATAAGAGTAACATGAAGAGTCTAAAATTATATTTAATAAGAGTAACATGAAGAGTTTAAATTTATATCTAATAAGAGTTACATGAGGAGTCTAAATTTATATCTAAGAAAAGTAACATCAAGAGTCTAATTTTATCTTCAATCCTGTAAAGATTATAGAGAGTGATATGTAAATTAATATTTGGTAGCATTTAAATAAATCAAATTTGTACATCATCAAGTTAAATGTTATATGTAAACGAAGAAACAGTAAAGGAATTTAATTTGTTATACCAGAGTTTTGATTATCAATTTAATAAAGTAAACAATCAGGAGGAGAGATTCAACATTAATACTGAGTTAATAAAATAAAATACTACTCAATAAATAAATAATATTACAAGAAATCTAAACATATCTTTAATAGAACGCCGATAGAAGAGGGAAATCCTGTACTGAAGAATAGTTTGAGTGGCCATAAAATATAATTAAATATTCCGAGGAGATATCTGTTTTGCAGTCGTCATAGAAAACAATATTCAGCGGTAAAACCAATAAGAAATTCGCGTGGAGGAACGGATCGCCAAGCCTGATATTGCTTTTGAAAATAATAAACATTAACCAGAAGTGAACCCGTGGCAGCTGGAAGAATTCAGAATCAGTCAAGTTACGTTTGTAGGGTAGATATTTTTTTACATTGTTATTTATCAAAATATTACATACTAACTTTATTTGGTTTGGTTTAAAGAAAAGAAGATATTATATACAATCGTAAATATGATCAAACAGCTTAATAATCATTAACCCTGAGAGAGAGTTTCTTTTGAAGTGCTGATAAACAAAAAACATAATAACAGTAATTACGTTTCTTAATTATATTATACTATTAAATAATTACAAGACTTATAAATAACAACAGCACATTAATGGCTGTCCCAACGTGGACCATATCTTAAATACATTATCCAGAAAAATAAACACAGTACATTAATGACGTCACCAACGTGTGGCATATCATAATTACATATATTACAATACCTGTATATAATCACAGTACATAAATGACGCAACCAACGTGGTGCATATAATAAATATTATACGAGCAAAAAATAAACACAGTACTATATATATATTGCAACAGAACACAGGATGATAAGATATGCTGTTTATATCAGAGTACATGAATGACGAGCATTTTCTTGTTTAAATTTAGTCATAAGTTTTGTATTTAAAAATTGATAAGCATATAGGTTACACCAAACTCTTCATAAAAAGATGTACTATATTGTCATGTATTTTTTGTATGAATTGGTGCGCGTGTGCGGGTGTGATAATCTGCGATCGCTATAGCGGCAGTGGTAGTTAACCGATTTACATAAAAATTTGACAAGGAATTATTTAAGTAAATAGCTTCAATTTGTGTTTACTCTGAGGTTTGTAACTATTTTATAAATATGGGTTTTTAAGTAAAGAAAAACTCAAGTGTAACTCTTATCAATGATAGGGTAATAAAAATTGTAGATAATTTCCATGCAGGACTATGTAAATTATACAAAGTTTTTCATGAAATTTGTGTATCTGATCGTTCCATCAATCATGTGACTTGGGCTTGGCCTATCAAAATACACCAAATTCAGTGAGATTCATACGTTGCAGAGCTAGGATGGACACAGTCTGTCTGTCGACGTTGCTAGGGGATATTGTGCCCGGGTAAGAGAGTTGTTTTCTTACAAACGTAAAAATATCTTATATAAAATAAACCATAAACCTTTAAAATTCTTAACGAAGTTTTGCGGTAAGAACCGAGAAGGAATAGAGGAATATCTTATATAAAATATACTATAAACCTTGAAATTCTTAACGACGTTTTGCGATAAGAACCGAGAGGGTAAATAATTAGAAAAAATTTAAAATATAATACAGTGCTGTGTCGTGTAAGTTAAGATATCCGCTTAGGGAACTTAAAGACACTACAAGATATCGTGGAAGGTGTACATTAAACGCACCGCATTAATAAATACCCAGATAAATCCTGAGATTAAGAAATTATAAAACATAAATTAATAATAAACTGAATGAATGAACAATTTATCACGAAACTAATCAATGTTAGCAGTCAAACATAACTACGAGACTCTGTGAAATATCGCCGCTGGAGACGCTTGCTGTAGAAGAGGACGACGAGGCGAAGAGGACGCCAGGACGAAGAGGACACCAGGAAGGAGTGAAGCTGTAGAAGAGGACGACGAGACGAAGAGGACACCAGGAAGGAGGGACAGGAAGAAGAGGACGCCAAGACGGGACCGACGAGACGAGAGGAGGACGTTGCAGCAAACAAGTAAAATCGATTTATATTATTGAATAATACAAACAATTAAATATATTATCAATACATGACAATTTAAAATATATTATACATCTTTATAAACAATATTTGTATATAATAAATAATATTTCTTCTCCTCCATAATAGACTTGTATCGATTTTTACACACTCAATATCCTTATTAGAATAATAAAGTTTGATCTGTTGCAATATATATATAGGCCTGTAATCAGCACGAGCTACAACAGAAACACCATGGCTTGCAGTAGAAATTGTGTCGCAAAAATTTCTGTAGATCACAAAACTATTGCTCGCCGATGGACCGATGAAGAACTCAAGGTTGTTAGGCTTTTTCCATCTGACTGTCCGTTGTGTTTTTCGCAAAAGCTAAGGGTCGATTAACACCTCGTAAATGGCGCCTCAGGCACAGAGGTCAAAATTTTGTACGTCGTTGGTAATCAACCTCCATCACTTCCAGTCATTGCCTTATTGAAATTTGACAATAGTCCTGCACTTTATGACGATGTGTTTCCGACTTTGCCAACAGTGACATCTCGGAAGATAACGAAAATGACTAGCCTTGCCAACAATTTCCACTATTGCTTGGTCATGAGGTAACAATACGTAACGTACAGGAGACAAAGCAGTTGTTGATGTTGCCCGAAGCAACAACAAAGCAAAACGAAGTCAGCCCGGACTTTCATATGTAGTTCTTAATAGAATGATAAAGCCGTCAGATGTAATCATATATTCTTCTTTTAATTCGGACATGATTCAGTTCACGTCGAAATCAAAATAAATTAAACTTCGAAGCCAGTATTTACGAGATTCTTCTTAGTATAACATAAATTCTGAAAACAATTTTTTGAAATAAATATGAAGTTACTTATGTCTCAATTCTTTGTATACACTTATTTTGACTGGCACACTTCGCTTAGACTTAAAACGTTTCACGTTCATCTAGTATAATACAAAAATAGAAGTAAGCAGGACTGAGTGGGTGCTGGGTGTTCAAAGAGTTTGTTGGAGCAACGACTTTCGAGTTACTTATTATGGTGACAGGAAAAGAACGAGAGTAGGAGCCATGCACACGAAAAAATGGGGGAATACACAACACAAATCTCTGAAAATCTCTTTCTCAGACTAATAGGATTTTTGCAATCAGAAGAGTTTTAAATTTGCCGAATGCTGCTTCTCAGTTTTCTATTCTGCTTCTGATGTTTTCTGTGCATCTTTCATTAAATCTCAGTAAGCTGTCTAAATGTTATTGGTGCTCACCTGATCTAATTATATCTCTCCAACGATGATGTTTACATGTTCCCATCGACTTCAGTGATTTGTTGCTCTTTATTTGAGTTCTATAACCCCCTCCTTCATCATTCCTTCTATCTTCTTACTTAGAGAATAAGTGGTTTACTTAATCAGCAGCCATAATGCAATAAAACGCTCTACAATACTCTACACAATGTTTTCATTAGCATCTAAAAGACACAACTTTAATTCATTGCATTAGATTTTCTTCAAAAATCGTAACATTTGTAATAGAATACGCCACATATAACTTTTCTTCATTCAGTTCTATTATAGGATCTCGAGAAAAGATGTTTCAGAACGGTTCAGAAATTTAATTTTTTTCTATTTCATTCTGTTCCTACCTGTCTGTTTAATGTGACATTATTCGTCATTTGTGACACTTATATTCGTCAGTAAGAAACAATACAAATTAACAACTATTTTTATAAGCTTAAGCGTTTCATATTTTCTATATTGCCAAACTATTAGTCTACTTAAGCAATATTAGAAATATATGTATTATTTGTATTAATTAAAAAATTCAAAAATATAGGTACTCTGTCTTCTGTGTGTGTGTGTGTGTAAGTTTGCTTAGTGTCTTGTAGAACAAATGAAGAAAAGTCATTTTCGGGAACCAACTAGTACAGACACAGTACGTCTTCCTGAAATGCAATTGAAAAATTTCTAGTTTTAGCTGTGAGTGTACAGTGAAAACAAAACACAGGCCAAAGACCGCTGGGGCAGGTGCAGGAGAAATAGGAAAGCAAGAAAGCCCAGCATCGTTTGTACCTAATCAGTTCTCATCCCAACAGGCTTAATTCGATTAGCGGTAGCAAATAAATATGCTAATTCTTTCAAAAAAAGTAAATTATTACAATTTATACCGTCACTATCATTCCCCTTAAACGAATAAAACACTCTCATTTTTTTTCTAACTCTCTTCTTCTTTGACAGAAGTAGCTATTAAACAGTAGAATGAAAATCTATGCAAATAGTTTTTCGGCGTGGTCAAAGCTAAATATAATAGTTATCACAGCAGTCGTAGTGGCCCGTGTATATCACTATTATTGCTGTGCCCATGGAAGAGACTTCAAATCATCCACTGCTGCTAGGTGGTCTAAATATATGGAAGACGTGTGTGTGCGCAAACTGGTCTTTTAGTTATCTTCTAATCTTTCAAACACGTACATAAAGAAGTTTCAACAGTTTGTTTATAGAATAATTAGCCCCTGAATGGATCCAAGATAATCAATACTACTGCTGCTACCAAAGGAAACTATTATTTGTGTTAGTGAATAGGAATTAATGTTTCCAATTTGTTAGTGCCATCAACATGTGGGGTAAGCCTGTTTCCCAATCCGCGCTCACACTCACGTCCCGTTTATGTATTAAATTAATAAAAATTTTAGTTATGACAATTTAAAATTTTTATTTTTTAAATTAAATTTCATTTAAACATAAGTACGTTCGTTATCATCTTCACGTTATTTACATTTAGGTTTATGTACTATAAATAAACTAATTTACAGATCCTTGAGAGTGCATATTTGCAGTTAGAGGAACTTGAAAATTAACAAACAAGTTTCAGGCATTTATCCTCGATTTATCTATATTATAATTACTAACGTACATTTGAAGCAAAATGCATTTAAGTAATTTTTAATTGCTGAAGTCGTTTAACGTAACCTTTAATTCGGGGATTCTCAAAATTTCAAATTAATGATTCACATTTGTATTCAATAAAATAGTAAAAGTTCGTCTTTATCATCATTTAATATATTTCTAACTTTAAGCAGGTAATATCGGAACACAAATCAGGGTGAAGGATTTCAACTACGTGCACACAGGGTCCAGAGGTTATACTAGGGTTGTCGGTACTGGACGGGGCCGTGTACCTGCTCGTCTCCTTCACTTCAAGAAAGGTTATTTATATGGCCACTAAAAGGGTGCTTCTATTGTTAAGGGGGTTTTACAGTAGACTCTTTGCCACGGTCCCGTCCAGAGGACTAAGTGGCATTTTGTTCCGTCGCATGTAACTTTAGTTGGATCAAAAATATTTATTTTATCATTATATAATGGTAATAGTGCATTATGTGATAATAATAATAATAATAATAATAATAATAATAATAATAATAGATAAAGAATTATAATAATTATTTATTCATAGGCCTAATTTACCATTAAAATAATTATTTCATTTTTAAATAAGTGATATTTCGTTAAATTTTTTAAAAATAAAACAAAAAAATACTATCCGTAATTGTCCTTAAATATGATATATGTGCTGAATCGCATAATCTATCATAAACAAAATCGTAAAGAATTAGTAATTGTGATAAACTGACACTAATATTATATGATTTAAAAATACATTTAAGCTATAAAATAAATACTACAATACTACAACGCCATATTACAGTTAATGCAAATTGGTAAGTGAATCTTATAGTCTCTAATGGTACAATTTAAGAAGTAGGCCTACAATTAAGACAGACTGGCTAATCAATAATTATCACAAATCGTTTGTTCACTAATACACTTGATACAGTTTACTTACTACAAGCGATTAACTTATTAAAACTGATTTATTTTTAAGGAACATGTAACAGCCACTTTAAGGGTAAAAATAGTTCATTGCCTTTAAAAAATCCTCAAACAATTAAAGACAGATTGGTTAATCAATAATACGTTTTATATTCTCTGATAATGTAATTTACTTACTGCTACAATTAACACAAATCGTTTGTTCACTAATACACTTGATACAGTTTACTTACTACAAGCGATTAACTTATTAAAACTGATTTATTTTTAAGGAACATGTAACAGCTACTTTAAGGGTAAAAATAGTGCATTGCCTTTAAAAAATCCTCGAACAGTTCTTTATCTGTAGAATACATGTTCCTCCAAACATACTCTACTAGATATGATTCAAAGGAACTCACCGACATCCTTCCTACCCGTCGCCTCATGTCTCTTTTCATTTTTGACCAATGGCTGTCGATGTTCTGAATATGGATGTTCGTGTCACTGCGGCATACAAAGTTCAGAGAACGGTTAACTCGCAAATGAGTGTAACCTTTACTTTGTAGAGAATTGTAGCCTCTACACATGTCCGTAATTATCGTAGTTCGAGGCTGAACGTTTTCTTCAATTACATCCGTCAAAGTGGTAGCATCCCGTTTATTTACAACTTTCAAGAAGCATTTTTTACTCCTTCTGTCTATTCCGCCGATTACCCACCGAATCTTCATCACTCGACCCCTGTTATACTTTCTCTTGCCAAACGCACTCTCGTCTATTTCCACTGTTTCACCAACACCACCAATTTTTGTACTGTTCTCCAGCAACCACACAGTTAATATTTCCCGAAACTCGGAAATTAATTTTCTGATCATTTTCGGATTTAATTCGGTTTCTTTTTTCATTATAGAAATCGGATATTTAAGAATCCATGCAAATAAAACGCACAATAACGATTCTGGTGGAATCCGCGCTATGCCAAAAAACGTATTGTCTCGCAGATTCTTTTTTGATCTACATTGGTTTCTCCCTTACCTGTACATCAGATTTTTATTACACCCCTTATTTAGATACATTTTACCACCGCACTTCAAACATTCAATTTTGTTTCGTATAATCTTCCAATCTGTGATACATTTTGTTATTCCGTTATCCCTCACGTAATTTCTAAAAGAATTAATACTTTTAAAATACATCATAGAAAACAGTGTTAAAACTTGAAAATTTGACTGTGACTATGAAATTGAATAACTGCTACCGATTCTTACAGTATCGCACGTGTTGCACTTATGAGAAAAAATGGCAATGCCTTTGTAGGAGTGAAGAAGAAGGGGAGTGCCTCTTACTCCACCAACTTGTTCCTTCTTCATGTTACATAAACACAGACATCCAGAATAATAGTCATACTTTTCCAGTGGTCGTAAAAGTAACCTTCTCATCAGTAAAATGTAAAAGCAGATAGGCGGACGGCCATCGCCCCACCCCTATTAGTATTTTTACAAGTAGGCCTATATACAATGTTGCTTCTGCAGTGAATAAATTATATTAATATTATGTAATATCATATAATTACAGTATAATAAATTATATAATATATATATTTAATGTACTATGTTTATATTTACAGGTAGTATAATATTTATTATATGCCACACGTTGGTGACGTCATTAATGTACTGTGGTTACTTTCTAGATAAAGTATTTATTATATGTAATTACCGTTGTTATGTTTTCTGTTTATCAGCACATGAAAAGAAACTCTCTCTCTCAGGGTTAATGATTATTAAGCTGTTTGATCGTATTTACGATTGTATATAATATCGTCTTTTCTTTAAACCAAACCAAGTAAAGTTAGTATGTAATATTTTGATAAATAACAATGTAAAAAATATCTACCCTACAAATGTAACTTGACTGATTCTGAATTCTTCCAGCTGCCACGGGTTCACTTCTGGTTGATGTTTATTATTTTCCAAAACAGTATCAGGCTTGGCGATCCGTTCCTCCACGCGAATTTCTTATTGGTTTTACCGCTGAATGTTGTTTTCTATGACGACTGCAAAACAGATATCTCCTCGGAATATTGAATTATATTTTATGGCCACTCAAACCATTCTTCAGTACAGGATTTCCCTCTTCTATCGGCGGCGATCTATTAAAGATATGTTTAGATTTCTTGTAATATTATTTATTTATTGAGTAGTATTTTATTTTATTAAACTCAATATTAATGTTGAATCTCTCCTCCTGATTGTTTACTTTATTAAATGGATAATCAAAAACTCTGGTATAACAAAATAAATTCCTTTACTGTTTCTTCATTTACATATAACATTAAACTTGATGATGTACAAATTTTATTTTTATGAATTTAAACTCTTCATGCTACTCTTATTCCATATAATTCAAGAATCCTCATGTAACTCTTATTAGATATATATTTAAACTCTTCATGCTACTCTTATTAGATATATTTTTAGACTAATACATTTCCTTTTCATTTCTATACAATACAATCTCTAACAATTTACAAATTTGCCACATTGATAATTCCCTACTTTCATTACATCTTTTTATCATATACCTATTAAAAACATATATAACTTTTCTACTTCTTATTAAGTATATTTATTTTATCACTAATATTCGTAATTCTAGTTGGTATTTATTAAATTATAATTTTCTTACGATTTACTCTTATTATAACATTCATTCCAAATTTCATATATTCTTTTCAGAACATATAACTTAATACAGTTTTATCTCATATAGGAATCTACCTCTATGTTGACTGGGTGAGTCGATAGTCCTAATGTTTTTGTTTACATTTTAAAACATATGTTCCAGTAAATTTGTATCTTTTTTCTTTTAAAATTTATTATTTTCCTCTTATGTACTGCGTTGCATTTTAACAGCAGTACAATATATATTGATATTTTGTGTAATTAAATTTCACCATTATATTAATGGGCCCTATAAAAAATGTATTACTTCTACAATATACAAATAAACAAGACTTGCAGAAGTAATATTTTATATATATACTGTATATGTGTGTGTGTGTGTGTGTGTGTGTTATTTATCGACCATGTTAATATTATATATATATATATTGTAATAAAAGAATTAAATTTGATTGATGTGTTGTGTGTTGATGATAATAAGCTATTGTGGAGTATGTGACTCCGATGTAATCAAGTCCAATGTAATATGTTTAATTGGTGTGGCTCTCGACGTCTTACTGGCCTGAAACACTTCCTTAAGTTTCCCAGCTGGTCCAGTCCCAATGGTAGCAAGACTGGTCGAGTAGCGTAAAGTTGATGAAGAAATATATATGCTCAGCTTCACCGAAAGTTTCAAAACAAAAATTATTGTTTTGAAGAAAATTAAAAAAAAATTATGTTTATAAAAAAAAATAATAAAAAAAAAAATTTTAATTTTATTAATTAATTAATTAGGATCAATTAATTAATATAGGGCTGTGAAGTTTTAAACAGTGTAATGCTCTTCTGAAAATTTTTATTAAAGTTTTAGTATAATTTAAATAATCTATCACCACTCATAAGACTGTCTGTAAACCAATCGATATTTGTTTACCTTTCTATTTTTTAGGTTATCTTCACTTACGGGTGGTAAAGTCCTTGTAGATTATCAATTAGAATTATATTATTGGTAATTAGTATTATTGAAGAAATAAAGAACTATTAAGTATTGAAAAGTATTAATGTTTTATTAAGTAACAGCAATATTGACTCTTATCGATTAGTATCGATTCTCAGGATATCGAAAAAAGTTACAAGTATATGTTATAAAAATTATATAGGGTTCTTTAAACAGCCAGTTATTACCAAAGTCAGAGAAATCGGGCTAATATTTAAAAAGTATAACGTTACAATCAAATTAATAGTTATTAATAAACACAGACATTGAATAATAAATTGTAAATATAATAATTGTTTTCACCAAACAGCTGTGCTGAACCAAGAAGAGGCATTGGGATTGTCAAAGAAAGATGGCTGCCGTCAAGTCGATGAAAATGTTGCTCGTTGCTGCTGCATTCCAAATAATGTATTTTTGACGCAATATTCCTGTTCTTGTGTCTGCAAATCTCTTGTTATATGTTGTGTAGTGACTGGTGTAGTGATTCTGGGTTGTATTTAGTATGTCTGTGTAATTATAAGTCAAACACTTTCTCCGATTCCGTCACTAATTTGGTTTAATGTATTATACAGTTTTCTAGTGTTCTATGGTGTTTTTCGGAGTAGATTTATATTGTTCTGTGTTATGGAGTGTTACTTGATCGTTTCTGTTATAATATGATAGTTTCAGAAGTATTTTACAAGTCACTCGCGATTTCACAATAACTCACTATACACTCGCTTGTATGACGATTATAGGTTAGGTTATCCACGTTGTTAAACGTATGTCATGTTAACCGTTCAACTACCAATAATTAACTAACTGTTTCCTCCAGTTTCAATTAAACTCTTAGCCCATATAATATTATCCTTAACATTGTTCAAATATTTTTCACATCCTGTATGCACTTTTACATTTTCACTATATGAATGCCTATACTTTGGTTATTTGTCAATTTTATTCACTAGATTTGATTTAAATTAATCTTTCAGTTCATTCTGGTTATTTTCAGATTAAATAATGCCATTTTATAGTGTTTTCTGTCCGAAAAATAGTAATTTTACTTTCAGTTTGATATACTCTGATAAGTCAAACATTTCCAAAATTTACTTCCTGTTATAATGTAAATTCAGCCATTTTATCAGTTATATTTAATATTAATAATCCTATATTGTATTAAAAGGTTCATATTCCCTTATTTTCTGGTAGTTAATTGAATTAGTTGTATTCTGAAACATCATTCTGGAATATATGACTCCCATGTCCAAATTTCTGAGTTTAGTCATTCTCATTTTCATTTATAATTCTGAATATAATTTATTAAAATCTCTCTAAATGGTATGTGCAATTATATGGCATGATCTCAAGTTTATTTTGTCTAAACCCCTTTTGTTTATTTGCATTTAATTGAGCAATTTCTCTGTTTTGAGGAAGTTTGGTTTCCATTCTTTTGGCCTATGATTTTTTAACAATTTTTTCTTACAAAATAATTTATAAACAATATATGATGTGTGATACCCTCTCTGACTTTTTACAAATAGTATTATAAATTAAACATGTTTTCAAATTACACAAAAACAATTAGTATTGGTTACAATACAAATAATAGTTAAACAGAATAAAGAACATTTTTTTTAAATAAATGGTTGTCTTCAAATCAGACATTTTGCAACAAAATTCCCATTTCCAACATGTAAATATGGTTTACAACAAAGGTTTTTGTACTAACTAACATCTTAATTACTCTCTACTATTTACAAGTGGTAATTATTTTTATAGTTCTGATGTTAGTTGTTTCAGACCCAAACAAATGGCCTTATATCTAAAACATTTTTAAACATTTTTGTACTATATACATTAAAACCTTATATCTATATTCTTATTTCTAACTATTATTATAAGTAGGATTCTACAGTTTTTATACAGTCTTTTATACCTTGTCTTTGGGGAATTGTACCCTGTCATTAACAAATAAATAGTATGAACCGCTCAAAAAGCACTATGAAATCTGTTTTTCTTTTTTCATGTAAAACAAAATGTTATTTTAAACAGATTCATGTCTTATGAACAACATATTGTCACAGTATACATTTTAAGTCATTGAAAAATGCATATTTCATTGCATCCAATGTTTGTGATTGCCAAGAATGAAACACAAGGTTCATTTTTTATAATACCCAAAACTATCACTGGTTCACTTTGCACTTATATATTATGTTAATGCTAAATGGTCGTATAGTCTTATTAACATAATAAATTGGTTAGCGTTTTTTCAATGGAGATTTGTTCCATGGGTACTATATTATTGTTTCATCTTAGTTCACAGGAAACTTTTACTTTATACACTCCTCTCTCTTAAATTTATATACATGTGGTTTTTATTTCGTTATACTTTTATTTTTAGATATTTATTTTGGGGATATAGGGATTTGGGTGTCTTTTATAAGAGCATGACATCTTCTTCAGGATGCTGCCCTCTTCTTCTTTCTTCAGTCTTCTTTTCTCCTGCCTTCTGGGACTGGTATCTTCTCCATCTTCTTCTTGATGCCATCAGGTTTCTTGGGATCTTCTCCATCTTCTTCTTTAATTCAGAAATACACAACCTGTATTGGTTGATCTTGGCTTATTTTAGGGTTTCTATTCTATTTATTCTCCCTCGTTGTGGGTTTGGTCATATTGTGTACTGCTTTGTTATTTACTATTTTACCTTCCTGGGTTATACCTTGAAAACCTTTGGTTATGAGACTGGTCTTGGATGACTCATCACTAGTAACTCCTTTTATTTTAACTTGTATTTTCTTTATAATAATGATTTCTTTCCACAGTTGCTATGAATTAATCTATTTATATTAGACTTAATGCTTTCTTCCAAATTTAAATATTATAACTTTATTATTCTAATGATCAATTGCCATTCAATATTATGTAAACATCTGTCACGCTACAATATATATATATATATATTGTAATATAACTAAATTTTCGTGTTGTAATTTTCTCTTTGATAATTACGTTGCTTTATTGGAAAATTTTTATTTCTAAAAAAAACATAATTAGAAATTTTATTTTTTATTTTTTCCCTTTAATTTATTTTATTTTTGTTTAATAAAAATTATTTCGTTTAATCATTTAATTCGAAATTGTTCGGTTAAATTTTATTAATTACTACTTATTTGGCTTTCACTGGTTTGGTAAAAAATTATTAAAAGAAATGTTTTGTGTAAGTTCAGTTCGATTGTGATATCGATTTGGCTAATAGAGGTTATCTGCTTATTCTCTCATTTCCGATGACGTTCCAATTGTCAATGTGAGTTCACTCTTCCTTTAGTACCTAAAAATCCTTTACTCTAAATTTATTTCATAAATAAAACTCATTCTAAAACCAATTAATTATATTCATTAACTTTTATTATTCTTAAAATCATTCTTAAGATCAACTCTTTCTCTCAGTTCGATTGTTACAAAAAATTATTCTTTATTTTATAATATTAATTCTACGGTTCTTGGTTAACTGCTATTAAAAAGTTAGAAATGCATACTTGAAGTACAGTATCTCACAAATATTTAAAAATCTTAATTACTAATACAGATAGAGTTAATTTTGTTGAAGTATAACACAATAATAATTTAATTTAAATTACCCAAAACTGTACTATCATGGCGTCGCTTAGAGTTTGAGATGACGAAATTTTAAAGATGGCCGCTTGTGGCCCACCTCAACTAATGCAAAATTATTTGTCACTGATTTCTTTTAAATATATGAATTTACTTGTAATGTTCACTGTGATTATAGTTAATTCTCTTTTCTTTTCACTATTGTGCTGTTAAAAAGTGTTGGTGAAGTTAATCCTGGTGTTGTGTAGTTGTAAACTGTGATTTTTAGAATAAGATTATAATCTCACCATGTCTAGTAGAAATACTTTTTCACCTTTTATTTCGTTTGGTTTTACCTTTTAATTATTCTTTTCTTGATTTATATTTATTAATTTATATTCTCTTCATTTCGATTTTTTTCTTTGGTTTTATTTAAATTTGCTCCTTTCCTCCAACTCAGATTTGATTCTCTGTTATACTTTGGTTCTTAGCTACACATAGCTGACCTGCACACTTTTATGTCTAATAGTAGAATAATCGTTATTTCTTTTGCTTTCACCCGGCTTGACCAAAATTAGCTACATGCCCATTGGTCAATACCGATGAACTTAGGTGTCACATGATTCTTATTAGGCTATTGAAAATATATGGTTTTTACATTTTCCACTACTAATTACACTGTGACTATTACTTAATTTTACTTAAATCGATTTACGCAGTTATCTTCCTTATTAAAATACAAGCATTTTGGTATCTCATTTCATATTTGTATGTTTCTTAATAGATGGTTTATCGTCTTTACAAAATTTGGTTTTACATGTCTTCATATAGTTTGATATTCCCTAAAACATTTTATAGTTCATTTAAGTATTAAAATTGTGATTACCATTATTGAAATACTACTCATCTTGTTACACTTATCACTTCTTATTAATTTACATTGTTTTGTTGCCTTACTGGCTATTCTGACAATAGTGTATTTATTTTAATATTGGCCTAAGTCATGGTGTTTCTTTAATCACCATGTTACATTTTTTGTTATTTATTATTTTGCCTGTTAGTTTGAACCCTTCTTTTTAATTACAAATTTTCTCTGTTATCTTATTACATTGGATTAACATACTTAATATATTCTTATTCTATTACTTCATCAACAAGAATTACAAACATTTTAGCTTAATGTCATGTTTTCATGACTGAGATTCTAATAAACATCCAACAGATAAATTAACTTCTAAAAAACATAAAAACTGTTTAACATATAATAATATTCTTTTCTCAGTTACCATTATTAGTTAGTTGACACACCATAAAATATCAGTATTGGTTTATTACTTGGTATACTGTCTCAATTTTACAAATAGTATTTGTTTTATTGTTTTAATATCTTCTGGTTAATTACATAATTTTAATCTTTTCATTGCATTTTAACAACATCACTATGTTAACAAAACAAAAATATATACAATCATATCAACCTAACGTCATGCCTACATGGCTATGGCTTTAATGAACATTGAACAAATAAACTAATTTTCATTAAACCTAAACAACTGTTTATCACATAGTAATAACATATCCTTTCAATTCATTTTGCCTTGTTAATTTAACTAATTATTCCAAGTCACCTTCACATTGGTATTAATCTTCCCAGTCCTGTCTGAGTGATTAACACTTATATAATTCACTTGTTTATACACTTCGTGAATGATTGTTTTGGTTTCACTGATACATAATATGCAGCTACTTCCTTATTCATACATTAAGTACTATAATACATTGTACTGTATTTCTACTTGTCACATTCATTGTTTTTGTATTTGGTTTACATTTTTGTTGTCACAAAAGGAACTAATTAATCTATACAGTCTGTTCTGTTTTGATTAATTATTGCTAAGTTTCCCTCATCACTTCACTCTTATCATGAAATATTATTCACAGCATTCTCTTATAAACTATGTACATTAGTCTTTCTTTACTTACTGTATTGTACTTCAGATTTTATTATTATGGTTTTAGTTTAATTTATTTTATGGGTTTTTTATATTGATTTGCCATTTTTATTTGGTCTCCTGATTCTGTTACATTACAATATATAAAATATATATTGGATTGTGTGGACCAATAACTTTGGATGAATTGTTAGCTGCTCTACACCGCTGTAAGAATAGAAAACACCGGGCACTGATGGGCTGAGCGTGGAGCTTATAAAGTATGCACCAGCCTTGCTGCATGATCGTTTGCTGCAGTTCATTAATCTATGCTGGACCACTGGTCATGTTCCTGACGACTGGTGGATTGCAAAGGTAATTCCCGTATTCAAGAAAGGTGATCGTAATGACTTCAGGAACTACAGAGGAGTCAGCCTTCTTAGTACATTAAGAACACGACTAAATGCAGTAACGGAGACCATGCTTTCAGAGGTCCAGAACGGTTTCAGGAAGGGCAGATCATGTTTGGATTGTATATTTACAATAGCTCATTGAAAAGCGTAGAGAATATCAACTGGCCACATACATAGCTTTCATCGGCTTCGAGAAGTCGTTTGACAGAGTAAATCGGAGCAAACTATGGGCAGTAATGGCAAGGAAAGAGGTCCCACAACATTTAATCAGAGCAATACAGAGTCTTTGAGTGGAGAATACAATCTTAATAGAAGCAGGGAAACCGAGAACAGCTCCTAGAGTTGGCCTGATCAATTGTGGAGTACGACAAGGGTGTCCATTATCACATTCTCTTTTTATCACATTTCCTGAGATTTCCCCACGCCAAGAGTCCTGCGTGTTATGATAGGCTAGCCAAGTGGCTACGGTTTGATTCAATTTTGGGGCAACCATGTTGCCCTTTTGGGGTGAGGGTGTGCCGATGCAATTCTAAAAAATTTAAATATATGTCCGGCCATATTTTGTGCCGACACGGCTGGCTAAATTTCAGACTCTGTGTTGTTGGGAGGCAAGAGCGGCTTTCACCCGTATTTGGCGACGTAATCGGGCTGGCAGTGGCCTTGCTTGTCAACGCTAGTGGCGATGCAATAAGGTAGGCAGTTTTAACCTTGCAATTCACTCCGCTCAGCTGATCTCGGTTCGACAATTTGTAACAAGTTTTTCTGGACCGTCCTGAGTTCATGGATCTGGTCTCATTTTTCTTCCATCCGCTGACATGGTGAGTTGGTCCGACGGCTTGGAAACAGACTTCTTGACTTCTATCATGCGCGAGTAAAAAGGAAGGGTCTCAGGTGAGGTTATTATACAGTGTTTTATTAGAGTGTTCAATGTTTAATTATTCTGAATATGTGTGTTATGTCGTGTGTGTGTGTGTGTGTAATCTAAACGTATAAAGCCGTCTTTTTTGTAAGAATCTAATGTAGATTAAAATTATACGGGACTTCCGCTCTGACACCACGTGGCACTTTGCACTCAACTGATTTTAGAAAGTTTAAAAGTAAATGTAAGCTAAAAGTAGTGTTAATGTCAATGTGTATAAAGTTTAAAAGAGAAAAGGGGTGATATTATGTGACGAATTAAAATTATATTAAACTGTTTCTGTTTGCATTGGGTGTACTATGTATGTGGGTATAGATGTTCAATACGAAGTTATTTTATGGTTGTGAAAATATATGAATTAATGGAACAAATGCATGAATAATATATGGGAACATATCGTACAAACGATGAAATTAAATTTAACGCAAGATGTGTAATTTTTTGTAATAAGATGACTAAGACAGACATAAGCCTTATGCTCTAAGCAACCAGAATTATATTCATGCAAAGTTTTAAGCATTATTAATAGCAGAGAAGTAGAGTGCCTAAAATTAGGACAGTGAGAGTGTGGTGTTGGTGTTCCGAGAAAAAGGAGCTGGTTTTACTGTATTTTACGATAGCTGTGAACAAATGAAACTATGTTCCAGGGTCCCCTCCCCAGTCGGTAGAAAGGTTCGTGGATGGCGACTACAACACCTGTCACCTCTGCAGAGCTATGCTAACATGCTCCTCCAACGCCGTCGGATCCAACCCAGGAACACCAAGGAATGCCCAGGAATACATATCTATGCTCAACCACTACCATGAGCGAGAACTTCATGTGAAGAAGTGAGCAGACTCCTCTACTGACCAGGACCACACCAGCATCCATCACACATATCACAGGACTGAGTAAAGTTTACAAACGCATGTGGGATAATTACAGTTTATAAATTTCATACAACAACACTATAATGAGTTCAGGGAGGAAGTGGACATATATATATACGTATATAATATATATAAACAGTTTTTTTAATATTGCTAGTGAGCAACATTTTGTCAGAACCTGTCCTGTGTATATTTGCTACTTTCTTATTAACTGTTAAAAGAACATCCATTTAGCATATTATTTTACTACTTCTCATTATTGATAGTATTAGTAATGCTGATTAATGAACACTAATAATATTGAATTAATAATGAACACTGAACATCTTTTATATATGTATGTACTTCTATTTGTCTATGAAATTAATTATGGAAACTGTTATTGTAAACATTACGTAATTCAATTGCCTGTATACTGATGAAGTACTAATAAAAAAGAAGGTTGTTATCGTTGAATAAGCGTTTAATTGCAAGTCCTGTCACAATGGGCTCCAGCACAATTTTTTCTTCCGTCTAGGTCAAACGCCTAGTTTTAAAATTTAACGTAACGGCCGTAGCCGTTACAAATTATATATTGACAATGTTATACAAAACTGGCCGATGTGTCTTCCAGAACATTGTATGAGTGGTCACTCTACAATTGACACTTTGTTGTTTGCAGACCATCAGGCTATTCTGTCGGACTCTGAAAACAGATTGCAGATGGGGATACATTTGTTAAATCGAATCTGCAAAGACTCTGGATCGCAGATATCCACACGTAAGACCAAGGTAATGGGTTATCGTGGAACTGATCCCGTACGGGCAAAAATTTTTATAGGATAGTACTGTCCTGGAACAAGTTAGCAATTTTGAATACCTGGGCTACAGTGTATTATGATGCATGCAACGACGTTGTGAATAAGTTGCATAAGTTCAACCTTATGTGCGGGACCATAAGTCAGCAAGTAAAGGAACACGCTTAAAATTCTATAAGGTAATGGCTCTTCCCACACTTCTTTATGGGTCTGAGAATTGGACGTTAACGAGAGGCCAGGCCAGTCGCATCCAAGCGGCTGAAATGAGATTTCTCAGGCACGTGGGAGGGTATATTCTCCATGATCATAGAAGAAACACAGATATACGGCAGGAACTGAATATTATGAGTATACTCGACAGGATCCCCCAGTATCGGCTAAATTGGTGGCAACATCTTTGCCGAATGGATGACTGCCGCATCCCCAAACAACTATGGAACTATAAGCCGAGGGGACGGAGAGGTGTGGGACGTCCGAGGAAGCGCTGGAGTGACCAGCTCTCTGCCTCTTTGAGATCGGAACAAACCATCCTTGGCTTAATCCGTGAAGATTATGATGATGATAATATATACATATATAAATATAAATATATATATACATAATTAATAACAAGTAATACCGTTGTTACGAGAATAAATTATATATTTTTTAATATTTTACAATGTTTCGATAGTGTAAACTATCATGATAGTTAGAATATATTTTAAGGCCTATGAATAAATAATAATAATCATTATTATTAATAATAATAGTAATAATAATATTATAATAATTATTATTGTTATATTACATAATATAATATAATTGTTGCACTGTTATGAATATGTAAAAATAAAACAAATGTTTTCGAAACTACTAATGTATGAATGCGACGGAATAAAATGCCACTTAATTCTCTGGACGGGGCCGTGGTAACGAGTCTACTGTAAAACCCTCTTAACAATAGATGCACCTTTTTAGTGGCCATAAAAATAACCTTTCATGAAGTGAAGGAGAAGAGCAGGTACACGGCCCCGTCCAGTACCGACAACCCGTTACACCATTATAGTCAAGTAATCATTTTACAAGCATGTCACCTTCCTCTTCCTTTGTTGTAGATTATGCGTCTTTGGCATACTTCGTTATAGGAAATTTTAGGATATCCCTTCGTCGCAGGGTTAAATGCCTTCTCGTAGTCTATGAATGCTAAGTGTGTCCCTTAATTGAATTATATACTTTTCATATTATCTGTTTCAAATGAAAATATTTGCAATATATGAACGTCCTTTCGGGAATCCAGCTTGTTCCTCAAGAAATATAATTTCAATAATAGTTAAAATTTTTTTATTATTTTGTTATATTCTTTACAAGCAGTATTCAACAAACTAATACCCCTATAGTCTAATACCTCTACTAGTTTACTGAATGGTACGTTCCGCCTTCTTAAATAAAGAAAGGAGTCTAGCAGTTCTCCATTAATCGGAAATTTCTAATAATATAATAATAATATTAAAATAATGTGAAAATTATAAAAACATTATTATTTAATAAAATAATAATAATGAAATTTGATAATAATATAAGAAATTGGATGACTGTGTCTCAACATAGGAATTTCAGCATGTCTCAGTTCAGTCGTTTAACTTTTCGACTTCATTTTTCTGTAGAAAACACGTTCACTCAAATTGTTGCAGGCTTATTTCCTGGTAACTACATTTATATAAGCCTATAGCTTTTCGTACGTCACATAGTTTACTGGAATTAAATTCTTCTTAAAAACGCGTTGTGGTAAAACAAAAACTAGAATAAAAAAAACTGTAAAAGATGCAACTACCTCCAACGGAATACATCAAACATCAAACACATCTTTACTAGTTAGGGGAAAAAAGAGAGATACAATCTTTAGAAAATTATAACCAATTACTGAAGAAACATAAACAATAAAAAAAACGATGCAACACGAAATGTTTAAAAAATTCAATTCCCTACCGCTTAGAAAGAAAGATTTCTATCGCCGTTTGTACAAAAAAATCTTTAAAATTGTCTGATGACTTTTTTCAATAAGTAATTAAAACCTCGGGGAGATAACAAAATCTTTGTGTTTGAACAAACAGTACACAATGTACAACTACGATAACACGAAACCTGAGGACATACAGACATAGGACTACGTGTGCTAGTACCGCGCGTCCGTAGATGCATCTAGTATAACATTCATTTTGTATACTGTACAAGAACTACGTAGATTTTTAAGATAATGGATTTTAACAAATCTGCTTTGGGAGCAAAAAACTTGATTAACTTTGTAACCGATAGTAGTAACTATAGAGTGCGGGACGGCGGTTGGTATCTTCAGGCGATACCACTACCACTAGTCGGAATATCGTTTTTGTTTAACGTTCCGCCGTAATGTAACATTATAATACTGTGATGCGAAAAAAGAGTAAGAGTACAATAGTCTTAAAAATAATCGATCAATCGTATCGCCTGTGGGCGTAAACTTAATGATAACATTAATGCAGACAGAATTAATTATTCAAACATAGACATTATAGCCGCGTGACTGCACGAGGTTCTATGAAACGCTTATAATATAGTACCAAACTAACAACGCTTTCTAATCAAAAAACATTTTAAGTGTTTTAAACCTGAGCTTCTATATTTTACTTTTATAAACAAACTTTACAAATAAAATCTTTTATCCTCGAAAAACAAATTTCAAGTGCTGAATCATGTACACTGCTTTTATTTTAATCTAGGCGTACATATTCGTTTACGCAACGGATGGGGTTTTGGTTGTTAACCCCGACCTCAGAGGAAAAAAGAAAAAGAAATTTAGAAAATTAAATAAGTACTGGTAAAAATATAGCCATATAGGTCGTAAACAATTAAGGTCATTAGTCACGAGTTTACCAACATTTTTAATTGCGGTACTCCATAGCCGTGTTGGGAGTTCGAAATCGCTTCGTGTGAACATCGCTAGTTGACGGTTGAGGGATGGTCCAAACGTTTATCATAGATTTCCAGGTTACGCCCTCTTATCGAGTAAGAGAGAGGTTTCGAATCTCTATTCAGCCCGTACTGTACCCAACTCGGTTTACGAATAGTACAGGAAGCATATTCCACAGACACTTAAAATCGTTCTAATTTAAAAAGGTTTTTTGCTTCCTATTCGAATATTATACTATTGTATTGTTCATTTTTCGTATTATTCATTGCTTTATTACCATTTCGAAAGCGACAATTTAAATCTTAAAACGAGTCCGTTTTTCCAAACGTACGTTTACAAGTGCTCCACCAGTGTAGGCTACTACAATTATGCGGCCAGCCAAGTATTTGGACACTCCATAGTACAATATTGAAACGTACATTTTTTAGGGCTTGTAGCGCACATTGTATGAAAATAGTTGATTTATTTCTGTGGCAAAACGAGTAGGCCGACTTAATTTCATTTACTGCAAAAGTTAACACTATAAGCGTCTACAAGATTGGAGAATATTTGTGCCATTTCCTTCATATAGTTTATTTTATTTATATTTTAAGGTTATAGGTAATCTTTTATGTTTTGTGAGTTTTTTAAACTTTAATTGTCTATTATTGTAACCATTATGTTTCCACATTTACCTTCTTGATTACAAGGCAGTAAAGAACAATAACAAGTTTCTTACTTTCAATTTTTGTAGTTTTATCACCCTCCTCCCCAATTACTTTCCAGCACTCCTTGGAAACCTGATATCTTGTTTGATTTAGCAATTCTGTAGATTGGCCTTTAGCTTGTACATCTTTGTCAACTGCGAAAGAAGGTAATGGACATACATTTTTACGTATGTGGGTAGAATATCAGTCTTATGGTAAAACTCATACCATTTTTCTATACAGACGGTATTTAAAAGTTTGATTGATTAATACCATTGTCGCTCAAATTGATTCGTTTATTGAATCAAAACTACACGAATCTAATTGAGGTAAGTTATAATGAGATGACTACAAGAACAGAGAAAGAATTGCATAGTTATTCTAACGTACTGAAAGACACCTGTAACTTACCTGTTTTCTGTAATAATGTTTGTATTCGTAACGTTTCATGTACGTTTGTAAATTATATGTATATATTCATCATTTCTTTTCCAGGAACTCTTGTTATTTTAGTTTCTTGCAGTTTTTATGTAACTTTTAAGAATAGATTGCTTCTGAAATTATAATATTTGAATAGTTTATTAGTATATATAGAGCCTGACGCACGTTTCACATAATATCTGTATTTTCAGAGGTTTAAATCACACATTGAATCAGAGAATCAGAGAGTGGCCCGAAGGCGTTTGACCCCGATCGGGGTTGGAAGTTCTGCGGCGCTGATGGGGCTCAGGTAGGGGAAGGAGAAGGTCGCAGCTGCAGCAAAGAGATTTACAGCCAGTCACCGGACAAAATCAGACCGTGGGAACTTGAAGACCTTTACGAATTACATCATTTCTGATAAACCAAGGAGTTCATGACAAGGAACGGAGGGTTTTCGATTGGAATCTTTCCAGCCTACACCTGTTGGCAGTCGGCAGGAGCGAGCACAATGAGGAAGCTGCATAGGTCAGTACAGACCTATGAAACAGAAGATAAATGGAAAGTTTAGTGCGCAGAGCCAGGCGGTTGCGATTTCAGAGGTAGAGAAACAATTTGGATCGGACGCCGAGAGACTTGGGGGTTTCAGTCGCGTGGGTGTTGAAGCATAGGCGCCGGCCAAGCCAAACGCCTAAATATTTCACCGACTTCTTCTAGGCGACGGGCAACCCTTCTAGGAAGAGGGACTGTGATCGGGAAATAGACTTACGGATGAAAGCAGATCGCCTCTCCGATCGTCACTCCCCACGTCCTTAGCCAGTCCGGAAGCATGTCCAACTAACGCTGCAGCTTTGTGCTCGGGAGCTGCAAAAGTACACAGCGTCGTCGGCGAAAAGGGACAACGTGACTACCGGCAGAACCTGCAGATCGTTCGTACACACTAAGTACAGAACCCTGGGGGACACCGGCGGTGACAGGTGAATTGAACAACAGGACCCGTCGACGATCACCCTCAAGGTTCCATTGCTTACATACGACAGAAGAAAAAGCACAATGGACAGAAGGAGTGGAGAATGGGCCAGTTTAAAGAGAAAGCCTTCGTCCCAGACTTTGTTTAAGGACTTACTCAAAACCAGCAGTACCAACGGTCGTAGACGCTTTCCTGCTGGCGGTGTCAGACAAATGCGTAATTATGCGGACCAACTGAAGAGTGGTCGAGCACTTTGTGTGGAACGCGAAACCCGAACTGTTCGCTGCGGACATCCAATAGCAGCGAGACACGGGCCTGCAGGAGACGTTTGAACTCCATGGAGATGACTGGCAAGAGAGACAAATGGGGCGATAACTTTCTGGAAGCACTCGCGGCTTTCTGGGCTTGGGTAAAGTACTGTAGCCGGAGGCAGGATTTGTACAGCTTTTAACAAAATCAACACCTGAGGCCTGAAGGTATGGGCGTGCAGATGTCCCGATCCCTTTAAGTCAACAGATAAACGAGACGAGTTGGTCCCTGTCAAACGGTGGAGGGTCTTCTAGGGGACGGAAAAATGTCTAGAAAGGAAGTCGCGAAAGACTACCGAGTCGACAGGGTCCGAAACGCTTCGATAATCAGTAAATTGTGCCTCCATGCAGTCAGCAGATACTTCACCCTTGCCACCTGCCGAAAACACAACCCCCGTTCGGAGTCTCTAGCGGGTTGCTAGTTCTCTTCTAGCGGGTCAGTCTACTTGCCGCAGACAGAGGCGTGGTCTACTTCTAGAGATTCAAGATAAGAGTCCCATGGATTAAAGTTTACGTCCTGCATAAGTTTCTGGACGTAAAGAGACTGGGTTTGAAATCAACGTTTAACGGTTGGGTCTCGGGTTTTACCATATGCGGCGGAACTTACGCCGTAGCCAGATAGCATGGAGAGCTTCGGGTGGAAAGGCCGATTTTCGGTGATTCACCTCGAGAGCGTAGGTGTGTCGATCCATGGCGATCGTGTGGTCAAGTGGGAAACACCGAGAGAGCTCATCATAATAGGAGCATTAGTTGACCCTCCTGACAGACAAGCAGGAGGTCGGGGTGAAGCCAACATCCTACAGACAGTTATAAACAGGGGATTGTGATCGGACGAAACGTCCGACGCAGACGAGACCGGGCTGTGAAGAGTCATGTTCTTGGCATGGAAAGTGCTGAACCCATACCAACATAACGCATGCAAGCCGAAAAAGTGTCCAGCGTGGATAGCGATTTGCTTCCTGTGGATCGCTGGGCAGTGTAACTGCACGTGTTTACAGAGGAACGATTCATAGACAGAATTTTCGTCTTTAGGGAATGAACCCTCTGCAAGATGCTGAGGGTCCATGAGTGACTTCGGAGCGCTCCTTCTTTTCCGCGTGTTTGTTCTGTGAAACGTACACTGTAGATTCGCAGCTTTATTCTAAGCAACGCTCAATAGGAAATGTTGAAAATTTTTGTCCACGGTGTACCCTCATACACACTAAACCTGCTCTGATGTTTTAATTACGGACATCATAATATTAAAACTTTGGAAACTTGAGCACTACTTAATGGAGATCAATCATTAACTTATACAAGCCATTAATTTTATGCATATTTTTTATATATATGTGTACAACGTTATCGGCAACAAAGAAGCAGTTTTTGTTAAAATTCCTTCCCGGGATATTTGGCCGTAGTCCAATGTTTTCTACAAAACCAGACGTTTCGGCAATGCCATCGACTTCCATCATCAGTGAAAGTCGAGTGCGATAACGTGAGGTGGTATATGTTAGTGACCACAGTACTGTGGTTAAGGCTGAAGCAGTAAGTAGAAAGAAGTAGTTTCTATGGTAATATTTCATTTCGAAAATTATTTTAATTATAAATCTTAGAATATGGAAGTCGTGTATGGTTCTCCATACCGATATTTTCATATATTTTTCATTAAATCAAAAAAACCGGGCGGTTAAAAAAATAAATGTTGTCCATTGAACTTAAAATTGTTATTGAAAGTGAATTTAATGATTCAGAACTTCTGTGTAAACGATGTTTTTTGTAAAAACTCTTTCATCATTTGCTAAATGCCCTTGGCCATTATATTCGGAAATATAAAATCTCAAACCATCGAATGATCGAACTCTACTTGCTGCGACGTACAATTGACCATGTGTAAAAACTGGCTGCCTCAATAAAATTCAAATTTTTTCAAATGTTTGTCCTTGAGACTTATTTATTGTCATCGCAAATGCAGGTATAATTGGAAATTGAGTTCTTTGAAAGTTAAATGGTAAAACAGTACCGGAATATGTTAAATTTATACGTGGAATCAAAATTCTCTTATTGCGTGCGGTTCCAGTTAAAACTTCGCAATCAATAGCATTACGATGCATACACTAATGCTTCCTTTGTATTTAAGTTTCTGATCAGTAAAACGATGCAATTAACTTTCAATACTAACTTATGTGGTGGCAAACCACTAATAGTCAAAGAATTCAAAAACTCTACTGGATAGTTATTGATTTCATTGTCATCATCACAAATTATTTTTTCGTAGCTATGATATGTTTTCTGTTCACCTGGTATTCTATTAAGTATATCAGTATTAATAAAAGTACAATCATCATTTTTAGGTGCTAAAATAACTGACTTCAATATGTTATCTGAGAGTATGTTTTCGGAAATATTTCCATACACCTCATTAATAATATTATTTTCATCTCCTATTAATTGCTGAGGTATTTCAATAATATTTTCACCAAACTGAGGGAATTGTGGGGCTTCATCATTACCAATTTTTTTCAAGAATTCGACAAATTCTATTTCACTTGGTAAGGCTCTCATATTTTGAGTAAACATTACTTTATGAAAATAAACAAATTTATGCCAACTCGTGACACAATTTTCAATTAAAGTTGCACGTGATCCATGTGGGACAACTGGTAAGATTTGCCGAAAATCACCGCACAGAAGTATCGTTTTCACTCCAAATGGTTTATGTTTATCATTTTCATCGCATAGATCCTGCAATAATCTATCTATGATTTTCAACACTTGCAGTGGGCACATAGAAATTTCATCAATAATTATAAATGATGATGAATTTATGTAACGTCCATAGCTACAATTTGCGGTAATATTCGCTACAGAATTTTCCAAAATGGGTATAGGCAATTTAAACACATTGTGTAAAGTTCTACCTCCAAGTAATAGAGTTGAAGCTATGCCACTGAACGCTGTTGCAATGCAACTAAGATTAAGCGAATTTAATTTGTGAATGATTGCTGTTTGTGTGAATGTTTTTCCACAACCTGCATGAGCGGTTAAACAAAAAACATTAGATCCAGTATCATGGTGCAAAACTTCACGAATCACACGATCAATTAGATTACGCTGTTCAATATTTGCAGTTTCATAATGCTCACAAAACAGAAACTCTTGTTCTATTGGATTAATAGCATTTGCTTCGTCTGTTCTCTGCGAATACGTGGGAACTGGTAAACCAAGTTCTTGACATGACAAATTATGAACATTCAAAATATCTTCAATTTCTAATAGAGCTGTGTTAAAGGATACTTCTTCGTTGTAATCTCTCAAAAAATCTTCACTAAGATATACTTTAAATTCATTCCATAACACCAATGCATTGGCTGGGACATTTAATGAACAAATGTAACCAAATAAATTTCGCATTTGTTTTGGTGAATGTAATTCTTTTGCTTCATTTAAACATTCGCGCCATTCTTTATCATTTGAAGCAATGCCGCGAGCATGGCACGCTTCAACAAAAGAAGTGTGTATAATTCCATTGTATGTTCTAATATCCTCAAATGATTTTGGACCACAGACATGTAATAAAAGCAATCGTAAATGGAAAAGTTCGATGTCTTTTAGTGATACTACATATATGCGTGTAATGATTTATCACCTCCACGCCTTCTCTTCTTCCATTTTTTTCGGGAATCTTCCCACACATAATGCAACGGAATTTCAATATACTTATATTCATGCGCTGATGGATCTGATCGATTCAATTCAAAAAATGCTAATAATTTTGTTTGTCTTGCATTTTCAATTGCTTGACGTTCTTGCCCTTCTCGAAAGTAAACATTCTATCTACGCGGTAAATGAATGTCAAGTCTAACGATGACATGTGATTGAAAATGCATTGGTAATTCATAGATGCGCCATACAGCTTCAGTTGATCCGACATAACGGCAATTTAAAAAATTTTTAACTTCATCAATTTGTATTTCTTGACCTGGTTCATTTCTCTCTGAACCTAATTCAACAGATGCACTGTCATAGCCTTTATACACGTAGTCTATTTATAAATGTATTTAACACTTTTAACTGTAGTGCATACTTCAACATTTATATGGCAATTAAATTTGGCAAGTAAATACGGATTGTATGGTACAACATAACGATTGTCGAGGCAACTACCGCGAACTTCAGCATTAATACCATTATCACGCCTTCTGTATAATGGATATCCATTTAGTGATTCACATGTAAATTCATTAAATCGTTTTGGATAATCTTTTGTGCATTTTCCATCTCTCATACATACAGAATTTGGATTAAGTACACCGCATGGACCATGCATCATGTGTTTTACAACATATTCATGTAATGTAGGATGTGTTTGAATGTTAGGAATCTCCGCAGATACAACTTTATCAATATCGGTAACGTTAAAAATTTTATCTTGCTCATTTAAAGAGAGTAAAATGTGAGCATGAGGCAATCCTCTCTTTTGAAACTCAATTGTATAAATGAGTGCTTCAACTTTACCGAAGATTTTTTTTAGTGTAAGGCCCTCAATTAATGCTTTCAGTTTGGACTTGAATACACGCACAACAATATCAGGTCGAAAATTAGCTGACTCACCTACACCAATATTGCTAACTATTTCAGGCCAACTTGGATTGCAAGTCATTGTAATAAACAAAGTAGGCTTTCCGAAATGTTGTACAATTGACATTGCATCTAAATAATTCTGATACATATTTCTTGGAGATCCATTGAATGAAGATGGTAAAATTACTATGGCCAACATTATTGGCATTGGGGTTCAATTCTAAATAATCTGTTAAATTGTTGTAAACTTCAGACCTAAGACTTGTTTGATTTTGTCGAATGAAATGTAACCTTGTGCCCTCTATTCTCACATACATATCAACTATCCACTGCAGAAATAATTTTTGTGAATGGTGCAACATGCTAAAATCTTCTCTAATTGCAAGTCGATAGGCTGCATACTGAAGCATGGTTAATTTATTTTTGGGCGCTCTTGAATTAGATGTAGTTGGTACATTATGAGAAATATTGATATGCCACCCAGTATCACCATTTGGAAAAAGTAATGGATACGCTAAAGAGTCCAATGATGAATCCAAAACAGAGATATTTTTAATGGTACCATTAACTTTTAAAAACGAAACCATATTTCGTTCAAAGGGTGGCTCACCATCAACTGTACTAAATATTATTGCTACATCAGTTTGAACTGCATCATTATAACGGCGTAGATCTAAATCACGATTTACTTTAATGAACATACAAATTTCTTTATTTTGATTTTCAACTCTCTGACAATGATCTTTCATTGCAATGAATGACCGAACGAAAGGATTAATGCGTTCCAATTCAAGAGAGATTTCGCGCATTATATTGTTATTGCATGTTTGATTATAGTGTTCACGTAATATATAATTGACAGCAGTGTCAACATCATAAAAATATAATTGCGCATAACATGGTGAGCGACCATATCCAGCAGTCATTGGACCTGATCTGTGATAAAAAACATCATGTATTTTAAACTGATACACTCCACGTGTAACTGTATCCGAAATTTTAGCTTCTGAGCTAACCATAGCAAATGATGAATTGTATTTACGAATGTTTTCAAACTAATTTTTTGACTTTCTTTTTATTGAAGGTTCATTTGAAGTAAGTCGATACAATGATTTAAAGTATTCATTTTGACTTAAGGCCGGTAATATTGCTTTACCCTTATGACAGCATGAAGTGAATGCAGTCCTTTCACCTAAAGTGACCTCAGATTCGAAATGTTTTGCATTGCAAAACCTGCATTGTAAATGCATTAATCCACAATCAAAAGTATTAAAATTTCTTGGAATGACATTCAGTGCGCATTTAAATGTATCCCTCAAAATAATTTCATCATTTTGTATACTATTTACACTATTTAAATTTGCATTTGGTCTATTATCATTTTGACTTTCACGCGAATATATATTCATTCTTCTTTGTCTCTCACTCCGACCCGTCAATGTTATACTATTTACACTATTTAAATTTGCATTTGGTCTATTATCATTTTGACTTTCACGCGAATATATATTCATTATTCTTTGTCTCTCACTCCGACCCGTCAATGTTATACTATTTACACTAATTAAATTTGCATTTGGTCTATTATCATTTTGACTTTCACGCGAAAATATATTCCTTCTTCTTTGTCTCTCACTCCGACCCGTCAATGTTCTATGTCGAGGCATAATGGAAGTAGGTGCAAATATCTGAATGTAAAAAAAAAACATGTAATGAAATTACTGAAACTAAGATTAGACAGGGTTTAATTTAAAAATAATAAAATGTACTCACTTTTTTGAAACCACCAATAATAATTACGCGAGAGTAAGTCAATTCAAATTGCTGCTACAAAATTTTCCTTTTGCAACAGGTGTACAAAATATATACAAAATATAAAATAAACGCTTTTTTGTCTTGACATACACTCCACAGACTATTGAAAAAGGAACATTTGAAATCACACAAAATTCACAACTCATTCAGTCAATCTGTCAGTAATTATTTGTTGGCAACATTTTAAAATTCTTTGGCGACAATCTCTACTCTGTGCGACTGTTTGACCACAGACTATTATGTGTTTGACATTGGCAGTATGAACGTAAACAAACGACAGACTATTATGTATTTGACATTGGCAGTATGAACGTACACTAAAATGGAACAAGTTAGCAATTTTGAATACCTGGGCTACAGTGTATTATGATGCATGCAACGACGTTGTGAATAAGTTGCATAAGTTCAACCTTATGTGCGGGACCATAAGTCAGCAAGTAAAGGAACACGCTTAAAATTCTATAAGGTAATGGCTCTTCCCACACTTCTTTATGGGTCTGAGAATTGGACGTTAACGAGAGGCCAGGCCAGTCGCATCCAAGCGGCTGAAATGAGATTTCTCAGGCACGTGGGAGGGTATATTCTCCATGATCATAGAAGAAACACAGATATACGGCAGGAACTGAATATTATGAGTATACTCGACAGGATCCCCCAGTATCGGCTAAATTGGTGGCAACATCTTTGCCGAATGGATGACTGCCGCATCCCCAAACAACTATGGAACTATAAGCCGAGGGGACGGAGAGGTGTGGGACGTCCGAGGAAGCGCTGGAGTGACCAGCTCTCTGCCTCTTTGAGATCGGAACAAACCATCCTTGGCTTAATCCGTGAAGATTATGATGATGATAATATATACATATATAAATATAAATATATATATATACATAATTAATAACAAGTAATACCGTTGTTACGAGAATAAATTATATATTTTTTAATATTTTACAATGTTTCGATAGTGTAAACTATCATGATAGTTAGAATATATTTTAAGGCCTATGAATAAATAATAATAATCATTATTATTAATAATAATAGTAATAATAATATTATAATAATTATTATTGTTATATTACATAATATAATATAATTGTTGCACTGTTATGAATATGTAAAAATAAAACAAATGTTTTCGAAACTACTAATGTATGAATGCGACGGAATAAAATGCCACTTAATTCTCTGGACGGGGCCGTGGTAACGAGTCTACTGTAAAACCCTCTTAACAATAGATGCACCTTTTTAGTGGCCATAAAAATAACCTTTCATGAAGTGAAGGAGAAGAGCAGGTACACGGCCCCGTCCAGTACCGACAACCCGTTACACCATTATAGTCAAGTAATCATTTTACAAGCATGTCACCTTCCTCTTCCTTTGTTGTAGATTATGCGTCTTTGGCATACTTCGTTATAGGAAATTTTAGGATATCCCTTCGTCGCAGGGTTAAATGCCTTCTCGTAGTCTATGAATGCTAAGTGTGTCCCTTAATTGAATTATATACTTTTCATATTATCTGTTTCAAATGAAAATATTTGCAATATATGAACGTCCTTTCGGGAATCCAGCTTGTTCCTCAAGAAATATAATTTCAATAATAGTTAAAATTTTTTTATTATTTTGTTATATTCTTTACAAGCAGTATTCAACAAACTAATACCTCTATAGTCTAATACCTCTACTAGTTTACTGAATGGTACGTTCCGCCTTCTTAAATAAAGAAAGGAGTCTAGCAGTTCTCCATTAATCGGAAATTTCTAATAATATAATAATAATATTAAAATAATGTGAAAATTATAAAAACATTATTATTTAATAAAATAATAATAATGAAATTTGATAATAATATAAGAAATTGGATGACTGTGTCTCAACATAGGAATTTCAGCATGTCTCAGTTCAGTCGTTTAACTTTTCGACTTCATTTTTCTGTAGAAAACACGTTCACTCAAATTGTTGCAGGCTTATTTCCTGGTAACTACATTTATATAAGCCTATAGCTTTTCGTACGTCACATAGTTTACTGGAATTAAATTCTTTTTAAAAACGCGTTGTGGTAAAACAAAAACTAGAATAAAAAAAACTGTAAAAGATGCAACTACCTCCAACGGAATACATCAAACATCAAACACATCTTTACTAGTTAGGGGAAAAAAGAGAGATACAATCTTTAGAAAATTATAACCAATTACTGAAGAAACATAAACAATAAAAAAAACGATGCAACACGAAATGTTTAAAAAATTCAATTCCCTACCGCTTAGAAAGAAAGATTTCTATCGCCGTTTGTACAAAAAAATCTTTAAAATTGTCTGATGACTTTTTTCAATAAGTAATTAAAACCTCGGGGAGATAACAAAATCTTTGTGTTTGAACAAACAGTACACAATGTACAACTACGATAACACGAAACCTGAGGACATACAGACATAGGACTACGTGTGCTAGTACCGCGCGTCCGTAGATGCATCTAGTATAACATTCATTTTGTATACTGTACAAGAACTACGTAGATTTTTAAGATAATGGATTTTAACAAATCTGCTTTGGGAGCAAAAAACTTGATTAACTTTGTAACCGATAGTAGTAACTATAGAGTGCGGGACGGCGGTTGGTATCTTCAGGCGATACCACTACCACTAGTCGGAATATCGTTTTTGTTTAACGTTCCGCCGTAATGTAACATTATAATACTGTGATGCGAAAAAAGAGTAAGAGTACAATAGTCTTAAAAATAATCGATCAATCGTATCGCCTGTGGGCGTAAACTTAATGATAACATTAATGCAGACAGAATTAATTATTCAAACATAGACATTATAGCCGCGTGACTGCACGAGGTTCTATGAAACGCTTATAATATAGTACCAAACTAACAACGCTTTCAAATCAAAAAACATTTTAAGTGTTTTAAACCTGAGCTTCTATATTTTACTTTTATAAACAAACTTTACAAATAAAATCTTTTATCCTCGAAAAACAAATTTCAAGTGCTGAATCATGTACACTGCTTTTATTTTAATCTAGGCGTACATATTCGTTTACGCAACGGATGGGGTTTTGGTTGTTAACCCCGACCTCAGAGGAAAAAAGAAAAAGAAATTTAGAAAATTAAATAAGTACTGGTAAAAATATAGCCATATAGGTCGTAAACAATTAAGGTCATTAGTCACGAGTTTACCAACATTTTTAATTGCGGTACTCCATAGCCGTGTTGGGAGTTCGAAATCGCTTCGTGTGAACATCGCTAGTTGACGGTTGAGGGATGGTCCAAACGTTTATCATAGATTTCCAGGTTACGCCCTCTTATCGAGTAAGAGAGAGGTTTCGAATCTCTATTCAGCCCGTACTGTACCCAACTCGGTTTACGAATAGTACAGGAAGCATATTCCACAGACACTTAAAATCGTTCTAATTTAAAAAGGTTTTTTGCTTCCTATTCGAATATTATACTATTGTATTGTTCATTTTTCGTATTATTCATTGCTTTATTACCATTTCGAAAGCGACAATTTAAATCTTAAAACGAGTCCGTTTTTCCAAACGTACGTTTACAAGTGCTCCACCAGTGTAGGCTACTACAATTATGCGGCCAGCCAAGTATTTGGACACTCCATAGTACAATATTGAAACGTACATTTTTTAGGGCTTGTAGCGCACATTGTATGAAAATAGTTGATTTATTTCTGTGGCAAAACGAGTAGGCCGACTTAATTTCATTTACTGCAAAAGTTAACACTACAAGCGTCTACAAGATTGGAGAATATTTGTGCCATTTCCTTCATATAGTTTATTTTATTTATATTTTAAGGTTATAGGTAATCTTTTATGTTTTGTGAGTTTTTTAAACTTTAATTGTCTATTATTGTAACCATTATGTTTCCACATTTACCTTCTTGATTACAAGGCAGTAAAGAACAATAACAAGTTTCTTACTTTCAATTTTTGTAGTTTTATCACCCTCCTCCCCAATTACTTTCCAGCACTCCTTGGAAACCTGATATCTTGTTTGATTTAGCAATTCTGTAGATTGGCCTTTAGCTTGTACATCTTTGTCAACTGCGAAAGAAGGTAATGGACATACATTTTTACGTATGTGGGTAGAATATCAGTCTTATGGTAAAACTCATACCATTTTTCTATACAGACGGTATTTAAAAGTTTGATTGATTAATACCATTGTCGCTCAAATTGATTCGTTTATTGAATCAAAACTACACGAATCTAATTGAGGTAAGTTATAATGAGATGACTACAAGAACAGAGAAAGAATTGCATAGTTATTCTAACGTACTGAAAGACACCTGTAACTTACCTGTTTTCTGTAATAATGTTTGTATTCGTAACGTTTCATGTACGTTTGTAAATTATATGTATATATTCATCATTTCTTTTCCAGGAACTCTTGTTATTTTAGTTTCTTGCAGTTTTTATGTAACTTTTAAGAATAGATTGCTTCTGAAATTATAATATTTGAATAGTTTATTAGTATATATAGAGCCTGACGCACGTTTCACATAATATCTGTATTTTCAGAGGTTTAAATCACACATTGAATCAGAGAATCAGAGAGTGGCCCGAAGGCGTTTGACCCCGATCGGGGTTGGAAGTTCTGCGGCGCTGATGGGGCTCAGGTAGGGGAAGGAGAAGGTCGCAGCTGCAGCAAAGAGATTTACAGCCAGTCACCGGACAAAATCAGACCGTGGGAACTTGAAGACCTTTACGAATTACATCATTTCTGATAAACCAAGGAGTTCATGACAAGGAACGGAGGGTTTTCGATTGGAATCTTTCCAGCCTACACCTGTTGGCAGTCGGCAGGAGCGAGCACAATGAGGAAGCTGCATAGGTCAGTACAGACCTATGAAACAGAAGATAAATGGAAAGTTTAGTGCGCAGAGCCAGGCGGTTGCGATTTCAGAGGTAGAGAAACAATTTGGATCGGACGCCGAGAGACTTGGGGGTTTCAGTCGCGTGGGTGTTGAAGCATAGGCGCCGGCCAAGCCAAACGCCTAAATATTTCACCGACTTCTTCTAGGCGACGGGCAACCCTTCTAGGAAGAGGGACTGTGATCGGGAAATAGACTTACGGATGAAAGCAGATCGCCTCTCCGATCGTCACTCCCCACGTCCTTAGCCAGTCCGGAAGCATGTCCAACTAACGCTGCAGCTTTGTGCTCGGGAGCTGCAAAAGTACACAGCGTCGTCGGCGAAAAGGGACAACGTGACTACCGGCAGAACCTGCAGATCGTTCGTACACACTAAGTACAGAACCCTGGGGGACACCGGCGGTGACAGGTGAATTGAACAACAGGACCCGTCGACGATCACCCTTAAGGTTCCATTGCTTACATACGACAGAAGAAAAAGCACAATGGACAGAAGGAGTGGAGAATGGGCCAGTTTAAAGAGAAAGCCTTCGTCCCAGACTTTGTTTAAGGACTTACTCAAAACCAGCAGTACCAACGGTCGTAGACGCTTTCCTGCTGGCGGTGTCAGACAAATGCGTAATTATGCGGACCAACTGAAGAGTGGTCGAGCACTTTGTGTGGAACGCGAAACCCGAACTGTTCGCTGCGGACATCCAATAGCAGCGAGACACGGGCCTGCAGGAGACGTTTGAACTCCATGGAGATGACTGGCAAGAGAGACAAATGGGGCGATAACTTTCTGGAAGCACTCGCGGCTTTCTGGGCTTGGGTAAAGTACTGTAGCCGGAGGCAGGATTTGTACAGCTTTTAACAAAATCAACACCTGAGGCCTGAAGGTATGGGCGTGCAGATGTCCCGATCCCTTTAAGTCAACAGATAAACGAGACGAGTTGGTCCCTGTCAAACGGTGGAGGGTCTTCTAGGGGACGGAAAAATGTCTAGAAAGGAAGTCGCGAAAGACTACCGAGTCGACAGGGTCCGAAACGCTTCGATAATCAGTAAATTGTGCCTCCATGCAGTCAGCAGATACTTCACCCTTGCCACCTGCCGAAAACACAACCCCCGTTCGGAGTCTCTAGCGGGTTGCTAGTTCTCTTCTAGCGGGTCAGTCTACTTGCCGCAGACAGAGGCGTGGTCTACTTCTAGAGATTCAAGATAAGAGTCCCATGGATTAAAGTTTACGTCCTGCATAAGTTTCTGGACGTAAAGAGACTGGGTTTGAAATCAACGTTTAACGGTTGGGTCTCGGGTTTTACCATATGCGGCGGAACTTACGCCGTAGCCAGATAGCATGGAGAGCTTCGGGTGGAAAGGCCGATTTTCGGTGATTCACCTCGAGAGCGTAGGTGTGTCGATCCATGGCGATCGTGTGGTCAAGTGGGAAACACCGAGAGAGCTCATCATAATAGGAGCATTAGTTGACCCTCCTGACAGACAAGCAGGAGGTCGGGGTGAAGCCAACATCCTACAGACAGTTATAAACAGGGGATTGTGATCGGACGAAACGTCCGACGCAGACGAGACCGGGCTGTGAAGAGTCATGTTCTTGGCATGGAAAGTGCTGAACCCATACCAACATAACGCATGCAAGCCGAAAAAGTGTCCAGCGTGGATAGCGATTTGCTTCCTGTGGATCGCTGGGCAGTGTAACTGCACGTGTTTACAGAGGAACGATTCATAGACAGAATTTTCGTCTTTAGGGAATGAACCCTCTGCAAGATGCTGAGGGTCCATGAGTGACTTCGGAGCGCTCCTTCTTTTCCGCGTGTTTGTTCTGTGAAACGTACACTGTAGATTCGCAGCTTTATTCTAAGCAACGCTCAATAGGAAATGTTGAAAATTTTTGTCCACGGTGTACCCTCATACACACTAAACCTGCTCTGATGTTTTAATTACGGACATCATAATATTAAAACTTTGGAAACTTGAGCACTACTTAATGGAGATCAATCATTAACTTATACAAGCCATTAATTTTATGCATATTTTTTATATATATGTGTACAACGTTATCGGCAACAAAGAAGCAGTTTTTGTTAAAATTCCTTCCCGGGATATTTGGCCGTAGTCCAATGTTTTCTACAAAACCAGACGTTTCGGCAATGCCATCGACTTCCATCATCAGTGAAAGTCGAGTGCGATAACGTGAGGTGGTATATGTTAGTGACCACAGTACTGTGGTTAAGGCTGAAGCAGTAAGTAGAAAGAAGTAGTTTCTATGGTAATATTTCATTTCGAAAATTATTTTAATTATAAATCTTAGAATATGGAAGTCGTGTATGGTTCTCCATACCGATATTTTCATATATTTTTCATTAAATCAAAAAAACCGGGCGGTTAAAAAAATAAATGTTGTCCATTGAACTTAAAATTGTTATTGAAAGTGAATTTAATGATTCAGAACTTCTGTGTAAACGATGTTTTTTGTAAAAACTCTTTCATCATTTGCTAAATGCCCTTGGCCATTATATTCGGAAATATAAAATCTCAAACCATCGAATGATCGAACTCTACTTGCTGCGACGTACAATTGACCATGTGTAAAAACTGGCTGCCTCAATAAAATTCAAATTTTTTCAAATGTTTGTCCTTGAGACTTATTTATTGTCATCGCAAATGCAGGTATAATTGGAAATTGAGTTCTTTGAAAGTTAAATGGTAAAACAGTACCGGAATATGTTAAATTTATACGTGGAATCAAAATTCTCTTATTGCGTGCGGTTCCAGTTAAAACTTCGCAATCAATAGCATTACGATGCATACACTAATGCTTCCTTTGTATTTAAGTTTCTGATCAGTAAAACGATGCAATTAACTTTCAATACTAACTTATGTGGTGGCAAACCACTAATAGTCAAAGAATTCAAAAACTCTACTGGATAGTTATTGATTTCATTGTCATCATCACAAATTATTTTTTCGTAGCTATGATATGTTTTCTGTTCACCTGGTATTCTATTAAGTATATCAGTATTAATAAAAGTACAATCATCATTTTTAGGTGCTAAAATAACTGACTTCAATATGTTATCTGAGAGTATGTTTTCGGAAATATTTCCATACACCTCATTAATAATATTATTTTCATCTCCTATTAATTGCTGAGGTATTTCAATAATATTTTCACCAAACTGAGGGAATTGTGGGGCTTCATCATTACCAATTTTTTTCAAGAATTCGACAAATTCTATTTCACTTGGTAAGGCTCTCATATTTTGAGTAAACATTACTTTATGAAAATAAACAAATTTATGCCAACTCGTGACACAATTTTCAATTAAAGTTGCACGTGATCCATGTGGGACAACTGGTAAGATTTGCCGAAAATCACCGCACAGAAGTATCGTTTTCACTCCAAATGGTTTATGTTTATCATTTTCATCGCATAGATCCTGCAATAATCTATCTATGATTTTCAACACTTGCAGTGGGCACATAGAAATTTCATCAATAATTATAAATGATGATGAATTTATGTAACGTCCATAGCTACAATTTGCGGTAATATTCGCTACAGAATTTTCCAAAATGGGTATAGGCAATTTAAACACATTGTGTAAAGTTCTACCTCCAAGTAATAGAGTTGAAGCTATGCCACTGAACGCTGTTGCAATGCAACTAAGATTAAGCGAATTTAATTTGTGAATGATTGCTGTTTATGTGAATGTTTTTCCACAACCTGCATGAGCGGTTAAACAAAAAACATTAGATCCAGTATCATGGTGCAAAACTTCACGAATCACACGATCAATTAGATTACGCTGTTCAATATTTGCAGTTTCATAATGCTCACAAAACAGAAACTCTTGTTCTATTGGATTAATAGCATTTGCTTCGTCTGTTCTCTGCGAATACGTGGGAACTGGTAAACCAAGTTCTTGACATGACAAATTATGAACATTCAAAATATCTTCAATTTCTAATAGAGCTGTGTTAAAGGATACTTCTTCGTTGTAATCTCTCAAAAAATCTTCACTAAGATATACTTTAAATTCATTCCATAACACCAATGCATTGGCTGGGACATTTAATGAACAAATGTAACCAAATAAATTTCGCATTTGTTTTGGTGAATGTAATTCTTTTGCTTCATTTAAACATTCGCGCCATTCTTTATCATTTGAAGCAATGCCGCGAGCATGGCACGCTTCAACAAAAGAAGTGTGTATAATTCCATTGTATGTTCTAATATCCTCAAATGATTTTGGACCACAGACATGTAATAAAAGCAATCGTAAATGGAAAAGTTCGATGTCTTTTAGTGATACTACATATATGCGTGTAATGATTTATCACCTCCACGCCTTCTCTTCTTCCATTTTTTTCGGGAATCTTCCCACACATAATGCAACGGAATTTCAATATACTTATATTCATGCGCTGATGGATCTGATCGATTCAATTCAAAAAATGCTAATAATTTTGTTTGTCTTGCATTTTCAATTGCTTGACGTTCTTGCCCTTCTCGAAAGTAAACATTCTATCTACGCGGTAAATGAATGTCAAGTCTAACGATGACATGTGATTGAAAATGCATTGGTAATTCATAGATGCGCCATACAGCTTCAGTTGATCCGACATAACGGCAATTTAAAAAATTTTTAACTTCATCAATTTGTATTTCTTGACCTGGTTCATTTCTCTCTGAACCTAATTCAACAGATGCACTGTCATAGCCTTTATACACGTAGTCTATTTATAAATGTATTTAACACTTTTAACTGTAGTGCATACTTCAACATTTATATGGCAATTAAATTTGGCAAGTAAATACGGATTGTATGGTACAACATAACGATTGTCGAGGCAACTACCGCGAACTTCAGCATTAATACCATTATCACGCCTTCTGTATAATGGATATCCATTTAGTGATTCACATGTAAATTCATTAAATCGTTTTGGATAATCTTTTGTGCATTTTCCATCTCTCATACATACAGAATTTGGATTAAGTACACCGCATGGACCATGCATCATGTGTTTTACAACATATTCATGTAATGTAGGATGTGTTTGAATGTTAGGAATCTCCGCAGATACAACTTTATCAATATCGGTAACGTTAAAAATTTTATCTTGCTCATTTAAAGAGAGTAAAATGTGAGCATGAGGCAATCCTCTCTTTTGAAACTCAATTGTATAAATGAGTGCTTCAACTTTACCGAAGATTTTTTTTAGTGTAAGGCCCTCAATTAATGCTTTCAGTTTGGACTTGAATACACGCACAACAATATCAGGTCGAAAATTAGCTGACTCACCTACACCAATATTGCTAACTATTTCAGGCCAACTTGGATTGCAAGTCATTGTAATAAACAAAGTAGGCTTTCCGAAATGTTGTACAATTGACATTGCATCTAAATAATTCTGATACATATTTCTTGGAGATCCATTGAATGAAGATGGTAAAATTACTATGGCCAACATTATTGGCATTGGGGTTCAATTCTAAATAATCTGTTAAATTGTTGTAAACTTCAGACCTAAGACTTGTTTGATTTTGTCGAATGAAATGTAACCTTGTGCCCTCTATTCTCACATACATATCAACTATCCACTGCAGAAATAATTTTTGTGAATGGTGCAACATGCTAAAATCTTCTCTAATTGCAAGTCGATAGGCTGCATACTGAAGCATGGTTAATTTATTTTTGGGCGCTCTTGAATTAGATGTAGTTGGTACATTATGAGAAATATTGATATGCCACCCAGTATCACCATTTGGAAAAAGTAATGGATACGCTAAAGAGTCCAATGATGAATCCAAAACAGAGATATTTTTAATGGTACCATTAACTTTTAAAAACGAAACCATATTTCGTTCAAAGGGTGGCTCACCATCAACTGTACTAAATATTATTGCTACATCAGTTTGAACTGCATCATTATAACGGCGTAGATCTAAATCACGATTTACTTTAATGAACATACAAATTTCTTTATTTTGATTTTCAACTCTCTGACAATGATCTTTCATTGCAATGAATGACCGAACGAAAGGATTAATGCGTTCCAATTCAAGAGAGATTTCGCGCATTATATTGTTATTGCATGTTTGATTATAGTGTTCACGTAATATATAATTGACAGCAGTGTCAACATCATAAAAATATAATTGCGCATAACATGGTGAGCGACCATATCCAGCAGTCATTGGACCTGATCTGTGATAAAAAACATCATGTATTTTAAACTGATACACTCCACGTGTAACTGTATCCGAAATTTTAGCTTCTGAGCTAACCATAGCAAATGATGAATTGTATTTACGAATGTTTTCAAACTAATTTTTTGACTTTCTTTTTATTGAAGGTTCATTTGAAGTAAGTCGATACAATGATTTAAAGTATTCATTTTGACTTAAGGCCGGTAATATTGCTTTACCCTTATGACAGCATGAAGTGAATGCAGTCCTTTCACCTAAAGTGACCTCAGATTCGAAATGTTTTGCATTGCAAAACCTGCATTGTAAATGCATTAATCCACAATCAAAAGTATTAAAATTTCTTGGAATGACATTCAGTGCGCATTTAAATGTATCCCTCAAAATAATTTCATCATTTTGTATACTATTTACACTATTTAAATTTGCATTTGGTCTATTATCATTTTGACTTTCACGCGAATATATATTCATTCTTCTTTGTCTCTCACTCCGACCCGTCAATGTTATACTATTTACACTATTTAAATTTGCATTTGGTCTATTATCATTTTGACTTTCACGCGAATATATATTCATTATTCTTTGTCTCTCACTCCGACCCGTCAATGTTATACTATTTACACTAATTAAATTTGCATTTGGTCTATTATCATTTTGACTTTCACGCGAAAATATATTCCTTCTTCTTTGTCTCTCACTCCGACCCGTCAATGTTCTATGTCGAGGCATAATGGAAGTAGGTGCAAATATCTGAATGTAAAAAAAAAACATGTAATGAAATTACTGAAACTAAGATTAGACAGGGTTTAATTTAAAAATAATAAAATGTACTCACTTTTTTGAAACCACCAATAATAATTACGCGAGAGTAAGTCAATTCAAATTGCTGCTACAAAATTTTCCTTTTGCAACAGGTGTACAAAATATATACAAAATATAAAATAAACGCTTTTTTGTCTTGACATACACTCCACAGACTATTGAAAAAGGAACATTTGAAATCACACAAAATTCACAACTCATTCAGTCAATCTGTCAGTAATTATTTGTTGGCAACATTTTAAAATTCTTTGGCGACAATCTCTACTCTGTGCGACTGTTTGACCACAGACTATTATGTGTTTGACATTGGCAGTATGAACGTAAACAAACGACAGACTATTATGTATTTGACATTGGCAGTATGAACGTACACTAAAATGAAAAAATTATAATTTTATTGCCTGGCAACAAAATTATTTTATTTTTAACAATTACCATTGTTTGAAACGTTTAAATGAATTTTTAAGTGCAAATGAATGTTTTGTTTAACTTAATTTAATGTATTTGTAACACATATTATATATAAATTTTAGCTTTCTGCACTCCTTCTCCATATAAACTTTAACTATGCCAAATCTCACACTCCTCCGTGAGCGCAATATGCTTAAAAAGGGGTACAAAGTTTTCTCTTCACGTATTAATATATAGATTCCGTGTCTTCGGAGGCGAAGCAATGAAGAAATTTGTCGTAGGCGTTGGAAAGTCTACTGATCCAGGAGGGATGCTTGGCGCTAAAGCCTCCAGAAACTATGGCGTCGGCTTATTAGAGTGGCGCATTTTATAACGTGTCGGCTACGTTATAATCCAGGGAACCCGTCATAATTGACTCTAGCCAATTATACAGGCTGCCTACGTTGTAACAAACTGAAAAATCAAACACATCACTAACAATAATTATAATTACTCTAATTAAAGGAAACTAGGGGAGAGAATTTAGCTGATTTATGCACTCACTTTAGTATGTAACAAAGATGACATCCCTTTATTTACACATGATAGGCAACACATTACAAATAAAAATTTTACTTACTTAGAAATTGTAAGGGGGTTTTCTGTCAAAAAAGAAAAATGATAATGTGTTTACCTCGGATCCGAGTCTCTCTTTAAACTAGTTAAGAAGCTTCAAATTTACTTTACTTGTTTAGTCGATTACATTATTACTTAAGTACCATTTGAAGAATGGTTTTATTTAGTTTGAGCAATGTTTCAAAGTTACATCACAAGAGTTATGTTACAACGTATGATTTCAGAAATTTCCGGTTACACCATTTTAGAGCTTAGCGCTTATAGCGTCTTTTAAAGTCTTTTTCATTTATAATTACTTCTATTTTAAATATACATAATTCACGGAAGACGAACTTCCGCGTCACCTCTTAGTTAAATGTCAATCTTAGTTGACAAAGTAATAAAGTGATAATACTAGTGATGATTTGCAACATTACAAGTATCCACTTAACACCAGTTAAATCATAATTGTATTTACAAGTTGGGCACTTCCTATCGACAAACTAGAGCGACTGATGGCTTACACTTTACAAAGTTAATTAAATAGTTGCCTCAACTGTTGGGAACCACTAATTACTATGTCCTGGGGCGTGATTCTTCTGTACTCTCTTAGTTGGGGGTGGTCATCGGGGTAGTCTTTCCATTGGATGTCCTCGGACTCAATTAATGATGGAATGGATGTTATGGTGTCATCTAGCGTGAAGTCGTCCTGATCCTCGGCGATAGTGTAAATGCAGTATAGGTCAAAGTTGTCACTATTCACAGTTTTTCACATAACATGTTCAATGGCACCGTAGTATTGGAGTTTACATATTATTTTCACATTATGTTGGAATTACCCTTAACTTGAACCATATTTGATTGGTTATTTTAATTAACAGGAGATGTCACCTTTTACACTCGTTTTCATTTTTCACATCTTTGTTTCACAAAAATACTCACTACATCTTAGTTACTTATATCTAGCTCTCCACACTTTTAGTGGAAGCTAACACTCAAATAAAATACAAAAATAAACATTTTGTGAAGAGCCCCGCTTGGAGCTGTTTACAGTTTGAAAGCCGCATCAGAAGAAGTCCTACATTGTTACAACCGGAAAGTTGCAACGACGCGGAGTGAATACTCCGCCATAATATAGTTCCAACTTTTTATTAGTAATACAGTCTTGCAGTTCGACAAAATAAACAATCGAAACTTTGCTTGTCTACAGAATTTATTACAACTACTACTAGTGACTTTAAATTATTAATCATTTACATTACGGTTTACAGGTATTTCTTATTTAATGCCGGGTCGGTATGCAAGTTGGATCCGGAATACACAGGTCATAGCATGACAAATTTAATAAAGGGTTAAAAGTTTTATTTTTTTTAACTTTTGCTTTCACAGTTTTAATTAATTATTTTAGTTAAATTTTCTTATTTAATTCTGATTACTATTATGAGTTAGTTCAGGGGTATTTGGTTTAATAGTGCGATTTAATGGTTTTCACTAACTTCCCATTTTATATTTTTATTATTAATTTTTTTTTAATTAAATCGTCACATACTCCGCCGCTTAAAACAGACATGGGGGGGGGACTTCTAATAAGGTGAATTCGAAAGTTAGGTACTGGGGCACACTTGTCGTTACTGTGTGGAGTTTCTCTCCTTCTTCTCCCTTTTTCTTTCATTTATTTATTTGCATGAGTTATATACAACTTATTTCTTCTGAGTATCAAACGATATATACATATACTTACAAATTAATTCTTAAATTACGTAAAATTCACACTTAATTACTACATTTTAAAACACATAAACAAACTTCTACTTATTTCTATTACTTAAATCTACTACCGGTTTTTTTTTTGGGTTTTGGTCACTCTCTTCAGAGAGTTACTATCTAAATAATTTCTTACTTAGTGGTCAGGTAGTGGTTAGCTGACTACTTATTTCGCTCATCTTTCGCTGAACAGGATCTAAGGTTGATCAGGCCTCATTCCTAATTCTACGATTAGCACTTAGCATGGTTACTCAGGTACAAGATAACTTGTCTACCTAGTATTACCTTTTTCTAGTTTTCGCTTTGCCAGTTCCTTTTTTTTTATACAATTTTATCTGCGAAATATGTGTTCTTCGTACATATTTTTGAGTCGCAGGTTCGTACAGGTCTACTGTAACTGGGGTTAAGTACTTCTGGATTCGGTAAGGACCACACCATCGGTATGATAGTTTAGAGGTGGTCTTATCAATTACACTACTAGTCGGGTGTGTTTTGTACATTACTAAGTCACCGATTTGGTACCTAACTAAATTGTTATTATTACTTCTCTCGTGATATTTTCGCGATTTCTCTAAGTTCGCTCTTAAATGTGCGCGAGCTTCATTCCAGATTCGTTTAATATGCTTATCCTTAATTTGCTGAGGTAGCAAGTCATGTATTTTCCATTTTGTGGACAAGGGGTGGTTTGGTTTGTATTTATATAGTAACTCAAACGGGGTAGACTTATGTCCTTCGTGATAACCTGAATTAAAGGCATACTGTATCCAGGATAGGTTCTGGTCGCAAGACGTATGGTCGTTCGCATGGTAGACGATTAAAGCAGATTTGAGGTTTCGCAGATACCTTTCAGCAATATTGCCTTGCGGACGATACTCCGTAGTGGTAATATGGTCTATCCCTAACTTGAAACACATATTCTTAAATTCCTTCGCCTTAAGTTGGGGTCCGTTATCTGACACTAGATGTACAGGTGTACCATAATCTTTAAATAATCTCTCCTGTAATATCTTTACAGTGGTCGACGCTAACGCTCGCCGCATGGGATACATCCAAACAAATTTGGTGAACGAATCTACACATATGAGTAGCATCGTATTACCTGATTTAGATCAAGGGTAGGGACCTGAAAAGTCTAAATAAAGTTTAGAAAATGGGGTAGTAGGGAATTCTGAAATTAATTGGCTTATTTGACTGTTTCTTGCAGGTTTGCTGAGCGCGCATAACTTACACTTTTTTACGAAGCTAGCTATTTCGCTGTTCATATTGTTCCAATGATATTCCTTACGAATGCGATGTATTGTTTTATTTATTCCTATATGGGCTGCAATGGTGGATGAATGGAAGTATTCCATTAGCATGGGCTTAATTACATCAGGGGCGATTATCCTTAATTCCTTTCCATTTGCTATTCTGTGGCATAGTATTCTTTTACTCAATACGTATTTATCTGATTTAATTCCTTGCTCGAGTTGTTCTATAATTGGTTTCAGAAGAGGGTCTTGTTGTTGATACTGAGCGATGTTGGTAAACGCAAGGGGGAATTCGGTAATTACGGTGTTAACAACGGGTGTTTCCAGGCTCTCCTTGCTTTCGGGAGTATTAGTGGGCGACTGGAACATACGGGACAGGGTATCCGCGACTACATTTTGTGTACCTTTAATATGTTGTACTTTGAATTTGTAACAGTTTAACCTCAATACCCATCTTCCAATACGTCCTAACTGTTTAGGGTGATTCAGTAACCAAGATAATGCTTGATTATCAGTTTCCAAAAGGAACTCTTTATGTTCTAAAAAGGGTTTAAACTTTTCAAAAGCAAATACAATAGCTAAACATTCTAATTCATATTCGGAATATTTCTTTTCTTGCTCAGTCAAAGTGCGTGAAGCATAACTAATCGGTAGTCTACAGTTTTCTATTTCCTGATAGATTACTGCACCTAAGGCTACACTTGAACTGTCGGTCTGAACTACGAAAGGTTTCGTAAAGTCTGCTAGTTGTAATACTGGGGGCGATATGATGCTTTCTTTTAGTTTTTCGAACGCAGTTTGGTGTTGTGGAGTCCATTCAAATTTCGCTCCCTTCTTTCTTAAGGCATTCAGAGGTGCGGCTATTTCGGCTAGATGGGAAATATACTTGTGGAAATAATTTATCATTCCTAAAAATCGGGCTATTCCTTTGGCATCCCGCGGTGGTAAAAATTCTCTGATCGCACGGGTTCGTTCTGGGTCTATGCTTACCTTTCCGTTGGCCTTCACGATGTGACCTAAAAATGAAAATTGAGGTACTGCAAAATTTACCTTTTTGGGATTAACTGTTAATCCGGCTTTCTGTAATCGAGGTAACACTTCATGTAGATGTTTAAGATGTTGTTCCATCGATTCGCTGTAGATTACAATGTCGGCCAGGTAGTGATACACATATCTAAATTTAATATCATGAAATAATCTTTCTAATAGTCTACTACATACGGAACTTCCTTGTGATATTACAAAGTGTACTCTCGTAAATTGGTACAGGTTGAAAGGAACAGCAAAAGCGGTTAGATGTTTGGATTCTTCCGAAAGGGGTATTTGGTGAAATGCTTGATTTAGATCCATTATCGTAAAGACTTTCGCTTTGGTGAAATAATGAAAAGCACTGTGGATGTCGGAAAGTGGGATAGATTCAAATTCTATTCGTTTATTTAATTGCCGGTAGTCCACAACTAGTCTATGTTTGTCGTGACCTTTTCGTACTAAAAAAGAGGGTGATGAATAGGGAGACGTAGAGGGTTCGATGACTCCTTGTTCTAACAACTTGTTGATATGGTTCCTCATTACTTCCATTTTGGGCGGCGATAACTTGTATGGGGGTAGGCGTATTATTTTGTGATCGCTCAGATTGATCTTGTATTCTATTAGGTTCGTTAGTCCTAGCTTAGGGGTAAGAACAGTGGAAAACTCTTTATTAATTTATGCATTCTCAGCCTATCTCTACTTCCTAGATGAGATAATTCAGACTCATGGTGTACTATATGTGCAGTCGATGATCTAGTACTTTCTTGTTCGTCAGTTTCACAATCAAAATTATATTTCCGTGTACGGTCGAATCTAAAATAATATTTCTTCTCGTGGATGTCAACAATTATTCCCGTTTTACTGATAAAGTCAGCTCCCAATATTAAGTCGGGTCCTAAAACATCACACACTAACATTGAAAAAAACCACGTTAGATTCTTAATTTTTTACCTTAATGGTGATGCTGAGTTTTATCACTATATTTTGTTTATTGGCAGTAGCACATTTTATATTCACAGCTTGACTGCGTTTCACTAGGTTGTGTTCGAATAATTTATCAGCTAACCTTTGACTGATTAAGGTTCTAGTCGATCCAGAATCGATTAATCCGAGGGTGGATGTAACACCTAGGTCAACTTGTATTAAGGGCAATAGACTTTTAGTCCAATCACATTTAGTTATCGCATTACATTTCTCAATAAACCTTCTAACATAGGGATATATTTCTCTAGTGTTCTTTTTTATTTTTTTTTTATTTTTTTTATTCTCGTAGATTTCTTTGGGTTTACCGGTTCTCAAGATGCTGCGGAAGACACAGGATTTCGGGTCTCCCTGCCTTACATGTTTTTTGGATTAGGGTGTTTACGTTCGTATTGCTTCCGATTACAGTTTCTACTTATGTGTCCATACTTACCACAGTTATAACACATATTTTTATTACGAGGAGAATAGCTTGCTTCCGTTTTAGGTTGCGTGTCATTTGGTTTACCAGGGCTGTGCAAATTGTTCGGTCTATTAAATAATCGCCTTTCACGCTGGGTTTGCACATCGGGCACTAGGGTTTGCATTTCATTTCTACTCGGTTCAGTTGATTTCACAGCTTGTCTGTTCTGATCTGAGTACCATACATTCGACGAGTGAATACTGCATTGTTCGAGATCCACAAAGGTGTTGGGTCTATTTATTAACGCTAAACGAGATCTTTCTTCTGGATACAATCCTACTAAAATGGTATCGACCATCTGTCTCTCACTCCAATCTACTTGCAGTAGTCGAGAAGACTCCTCCCTGATGTCTGAGATGTAATGGCCAGTCTCTCATGAGTTCCTTGTACTCGCAGTACGGTCTTTCTTTTAAGTTCTTCATAAATTCCGGTGGGAATAAAATATTTTATGATTGTAGTATGCAGTTCTTCTACTGGAAGGGTAGAGCTTAATTATTCTAGCACACGATTCTTTAATGGTGGTTTACATTTCGGTAGGAGGACTTGCAAAATTTTCCAGTCATTTAGCTGCTGTAGATCCTTTATCTGCAGTAGATATTTGATGAAATTTAGTAGTTTAGTAACATTCAAACCATCCGTGTATGGAATTTCAGCTAAGAGTTTTTCTACGGGGTGAGTGATTTTTCCGTAGAGGTCAGCATTATAATTTACGTGTGGCATACCTTTAGGAGGACCAGATGCTGCATTAGGGGTAGTCAATTCGTACATCCTGGAGCGATGTTGGGAACCACGGGGAGGTGGGGTCTCAGATATTGTCTGGTTATTTAAGTCTCTATTTGGGTTTTGCTCTCGAGTCGGTTGTATTTTCGATACGGCGGGTGAGTCCTGATCCGTGATGGGGGGAGGTTGTTCTAACGTAGGAGATTGAACTGGGGAGATGTATAGTTTCTTCAAGGATTTTTCAATTTCATCCATTCTGAATGAGTCGGACTTTCTTCCTAATTCCCTTAATATCGCGGGTAATTTCTGTAAAGCCTCATCCGCAAAACTTTGGACTTCGGGAGGGATTTCCTTGAGGTTAGGCCAGTTTAATAAATTTTTCATTCGCCGGGTTAAATGTTCTATCCTTTGAGTTGTCCGCAATATTACCGCAGGAGATTTCTCGTCTTGAATTGTTTGGGACAATAAGGTCAACTCACTATACTTGGCATAACAAGTTTCTCTCTCGCTCTCATAATCGAGTCCGCTTAGGTTACTTAACTCCGCGGGTGTATCAAATCCACTTTCGCGTATAGACTTGCGCAATTCCGCGACTGTTACATTCGCATGGGGTAAACCACGTAAAAGAGCTTCATAAGACAGTTCGTCTTTTAATAGTAAGTCTGGATTAAATAGGGCCATGTTTACCTTATATCTAACACACTAAAACTTATTCTACTACACTATACAATTATTGCATACACAATTTAGTTCATGGTAAAACATTCGCATTGGTAGTAAGAGAATTACTTAGCATCTCAGAGAAAGAGAAAAAATTCACACAGACGACAACTTTACTTTCAACGATCAGCTGTTACGCTGGAATGTAGGTCAAACTAGTTTTCTTTTAAACAATGGCATAGTAGTATGCGTGAGAAGGGGAGAATCACACTTGGGGGTGAGTATGTTATTGTTCTATTCAACAACAGCTGACGGCTTCCTTTACAGACTAGTATCGGCTAGCTTCAACAAGGGGGGATGTGCGATGCGCAACGATATGCGTTTTAAACAATTTACAGCCCGTTATTAAGCTGAGTTTAGTTATTATTTTGGTTTACGTACTAATTTTAATTTATCTAATTCTGCTACTAGAGAGGAGAAGAATTTGACTTACAATTTATTTACACGTAATTAAACTTGTTTAATTTAGTCAATTGTTTATATGACTCACCGTGGCAACAGAAATACAAATTACATATTTATGCAGGCATATACAGGCAGGAAAACTACAGGTCTTGAATTGTCGCAAAATAGACATGTTAGAGACTGAACATTTTGACAAGTACCTACATGAATTGGTGTAATACAATAATAATACAATAATAGCTTGAATTATTTTCACGTATATTGTAACAAGACCTGTATTTCTGGTTAAAAATAATTATCTGTGTATTGTAAAAAAAAATTTTAATTTAATTTAAATATATATAAAAAAAATTTTCAAAAATTTTTTTTTATGTTTGTTTATTGTGGAATAATTTATAAATAATTCTTGTTGTGAGTTTCCGTTGAAAATTTAAAATTCTGTGAGTTTATTATGTTAATATATGCACTTCTGGTTGACGGTAAATGAATCTGGAGTTAATCAGATTGTCTTACTTTACTAATCGATTGACGATTTTCTTCTATACTCCAGTATATCACTTTCCTTTAGTAAAGGTCGTCTTCCAGTAAGTTCTGTAGTTAATAACCACTCTTATATTAATGTGTGAAATAATTTTAAAACGAGATAATAGAATTATTTTGATTTATTAACAGTTCTTTGGAAAATATCGATTGAAAATCGAGATTGATATAATGTTCGACTCTTTTACAGGGATAATCGATTTCACAAAACAGGTTATATTATATGAATGTTTAGAATGGTTCTTTTAGCGGTTATAATTATATAGTCAGAGAAGGGACACGCATAGAAAGTATAACATGTACAAAAGAATACTTAATAATTATTAAATGACAAAGTTGATAATAAGATACATTGTTTATAAAATTTAAATATTCAGACCAATGCTGTGGCGATGAATCTTTGCTGGCAGACACTTTGCATGACGGGAGTTCCAAAATGGCGGCACGCCTCGTTGTAGAAGAAAACTGAGAAATGGTGGTTGGAAATTCTGATAATAAAATTACCTTCACAACTGTTTTATTATCTCCGTAATAGTGTATAATGTCTATTGTGTTGTTTGAGGTGTCCTGTTTAAGTGTCCTGCGTTCACTGGCTTTAATTGTTTTGTATATTGGTGTTTTCACTTTTGTTTGTGTGTAGCTAAGATCGTGATTTTCGTTGTAACGTGAATTCTTAAGGTGTGATAGTTTTACTGGTTTATTTCACAAGTATTCCGTTCAGTATTGTTTGTTCTCACTGTTTGTGGTGGTGTGTCTCACTGATTTTAAATTTAAAATGAAAATTTCGGTAACTCTCGTTTTTTCAATGCATAACCTTATACGCCATTAAATATACTCGATATAGGTTCTTAGCGTGAGTTTATAACAACCGTTCGCGTTGAATGTTAATTAAGAACTGTCTTACTTCCTTCGTCTACTGAAATATCTTGCCAAGTTAATATTAGAAAAGTATTGTTTAAATATAAACCACTTCCTCTCCATGTGATTATAAAATACATTATATTCAGAATATTTTTTGTTTATTGGTTGCTTTCGTGAACTAGTAATTATATAATTGTTTTCTTTAACTCCTTCTGTTTAATTTGACATACAATAGTCCATATTTATAAAGTTTTTTGTTAAAATTGCTATATTTCTGTCTTTTTGGAAATATAGGTTCAAACTCTGCTTCCTGTTCTTGTCCAACATATTAGCCATCTTAAGTGTTATAAATATGATTATAATAAATTTCTGATTGATATAAATCCTTACCTTTCCTTAATTTCTTATAAATTTGTCAATTGATCATCCTTTTAGTTATAATTCATGAATTAACTATTGCTCCTCTGAAATGGTTAGGTATTACATTTTGAAATTATTTAATGATTTTATACATCTTGATATATTATTCTTTTAAAGTATAGATTAAGTTATAGTAGTTGGTGATTGATTTACCTTATATAAATCTAATTAGTTTGTTTGGATTATTTAACTTCCTTACTCAAATATAAATGTTATTGGAATTTACTATATTGCCTAGATTCTATTGTTTTACATATGCTGGTTTTTGAATAATACTAATTCTATACCCTCTCTGGCTGTCTAAAGTTAACATAATATCAAATAAAAATTCCTTATACAACTATTGAAACATGTAGCATTGTATTCCTGCTCATACTATAAAAACAATATTGAAATTAATTATCAGTCTTTAAAGCTAGACATTGGTTTTAACTATTTCTAAAAATTTACATAACTATCATTTTACAATTAGTCTAGTATACATACAGAAACACTTTAGTCTGTATGAACACTGTTATACATAATAAATATTCTTATATTACTTATAATTCTATATTTTATTACCACTTTGAAATGTGGAGTTCATAGGTTCTAAACATAAACATAATTAGCCATTTGATTGTTAATTTTTCTTTTAAACTTTATCTAATTACAGTCCTTTCTGTTTATTGTATATTACATTTTTTAATCCCCTGTCACAGTAATTATTTCCCCATCTGCTCTCTTTATCATTTGCATTCCTATGAATGTTTTTTGATAAAAAGATGTGGCTTCTTTTATGAAACATTTAACATATTTCCATAATAATACTTCATGATATGTTCTTTCTGTATTTATTATAAAACTTAAAGTTATTTATTGTACATAGTTAAAATATAAGTTACACCTTTATACTTGAAGTTTATTATATAGGATTCACTTGCACTGGTACACTTACACTGTTGGTTCTTATTTATATTTGAGTTCTACAATATTCTAAGACCAAACTTTTAGTTATAAGGGACTGTGAAGATTTGTTTATTTGATTACATAATAACTTTAGTTGATGCACTTCTATTTACTATTAAACACTTTTGTTTATAATTATTTTACATGAGGTTTTGGGGTGTTATACTTTCTTGGGTGATATTAATAGTTGGTTCGGGGTTTATTATTGTTATTTTTATTAATAGGTTTTTCATGGGTATTCTTCGTAGTTCTCCCATCCTACATGTTCTTTTCTTCATTTCTTCTGTCTTCGGTTTTCCAAGGTAAGTCTTTCATTATGTCCTTTGGTTGGTTCGGGGTATCTTCTTTATCACCTGCTCCTAGCCTTCCTGGGTATTCTCCTGATTTTATACGAGTTCCTTTGGATTTAATTTTCTTGATACTTTATCATTGCATTTTATTATTTAATTATACTTTTCTTTTATGTTGGTGTTGTTCACTTTGATATTTAATTATTCTCATTTGATTTTTAATTATTTTTATTTGATATTTAATTGTTTTTATTTGATAATTCATTATTTTCCTTCGAACTTTCTTTTGAGTTAATTAATTTAAATGTAATTATGATCATATTATAATTATTACTTAGTGGATTATCTGTCATGCTACAATATTAAGTAAGTGATATACGAGTATGTGCGTAATCTCACACAAAATTCACAATGGTAAATTAATATTGTCACTATTATTCATTTCTGCTACTTAGCCTTTTTGTTTTACATACAATACATTAACTGAGTGCATAGATCTGCAGAGTGCCGCATCTTATATGAGACACTACGTACACTAACATTTCATATAAAAGCAGAGTAGCGCATTTTATAACGTGTCGGCTACGTTATAATCCAGGGAACCCGTCATAATTGACTCTAGCCAATTATACAGGCTACCTACGTTGTAACAAAATGAAAAATCAAACACATCACTAACAATAATTATAATTACTCTAATTAAAGGAAACTAGGGGAGGGAATTTAGCTGATTTATGCACTCACTTTAGTATGTAACAAAGATGACATCCCTTTATTTACACATGATAGGCAACACATTACAAATAAAAATTTTACTTACTCAGAAATTGTAAGGGGGTTTTCTGTCAAAAAAAAAAGATCATACAGATAATGTGTTTACCTCGGATCCGAGTCTCTCTTTAAACTAGTTAAGAAGCTTCAAATTTACTTTACTTGTTTAGTCGATTACATTATTACTTAAGTACCATTTGAAGAATGGTTTTATTTAGTTTGAGCAATGTTTCAAAGTTACATCACAAGAGTTATGTTACAACGTATGATTTCAGAAATTTCCGGTTACACCATTTTAGAGCTTAGCGCTTATAGATCGTTTTTTAAAGTCTTTTTCATTTATAATTACTTCTATTTTAAATATACATAATTCACAGAAGACGAGCTTCCGCGTCACCTCTTAGTTAAATGTTATCTGTCCATGTCCTGGTGCGTGATTCTTCTGTACTCTCTTAGTTGGGGGGTGGTCATCGGGGTAGTCTTTCCAGTGGATGTCCTCGGACTCAATTAATGATGAAATGGATGTTATGGTGTCATCTAGCGTGAAGTCGTCCTGATCCTCGGCGATAGTGTAAATGCAGTATAGGTCAAAGTCGTCACTATTCCCAGTTTTCACATCACATGTTTAATGGCACCGTAGTATTGGAGTTTACATATTATTTTCACATTATGTTGGAATTACCCTTAACTTGAACCATATTTGATTGGTTATTTTAATTAACAGGAGATGTCACCTTTTACACTAGTTCTTTTCTTTTTACATCTTTCTTTCACAAAAATACTCACTACATCTTAGTTACTTATATCTAGCTCTCCACACTTTTAGTGGAAGCTAACACTCAAATAAAATACAAAAAATAAACATTTTGTGAAGAGCCCCGCTTGGAGCTGTTTACAGTTTGAAAGCCGCATCAGAAGTCCTACATTGTTACAACAGGAAAGCTGCAACGACGCGGAGTGAATACTCCGCCATAATATAGTTCCAACTTTTTATTAGTAATACAGTCTTACAGTTCGACAAAATAAACAATCGAAACTTTGCTTGTCTACAGAATTTATTACAACTACTACTAGTGACTTTAAATTATTAATCATTTACATTACGGTTATCAGGTATTTCTTATTTAATGCCGGGTCGGTATGCAAGTTGGATCCGGAATACACAGGTCATAGCATGACAAATTTAATAAAGGGTTAACAGTTTTATTTTTTTTTTAACTTTTGCTTTCACAGTTTTAATTAATTATTTTAGTTAAATTTTCTTATTTAATTCTCATTACCTATGAGTTAGTTCAGGGGTATTTGGTTTAATAGTGCGATTTAATGGTTTTCACTAACTTCCCATTTTATATTTTTATTATTAAATTTTTTTTATTACAATTAAAATCGTCACAGAGAGGGGGTGGTCGAGGAGAGCGTTCATTCCTCGGTCCCTCGAGTCCGCAGTCCAGGCCGGAGATACGGCGAAACAAGGCGCAACTCCCATCCGTCTGTTTCCAGCGGTACCGCACAGCCTTCAAGGACAGCAGTATCTAAAAGGGATAGTGGCCTAAGTGATATCCGCCTGTGGACCAGAACAGCTGTGCTCCCAGATGGGGAACAGCAAGGCCGTAGGGGACGATGCTAACGATAACAGGTGCAGGCAGGAAGGGAGACGTGGTAATAAGCTAGATGATTCTCGCAAAAAGGTACGACATTAGTAGCGTCGTACACCGTTACGAAAGTCAGCAGTTCAGATCGGCGGGGAGAACCCATGGTCATTCCACGCAATCATCCGCAGCTTCCTAGAGAGGGAAAAGCGGGAAGAGGATAGACAAGGACTGGAAGACCAGCAGATCTGGTGCTGGTTACTAGATTTTCTGCCCAGGCAGTCAGAGGGTCAGCTGGGGCTGATACAATATTGTAAGTAGTTAACATTAAATTATAAACTTTTGATTATGTACTCCTGTATACATTTAAGTGAGAAAGGATTTGTGGCAACAACGCAGCTACAGAGGCGGAACTTACGGCAATTTTTTGTCTGATAATACTTCCTTTGAGTATCGCGGTTAATCGTTAAACTGAGACTACTAAAGTCCCAGACGTTACTAGGTTAGAAGTTAAAAGACTTCAACAGCTGAAGTGATGGCATAGATAGGTACAGCGATTAAGTGTACTGAAGTGGAAAAGAATTTCTCTGGAAGGAAATTATTGGTTTTTGTGTAAACATTTGCACAGCGGCAAGCAGACGGATGCTATGCCCCCCCCACACACACACGCACACACACACACACACACGTTCGACCATGTGTATTTTTTGTATTCCTTGTTTTGCTTCAAGAAACTACCTTCAGTTTGTTTTTGAAACGTTAACAGACTCTCGGTATTAAAATAAAAATTTAGAAAACATTTATGTACGCGCGCGAGCGCGCGTATGAGTCTGTACAATTGTTTAGACAGTTGTACTGTACGTCAAACTTGGAAATCCAGAAATTCCTTAGACATAATTTATGTGCGTCTTGTCTTGCTCACGTGTCTACACACAACTTCACAGAGGCACGTGTCTGATTAATTTTGCACACTACATTATTAATAACGTCTGTACTTGTACGTTTAATTTCAGCAGAATATAATTTGATTTAGGGTAATTCCATGTTTTCTTCATTTTATACACGCACGCTCGCACGCGCTTTCGCATACACAGACACACAGCTTGCGCACATTCAACAGACGCGACACATACATACGAGGCGAACAGTAAATAATTCATACCCGGATGTTATTGGTCGTAGTAATAATTTCTGTGAATACAAAAAATATAAATTTCGTAAAATTAAAATTAATTATTTGAGCTGACTGCCAACTTTCACACACACACGCGCGCGCGCGCGTTCGACCATGTGTATTTTTTGTATTCCTTGTTTTGCTTCATGCAATACCTTGAGTTTGTTTTTGAAATGTTAACAGACTCTCGGTCTAAAAAAAAAACTTAGAAAAAATTTATATACGCCCGCGCGCGCGTGTGTGAGTGTGTACAATTGTGAAGACAGTTGGACTGTACATCAAACTTGGAAATCCAGAAATTCCTTAGACATAATTTATGTGCGTCTTGTCTTGCTCACGTGTCTACACACAACTTCACAGAGGCACGTGTCTGATTAATTTTGCACACTACATTATTAATAACGTCTGTACTTGTACGTTTAATTTCATCAAAATATAATCTGATTTACTGTAATTCCATGTTTTCTTCATTTTATACACTCACGCCTGCTCGCTCGCTCACATACACAGACACACAGCTTGCGCACATTCAACAGACGCGACACATATATACGAGGCGAACAGGAAATAATTCATACCCGCATTTCATTGGTCGTAGTAATAATTTCTGTGAATAAAAAAAAATATAAATTTCGTAAAATTAAAATTAATTATTTGAGCTGACTGCCAAATTTTACACACACGCGCGCGCGCGCACGTCTGATAATTTCAGTATTAAGTCACTCTCGACATCAAGTTTATTTCTTAACTTTGCCAACCTCGGCTCTATCTTTCCAGCCACACGTGTCGAAATCTAGCTTCTTAGGCGTAAAACCAGCTTCACAGAAAATCGTTTTGCTTTGATGCAGTGGACTGATACATACTTTGATACGTACTACGTACATACGTACATACTTGCTTTGATACATACGTGGACTTTGATGCAGCGCGATCAGTTCTGCGTAGATGCGGCGCTCTAGTCAGTTCGACTGACAAACAGATCTGATATACGACATGATTTAAAGACATTATTAAATCCATTAGTTTTAAATTACTTTTACAATTACAACTAGTTTGAAAAAACTAAGTAGGCATCTTTTGGAATCTTCTACTAATTGTTTTAAAATACACTTAAACATAAATAATTAAATTTATTTAAATTAATTTATAAAATAATTTGAACTTACATTTAAACAGGGTAAAAAGTTGATCGGTTTTAAGCCTAAATTTTGTAATTCTCACGTATTTCAAACATTATAATTATGTTTTTATATAGTATCCAAGTCACTTTTTCACAATAATTTAATTACCTTGTATCCGTCAGTGACTTCGTTCTAGCGTTTTTTATATAGACGCGTTTCGTGACATGTGTCACATCATCAGTAATCCTCGTCAAATGTTAAAATTCACATAAAACACATAAAAACACATTTGCACATATTTACTAAATCACAATAACGACACACACATAACACGATGTAACTTCGGCTCCGTTGGACCGGTCCGACCGCGCGTGTAGTTGCCGAGCCACTAATTAAACTAAGTCAATCCTTATCACCACTTATTACCGTCATACGCGATTATATTTAGGGCTGTATCATATAGTGAGTGAGATTAAACGATTTATAAATCTCAAACTCCTCGAGAGCGTCCATTAACCTACCCCTACCGCATACATGGATTGCTTTGAAATTAGTATTGAAATCTGTGTAATTATGGTTATGCATCATTAGATGGCGCGTATAATTAGATTTGGTCTTGTCTAAATCATTCCTTGGTGGATGTTCTTTGTATCTTTTCAAGAAAGACCTGCCAGTTTGACCCAGATAGAAACAATCACAATCATCACATGACATCCTGTAAATACCTGTTTTCTCTTCTAACGGGAATGGTTGTTTTATGCGTAACAAATTAGAAATATTATTATTTGTTTTAAACGCGACTTTTATATTAAATTTGGAAAACACATTGGATATAATGTTAGGTAAAAGGCTACCGTACACTGTCGTTATATACTTTTTATTATTATTTTTATTTTTGTTAACTTGATTATCATCTATGGTATTATGGTGGGATCTAGTTTTATATAGATGTCGCTTAAGAAGTCTATCTATCATCGAACTCCTGTACCCATTCGCTTGCTATGTGCCTTATTATATCCAATTCATCCTGAAAGTCCTTTTGGTTAAGTGGAATCGTTACCAACCTATTGCTACGACAGCACAGAACAATCTACGCGTTTATCGAATGTGCCAGAAAGATCTCGATGTAAGCGTGTGGTGTACGTGCTACTAGACGCATTTTGCGAGAATTTTCTCGACTGTGCCGGGCTTCGCTCGGGCGCTCGGACTGTGTCAAGGCCGTAGTAATTACGTAGTTCACGAGAGATAAGACGCAGTTTGGAAGCTTCTGGTGTGTGAGCGTGACTATAAATACATCGGGTAGCGGCCTTAGTTTTCAGTTCCATGCGAGATTTTGGATAGTGCCGTTCGAGAGTATTAGTGCGATATATTTACAGAGCGGTTCGGGTTATTACTGTGTACGTGCAAGTAGTTAGTAGTGAAGTGTTGCGTTTTATAATCAGACGGTATAATTGTAATACAATTGAGTTTTAATATTTGTGGACATTTTATTGCGTGTGTACAATTTTCATTTGATTTGTTGTAGAGACTGTGTTGTTAATTACGAACTGTTTTACTGTAACAATTAAAGGTGTGATTAGTGACTTAATTGGTGTCTTGTACTTATTTTGTTTCCACTGTACCTACGACGATCGAGTAGACTGTCGTAACACTATGAACAAAACTGTTGTAAGCCGCCATTTTCTGACTATATGGGTGAAGAGAATCGGTGTGTATTGTAATATCTGTTGTGGTGGGTTTCCTATATATTTTATATTGAAATTTATTAAGATGCTTTGTAAGAGTCAAGTCCAAAAAATTGAGTTTATTGTCAACCTCTGTTTCGAGGGTAAATTGTATGTTCTTGCTAAGGCTGTTCAAATAATGTTTAAATTTCTCTATCTGTCGTAGCGTGCCATTAAAAACTACAAAGGTGTCGTCTACATATCGTGCATAGAATTTAATATTATTATAAAATTTGTTATTCTCTGAGAACATGTAAGTATTTTCAAAATGATGCAAGTATAAATCCGCCAGCAGTCCTGAAAGTGGCGAACCCATTGCGAGACCAAACTCTTGTACGTAAAATTATTATTAAAAGTGAAGTAATTCTGTTTCAACAGGACATTCAACAATAAAATTAACTCATCTATTTGTTTGTGATTCAGCTTCTCACCTTCAATGAGAAGATCTTTTACAATTGAAATTGTGTCATAAACCGGCACGTTTGTGTATAAATTAACTATGTCGAATGAAGCGATTTTGTACGTAGGTAAGAGTTCGATATCCTGGACCCTTTTAATAAAGTCAATATTATTTTTTATGCTGTGATTATTTTTTAAAACGATACTATTTTTAATAATATGATATAATTTCTTTGCCGTCTTATAGCCAGGTGCAGATGTGCACACACAGGTCTATAATAATAAAGTACTTGAATTTATAGATAACAATAACATTCGGACATTGAACAGTGACCCTACCAATGAATACGTCAAACAGCTAAATGGCATTATTAATCGTTGCGGTAGTTTGTTTGATGATAATGTTCGCCGTTATATAAAACCAATAAACGCACGCGCCCCGCAGCTCACGGGACTACCGCAGATACATAAGGCAAATATTCCTGTCAGACCCCTAATAAATTACACATCTGCACCTGGCTATAAGACGGCAAAGAAATTATATCATATTATTAAAAATAGTATCGTTTTAAAAAATAATCACAGCATAAAAAATAATATTGACTTTATTAAAAGGGTCCAGGATATCGAACTCTTACCTACGTACAAAATCGCTTCATTCGACATAGTTAATTTATACACAAACGTGCCGGTTTATGACACAATTTCAATTGTAAAAGATCTTCTCATTGAAGGTGAGAAGCTGAATCACAAACAAATAGATGAGTTAATTTTATTGTTGAATGTCCTGTTGAAGCAGAATTACTTCACTTTTAATAATAATTTTTACCTACAAGAGTTTGGTCTCGCAATGGGTTCGCCACTTTCAGGACTGCTGGCGGATTTATACTTGCATCATTTTAAAAATGCTTACATGTTCTCAGAGAATAACAAATTTTATAATAATATTAAATTCTATGCAGGATATGTAGACGACACCTTTATAGTTTTTAATGGCACGCTACGACAGATAGAGAAATTGAAACATTATTTGAACAGCCTTAGCAAGAACATACAATTTACCCCCGAAACAGAGGTTGACAATAAACTCAATTTTTTGGACTTGACTCTTACAAAGCATCTTAATAAATTTCAATATAAAATATATAGGAAACCCACCACCACAGATATTACAATACACGCCGATTCTCATCACCCATATAGTCAGAAAATGGCGGCTTACAACAGTTTTGTTCATAGGTTGGTAACGATTCCACTTAACCAAAAGGACTTTCAGGATGAATTGGATATAATAAGGCACATAGCAAGTGAATGGGTACAAGAGTTCGATGATAGATAGACTTCTTAAGCGACACCTATATAAAACTAGATCCCACCATAATAACATAGATGATAATCAAGTTAACAAAAATAAAAATAATAATAAAAAGTATATAACGACAGTGTACGGTAGCCTTTTACCTAACATTATATCCAATGTGTTTTCTAAAATTAATATAAAAGTCGCGTTTAAAACAAATAATAATATTTCTAATTTGTTACGCATAAAACAGCCATTCCCGTTAGAAGAGAAAACAGGTGTTTACAGGATGTCATGTGATGATTGAGATTGTTTCTATCTGGGTCAAACTGGCAGGTCTTTCTTGAAAAGATACAAAGAACATCTACCAAGGAATGATTTAGACAAGACCAAATCTAATTATGCGCGCCATCTAATGATGCATAACCATAATTACACAGATTTCAATACTAATTTCAAAGCAATCCATGTATGCGGTAAGGGTATGTTAATGGACGCTCTCGAGGAGTTTGAGATTTATAAATCGTTTAAAGACAAGAATATCAACAATAACAGTATATTAAACGAACAATTAAGGTTTCAATCTCACTCACTATATGATACAGCCCTAAATATAATCGCGCATGACGGTAATAACTGGTGATAAGGATTGACTTAGTTTAATTAGTGGCTCGGCAACTACACGCGCGGTCGGACCGGTCCAACGGAGCCGAAGTTACAGCGTGTTATGTGTGTGTCGTTATTGTGATTTAGTAAATATGTGCAAATGTGTTTTTATGTGTTTTATGTGAATTTGAACATTTGACGAGGATTAATGATGATGTGACACATGTCACGAAACGCGTCTATATAAAAAACCCTAGAACGAAGTCACTGACGGATACAAGGTAATTAAATTAAACATTATAACTGCATCAAAAATTCGAAAAAGCTGTTTTAGCTTGTACGTTGCTTGTTGAAAGATCCAACGAAGCCGTTAAATCTAAGGTAGCATGGAGAGGTTACTAAAATATGGACAATGTTGAAAACATTGGACTGAAAATGAAAATACTCTCATAGGCTTTTGCGGCTTTATATAGTTCTGACTCACGAACCTGTGGGAAGGAAGAGAAAGAATGATTAGAGGTGTTTCAGACTTCGAGACACGAATATGGTAGAGAAAAGTTGATGCGAATACCGGTATACAATACAAAAATTATAGAAAAGTATCGTCGAAAAAAGTAGCTAACTGTAGGCTACTTGATTGGAAAAATGGTTACGTGGTTATAAGACTAATAGGAAAAGTTGACTGGCTAAGTTCTGCCCTAACCGAGAAGGGATTCTTGGATGAATGTTGACGACATAGGTTTGACAGTACTTTGAATAGAGCGAAATCAATAGAAAGTGACTTGTAACTTCACAGCATGACCACTCACCAATTCCTGGAGTGTAGTGCAAGAGATGTTAATATTGCTATTTAGTGCGAGCCTTATGTATCTACAACAGAGACGGTGAAACAATCATCAGTGTGACCGTCACTTTTGTCCATATCCCATTTAAGTAAACAAGCCTTCATAACAGAAAGACTAATTTATTACGCAATATTTACAATAAGCACTAACGATTTCTAAAAAAATTCATTTAGTAAATCCCAGCTGACATTAGGCAGCAAAGCCTTGGTTCATTTCCATTCGCATAGGTTTCAGTGAGTATTTCGGCGGCACCCGAAGTCACTCAGTTATTCTGCAACTTTGGCCTGTGTTGAGAAACGTGCTATTTATAGCTTGATTTTCATAAAATTAATACAACATTATTATTATGGCAGGGTGTTAATGGGGGTCTTTCAGTGGCCGAAATAAGGGACCACCAATGCTGCCAGCGCTGTGACAATATTTTGAATGAAATTGCAAGAATTGCCGATTTTAACGCTTCCAGTATTATAAGGATTGCAGATATCATAAAACCTTTCCAGATTGATAATATTTTAATCGATTTAATTACACGTGATTTAGTTATACTTATAGTGTTTCTAATACAATATGGTCAGTGTAATTACATTAATTTAATTAGTCCTATTTTCATCCCATGTTTTCCTATCATGTGTGTGTGTGTGTGTGTGTGTGTGTGTGTGTTCGTTTACTCATAATATTATGTTTTAATGTTGGATTTTTCTGAAACTTCCTCAGCCGAATATATTAAATTTCCTCATTAAACCAAGATTGATAAGTTCGAAACAATCGACCAGGTCTGCCAACGCGCAGGTTTCTTCTCAAATAAAACTGTTTTGTAAATAAATCATCACACAGTTTAAACTCTATTTTGTTTCAATACAGGTTTTGTGAAAGCTTACGTAAAGTAGAAAACTTTCGGAACGTTGTGACACCTCACCAGCGTGTTTTGAGTACCGTTGTCAAACGGTACTCACTAACTGTATTTGACGTTAATAGTTTAACTTTATTCGTCCGGAGAGCTTAATTAGAAAGTACACACTTAACATGCGCTACTGAAACAAATTAAATGTAAATAATGGAAGTAACGTTATGTTAAGTGCATTGTACCTGATTACTTGTGAAGATAATGTTACGTAGAAGAGCTGTTAAAACAATAGCAATGGCTGTTAAAGCAATATCCACGAACGTGGCAGTGTGCGGAACCACGCTTGGAATGAAGCAAGTATAGAAAAAATAATAAGACTGATCCTTATGAGTACCGATCTCGTCACGTGGTAGGCCTACTTCACCAAGGAGAACAATGACTAAATTGAACATTTTCTAGATTTCAGCGTAAGCAACGACAAACGCAATACAATTTTTTTTTATTACAGTTTTGATATATTATTATCAGTTAGTTTTTTCAATTTTCTTTCTTCGTTTTTTTTCAGACACTTCATATTGCTCATCCTACGATGATGGTGCAGCAATAATGGCCACAGGTATGAGTACTGAAACGTTTACGGAAAGTTTCCTGAAAAAAGAAAACTGCCTTTAATGCAGTAAATAAATGAGCTAAAAAGTGGCGCATTAAACTAAATAAGGCTAGGTCGGCAGTCACCACTGTACAAACAAACCAGCAAACCGGAATACCCATAGAAATACATTCATTAAGTATATCTTACGTAAATAGTAATAAATATTTGGCTAAGCTACAATGGAAGGAGCATATACAAACGAAAAGAGAAGAACTTAATATCAAACTTTGAAAAACCGACTGACTACTTGGAAGGTCTGAATTACCGCTTCACGACAAACTGATTCTCTATATACCTTTATGGATGTATGTTGTTCAGCTCTAGAACTGTGCCAAGAAGGTAACGTTGAGATGATATAAAGATTTTCAAATAAAGGTCTCTGAATAATTGGTGATGTCCCATGGTCAATCGGAAATTATAACATTCATAGATACCTTGGGTGGAAACACTTGCTGACGAAATCGGGAGATTTGCTGTGAACCACGAGAACTGTTGCATCAACACAGAAACGTTGAAGTTATTCAGCTGATTGATAATAATGCCCTGATGAGACGTCTTCAGCGAGTGAAAACCTTTTCTGTCAGTGCTGTAGTTATAATTGTTCACTTTGTGTGAGTGTAGCTAATCTTGTTTTGGAAGTCATCGATAGGTAGCTATCCAACACCTAGTGAACTGTTAAAGAGATCATCTACTGTATAGACAAATTTGTCTAGTTGTAAACAGTCTCTAATCAGCAACACTGGTTTCGAAATTATTAATTTTCTCCTATCGTACAGCTAGCTGCCTATTCGTTGAAGTTTCGTGACATTTTATCTCTGTAGGTCTGAGACAATCGAGTATTCCAGTTCCGGAATACTTTTTTTCTAAAGACAACTAAGTAGGCCTGCTGCAAGAGAACGTGGACTTCTCTAACAGTGATTTCGTCTTTCATTGTACAATGGCTACTGTTGACCAGATGCCTTTCGTTGGCGATCTCCAGCTGTTCTTGGCAATTTTCCTACTCCATACGGAGCAAAAGTGTTATCTGGACTTCGAGTTCCTCCTCACGAATAGACCTACCTTCGAGGTCACACTACTTTGTGAAGGTTGTCTAAGTACTTCCAGATTACCGGTTCATAAACGAATAAGTAATATGATGATAATACAGTGGTGATAAGGCTACTCTAGGGCCTTGCGTATTTCTTCGTGGTTGTTGTTCGTAGTGTTCTTTCCTACTTGAGAACTAACGAAGAATTTAATGGAAAAATTAGAAAGCTAGGTGAGGATAGTAAGATATGTGAGGACATTAGGAATGAATTTAATATATTTAGTATACATGAAGAAATGAAGTGATATAAAAGGAAGTTAAAATAATGTACAATAAGGAGGAAACAATGTAACTAAAAGTATTCCTCACATATACCCAGTTGACAGAAGAAGAATTGTTCTCCGTCTGAGAAGATGTGGTTTCTGGAAGAAATGTGAAGACGGAAAAATCCAAATATTTAATCTTTGGCGTTGATGATGCTGGTGATGACGATGACGACGACGACAAATCTCGTTGAAATGGGAAACATTTTTATAAAATGGAAACGTTTTTAAATTAGCACCTAATTTAATTTATTGGGACAGACATCCGAGAACATGCAACGGACCTAAAATTACGGTAATCGTATACGATAAATAATTGGAATCGTGTGCGGAGGATTTTACGCGACTTCATAGGGCACGGGGAATAATTTCGTGCGCCATTTCCAGTTTTATTATAGACAAGAATTTCCGCAATGCAGTCGCGACGCAAGTACGTAAACATTCCGGGAGAGTACGATCAAGCGCTGTCACTCTACTGTAGGAGTATACAGTAGTATGCAGTATGCAGAGTTAATCACAAGCTGACTGGTAACGGTGTTGTTTTATTCACATCTATTCTCAAATAACAATCACACTTTCGTTTAACTTTTAGTTTAGACTGATTGTAACACCAGATTATTATATACATCCTATTTGTTGTTGGACCGGATAATAATTGTATTTGTAGGTAGAAAACAGTTATATCAGGGAAGTAATGAATTACTTCACACACACACACACACACACACACACACACACACACACACACACACACACACACACACACACACACACACACACACACACACACACACACACACACACACACACACACACACACACACACACACACACACACACACACACACACACACACACACACACACACACACACACACACACACACGCACGCACGCACGCACGCACGCACGCACGCACGCACGCACGCACGCACGCACGCACGCACGCACGCACGCACGCACGCACGCACAGCAATAAGACAAATGTAACACTTATCTCTATGATAATTGTAGACCACGCGACGCGTATAGTGTACTGGTTAATGTTGGAAAGTTAATTAAAAACCAGGAACCGGTAATTTAACTGTAAATAATTAAGGACTAGGTAATTAAACCTTTCAGAATCCGATCAACTGTACATTAATTTTTGGAAAGCGTTTGTTGAAAGAAAACTCTGATAGAGCGCTTGAACTTTGAACTGACACGTTCGTAATAACGATATTAATCTCGGTGAACATCAACAACGTTCTGATAGGGGAGTCAGACAAGACGCTGACGGAGCTGCTACTGCTGTATCACCGTCGTGTCTGTCATTTATGTTTTAACACTAAATCTTGTGTAACACGAATGGTTCCAGTGGTAAACAAAAAACATTAGACAAGAAAGCATGTGTAATTATGGCTTTAGGATGTGGATGTGAATTTCAGTCACCCCATCACTTAGTACATGTCACGATTGTTAGTTGGTGTCTGTTGAATCTCGATTCCGGTTACCATCTTTTAAAAACTATGAAAATGATGAAAGGAATAAATCGTTCTTACAAATTGTTTGTATCAGTTACACAATACATTATATCTAGGGTTCATTTTCGCTCCTACCCATGTCGCACACTGTTCATACATTTAGGCCTGCCGTTAACCGCAAATTATTACTTTAGAAGACGAAATAAAAAAAAAATACGTAATACAAGTTCTAAAACCTAACAACACCTATACGAATTCATGCCACCATATTTATGATCTACAAATTCTTTATTAACATACGTTCTTTATTTACTAGTTACAATTCTATGATAAAAATTACAATTTGTTTCTATGATAAAATTATAATTTTATCAACAAGAGATTATAAATTTTATAATAATTCGTATTAATTGCATGTTACGGCGTTGAACAGAAATTGTTTGTGACCACGTTTGAAAACAAATTACCGTTATGCTAAAATCGTCTAATTCCAAACGATTTAGTATTATAATAATTCCCAATAACACATAACCAAGCTCAATGAAGTATATAAAACTTCATTGAGTCCGCTACTAAAGAGGAAACTAATTTTACTTAATCTGTTCCGCCTCGGAGCCACTCTCAGTCACCTGTCGTTTCTCTCGGCTATGTGATGCGATGTGTCCTCGTTCTAATTTATTACAGCCGAAGCTGTCCTTTAATTAATTTCGGATCAAGAGAATGATATATAAAACACCTGTTCTTGATGATATATGGTAAGAGACGTCTACTATCATTTACTTCTTCTTCTTTCTTTTTTTAAACAATTATCGACAATTTTCTCTTCTTTATTTGTTTAGCCGCTGGTGACCGAATATTTTCTTTTATTTGGAAGCTACATAAACATACTGGTTCTGGACATGAATATAGAACTTTTCATGATCATAAATAATAATCATAAAAGTTCGATGTAAATTTTTGAAAAATCATCAGTTTACTGTCGATAATAATTATAACAGACTGGATTTGATAATATGAAGTCGGCTGGATTTGATAATATGAAGTCTCTGTGATGCGAGAGTTGTACAGTTTTAGGTTTTATATTTTACCGTTTAGGTGAAATGTAAATAAAATATGACTCCGAAAACTGGTTATACAGTTTAGTAGTAAACAACAGTCGCTGACAGGCAGCCATATAAATCTTGTAAATATTTTGATAAATGTGTTAGTAGCAAACCGTCCACGAACCAACTCACGTTAACTGTACGCGTTATCTTACGCTTTGTCTAGCATTATGTCCTGAGGATACTGCAGTCTTGTTACAATTACGTTAGCGTAATTCTTGTTCGAATGCGACTACGTATCATTTCCAAGTTCTTAGCATTAAATATAGTCCAGGAAAATTAGGGGAATAGCCAGAAAAAAGTTTAGGGAGCTAATTCAGAAAAAAAATATATAAAACAGAATCTTATTGTTGGAACACATACTAATGATGTACTTTAGCTCGTACTAAATAATGTACAAAAAAATCGTGAAACAACATCCTCAAATTAGGATGTGAACACATAAAAGAAACAGATTTGCAAACTGTCTTTGACAATTTTTTATTTATTTATTGAAAATATAAATTTGACGTTGAGGTAATGTCTAATAATTTGAGGTTTTGTTTACTCAAAACCCAAAAGTCGTAAAAGAATTTAATAATACTTATAAAATAGTTATCAGTTGTCTTCAAAATGAAATCTGTTGCATCTGTATCTGATTAAAATTGGACATGTTATGGCCAAAATATTTAAACAGTTAAATATGCTGGCATATGTCGCTTTCCTGAAATACATCACCTATGGTTTATAATGATTATAAATACACAAGAGAAATAGAAGTTGTTAACACTTTGTTTATTCCTGTAAAACAAATGCTATACTGTTTTCTCCATATTTTGCGAAAAAATACGCACGTATACACTTTTACTATTCGAATGATGTTATAGTATCCACTATATAAACATTTCTTACGTATCTTAATATAAACACTACGTAATCATTATTTGCATGATTTAAAATTTCGAACATATATCAAGCATTGGGAAGAATATTGCGCGTTACTTCTGCTTTAGCACAGACCGTAAGATCTTCTAGATTAATTAAGGTATTCAAGGTAATTTAAGGTACTTTAGTAGCGTAAAGTATTAACTGATCATGGGATGATATTACAACCGTACACAGAATTAATGCGAGCTGTTTCCTGGCTGTTAAAAAGGCAAAAAACTTCCAAACCAGGTTTAACACATGAACGTCAAGAATGTTTATAAGAGGCGCAGAGTGAGAAATGAAGACATCAGGAGAATAAGATAAATGTATGCTAAGGCAGCCGGTTGTAGTACAGGTGACGGAATGACACTTTGGCAAAGGATAAATGACCGTCGATCGACAAAATAAACACTTTTTGTACTATCTAAAGGAGCTTATCGAGGTGAGAGGCCAAGGTGTGGCGAACTGGTCGGGAAATCTGATCCAAGCAGAAGAAGAAGTTACGAGTATACGAGCGGTCTTCTTAAAGCGGTCGCACTGTTGATGCTATGTCACAGATGACAGTGTTGCAGGAATGTGACAGTTTTATTCGCCATACTGAAGAGCCATTGTCTTTGCTTTCAAAACACGTCTTAAAAATATTCGTGTAAATACCAATATCGTCGACTGTCTCGCTCTTACGGATAGAGAGGACAGTGTCGCCTTTTCAAAAATGCAGATCAAAGACGAGTCGCGCCTCTTGTTTTACAAAAATAAAAAACGCACTTCCAATAATAACAGTAAACATTTATATCTTCCTGCAATTCATGAATACGCGTCAGGCAGTGACTAAAAGAGCAAACAACATAACAGAAGAACACTCGGTCACACGCGCGCGCGCGCGCGCGTAAGCGTAATGACGCTGACGCGCGACCATTAGGTGGGGATTACAGTGATCCTGTCCGACTGGTTTCCAAATCTTTATTTCATTTACATATGATAGTTTTCCATAATATATCAGTCGAATATAGACAAGGTGGATCGAACTTTGATGGGAGCGTAGACTGTCTTTCGGAACAAGTATAGTACGAGGCTGTTCGGAAACAACGATATAAAGATCTTCAATAATAGGCCTAAACAAAATATTATTTACATATCTTTAACTAATAATTACTGAAACTCATACATCTTTACTTTTCGCTTTAACTATCACCTTTGTCCAAGCACTTTCTGAGCCTGGGAACCAGTCTATGTATCCCTGTAGAAGTTTGTCGCTACTTCCAGACAGTTTGTCGAGTTATTAGTTTGCCGAAACATCTGTGATCTGTTGATTAATTGTCAGCTGACATTCACCTTCTGCGTTTATAAAACATAGCACAGGTCGAACTTCTTATTTGGCGGATTTTAGTCAACGGAGCTGTTTTCAATATGCGTACACTAACAGTATTTAACAATGAAAAACTTATAATGATTGAAATTGTTTAGATTACAGTGAGCATCCATGTTAATTTTAATTACTTATACAATTTAGAAATTAACTTTTATTGTACATTCATTCGACTGTGTTGATATTCTTTTTTCTGTGTTGATGTCTTTGTTGTATTTTTTAAAACCGTAACTCATCTGTACTTTTTTCTTTATAATACACTTAATTTACGATTTTACCCTTTTAGACTAGTGTTAACACCCTCGGCACTGTCTCTATGTTTATCAATATCTGCCAAAATGTCACCAGTTGTATACTTCCAAAAATTACACGAAGAATGACCAAACAGATTGCAGGAAAAGGTCTCAGACTGAGTCTAAGAAGAGAGATAGAACGAAAAGAGAGAAAGAAAGATAGAGAGAGTGAGAGAGATGGGAGAGAACACGTGTTAGGGAGATATAACATTAAATCGCAAATTATTCGGCCAAGGTAAAAGAAAAGTATTCCGAGTTTATAGACGTCAGTATAAGAACAATGAATTATTAATTCATAAAGAATAAAGTTAATTACAGATAAGAGCCAGCGTATCATATAGAAGTCTGTCGTTATGTTTCCAGTAATGGGTTAGCTCACGGTCGTTAACGTATCTATTGATGATGAAGTTATATTGTGCCGACAGTATAAGCGAAAATGATAAAGAAGAAACATGTTCAGATTTACACCTGTTGAAGTGATAACGATTATGGCGATTAATAATGGTAGTGTCGTTACAATGATGGAGGTGTTAAAACACATTTTAAGTCTTTCGGTTTTTTTTTCTTTGCCGATGAAGTGATGAAGGCGTTAAAGGAACTAGTTTATGGTTGATTTTATGGTCGTGCGGACCGTTCATAGTTTCGTAGGTGCGCCGGTCATTTTAAATTAAGTCATAGTGTATATGTACGAGAGGTCATCAAGCTGGGCAGTAAACTGCCACACGCGCGCATCGTCGTACAGCTCACAGTTCGACGTCATGAAATTTAAAAATTTACTTTTCATGAGTCTATTAAGAAAAAATTGAAGGAGGTTATGAGATTCGAAAATAGCTAAGTCTGAAGATAAGGACATAAAATGAAAATTTTAGACAGTAACTCTTACTCTGTTCTAGAAAAATATAGACGATATGATAAGAAGTTTGTAACATATTGCTTTTATATTATTTTACACTGACCTTTGTTGTTATTATTTACTCAGACACGTGTGAATCGTCGTTTCTCTTAACATTGACTGTTTTTTCAACCTTCTCGTTCCCACCGTCAATGTTAGAACGTTAGTAACAGTAAGTACTTGAAAGAAATAGCTGTCACCATATAAAATTATTCAAAGCCCGTTCCACTAGAATTTTCTTAATACCTACTTTGGAATACTCCTACTCAATACCTCATAAAAATATACTTCTAAAATATATTAAACTGGAGATTCTGAAGAAATCATAAATTTTGTAACATTGTGACACGAAATTCAGTTGACGTTTTCTCTAATGGTGCATAATACGTAAGTCTCTAGTTACTTGTCACCATCATCAACAGACAATGACTACCAACGTTATCACAACATGTTCATTGTAATAGATATCATACTATCAGATTCTTGTGGATTCTCTTGCATTCCTAATATGATTTTTTCAGATTTTGGTGCCTTTACTTCGTTTTGGCATACTATGCCATTCTAGTTAAAAAACGAAATTGACAAAAAAAGCTAAATTCTAGATAGCCTTTTTTTTTTTTTTTTTTTTTTTTTTTTTACTGAAAAATGTATTTTCGTAAACAGTTTTAGTTCTGTAGTTCTGAATTCGACGGAGTATTCATGAACAGTTACATGGATTGTCAGAATTCTTAGAAGACATTTAGTATACAATGTCACAAGACAAATGGCGTCAATCGTACACCTTTTCATATTTGTGGTTCTTAAAAGCGCCGTTGGGCGGGGACGCTAGTTGCTGCTGCGGTGGCCAACATTCCGCCTGAGTCGCGGTGTGATGTTCAGCGGCTGCACTCGCTGTTGGTTCTGCGTCGCAGTCCTCTTCACTCGGCAGTGGGATGTAGCCGCCGAACATCACACCGCGGCTGGTGCGGAACGCTCGCCGCCGCAGCATCAAGTGGGGTCCTCGCACAACGGTCCTTTAAAGGACCACAAAAATTATACGGTGTGCGACTGGAACCATTTGTCTTGTCACAAGTGGGGCCCAACGTGGGATCGAGATTATCGAGTGGACGGCCTATACAGCCACGCCGCCGAGTTACCAGTCGGCCCACAACACAACATGGCGCCCAACAACTACAACCAGCCGAACACCAGCTACGAAGCAGAGCGAGGTTTGGCGCAATTCGTCGCAGCCCTGCCCACGCCGTGTACCTCTTTCTTCTGTGGAAGATCAAGCTGCTTCACCGTGTTTTTCCATCGAGTGATGAACATACGAGAAAATCCTTCTCACATAGCAACTACAGCCATGTCTTTGACGATGCTAAGGATCACACTACCTACACTTTTAATGGAACTTCTGCAAAGGGTGATTGCCACAGCAGAAGACTTGCACCAGGACGACAGTCTGCGAGGTCGTGATGACTCTGCTGAATCAAATAGGGAAGTCCATGCAGTCTCATATTTTTATTTAAGATGTGGAATGTCACAAGAGCGACTGTGTGGACTCTCCTTTGTAAATACTGAAAAGGATACAGTACGGAAGGTGGACTTCCACATCCTTATTGATTCCTTTGCTGTATCGAAGTTTTGGTAGAGGAAGTTCTAAATTGAAGCAGAGGACATGCTCGTAGAACACTACCTTAGGACTACTGTCAGTTTTATTGAAGTAAGACATTTTCAGAACATTATATTTAACAGACTTCAAACACTTAAATTTTAAAAATTGTTACCTGATTTTTATATTTTTATTTCAGTACCGTCGTCGGTGTCGTGTCTGGCGGAGCACTCCCGTTTTTATAATAATTTTAATATTTCGATGGTTTGGTATGTCGTTCGTTTTTAATTTATTTTGGGACAAGGGGCAACTAGTTGCAAAGTTCTTGAATATGTGACTTCCGTGTACACGGTTTTAATAATTATACGTTTTTCATTGTGATCGACTGTTTGGAAAGTTTATATTAATAACTTCATTTTTATTTTCTGACGAATTTTGAGGCACTTTCATTTTCCTCGTCTAAGAAAATTTTCATTTTCATCACACAATTACAAAGTGTGACTTATGATTATCTTTTTACACTGCACTTTGGTGATCAAGTTTTCGAACTATCTTGGGAAGATCTAAATAAGGGGTGGTGCCATCTAGGAATTACCTAATTCCTGTTTTGCGGGGGGCGCCATCTAGGTAAGCTCCTCCTGTGCAACAGCTCGTTGGTCTTCAATGTAGATAAAATTATTTGTTGTCTATGCACATAAAGATGGTCTTATTATTCAGTCACTACTTTACAAAAAGAACTATGTGAGATATTTATCTATGTTAAATATTGTCCGCTTAAAAAGTATAAACTAAATATTGGCCTTGACTATATGAGTTACTGGTAACACTTGATTTGTTTATAGTTCTGGTATTACGTTAAGAATTTACAATTAATCAACTGAAAATTTTTATGTTCTTGTAATTTTTAGTTTTTGTGTTATGCATTTACAATTAATTCGGTTTCCAGATGCATACGATAATCGTCTTTACATAGAAAATTTATATTAGAAATGATTGGAATTTAGGCACTTGTTAAAGATTGAAATGCTAAAATTTCAGTAAAGCGTATGACCATGTAACGGTACAGAAATGTAGGCGGTGCTAAAGTGGAGATCACGGTGCTGAGCGTTACTGCCACAAACGTATACGAGAAGCTGCGGCGAGAAATCCGATACGGAATAATAACAATAATAATAAGAATGATTAATGAGGACTGGAACACGGCTGGAGCAACAAACAATACAATTACAATATGATAAAGCGGCGTCCGCCGTACGTGACCGCCGGACAGACACGTCCAACGTGCACGTACAGGTGGTTAATTTATAACTGAGCGCGTGTCACAAAGTGTACAAGTGTATTAGCTGAAGTGTGAATTATTGTAATGGTACCAAATGTTGACGATGAACACGAAGTGATCTCAGGGAACTACATGGAGGCGGTAGTTACGGCTTTAAGTGCACAGTTAAGGGTGCAACAGTGACTGGCCACGAAGTAGGCCTATCTACCAAGATGCCACGAGACTATCCTGTCCGTTCAAATAATGGTATATGTTGACTAAGTTGTTTCACACAGTGCATGCGCCTTTTTATGGTCACTCAGGGGGGAGACTGTCGTAGAGTAAAGATATTTATGAAAGGTGACTATTTATTTTCACATTTTTTCCAAGTTATGTTACAAAAAATTAATAAATGGACTCTATCAGGCGTACATCCAACGTAGAATTTGTCTTTCCTGTGAAGTATTAACAACCGATATACTTGCATGTTTCTCCTCTTGATCGGTTGCTCCGACATTGTTTTCGTTGATGTCCAATGTCGACATGATGTGAATAATACAGTTTCATCGACATATTCCAACCTTCCGATCTGCACCACGGAGCTCTTCTACGCACTCGCGCCGACACTGACTTCTATACACCCCTTACGGGCAAGAGGCACCCTACTTTGAACCGAATTATGCCTTCTAATATAAGGTCGATGGGGTTTTATGTATTTCGTTCATGTAGGCCTATTTCGTTTTTCGAATTGACGTACTAAATTCCTCGACAAATCTATATTTTTCCTAATGTCGTGGCAGTGCTACTGTATCCTACCCAGAACACTTTTAAATTAAACAGCACTTCACTACAAAACTAAGTGTGGCTTATTTTTAGCGACTAGATGAGGGTGCTCCCGACGTCGTGTAAGATCACGCGCCAAATGTGAGTCACCACTCGTAACAAACTAATAGGTTCTTCTGTCGATCGCTACTAATACCGTCCTTTTACGTTTGTTCTTTGCAAAGTTATGGAAAAACATATCTTACGTGTTTTTACAATGATCCCCTTCACCCGGACTACCTGCTGTAAGAGACGTTTTCTACGTCAACAAATTATTATAAAAAGCACTAATTAAAAAGTAATGGAAGTGTCTTATCATCAGTGTTATGAATTATATATAAATATACTTATATATACAAATTATTTATCAGTGTGTGCTTCCTGAAACGCTTGGCTTTTAGATAATGTGAACATGAGAGGAGTGAGGAAGAACTGTGGGTTACACAGAGATACCCACATGACAAGGAGTAACAAAATGAGCTTGAAACGCGCAGTCAACTTGGATACGAATCTTTTATTATAATAGATAAAAACACAATGTAATAATATTAATAATAATAATAATAATAATAATAATAATGATAATAATAATAATAATAATAATAATAATAATAATAATAATAATAATAATAACTAGTTAGCTCCTTGAGCAGAAGAAATGGCTCAGATGTTAACAACTTTTCTTAACACTCTGTCTACAATTTTCCGTTGTTTGGTCATCGATGACTTCCATTCCCTTTAGTCCGATACTCGGTCTGGTTTTTTTGGGACTTGGTGTCTTAAAATTTGAAGTTTCTAAAACTGCACGTTACATTCATAATTGAGGTCAAAATTCTCTTTAATTTGTGTCCCACACAGATATTTAGTTTTACCAAAATTTCGACCCTTATATTTTTGCTTCTCGCTCCCTATTTTAAATACGGACAATCTAAAAATAAAGAAAGGGGCTTGAATGGATACGCATGCTACGTTTACGAAAATCGATTGGTGAATTAAAAAGTTAACCTGAGACATCTCCCAAAGAGATGGAATACAGACAGATAGACAAGTGCTAAACGCTCGTGTAACTGAAAACTCGTTTTGTTCCTTCCATAATAATAATAATAATAATATATTTTTAGAGGTAGAAAAATGCTTTATCAACCGTGAGAGGAGACCGTGGTTCCCCTGGTGTGTGGGAGTCTCACCCACTAAAAAACCCACCTCTAATTCAGGCATTCATATCTATCCTGGAACCACTTAACGTATTACTTCAGGATGGACCCTATTTCGCCCTTATCGGGCTCCTTCTAGTTGTTCCTTATCTTAAATTGCCCGTTGGATGCAAGTTGGATCAGTCTTTTTTTTCTAAGTAGGACCCGCTGAATAAATGCATTGATGCGGTCCCATTCTGCCTTACCACGAGGCAAAAGCGCTACTACGCTATTGGGCGTGAACTTCCCGAGCTCCATTCCCAGTACCATCCTCTCTCTTGCGGACCTGCAGCACTTGAAAAATGTGTGCAAGGCATCTTCACGCATTAGCATGCTGGGTTCTGCACCTTTCCCATTCTGTAGAGGTAGGCATTAAAATTGGCGTGGCCACTGAGCAACAGGATCAGATGGTAGTTGACCTCACCGTGCTGGCGGTCGATCCATTCCTTCAAATTTGGTATGAGCCTTGCGGTCAATTTTCCTCTATCCTCTCTATCCCAACGACCTTGCCAGTGCTGGAGACTGACTCCCTGGCTTCATGCTTTGCAACATCCCTTCCAATTTCGTCTCTTCTTTCTTCCGCTCTAGAGCCAGGTCTATGGCAATCACTCCCGCTATCACCAAGACTACTGGCCCTGGCACTGTCCGGTTAAAGGACGCTACTCTGAGGGCTCCTCTTCTCTGCACCGATGCCATACGTTTTCTGTACTTCTCCGTCTTTAGTGCATCGGCCCAGGTTTCGCAACCGTACAAAAGGATGGATTCTGTGACCGCCATCAACAATCGCCTCTTGCTTGCAGTGGGACCTCCTACGTTGACCATAAGTCTGCTGAGCTTGGTTGTAACGTTAGCCGCCTTATCAGCTGCATACTTTATTTGCTCCCAATAGGAGATCTTTGATCCTAGACTTACCCCTAGGCATTTCACAGCGTTCTTTGTAAATACTGTCTCAGCTCCCACTTGCAGCGGTGTGATAGTGGGAACCCGTCGCCGGGTGAGCAGTACTATTTCGGTCTTATCAGTGACTCGATCCAGGAGCCTACTCGCCATCATTACCTGACTTAGGTTTCTTTGTGCATCCTCAGCGTTTCGTGCTACAACCACTGCCGCGATATCGTCTGCGTACCTACTAAGAAAGTATCTGGCGGCGTCTCCATCTGTAGAATTCCGTTGTAGGATACGTTCCAAAGGTCAGGGCCCAAAATAGAACACTGGGCAGCCCGGCGGTGATCTTCTTCCTGCGAGGTTCGTCTGTCGAATCTAAATAAGTTCCCTGTCACTCAGGTAGCATTCTATTACCCGGAGGAGATACTGTGGGATCCGGAAGAAATGTTCCAGAGCCCTAAGCATGTTGGTCTAGCTGGCAGAATTGAAAGCATTCTTAATATCTAGCGTCGCCGCCAACAAGACTATACCTCTTGAGTAATGATTCTTCTGTTGGGCCGCGTGAAAAGTTCTTACTACCTCCTCCACTGCTCCAAGATTTGACCGGCCTTTCCGAAATCCGTACTGTCTGTTTGACAGATCACCCGCGCTTTGAATGACTGCTAACAGACGTGGTTTTAATAACCTTTCCAGACACTTTCTAGCAGTATACAGCATGCACGCTGATGGCGTGTCCTGGTTACCCTTACCTTTGCTGACACCGCTCCAGCCTCTTTTCACCGCTTGGGGAAGTATCGTGAGGCAGCTGTTGTACACATTAAGGGTGTATCCGTGGGCATGAACTAGAAATCACGTTCAAAACTTCTCACGGAACACTGTCCGGTCCTGGGGCTTTGCCACTATCAAGCGTGCGGCATCCTTCAGTTTTCCATCGCTAAACAGCGGCACTTCGTCTTCTGCAACAGGACGCGGCTCTTGGACATTTACTGGGTGGGTCGGAAAGAGTGGATCCACAACGGCATCGATACATGGTGCATCCATGATTGGACTGGCCGACTGTGCCCCAAGCTTGCGCATGACGACCCTGTAACCCATCCCCCAGGGGTCACACTTCAGCATTTAGTTCCTTCCACTTCCGTCGTTTGCTATTGATAATAGCCTTTTTAAGGTCTTGTCTTGCTGCTCTGTATTCTGCTGTTTCTTGTTCTGCACTATCGCAATTCCTTTTCCTCCTCCTGGTAATAATAATGGTAATACTAATAATAATGAGGTACAACGGAAGTGGTTTAGGAGTGAAGGTCTGTATAAGCCGCTTGGTGTAAAAGGAAGGTAGCAGAGCATAATTTAAGGAATTTACACTAGACGGCACTAAACCAACCATTGTGTGTGTATATATATATATATATTTTTTTTTTTATAACAATTAAATTTCGTTATTTTGGTTTTTGTTTATTATCTAAAATTATTTAATTTAATTACTTAGTTAGGCCTCAAGTTGTTGTGCCGTTTTTGTAACTATAAAATTTTGTTTTATTTAACGCCTCTTGATGTAAGCGCCAATTTTATAATTGTTTATTTTTTATTTTATTTAACTTTAATTATTTAATTTAACTATTTATTAATGTGGATTACTGTTTGTTTGGGGACAGGTTTTGATTTTCGTGTTGAGTTGTCAAGATTGAGGTTACCAGACTCACTTACCGTAAATTATTACGCTTGACGAAATTACTTACGTCGTCGTGATCGGGTTCTATCTTCTTATTCTGAAATAAAATTCTTTATTTCTATTTTATTTTTTAATAAAAGATATCTCGCATCAATTGGGGAAAAATATCATTGTTTATTTTCATAAATTACTGCCTTCGTTGTTCTAATTTTTATTTGGTACAATGCACGAGTCGATTCTTAATCTCAGTTCGATTCAGAGTTACACTTTCGATAGTTATATAAACTCCTGGATTTTTTTGACGTTTATTAAAAAGTACGAAATGGAACTAAGAAGTACAACATATTACAATTAAAATAATTCTTACTTACTAATAACAATAAAATTAAAATTAAGAAAATACAATAAAATATTTGTTTGGTCTGATGTGCGAACACAATAGTTAGTATCGATTCAGTAATGGCTTCGGTTGGCAGTGCCAAGATGGCGGACTGACGCTAAGCGAATACAGAGCTAATTTAACTCCCAACTATTTAAAACAAGTTTTTTAAATAAAATAAGTCAAATAAATTGTAATCTCAACAATTTGAATTGTAAACAAGTCAAATAAATTGCACGGATCTCAAATAAATTGTTCACTGGTGTTGAATTAGTCTTTTCACTTTGGTTCTGATGAATAAGTCTTATGTGGTTTAGTTCTGGTTTCGTGTAATTATTACTAGTGTTATTATACAAGGTTCGGTCTCACCACTTTTGTAGATAACTATTATTTACTTTTAGATATATTATTTTCTTCGTTCTTCTTGCTTTAGTATTATATTATCATTTCTTTGTTCTAGTTTGACACTGTTAATATTTTACTTTCACTTTTCTTCTGACTTGGACTTGACTCTATCATATATTTTTTGACACAGAGCTGAATAGATTTGTTCTTTATATTTTCGAGTCTAACAATCAAGTGAAGAAATTTCCTTGTGCATTCAACGGGCTTGACCAAAATTACAAAATTTCTCATTGGTCAAAATCGTCGGGTTAGGAGGTCGCATGACCTTAATTATTATTTAAGATACAAAATTTTACATTTTCTAACTACAATTACTCCCTGTCTATTACATAATAAATCTTAAATTAGTCTACAGTACAATATTTCTTATAACAAGACAAAATTTTAGACACCTCACACGGCATGGGTGTGTGTCCTAATAATTAATTTAACATTTTATAAAATTACATCTCATTAGCCATTCCATGTAGCTTTTGACATTTAAAATCACATTACAATTCCATTAGTTAATTAAAATGTTGCTTCTGACATTTAAATAAAGCATATATTATTAGTTATACCATCTTTTAGTATTTATTACAGTGCTGTGATGGTTTAATAGTTGGATTTACAATAATTTCTATTTTGATATTGGCCAATTAATTGGTATTTCTTTATAGTACAAAGTTTCAATTTAATTTTACTGTATGATCTTGTCGCTTGATACACTCTTATTATTACATGCATTAAATTGTCCATTATGTTACTATTATTCATTGAATTAATTCTGATAAAGTGAAGAACAAGATTGATATAAAACAAACATATTACCATAATGTTAGGCCATTATGGTCAAACTTAAACCAACTTTAAACAATGAAACTATCTTTTAATAACTTCTTAATATATAATAGTAGAGGTGGTCAATTTATTGTGACTTATTATTAAGTATTATTGACTCCTAGTTAATTTAAACAATATAATTCTGATTACCCTAACTAAGTTTTAACACATTAATTTAAACAACCAAATGATTGTACTGTTCCCTTCAGTTAGCATTAAAATAAAGTAGGGAACTATTTTATACAATCAAGGTTATTCAGTTAACATTAAAGTAAATTAAATTAACAACCTAAATCACCTTTTGGTCCTTTATAGGTTGAAGCCTTTTAGCAAGTTGGTAATACATAGGTATATTGAATACAAGTTATTTTATACATTAAACATTATTACTGTATGCTCACACAGTCTTTAGTTGTGATTATATTTCATTCACTATAAGTTACCACTATTATTAACAGTCCTGTCTGTATAGTTCGTAATCAACATCTTACATTTACTTTTTCACACTCAATCACTTATTGTTCTTGTTGTGATTGCTTTTCTTGTTACAATTAGTCATTATTACTATGAACAGTGTAAAAGAAAATTAAATATGGGTTATTAGCCATACGTTGGTTGCGTCAATTTTGTAAGTAAAATAAAATCTCTTTATTTCTTATTTCCTAAACTAACCCTTATTCGACGTATAATTCTATTTTAAATAAATAATCAAACTCCTTATTCGTTCTTGTTTAAAATTCAATTATTTTTATTAATCTTTCTGCAACTCAGTTCTGTTGTAGAGCATGTGAAATCTCAATCTCAGGGTTCATGTATAAGTCGTGTCAAAGTATAGTACATAAGTCGTAAACATATCATATAACATAATATTTAAAAATGAATGTTTGGTAATTAGGTGTTGTTGATGTATGTTATGTATCAGTGGGTTCTTTGGATCATACAAAAGTGCAAATGAACAATTGAAAAAGAAACTCTTACTACTAATAATTATTAGTGTACAATTAGAATTCACTGTTCTAAAGTTTTTATTGTTTTTTACTATAGTATATGGCTGTGATTCGAACTTTAAATGTTAAGATGTTTTCTAATATCTGGGTTGACTATTGGATAGATCTCACCCATCTGGTAGTTTTCTCTATGATCTTCTTTCTTGATCCTTTGCGTCTGGACTTCTAGTTTTCTGCACCATCGATTAAAATATCCTTTTTCTATTTATTTTCATAGTCTTCCCGTATCGTTTCGTCTCGTATCCTTCTTTAATTTGTATAAAAACCAGCATTAAAATTCGACTTCTGCTTAGTTTCAATATTTTTTCCAACAATAATCCTTTCTTATTAAAACACTAATTTATTCAGATAAGGTCTTGGCAATGATATATTTATGGGTCACAGGTTCGGTCTCCCAGTTTATAATTAATATTATTCCGTAGAATCTTATTCTATCTTCGTCACTATTACATTATAAGTTTGTAACGGAAGATTCTTTATTTTTTAATTATTTCCACTTGGTTTTATTGCACTATATGAGTTACCTTGTGGTTTCATATACATTATATGGTTCATGTTTGTTTTTATTGTAAATCTGTTTATTCACTTACACTATACACTGGTTTTACTTCTTAAAGTCTATCACCGTTGTTCTCACCTTCTTACACTGTTACACTCCCTAACTTTTATAATTATTGTTCAATATTTTTATATTTGTAATTTTATATTAATTACAGTCTGGAGTTCACTTATACACAATAGCTGCTTGAGGTTCGCAGACCTCCTCATAGTTTTAATCTAAGGCTATACTCAATGTCTGATTTCTTACATGCTAAGTTTCATATTTGTACATTATAATTGTTTATTAAGAACTATTTACATTTTTTGTCATTTGATCGTCTCTTCTGGGTATTTGTCATACTCAGTTATTGTTTTGTCATGTTAATTGCGTTATTTAATTCCTAAATTTGCATTCTCTATCTCCCTATTTCCAAATTATTCATTTATGATAATATTTCCCTTTTTGTTTCGATTTATTTTTATTCCTTGAAAATATAAATCATCTTTAAGTAATAAATTGTCTCTTCATTACTGTATTTATTAAGTTTATTTTATTCTTCTGTTTCTTTTAATATTAATAAGATTGCGTTTCTGCATATTTCACTACGAATTTTGATGGTATACTTGTCTTTCTTTGGAGGTGGAATCTTGTTACCTTATAACAGCCACTTTTTATGGTTATGAGTACATATTTGTTCTACCTTATTATGTTGTACTTCTTTTTGCTTATTTCGGTTTTTTACCTTCCTCATTGGTTTAGCAAGATTAGGTATATGGTTTAGTTTATGTGATATTATATGGGGTTTATTCCCTTATTGGGTTATGCTCATTATGTCGCATTACAATATATATATTGTAACAATTAGCTTTGGTATGTTCTCTGAAAGTCTTACTTTGTTGTCGTCAATTTATAAAGTGTCTATCGCTGACGATGAAGATCGCGAACGCACTAATAACCAGTACCGAAGTGTATCGTGTTTCTCCTTACCTGTCCCTATTTGAATATACTTTACTTCCCGATAGGCGCCAAATTGTTTTACAAAAAAACAATTAAAAAGTTCTACTTGTGTTCTTCTTTCTTTTTTCTTCGATATTAATTTAAACGTACTCACCCGGACTGGCGGGAATTCAAATCTCGCGTGAAGTCTGACGTGTTTCCAACCTATAATTCTGGTAAAAAATTTTCTTCACTGCTAAAGTACACAAATATTAAAACATATATCAAATAAAATAAAGAACGGTTATTAATGTTCAGTACTAATTTATTAGTGTCCAGATTCGCTGATTATTTATAATTTAAGTACAAAATATTGTCATTATAAGAAAGTTTGCTCCGGCTATAAATAAATTACAACTCAGCGGTTGGCACTGTTGACTGGGGCCGTTTGACTAAACTAGCCTGTAGATGCTGACATTAATTTTTTCACAATTTATTCAGTCAAAGAGTTCTTTTGATTACGAAAAAATAAACAAGATGTTATGAAAATACACAACCTTACATCAATGATAATTAAATACTATACAGGTGTACTTACAATCCGGTTCTTAGTGTCTAAAAAGTGTGTCAACCCTTCAGGCCTCGCAATAGGTTAAGTTACGGTTCACAGACAGTTTTAATAAATATTTTCAATTAATCCTTGAAAGAATTTAGTATAGTTATTGAAATTTGTTTTGTAGTTTCATCCTGGGTTTAATGGATCCAGATTCAACTTCTAGAATTCATATTATTTTAATTTTGATTGCAGTTCCCTCTTTTTTAACTTTTAATTGGAGCGAATTCAGTTTGGCATCTGTCTCTCTTGATCGTTAATAATGGACTCTCTCGTTTTATAACGGTTTTTCTCTAATAAAGTTTCGTTGTTATGGTAACCAGGCTTCTACTTTATTGGTTGAAAACATTTGTACTCATTGTTATAAAGCTTGCCTTTTTTCTCAAAATGAATAAATATTTTATAATTGCTATTATTCCTTGGTGTTATTACCAATGTGTGAGATATTAACATAAATGTCTCCATTTTCTTTCAAAGATTAATTTGCTATCCCATAATGCTGAGTTTGTTCATGTATTAATGTTTTGACCAATTTGCTAATGTTATTTTATTTCATATTTCACTTATTTTTTCAGTTTACTCTATTTCTGACATACTATTATGTTTAGATAATTGAAATTAATAAATTACTTGGTCTTAATTCTCAAATACAATGGTTAATTGCTTACAAATTGCTTTTTCTGAATTTTGACAGTTAGGCATTTTATAGGCCTAAGCTGTAAATGTCTAGAATTTCTTATTTTATACAATTTAAACATTATTTATTACCTTCATATGTTCTGCTTTCTGTCACTTAGTCATTGTTTACTTTTGAATTACTTTGGGCCATTTTACAGTAAATGAATGTTATTATAATTTTACAAAATCATTCCTTGTCTAATATTCTTTTTCTATCTTTACAATGATGAGTAATATTGGGATTGTTTTTAAACGATTGCTTGTTTATACCTTCTACTATCTCTTACACACTTTTTTATCACTTAATCCTTCTATCATAACATATAACATTAAAATTGGTTTATGGTCTGTTCATGATCCAGCCATATTCCTTCTTATAAAACACAACTCTTTTAATAAACTAATAACAACTTTGTGCATGGTGTCTTGACACCATCCACTATATTGTGATTACCATCCTTGTGACTATTTTGGTAACATAGGGTGTTTTCCTCTTATTGAATTCATAATTAACTTGTTTCTTAATTGCTAACACAATGAAATTGGTTGACATTCTTATTTGGTTGTCTACCATTTGTCTGAACATTTAATCTTATTTTTAGTTTAATAAAAGAATTACTTGAATTAATTCTAACAATGTTGTCTTTAACTTGAGCTTATTTCCTAATAAAACTTATCTTTTAATCTTATATCTTTTATCTTATAACCTAATCTAACATAATTCTTATAACATAGGTTCTATACACTACTAATGCTTCTTATTGGTTGTCTATCAACATTTTGATTATTGTTTATGGTTTATTACCACTGTTCATTTCTTTTATTAACATTATTAATTGTTTATATTAATTCCTTCCTATCCTATCTATCACTTTCACTGCTTATCATTAACACTTCCTACCTACCTCTCACTCTTGGTTTATATTATTTTTTAAAACCTAATTTTAAAATCAGTTTTTTAACAACTTATGTTTACTTTTTATATCAGTAAAGTTATTTTTAACACACATAATATACTAACTCACAAAGTTAGTACTAACACTTTGTATGAATTTAGTTTTTTGGGCTATTGACATTAGTCCCTTCAATTCCTTAATCCTGTCTTTACAATTTGAGTCTATCCTACCCTTTCTTGGTAGTATTTCTATCATTATTATATACTAACAATGGGTTTACCTGTTTATTACTGGTGGTGTACTTTCTTTTACTTAACTTAGGTAATACGTGTTACTAAATTTGACATATTAGTTGTGTTTTTTATTAGTTTACATATGTTTATTTTATAGTCTTTATCTGGCCAATCACTGGGGTTGGGTCATAGTCATTTGTCTGTCAGTCTAGTCTATTCACTCATTTATTATTTTTGTCTACTATTTTTCTTTCAATCATCCCATTACCATTGTATATTTTTGATCATTATTCTCTAAATTAGTTTACTTTTCTTCAGTTATATTATATTTGTGGATCCCCTATAGGGTCTGAGTTCTGCAACGTTATAATATAATATTATGATTTTTATATAATATTGAAAATTGTGTAATTTGAATTTAACTTGACCATGATCATGTTTATTCTTTACTCTTGAAATTAACTGTAAAAATAGACACAAATGCTTTAGACATTAGGAAAAAAACACCAATCGCACACTGTACAGGCAATGCTGAAAGAAGATAATATACGCAAATGCAAACGCGCCTTCGTGATTTGCTAATGTCTACCCTTTTTTCTCACTTTTCGGCACCGGCACTAATACCTGATACTAGGCGGCACTAAGTCCTACACTAGGCGGCATTATTGCCGCCTAGTATATTGCTTAAAATATGCTCTGGAAGGTAGTGTGTCAGCATTACACTTCCTACTTCCGCCGCCCATTGTTACACGCAGGTACTCATTCCAGTGAACTGAAGTGAGAAACCTTGATGTTACGATGCTGCCCGAGAACTGTACCCGAGTCAGTGGTCAATCGCCATTCCTACTAATCTACTGAACTCTCTGTGTAGACGTTACTATAGATGATATTTGCAGAATTATTAAAATAAAATTTACATGAAGACGACATACAGGCCTGTACAGCTTACATGATAAAATCAAATCATGTAAGCAGATCGCTCACTGCAAGATGCAGATACAGTCTGATTAAGTACTATGATACAAATTAAATAACCGGGCAGGATTATTTTGTGGAGGCGTCCATTCAGACGCCGACGGACAAGTGCTAATGCTGTGGCTGATGCTGATGATGACGATACGGATTTAAAACGCTAAAACACTGCTAACTGTGTGCGTGCGTGCGCGCGCGCGCAATCAGTTATTCCCTTGCAGTGTGTTAACAGTAATTACAAATAGTCCAAATCTTTTTTCAAAAGGATGAGATTTAACTTATATGTATGTTTCTCGAAAGGTAGAAACATTAATTATTATTATTTATAAGTATTCACACGAAATGAATACGAGTAGGCCTGTGTATTACCTGTGTACGAGATTCTTGTATTTTCGCGAGAGACATTGTTTACTTTATAATGAAGGCTACGGATAATTTTTTTCTTACTGAAGGCCACATGTTATTAACTAATTGCGTCTTGTTTTTTCATCCAACTGCAATTTATTAGACATTAATTCACTGGAAAAGTTAAAAACAATTGGAAGGGTCAAGTATATTAAAATACGATCTATATTACTGTACACGTTCAAATATTCTTAACGAGTTGTTCTCTTAATGAGGCCCAAATAGTCTTTATATTTTCTTTTCCTTATGTCAACAACAAATAATATTCTAGTAGCTTGTCAAGGCTCTGTTAAGTCTAAAACATCTCCGTATATGTGACAAGTGTTAATAACTGTTTCTCTTATCAAAATAATAATGTGTGATTTTCATGCCCTGGGAGACTCCTCAGTTTCATATGGTCTATTAATGTTTATGAATAGTGCCGAATTGTTTATTTATATTCTTTTCAGCACACTTACTCACTCACGCACAAAGGTTTGAACCCGTAGGCGCCTGTAGCAACTCTACTCTCGCTTCGCTCCGTCGCCTGATGGACTTTACCTTAAGTATCTCAAGAATGACTGCTTCAGTATGAAATGAATGTAGTAATTTTTTCCGACGTTTAATACTCTCTTCCTTCGTTGACTTTTAAGTCACCATAACATGTAGCACCTTGTTCTTAGCAATGCCCACAGGTTCTGACCACGATGCAGACGAAAGTCTCGGAAAATTATCGTTGGACAACTTCTGTGGCCGTTCCTTTCCGGGAGACTTCCGTTGTTACAGATAAATTCTTGTCCTTTTCCAACAACCAAACCAGTGGCGTTCTTGTTTCAGGACTTGGTTAAGGATTTTACTTGATTGGAGGTTTTAACGAACTCCGAGCAGAACGTCGCAAGGCTGGGCTATGTTATTTTGGTAAATGCTAGGCAGACCGTCGCCAGCCGGTGACTTACGGAGATCCGACTTTTGGACTCAGGACAACACCTGTACACATCTTACGTTATTGTCCTTTATGGGATGTTTCCGATGCGGCCGAGTAATCACCTGCTTTCTTCGTTATCCCGTCCACTTCAGAAAGTACTCGTCATCTTCTCTGGGGCTGAAGACTTTTCCGATGCTCAACTTCTCGCCGATCTGCAAAGCTGCTTTCTGACTGGCGCTGACCGTGAATCACCAAAGATTCGAAGTCAGAGTCTGTGGATGACCCCTCATGGTGTTTCGTCGTAATAAAGAAAACGCTGAGAAGAGAGAGAGAGAGAGAGAGAGAGAGAGAGAGAGAGAGAGAGAGAGAGAGAGAGAGACTATATACTCTATGCGTATTTTGTGTATGTCTATCGTTTGAGTATACAAATTCAGGGATAAAAAGGCAGAGATATAAATAAAAAGCTATTAATTTTATCACGGGCTTAGGAAAAGTTATCACGGGCCTCATAATTTACCCAATTATGGGGAAGTGTTTTGCTGTCTGGGAAGGCCCATAGCAAAGGTTTTCGGTGTAGGCACAGAAGTGTTCTCGTACCTCCGGTGTAGGTATAGAAGGTAAAAGATTTCCTGTAAAATTCTGATTTGTGAGATGGTCAGAGTTTTCTGAACACTTGACCGCTGTTTACAGCCGGTAGTTGCCTGGCACTGGCTCTGCCCGCCATCGGATTTATTTTCAAGATCTTTCTTTCCTGGCCCACAGGAGAGACCAGGCTTTCAAGGCTTGAGATAACTTCGTAACCTGTCCTGCAGAAACCCTTTTCAGCTTCTTCTCCTCGACGTTCGCTCTTGTTAGTGGCTTGGATAACAACTTCGCTCTTATCATGCAATCAGTCGTGATTGGATTACCCTCGTGAAGGTACTTGTTGAATATTATATTATCTTTAGGCCGTAGTATCCATGCTCTCGTAACCTTTACCTGAATTACAGTTGATGATTTACGTCTTACTTCTCTGTAATGTTTTGTCAATAAGTATAACAAGCATCTTTGACAAAACTGTATGAAACATGGAATACGGATGTAACCCCCTGCCTTGCAGAAGTTAGGTACAGGTGTAAAACATGAACAGAAAAGTTAGAGAGTAATCTGTTTTATTGAGTTATACTCGTTATAGAGATGGGTCAGATCTATGTGCGCACCATACGTAGTGAAAAGAAAGTTTTTTATATAATACAAATCATTTTTTAGTTATATTGTTATGTAATTATGCTTATCATATAACATATAAATTTTAAGATACTTCAGTTATGTTTATGTTATAAATAATTTGTAGCCTGTCAAAATATGCTAATATTAATAAAAATATCAATTAATAAGATCTCCTATAGCTATATAATTTCGTGCAGATAGACAAGAATATTTTAATTGATGTATATTTTAATTTAGTTGATCTATTTTTTCATAAAATGAAATTTATAGTGCCTTAATTATGTGACAACTATAGTTTGAATTTATTGAATACTAATATGGTAAATTTTAAAACAAAGTCGGGTAGCTATTGTACGACCGAATAAGGTCTGGATCATGTATCATCAATTTCAGTTTCCATTAAAATTGCGTTCTGTCTGTCGGTGAGACTTCAATAATAAGAAAAAATTATTCCATTAAAATATTTTAGCGATGTCGAAATCTGTCAGTGTTTTTTTCAACCTCGCTCCGACTTCTTTGCAATCTTCGTGTTGCTGCTGGAGTTAGGTTAAAATTAGCGGGAACCAATTACGCACGATACTTTGGCCACGCGTCCGACACCAGACAGCGATAATGATTGTACCTCAGCAGTCGTGTACACGAACGCAGTCGATAAAGGTACACGTTTTCAATTTGCGAATGAAATTGTTCTGAATACGCTAACCACAGCATAACATACAATAATTAATTAAAATAAAATGTAACAATAATAATAAAAAATATTGATGTGAATAATACTATATTAAAATATTAATATATGCAATAATTATAATTATATGTTCCTTGTTGTACTGAAAATATATTATTATGTAATTATTGTGTAGGCTATTCGAGTATTCCTTTCTTATATCTGTTGAAACCTTCAGATAAATGAAGATCTAAGTATGTTTAACCAAGTTTTTAATCAGGCAATTGGGTATGTTTTCATTGCCTTCACCGTCATTAGCCGTTTTCCATCGTCTAGTTTCTCCGTCTTTGAGTATTATTCTCCACTTCATGAGAAAGAAGATGCCCTTGACCTCTAACCGCTCACAAGTCGGTTATAATTTTCAGGAGACAGAAATCTTAAACTTATTGACAGTTGGTTTCCAAAGCCGCGTCAGTTGTCGGAAGCCGTTGCCCGCTCCTAATTATACAAAGTTGTGGTTGAACATTTTCCTACCTCGGAATTATCAGCCAAAGGCAAAATTAAACATGTTTAACTCGTTAAATATAGCCTACAAAACAATAATTGATATTTTAAACAGAAAAATTAATTTATGTATAGTCGTGAATTTGTTGGTTTTATTTTCATATTAATTTTTAGAATACGAAATAAATGATAATATTTCAAATTAACTGACTTCTTGTTTTAATGGATGTTTGTGATTACTATTATTTTCAAATTGTTTATCAAAAGTAGTAGTATTTAGTTTTAATGTCAAATGTTTGCATATGTATTATATTAGCATATAATAGCCTATAGCATATATTTTAAAAAAATTCTACATAAACACATATATTATATATCAGTTGTTTTGATGGTTCATCCTCTTCATTCACGCACTTAATATTAGTGATTAACTGTACTTTCACTTGTGAAGGTACAATTAATCACTATTATATATCAATAGAGTTAGATTTTTGATTTTGTTAATATAGGCCTACATTTGTACAGGTACACAAGTGTGTGTGCTGTAATACATTTATGTACCCACCGGGACGGGGGATTTGAGCTTATTTGCGTTACGTCTAAACACGACGTTATATATAAAAATTAACTTTTAGTGACGATAGAGTATTGTGAAACGAGATAATTACGATACATTTTGTCAAAGAATAAAATTGTGTTTTATTTTCAAAACTAACAAAATTGAAAAAAATATATGCCCCTACTCATAAGTATGCATGTACATGTACATAATCGTCACATTAGGAACCTACATTTATAATCACAAACCTCGTATTGATAATTGGGGGTCACAAAATCATTTGTACATTTGGGGTGGTGAAAATTCCTTTGCGTATAAGGTGACAGACCAATTATTTGTTTTTTACTCCGTTCAACAAATAATTACGGAGTAACAGAAAACACTCGGATGAATCTTGCGAATGAAGAACAAATATTGTATTTGACGAGAGTGTTTACAGACGATAAAAATCGCCAAGATTTTCAAAATTGTTTCAGATTGTTGAAAGAGACCCCAAATCTGTTGTGACAATACGGACAGGATTGGAATTTTTTCTTCAATCTGTGACAGGAATGACAGTTCCAGGCTATATATATATAGCAGAAAGTGAGTATATATTTTTTATAATCATTTTACCTCAAGTGTTGTAATTCTCAATTATACTTACTGTACTTGTAGCATAATTGTTACTTAGAAGTGAGAATATAAGAAATTCTTAGTTGTGTGGAGAAACAGAGACAGGTGTCAGGTGTGTATACAAGACTGTAGCATATGTTTTGAACATAAAATTAGTTTTAGGGAATTTTCCCAGGGTTTGTGAATGGTACCTCACCCTCTTTCTCAATAAGCGTGACTGTCCAGGAAGTGATAATCGTAGGAAATCTGGCGAGACACATCAAATAAGAATGAATGGTGACAAGGTCCAGACAGGAAATATAAAATGTCACATAAAGTTGATATCCTTTTGGGGGAGTCAAGTAATGGGTCACAAGTGTGAAGCCAGGTGTACTCCGTGTGAACATTGGTGAAAGCAGGTGTTTTATTCCGTGAGAACTTTTAATCTAAAGTAGTAAAACACCCCCAAATCGTGACGTAGGGTCACGTGATGCAGTGTCTCAGACGAATAGTGATAGTTCCTATAAAATTATAAGAGATTTACCCTCACTTCAACTAGTTTTAGCCTATCATAGTTAAGAATTTAGAATTAAGAGGAGGTAACAGTCCCACCACTAAAATTAAAGGTTACACCCACGATGATGTACTATAAAAACTCTAGCATTCGCTGGAGAAGTCAGATCTGATTGTAAGAGATACAAGAGAACTTACACATCGTTTCTCATTTTGACTTTGATCTGTGTTGGAAGGTGTTCTGAGAGAGCCGGAAAACCAGATGTTGTCAATAGTGTGTCTTTGTAATTTTTGAAGTAACTAAAAGAAGTTACATTAATTTGTGAACTAAGTACTAGTAACTGAAGGTACTTAGAGTTTAAAAGAGTAATTGAATTAACTAACTTATAGTTTGTCAAGAGGAGTTTGTATAAAATAACTTGTAAAAGTTCGTTTGTATTTTGCTAATCACAATAAATTGTCTTCCAGAAGTACGGTTCATTCTAATGATTCATCTTCACCTCTGGAAACACGTCAAACAAACAGTTGTAGCTTAGCAGCCACTCGATAGGTTACAACATTAAAAGCTGGTTTCAGTTGTGCTGGGTTCAAGAGGTGACCAACGGACTTCAAAGAGGACGAAGGTGATCAGCAGTTGTGGACATTGGAGTGCAGCATCGTGAAGTAGCTTCAGGGCATTCACTGGACTAGCAGCAGTCTTAGGACGAGACAAGCAGTCGTGTTGCAGAATCAAGGAGCAGTTGGAGCAGTATAGCTGTGTAGCAGTTGAGATCGTCGCTGGACTCAGAGTGCAGTTGAGATCGTCGCTGGAAGCAGTTGTAGCAGTTGAGATCATCATTGGAAGCGATCATCGTTGGAAAAGAAGACTTCAAGTAGAAGTAAGTGAATAGCGTCATTTTATTTACTCTAGAGAAATGGCTACTGCAGAGTTAAATCATTTTGAAAGCTCTAATAGTAATTCTGACTCTGAATTAGAATTGAAAGATTATGCCACAAGTAGTAAGATAGATAGTGGTGATAGAAAAAGCAGTAAAGTAAAAAGTAAAGTAAATAATAGCTTTGATGTGTAAAAAAAATCATAAGAAATTAAAGCTTGACCAAGCAGCTAAATTTGTTCCTGAGTTTAATGGTAAAAGAGATGATTTAAGTAAATTTATTAGCTGTGGTGATTTTGCAATTGAGAATGTAAGTAATTCATATAAGTATTTGCTGTTTGAAATTATAAAGATTAAGTTAGTTGGTGATGCTTACAATATTGTTAGATTTAAAGATGTTGAGTCATGGGAGCAGCTTAAAGTAGCATTATACGATAAGTACGGTGAAAAGGAAAATATCGCTCATTTGCAGTTAGAAATGTCTAGTGCAAGACAAAATAAAGATGAAGATGTTCGTGCCTTTTCTGAAAGCTTAAATAGTATTTTGAGTTCATTAGCTATTCAGATGACGGAAAATAAAGATAAAAGTGTTAAAAGCGCGATTTATGATGTGCTAGAGCAACAAAGACATAACGCGTTTATTGAAGGGTTGCGTCAACTAATTAAATTTTTGATGAAAGCGAAAAATATTCGTACGTATGAAGATGCTGTTGAAGCAGCTGTTTTAGAAGAAATAAAGATATTAAATGATAGGGAAACTCAAGAGTATTTCGGTTTAAAAGTAAAAGATTATAGGGAGTATAAGAAAGATACTCGCCCTAAATGTTTTAATTGTAATAAGAGAGGACATGAAGCTAGTAATTGCTATTTTAAGAAAACCTCGTTTCAAAGTAAAAGCGGGTTTAATAAAAATAATTTTGCTAAAAGAGATAGAGACGTACATGTTAAAATAATTACGTGTCATTACTGTGGTAAACAAGGGCATGTTATTGCTAAGTGCTATAAGAAGCAGAAAGACGAAGAAAATAAAAATAATAAGAAACCGAGTTTTAAGCCGAAGAGTACTGATGCTCATCCGAAGGCAAGTGATTTTAAACCATTCAAGTAGGTCGTATTACAGATGACCGTAAGCATGAATGCATAGAAATGCAATTATCCGAAACAATAAACATAAACGTTTGTTTACTTTTAGACACGGGAGCGGATATTTCGATAATTAAAGTAGGACAGTTAGAAGATGATGCTGAAATAATGCCAGATACCGAAAGAATAATTACGGGTATTTCTGAGGAGCCTGTAACAACAATCGTTTTAATAAATTTAAATATTAAAATGAATGGTAGAGAAATTGTTCATCCATTTCAGGTGGTATATGATAAGTTTCCATTAAGAAGTAACGGTATTTTGGGTAGAGATTTTATGTCGAAATACAAAGCGAATATAGACTTTGAGAAAGGCGTTGTCCAGGTAGGAAAGACTAAATGGAAATTAGTTCCGTATATAAATAAAATTGTATTACAACCGCAATCAGAAACGGTTTTTGTACGAAAACGCACAGCGTAGGTGAAGGCGTCTTATATTCGTGTGAGTTACAGCCAGGCGTACAGTTAGGTAGTAGTCTGACTAAAGCATTTAAGGGTAAATGTTTAGTTCCAGTTACGAATATAAATGATGATAAAGTTGAAATAGAGATCACAGAAGTGGAGATACATAAAATTGACGAGTATGAATGTAAACAGTTATCGCGAAATCGCGAAGATGAAGTTATTGAACAATTAAGGATAGATCATTTAAATAAAGAGGAAAAAAAGGTTTTGATAAATATATGCGTAGAGTACAATGATTTATTTTATTTGCCGGGAGACAAATTAACGGCGACTGATAGGCTGGAACATACGATTCCATTGAACAAGATACGGCCCCAATAAATATAAAACCGTATCGTATTCCGGAGCAACATAAAGAAGAAGTGCAAAAGCAAATAGACTCTATGTTAGAACAACAAATAACAGAACAGAGCCAAAGTCCTTGGAACGCGCCACTTTTGGTTGTACCAAAGAAAATGGACGCGTCGGGTAAAATTAAATCGCGTATTTGCATTGATTTTAGAAAATTAAATGAAGCGACTATAGGTACTTCATTTCCGTTACCTAACATTACAGATATTTTAGACTAATTGGGTAGAAGTAAATACTTTATTACTTTAGATTTATCGAGCGGGTTTCATCAAATTAGAGTGCATAAGGAACAAAGAAAGAACCGTATTTAGTACGGCATATGGCCATTACGAGTTTACTAGGATGCCGTTCGGGTTAAAAGGGGGTCCACCAACTTTTCAAAGATTAATGAACACAGTACTTATAGATTTACAAGGTATTATGTGTTTTGTATATTTAGATGACATTGTGGTTTACGCTCAGAATTTAGAGGAGCATCAAATAAAGTTACGCGAAATATTTGATATATTAAGAGAACACAAGTTGCTATTAAACGCGGATAAATGCGAATTTTTACGCATAGAGGTAAATTATTTAGATCATGTAATTACAGACGAAGGGTTAGATCCAGATCCTAAGAAGACGGAAGCTGTAGATAAGTATCCAAAACCTAAGAACGCGAAAGACATAAAGAGTTTTCTAGGGCTAGTAGGTTACTATAAGCGATTTATAAAAGACTTTAGTAAAATCGGTCAGCCATTAAATAAATTATTAAAGAAAGGTGTACCATTTGATTGGGCGCAAAAACAGGATAATAGTTTCGAAATGCTAAAAAGCAAATTAACTAGTGCACCAAATATCCAAATTAGCACCAATTAGCAAATTACAATATCCAAATTTTAAAGAAGAATTTGTAATCACTACGGATGCCAGTAACGAGGTCTGCGGAGCAATATTATCGCAAGGTAAGATAGGCGAAGATAAACCAATCGCGTACGCTAGTAGAACACTAAATAAAGCTGAAAAGAATTATAGCACAACAGAAAAAGAACTTGTTGCATTAGTATGGGCAGTGAAACATTTCTGACCTTACATTTACGGTACAAGGTTCACATTAGTCACTGACCACAAACCTCTACAGTGGTTGTTTAATATTAAAGATCCTGGATGGAGATTAATGCGTTGGATTATTAAATTAGCTGATTATGATTTTAATATCATACACAAGGCAGGAAAGCGAAATACGAACGCAGACGCGCTTAGTAGAATAAAAATTAATACGGCAGAAGTAATTAAAGAGGATTTAGGAACTGAAGAAAAAAAGAGACGAATAATTGAATAGTATCACGATTCAACGTTAGGAGGACATCAAGGTATATCTAGAACATATAATAGAATAAAATTAAAATATGAAAGATGATATTGAAGAATATATTAAAAGATGTGATAGTTGCCAACGTAACAAAAGTCATTACGACAAAAATACAGCGGATAAACAATTTAGGGTAGGCGATAAAGTATTGTTACATGACGAAACCGTACGTAGAGGTAGGTCAAAGAAAATAGGTCCCCAATGGATCGGACCGTATGTTATAACAAAACGAAATTCCGAAGTAAATTACACTTTACGGAAAGGGAGAAAATTAATTAAAGTACATGTAAACCGAATAAAGAGGTATGAAGTCTAATTAGAAACTGCATGTTGCAGATGGAGCTGTTGACCTTGTGTACAGTGATAATTTTTGGACTTCTGTTAAGGAAAACAGACGCAGATGACAATCCATTCAGCGTAACAAAAGTAAGAAATAATCCTGGTGTATATTTCGAAAAAATTGGAACAGTTCAATTGACTAATGAAAATTGGAAATTAATTACGTATATAGATATTAATAATTATTTACAACGATTAGAAAATGTTAGAAACAGATATAATAAGCTTAAGAGATTTTGTACTAGAGAATAATCTGATTATTGTAGTAAATTAAGTATTGCAATGCAAAAGACTATGAATGACATTAAAGAAAATGTTAACCAATTAAAAATGCAATTAGGACATAACGAACCAAAGAATCGTAGATTTAAAAGAGGTATGCTTGACACTATAGGTGAAGCAGCGAAAATTTTATTTGGGACTATGGATCATGACGATGCCATGTATTATGATGACAAAATTAAAGAAGTTAGCTACAATCAGTATGAGCTATCAAAATTAGAAAAAGAACAAGCCGCTGTCAAGATTTCAACCATTAAGACTATTAATAAAACAATTAATGATGTGAATATTAATCACGGTAAAATCATAGAAAGCTTTGATAAAATTATTGATTTTCAAAATTTGACTCGAAAACTATTAAATGAAAAACTTAATAATATAACTTTTCAGGCAGCAATGACTGAATATGTGGAATATATCCTCATTGAAGCTATTCAATTAGAAATTGATGTTAAAGAATTGTTACAAGCTATTACTGATGCTAGACAAGGAGAAGTTCACTCCTCAGTTATTAATTTAAAAACTCCAAAATATGAATTAGAATCTATTAGAGGAAAATTACCTGAAGGACTGTCATTTCCTCTTGCGGTGAATGATGACAATATTCACTCATTCTTAGACTTATTTTCTATTTGTGTGTATGTTAAGGACAATAAGTTAGTGTATGTATTCGTTATTCCTTTGATTAACGATTTATTATTTGAATTGTATAAGGTATCACCATTACCAGAATATTTAAAAAATAATGAATACCTATTCATTCAACCCAAAACTGAATACTTGGGTATAGACGATATTAAACAATATTTTATTTATTTAAAATCATACGAATTGAATAATTGTAAAAAATTAGAAAAAGGTGTATTTGTTTGTCAACAAATTAAGCCTATTTATCAAGTACATTTACATGAATCTTGTGAAGTAAAATTGTTTAAAGGTGATTATGATGCAAAGAGTTGCGATCAGAGAATAACTAGAATTAATAATCCTTTATGGCAGAGAATGATGAAATCAAACTCATGGCTTTATGTTTTACCAGAGGATGAGACATTTACAATTAGTTGTAAATTGGCTGGTATGCCATCCATTATACATTTAGTAGAATTAAGTAATGTGGGAATTTTTAATTTAGCACCAACGTGCAGAGCGTATGGCTCAGGTATAATGTTATTGTCAAATACTAAATATGAAAGTAATGGTACAATACCAATTATCCCACCTGTGGATATAGAAATTGATTGTTGTGATGAATTGGATAGTGTAGTTAAAGATGATGTAAAACTACCTGCGTTAAAATTACCAAAGTATTTGAAAACGGTGGCAATGCATGCTGACGATTTAGATGCAGCCAGTTACAGATTAAATGAAATTAGAAAAGCTATTGAGGAAGAGAATATGCATGAAATTTACAAGTCAAAGGTAACGCATCATTCAGTAATGATGTATATAATCTGTGGGTTAATAACAACAGGAATTGTATACTATGTATATAAAAGATTTTGTCCAAAATGGTTGTTACCATTGTTTGGTAGATGTTGTAGTAAAAGGTTAGAAGAGAAGTTTGAGGAATCTTTTAAACAGGTACAGACATTAAGTACCAAACCAATTGTAGTAAAGCAGTACCAGTATGGATCGTCAGTCAATGACCTGACTGCAATAAGAGGAGAAAGTCCAACAAACGGTTGTACTCAGTTAGAGGATGAAGTTGTAGAAGTAAAAGAGTTTGAAAAGAAACTACGACCAAGGTCGAAAAAACATAATAATGGAAAAATTGATGTAGTATCAAGTAAAGTCATACGGTGAAAGTACAGTAAGGTGTAAATAGAATTGTTTGTGTTTTTATTAGTGTGATCAGTTCAGTAGTGATAGCAATGTATCATTGTAGAAATTTAAAATTTATAAAAATTATGTAATCACTTATAAAATTAAGCAAGATATTTGAATTGTAATAGTAGTTTACTATTAAGCATTAAGCATTGTGTAGCTTAAAACTTAAAATAAGGGGGAAGGTGTTGTAATTGTCAATTGTACTTACTGTACTTGTAGCATAATTGTTACTTAGAAGTGAGAATATAAGAAATTCTTAGTTGTGTGGAGAAACAGAGACAGGTGTCAGATGTGTATACGAGACTGTAGCATATGTTTTGAACATAAAATTAGTTTTAGGGAATTTTCCCAGGGTTTGTGAATGGTACCTCACCCTCTTTCTCAATAAGCGTGACTGTCCAGGAAGTGATAATCGTAGGAAATCTGGCGAGACACATCAAATAAGAATTAATGGTGACAAGGTCCAGACAGGAAATATAAAATGTCACATAAAGTTGATATCCTTTTGGGGGAGTCAAGTATTGGGTCACAATTGTGAAGCCAGGTGTACTCCGTGTGAACATTGGTGAAAGCAGGTGTTTTATTCCGTGAGAACTTTTAATCTAAAGTAGTAAAACACCCCCAAATCGTGACGTAGGGTCACGTGATGCAGTGTCTCAGACGAATAGTGATAGATCCTATAAAATTATAAGAGATTTACCCTCACTTCAACTAGTTTTAGCCTATCATAGTTAAGAATTTAGAATTAAGAGGAGGGAACAGTCCCACCACTAAAATTAAGGGTTACACCCACGATGATGTACTACAAAAACTCTAGCATTCGCTGGAGAAGTCAGATCTGATTGTAAGAGATCCAAGAGAACTTACACATCGTTTCTCATTTTGACTTTGATCTGTGTTGGAAGGTGTTCTGAGAGAGCCGGAAAACCAGATGTTGTCAATAGTTTGTCTTTGTAATTTTTGAAGTAACTAAAAGAAGTTACATTAATTTGTGAACTAAGTACTAGTAACTGAAGGTACTTAGAGTTTAAAAGAGTAATTGAATTAACTGACTTATAGTTTGTGAAGAGGAATTTGTATAAAGTAACTTGTAAAAGTTCGTTTGTGTTTTGCTAATAACAATAAATTGTCTTCAAGAAGAACGGTTCATTCTAATGATTCAACTTCACCTCCGGAAACACGTCAAACAAACAGTTGTAGCTTAGCAGCCACTCGATAGGTTACAACACAAGATGTTTTCTCCCTATTTGGAACATGTTTCGGGAAGACTTGTGTTCCCATCTTCAGCCTTCCTAATTTCCATATATATATATATATATATATACACTACAACGCTCCCTTTCGTGATATTTGTGATGTTATATAAAAAGTTACTTACCCGTGATATTACTTTACGTGGGCGCCAGAACAAATCCCAGATACAAATGACACGGTTTCAGCTTAGTTCAGCGCATGGAGACACTCTTTCTCAGGATTCGTTCAGTGTTTGTGGTTTTCAAGGGGAATCGTTACAAATAACACTTTAATATTTCTTGATTATTTTAATGAACGTTTCATTTAATTATTTTTAAACTTTAAATGTGTAATGTCAGGACTTAATTCTACCCTAACACTTATAATTATTGAGTGAGTGTGGAAAGTAATGATTAAGACGCTCAAACGACCTATAGCTCTTATCTGGTTTGATTAAGAGATTTTTATCTCCCAAACCAGTGCTAAAGAACAGGTCTGCAATAATTTGTACGTCCAATTCAACACTCCTATACTATATTAGAGCTAATTTTATAGTTAAAATACAAAGTGTGCTTTTCTTAGTGTCCTTTTAAAATTGTTTATTGTTTTATTATTTGTTTAGCGCTTATCTCATTGATCAGTGAATCTATTTCTTACTGTTTGATGCGTAGACCGAAGATCGGAATCCGTAGAGGTCCTCCTTTTGATGGTGTTGCACAGAAGAATGGATGTTGATCAATGCTGTAGAAGATGCCCTGGCAATTACAGATGCTGTAGTCTTCTGTAGCACAGGTCCTTCACGGCTGTTGATTAATTAATTAATTATTTAATTAATTAACGGTTGTTTTTCGCAGCGAGTGTTATTGAACGTTATTAATTCATCTACACTGCGGACTACTTCTCGAATTAGAACTTAATTTGCACTGTTGCGTGATTTAAAAATTTCTGTATGTGAATTATACACGTCTAGTGTGTTTAAGTACCGAACGAAGAGTGATGCTACCCCTTGCTTTGAGCTGGCGTCAGTTTTAAATACGGGCTGCTGATTGGTTGTACAAATAAATCATGCGTTTTTCCAGTTTCGACAATCTCTAACAAGTCGCTCAAACACTCCGTGACAGGTTCCAAACGGCAGAGAAATTCTTGTCAAAATCGTACTTCCTGTATTTGCAAATCGATTGATTACAGGTATTTGCAAATGTGTTTCCGAAGATCTGACAACAGAATATTGTTGCTTAGGTCTTTATCTGTGTGTGTGTGAAAACACCTAATTCCTACGTAGCATAATTCTCTCGTGATTCCTGTTGGCGTGCGTCATCCGTATAACTTCTTCAATTGTTAATTATATTAACTGAAATTGCGGCTACTTATAAAGCTTTTCTTGCTGAATACAATGCTGTTTTCAGAATTGCCGTATATTTACAACTTTTGAAGTTGTCGCAGGTTGAACTGATAATTCGCTTTGAGTAAAATTACCTGTTTGAACTGTATTCTGATGTTGCGGTGACGTGGTTAGAGTGAGATGGCTGCGATTATACGCTCTCTCTCTCTCTTCCTTACGGCGCTACACCCGTACCGTCTATAGCTTTCATATAACGCTCTGATAGGATGCTATTATGAATCGTTATAACACATATACATATAACCCAAGTCTGGTAGCACTCTCTCTCTCTCTCTCTCTCTCTCTCTCTCTCTCTCTCTCTCTAAATCAAATCGTCATTAGGTGAACGTCAAGTGTTTTGGGGTCGGTAGCACGTATTGTTAAAACGTCTGACGGGGCTGAGCGCACACCACGCCGTGATAAAGTGAACAACAGCATCAGTTAACGATGAACTGATTTATTTAAAAATAAAAAGACAATGCAACGGAGAGACAATAATGGCAGAACAAAAATTATTGTCAAATTGTTAATTGTCAGTGATTTCTTAACTTCGGTCAGTCATGGGTTTGTAATTACAGATTCAAGTTCTTAGTATGACAATTATTTACATGTACACGCACACTTATGAGAAGAGGCATCATCATCATCATCATCATCATCATCATCATCATCATCATCATCATCATCATCATCATCATCATCATCGTCGTCATCGTCATCGTCATCATCACCATCACATCAATCCAAGGATTAGGTCCTAGACCTGTTCGGTAGAGGTCTACCGATATCTCTCTTCCCAGTTGGGTGACAACCCAAGGCAGCCACGGATAGACGGATATCAGCCATGCGATTCAAGTGTTCACACCATCTCCTTCTGTGGTCTTCAATCTTCTGGTGCAACGATACAACGTTTATTCCTTTTCCGATCCAGGAGAGAACAACCTTGGGCCCCTATTGAAAATTCAATTTCAGCTGCCTGGATCCTCCGTACATCCCTTTTATCAAGAGTCCATGTCTCACTAGCATACAGGAATGTGGGGACAGTCACAGTTTTGTAAAATTTAATTCGGGTATCCTTCCATGTTTTATTTTTCAGGTACCTATGAACTGTTCCACAGATGCGTCTAAATTTCATTAGCTTATTATCTCAATCAATATTGGTTCCATAGGTGATATCAAAACCGAGGTAATTAAAAAGACTAACCTGATCCAAATGTGATTATTCATGACCATCTTAGTTCTGATAAGATACCCGCCCTTAAATGCCATCGTTTTAGATTTTGTAGCAGAAATCCGTAGCCCATAGTATTGTATGATGCTATTGAACGTAAATATCGCCCTTTGTTACTAGTCTCCTATTTTCTGTATCATTACCATGTCATCTGCCTAAAACAATGAATTCACATGAATATTTCGCTGAAGTGATATTCCCGAGTCAACTTTAGCTCTGCATCGTCGAAATATGTCCTCCATGTAGATATTAAATAGTGTCGGTGAAATAGGGCACCCTTGTCTCACACCTTTATTGGTAGGAATGTCTTCTGATAATTTCCCATTCAAATCCACGACAACCGCTGTCTTGTAATATAAGCTCCTAAGACCCTTAATTAATTGCGAAGGGAAACCCCTTCGTGCCATTATACTCCAGAGTAGCGAACGTTTCACAATATCAAAAGCTTTCGACACATCGATGAATGCTAGATGCGTCTCTAAGTTAAATTCCCGTCTCTTTTCAATTATTAACTTAAGTGTAAATATAGGATCTGTGCATGATCTCCCCTTCCTGAAGCCATTTTGTTCTTCTTATATTAAAGCGTCGGCTATTGGCTTTAGTCTCCCATTTACTATTATATCGCAGACCTTACATGTAGCATCTAAAAATAGAAATTCCCCTATAATTATCTGTCTTTGTCCGATCTCCTTTTTTGAATAATGAAATTACAACTGATTTTGACCATTTTTTAGGAATTCTCTGTTCTTTCCAACACATAGGCCTATTTAGAAAATGTAATAGACGTAATGCAACAGAATGCCTCCACACTTCAAAAGTTCTGTATTTATACCATTCGGACCATGTGCTTTACGATTTCTCAAGTCCTTCAAAGTCTGCAGTAATTCCCCCAAAGTTATACTGTCCGTTTCATTTATGACCCATCATGCATGATCAAAGTCTTCCGTTTCACTTTCTTCCTCATCCTCAGCACTTTACCAAAGTTCGGAATAATGCTTTTTCCATTTATCCACTCCTATCGGAATGAAAGCTACTGCTTTTCGTCCCTTACTGTTCAGTGTTTTCACTACTTTGCAAACCATAACTTGCCTATCATGCACATCATGTTCAATACTTGAAATAAACATATCGCATGACTGGCTCTGTAACTGTCTGACAATCAGTTTTTCCGTGTTCCTGGCAGTCTAATACACTTCTGTATTAGCAGAAGTTGGGGAGTTTAGATATTAAAGATATGCCCTCTGTTTTTGTGCCACTGCCTCTTTCAATTTCTCTGTCCATATTTACAAACCTCTTCTTCTTCTAAATTTTCTTTTGACCACTATGGCATCTTTGGCTGCTTGTACTATTATGTGCTTGATATTATCCCATTCCTGTTCTAAATCATCACTCGTAGGTAACCCACTCAAATACCTACTCATTCTGTCTTGATAGATTCGTCGAATACTTTCTTGTTCTAATAAGTAAACCTTAAATACTTCTTTATTTCCCTGTCTATTAAATGATCTAAACTTTGTCCACCTCGTATAAAGCCTTATCTTGGACAGTACTAAATAATGAGCTGAACCAACATCAAATCCTCTATGTACGCTTGAGTCAATAGTTTGCCTTGCTAATTTCTTATTTATTATTATAATGAATGTGAGACCTAAGTCCTCTTGTTGACCAGCTATATTTGTGAATATCTTTCTTACGGAAAAAAGTATTGGTTATTTTTAGCTCGTTAAGTGTAGCGAATTCTCTCCGAACTTCTCCATTAACATTCACTGTGTCTTCACCAAAAACTCCCACTACATTAGAAATTGGGACTTTCCCAACCCTGGCATTCATATCACCAATTAACAGAATTCAAGGTTTGAGAAGGGGCATATATTTAAAATAAAAAACGAATTAAATTATTGTAATTATTTCATTTCACAATACTCTCTCCGCTCTACAAAATTAATTTGTATATGTACGTCCCACGTTCTGGTTGGGTCTGTATTACATATTAGACGTACGTTCAACCCCTGAACCCCTGAACACGCACGCATGAGAATATCAACGCGCGCGAGAGCGAGTGTGTGTGTGTGTGTGTGTGTGTGTCTGTGATAATTTAATTGATTATGGTTTTCCAAATGAAGTTACCTCATTACAAATGAGGAAGTATTCTGTTTCTTCTTATATGCTATTGCTTATATGTTCACTGCGAGATTTTTGTTATTGTTTTCTTAGCTTCCTCTGAGATACGTTCTGATTGGTCGAGGTGAGAATCGTCGTTATCCAATTTCTGACGCCCAGCCTCTTATGTGTCTTCGACATCATTTGTTCCATGAGACTGTTTTGTTCATGAGACCATCCATTTGCCATTCTAACTTTTTACGTATGTATAACTCAACTTGATGCTTTTCACTAATCCAGTTAATCCTGTAGAGCTTCCGAGCGTTGATTTCGTTCAACGTCAGATCAGCTTGAAAGCCATAACTAAGTCTTTACAAAAGAATTTACAATCTGCTAGTTCGTTCAGCAAACGTTATCGTTTCCCCCTAGGTCACTCTTACACGTTTTTCGTAAGGCTTGTCATTAGTAATCCATTATACGTTTCAGAGAACGATGAAATACTGATAAAAAATTTAAGCGGTTATCTGGAAAACGTGTAAGAATTATCAAGAGTGATGTTAATGTTCCAGTTAAGAGTAAGCATAAGCACCCGCACAATTACACTTTGCGCATTAAAAAATAAGGTTCATTTGAAAAATTCTTACATATATATTTTTGTTATAACTTTTTGTATAAAATTATGCACATATTGGTTTAACGTTTTAAACTCTGTCAAATTGCTTCGAAATTTTCTATGGTTAGAAATCCTTTTGTAAAAATTAAGTAATGTTTTTATAAGAAAGAAATTATTACCATTAAGTCAGATGCTAAGCCTTTAAACTCTTTAGTAGTTGTGCAAATTTATAGACGTAGAAACATTTTGAACTAATTACATGAAATAGTTCTAATTCTAACCAAATGAAAAATTTCTAACCAATCACGGAAGTGAGGACATTTGAGAGCAATCGTTCCGGAACACAAAGCATTACAAAAGATCATTATTTTACAATAAAATTACAATTAGTTTGGACATAAGTATTATTTAAACGTAATTCGTTCTAGTGCGCCCTAGTGCTCATTTTTGATACTTGGCAACGTGAGCTAATCCTTACGGTTTAAACTCTATGGTACTTATTACACTAGTGATGTTAGTTTTAGTCAAGGATAAGTCATTATTGAGTAATGGCAGATTACAGAATTACCACGAATAGATATTAAACTAAAGTTCTTTGAAGACCCACAAAATGGTGGGTGGCTGAGGCAATATGTTTGTTGAGAAGGCATTAATATAAAGATTGTAATTTAATGCCAATTTATAATTTAAAGCTAAAGGGATAAATAATGTTGTTCCGTTTCTAGTATCTGTCGAGAACAAAAGTTTCAAATTAAAATTCTGTGCAGAGTGATTTGTTGCGTCACTTTGGCCAGACACTTAAACGAGACTGACTCGGGCACAGAGTTTGTTAACACCTACTTGTATGCTTGCTGTTGTATTCATGAATATTAATTTGTCTAGCCTTTATCAAACGGTACATGCGCTGCTCTTTACCAGGGGACAAAGTTCGCCAACTACAAAACACCTCAGTTGACGAAATTCCTGTTTCTCTTGACTTTCATTATACTTTATGTTGTTATTGTTTTCCGTCCTTACCAAATAAAAAAAAAACTGGCTGTCTTTTGTAAATGCTAAGCGTATTTGTACTGCAGTGATGTAACTGTTGGAACACCCCCTGTTACGTCACAACGCGGTCAGTCTAATTTCAGTTTAACCAACCATTTTCTTATGGTTGGTTAGAAAATGTTCGACTTAAAATGGCCTATTTCATGTGATTAGTTTAAATGTTTTTACATCTGTGAGTTTGGGTAACTCCTAACGTCACTTGTTTCTTTGTCTTAAAAGTCATATAAATGGGCAAAATGTCCGCGCAACATATTATATATTTAAAATTTAACACTAAGATAAATTTAACCTTTATTGGAGTGTGTTGAAATCTGCGGTTTCAAACCCAAATTTCTGTTAACTTCCAACAGAAAGCCTCCTATTAAAAATAACGACACAACGACAAATGTTATTGCGAAATGATTATTATTTGAAAGTAAATATAAACACACACACACATTGCTGTAATATGGATAAACTTAGATAAATGAATATTGCGGTCATGAAGGATGAAGGTTTATTGAAAACAAAACAACTGAGAAATGGGTAAATTTTAAAATTGTTACTGTTGATTTACTTTATAAATTAGTCTGTTGACTAACAAAAAATTAACTAAAATTACTTGTCTGTAGTTGACGATCTTCAGTTGCCACCTCCAACAGGCGTGCGGTCCGTAAGAATGTAGATGGTAGACTCTCTCAGGGTCGTTTTTGGTTTGTTATCGGCCACGAAAATTTACAGGTTAAACACGGTGCACCGTGGTGTATTGAACTTATACCAAATCCAGTTCGCTTCAGTCCAAACCTATACGGAAAATCTGTCACTAGCACGGTAAATTATAACTCGGTTATAATCGCTATCGAAACTACACTTGTCTATAATATTGTTACGATAGTCACACGGATCTTCGTATTGTACAGTGGAAACTGACACCAAATAAAGTAAAAAACTTTAATTAGATACAACAACAGTTAGAAATCATCAAATGTACCTTTATACAATAGTTCAAGTTAAATTTGTTCAACAAACAACAGTAAATGTTACTTTACTACAGTTTTGCAGTAATTAACACACTAAGCACATTCCACTAAACCATAAAACCCACTTCGATCCACACTTGTAAAATCGCCAGGTGTAACTGAAAATATCCGGCCACTGGATGCTTATATTTATACTATAAGCAGATTCCAGAATAAACTTCCATTTTCCGGGCGGCTCGCTGAGAATAATTTGCATAGTAACAGGCGCTAGAACGTTGTGGAAACTAGGTCAAAGTCTGACATTGAACACAACACGCCGACAGAATACGGTAGAATAGATTAATGTCTCGAACCACCGCGAGTGTTGCGTAATTAACGCGTGTGAAATTTCACGTATAGTCTTTTACCTCAAAGTAGTAATATTTATAATGTAACTCAGAGATTATCTTTCTGAGATTTGCAGCGTCGAATGCGGTAAATGTGTACCTAGCTTTATAAATGCTAACTGAAATTCTAAAGCCCTGATTGGTGAATTGCTTAGCCTACTCCTTGCTTACTGCGACGATTTGTGGCCGTTTCCTCCAAACGTATTGTTTGCAGAGAGGACCATGTGCATCATAATTAAATAACCGACATGAAATACATTCTTAATTCCCATTATCTCGTAACCTTAAGTCACAGTGGCGCTATAATGTTACTGATTTTCAAATTAGTGTCTACACGCCACACGGACACGCGCCCTAGACTGTCGTAACCCGAACTTACGATAATTAGGCCTACGCACGTTTCCATATATTTCGGCAGCAGCAACGGTAACAGAAGAAGAAGGAGGAGGGAGCAGAAGACTACTCCTTAAACATTGTAAACACTATTTAGAGTGAGTATTTGACTCGTTAAACCATATAACTAATCGGTAAAGATTCAACACAGCCAGGATTTGTCTTAAATAAGGCAAAAGTCATTTAGAGTACGGTTTAACAAAACTAAGCATAATAGACTATATTAAATTAAGTATTACTTAACATTAACGATATATTAATTAGACATCCGTAATTTCATTGGACAAACGTATAAAAATTACTGCACGCTTACTACACTAACTGTTCTATATAAATACCTTACATATACACCGATCATACGTATAGTCACTGAGTTCATAAATTGTAATGTCGCAACACAAATAAGTAATTGAACAGTTTGGCCTAATACTTTAACTAATACCACACCTAATCACTGTAGAACAATTCACAGAACTGGATGCTATGGCATGCACCACGACATTTAATCGCCAAGAAAAAGTTAAAATTGTCTACTCGATCTTTCTAGGACATTGTAGAACCTGCATAATGAATCACATCACTGAAAGTATCAGGTTATTTTTTTTACGTTTTTTTATGAAATCTGTTAATACACATAATAATCATAATTGTTCATAGAATACATGGTATGTAGAGATGGACTATGTAAATTGACTAGTTCTCTGTATGAGTATTGAAAAGTAGTATATTATGTACAATATATTTAGAGAATTAACGTCTAAGTAAGTCCACCGGAAATGTTAACTTTAATCGTCTTGTCTGCAGGCTGTTGTCTATTAGACTAACTTATGGCTTATATCTTTCCCTGAACATCGCAATGATTTTACTGACTGAGGGCAGGTCCAGGTCGCTATAGATGTCTTTGTTGCCGATGAACCACGGTGCGTTAATTATGGCACGCAGCACCTTGGTCTGAAAGTTTCCATTATGGCGATATTGGATTTAGATGCAGTTCCCCAAAGCTGTAAGCCGTATGTCTACACTGGCTTGAAGACAGTGTTGTCCTCCAATAGCTTGTTTCGCATTGACAATAGTGATTTTCTGCCCAGGAGCCAATAACGCTTGCGAAACTTGGTATCTAGTTGTTTTCTCTTCGTCCAAATGTGATTGCGCCAAGTCAGTTTTTTGTCTAGGTGGATGCCCAAGTATTTTACAGAGTCGGCTACCGGGATAGCCTTGTTATTTAATTTCACAATTGATGTTGTCCCGTGGCATTTTGTGAAGGTGATGTGTGCTGCTTTAGTTTCATTTAATTGTATTCTCCACTTCTTTGCCCATTCTTCAATCTCATGTAGCGAATTCTGTAGTAAAGTGGTTGCTTCCAACGGACTTATGTTTTCAGAAAGGATTGCAGTATCATCAGCGTACGTCTAAGGTTACTGATGACTCATGACAGGCACTACTGTTGTACTACTCTTTACCCTACACGGACTACAACTTTTACGGCGCGTCGCTATAACAATGCCAGTAAACTCCATGAGCTGCAGAACTCGCTCACTGTTTCAAATTAATTACTTTTGTTATTAGGTAAATTCCATTATTAAACAATTTTGAAATTATCAAAAAACTTACGAAACACTATTGCCTTACTATGTTTTTGTAAATAGTGAAATAACGATTGTAAAGCAGACGATCACAATAAAATATCACGATACAAGAAACACTAAAAATTTTAAGCTACTGCATTGGTTTCTGTAGATACGTACCTATTGGCCTAAATTTCATACTTTTTACAAAAATAGAACTGATAACAATGCATAAAGCTTTTTAGAAAAATTGCTTACAAATATTTTGAAGGCGATCCAGAATTGAAGGTGTTTGTATTTTGAATATAATTTCTCAGACCTTGATCCCCCACATAGACTTTTACAGTTTTCCTAAAATTTCGAGTTCTATTTTTGGCCCGTGGTTCCCCTACAGTTAAAACATTTTCATAGTGCACACTACATTTGGAGGGGGGTATATTCGTTTTAGTATGACACCCGGCTGGATTTTAATAATTTTTTCATATTTTTGATTGGCCCTGGTCTCTTAAAATTTTGAAATTTCCAATACTGTACAGTACTGTATATTCAGGATTGTGGTTACAATTTCCTATTATTTGATACACCACGAAGATTTTTGCGATTTTTCCACAATTTTGATAGACTCACATTTTCTCCTATACCCCCCCTATTTTCGGACGGATCAGTCTAAAAAAAGAATAGGGATCTGTAGTACAAAAGTATGGACACAAAAGTATTACGAAAATCGGTTGATGTACACAAAACTTATCGTGAAACATATCCCAAACACACAGGTAGATAGATAAACAGAGAGATTAACACGATTTTATAAAACCTGAACACGGCATTTGTTCTGAATAAAACAATTGAAATAAAGCGCATTCTCAATGAAAATCTTAATTTAAGGAGTGTATTCTAATTTAGTAAATATCCGATCGTGTGTACTGTGGCAACACACTACATTTTATAGCAACGATAATGTGTGTGTGTGTGTTTGTGCACGCGCGATTTTATACGTGTGTTTGGAGGAAAGCACAAAAATTAAATGATTTTTTTTAAATGTGTGTTAATATGGAAAGCTAGTTAAATTTTAGGATAGGGCTACAGGTTTTATTTATTGGTTACCCATTGCGAAAGTACGATTCTGCGTCCCAAAACGTTGTTGAATATAACGTATAAACAAAAATATTGTCAGTTATTCTTAATGCTCTGGTTTCTTCTCAGTAATTAAACTCCACTGTTTACAGTAAATAGCGAGTGACCTTAAATCAACATTCATCTGCTTCTTGACGTTGCCTATCTTTTGGTTACGTTACTGCCGCTACTGTTTAGCTTTTCAGCAGTCAGACGAAGGTCTCTTTCAGCTTAATTGCTTTAGATTTCGATGCGGGCAAAAGGCTGTGTGTTTGTTTAATGAATCCTATTTTTATGTTGTTTTGCGTAAATTTCTCAATGACGATTTAAATATTAACATTTTGTCCCTTGTTGCGCAATCCCTACCATGCGACCATGAGCAGAAGCTTACTGGTCGAGGCACTTTTGTAATTCTACTTGTTAGGGTACAGTCCCATATCGGAGGTTGGTTGGAGATCACTGTAGAATGTCATATCTTACTTGCAGCAGATCTAAATAGTTCACTGGAACTCAATCCCTTCAGTTCCTAAGCCAAGAGACTATTGTGTTAGTAAACTTGTGTTGCTTTTCACGTTTCTCTCACTCACAGTCAATCTTTCCATGCAGTAGCGTTCCCCTGTCATTACACTATCTTTCAGGTAGGAAACCTTGCCTTCGTACACCGACAGTACAGCTATGTTCTTGCAAAAGTAATGGGAATGATATTGTGGTGAGGAGGAAATAATTTCCACCGTTCGTCAGACATAAGCACAATAAATGAGAGAAAGTGTATAACACGATGTCTCTCAGATGATAGTATCCACAACAATCACATTGATAATACTCGGATACCAGTTCTTGGAAGGTAACTGTAGTAGAATTTGTGGTTTGAGTATGTCTACACATTTAGTTTACTACTCATTCAGAAACCATTTTGTACGGTTTATACTGCTAAACGTTTTGTATTCTGAAAATGAATAGACATTGTTATAGCACAATGAAGTTTGCAGCACCTGGTTATCAAACGAAGTGTGCCAAACTCATTTATCGTGGCAAAGGATGGCTGTTTGTGGGCTGCGGGTGGTTCTTGCGGCTGTAAGCTTAACTGCTCTCTTGCCAAACCTTGCCAAACTATCGTTATATACACCTGCCATCACGCTGATCCATCTATAAAAAATATTTTGTTAATTATAATGATTGTATTGCCAATACAGAGAAATATAAACAGGCAGACAGAGACAGAGGCAAGTAGACAGAGAAGACAGACAAACACATAAACAAATAGCCTAGACAGAAATTGGATGAGAGAAATGCAACGAAACAACTGATAAACATACTATTGCGATGGTACAGTTTATAGAAAGTTACGAGAGTTAATAAAGAATATCATTTTCCAATGGAGATGCTGTTTAGCTGTCCAGTTTAGGTGGCAGATAGAACGATACATTTATAAAGAGAAACACTTTAAAACGGCACACTCAATGTGGCAGGACTGTTTAAGTCTATAATTACGTTTATAGAGGAACATTATTATTATGTTTACGTTTATTCACTTTCGGGTGTGATGCCCTTGCATAGAAATTTAAATTTTACTGTCTTCTGCTAATATCGTTTCTGTTTAGTAAAAGAATTCATTCTTTAATAATATATTCACAATTAAAAATCTTATGTTTTTTTTTAAACGCAGTTTTTTTAATTTAACCAGCTTGCCACTTACTTTCGACCTCCCCCCCCCACACACTCGTTACCGTTTAATAAAAAAACTGCTTAGTCATTAAATTAAAATAAGTTTGTAAAAGTTAGAAAAATATTAATCTGTTTCTTCCATCCATTCTTGTGGACACGTTGCTCAAAATCAATCCGTTTTCTTTCCTCCAGAGTATACTGTGTTCAAAATTTTAAGTGCATTATCTTCATTTGGAATCTTCCCAATGTTATCACAGGGACACACAATATTTTCTCTTAGACTCTGGTTTTCCACATTTAAAGCGATTTTAGCGAATAAAAGTGTATACAACTTTTTTAAGATAAACAATACTTCATGGCTGTGGTGAGGAAGTAAAATGTAACACGTACTTATTGTTTTGTCTCTTCTGAAGTTGCTGGTTGTAACTTAATAACGAATGTCAATAATAATGATGATGATGATTTAGTTTAATTAAATGTAATAAAAGCCTGATGTGAGTGTTCTGTTGCTACACACTGTTACATGTACAGTGAGAAAGCCAAACGCGCCACCCAGTATGTAATGGCGAATTCCTGACGACCGCTGTCGGCGGTTAACTCGTTTTGAAGGCAAAATAAAGCACCTGCTTTGTCAACGAGTCCGTAATGACGCACTATTACCGAAAGTCTGCTCGCAAGTAACACGGCAGGGTGGCGTCATCTGATTTACACTCAGGACCACGCACACGATTGAAATAAGAAAATACATTTTAAATGAGTTTGTTTTTTCCAACTACTCGTATTTAGACAATGTTCGCCTTAAGTGATGTAATGAACTTTTCTTTATAAAACTAGAGAGTAAGTACATTCAGTCTTGAGAATTAAAGATATCACCAATCTCAAGTAGGCCTAACACTCACGTTTTAATTTAAATAATACGTTTACGTTTTGGTAAGCCTCAAATGTTTAATCCTCAGTAGCTTTATTGAAACTGAAGCAAGACAAAAGCGAGGCTCAGAATAGTTTCTTGCTAAAAACTAGATTGTATAAACCGTGGTGTTGTAACCTGTACGCTATATAGGCCCATGTATGTGAACCAGCGATATATATATATATATATATATATATATAATAAATAGTATTTGTTATTTATGCAAGAATAGCCTATATTTTGTATATTTTGTATAGCCTATAATTTTACGTTTCAACAGTATTTTTAACTGTCATCTTAAGAAATATATATATTTATATTTCTATATAGGCCTACGTATTTTGTGATATTATTCAGTATAGTTTCTTCTGCAAGTAGTGTATTGCGTTTTTGTCGTTTCAATACCTGACCCTACGTTTCACTGAAAAATATCAGCATCATCAGAGGTTTGTAAATAAATCAATAGCAATCGATTTAACAATAAATCAATCAACAGAATTATTTCGATTGTTACTGATTTACTTACAAAGCTCTGATGATGCTGATATTTTTCAGTGAAACGTGCGTCAGGTATTGAAACGACAAAAACGCAATACACTATTTGCAGAAGAAACTATATTGAATAATACCACAAAATACGTATATAGAAAATATTTATATATGTATGTAGTCTATGTAGTCTATATATGCCACACACACACACACACACACACACACACACACACACACACACACACACACACACACACACACACACACACACACACACACACACACACACACACACACACACACACACACACACACACACACACACACACACACACACACACACACACACACACACACACACACACACACACACACACACACACACACACACACACACACACACACACACACACACACACACACACACACACACACACACACACACACACACACACACACACACACACACACACACACACACCATTGAAGTGTATGGTCGACGAGTGTGGATGTCATTCGTCAGGTGTATCGTTCATCATTCAGAATGCAACTGTAGGCTACATCATCTAGACGGAGAGAAGAAAATGGAAAAATAAAAAATGAAGAGGCCAAACGAAGTCAAACGACAGTTTTACCCAGAGCAGACAATATAAGTATACGTAAACTACATAAGCTAATACACACGGACACATGCCCACATATAGACAGGTTTAGACCTACATAAAGTAGACGATGCGTATGAAAGGGTAAACTCGTTTTGCCGGCGACTGCTATCGTTAAGGAGTTGACTGACTATCAAAAAGAGTACGGATGTTAAAATTATAGGGAACAAGGTGCCGATACAGAAAAACGTAGTTTAAGTGTAGTTATTTGGCCTAATGACAGTTACGTGTTTATAGAATCGTCTGACCGCTAACCTACATAACAAGCCGTTTATGTTCCGAGAAGGATACTGCCGGCTTTTCTGCAAACACTGCAGCAAAAAACGGGCGACGGACTATTTAAAACTGAAGCTTTTACGCGTGAACGTTGATGTAAAATGAAAACAATTATGTTGTAAAAGAAACTATTACTTAATACTTGTGTGTGTGTGTGTTGCGTTTGTTTTATTCTTCGCTGTGGTTTGTTCTCATTTCATTAATTTTTTATTTTGTCCAGTGCTGTGTTAACCCGGTGCGACTGTGGGTATTGGACGGTGGGCTTCTTGGTTTTTAATAACGTATTTGACCCCGGACAGCACAGGTCACCACCGCCAAAAATAATGATGTTCTTCTTCAAAGGCGAGTCGCAATGCTGGCGCGGACTGTACAGGTTTACTGTTGAATCTTGTTCAGCGGCTGTAATTGGGATGTGTGGCGCGTGCCTGAAAGCTCTCCTCCTCCGCCACCGCAACCACCTTATACCAATTAACCTTTGCGCGCGCGTGTGCGTGTGTCTGTGACGTACACTCGACCGTTCTGTACGTATCATTTTAATAAACAATCTATGCTAAAGTCGTCGAGATTTAACGCATGTACGGTTTTGGTAATATATCATCAGTTGTACGAAGTAGGCGTTAATGTGCAGTAATAAAACGATCTGCAATTTTTACGTATAGAACTGTGGATACAAGCATTTTTGCATGTTCTATTGTATTAAAATTTGAGAATGGTGAATTCTATAAAAGGGATAAAGTAATTAGAGGAAAGTTTTAAATGATAAATAGGCCTGTTCAAAACCTATATTTGGACGGCTTTCATTACAGTGAATATTCCGTTTCTTAGAAACATAGGTGTATGTTAAAATTTGTCAGAAATGTACGGATTACAACCTAATCGCTCTGAACCGGGTTCTGCGTATCAGAATTTTAGAGACGGGTTCTCTCTTCTTAATAGAAGATGTAAATCACGTGGCCATTCACTTTTAGATTAACTCACACAATCTGTAAATAAAATCATTAAATCTCATAATTTAACATTAAAAAATTATTGGAAAGATGTAAATAACCACACACACACACACACACACACACACACACACACACACACACACACACACACACACACACACACACACACACACACACACACACACACACACACACACACACACACACACACACACACACACACACACACACACACACACACACACACACACACACACACATTGTCTCTACTTTGACACCAGAAATTCTCTAGACGGACATCTAAAATCAAAAAGGTGAAAAAAGTGCTTTCGTGATTACAAATGTTAAAATGATGACTACATTTTAAGTATAAAATATATAAAAATGAGGATTTTTCATCGTCTTTCCCTAAAGGAATCGGGCTTCGAAATCTGTTTCGGTACAAAAAAATGTAAAATAGAAAGTAATGTAAATTTTGAAGTATTGTACAGAAAAATTAAAACAATAATGAACATAGCACAAAGGAGGTATGTACGTTTACGTAATTTAGAGTCATATTTATACAACGTTATATTCGTAAAATTTTGTGTTTATTAGATTTCACCGGCGTAGTCAGCTAATGACAGCAAGCCGATATAAAGATCTGGTAATTTTCTCTTCCTTAAGCAAGAAACACACGCACGCCAACACACACATATTCGCGTGTATCTTATATAAATGGAAGATGTAAGCCTATGTTATATATATATATATATATATATTACATTTAATATTTATAATTAAATGTACCTCAAGATGTTATTTTTCTATTTGGTACATGTTTCTAGAGTTCCTGTTCTCTCATCTTCAGCCTTCGCGATATTGTTTCTGGTGAAGTTCGCGAAGGCTGAAGATGAGAGAACAGGAACTCTCGAAACATGTACCACATAGAAAAATAACATCTTGAGGTAAATTTAATTATAAATATTAAATGTATTATATACATCAAGAAACGGACTGTAGCAGAAAGTGATTGAATATATATATATGCTGGACCTTCAGTGAACAAATAAATGACTGGGATATAAATCTTGCTCGCAAACTTTCGTGGTTTTTCGTTAATAATAACAACACTGACTGCTTTTAACTCCAAACGTTTCGCCCATACTACGATGAGACATCGTAAGTGGATATATCTTAGCATGGAAGAAACGTTTACTGTTAAAAGTAATAAAAAGACGTGTGTCGAACCGAAAAAAAAGTCTTGTTACGATTGCGATGTAGGCTACTTCGTCGATCTGAAGTCAGAGTCGGGAGAGACGTTAAGGTGGAAAAAGAATTTGTTCCTGCTTAACGACAATTCTCCGAGACGTCTTTTGTCTTTTACAGTGTGATCAATAAATTGTTATGTCAGTTATGTCAAGACAATGGAAAATACTTCCATATTCTTCTGAAGAACCAGCTAGTGTATACCCAATTTTTTCTCAAGTTTAAATAACTTTTACTCAACGAGGTAATGATATGTAGTTCTAGACACGTTTAAGTGGCATCAACTTTAAGTCACGTGCTGACTGGGAGAAAATAAGGCATAGGATATACTTAACTGTGTGTATGTAGGTAGTACACATAAAGAATTTGCCACTGTTTGTTTCAATTATCCCCTAGTAAAAAATAAAGCTACGTCTAATGTTCGTTTATAGGTACCAATGGGACGACGACAGGTAGTTCTACCGCTGCGATCTTACGTCCTAAAATTAAATAAGAGCTTCTATTTTCTGAGTGAACTACAGGTATGTCATGCGGCTAAAACAAAATTAGGCGGACAACGAAACAGTTTTGGGTAAAAAAGAATTATGAAGAACTTAAAAGAGGAACACAATTTTGCAGTACCCATATTCAAGCACTATGGTTACTTTTATTATAATCCGGTAACATAAATTTTATAATTTCGTTCAAGATAAAAAAGTATGTTTCTAGGTGTAGTCGAATCCTGGTGCCTAATCGTTACCAGCGTACTTCTGCCTGTTTTCTGTATCCATCCGTCCGTATTGTAAAGTACAACTTCGAAACTTAAAAAAAGAAACTTGTATTTGTATTAGTTGATAAAAGGAAGAACATTTTTTTTTGCAATCCGCTACATCAAATTGCTGCCGACAGCGGGTTTGAGTATTACCTCATATTCAGGTAGAACAAAATACCACCTCGATATATAAATAATTACAAAAAAATGTTTTGCGGTAGGCCTAGCTATTCTCTGTGTGTGCACGCTAGCGCCTCTTTGTCGGCAGCGGTAACTGTTGTAAACATTAGCCTAATTGAAAAGGTGCCAATAATATTAATATCTCAAACAGATCAACTTATCATTAAGTAATGTTTGGAAAACAGTAACGTCTAAAAATACATGAGCGACCGGAATTAGTGAATGAGTAAAGGAGGCCTATAAGCCTAAGTGAGCGTTATGGGCGGACAGAAGTAGCGAGGCTGGGCAGAGAAATCGGAAGACGTCAAAAAAGCATTAACACTAATGTGTGTACGTGAACGTTATTGCTGGCTAGTGTTGCTTAGTCATGTTGTATGGTCTACTCACTTACCAACACTATAATGGAATGTTTGTACCCAATACAGTCAGTCACAATTTGTAACATGTTGGCGTTGGTCTACCTGTTTCTGTTTAGCCTACTACTGAAACGGCTACCACTGTTATGTTGTAGTGTTGCCTGCCAATGTATTGGTTGTATTCAATTATCCACGATCTTGTAAACTGTCATCAATCGTTTTCACAAATGGAACGCAACATAATGAATCCCACGGCAGTTCTTGTAATTTAATGCTCATCCTAAGACGTATTCTCCCACCATTAGCGTTAATGTTACTAATTCCAGTGTGGCTTAATGGCGGCTAAATAGCTAGCTCAGAAGATGATCAGCATATAGGCATTCACCATCTGTACATCTTAGGAAGGGAATACAATTATACAATTTTCACAGTTAAAAAGTAATGGCTTTTGTGGGTAAGACCATAACTTGGTCAAAAGTACATATATAAGGCACCACACCGGATCAGGTCACACATTTTAGATATACTGAGTATGATATAACTTAAATAACTTACGGAGATAATGAGGACATTGATAACAGGCTAGCAAACTTTTCAAAAAATATTCGGTATAATAAAAAGAACTCTTGCCAGACAGTGTAGAAAGAAAACTTTAATGAAACTGTATAAAATAATGGTTGTGCCCTCGTATATAGTAGTGAAGTATAAGTTATGTGCTTAGCAAGAAAGATACAAATAAAATACAAGGTGGCGAAATGATGTTTTACAGAAGAGTCCTGGGTAAACAGACGAATTAAATATCTTTTCACTAAATGAAAAAAGTAAACAATACAAACGTCAATGCAAAGAACATGTCAGTCGTAAAAGCGTGTCAGCCTTTAGTATTATCCGAGGGGGAAACGGATCATAGGAAAAGTTGGTCCGCGGAATCGGCACCTGTGTTGCAAGGCCTAATCCGTGACGTAATGTGGGTAGCCTTTGTAGTAGACGAGCGAACAATAATAATCTAACACGAAAATTAATTTTTAAATTTTCCACATAATCACAAACAGTACAAAAGGCTTACTCGAAAAATGTTGTAACAAACCCGGATTCTGGAAACGTGGGTCCCCCTGCCACAGGTTAGAATTGCCACTGTGTGACCCGTTCCACGTTGTAAAGAATGCACACGTCAAGCCTGGACGTCATGATACTGATTTGACAACGATAAAGATGACAGAGTTCGACAGTGGTCGTTTTGAATATTATTTATTATCTCCAATGCCGCGTTTGAACAGACCTAATGACGAGATCTTCTGGATATCCTTTATCCACACAGAATACGTGGATCTATTTGCATTCACCTATCAACGTTCTAAAAAAAAAAAGAAACAAACGATCAGGCTACAAAAATATAGAGGTCATTACATAGAAACGTATAGGCCTATAATACCGACTGGCAGAAAAGACAAAAATTAAATACAATCAAGGATGAAAATTTGTAAAAAAACATAAATTAGATAACTTATAATTTGACGCTGCTTCAAAGGAATTAAATTTTTTGTTAACTTTATATAACTTCATGAAGCTTTTAACTTTACCGATCACTGTTCAGTCGTCATTGTTTCACTGTTTATACGACTCCAGTTCCAACAGGTGAAAGAAACAAGTAATTCATTAAGTAGTATAGTGTGTGTGTGTGTGTGGGGGGGGGGCACGTGCACCTGTCACAGTGTTTCTCTTCTTAATAGCTGTAATTACCCCACATGAAGTATTAAACATGTCTGTGTGTACTCGTTTTCCTATTTTTAGTAGAACTTCGCTTCTAACCACAGGCCTTTCGTTTGCCTACGTATTTTTTGCTACTCGGTCGTAAGCGATGCCATGTAAATTTACACGCTGTCACTTTATAAACGTCTTCTAATACGATAATTATAAAAATAACAACATTATGGTTGTTGAAGGAATCTTCTGTAGTAATATTTTACGTTTAATGCAAATAATTTATTACAGTGTTCTTAAAGAACATTCGTGTTTATATAGGCCTACGTTTTTTTAACATTTGTTACCTAGTAGTAGTGTTAGTTGATAACAGGTGTCATCAAAGTGGTAATACGATACTTTCATAGTAGAACAAGACCTCGTCAATCCGCAACCCGCAGAATGCACTGCCTTGAACGTAGTTCTCCCAACCATGTTATCGCTAAATTATATAGGTATGCTTACTACATTTCAAGACAAGGAATATCCACCATCATTCCAAGGTCACATTACATAAAGTTATGATTAGACCGGTGGTAACGAGACTTGGACTCTGAATAACATAGCCAATACTTTTCAAAGAGAATTTTGAGGAGAATATATGGACCAATCCAAGTCAATGGGATATAGAGAATGCGTCACAATGAGGAAGGAACTATACAAGCTGTATAAAGACAATGATCTGGCCACCACCATCCGACTGCATAGATTGCAATGGGCAGGACACATCATTAGGATGGAAGGCAACCGAATACTTAGGAAGGTACTGTTTAGTCAAATCGAGGGTAGAAGGCCTGTCGGAAGACCCAAGAAACGCTGGATTGACGCAGTGGCGAGGGATGCTGATACTTTACTTACAAAAAAACGATGGACATAGATCGCCAAGAACAGGGAAAAATGGAGGTGGATGATTATGGAGGCTAAGGTTCGACTTCGAAATGTGACGCCATAGAAGAATTTTTGTGTTTTGTACATTTCTGCATAGAATTTGAAAGTTCCTTAATTCTTTTCTGCAGACAAGTTAATAATAACAACTAACTGAAGGAGGTGTTGTGTGCGTGCGAGCGCCCGTGTGTAGATAAGTTATCGTGATAAGTTTTTAAAAGTCAACTGTCACGTGCATATTAAAAAACTAGATGGTTGACCACCAAACGACGGCTCGGTCGTTATGAAGATTTACACTGTGTAATGATAACTGAAGGAGAGCGTTTAATTAATGAAGAAAGACCTATTAGATAGTCTTAGTTTTTGATATGGAACCTCACAGTATCTTGATTTAATGGTGCACCCGGTTATCGAACCCGGGACTTTTAGATTAGCCATGTGCAATACCCACTGGTCCGCTAAGCTACTAAGTTTGAGTATACACCTGCTCGGGCCGATTACTCTGAACTGTTGTCCAGGTACGGGAAACTACGAAATGTGCAAGTTTCTCCTGCACGTGGCAGTCATCATTGCGTATCCCGTATCGTAACTCCTTGAGTGTGAATTAATGGCTATGTTGCACCACTAAAACTTGGGCTGCGTCCCGAAGAACGCGCGCGCGCCCGCACACACACACACACACACACACCAAGGCCCTAAGACACCCGGCTCAACTACTGTCTGTCTTTCTAAGTTGCCGAAATTGATAAAAGAATGTTGTAAAATAAATCAGCATGTCACAAACGTGAATTTAAAAAGGGACTTAATACAACAGAAATAAAGTGGACCCTAGCCCCATTACGTGACTGATGGATTTCAGCATTAAAAAACTCTGGAGCTCTGAGTGACGCCGCACTACAGTAGCCTATTACTATTAATCAATATGAAGGGGGGGGCGGAAACTTCACGGGAAAAAGGTTTCCGGTAGTCAAACTCGCTGGATCCGTTACAAGGAGTGGGCACAAAGTTGCTTTGGTGAATATGAGTCTTCAGTTTTCTGATAAGTTGAGAACCTGCATGAACAATTGAAATATAGGTTCTTTTAGTTCACCATAGCAACTCGTTCATGTGAGCTGTTTCTTAGTTTTTTAAATGTATGCTTGAATAATTGTTTTCCTAAAGACTTATGAACCAGTGCTTTTCGTTAGAAGCATCTAGTCAGGAACATAACTATACTGAGAACGGTAACACTTTGTTATTATTAGTGTCGCAGATGTTCTGGTCTGGGAAGTACGAGGGCAGTCAGAATGTTAGTTCCACTACCATAAAGTGAACAACATTTGGAATATTTATGAAAATTATTTTATTTATCTGAAAATACAATAGAAGATTTACTTTTCTACAAAATCGTCCAATTTGTACAAAATCGCCCAGTTTAGTTATCATTTATCGTAGCATGACACGAGTTTTTCGATGCCACTGCTGAAAAATTCCCGTCCACCATCCAATAACCAATTCTGCCCAGCATTTTGAACTTCTTGGTTAGTGTGATATTGCCACTTTGCAAGTGTCACTTTCATAGTACAAAGCATGTGGTAATACGGCATAGGACATAGTCAGGACTGTGAGGAAAGTGTCCCACCCCTCTCACTCAAAATTTTTAACGAGTCTCTACGTATGTCAAATGATGCCCGCAAATTTTTCAACTTTAAAGACGCTCAGAGCTGATATATTGCATACTTCCATACGAAATATCCAAATCAGCCGCAATTTCGTCAATTGTGATTCGCCAGTTTGCAAGTAACAATATTGATGAAGACGTTCATCAATCGTTGTCTAAGTGGATGGCCTTCCCTGCCGGTAATCCTCCATATTCGTGGGGCCAGTTTCACACAACCCACACCATTTTCCGACGGTCCTTCCATCAGCTGACGATGAATTCAATAGTGTTACACCTTCTTGCCCACAGAAAACGAGTTACTGAGCAAATTTCTAATTTGGACGCTACTTGCAAATGACGTGATATGTTTTGCGGCTAACAACGGACTAATCACGATTACAAAGAGGGAAACGTTACTGCAGCGGACGGAAACGGATTTTACCAGTGTTACCAACACCTTTCATCGAAATATCTCTTGTGAAGAAACAATTTGGGCAAGTGCAAGAACTTTCTGACTGCCCGTCGTATTTATCCCCATGTGAAAGTCGAGTATTCCAAATTACCTGCCTTATGTCTTAACACAGTCAAACCGAAAATAACATAATTGTGTTTTTGTCTGAACAAAAGACTATGTTTTGGAATTTTCCCTCGAATAGCTACTACACTAGCAATGACCGGATTTTACCGACACTGTCAGGATGTTGTTTGTCGTTTCACCAACGAGTCTATTAGAGCTGTAATGGATTTCTGGTTAAAGTGGGCAAAAAAGTAAATGAAATAGTACAGTAGCCTTAGTCTCTATAAGGTAAAATAAACTTTATTTTTAATGGCATGTAAATATATTCTTCAACTAAGAGCATAAAGCAAAAAAATTAACATATTTAAAAAAATAATACGAAAAATAAAAATAAAATTTTTATTAATGTTATTAATTAATGTAAATTGAAACCTTGATAGAAGAGAAGAGAACGAACAGATGGGTAGACAACGGGGAGGATTAGCGTTGAGAAGATTAACGTGGATGAACAGAGTAATATCGCCGATATGGTGATAGACAGAGTGACGTGGTCGTGCTTAGAGGAGGTTTACACCGTAGTTAGACGTAAGGTGGCTCAAAGAAAAGAGGGAAAAGAAAATAAACAATCAAAACGCGTTACAATAAGTGTTCGTGAAAATGTAAGTAGTCTATGACCGAAAGTTGTACAAGCGAATATTACACAAGCGGTCTTTTCTTACAAATTCTCTAATCTTTGTTGTTTAACAATCAATCGTTAAATAACACTGGTTTCACGAGACATACTGTAACATAAATTTACAATCCACATAAGTTCAAGTCGTCCTTATCAACAGTGCCTGCGCAAATTTATGTGGTATCTTCTTTGTCACGGCTCATTAGCGACTGTATGAATTTATGCAGTGTATTCTGTGACACCTAATTAGTGTCACTAATAATGTACGTAACTTATCTCCACCAACGCGCTGTCCCGTGTTCCCACGTCTTGCTTCTGCGTGTGCATATGTTTTAGAGTTTATTTATGATATGTTTCATTTCACTTTCCCTTTTTTTGTTTTGAAAATTAGAAATTTTAATATATTTTTTATTTCCTAAATTCTTATGTTTTGTGATTTGTATCTGAGGATTCTAAGAATCAGCTGCAGATCTGCTGTTGAAGACCGTTTAACTACAAGTCTTTGTTGGAAGGCTACCAAGTTTGTTGTTTTCCGTTTTACATGGGATTGTATTTGTCTTTAATGTTTAAGAAAATAATGATTTTGTATTACAGTAAAGCAGATACTGTACCCTCATTACACTATACCCTCATTAATAAACCAGGAAACAAATTTCTCCTGGTTAACAAACCAGGAACCAGAAATTGGAAATAGATTCTTTTCAGGCAGATATCGTAAACTTATAACATAGAAGTAACATAAACACTCTTTGAAGGAATGAACCGAGTTCTCAGTTAACTGGACAGTTAGGTATTTGTCTGTCTGTCTATCTGTATAGGAATGTCTCGCTATAAACTTTGAATACATAAACCGATTTTCGTAAAACGTAGCATGTGTGACCATACTTTTGTCCCTAAAACCCACATTGTTTTTGAGACACATTCCTCAAAGCAAAATAGGGGAAGGTCGGAGGCAAAATTATGAGGGGTCAAAATAATAAAAAATAAAAATAATACTTCTGAAAGAAAACCGTTTCAAAAATAATAAATATATTTTTATTTAAAATTTTTGAAATTTTAAAGTTTTAGCATACCAAAGCTCAAAAAATGGATTAAAAATTTTGATTTTTGATAAAATTGTAAAAATCTATGCTGAGTGTCAGAATAAAACAAGATTCAACCGAAATCCAAATTTAATGTTAACTTTGAAAATGTTCTAACTTTCAACAAGGGGCCAAAAATGGAAGTCACAATTTTTAGAAAATTGTAAAAGGCCATGTGAGGCATTAAATTCGAAATAGGAACTCGGTATCTTTGGTAATTTGACAAAATTAATATCACTCAACACTCCTTGCAAATTTTGGACCGCCTTCAAAACGATAGTAAGCTATGTTTACACAAACGTTACATATTGCTGTTAGCTTATATATATGAAGAGCTTTATGCACAGCTTCAAAAAATTAAAATTTGTTACTTTGTTTTTATGTGTTAAGAAATGTACAGTATTTTGTTCAGAGTAGTGAGCGAGTTGTGCAGCTGAGGTGCTTATTAGTTTATCACTCCAGCAACAGAGTCAACTAAACGGTAGTTCCATGAGTACTCATAACTACACGTAGCTAAATGACACCACTTACGTTGACATGACTTACCCTCATGGAAAAACAGATAAACACGAAATACAGAAAAATACCTGAACAGTGCGACAGTGTAATTGAAGGTCTATGTGCCTCACGCTGTAGGCCTATAATTATGTTCTGCTTTTCGATGGTGTACTTTGCTCGTAGGCTAAACGTAACACCTGCATTTTGCATATTCAGTAATATATGCGTAATTTGTATTACCTCCATGTAACTGACGTTTACTGGTTTTCTCAGTATCGCTCAGACGATAAAATAGTGTTGGTGTCATTTACATTTTTTATGTTTTACTAGCGTTTGCCTCAAGAAAGCTACCAATTTATGGAACAGCCGATTACTCGGTCACTGATGACATCCGCTTTGAAATTTCGTGACAGGTATTACACCGCTGTTAACGTGTAAAAGATGTTAAGAGTCAAAATGGCACTAAATAGTAGCAGAAATTTAAAATTAATCAATAATTTAAAATAGTATAAAGAATAGTTAAATAAGATATATAGTAACTGTACTTAATGTGGATGCAATCAAATAATTGTACTGAGTCTCGTACAATCCATATCAAGAGCCTTGTGATTCATCCATAACAGTCCATAATAAGCTTGCGATTAATATTTCTGAAACCGAAAACATGTTCCTACTTCCAGAAAATTGTAATAATCACTTAACTCAGCTCACTGAATATTTTAAATTCTACGTGTTAATTTGAGATCACTAGAAATTTCTTAACCATACTTTTCACTGAAAAAACTCCGTGCACATTATGTAGAAATGAGCATGTTGACAATTTAAATGTTTTAAAATAGCTGACTTATGTAGTTTTCAAATCAATGCATCCTAAATGTGTTCTTAATCTTGCCTCTAGCATAGATTCTGCTAATGTTGTTCTTTAGTTAGTTTTCAACGTACTTCGTAACACTGTCTCGGCCAGAAGGATAACATTCGGAACCTTTTGATGTAACAATGTGTTCTGAAATGCGTGGCACTTTCCTATATTGTCTCTAATGAACACAGGTTACTCCGAGACGACCATGTTGACTTTTCAATATTCTCTCTGCCGACAGTACTTCCGTGTCCTGTTCTACTCCTGTTTCCGCATCAGCACTATGGATTCTTCTTCTCCGCACATGTCGACTCCTTCTTAAGCCACCGTCACCTGCTTGAAAGAAAGGGTGGCTGTCCTTACTATTTCAGCTGTGCAAAACTTCATCTTCTTTCGGCCATCTTTCAGAACATTATCATGGATGTCCTTAAACACATAGATATTCGTAATATACGTGCCAAGTATCACTTCATCGATAATGTCTGCATCCAGCAATTGGTGGTTACACTCAGGAATATCCAGCCGTAAGAGTACATTAACTTACCTCTTTGGTAAAGCTTCCAATCGAAGTCCTTATGGTCGAATAACACAAATGGGGCAGGATGAGTCTCACTACATCAGGGGACACCGTGTGATGGCAACGTTCGGAAGTCCTGTGTTGTCTCGTCAGCCCATGCTGCTCCTGTCAGTCGATTAATTATTATTTTGAATTCTTGGAGACTTGGAGACTCTTTGCAATGCTGCCGCCTAACTTTCGGTTGAGCATGATGCACAGCGAGCAGACATTGGTCCACGTCCGAGTTTCCTGAACTTTTATTAATTCGTCGTTGGTGTTCTGGCTCTCGGATGTCATTTTCTGTAGTAACTTTGTAGCGAGCCCTTTTAGAGTGAGAAAAGTTACATTGCAAACTGTCTGTCTATCTATCGGTTTGCGTAACCAGTATCTTCAAATCTGTAAAAGTAAGTTAGCCAGTGAGTGTATCCATCAAATATTGGGTGCTTTTTACGTACTGTAGGCAAAGCCACTTTCTATATTGTCTTTTGAAAATATTGTTACGACGGTCTAACTGATCGTCGTATGGTACAGTGGAAAACAAAGTACAAGACACCAATTACGTCATTACAGCTTTAATTATCATAATTAAACGGTTTGTAATCAACAAAATAGTCTCTTACAATAAATCAAATAAAAATTGTTAACACGCAATAAAAATGTCTACTAATATAAAACACAATTGTATTACAATTGACCCGCGCAATTAAAACACATAACACTTCGCCACAACATTACTAACCGCACTAATAACCACTTGGACGCACAGAGTACTCGCCCGACAATAATCGAGCTAATGCCGCTGACGCCTTGTATTTATGCCTCACTCACACACCTGAACATTCCACATACTACCCATTCGCGCTACACTAGGACGTAATTAATTGCGGCCTTGACACAGTGCACGCGGCAGGCGACGTCTAGAAAAGTCTCGCGAGCGCATTACATTACAGCCGGATTCCTCTGAAACATTAGAGCAACACGTAGATTGTTCTGTAGTGTCGTAAAAATATAGAAATTACATTTTTCTTATTATTGGCATTCTCTGATCAAGTGTTTGTGTTGAGGTTCATACATATACTTTTATTGTTCGCTTAAGTTTTAATTTCGTCTTTTGTTTTTGTTATTGCCTTTTCTATTTCACTCGACATTTACATTAACATCGATTATTTTTTTACTCGAAGCAGACTTGTTTCCAAGTTGACAAGGATTTTCTATTTCAGATGTTTTTGAACGGCACCGATTCTTCTATGTAAGATATTTCTGTTAACATTGATCTCCTACGTTAGCTACTCTACAAACTCGTTTATCCAACTCGCCTGTCAGTAGAACCGAATTCTGCAGTGGTATGCTCCTACCACTTTTACTGCTATTGCTCCCGTAGCAGTGCTTCGGTATCTTCTGTTTCACTCTTACTTTTACTTTCTTTTACTTTTACACCTGCAATAAAAACACTGTATGCCGTTTTTCCGTTCCTAGTAATAGAGAGCGCTATTTATGGATCCTTTGCTTTTACTGCATCCCGCTTCTTTCGCAGACATCTGATTGGTATTATTTTTCCATTAAAACACTGATCACTAATAACGCACTAAAGTCTCTTAGTATATGTCTGTTCCATGGATTTCATGGATGTTAAAAAATCGTCCCACTTCTAAACGCCACTGTTACAACGACTGCATTGATCAGAATATTTAAGCAATGGAATAAATTACTGACGGCCAGACACAAACTTCAAAAAAAAAAAAGATTAAAGAAAAAAGTTCGGATTAAAACAGTACTAAATACGCACTTTTCTAATACACACGATTGCAACAATAATAAATACCCTCAATTATAAGAGTGTGCACACAAATTAACAAGTAAACAATTGTCACTTTATACTGACAATAGGACTATACAAACTATTTCTCAGGAACTGACCCAATTGTCGGCACACGCCGTTTATATAAGCTGTCCTAGTGGTTTGCTGTTTAGCGTTGTTTACGAGGTTTTCCAACTGAAATCAGATAAGTTTGAGAACAATCATGCAACGTCTCCAAGTCGCAGAAATGGCTAGTGTTCCAAAATGCGTCATCCAGCCAACCTTGCAAACAACGTCGCGTAAGCTGTATGAATGTTGCCTAATCATTACGGGGCATCAACACACACGCGCAAATATTTGAAAACAAGGACATTTTTTTCCAATGAGTTGTTACCAATATATTGCTGCACTTCCCGCTGCTAGGCCCCGGAAGTGTTCAGCATACACACAAATAACATAATTTAATATCTAAGTACACCAAAATGCTTAAGACACTTTTTCTGTGTTGTGACTTACCTCTCAAGTATTTCTATAATTAATATAATTCTGTAAAGGGAGGAGGTGTAAGTAAAAGAAATTGTTGAATGCGTCAGTCTGTGAGCAGAGTCGGTTGCGACCCGTTTATTTCAAAAACATTACGAGCCTCAAAATTTATCTAATTATGTGCCAGTCAGCAACGGTCAGTACTGAGCTAATTTTTTTTGAAAAACTGAATATAAAAAATGTTAAATGCTAAATATGTGGGTGTCGCATAAATCAATGCTAGTTTACAAGATGTGTTCAGCGTACACGCTGTGATCTACTTAAAATTTCTGACACTGTTATCTATCGAAAAGGTTTATAAAATTGTTTCAGACACTTGTAAGTAACTAGTTTGTCTCGTTTTTTGTTTCGTGATTGTGCAACACTTGCCACCGTAAGTTGTTAAAGGTAAAAATGTTACTTGGCAATCCAGATAAGTCGTTTTGCAACCTGCTGTATCTGGTCGCTACGGCTGCGTGTTCCTCAGTACCTGGTTTGAACCACTGCTATGTCTGTGCTGGAAGATCGTGTAAAACTCTACGAATTTCGTGTTCTCGTGTCTTCGGTCCGGAACGTTGAACCAATTTTCGAACTGAAAGTTTTCACATCTTTTAGTACACTTTTATACCCACATCGTTCAATTAACACGCACGCATGAATTCATACAGTGCGTGTTACAATTTACAATATTACAAATTAGCATTACAAGGTTATGACTTTAAATTACATATATAACGAGTACTGACACTCAACCTTACATATCTTAGGTCTTTTCATCAAGTTGACTGACTGAAATTTAAATTTAGGCGAGGCTGACCATTACAGACAAGATACATCTTGGTTGGTAACGGATAACAATCTTTTTACATGTATTACAAGTTTTCTTTTTTGTTACAAACGTAATACACAACATTATTAGCCGCTAGCATTGATTTACGATAGCTCAAAAAACAATCATAGTTACCTTGGTTATTGAGGCTCCCAAACTTGACGAAAGTCCGGCGACGGGCCGCTCAGCTCACAGCGTTTGATGGGAGACTGACGAGATTTTACAAAGCAAGCGATAGGGTTGGTAAAGGGGAGGCCGTGACGTCAGTGCGTCGGGTAAGGTACAATACGCGGATTGTTGCATTCGGCAGAAGACGAATGATTGCAACAATATGTATGCATATATCTATGTATTCATTGCATGGAATATACAAGGATTTCTGATAACAGCTCTTCACATTGAAGACCAAGGTGATGGCTTTTTATCGTAATTAGGTACTGTTCCTGGAGGGAGGGAAATAAGACTAGTTTCTGGGAGAGGCATGGGATGAGACTAGCTTGCAAGTTGAACTCCCCATTTTCATCAGGACAAATGAGATATATGGATTCGTCACATATAATAATTAATAAGCCTTATTTTAACACTCACAACCGGCTTAGAAATATGCTACATAAGTGATTATGGAAGTTCATTAAAATGTTTAATAGCTTTTGGAGGACGATTGATGCCCCTCGTAGTAACGCCACTGGATGGTGCTGTTCAGCTAACTTAGCAATTTTGGCTATAATGCGTCTTACATTACAAACAATGACGCGACGAAGAAGCCACAGAAGTTCAACCATAAATGCGGGACCGTAACGAAAACTCTAAAATCAACGAATAAAGAAACACTCCTGACGTTCTACAAGGTGATGGACCTCCCCAATCTTCTCTATGGGTCTGAGAATTGGACTAAACAAAATCCCAGGCCAGTCGTATTCAAACGACTGAAATGAAATTTCTCAGGCACTTGGCAAGGTATAGGCCTACTCTTGAAGATCGTAGAAGAATTGCAGATATACGAAGAGAACTGAGTATTATGAGTTTCCTGTATTGTACAGGATTGACCAATGTCAGCAAAAAGTTTTGGAACATAACCGAATGGATGACTGCCTGATTCCCAAACAACTATGGCATTATAAACCGAATAGACGGAGAGGTGTGGTGCGTCCGAAGAAGCCTTGGCGTGACCCGCTGTAGTCTATCTACTTGGGACCGGAACAAACCATTTTTGGTTTAATTCTTATTGAAGACGATGATGTAGTTATGTATGTACATACAGTACCTACTTATAAGGTAGGCTAATAAGTACGTAGGGCTACATGACCTCACATACATAAATACTTAAATATTTAAAGCTTCGGTGTGTCACGTTGTACGTTTTACAGCAATATATTTACTTAAAATATATACTCTCCTGTATGTTTTGTCTGTCCCAGCGTGTCTGTGTCTACAATTACAAATAAAGTATTTAAACATCAATGTGCAGGGGATGTCGTATCTTTAGCAAAACTGATTACCATGCCAACAGCTTGCCACTAATGAGCTCTAGTACACACAGAAATGTATGATACATCCATATTAGACACGTTAGACATTACATCTGTCTTACATTTTTATGTGCATATGTAAAGGAACGTGCGAGAGAAGAGTGAGAGGATGGGGGGGGTTAATAACAACTATAACAAGAGCATTCCGAACAACTTTATGTGTGGAAAACAGCACAGGAAAACAAAGACAGCGTAATACAACTCAGTACGTATTTTAATCTTGGCAGTGCGTTTTACGACCCAAAGGTCAGTGTCCGGCTGAACACTTTTTACTATCAGCAGGCAGTTGTTATTTTACTTTCCGTCCTACCGGTGCTTCAATAAAGCTCAAAGCCTTGTTCGTCTGAGTATGTAATGAATATAAAGCTTCTTCATTATCTTGTGGCTCGTTTTCGCCTCACAGAGTGCTGCTCGTTTTTTTGTGATCTTCAAACACATTTTTCTCCGCAATATTCATAACTATAAGCAGGTTTAAAACGATCGGTCGGTTTGTTTGGAGTAATGTTTTATTCGCCCGTAATGGTTATAGTTAACGATGAAAATACAATACTACTAGAATTACTACATACTATACTAAAAATTCAGTATAGTACTACAAAGCGTAGGCTACTATTGATGAACGCTTTAGGCAGATAAACTTATACTGTACCAGAACACAAATATAATGCTGAATGCTGCCAGATAAAAGCGGAATATATCCGGTAATTCTACTGTTCTAAGTTATATGTAGATAGAAAAGTGAATGTTGCGTTTACTGAAAGCGTGTTTGGGGGGGGGGGGATTGACAAAGAGAGACCGATAGTAAGCGCTAAATACCATACGAAGTTTCGACTGTTCAATCTATAGTACAAACTTGAATTTGAGTATTAATGTTTTACCGAGATGAAAATACGAGTGGAGGATAACGTGGGCTATATCTGTTACTTTCTCGACACGAAATGAACGTTCATTTAAGACAACAGTTAGTGCGCCAAAGCTGTGCAGGAAAATTATGTCGCACGCTCCAGTAACGAACGAGTGGCAGAAGGGACCCTGATCGACTCGTCGAGTATTTGGGATTCAAATTCAAAAACGACCATTATAGAACTAGTCTATGCTCCTATGAGCTGCAGAATTCGCTCAGTATTTCTAAGGAAGCACACTTATTATTACATAAATTACGATATTAAATAATTTCTCAATAATGGGAAAATTACAAAAATTTCGATGAGTCTACTAATTCTTTAGTAATATATAACACACCGTCCTACAATAAACAGTAAAAATTAGAAACATTCGGATTTGGGTATCAATTCTTTTAATCTGATGCCCTACAGGATTTTCACAATTTGTTCAATTTTTGCTCTCTTTTCTGGGCTTTGAGATGCCAAAATTTAAAAAATTTCAAAACTTAACACTACTTTCAGATGTTAGTTAACATTCTTTTTAATTTGATATCTCACATGAATATTGCGATTTAAAAAATTGTTCACCAGGTTTTTGGGCCCTGACGTCAAAAAAATTTGATTGACAGATTGTGGTTTCAATATCCTTTAATTTGATACCTTACATGGGCTTTTGCGTTTTTTTTTTTTACAATTTTGACCGCCACATTTTTGCCTTCCACCCCTTATTTTTGGCGAGATCACTCTAAAAAACAATAGGGTTCTGTAAAGTAAATATATGGACTCGCATGTCAAGTTTTACGAAAATCGGTTGATGGGTTCAAAATTATCGAATGACGTATCCAAAATAGACAGACAGACTGACAGTCAGACAGACAAATGTCAAGCGGTCGAGTGGAAACTGAGAGCTCGCTTCGCTCATGAGAGCATCTCCTACGATTGCGGAAGGCATACCGGTAAACAACGACTACTATGTTTCTACTACCTCTCGCCTATCTTACAGAAATTAGCACGGAAGGTTAACATAATAGCAAACAGGAGAGTCACCTTAATAAACAGAGTTGGGCAGTGGTTTGAATACATAAAGACACAATGTATACATATACATACACATACAAGTATACATGTGTATCGCTTAACCCGTAGCGATTAGAATATATATATCGATAGAAGATTTACTTCATCTTAGTATTTAATAGAGGTCGTTTGTGAAAATTAAAAACATTTAAATAGTTTTTTCCCCTGAATAGGTCGGTAAGATCTTGGAGTTGAGTCATGTTGTTTAAAGCAAATTCGACGTAGCTAAAGCATAATTCGTATTGTTAACTTACGTCTGCACTTTGTTTAATGAACAATCACTCCTTCAACACTAGGCTGAGTCTGTACTTTATTTCGGACAAATACTTGATTTATAATACATTCTCCAATGGTGCCATGTGAACAATGGGATAACTTTACGTTGCACAAAGTTAAGAGTAATATTTGCTTGTTCTTTTTATTCTTATCAGTCAAATCAGATGTTTAATTAATGTCAAATGTTCCTCGTCAGTATAGGAGAAATAGGAACATTAATGAAACAAATGGCAGCTTGTGAGTATATTTGTATTTAAACATCTCTGTCTCTCCTTCCCTCTCTCTCTCTCTCTCTCTCTCTCTCTTATCAAGGCGCTACAGTTTGCGTGGATACGGGCATTCTGTTTTATTTTCCTCCATACTCTTCATATGTCCTCCAGTCGTCTCCACTTCCTGACCCCCACTCTTTCCAAATTCGCAACCTCTTCTTGCATTGTCTTCTAGGTATTTCTATGTGCTCAGTTCCTCCAGTTTGCCGTACTAGATTTCCTTTAGTTGACTGTCTCTCCGTATTCACCAACCAACCAATTCTTCTAGGGTTCATAGTCTTAGAACATATTTTTTTTATTATTACATCCATCTCACTCTTATTCCTCATCTCCAGTTTACTCCTTCTTTTACAGTTCATATATTTTAATTATTTTTCTAAGCAAAAACCTTAAGAGGGAAATATTTGGTGCTGAAAGTGTTCAAGCTTCTGATGCATTCGTTATGTTGGCCTGATCAAGAATTTTAAGTTTCGTTTTAATCAATTTGGGGATTATTTTAAATTTGAAAAAATCATGTTTATATGCTCGCTTTTTGGTAATTCGTATAGCTGCTTTTCAGTTCATTTATTTTTCAGTTCTCTTCGCCACCCTCATGTTTCCAGGTCTTCCAGAGCCGTAATATTCCTAGCGACCAGATTGCTATTGTCTACGTAGACATGAGCTTGTGTTATTCGGTGTGTTAAAATTAACAAAAAAATAAAGTATTCGTAAAGAAATTTGCAGCATGGATGAGCCTCATGGATTTCAGCAGCCGTAAATACCTAAATTGCTACGCCATTGCCTTCGGTTATTAGAGGTTTTTATGGTGCCTTTGAATATAAAAGTTGATCAGCAAGCTATTAAGAACGTCTCTAATCATCATTAATTGTATAAATTCTCTTCCTGCGTCATCAATTCGAGGAATGTTTTGTAGCAGCTTACCTTTCTGATACCTGTTGTGCTTTCTTCTTCATCATTTTATTTGTTACCAATCTGACATAACAGAAATATCACCTAATACACAGAATTAATTTCTGTAATAGTGAAATCAAAGCCCTTGCAAGGAAATGGCAAACGACCAAGTGTATCCCCCGCTCTAAGCGTTTCGCTAAAACATCTGAACCAGTCGTTAGCTGTTCGAAGTAGCTGTTCAACTTTAGGTTACTAATATACCTGTATCAGATCTGTCAACACATATGTGCAGGAAGAATGAACTAAAAAGGACCGTCAGGAAGGAAGAAACAGTGAAAGGACGTTCTATGAGAATATACTTTTCCACCCAGTGTCATTTTATTAAATTCCACTATTTTAATCGCTAACTGGAGAAAAGGAACATGTGCACATTTTAATATTTTTCGGAAGACAAAAACTTTTTATATTTTGATATAATTGCCACTATCATATGAAAGTTATTTTTTATGATTAAACTTACAGGTTAACTCTAGAAATAACTGCTTTATTTAAATTAATGTTACGGCACTACGGGTGAGAAAAATTGTTCTACAACATTTAAGCATGTTAACTTGTTCTGTGAGAGTCAGTGGGTTTCGATAAGGGTGATTCATATTCTTTACCGTATCAGCAACGGACATTGTGAACGTTCTCACGGGCCTGCGTGCTGTCGCGGTTTGTCGCTCACGATGTGGAAACAACCACATGACTCATATTTATATATGGAACTAACACTCCTGTCAGTATGACTCAATTTTTTAATGAGAGTACTATGCGACACCAATAAAATATCTGAGCAACCGAAAAATTCTAATAATAAATTCTTAATACTGTGGACCAATCAGTAGTTGTCTGCAATTTACTAACAATAAGCGAGGCTTTTCATTATCCGCACTCATGGTATTAACAGATACTAGTTTATTTTAAAAAAATATTGATATTTTCGGTAGTTTTGGTAAGTTTGTTAAATTTTATCGTGAAAAGTAAGGAGATGAATTTATTTTTTACCTCTACGATTACCAACGGAACGCTTAGCAACGTCTCAAGAAGCTCACTCAGGTTGACAAACTTTCATGCTACCTAACCATTCCGATAGGTTAAAAAATTTTTTCGTATCTGTAGGTTAAATTTATATGCAAAAGCTGTCGATATCAATATTTTTTTAATGATCTGAATTCCGATTCTTATTTTATTAAAGTTCGCCGTTTTGAGAATGAAAAGGATTTATCTTTGTTACAATCAGCGAAGGCCACACTAAAAAATAACAAAAAAAATATTTCTATACAAATGAAACCATTAATTGTTTACATATTTGCTAAGAGAAAGCTGTTGTCTTTGTAGCTTGTACGTTAATGATACTCAGTTACAAATAGATCTATGGATTGGTCTCATACATAGCCTACCTCATGAAAAGGTTTATAAATTATAAACCTCTATAAATGTTTTTATAGTCCCTTATGCCTACGATTCCCTAAATGAGATCATAGTTTCAGTGTCACAATTGAATTGCTAATAACATTTTTCCAAAATTAGATTTTCATAATTTTCCACATATTTAAGTAAACTCATCATTTATTAAAAAACGACTGATAATGATTCAAATGATTAGTTAAAACTGTGTATAAATTGTTTCGATTAAAACATCCACCCATAACATACACTACAGTGTTGCTGATGATATTGGTTTAACAGACTTATGTTATGTACCTAAAACCATTTTCAATTTTGGAATAACGTTTTGAGATGGCCAGTAGTGGAACAGAGAAAAGACAGAGATAGTAAAAAATGTATTAACTTAAAAAATCTGCTGACTCATTAAATAATAATTATTTTTACTTAAGTAAAGACTATTTTATAAAAATATTATTAGTAATTTAATTCAATAAGTATAATGAGTATAAGTCGAGTGTTTAACGACTGTTTCGTAAGTGATTTTCTATAGTTTAAAATTTCAATAATGATTCTGAGTTGACTCTTGTCAGACACAACAAGTTTATTGTGCAACAACTATACTTAATGCAACGAACACACAAAATCCTACTACCTAGCCAGTGGTTTAAAACACAATTCGGTTGCGATGGGTATAAACACAGAAAATTGGACCCATAATAATATTAATTATTACGTTGCAACACACACACACACACACACACACACACACACACACACACACACACACACACACACACACACACACACACACACACACACACACACACACACACACACACACACACACACACACACACACACACACATTTTACAAGTAAGTAAAACAAATCATGAGAAATTAGTAAAGCTAATAAAAGTTTAGTTTATACCACTTTACAACCTACTAATTTTACCCTAATCAAACTAACTATAATTGAACATAAAATTATGAATAATTTCCAAACGTTTTGATCCAACGTTTCGTTCAATAATTATGAACGACCGAAAGTTTTGATCCAGGATAGCAGATTTTGTTATGGTAAAGCTGTCTGGTACAAGTTTTCCATGCCACCATTTCTTGTGAAAATTCGCGTAACTAAAAATTAGAAGAAAACTTGTAATTTTAACATGCTTACTTTTTTACTTTTAAGTTATCCTTTTTTCTTACTTTGAAAATATTCTTCAGGTAAATGCATTTCTAAAATGATATATATTTTTGTGACTTTGTGCGTACGTAAACCGCAAACTTAGTATAGCCTACGTGTGTATGTGTGTACAAATAAGTCCTACATATTATTCTGTAATGCAATACATGTATGTACGTTATTGTGTACATCCATCTCCTTTCCCTTACTGTGAATAAGTTATGTGAAATAAGACCGATTTATTCCTTGAAGAGTTTTACCGCTTGTCGTGTGTGTATAGGGTTGATTCTGAATCATGTATTAACTGATATAAAATTAAGTCGTATGTTTTTTGAAAAACATGTTATATATTATACGTAAAACATGAAATTGCACCATTTTTCTAGTGGTGCTTTTCTGTGGTATTATTAACGTAGGGGAGCTTATGTCCTGCACTTGTGTCATGTCTATTAAATTTAACTTGTAAACGTGTGGTAAAAACGCTCTTACTTGAACAATAATGCGCAGTCAACAGATCGGGGCTGTCAGCAAAAACATCGAGACTGAATCACTTTCCATTTGCGAGTAAACCTAGACGTCAAGAAATTGTGTTTAGCGGTGCGGGTGGAGACCAAGGTTTTGGCGACTGTTTAATATATAAGCCTACACTGCGAGTTGAACCCGCAAAATAATTGAGCTGGGTTTGTAAAGTAGTCGTATTATCGTTATTATGCAGTGGTAGAAAACGGGAGAATCTCATTCTGCTTAACACACACACACACGCACACACACACACACACACACACACACACACACACACACACACACACACACACACACACACACACACACACACACACACACACACACACACACACACACACACACACACACACACACACACACACATGAATTATGTCCAGACAAATGGCAAGTATTTTTGTGTTGAACAAAAAGCCTTACAAGAAACACAAAGATCATTAAGACCAACCAACTTGGGCCAGTCTGATCGAAATAACGATGCGACGTGATTTTGTAATATCTTGGCCCGTAAATACTGAACCGCAGCACTAACCTTGGCACACGCGGTAACTCAGTTGTAACGCTGCGAATCGCGATATTACGAGGTTGGTTTTTTTCTCCATTATTACTACAGCACGGAACACGAACTGAAAAGTGGATTTAAAAAGTTTGGATGTTTAAAGGCAAACCGGTCGTATAGTATCATGTAGAACCGGTATTGTGTAGTATCACAGTAGAAGCAGAACGTTCAGTATACAATAAATTAGCGTCTGTAATCTAGAGTTCGTCATATAACATGGACATGGTGCAGTATATCCGAGTACGTCACGATATCGAATCGTATGCGTCACGTTCAGAAGCTTAATTCACGCTTTTTTGAGATGCCAGTAAAAGTAAAACGTGATCAGATGTTCTCAAGGTACAACGCGGGGAGCCAACGTTGTGTGCCCCCCTAAACCGATTGAATAGCGCGATTGGATTATATTCACATACTAAAGAGGCAAACATTCAGTATTTCTTGTTTACATAAAAAATAAGCTGCACACAGCTAGCTGCAGTCAACTACACACAAGACTGATTTCATAAAAGCAAATTTGAATGTACCTTCTGATTCTGAAAAACATCGTTGTAAAAATTTATTAACACTAAATCGTTTGTATTTCATAATTATACGTAAGTAAACATATTTTGTCCAGAGACAAAGAGTGGACAACACGTGACAACTTTAAAAAACATAAGACGTTTCCTTTTGTCCTCGAATGAATTATCAAAAGGTGCTAAAACGGCACTTCTCTTGTTTTGGTGGTCTTATATTAATGACTCCAGTTAGCAGGCATAGCCAATTCAACAACAAAAATTTCAATAACGTACCACACACATACACACGCACCTATATAATATTTCATTCAGCTACTACACATCTTAAACCGTTAAAAGCTCCTTTAAATTATGCCAGTCACTGAGATGCGTTGAAACGGTGTTTTCCTGTTTAATTTGTAAAGAATTTTTCACGGCTGTCGTTATTTAACAGTTTTTCCAAAAAGTAAATAAATCTAACCAGTATGATGTGTGCTGTTTCTTTGTTTCCACATATTATAATAACAACAAAACCAGCAGAAAAAAAACAAGAAATACGAGTTTCTCAGACTCAGGAAAAAAGAAATTAAATAAAAAGTGTTACACTATTAAATATCCGAACCCTAACGGCTTTCAAAGTATAAAATATTCTCTTAGCATATATATATATATATATATATATATATATATATGTTATTAAGTAATCTGACCCTGTTGTTTAGATTTTAAAAATGTCTACGACAAAAAAGTGCTTTTTCGTTTCGGTTTTTTGACCCATTTTAGATTAACTAAGTCCATTGTTGGCTTGCGTTAGCAGAAACTTGGAAAAAACCTCTCCCCTTTTGTTAAGAAGCGACCCCTGTCTAATTGAGTATTCAAGACGGCAGTGAAGCGCCCTAGTTTCTCACGAGCCAAGTCTACTGCAGGTCATGCCTCTACTGGTTTACTATGTGAGTGAGTCTCTTCACATTTTTTGTTGCTACCCTGTAACGTTCACTCAAAGAGAATTGGATAACGAACTGAATAATAACTTACTATCGTATTGTACTGAGATTCGAGTATTAACTTTGTACTGCCTCTTTATTATTATTGTTTATACAATACTATCGTACTGTATTGTGTCGTACGAAGTTGCTCCGTCATCACTGACGTGCAGCTATGATATTTTCATAAATCTCGGTAGTGTATATACACAAAACGGTACATATGATAATATCATGTATAATCATTTTGTGACCTTTACTGTGCAGACGAGATGTTGCAGTAACGCAGTGTGTTTGTTACATTTCAGTAGATTCCCAGTCGACTGGCTAATGCTACATATAGAACCACGAGGTATATGACTATGGCTTTCCGGTAACACGATTTCATTGAGAGTGTTGTACTTTCCTACCCACCATTACAATATTTAATTTATATCCATGTCACAGTGTATGGGTGTTTTTGGACGAAAAAATAAATTATCTCAAACGACAGCCAGGCGATGCCGTTTGGAGTGATAAAAGTTTAGAGGAGACTCAGTGGTGTTATTTACATGGAAATAAAGTTCTAATAAATCGCCCAAGTAATGACGTAGGCCTATTTGAGATTCGATGCATCAGTAAACAGATAAGCAAGTACGCTATGCCACAGGTGAAAACTTTAAGTTACATAAACGACAGGCGTTTAGGCGGAGACGTACTAACAGATTGGAGGAGAGTTCGGATGACCACTCCCCTGAGGATAGAAACTTCGTGAGTCGAGGAATCAAACCCCAGTACATAAGTTGTATCTTTCTCGAATATATCTGGTCAGTTTATATTGATCTCAGTTTGTAAAATTCGACATAGGCCTATAGTCCCGCAAAATATGAGCGAAACAAATTGCCTAAAGGTTCGTTTACGTCCAGAACACAAACTGCAGAACTCTGAAAAAATTTATAAAATAATTCTTTTTATAGATTACAAATATATAAAATATATACTTTATAAATTTTTATTTAAAAGAATCCATTACTAAGCATCTGAATTTTTGAAAATTATTTAACTTATTACCACTTTTTAATAATTACATTAAACGTTCTCTATAGTGTTAAAATAACAATGTTGTTTGAACTTCAGTAGATATATTTCTGTCTAAAAAGGTAGAGCTTAGACATAAGGAATTACATAAGGAAAAGGGCTTAGCTTTCAGAGCTTAATTATCAATAAATTATTAAACTAATTGTAAGACTTTTTTGGCCTTGTTTTATAAGATTCTACTTACCTCTATTCTACATTTCCTACTCTCTTCCCGTAGACATGCTTTATGGTGTTCATAAATACACTAAGCCACATGCTGCTTGGTGTACACGATACCAAGCATGTACTGTACTTCCCTGTCGCTTTACTCGCTCAGCTGCATCATAGTTTAAATAGAAGCACTGGACGATTGTAGATATGACTTATCTTTCTGCTTACTTACTCTCTTGTTTTGTTTTCTGTATTTCCATGATAGTATTAAACACACTTGTTTTATGTATGCCATAAATATCCTACTATCATCATAGTGATAATAAATGATATACATTAAGCTGTCATTCACTAAAATTTTTGGTGACTCAAATTTTTAATTGGCGGAATATGAAAGGTATAGTTTTGTTAAGACAGTGATGTGATCAGACGTAAAGAGAAGTGGATACTGAACATGATCTTCTATGTCATAACTTCACAGTGATTTTTTTTTTTACTGTTACCGAGACTGATACATTTCTTCCGTAACGCGTCCCGCCATGGAGAATCCTATCTCTTCCCGTACTAAAGTTAATACTGAACGTCCTTTATATAATTTCTATTCCTGATATAATCAAGTGGGTAAACAAGAGGCACAGAATGACTATTTAAGAACAGGTTTCGAAATAACTAATGTTATTGAACATCATTGAGTAACATCATTTATTCTCATGCTTATGAAAGCTGCTTGTTGTTACACCTATTTAATACTAAAAATATTTTTAATAGATCATAATCATTACTAAACATGAAGAGTCCGGATCTCCGTAAGTCTGGTTACGTCCATCGTTTACGCGGAGAGTAGTCAACAACGTTTCGTTTTCTTGTTGATTCTTCATTTGATGGTTGTAAGTGTGGCATTTGATCTAACAACTGTGCATAGTTTCTCAGTTTGTAATCTTTTCCGTAAATCTTTACCCCTCTCGTGGATGTGCTCCTATAAATTAGCGGCCAGATAACTAAGAATAATAAGAAGTTCTTTTCTACCCTTTCTGTTTCGCGTGTAAAATACTTCGCATTTCAAAGGGATGCCTAGATTCCCAACTTTGGGTATATTTTTACATAAAATGATGACTCACATTCAGTAAACGTTACATCTACAGTCTAAACTTGTATAACAAGAATATTTAGCGCTGTGACCTAACAGCGATTAGAGTCTGCCTTTCAAACTTGTTGCAGCGGTATTTTCTGCTCTGCACGGTGTTTATTATGTAAATGTTTTATAGAAGTTGATATTCAAAAGGCTTTTTTCCGCTGACGCAAATGTTTGTTTGTGCTGTCGGTTGTTGTGTAACATAAAGTGTTAATTAATTTTTAATGGTGAACAGCGTGTTGCATTGTCAGTGTTTACGCGAGCGATAGTAAATCAATGCCAATTAATTCAATGTGCTGTATATGGACACTTATTTGCCAAGGAGACAGTTTGGTAAGTAGCTGACAGAAAATTAACTGTTGTGAAAAAAATGTTAGGCGGTAACACCCATGTTTTAGTTTGTTGTGAAATGCCAGTTGTCCCTTACTTTGGTGAACAAAACATTTTCAGAACCAAACTGCTATTCAAATAGAGCTCACAGAAGTCAGTAGAAACCGTTTCTTTCAGCGGATCGTGTATTATGAGTTTTATTATTTACTCAGTCAACTTTATAATAATACTTGAAACACCATTATGAGAAACGTTTACTTATTTAGACTTATTATCTGATATACCACATGTTTTTGCATAATATATGAACTCCATAATTAAACTTTATAATCAGTAATATGATAATAAACGGCTTGTAGACTTTCCAGTCAGTAATCACTCTGTATTCCCCGGAGTATATGAGGGGAATACGATATATTCCTAAGTCCGGAGTATACGAAAAGACGCAATATGTTTACATTGTAATCACATGTTCCTCGTGCAGACGTACATTGGCCGGTATGGATTCTTACAATACTCGCAAAGTGTTTCTTCAGATCTTCAGACAACTGTTCTGAGGAAAACAAATTAATAGTACATAAATAAAAATACAATAGGCCTACCTGTCGTGTAGATGACATCAAATCTAATTTATATGGTGAGTCTGTCGTGAAGGCAAAATATTTCCTTCTACGAACACCAACAATTAGTGTACTCTGTAACAAATAAATCTGGATAAATATGCGCTCATTGTGGTCATTAGATGCGTCGGTTATTACAAAGACAAATTACCGCTGGAGTAGACTAATCATGTAAAAAAGTATGTGGTGTGACTATTTCTGACTACAAAAAGTTGTTGGGTTATTGATTTCATGATAATCATGGGACCATTACATTTAATTCTTTCGCTTGTTATTATGTAATATTTATTACTTATTTATAATTGTTATTATTATTATATTATTCGGTATCAACTATTTTTAAGATCCCACTCTTTCTTGCAATAGGCTCTAAGTGACATTCTTCAAAAAATCTCACTTTACCTGTTATCTCGTCCACAGGGCCTCTTACCTGTCGACGACTTCCTCACCACTTCTTCACTCGAGCGGGCTCCTCATTCCCCGGGTATCCTTTTCGCTTAAGTAAACACCTTCAGAAACCCACTAATAGTCCTTGGAGAGATACTACATAACAACGAATGAACTGTATCCGATTTATACATGGTGTTCCGGGAGGAAAGATATTTCTGAAAAATATATCAGAATGCAATTCTTTAGCTAAAAAAAAACCAGTTATACAGTTATATAATCATAGGTCCGGAAATGCTTCGTTTTCGACATATGGCCAGCTAGAAATTTAATCTATATTTCTGTTCAGAAGGAGTAATAATGCAATATTAAAGTTCCTGGAGGACAAATTATGGTGCATAAATAGTGGTTCTGTATATTGTTTGACCTGAAATAATAAAAGGAACTGATCCCAAAACTCGATCTTTAGAATTTTGCAGAATAGTATACAGAAACAAGAGTTCAAACCACAGTTTTAGGTTTTAGAGTACAATAACTTCGTTAAATTTCTAGTAAATAATAAAAATAGTTTTTGAATCACATTTGTAGTGAAAAATTTTATTTTAAAAAACTGATGTGAATAATTTCAATTAAAATCAAACAGAAATTTTAAAACTTCGACTTGGATTTAAAACATGTTGCGAGTCTAAATGAAATACAGAATATTAGCCACGAGTTTTTCATTTACAAAACATAAATGTTATAAAACATTTTCTGTTAAATTTTATTTCTTAGTGCAAGGAATATTCTTTCTGCATTTTTCAGATATTTTTGCCTTGTAGCCTGATGTTTTAATATAAAAGGGACAATTATCTGTTCATCTGTTATACCACAGCACCCGCTGACTGAAAATATATGCTGAGAATTTGAATCCACGGTATTTTAGACTTCAATGTAATCTTTGTAAGAATTTGATTTTGATTTCCTCCTCCTCCTATGGCGCTACAGCCCAAGTCGGGCCCTGGCCTCCACCAATCTCCGCCTCCAATCCACTCTATCCACTGCAGCCCTCCTCCAGTTTCTTATCCCCATGTCTCTCGCGTCCTCTGCAACGCCATCTTCCCACCTCTTCCTCGGTCTACATCTAGGTCTCGTTCCCTCCCATGTACCCAGCAAAGCCCTCTTGGGGTTCCTGCCATCCTCCATTCTCATAACATGTCCGGCCCAACGCAATCTTTGTATTCTTATAAATTTTGAGACTGGTATCTCTTTATATATTTGATACAGTTCGTTGTTCTATCTCAGTCTCCATGAGCCATTTTCTTGTATTGGGCCTATAATGCGTCTGAGGATTTTCCTTTCAAAGGTGTCTACTATGTCGACTGTTTTCTGTGTGATTGTCCATGCCTCACACCCGTAGCATAGCACCGGTCTGATGACAGTCCTATATGTTTTCATTTTTGTTTCCCTGTGCACATCCCCAGACCTAAATGATGGCAGCAATGCGAAGTATGCCTTGTTAGCCATGGTGGTCCGTCTTTGGATCTCCGGCTCCTCTGATCCAGTCTTTGCTAGATTCACTCCGAGATACGTGAAATTGTCCACCACTTCAATTGTGTCCTCCTCTATCTCAATGTTGTTATGAACCTGGTCCCTTCTTGTTTGGATAAGCATTTTTGTTTTATCCGTATTTATGGCTAGCCCAACTTCCTTGGCTTTGTTGTTAAGCTCTATAAATATTTCTTTAGCTGCCGTGATCCGTCTTGACATGATGTTAATGTCATCTGCATATGCGGCTATCTGTACAGTTTTATTTGTTAACAGATTGGAGCTATTTATTGATAAGCCTCTAATTACATATTTCAATGCAATATTAAATAGTGTTGGGGCTAACCAATCTCCTTGCTTTAGTCCTCGTGTAGTATTTATGGGTTCAGTTAGTTGGCTATCCACCTTTACTTGGGCTTCAGTCTGCTGCATGGTCACTTGCGTTAATCTTACCAGCTTGCCTGGTATTCCAAATTCATGCATTATGGTGTAGAGTTTGTCTCTATTAATAGAGTCATACGCTTGCCTGAAGTCCACATAGATTTGGTACACATCAATATCACGTTCCCATCCGCATCTTAATATCTGTTTTACCGAGAAGAGTTGGTCGATTGTAGACCTTCCAGGTGGGAATCCAGCTTGGTATTCCCGTATTATATTTTCTGTGAGGGGTCTCAGCCTTTGGTTCAAGATGTACTGTACGTAAAAACCTTGTAGGAGGTGCACAGCAACGAAATGCCTCTGTAATTTCTACATTGAAGTTTGTCGCCTTTTTTATAAATGGGGCATATAATGCACTTATTCCATTCCATGGGGATTCGTTCCGTTTGCCATATGTCCACGATTAAGGAGTGCAGTGCGACTGCCACATCAGTACCTCCAGCTTTAAGCAGTTCTGCAGGAATTAAGTCTGTACCTGGTGCCTTGTTGTTCCTGAGGGCACTAATAGCTTCTTCTATTTCATGAATTGATGGTGGGTCAGATTCCATCTCCCCAATGTTTGCATCCCGCGGGGTGTGAGCAACAATTTCTCCTCCCTGTATCATACCACCAAGGAGGCCATCGAAGTACTCTCGCCAGATAGTTTTAATTTTCTCTGGATCACTGAGAATTCTATTCTCTCTGTCTCTACATAGTGTTGTAGATGGTTTATAACCTTCCCTGACATGCTTAAGATATTTATAAGCATTCCTTATTCTTCCATCTGCAAAGTCCTGCTTCATTTTTAGAAGCAGCACGTTTTCAAAATTTCTTTTCTTTTTTCTACATACTTTATTTTCCAGTCTTCTATTCTCTTCATATTCTTGCTTCCTTTCTCTAGTCCTACATTGAGAATACTTCCTGTGAGCCTCATTCCTCCATGCAATACTCTCCCTGCATTCCTCATCAAACCAGTCCTCCTGTCTCCGTCTCTCCTCTATTCCTAGCACCTCTATGGCGGTTTCCAGGAGTGCGCACTTAAGGCTCTGCATTTCTCTTCCATTGTTCCTGCGACTAACCCGTTCAATTTATTCCTCACTTTCCCAGCATATTCCTGTACCTTTTCTGGGTCCTTTAAACTCGCTGTGTTAACCTTTTCCTGTCTTCTGAAACTGTCCTTCCTATATACGGCCACCCTGCATCTAAACTTTATCTGCACCATATAAGATGCATAAAGATGACCAAGTTCTGATGGTCAGTGACCAATATCAGAACCAACTGACGCTCCTCTCCGGGTTTTGACATCAATGATACTTGTAGCTGCTCTTTTATCTATTATTACATGATCTATCTGGTTGGCTGTTTTCCCATCTGGGGCTACCCACGTTCCCTTATAGATATCACGGTGTGGGAATTGAGTTGAGCTGATAACCATATTCCTGCTTGTAGCGAAGTCGATCAGCAGTTCCCCATTTCTGTTGGATTCATTGTGTAAACTGTGCCTACCTATGGTTGATTTTGATTTAATTGGATTTATTTTTATTTAAAATTTAAATTCCATTTGTGATTATACTGTAGGAGCTAAAATTCTATTTTAAATATTCTTTTAAAAATGTCTCACTTATTCATTTATTCCTTTATTCTGATAATGTATAGATTTTACAATAGAAATGCAAAAGCTTCAATTACAGAGTAACAACTTAGTCTACCCGCACAGATCTAGACCGTAAGGTACTTTTTAATGATTTTAACAACTAGCGTCAGAACGGCACTCTTTCTTAAATTCATATTTTATCTGAACGATAATTTGAACTTGAAGATGAATTTGAAAATATTTTTCTCATGTCCCAGAAAAAGTATGCAAAGAATTCTTAGGCAACATAATATATCACATACTTGTGAGTGGCCAACATCAAGTTTTCATGAGTTGTACCTAATTATGTGAAACGAGTGTTATTAATACGTAATTATTATTATTATTATTATTGGTATTATTACCATTATTTTTATTAATACTACTGTAACATAGTTTTTTATAGTTATTGTGTCAGTCAAAGTAGGTTATGTTTTCTACGTGGATTCTTAACCGATATAACGTGGGATTAATCGCAGGCCTAATATTATAATACAAAGAACGACGTGAGAATGAAAAAAAAACTAATAATTTTTCAATAACTTATAAGAATCGAAATTACAAAGTAAAGCAAAAAATTTGTAACTCGTACACGTAGGATACGGCAGGAGACTGGATATGCAACTTTTTGTAGGAATACCAACTATCTTCCTACGTGTAATAAATCTGGTTTCAAAACAGTAAAAACTGTTTTAAACGTTGTTCCAATGTTTGATTAATTTGCTGTAGAATAATTTGCCTGTCATGCGTTAAACGGACTGTCATGCACTAATCAAAAATAAATAATAAGTAGCAAAATTACCTTGGGCTTACAAGTAGCTGAATTTAAATATTCAGCTGCTGAAGAATCTGACAGTATACTATCTGCATGACAGCTGTTGTGAATTACTTACTCTCTTATAGCTGCTGATGTGATACAGATTCAGAATAAATATTTACGTTTTCGTTAATTTCAGTCATACGGAATAAGACAGTTCGTCTCCAGGACCATCATCACGGTAAAGCTTTATACAGTAACAGTTTGGTCTTTAAAACTGTGTTGTATTTATTGTTTACTTTATTATTCACTAATTATTAAACTCTGTATATGACGTAAATATTAACAGTGGGTAATAAAGAACGACAACGATACATAGAAGGACAACTACAATGACAACTGGACAACAACAATGATACACAGAAGGTCAACAACGTTGACAACGTTAAGGATATATAGAAGGACAAAGTAACGATACAAAGAAGAATAACATGTCTTCAACGACAACTTTACGCAAATGACAACAATGTAGACAACGGCAATTATACACAGAAGGACAACGATGTAGACAACGACAACGACACGTAGAAGGAAAACGACGACGATAAGGACAGCTCAATTCAGAATAATGACGATATAGATAACGGTAGCATATAGAGAAGGACAACAATGTAGTCAACAATAACGATACATAGAAGGACAACGGCTTCAACACCGACAACGATGCAAAGAAGGCCAATTATGTAGACAACGACAGTCATACGCAGAAGGTTGACGACGTTGACAGCGTTAAGGATACATGAAAGGACAATGTAACAATGCAAAGATAAACAACATGTCGACGGCAACTCTACGCAAATGACAACGATGTACAGAACGGCGCAAACATACACAGAAGGACATCGATGTAGACAACGGCAATGATACAATCAAGGACTCCTTGACTGTGTAGACAGCTTTAGAGGGGAAAATCAGTATAGGCCTACGCAAAATTACATTCAACAGTCGCTAATCCCGAGTGTTAGTGATAGAGACGAATAGTTCCGAAGAGGGCCAAACCGCACTGACCGGAAATTTTAACATTTTCATAATACCGCCATTCGCCATTATTATCATTTTTACCACATGATTTGTCCGTTTACCATCAGTTTTGTGTCAGATTTCTTTGTTTCATTTATAATGCAATGAAAATGTGTGCAGTAAAGTCTTAAAATCAAATAAAATAGTGAAGTATTCCGAAAATAAAGTGTGTTTAATATAGTCATTAGATAAGTGTATTAACGTTAAACTGATCGAAGCGTCTATAACCTTCAAAGTGTTTGTCGGTATTTTTGTGTGTTAAGTGTTCAGGTATTTCTTATTTTTGTGTTAAGTTCATTGATTTGATAAAATGAATATGAATAGTGTTCAATCTATTTTAAAAACCAATGTTTCTTTACCCCCTCACTCTCTCTCTCTCTCTCTCTCTCTCTCTCTCTCTCTCTCTCTCTCTCTCTCTTTATTATATATATATATATATATATATATATATAGTGTAACTGATCTGGTTACCCGCTTTTGTTGGCGGTATTTATTATTAAATATCCAATGGTTTTATGTTGTCAAAAGCCCCAAGTTGTTGGCGTCAAGTTTCTTACATGGTTACATGGTTACTCAACTGGTTTCCCTCCTTTACTTTTATTATTTGTATTAAATTCGATTATTATTTTTATTGTTATTTATAGTTTAATTGTTTTCTGTTAATTGATAATTTATAATCCGGTTTCATTTAGTTGAGACGAATCGGCTAAGTTGACTCCACCATCGGGGCTTGTTAATTGTGTTGGACGTCGTTAGTTTGTTTAAAGGTTTATAAATTTAATTTTTATTTGCTGAAAATAATTTTATTCATTAACGAAGTACTTACTTGTAGTGCTGATCTCGCTTGTTAACCGTCCTGTCAACAAGGCATTGTTGCGGTGATAATTTAAAATATTTAAATTATCTCGTGCCGCTCGCAAGTGGTGCCAACTGCTGTCAGCTGTTCAACTGACCTGTATTCGTATCGTCTAAGAAATAAGTTTCGTTAACTCTTTTATCTGGTTAAAAATGTGGTTTATTCATCAATAATGTTCATTTAACAAAGTTATATAATAATCAAATTGATTATCGTTCATTGTACAATAATAATTAGTTTTATAAAATCTCTTTCAAAGGGTGGTTATTCTTGTTATAGAATTAGTAACATTGAAAATCTTGGTTAAGTTGTTTTATCAAAACATATAGGTTCTTTTAGACTGCAAAATACACCACCAGAAGATTCATACTACTATAATAATTGAGTACTAGGAAAGTGATTACATTAACAAAATAAAATCTTAACTAATAACATGAAATTCAAAATATGACTATCGTCAACATTTTAGGTTAAGCCTGGCGTATCTGAATAGTACCCAGTTAATTTTGGTTTGAGAACAAATCTTTGGAATAATACGTAAATACACAAATGTAATAAAGTTATAAACCCCTTTAGTGTTCATACTGGTTCGTCCCATGCATCATGGTTGATAAATTTTATCGGGTAAGTTGATAACTCTTATAATTATAGTTGGTTGTCATTAAATCTTCTTAACTTTAAACAAATTAACTGATATAATAAGGTTCAATGCACTCTTAGTGTCCATATTAAAACGTCTTATTCATTATATGGGTTAATCACATTTAATATATTTTCTTCTTTGTTTTGTTTTCATTACTAGAGATCATTCATTGTTTGTTGTTTTATTAGTTAGTTTTTAATTCTTGAAACGTATGTAATATTTGGTACATAATTACTGTACTTATGTTTGGTGGTTCATGTGTCTGCTAACGATTATATTATGTTTAACATTGTGTTCAAAAGTATGGTGACGATATGTAACGTTACATATTGCTCCTCCACTAAGATTGATCATTTCAGAAAATGCCCTTACGGGATTGATGAAATTATCATTCATATTGTTTCTTGTTTAGAAGTATTTCTTCAAAGATAATTGGTTGTAGGTCTCCTTCTTTCTCTGAGTAACTGGGTCCATAATCTCGTAAGTGTTATTATTGTTATTTTTTTGTAATTATATAGGGTCCGGTATAAAGCAGTAGCAGTTTCTTTGCAATTCCTTCCATTGTACTGGGTAGTTTCCTGTTTCTTAGTAGTACTTTGTCCCCGACTTGGTATTGTACCGTCTTGGATTGCAGTTTATGGTACTTACTCCTTCTTTTCTCCGTCCGTTCCATGGTTTTATTATAAAATTTTATCTTATCGAACTGGTATTCGTCGCCACTAGGAAAATTTATTAATTCCGCAATCTCTCTGGGTGGTAGTCTTTCGAACATTGCTGTGTATGGTGTTGTTTCAATGGATTGATGATGAGATAAGTTGATGAAATCTTCTGCAGCTGATAAGTACTCTGTCCAGCTTCGCTATTGGTTGTAGCAATATGTTCGGAGAATTCTCCCTACTTCCCTTAATACTCTTTCCGCAGGGTTGCTGCTTGGGTGGTATACTGAAGTTTTGTAAGTTCTTATCCCGTTATTCATTAGAGTGTCCTTCCATCTTCTCCCTTTATATTGCGTTCCATGGTCGGTGATTGATTTTGGTGTTCCTACCTCAGGTATATAATGTTGTATTATTACTCTTAAAATTATCTGTGTTGTTGCACGGTTTATTGCATACAATTTCGTGAATCTGGTGTAGTGGTCAAATATGATTATTATGAATTTGTATTGGTGTCTCTCTCCACTACGTGGAAATGGCCCACATATGTCTACGTAGACCTTTTCTAGGTTGCTAGAGGATGTGATGGGTATCATGATCTCCTCCTTTCTATCATTGTTGCACTTAACGAGTTGACAAATGTGGCAATGTTTAATATAATTTCGTACTCTTCTATTGATGTACACATGTTTCTCAAGTGCCTTTACCACCTTCAATGCTCCCATGTGGCCATATCGGATGTGGTAATCTAGAATTACGTCTTTTTCTATGGCTCGTGGTATCACTATCTTCCACGCGTTGTAGTTGTACCTTGTCTTGACGAATAGTATGTCCTGGTGTATGCAATAGAATGGTGATATACGGTTGTCTTGTTCGATTAGTCTCTGTTGGATTTTATTTAGTTTATGGTCCTGCTTTTGTTTTTGTCCAAGTTCCTTTATAATGTCGGCTACATCAGATCTATTTTTTATTATATGGTATAATTTTATTATGGTCTCCTTTTCTCCCTCGAACGTTTGATCCTTCATATTGATTCTGGATAAGAATCCCCGTGTATTATTTTGATCTGTATAATTCCTCTTATCTTACTAGAAACATTCAGACATTGAAGCCCCAAATGTCAGAACCACGAGCCGCCACTGCGACAACGATACATAAAAGGACAAGGCGTCAATAATGACGACGATACTTAATATGACAACGATGTACAGAACGGCAACTCTACACAGAAGGACAACGATGTAGACAACGAAAACGATACATAGAAGGATAACGACGTCAACAAAAACAACTCTACCCAGAATGACAGCGACGTAGATAACACTAACTATATTAGAGGACAACTATGTAGACAACGGTAACGATACATAGAAGGACAACGACGCCGGCTACGACAACTATACACAGAAGGACAACGGTGTAGTCAACTACAACGATACATAGAAGACAACGACGTAGACAACTGCAGCTAGACACAGAAAGACAACGACAACGACATAGAAGGACAACGATTTAGTCAACGACGACAATACACAGAAAAACAACGACATAGGTAACTGCACCTTTATAGAGGAGGACAACGACGTTGACAACTACAAGTCTAAACAGAATGACAATGACGTAGGTAACGGCAAAGATACACAGAAGGACACCAACGTAGACAACAATAACAGTACAAAGAAGTACAATGACGTAGACAACGATAACAGTACAAAGAAGTACAATGACGTAGGCAATGGCAACGGTACAAAGAAGGATAAGGACGTAGACAACGGCAACGGTATAAAGAAGGATAAGGACGTAGGCAATGGCAACTGTACAAAGAAGGATAAGGACGTAGACAACGGCAACGGTACAAAGAAGGACATCCAGGGATTACCTTCTGCAAGACCCAGCTTAACTGTAATGAGGAGAGATTATTTCTTTGTCTTACCCCGTTTTGATTTCGAAATGCTCTGATAGTTCTCGTAAGAATTAAATTGTGGTCAGGTGTTTGTTAATGTTTGATGGATCACTGTTGTTGTTGTATCATATACTGCGAATTCTTTCAGTGTTTATCATCGTATCCTGGCCTATAGAATATTATTATTGTTATTATTATTATTGTTGTTGTTGTTGTTGTTTCATGACTATTACAAGCTATTACTTATTTGTGACTGAGTACGTAACATTTGTAATAAGCAAGCGCACTTGTATATGCCCACGTTTAATTTATGTGTAATGAAATTATATTTTACATGCTCTTAGCATACAGGTTACAGGCTCAGTTAATATAATTAATAGATATAATCAGATATTCCTGACTTAGGCCAACCGAAAAAAAACAAAGAAAAGAGTAATTACGATGGCTCAGAAAAGTGCATACAACTAAATATTTGATTAAGGTTTGTAGCTCAGTGTTTACATCTGAGTAGAGTAAAGAAAAAAGCAGCAAAAACAATTAATTGTGAAACATTTAAACGGCTCTGCTCATTTAACTATAAATTTGACTCATTTAACTTTATAAGTGGTTGTGTCTTGTATTCACTACAATTTAGGGTGCTGTTGGTAATAATAAAAACAAACTGCTAACTGTTTAGATCTACATAAAAAATGAAAAATAGTTACAAACCACTTATATAAACAGATAAAGGTTCAGAAAATAAAAAATGGAAGAAGCAGCGTACCTGTAGTAATGCCAAGGCCCTGACATTTGATGGAACCTCCAGCTGGGTGACTTAGCTTTGCCAATTTAAAGTTGCTGCATGCTCAGACTTGTGGATACAGAAAAAGAAAAAACCTATTAACGCGTTCTCGCTCTAAAAGTGCCCGCCACAGAATTGCTACAGAAAGCACCACCTGAGAGACAGAGGACTTACGGCGATTTAGTAATGTTGCAATTATTCGTCTTCTGTCGAATGCAACAATCCGCGAATTGTACCTTGCCCGACGCCCTGACGTCACGCCCTCCCATTTACCAACCCTATCGCTTGCTTTGTAAAAACTCGTCAGTCTCCCATCAAACGCTGTGAGCTGAGCGGCCCGTCGCCGGACTTTCGTCAAGTTTGGGAGCCTTAATAACCAAGGTAACTATGATTGTTTTTGAGCTATCGTAAATCAATGCTAGTGGCTAATAATTTTGTGTATTACGTTTGTAACAAAAAGAAAACTTGTAATAGATGTAAAAAGATTGTTATCCGTAACCAACCAAGATGTATCTTGTCTGTAATGGTCAGCCTCGCCTAAATTTAAATTTCAGTCAGTCAACTTGATGAAAAGACCTAAGATATGTAAGGTTGAGTGTCAGTACTCGTTATATATGTAATTTAAAGTCATAACCTTGTAATGCTATTTTGTAATATTGTAAATTGTAACACGCACTGTATGAACGCATGCGTGCGTGTTAATCGAACGATGTGGGTATAAAAGTGTACTAAAAGATGTGAAAACTTTCAGTTCGAAACTTGGTTCAACGTTCCGGACCGAAGACACGACAACACGAAATTCATACAGTTTTACACGATCTTCCAGCACAGACATAGCAGTGGTTCAAACCAGGTACTGAGGAACACGCAGCCGTAGCGACCAGATACAGCAGGTTGCAAAACGACTTATCTGGATTGCCAAGTAACATTTTTACCTTTAACAACTTACGGTGGCAAGTGTTGCATAATCACGAAACAAAAAACGAGACAAACTAGTTACTTACAAGTGTCTGAAACAATTTTATAAACCTTTTCGATAGATAACAGTGTCAGAAATTTTAAGTAGACCACAGCGTGTACGCTGAACACATCTTGTAAACTAGCATTGATTTATGCGACACCCACATATTTAGCATTTAACATTTTTTATATTCAGTTTTTCAAAAAAAATTAGCTCAGTACTGACCGTTGCTGACTGGCACATAATTAGATAAATTTTGAGGCTCGTAATGTTTTTGAAATAAACGGGTCGCAACCGACTCCGCTCACAGATTGACGCATTCAACAATTTCTTTTACTTACACCTCCTCCCTTTACAGAATTATATTAATTATAGAAATACTTGAGAGGTAAGTCACAACACAGAAAAAGTGTCTTAAGCATTTTGGTGTACTTAGATATTAAATTATGTTATTTGTGTGTATGCTGAACACTTCCGGGGCCTAGCAGCGGGAAGTGCCGCAGCAGTAATAATCTCTAATAATAATTGTGAGAAGCGGATCAATATCTGCGCGAGGTGTACTAGCTTAACTGAAAGCGAAAAAACAAAGCCCCAGGAGTTGTCACAACTCTGATATATTTTTTAGCTTGGTTTCTCATGAAGTAGCGGAGGACTTCTGAGTGTGGTTTGCAGTGCAGACATTTATTGATGGGGATCGAGGACAGTGAACTGTACAGCAAATAAATGTCACACGTTAACAAACGTAATAAATCAAGTGACCATAACAATACCGCCGAACTCTATAAAACAAGTCATCATGGTTAGAATCAATGTGGATACTAAACTTGAACATAACCTTTGACGTGTAATCCACAAACCTATATTCAGAATGATTCGTCACTGTACGCGTATACTGAGACGTCGTCATCAAATATAAATCTGTAAGTCTGTTAAGGTTCAGCTGAACACTGCCCTCCACGCTACCCTATATTCTACTACTATCTTAGACAAACACGGCTTGATTTATATAATACGGAAGCGTCAAGTCTTCAACGAGAACACTTACAAAATAAGTATTGTTACGACGGTCTACTGATCGTCGTAGGTACAGTGGAAAACAATTAATACGTCACTTAATCACCAGCTTTAATTATCACAATTAAACAGTTTGTAATTGACAAGATAGTCTCTTACAACAAATCAAATAGAAATTGTTCACACGCTATAAAAACGTCCACTAACAGAGTATCGCACATTTAAAAAACATATAATACTTCGCCACAATACTTCAAACCTCACTGTGTAAATCGTCACTTAAATGCACAGAGTAATCGCCCGACAATAACTCTGAACTATAATACTACGAACCGGATTCCAATAAATCGCAACTCAAACTGAAACTGAGCGTCGCTGAGTACTTGTATTTATACTCCGCCGAAAATCCAGAAAAATCCATATACTACGCATTAGCAATAAAGGAAATCATTAGAGCGTAATTCATTGCTGCCTTGACACAGTGAGCGGGCCGCGCGACTTCTGTCACAGTCTAGCAAATGCATCGAGAATCACGTACGCACATACATTACAGCCGGATTCCACTGGAACATTCGATGAACACGTAGATTGTTCTGTAATGTCGTAACAGTATGAAGAAAACGAGGCGACCGCGCGCAGACAATAACTATCCTTGATAATCTGGAAATATTGTAATGATGTGATGGTGATGATTCATAAAATAGTGGTAACAATAGCAAGAACAACAGCAACATCAACAATAGTAATAATAACTATAATAATAATAGCGGTAGATAATAATAACAATAATAATAATAATAATAATAATAATAATAATAATAATAGAAGAAGAAGAAGAAGAATATGAACAACAACAACAACAATGCGTAATGAGTTATGAATAGTTCCAGTAGAGAGTCATACGGCACTGATGACTTTTGACTCCAACTTACGTAACGTGCAACATTTATGTTAGCATTAACGCGTGGCTGGTTTGTTAGTTCGTTGTTTCATGGCGGTTAGTGAGAAACGATATTTAGGGTCTGTTTTTTTTACACTTCGATGTAGCAGACCAGGTGTAGCGCAAGGCTTGCGAAGCGTGCAGTGTCTCGAGTCTCCTGCTATTGGGTCGGTTTTCCTATAAATTTGTATTTAAACATTTTTTAATGGGGGTCAAGCGATCCGCGATTTGTCGATCCCTCTATCGCCGGCGAGCAAACAGGGCACTTGCGACAGCCACCTAGCTCTGGACGATATTTTCCGAGTCCACTGATCAGGGATTGGTGACAGTACGAGCCGCCAGTACATACAACTTACTCCCCGAGCGTTCAAAGATGCCAACAAACGAGCGGACACTCTCGTTGAGGTGAACTGGTGGATAAGAACTTTAGAGGCTTTCTTCAGTGTGCTTTGGAGCAATTTTCAATTATAGGCGGCCAAATATCCCCACACGCATAGGTAATCACCGTTTTGACAGCGATCTACCCTTGCGGAGGAGTTATCGATGGAGTCGAAGGAACGGGTCATAGTGTATATAAAGCACGGTGTAGTAAATTATAGTGGTTTTATTTGTTACTTGAATGAATCGTTGAATTAAAATAACTGAATTAATCGAGATTTCAATTAGTGTTAAATAACCACACGTAACCGTTTTGTTGTCTCTGGTGTCAAGTTGGTTCCACAACACTGAAAATCGCTATTTACGTAACGCTATGTTGTAAGCCTTATCCCACTACACCCCCTCCCCCAACACACACACACACACACACACACACACACACACACACACACACACACACACACACACACACACACACACACACACACACACACACACACACACACACACACACACACACACACACACACACACACACACACACACACACACACACACACACACACACACACACGCACGCACACACACACACACACACACACACACACACAGGGCGACAATGCTGGCCTCGTGATAGTAATTATTCAACTTGTTTTTAGGATTTTCCTTAAGTATAGTCGTTGGGGTTAAAAAAAAACAAAGAAAAAACAAAAACTATAAAACGTTTGTTTTTCTTTATTTGAATTTAATTTGGGTGTCCCTAACTTTCCTTGTATTTACCTAACGTACGCGCGCGCGCGCACAAAAAAAAACACACACACACACACACACAGAAAGAGAAAGAAAACGGTACAGTAATTAAATTAGCACGAGAGAGGGTGTGTGTTTGTGTGTGTGTGTGTGTGTGTGTGTTGAGATCAAGGTAAAGCACTCCGACGAGTGTAATTATAAAATTGCAGGCTGTGGCGCGCGCCACAGCGATAAACATCTTACAGTATGTGAGTGTGTTTCGACTTCCGGCCACGTCGTGTCGCATATTAATATACGTACACCTGCCGCTCGCCAGCCAGCTCCCGAACATCTGTCGAACTCAGATCCTTTAGGTTTGAAAGCCTGCCACGCGCCGACCAGTTCTCTCTCTAGTTACACCTGTACACCCGGCCGCCGCGCCGCCTGTGACCAACTTACCGCTCCATCTGTACTCGCTCTCTGCCAAGTTTTATAACGGGTCCGACACGCAGTACGTCTGTGTCCACCTCATCCAACCTTTTCTTGTTGGTCCATGTTCATTAGCACGTCATCAAATGTTTTTAATTATTTTCCTATTGCCTTTTGTATATAAACGTTCACACGACTCTTTCGCGAGAAGTATACTGCATTAGGATTGCCATTAGTCCAGGTTTTCCCGGACATGTCCTCTTTTTCATGTGAAACAGGAACCTCCGAGGAATATCCAAGCCCCTGATTTTAATAAACATTTAAAAATTAGTTGGCAACGCTGATTATAACGTTAGTGGTGATTGTACGTTAGCAAGATTAGGCATCAAGTAAACAAAGGCGGCGAGCGTTAGGTTGTGAATTTGGCATTTAAACGAAAGATTATCCTGATTTTTAAATCAGAATAACAGAATGGAAACATATATGTGCCCTATCGTTCACTTGAAAAAATCAATTTTATACGCGTATTTTCATTTATCTGTTCTGATAAGTATTTTAACTTTTTACTTCTAATAGTTCCTATTTAAATAAAATGTCTTTTCTGATAAGAAAATGACACCGTTTTATAATAAATAGTAAAATTAGTAATTAATGTTGAGTGTCTTTTATAAACCAAAAATGTATTTTTGTCAAACACAAAAGTTGTTCTGGAAATCATTTTCTTTTTTTTAACAAGAATAATTTTAGTACGAACTGACATATTAATGAAACATCAAATGTATGTATGGGATGTCGTTTTTATTTTAGATATATAGTTTTCATGTTCGGGATTGTCCTAGTTTTTGAACCTTATTGTACTAGTTTTTCATGTTTAGAAGATGGCAACCCTAGATATTGATGAAGCCTAGATATCAACTTTCCGTCTGACTTTTGAACTCGATCGTGGGCTTGTCAGTTAGCACAGGCATTATTATTATATCATCTGTGACTCTTAAAAGATCGGATAGAACATTTCTATTTACGAGGTCTGTTGGCAAAAATTATTTTATTTTCTTACGTACAAATTATCAGAATTATCTACTCCAAAACATTTCAGGTCGCCGATAACACACATCTTTCAATGGTTTTCGTACTGTTGAAGTGCGTTCTGATAGGCGTTCTACAATAGCTCGCAAGTTACTTTATAAATTATGATACTATTATCAGGAATTATATATATATATATATATATATGTGCGTGTGTGTGTGTGTGTGTGTGTGTGTGTGTGTGTGTGTGTGTGTGTGTGTGTGTGCGTGTTTTAATTAAAGGTACTGGCAAGGTATTTTTTATGAGACTTATTTTGAAATATGCTCATCGTCAGGCGTGCTGATCCGCCGATGGTTCGATTGATTATTGCTGATAGTCGGTTAATGGTGCTTTTGTAGTTGGAGTGTTGTCGTGTAATCGTGTCGATTAGTTTTCGTGGATATTTTTTTGGTCAGGGTGTCCAATGTTTATATTTTTTTAACGTTTACGTTACACTCTGTACTGATTTGAGTTTGTTCGAATGTGACTTTGTTTTATGACTCATTGTGTCTCCTATTATTTTCCTGTGGCGCTACAATACTACGTGATTTTGGCCTCCTGTACTATAGATAAGCACTTCTGCCTATCCTCGATAGGTCTTCTCGCGTTACGAATTCCATTATCCTCAAGTCCGCCTCTACATGCGCCAACAACCTATTTCTTGATCTTTCCCAATGCAGTATGTACCTTTTTCCAAATTTCAATTTTTTATTGTATTGTATTTATTGTTCATAGCCTAAAGGTACCATACGGTTATGAACAATAAATACAATATAGGTACAATGTATGGTACCTTTAGGCTATGAACAATAAATACAATACAATAGAAAATTGAAATTATAGGTACCATTAGTAAACAATAAGTGTTGTATATTATAAATACATCACATTATCATTACTTTTTCCAAATGTTTATTATAGTGCCTTAAATGGTAAATGTTTGATTAATTTCATGCGTAATGTCTAAGCTTTCATGCCCTGCATTTATGGTATGTCTTGCTAAAATAGATTTACATTTTTATATTTTTTTAAAAGTATATAAAAATATATAAATTAGCGATCTTTAATTATTTTTTGTCTGGCTTATATGAATTGTTGCACTGTTTTGTAACTGTCATTATTTACAGTATTATTGTTGATCATGAGTTATTTATGATTGTAGGTCTATATGGTATTTTAAAATGTGTGTTTTAATAGGTTTTTTAATATTCTTAATACTAATGTTTATGAATGTGAATTTTGCCTATTTTTATGTTATTTATTATTTATGTTATTATCACATGTGTTGTATCTCGATAAATCCTATAATGTCAAATTTTTAATTTATATTTCATTTTATTTTATATTTTTTATAGTTGCTTTACTGTATCATTTTTATTCGGTGATTTAACAAAATATACTTTCATTTTATTATACCGTTTGAGCTTAGGCATATATTGTGTAAATTATAGTAATACTACGTGGAACATTTTTATTTTACGTTATGGTGGATGCTTTGTCTTATAAACTGTAGTCAGACTAGTGGTGGCAGGTTTTCTGTATATTGTTTATTGCAATTAGTCAGTGTCAACCTGCCGATGATGAAAAACTTGTGTAGGCCTGGTATATAATGTATAATGTACTTCCGATTATATATATATATATATATATATATATATATATATATATATTGCAACGGTACAACCATTAACGGTTCTGTGCATTGCAAAATAAATGAAATAAATAATAAAAATAAATAAATATGAATTAATAAACGTGATTCAGATTGCATAAGCTGTATCGTAGTTAAAAATAGGGAGCGCAGAATTCATGCATGGAAAGCATTCCCGACGCATCTGTCGCTAGCGTTGTGTACACTCGTATTTTGGTTGTGCGTGTGAAGCCTGTCCGTTCCTGAAATGTAACCAACCCTTTTCAAGTAGAATAGTTTTATATTTTATTTTAATTATAAGGAAAATATGTACGATAGGTTAAAACCAAAGACACCAAAGTGTATAGAAATTAAAGGTGAACAAAGGGTTAAAAGACCGTGCCGAAATGGCGAAAAGTGCAATTACTATACGTAAAAAGTGAATAGCTCTTTTTTGTAATTACAATAAAGAAGTGTAATCTACGTATAGTAAACATAAAAATTAGTGATCGATCGAGCATCGAGTGATGTGAAACAAACTTCGTAATTCGCGAGGATAAGCGAAAATAGTGAATTGAACCAGAGTGGGGGAAGTGACGCTTCGACAAAATCTGACAAGTTAAAAATTGTTCAGACATGAGTTTTTGCACGACCTGACTATAAATACCAGGTCGCGCTAATAAAGCTTCTTCTTCTCGATTGAACCGTTGCCACAGGAGGCTATGTCAGTCGACGACGCTATTTTAAATTTATAGTAAGAGGCACAGGACAAACTGAAGTCCAACCAGAGCAGCAGAGCACATACGAGGAGGTCTATGGACACACCCGCAGCATATGATGTGATGTGTGACGACTAGTAAACCGTACATGCAGTAGAATCCGACCAGAGGACCAAGAGGACACGGAGGACACAGACAGAGGACCAAAGAGGACGTACGGATGATTAACCACGTCAAACGAGGTGATGAAAAACCAATGTAATTACAGAAATTTGAAAGACACTAATTGCAAGACATTCAACCTGTATTAAAATAACTAATTGTACATAAATGTAAAATCAGTGTAAAATTTAGAATAATATCTCTTGTATAAAATTTAGTAATTGAGAGTAATATAAATGACAAGAGAAATATTTGATTTTTGAGTTAACGTAATTAATAAAGCCTTGGTTGATAAAGGAGAATGCATATGCAGTAGAAAGTTTTAAAACTAATTAATATTAAAGAAATTGGAATAAAGTAACTTCATTATTAAAGTAAATTAATCAGAAATTGCAAAAAGATGATCACACAATGAGTAAGCCGAGAGCAAAATGAATATTCAATTAATTAAAATTAGATAATAAGATTTACTCATAACCTGTGTATGTAAATTGATAGCTATAAGTTGTGTACGAAGGAGTCGTACAAACGATATGATAATGAGTAGTATTTCTATATGCGAAATGAAAAATTTTGTTTAATAACAAAAAATAAATAATGGAACAATTTCAAACTTAAATACCGTATCATCTTCTTATTACGATTACACCCATGAATTCAATACATTATATAATTTGTTATGTTATATAAATTGGCCCTGAACTTGGGGCTACACAAATTAAATTATATATCAATGTTTGTGTTGTTATAATATAAACATATTTTATATAGTTATATACACACACACATTTATATATATTATGTACTGCTGTTAAAATGCAACGCAGTACATAATAGAAAAATAATAAATTTTAAAAGAAAAAAGATACAAATTTAATATTAACTGGAACATATGTATTAAAATGTAAACAAAAACATTGGGACTATCGACTCACCCAGTCAACATAGAGGTAGAGTCCTATATGAGAGAAAACAGTATTAAGTTATATGTTCTGAAAAGAATATATGAAATTTGGAATGAATGTTATAATAAGAGTAAATAGTAAGAAAATTATAATTTAATAAATACCAACTAGAATTACGAATATTAGAGATAAAATAAATATACTTAATAAGAAGTAGAAAAGTTATATATGTTTTTAATAGGTATATGATAAAAAAGATGTAATGAAAGTAGGGAATTATCAATGTGGCAAATTTGTAAATTGTTAGAGATTGTATTGTATAGAAATGAAAGGAAATGTATTAGTCTTGAATTATATTGAATAAGAGTAGCATGAAGAGTCTAAATTCATATCTAAGAAAAGTAACATCACTAGTCTAAATTCATATCTAAGAAAAGTAACATCATTAATTTAAATTTATATCTAATAAGAGTTACATGAGGAGTCTAAAATTTTATCTAGTAAGAGGAACATGAAGAGTCTAAGAGAGTGATATGTAAATTAATAATTGGTAGCAGTTAAATAAATCAAATTTGTATATCATCAAGTTTAATGTTATATGTAAACAAAGAAACAGTAAAGGAATTTAATTTGTTATACCAGAGTTTTTTGATTATCAATTTAATAAAGTAAACAATCAGAAGGAGAGGTTCAACATTAATATTGAGTTTAATAAAATAAAATAATACTCAATAAATAAATAATATTACAAGAAATCTAAACATATCCTTAATAGAACGCCAATAGAAGAGGGAAATCCTGTACTGAAGAATAGTTTGAGTGGCCATAAAATATAATTAAATATTCCGAGGAGATATCTGTTTTGCAGTCGTCATAGAAAACAACATTCAGCTATAAAACCAATAAAAAATTCGCGTGGAGGAACGGATCGCCAAGACTGATATTGCTTTTGAAAATAAACATCAACCAGAAGTGAACCCGTGGCAGCTGGAAGAATTCAGAATCAGTCAAGTTAACATTTGTTTGGTATCTATTTTTTACATTGTTATTTATCAAAATATTACATGCTAACTTTATTTGGTTTGGTTTAAAGAAAAGAAGATACTATAAGTTTACCATCTATCCTTTGAACCACGGCAATGCCTCATCTTTCAACTCATTATTGTTGACAAACATTTTTCTTGCCAGACGTTTCTTCAGGTGAAGAAACATCTGAAAATCATTGTGTATGAGGTCCAGATTATGTGACAGATGATCCAGAATTTCCCACGTCCAACTGTTAAATAATGTAGAGGTAATGTATACAGTGTCCCCTTCCATTTGTTTTTAATATTCTGTGAAAGACATTTCAGTGTCTCCTAGATGTTACAGCAATGACTCTTTGCCTTAAGGTATAAAGTCAATCAGAAGAACACCTCTCCCATCCCAAAAAAACTTAAGCCATAATTGCTTGGTTATAAACGATGTTTTCAATTTGTTGATTTTTGGAGGATCTCTGTGCTGCCTTGATTCAGGTGTACAACGATAACCCAAGTTTCATCCCCAGTTACAGTAGAGTCCATGAACATGGATACTTCCTTGGCACAGAATGTGAGTGCAGAAACCATCAGTTTTTCTTGTACTCATCCATTAACATTTTAAGCATCCAACAAACACACAGTTATGTCCTCACAATTTCATTATCATAATCTTACAAACGTCAGGAATCAATTTATACAGTTCTCGTACTGTCAAACATCAAATATGCCCTACCATATTTTTTGTATAGGTATTGTGAACATCAGTGCTTCCGAGAATTCATGGAACTACTTCAAGGCATTTTGTCACATCAAAATGTCACCATAAACTGCTGTGATTTGCCTAAAAATTCCCTTGGTCATTTATACAATGTATAGTACAGAACAAACTTTGGATGTGGCAGGATTCAGGATTCTAGATAGACGTTGCCACTTTTAAAATGTGTAACACAAACTTCTCATGATCAAACAGCTTAATAATCATTAACCCTGAGAGAGAGAGTTTCTTTTCATGTACTGATAAACAAAAAACATAATAACGGTAGTTACATTTCTTAATTATATTATACTATTAAATAATTACAAGACTTATAAAAAAATAACAGTACAATAATGGCTGTCCCAAAGTGGAACATATCTTAAATACATTATCTAGAAAATAAAAACAGTACATAAATAGCTGATCCAACGTGGAGCAGATTTTAATTACCATACGTATAAATAATTACACAAGAAATAACCCACACAACAAAGATAATATAACAACCAATGGTATATACAAAATTGAATGCCAAGATTGCAATAAATGTTACATAGGACAAACAAAAAAACAACTGAAAAAACGTTATTTTGAACACCTAAACGCATACAAAAAACCAGGAATATACAAATCTAATTTGGCCACACATGTAATAAACACTGGACATGAATTCCCAGACATAACCAACATGACACTAATAAAACACATACCACACAAAGGAACCATAATGAACATTTGGGAAAATTTACAAATATACAAACATAAAACACAAAACAAACTAATACCTGAACAAATACAAATCAATACAAAAGATGACACAATTTTCAAAGCACTCAACATCGAAAATACACAAAATACTAATACATACACCACAATCACACACAATAATACCACTTTAAAGTACCAGAGACCAACAAGAAACCACAATAACGACAAGCCAACACACAAGTACTTCACCAGACACAAAATCACGAAGGCTGAGGATGAGAACACAGTGGTTCTCGAAACATGTTCCTAATAAGGAAAAAAATATCGTGAGGTAATTTCTTTATAAATATTAAATATATTATATACATCAAGAAACGGACTGTAGCAAAAAGCGTTTGAAATATATATATATATATATATATATATATATATATTTAATCACTTTCTGCTACAGTCCGTTTCTTGATGTATATAATACATTTAATATTTATAATTAAATTTACCTCAAGATGTTATTTTTTTCCTTTTTTGGAACATGTTTCGGGTACTATCTTGTACCCATCCTCAGCCTTCCGGTTTTTTTGTCTGGTGAAGTACATATGTGTTGTTGGTTGACCATTATTATTGTGGCTTCCTGTTGGCTTCTGGTATTTCAAATTGGTTTTATTGTGTGTGATTGTGGTGTATGTGTTAGTGTTTTGTGTATTTTCAATGTTGAGTGCTTTGAATATTGTGTCATGTTTTGTATTGATTTGTATTTGTTCAGGTATTAGTTTGTTTTCTGTTTTATGTTTGTTAAAAATTTTATTGTACAAACATAAAACAGAAAACAAACTAATACCTGAACAAATACAAATCAATACAAAACATGACACAATATTCAAAGCACTCAACATTGAAAATACACAAAACACTAACACATACACCACAATCACACACAATAAAACCAATTTGAAATACCAGAAGCCAACAGGAAGCCACAATAATAATGGTCAACCAACAACACATATGTACTTCACCAGACAAAAAAACCGGAAGGCTGAGGATGGGTACAAGATAGTACCCGAAACATGTTCCAAAAAAGGAAAAAAATAACATCTTGAGGTAAATTTAATTATAAATATTAAATATATATATATATATAACATATATACATAAGTCTATATTTTTATATATACAAAAATCATAAAAACAATAGATTAATACCTGAACAGACACAAATATAGTGGGCTGGGACATAGATGCAGCCTCTCTCCGGTATTATTTAATATGTATATACATGACGTTCTACGCGAGTATGAGAATTATTTGCCATTTTATAATTAGGACTTCGGAGATTACAGGAGTGTCTGTAATTTCTGTAATTACTATCGTTTAATTTCTTAGGATGCAATATATCATACCTTGGTGAGGTTGATGTATGGAATAACATAGAAGGCTTTAATAGGATGAGTGGCACTCTCAAGCGAACCTTAAGGAATAAAGACGTTAGGCAAGAGACGATATTAAACTTTTACAGAGTAATGTTCATTCTAAGCTGTCTGTATCATAGTGACACACGGACAATGACGAATGCACATGAAAGTTGACTACAAAATGCAGAGATAAGTAGCCGGCTTCTTAGATCAGTAGCCGAGTATACCAGGTTAGATAGGAAAGCTATCAGGACATCCGTCATGAGTTAGCTTCTGTCCGACCAGTGAATGACATGGTAAGGAAATATAGAAAGAAATGGTTTTATCACGTAGAATCCATCAAGAATATGACACATAAGTGCAAAATATAGGCTATGCTTAAAGGATAAGAAGTCTGGGACCCCGATGAAATGATGGTGAGATCAGTTGTAACGACGATCGACGTAATAGGCTTTAACCTTAGTCTTGCAAAGAGGAACAACAAATACAAATAAACACTACATTATATTTGATACAATAATGAATTAATAATATAATAACGGTAACGTAAAAACACTAAAACACACATATACTCATAAAAAAAGAGAACCAGAGAATCAAGAAAACAGGTCGAACTTGCCAAGCACTGAGAAAGGAGGTACTACCAGTCCTCAAAAGTACCATGGAAAATTAAAAAAGTAAGTGGTGTTGTTGAAATAGTCATTTAATATCAACATAATAAAAATTCATCAAGAATGGCGAAAGAAAGTGTAGTGAAAATGTGTGAAAGAGTATACAGTACATCGGTACAAATTGTACAAATCGTGTGTAGGTATCAGATTAGCATAATATACTACGCTGCGTGTGTAAAGTATATATATAAAAAAAAACATAAAATAGGATGAACTTATTGAACATCTGTACTGTTTGAAAACTAACAATCCTAGACAAGAGTATAATCTGACGTGAAGTCGAGAGGGGTAAGGCCTCTGTGTGCACTGTAAGTTATTAGTGTGTGTGTGTTGCCGGTAGATACGTGAATACTACTTACACGGAAAACTTACGTTTGTGAAATTGTGCTAAACTGAATTACTGCGTGAGAAAACGAGATACATCATCGGGTTGTGCAGACTGTTACGCGCCCGTGGACTCGCGGCGGTGCGAATTAGTGCACTATGTAAAGTAACAGTGTAATTATTTATTAATTGCTCCGGCATACAAATAAATACACTTCCACGAAGTGAATCAGGAATAATTATTGTACTTCCCAAGATTGTTCTACACATGATGAAAATCAGAATTATAGGCAAATAATTTTTCATATTGTAACAATCACTGATAAGCTCAGGAGCATTTAATCAATCTTCGACAGGTTTGTAATGCCAGAACTATATAACCCAAGTCTGATAAACAATATTCTCTCTTTGCAATCAGATCATCGTGAGTGAACGTCGAGTGTTTCGCGAGTAGCGCTTGTTATCGAGACGTCCGACTATACTAGACCACACACACACACACACACACACACACACACACACACACACACACACACACACACACACACACACACACACACACACACACACACACACACACACACACACACACACACACACACACACACACACACACACACACACAGAGAGAAGTTCAACGCAACCGAGGACCACCATGGAAACACATCAGTTTAGAGTGCTCTACAACATTAGGTGACAATGAACTAATTTATTAAAAAAAAAAAAAAAAAAAATAGACAGTAATGAAACAGAGACAATAATGTTGAATCTGTGAAAAATATAAATTATAAAATTAATGTAACAGTTTTTTATACAAGAATGTACATTTACGAAATTTTATATAAAAATTTAATTGACACGCTAAGCACTTAAATTGTTTGGGTACACATTGTATTGTTGCTACTAAAATGACGTTCTTTGGCGAACATTTGGGAATTTAAAAGTGTTAAATTATAAATTGTTAATTGTCAGAATCCCTTAATGTATGTAAGGCACCCAAATTAAAATAAATTTTATTTTTATGGTACAGTATATCAATAGAGGTTCATAGCAATTGTTGATGTAAATGATGATTATTACAAGGGCCTACTACAGTTATAATACAAGCACACGTATGAGAAGGGGCATACATTTTAAAAATTGTCAGATTTATTTTTAAATAAAACGCAATTTTAATGTTATTAAATTGAATTTAATTATTTTGTATTACGATATTCTCCTCTCTCTACAAACTAAATCTTTTTCATATGTGACGCAGTGTTTGAATGTAACTTGAACAAGTTAAAATCCCATGGGCTGCTTGTGTATGCAAATATTAAAGGAACGTTCAGCACACGAACACAACGCACAACGAACAAGCACAACAATGCAACGTTACAAAACACTGTACTTACGATGTGGTTAAAGTAATCTATAATTTTTTCACAATTTTGACTCCTCAAATTTTTACCTCTCGCCCCCCCCTTATTTTTGAGGGTATTAATGTTAAAAACAATAAGGTTCTGTAGGTTAAATGTATGAAACCCCGTACCAAGTTTTAATAAAATGGTTGATGAGTTCAAAAGTTATCGGGAGACAGATATTCTCCAAATAGACAGATAAATAGATAGACAAATGCCAGATGCCAAATGATCGAGTTAAAACTGAGAATTCGCTCCCATCATTCAATTTGGCATATTTATTAATGTGTTTTTTGTTTTGTTTTATATCCTGTTTTTTGTTGCCCTTATTTTTGGATTTTAATATATTTATTGTGGTGGTTTGCGTATGTTTAGTAGTCGGCATTAAATTGAAATTGTAAACTGTCTTGTTTTATTGTGTTATGTCTTTATTATATCATTTTATTTTTCCTCTTTATTCTATTTTGTGTAGGTTTATGTAATAACCGTCTTCATTTCTCACTTGGTCTATTACTTTTATTTTTGTGTTTCTATCTTGTTGTTAAGTGCGATCTTCAGTATTCTGTGAATTAATGAATAGTGTTACGACATCACAGAACAATCTACGTGTTTGTCGAATGTGCCAGAAGATTCTCGACGTAACGCGTGTGGCGTACGTGCTTGTCGACGCATTTTACAGACGGTGCTAGAATTCACGCGACCGCTCTCACTGTGTCACGGCCGCAAGCAATTACGTCGTAGTTTAAAGGTAATACGTAGTATGTGGAATCGTCTAGATTTTCGGCGGCTATAAATACCAGTACTCAACGAAGTTCAGCTTCAGTATTAATGCGATATATTGACAGTCCGGTTCGAGAGTTATAGTCGCGATATTACTGTGCGCGTTCAAGTGGTTATTATAAAGTGATTATAGTGAAGTGTTTGCGATTTTATAATCGGGCTGTATAATCGTAAGACAATTGTGTTTAATATTAGTGACATTTTATTGTGTGTGAACAATTTTTAGTTGTTTTGTTGTAGTAGACTGTGTTGTTAATTACGAACTGTTTAACTGTAAAAATTAAAGCTGGTGATTAGTGACTTAATTTGTATTTATTTTGTTTTCCACTGTACCTACGACAAGGAAGTAGACCGTCGTAACAGTGGTGTCAGAAGTGGGATAGAACGGTTAACAGTGGAAACAGTGGACACTTTGTACAAGACGAGTGTAATTCGTAATTAATCGGAAAACAATGGATGCCAGTCAGATGAGGGAAAATTTCCAGGCGCTATTGTTGCAGACAGAGGAACGACGATGACACAATGCAGAGACAGCAGAGGAAGGACAGAAAACCCTCCTGCTGGAAGCAGAGGAAAGACGCAGACAAGAGGCGGAAGCAAAACTAGTGGTTGAGCGGAAGACTCGCATTCCTGGGAACGTGATGTTCGGATCACACGAGACTGAATTCGAAGAACCGGAGAATTATCTTTCGCAAGGACGTCCACCTAGATCGCCTGGACGAGTATTACTTCAGAGACGGTTTGCCAGTTCGGGACGAACAGGCTTAAGGAGGGGGAAGTGTTACGACATCACAGAACAATCTACGTGTTTGTCGAATGTCCCAAAACAACTCGACATAACGCGTGTGGCGTATGTGCTTGTCGACGCATTTACAGACGGTGCTAGAATTCACGCGACCGCTTTTCACTGTGCCACGGCCGCAAGCAATTACGTCGTAGTTTAAAGGTAATACGTAGTGTGTGGAATCGTCTAGATTTTCGGCGGCTATAAATACCAGTACTCAACGAAGTTCAGTTTCAGTATTAGTGCGATATATTGACAGTGCGGTTCGAGAGTTAAAGTCGCAATATTACTGTGCGCGTTCAAGTGGTTATTAGTGAAATGTTGCGTTTTATAATCGGGCTGTATAATTGTAAGACAATTGTGTTTAATATTAGTGACATTTTATTGCGTGTGAACAATTTTTAGTTGTTTTGTTGTAGTAGACTGTGTTGTTAATTACGAACTGTTTAACTGTAAAAATTAAAGCTGGTGATTAGTGACTTAATTTGTACTTATTTTGTTTTCCACTGTACCTACGACGATCAAGTAGACCGTCGTAACAATAGCGTTTTTGTGGTGGTTGGAGAAAATGCTGTTATTTTCAGTTGAATGCCAAGGATAAGTAATTGATATCACTGTTATTTTCCATTTTTATTATAAACTGTATATTTTTAATGTGGTTCGTTCAGTTCTTGTAAGTTATTGTTGCGGTTTGTGTTGCTGTCTGTCATCCATATTCTGTTGACAACATATCTGAACCAATGGCCTCTGTTATCATGTTTGTTTATGATTTATTTAATTTTTTATTTGCATTTTTTGAGTAATCTTTTAATCATCACGTAAACAGCAACAATAAACTAAAACACCAGAAAGAATAAGAGTAAGTTGAACAGCAGTTCTGTTATTGCAAATAAATGTATTCGCACTAATGGAGAGGGCACAGCCAGTTTTCAGAAATACTATTCAAAATTAGAAACATAAGTTACTTCAAAAGCGGTCTATTAAATTAGCAAAATAATTTTTATAAAGAATAGTGGAAAAGTTTAGTGACAATGTTGACACTATAGTTGAGGCAAGACGACATGTGTAGGCCTATGTAGTATACTTTCAGAGCTTCCAAAGATTTAAGGAAAGGAAAGAAAAGAACAGTTCTTTAGGTTTATTAAGACTATCAAGGAATTCTTAAAGTTTATTATTTGTTAAGGTTATCATGAGGAGTTTATACAAAATGTATCAACAGGAAGGAGAATCCAGTGCAATGTTACAATTAGAAAAATTTCTCTACTATCAAGTGCCTTGGAAGGTATTAAAAAAGAATAATACCTTCAGATTAAAAAAGGATTAAAAACAGAATAAATGAACCATTTGGATTGAGAAATAAAATAGGAGCAACCTTACCCAATATGAACCCTGCTTATGGTGATGGAAAGATATTTACGATAAAACAGGACTATAAAAAAAATAGTAAGTAGCTTTCCTGATCCGGAGAAGACTTTTAATGTGATTAAAAGGGGACATGCTGTTTAAAACAGAAGGAATTACGAGTTTACTGGATGCATAGTAGGTTTGTTTTCAAACGTCATCAAAACCGATGCACAAAGATAATGACAAATTGATCCTAGAGTGAAATAAATATAAGGAAAAGAAGAAGACAAGTTTGTTTAATTTGTGACATATATATATATATATATATATATATATATTTAAATTATTTATTGGAAGTACTGTAAAGGTGATGAAGGGCAGAAGGTAATAAAGGAAAATTAATTTTAGAATATGCTGCATTAGATTTGCAAACGACATTGTAATTTTAATTGGTTGGTAAAAACTTGTTTGTCGTGCAAGAGGTTATTATCTAGTATAGTCATGTAAGGAGAGCAAAAGATAAATTTCATAAAGTTTAAACGATGATCCTAGATGAAGTCCATGGACAGTCAAGAGGTTGAGCATATGAAGGATAAATAATATATGGAGAAAAAAGTAGCACCATCAAGCAACCTGGTCTGAATTATAACAGTCTGCTTAGAAGTAACACATGGATTAATTACTAATCTAAGAGTGGATTTGCGAACGGTTTTGTTTGGAGTTATGGAAGTTAAATTTGGATTTATGGAGGAAAAAGAAGACTGGCTGAAGACAGTGGAGACACGGATATGGAATAAAATGATAAAGCAAACTTTATGGCTGCGGATGCGGTCTTATTGATTTTTATAGCATAATACAATCATAACAATTAGTACTTATAATGAATTACAATTATTTTGTGAATTAACTGTTGAACTTGTGAACGCACTGGCTTTTTAGCTCTTTGTATTTTCGTATCAAACAAGGATTAGGCTAAAGCCGATTCCGCTCCCCTAGAACTCTCATATTTTTTTCACACGAGGGCTTCCAATACTCTTTTTTCCTTGCAGGTGATACATTGCCACCATCTTTGGAAACTGCTGTTTCGTTCGTTGTACGTGATGAACCTACTTTCCTTAAAAAGAAACCACGCAATCATGAGATTCTGTAACCTAGTGTAGAGGCACTATCTTGAGATCATTACGAAGTTCGACCTCTCGTAAAAATTTTAAAAAGGTGCGGCACTCATAAGTCTTTCTTCTGGCTTACAGCTGAGACGTCTGTCTAATAACTCTCGGGAGTTCCGTTTATTAGAAAATTTTTATCGTGCCTTTCTTGGTGTTCGTCATAAGCGTTCAGAATATATTCCGAAGACTGATTTAAATTTCTTTATCTCATCACAAACATCATATTTACTATAACGTCTGAATTATAAAAAAGAAAGTTAAATGTATTCGTAGTCACCGTCTTCTTCTTCTTCTTGCTCCACCCAACTGTTTGGCTAATAGTCTGTTGCGACCTGATCGTTCCATCTTTCTTTAGTCTTCCGAAGGTTCTCTGTCCTTGCGGTCGATATCTATACATAATCTTTGGCATTCTCTCAGTGCTCATTCCTTGTAAATGTTGTTCCCATTGATTCTTATAATCTTTTATTTGGTCACTTAAACTAACAACTTGTAACCGTTTTCTTATTTCTGTATTCCTCATTCTATCCCTCCTTGTGCAACCTGTGATCCTGCACACAGTTTCATCTCTGGTGCTTGAATTTTGTTTTCATTTGTTCCTGTGAGTGTCCATGTTTCACTGCTATACAATAATCTTTGGATAGCCATAATTTGTCCCTATTCTTTTGCGTAGTATGTGTTCATTATGCGAAGATTATTGAAACATGCGAAGTCTCTCAGTTGTTTTTCATTTTTATTTATTATTATTTCACTTTCTTCCTCTTATGCCTTCAACAAAATTCGTAGTATGACCAAGAAATATGTCTGCTTCTTTACGAGATGCATTTGCATATTGTTATTAAATTTATTAATTAATCACACACACGCACGCGCCCGCACGTGGATTTTTATGCGATACAACACTACTAAATTAGTAAATATGTGATTTGATATATGTACCTCTGCAGGTACGTAATTGCAGAGTGTAAAGTTCACCCGTTATCTCTGTTCATCTTTCTCACTATTTCCTCCGATTGTTCTCTTCTGTTCTTTATTACATGTGGATTGTGAGTCACACCGGGCTTCTAAGAAACGAAGAAAACTTTGTTATTACTACCAGTGTCTAGCTAATTAAGTTTTGTTTTGGTTTAAACCAAACAATAGAGGAGTAATTCTCACCAGACTAATTGCTCGTGCCGAGAGTTTTCACGCGCGATGAAGCAATTGACGTCACTTGACCAAACTAAAGGCTAAGGTAGAAACGAAATTTTGCCCGATATAAATGTTCCACTTACTTCAAAAAACATAAACCTCTAATTATATCTGTATGTGTGCGTACTTATGTTTGTATAAGTAAACAATTAGAAACAAACAGGGCACAAAGGACACTGCGGGAATGTCTTTAGAACAGTGTTTTAACCGGTCGTTTGGATTCTCTTTCCTTACATGTCCTTAACCATTAGACTTTCTCTTCTCTATATTCGCATGTACGTTTTCACATTCTGTCCTAACTTACTCGTCAGTAATTCTGTCTGTCTGTTCATATAATACTACCTTTCCTTTAAATAATAATTGTATTTCTATTATTTCAATTTATTTTTTTCATTTGTTTAACACACAGCGCATAGAGGTGTAAATTATCGTATTTGTAGATTTAGTAAAACATCTATCGCAAATGTTAAAAAATAAAATACGTATAATACAGAATTAAAAACTTGAACTATATAGTACTTCAATGTATAGAGACCTACGTACCAAGACATCACTGTCATATCACTGTTTCCTATCAGTAAATACGCGGTATCTAAACTCAAATTAGAAATAACTTGAAATTCTCTTTACTCTTTATATTTTGACAAAACTGATTTTACCATCGGTCGTGGATAAGGAAAGGAAATATGTTTCTAGTCCGCGGATGGTTTAGTAGTACATATTCAGGAATTAAGTCCTAAAATAATTTCAAAAATTTAGTGCTAAAACTAACATTCATATTTTTTCTATATGTTTATCTTTTCTGTCACGGTTTTTAGCTTATTATTGTCACTCTCCCGGTAACAGTTGTCGCATCACCATCTGACGGATTCTGGAGTTGCATCAAGTGCCATCAACAGAGTTTTGTGTTTAGTCAGTCAGAACTATCTTTAGATTAGTCTAAAACTCGCATAGCGGTGAAAATAAAGTGCTTGTATTTTACTTTTCTACTTAAGGAAGTCAAAGTTAACGAGCTCGAGATATCTGGCTTCTATAATGTGCTAATTTAGCTGTCTGCAATACTTAGTTTATGTCTACGCTTTAGTGTGTATGTATTGCATTTTGTTATTTGTTTTTTAATTAACATCCTACTAAAATATGTGACAAGCGGTGACTCTCTTAAAACTGATCTTATTCACTCTCGTAGTTCTTCCTAATCAATTCTTTAATGCTATAGAAAGGGGCAAGTAGCTGTAATCTCCTATAAATTGATTTAAATGGTAAGTAGTAAATATTAGAAACTCGCTATCAAACTGAATGGACCCAATTATTTAAGTAGGTAACAGAAAAAGCTGGTCTCGAGAAAAAACTTCTCATTTAAATAGTTTGAAAATCCATCATTCAAGTGCTCTATTAGCTTGAAGATAAAACAAAAAGGAATAACAAAAGTGAGTGTTATCACTTTTGTTTAATTAATATCGATAGATAAGTCGATAAGTCAGATGACTAGTTTGGACTTGTTTTGAATTTCCTTCAAAGTCGTAATTCTTTAATAATAATAACAACAAGAATGAGATCAACAATAATAATGATAATAATACATTAATGTGATTGATTGACAATATAAGTACTGTTCCGAAGACTTGTAAGTTACCGCCGCTTAGATATATCTTCCAATTTAGTAGAACAAGTAGAAAATAGGTGGAGAAGGAGAGAAGATATAAAGTTAATAAAAAAACAGAGACAGACAGACAGAAAGGCAGGTAGACAGAGGTGGACAGAAAGAGAACAAGAGGGAGAAACGCCTATAATGAGAGAAGTTTTGAAGATTTTAACCAACATGAGTGACCATTGTTGGGAATAAAGGTGTAAACACAAGATTTCAAACGATAAAAATGCCTAATTGACATATAGAGATAGATGGTGGGTTTAATCGTATGCAGATGGACACAAGGTTGGTTTGAGACTCGTCAAGTCACCTGTGGAATTCACCGTCCAACTTATAATCGAAACACTTCGATACACGTACACACACACACACACACACACACACACACACACACACACACACACACACACACACACACACACACACACATTGAAAATACTCGTCGTTTATATATGTAACCAATCAGCAAGGCTTCTGACGTATGTCGTTCCAGTATGCAAATTTATTCTTCTTCTCGTTTTCCAACTGTTACGTTTTAATGTCACTCGTGCAGACGGCCCAATCAAACAATAATCCGTATTCAGTTCATATTGAGTATTTTTTAAAGGTTATCAAATGTTGTTGCCACCTACTGCAACCATTAGCGTAATCAATTATCGTCAACTAAGCTATTATTTCGAATAACATGCATATGAATCTGATATGTTAGGCTTAATGTCTGCACGAGGTATTGTTAGTGCGTGAGCGTGTAGAAGGTATGTGCGAGCTATAGTCATGTAACGACGTATGCTGAAACTTTTTAACCTAAACCTGTCACGTCGACATTTGAGTTTTGCAATTTAGAAAAATAATCCTGCACAATGGCTATTTACACCGATATTAATCGTTTTCAATCTTTGAGTGCAACCAACAGCAATTTTGTTTATTTATTTATCATTATCATAATCATCATTATCATTTCGTGCCTCTCGAAACGTCGTTAGTCTTATTTAATTAATGCACCAGAACTTTACAATTTCATCAGTCAACCTACGCATCTATCCTGCAGTTATCTGTTCATCTTGGTTTACATTCCAGAGTCATTTTGTCCAGCCATTATGTGATTTGTTTGCTAAATAACACACTTTTCCTGGTCAAAACTATATTGACAATAAATGTCAAACGTATTAATATTTCTGAATACAAATTTAATTGTTTTTTTCTACAACAGGATATCTCAACACACCTTCTAATTCTGCAATAAATAGTATATCTGAACGTATACTGGGTTTATACTGAAGTGTACAAACAAAGGGTAAAGAAAGATGCAAATGTCTCCAATGTGCAAATATAAAAAAATAAATTTTTATATACATATTGCAACGTTACAAGTATTATACACAATTACACAAATACATTACCATGTACTCATCGCAACTATAAAGTGTATTACACCAGCCAGGTCGCAGGATTTTTTTCTCTCTGCGTCAAGTATATGTAGTTGCACAATAATTAAATAATTTTCAAAGAGGAGTGAGATGTTGTTGACATGAAATAATTAATTAAAACCGTTTCAAAATAATCATTCTATGATTTATTAATATTAAAATATTAAAATTTCAAATATTAGATAAATCAAATATTCTCTTTTACAAGCTTCACAAATACAATGTAATCTGCTATGCTGTTCATAACATATAAACAAATAAACAACCATATAATCTTACTAGCTAAACAGACATGTTAAACAAGTTATCTAAATCCTTTTTATTTCAGTGTGTCTGACTTTTACTCAAATTTTAAATAATAATAGCAACTCATTTACAAACAAAATACAGTAATATTACAACTCAAGAACAAAATTAATTGTTGCTATAAACAAAATAAAAATAATATAACATTTACTCCCAATCTATTATTTATTTCTACTGCCACACCCAAATTTTAACATACAACAAAAGATTAGTATTTCTTTTCTAAATTTTCTTGTTAAATTAAATTCTTTTATTTAACTACTATTTAAATTTAAAACTTTAATTCTTTACTGTTCATAGGTACGTTCTTTTTGAGAGTTCTTTTCACAACAAAAATGTAATTGTTTATTCATCACCTGCGTAGGTACACCTGCCGTTACCGTTGCGTGTGTGTGTGTGTCCTGAATCCTGAGAATTTGATGATGATGATGATTATGCTGATGACAGTATCACCTTCATACACAGGTTCTCTGTCTCTACGGGTTGTTGTTTGTGATCCAGAGTTCCTCCATACGTCTTGGTGTGTGTGGTAAAGTGTGTGTGTGGTCCTGATCGATCGGCAAACCGGCAGCGTGACGTTGTGTGAAGATTTCTTGAGTCTGAGATCGGCCCAAAATTGCTGGTGGTATTTATACTGGACGGCGATCTGACAGGTCCAGGACTGTGTTCGACCTGTTAGATATTGTCAGTTCGTGCAAAGCGTCCTTTTAATTACAAATCACTTTTTGGTTCATTTTCGCGATTTCGTAACCATACTCGTTACATGAGCGATATCATTGTTTGCGTAATTTTTTTCTCGTCACTCACATATAAAACACTTACTAATTATTATTTAATTACACTAGTAATTAACACTAAATTAGTTAGCGTCTTTATTATTGGACTATTTTACAATAATTTTATATCACCATACTCGTTAAAAATGCCTTAATGTAATGGTGTCTTTATAATTTGGGTAAGTCTTTGTTCACAGGTTTAAAACGTATTAATTAGTTTATTTTAATCCGGTTAAAACCTGATTAATGGCAAACCAACAATTCGTACGTGTCTCCTCTTCTCGTCGTTCAATGCAGGTCGAACTGGCATACACACACGTACACACAAACGCTGTATTTTAACACTACCGAAGCAGGTGTCACTTTCGACCGGCCACAGCCTGTACTCTCCTGCACAAAATTGTTTAAAACTGTTCGTCGTATTATTTTTACACTAACTATTTACAAAACATACCGCCCTGGGCAAATATGCAACTATATGTATTGTTGCATATATATATATATATACACACACATATTTTAATACTTCAGTTTTAATATACATATATAATATAGATGTATATAATTCAGGAGGTTATGAAAATGCTTTAGTAAGATAGGTTAGGTTAAGTTCTGATCTGATTTCGTAAATTGTAGATTGATGAGTTTTTTAAAAACTCTTTTCTTCATGGGACACAGAGATTACGTACAGGCATAAATGGAGTTCAGAAAACTAAGTGTATCTACAAATCAACTAAAGTTGTCATACTCTTCGATTAGTTTTCATTTCTTGATGATTGCGTAGTCTGGTTTTTAGACTGATTAATTACACGGTAGTCTTTATTTTATAACTTTTAGTGTCAACTAAAATTTGTACTATATTTTTATGTCAACAGGAAAGACACCTATTTCATTCGCATATAGACTAGGTGCTGTGTAATTGATTTTAGACCTTTTAATTTGACTACACCCGATAAGTATCAAAAAGACACAGTAGTCGATGACCACATTCTGTTTAAAACGATTAAGAAGAATTATAAATTATACTTACAGTGTACTAATGCTAACCCTTATCGTATTCTTTATATACATAATTAAACAAATTCGACGATAAAGAATGTCTTTGTCTCATTTTGCTATCAGTATCAAACAACTTTGTAACTGCCTATCATTTTTGTTATACAAGGCTATATAAAATTAGTAAGTATTCAAGTAAGTTAAGCAGGCACTGTAAGAAAACTATTTATCTTAGCCTCCTCAATATATTGTAGGGTTGGTTCGCGATGTAAAGTTTACGACAAAAAGTAGGGATATTACTTTAGAGTAATAAAAGTATATTACGAATTTGTAAAATTCAGGAGAATGGCGAAAAACACTTTTCTGTAATATCTTTCCTTTAGAGGTGTAGTCAATGATGTAGATTCTTTAAAACTTTAAATCATTAAAACTGCTAACCGATGAGTGATTTCCATTTGAACCGTCTTCCTGGACTGGCTCCACATTAAAAGTTTTACTCTTGATGTTTCGACCCCCAGAACGCAGTACCGGCTTGCGTATCTGTGAGTGGCGATTGTAAGACGTAAAAATAGATAAGAAAGGGTTGTTACATCTTTCAACAATGTCTTACAACCGTCACTCACAGCTTCTGAAGACGACCTTATTCTGTGAATCGAAATGTTAAGCGTAAAAATAGTACGTTGAAGGCAATCCTGGAAGTCGGGTTCACCAAATGTAGCTTCCGTTTGTGAGATTCTGTTATCATTCCCAGATTCTGTTAACATCCCCAGATTCTGTTAGCTGTAACTATAAATAAATATGCCAAGAAATATATAGAAACGAATTGGAAAAAATGAAACTACGACAAATTAAGGTGGCCTGACTATCTCAGAAACATGGCTCTTGATAACACTCCTTGTCTCGGTGACAAAAGACGGTGGGAAAATCTCTGTAACCAATCCAACGGCGATTGTAGATTCAGTGATCTTAATTAATATTTACACTAAAAGAAACTATTTTGAAGAAACTCGTATATGCATGCGAAGTGTAGAGATGTTTTTAATAAATTCCAAAAGACTGTAATAAATAAACTAGTATGTTTAATCTAGGTATTTATGAATTCCTCCAGCCGGATAGTCTTTCATCATTTAGCCTGAGAATTTATATGAAGACTGCTGGGAATTTAATATATACTAAAACATTCTCTTCAAAAGTGTTTGTAAGGGTATTGTAAGTTAAAGTAGAGTGTTACTGTGGAGCACTGAGACGTACATGAGCGTGATAGTACGATAATAGACCTAGAATAATAAAGATAGTAGAATTAAAGGAAAAAATTACCAACAGTGAGTTATTTCAAGAGTTTCAGTAAATATATTAGATAACTAGTAGGCTATAAATTAAAACATAAGCAGTAAAGAATTCTGTTAACCAAAATCGATATTTAGTATCAGAGTGTATTTTTTTGACCATCATCATTTCTATCATGCGTCAGATCCTAGACATCATCGTATCCATTCCAGGCTAGTGACACCCCACATCCTATGACGTCTAAGAGTGTCATCTTCTTGCCCCCTCTTCCACTCAGGATATATATACCCTGTATATAGCCCTTTCACCATTTTGTAACTCGCAGAAGAGCTCAATCTTCCTTGATTCTTGCTTGCTTACTGTATCCATCCACCTTTCCCTTCTATCCTCGATGGCTATTCACCTCCTCATGTCTTATTCATTGGTCCACTAGTCAGTCAACATGCTCCCTAAGTTCCCTGCAGTTATTTATCCCTTCGTATTCTCCTGTTAAACATTTCTGCTCTTATAACATAAATTATTATTATTATTCATCATCGTCATAATTATTATTCGTTTATTATTATCATTTTTCCTACATTTATTTTCATCTCACAGCCTTCCACCTGCCGTCTAATTTTTGTAACAATCTTTGTATAGTCGTTGTCTCATCCGTTAAAACCACACTGCGATCAGCTGATCTCTAGCAAATTAAATTTTCCTTTTTTCAGTGCTAACTCCTTCCTCCAGCTGAATACTACTCAACATCGCCTTTGTGTACAAATTAAACAACTCGTCCACAAAGAATATTTTCCCCCCTCAATATCTAACAACTGATAGACAATTCTTTGTTTTCATACATTTCGACGATTATACAACAATTTATTAAATTTACTGATACACTTGGCATACAATATAATGTAGTAGGTTAGGTGATGTATTAATTACATTTGATAGTCCAAACAGTAAATAATTAAAAAAACATACAAAAAACAAGCAGTGTAACGGTTATATTGATTATACATCTTCTGTTCGCAGGTATATGTTTGGCTGTCCTACTGTCAAAAACGACTAGGGTAAAGATAGATTCCAATCTACAAAGCGACGAGAAGTAATTTGTTTTTATCGTTCTTTAAAAAATTTGCTGGTGTGTTTCCTTTTAGGCAGGACTGGACAACCTAAAGGCGACGTCGAATTCAAATTACTATTTCGAGTTTTTAATAAGCGAACGTCACCGAAGATGATATTCGAGATATTCGGTTTGTGAAATTTAGACTAGCAAGATCAGAGGAATGGAGCGAGTTCGATCGATTTCGATCGTGCCAGAAGGTCGGCATAAATAATATTAACACGGCCCCGTCTGCAATTTGACAGGAGCAAATTAATCACGTCGTCTGATTTTCTTCTTACTAATGCAGCGAGATTCACTTCTTTTTTAGCCGTTATCACTGTATTTGCTTACTTTATTTTCTTCGGCGCATAGGAAGAAAAGAAGAAGAATAAAAATATACAATTAATTTCTGTCAGCGAACAGAAGCCGATAAAATGCCTTGTTTCTGCAGTGCGCGCCTTCAGGTAACGTTGCTGTCTCTGTTGCGCAATAGCCCACAACATCTGTTCTTTAAAAATATTTTTTTGTTTTAATAATTAGTTTAAATCGCGGCAGCACTCGCAAACTGAATTCATTAAAAACAAATTGTAAATTTAGTTAAAATGATTTACAGGTGCTGCCACTACATCCTAACGTAAATTGCACCTGTTTTGAGTTTTTTATAAAGTATGTTGTCATTGGACGTAGGACAGAAATGTGCCTACCTTGTAGGCTTTGTGTTTTCGAAATTCATGTTCCTGAAAGTTTACCAGAAGGGTTCTATTAAGTACAAGTAATCTGCATGAGAGACTTGTCTTAGGAGCTGTTAAAACTAACAACATGGCTGCATCATTTATCTCGTATTTGGGAGTTGAGTGATGATTGTAGCATACGATATTTTGTTGAGTTAACGGGGAATAACAAAATGACATCTCTTCAAGGCGAATTCTCGTCAAGGCGTTTAGGAAGTATTAAAAGATACGGGTACTATTTACGTGGCATCAGGGCCATACTAAAGAACTTCGAGGCCCACGACAGTGTCTTGAAATCAGACCCCTACTCAGAATATTCAGTGTGAAATTGTAATAGTTTCCTCCTACTTACCAGATTATAGTTATTTTTACTTCAATTCGTTATTTTAATAATGGCATGTTATGTACGTGCTACAGTACATTTTAGTCTCAGAATGTTCAAAAAATGATAATTCATTTTACATTTTACAATTTTTTCTTAAAACTTTATACTGTAACAATTACTGTAATCTGTATTCTATTCCTTTGTATATACATCTTATCTACAGCCAAAGATTGAGAACATTTAAATAGAGCTAATGAATCTACATTAATAAAAACAACCACTCGAGTGGTTTTAATATTTCAGAAATATTTAATAACCAGTTAGTATATTGAATCGCTTAGATACAGTATGGCAGTTAAAAACTACATTTAAAAGAACTTCATCCTGCATTTTATAAATAAAAGTCATCAGTCAGTCATTGAAGTCTAATTCCCATATTAAATTCTTCTCAATACTTATAAGGGTTAGATCGTTCTGACAGTCTTGTTTCATAACATTTCTCAATACACATTATATTTCGGTTTGAAAAGATATTTCAGTGGATGCATTTGATACGGTCATTGATATAAACATGTTCAAAAAGATTTAAATGATCGGTAAGACTATGACCAACCGAATTTCGGAATTTGAAGTCCGTTTTTACAACCGGAATATGAGGTCCTCCCAAGACGAAACTCCCGCGGCGCCTATTGTCAAATACGGTACCGCGTCACATTATGAAAACAAAAACAAAGTGTGCTCGTTGCGTGTGGAAGTTTGAATAATTTGCTGGCGAAACATGTCGTACTTAATATTCAGATGTCTGAGGCAAGTAAAGACGTAAAACGTAAGAAGATGCCATTTATGTACAAATCCCTTGGTATAAAAATTACTAACGTCATAGTCAACACTAAAGGAACCACGTATCTATACACTGCGGTCCATCCATGTGAATCATTCCACTGTCATCTTCGTCTTCCAACATTTTCCGCCCATTATTGACCCAGTAAACAGTGGCTCTTCGAATTACGTACTAAGTATTGTGTGTATGAGTGTGTGTGTGTGTGTGTGTGTGTGTGTGTGTGTGTGTGTGTGTGTGTGTGTGTGTGTTTATACGTGCAATCTATCAGTTAATTACAAATTTTTCAAGTAACCTCGTTGCGAAGTATTTGTTATTACATTCTTAAAATTCCCTCGGAACCCTAAGTCGACAGTAATTACTGTCGTAATTACGTTGGTACTGCATAGAACATGAAAGGGACAGTCACAGTACAATCAGGGATGATCTTCGAAAAGTCTGTGACGTTGATCCTCAACACGATTCCCAGTATATTGTAATTTTTTGTACTGTCATCTTCTTTTTCAGAAAAGTGGTTTTGGAGACCTTTCAGGCATCTTATACCTCCTTCTGATCAGCTTTCCGTAGATAGGGATGGCAACAGTGACCGTCTTCTCCACCAGTCTCTAGACTTCATTATAGAAATGTCACCACCGTCTACTATTATCTTCTGACATACTCTTGCCTGCTCTTTCACTACAATCCTTTCCTTCAGCTTCCCCTTTACCAGGCTCTTATGCTGCAGTGTGTGTGTGTGTGACCGATTTCCTTATCTCGTCGTCTCTTTATTTGTGCCAAAGAATTGCCTTTCCTCTGACCTTTATTTATTCCTCTTAATTTGATTCTCGTTATCAGGCATCCTGCCAAAGTAAAGGTAAGGTTAAACATCGAAACAGTGTGTAACCCTTAAGTCGAAGAACACTTAAGGGCATGAAAGGTGTGACCATGCACTCATTATGATTTATAACTTATTCGCGATGATGCCGAATCGAAGCATTAGATTATACAATTTTTGACACTATTAATTAAAAATAAACATGACACTAAAAATTATACTATTAGTTAAACACGTAATTACAAATAAAATGTTTTGTCTGTTCAAAATTTTACTGAATTTTTATTCTCTAGTCGGCAACACGTGCAGGGAAGCGTAAACCTTATATGAAGGTAAAATGAGTCTGCACTAGATTAACATATCTTCATAGCTTCACTGTCGTTAACACCGTATGACGATTCGCAGAACGTCCTCTACATATTGTTGACATAATATTAATTCGATTTTTTTATTTTAAACATCATTAGTGGGTCCAATAAAAGTATACAGCATCTTAGAAATGTTACATACGTATGTACAACACAAGAATGTCTTGAAACACCAGTCGTATAATGTTCATTCCTTTCCTGTCTGAAATGGCTTCTTTGTTTAGGCCGAGGACGCTGTAAGTACCACACACGCACGCGCTTACATTAAGGAGACATGATGACCTTAATGACGTATAATGAATAGAACGATACACTTCCCAATAAACTCTTTATTCTGCTTATTAAATGGGTACACAGGTGAAATTCTAAGAAAGTATTTTTCAAAAATGTAACGCAAAAAGTAGTGTCGGACGTTATAGCTAGTTCGGGGTGGCAGTGCACAGTGATTAGATTATAAACTCATATAGGCAGACTGGCTCTCATCGTATCACGGTAAAATTATAGGTTTAAATGTACCGGTAGAGCGCCACTGGACGTAATAACAGGGTTCCTTCAAGGTTACAATTTCCTTAGAGACGGAATTATATAATGCCAGCACGCTATCCGTTGGACGTTGTGATAGGAACGACCGGAGATATCGTACAAGTGCAGTCCAATCAGTGATAGTGTACAGAATTAAATTGAAGAGTTACATCTCGACAGCAGATTTATGAAAATTATGAAGTTGCAAAAATTGTATTCCCCGTAATGCCTAAAGCATATGATCTCGGTATGACTTGGAGATAGATACCGCTGGAATATAATTCAGTGCCATGAAGAATAAATTCGTCTAAAAACTTTGGCAACAAAGCTAAAAGTTATCACCATTAAATAATTACGTGGTCTGTTAATTTATTGAAATATAGGGGCGTAACTTTTTTTCATACATTTTGGAATCGTCTGGAAATATTGTAAAATCAGTTCAACCAACTTCCTCCCTTTAACAGTTTACGTAGGAAATCAAAGCAACTGTTATCAGTCGTAATTAATTTTTATTACGAGAGGAAGTCGTATTTTTAATTATAAGAGGAAATTTACTTATTATTGTAAGGATAAATTCCTTTATGAATGTTATATGCGTTATTTGATTATTCTAAATACCTTTATATTATTAAGTAGCATTGTATTATTATTGTAATTGCTTTTATAGGTTCCGTATCTTAGTCCTTATGAGACTTTGTAAGCCTTGTCCTTTAAGCTTTGGTATATTATAATATCATATTTGTGTTTATCTGTGATGAACATAACGACGTTCAACTGACTGAATGTAATAGCATACTTGACATGGCTATTAGTTTAATCAATTCAGGTTCTGGTTTTTAACACTTTATTGACATTAAAGAAACAGGATCAACATAGAATTCTAAACTGCGACGAAGAGTTTAATTATAATTATACCCGATCCCATAACTTAGTTATTATTTAGTGTGTTCGTTGTCTATATAAATGTAGAATTTAAACGTAGGCTATTACATTTTCTGGGTAAAAGTAAATTGAATTCTTCTGACTGTTACAATACCTCAAAATGTTGCAACATATTCGGAAGCCTGCGACAGATAGTAAACCGTCTAGCAAGAAGAGAGTTGGGAAACCTGAGAAAAATTTACATGGAAGCTTGCAGGAAGCTGATGGTGGCGTGACTTTTTCGGTTTAGACAACCATGTTTTATTGGCCAGTTGTTGACGTTTGCAACTTGTGTTATTATTCTCATTAGTTTCTTGAATGTCACGGCCTCATGACAAAAAAGTTAAGGCCTCACTTTAAGTTAAGTTGTCACGGCCTCAAGATGATACAAGTTACAGGGCTTCAACTATCAAAGTCAAAATTATATAATTTATAATATAATAATTAGAAACACATGTATGTTGATTGAGTAGAACCCTTTATGCAAGACACTACTAGCCGTCAATGAGGATAGCGCTCAATTAATTTAGCTGACCTCTACCATTCTTCAGTGAAAATTGTATTTTCCTGCTTATCAACTTTCCTAATTAAATTTGTAAAACTTTATTCGTTTTACTTTACCCTGTATTCGTTTCGTTAAATTTCGTTTTTCGTCTCATACATTCCATGGTCATGAGTGTATTGTACCTACTGTAGGCCTACATGTGTATGCTCTATGTGAGCAAAGAAACCATACTGCTCAAAATCTGTCGTGGAGGTCCCTTTTTTCTTAAAGATGTGAGATAATTTAAAATAAATTATAGCTATTATTATCGAAGATTTTTATATTACTGTACTATAATAGGTTGGGCATCGCTGAGGAATATTAATAAATGTGTCTGGGACATAGTCAATAGATGCAATACCAGAGCAGTTTTCTATAGATTGAAAATGTAATTTGTCAAAAGGAACTTTGAACAGCTCATATAATAGTCCGTGAAATAGACAGAAACCAATCAGCTAATCCAATAGGGTATTCATGATTATAACTAGCACCCTATATTTTTTACAGAAACGTGTGACTCACTTAAGCCTAATCTAAAGTAGCTTGACTTGTGTCTCCTTAAAAAAATTCCAATAGTATTTCTATTCTTGGTCCCACAGTAGGATGAGACAATTGGGGAGATCAGGAAATACAGTACGCTTATGGGTTTACGTTCCCTACTATTACGCGACTTGAAATCCTCGACCGATAGAAATGAATTATACTACGTAAATATAAAAATGTACATATTAACAACAGTATTTTAATTCTTTATATTTTGATATATCTAAAATAAATTTAGCTCAAAACTAAGTCGGTGACAATAATAAATGTAATAAAACTTATTAAAATACGATTTATAACGTATTAAAATATAAACTGTCCTTACGCAAGATGTTCTTTCACCTTAACAATAATTTTTTTGTACATGTAGTCCAGATTACATGCATGATGCACGTGCCATTTAAATTTAATAATATCCCTGTAATAACAAAATAAAACAAAATTTCATATCAAATTTTAATTATTTTCAGTCATGAAGCACAAAAAGTAGACTACGAGAAACGTTCTCCCTATTCAACATAGACTAATACATAAAGCAAGTGAATTGTATAGAAAGATTCAAATTTAGTTTTGATCTAACTCTCGATGTTATATCTTTATTGGTTTACAAATTATTGAGCGAATCGTACAAATATATTTCAGCAGTCACGCTGCGTACTGCCGCACGTCCGTTTCTCGTGCTTCTCATACTGTCTTAATCACGACGTGTTTCAGTTAACGTATTGTATAGTTACATAAATCGTTAGAAATACATTTGTTATAATTTAAGACGTAAAACAGTAAATATTATTACACTGATAGATATGTTTGTGTACATATTTGTGATGTCAGATGATGCAAATTGTGTCTCCGTTTTCTTAATTTTTTTTTTTAGTTTTTTAATTAACTGTGCGGTGTTTTTGTATATTATATTAGTTTCTTCTGTGATTTCGTTTTTTTAATGTTTTGTTACTTTGTGACTGGTGCTGATTTGAAGTTGATGAGTGATCTTATGAGGTAATCCTGTTTTATGTATCTTTATAATTCCTTTCATTGGTAAGGCTTTTGGATTGTTGTTGATGAATTCGGTTGTTTTTTCTTAAGCATTGTATTGTTTGCTTTGATTAGTTTATTTATTTAAATTTTAGCATTTTAGTGTTGGGTTGTATTCTAGTTTTATGCATTTGTTTTTTGTTAAAAAGCCTTTTGTTTTATTAATATAGGCCTATATTCATTTGTTGGTATAACAATTAATGCGTTGCTTTTGTCTGTATTTGATATTGTTATGTTGTTGTTTTTTATTTCATTTTGTTGTTTCTTAATGTTTCTTATTATTTTGTTATTGTCATTACAATATTTTTATTACTTTTTCTATTATTTGGTTTATTTTATTTATAAAGCTATACGCGCTATGTAATTTCCTACAAGTAATGATCATTTGTATTTAATAAATAAAATATTTCAATTTATGATTTCCTAAATGACGCTGACGAAATTTACTGCTAACTCTTAAATTACAACAAATGTATTTCTAACAATTTCTGTAGTAGTACAATGCGTCATCTGAAACACGTCATGATTAACACAGTGTGAGAAGTACGAGAAACGGACGTGCGGCAGTACTCAGCGGGACCGTTGAAATATATTTGAACGATTCGCTCAATAAGTTGGAAACCAATAAAGATAAATCGTTGGGAGTTAGATTCAAATTTGAAACCAACAAAGATAAATCATTGGGAGTTAGATCAAAATTAAATTTGAATCTTTCTGTACAGTTCACTTGCTTAATGTATTAGTATTAGTAGTGTAAATTTTTGGCAGCTTCTCGCTAACTTTCTTTTCGCTTGCGTCAGACCACTTCCAGGTTCCGGTACTATATAGGCTATTAACACTCATTCTAATACTGCAAAGATTTATCTCTCTTTTCTGGCGGTTCTCTTGGCTGATCTTCTTTGGCCAGCGTCCCTCTGGCATCTTCAAAATGCGCCAAAACATCCAAACATAGCCTGATGAACTATATAATAATGATGAACCAAATAGCAGAATGTGCTCCCTCAGGATTTTGACACAAACATCCTTTGTGTTTTTGAAAAACGCTATATTGTGTCCACGATTTTAATTATGTGACTAAGGCGATATATTCCACTTGTTTTTATGTTACACAAAACAAGTATTTGTTGTAGACTAACAGATCCTCACCATCTTTCTATACACTCAGATGAACTCTTTTTATCACGCAGATGAACCCTAGCAGAATTATTAATATAATATATATCTGAAAAATTATCTGACAGAGTATCCGCTTGTTATGACACAATTCTAATATCCCTAATCCCGAAGCTGTTACGTCAGTTGCTATTCAAAATTTAACACGATCTTCTTATAGATCTAAAGCAGTCATGCCGTGTCACATGTTACAATCTAATATGTCTCTAATCGTCAATGTCTCTAATGTGTCAGTATCGTCTCTAATTGCTTAAAGTCACCACCTGTGTTGTAGAATAGATTCGGTCGCTTCAGCTAGTCGGTACCGCGATAAATCCCCGGAAACACAGCTAGACACAGCGATAGTATCTTCGCGTTGTTTACTGTCCAAAATCCACACCATACACGGTAAACACGGATTACCGTCGTCAGGTCGTTATTCGTCTCGGTAAGGTAATCTATCCACCGACAGCAGCAACGTAGACTGACAACAGAATCAGGAATTTTTAGCGCCTTGTATTATTCAAGAGGAAGAAGCATCACTATAAATTGTCCAGCGGCTAGTAAGCACGTGACCTCGTGTGGTAACATACGTCCGCACAGTTGCCGTGTTCGCTGTAGCTTCAGATGGTAACGCATCAGATTATTATGTAGTTTTAACTTATTTGCAAACAACAAGATTCTTATCGATGCGGGCTGTTCATTTCTGGTTTACACGTGTCTTTTGTTCCGCATTTTGTGACACATTATGTAATAAATATTACTGTAAAAAACAGCAGCTGTAGTATATTTTACAAAGAATACTTTCTTTATTACCAAAAGTTGTAACATTGCTTAGCCAGCATAAAGGTTTGCCATCGGCAAGAAATCAAAGAAGAAGAGTCGCTCCCCCCTCAGCAAAATTTGTATAATTGTAAATAAGTATAATTGTAAATTGCGATCAGCATAATTCTTCGAATTAATAGTTTTTAAACGCGTTTAATCAAGTTCAGGAGTAATAAAAATAAACTCTAATTTCAATCCTGTTTAATGACATCAACCTAAACTAGTTAATCAAGTTCAAGGCTTAATTTATAATTCACTCACTGAGACGAGAGACAACTTATAAACAAACAGTTCACGTGATCAATGCTTTTACAACGACGCTATTCTAATTATCAGGAGACGTTGGTCAGTACACAGTGATTAGCTGTGCGTGATACCCAAACGTACATTATAGCATATTGTATAAACGTTCCGAAGAACTAGGCAAAACGTGTTCGTTTGTTTTGACTCTTGCTTAGCTCGTTCAATTTGATATAGTTCAAGAGTAACGAGTAAAATTTGGTTTAACCGACATTATTACTTAACTTAATCTAAAAGTTTTTGTTTTAAATTATAATCTCTTAGTTCATTTAATAATAATTTGATTTTACAGTCAATCACCTCGTACGCCCTTCATATTCTTCACTACTCGGCATAGCTCTGACTTAACTTTTGACCCTTAACACTATACACTGACTCGAATTGAACTATACACTGTTTCTTTCTTTTGAGCTTTCGCGCCATGTCCGCATAACCTACCATTTTGACGACTACAAAGTTTCCACGGTCTTGCAACTTTTCCTTACGTTTTCTTGGAAGTATTTCGATTTTGTTGGTCATGTACCCAAATTCCAGTTCGGTTTATTGACTGGGGTACGTATGGACTAGGGGTACCACAGACAAAAAAAGTTCCAGTGCGCATGCGCTAGCTCGGCGGAGAAGGCTGTCACGCCTCACCATGTCCGTCAACAACGTTGACGGCTGAGTAAGCTGTCTAAGCGGGCAGTGTGTTATTCAGTTAGATGCGTATGCGTATTTATGAATAAATTGCGATTTGTTTTCCTTTATACGATTTCTTTACGTTTTCGTTTAATATAATTGTATATATACGATTTATATTTAGTAACCAAGGCGCATCAACGGCGCCATTAGTACAGGAATTTTGGTCAGACATGGCGTCTCGGATGCGCAGTGTTAGAGAGCAGTATGGAGAGTAGTCGCATCCCCATTAATTTGTCAGCCGCCACGTCTGACCAAAATTCCTGTACTTTATTTTTATTTTTAGTAATAATACTAATACTAATAATAATAATATTCCACGTTTTGACGCACAAAAACGTGAATATTTCAAGTCATATTTCTTTTTTTTAATGTGTGCAATAAAAATACCTAACTTACAAATTTATAATTTGGATACTGCAAGTTGAAAGACAAGAATTTCTTTTCACCAAGAAATTTATTTGTTTTGGTACATTTGTTTTGATATCTAGCCCCCCCCCATTTTACATGGACCTTGCATGCAAGTTTAATACCCAGTGTCATGCCAAGTTATGGGTAATTTGGTTGTGTTCGAGTACGACACTATATTGACCAAATTATGTCCAAGACGTCTGTTTGTAAAATCAGTATGTACAGATTTTAGTTGATTAAGTTCTGGTTCCAGTTTTAAAATAGCCATTTGTAATATCTACGTAGCTTCTTTGTTGTTGCAATTCGTTAACAATAACACAATGTGCAAGTAAAAATCGTTACAGGATTACCATCAAATTCAGAAAGGTGACTGGTACGCCTATATAGTAGATAAAATATTGTCCAAGGAGGGCCTGACTTAAAGCTTTTAGCCCCCAGGTTGATGAATTCGTTGCGTCCCCCACCATTTAGCCCACTTAAATTACGCAGCATTTACTCGTATATTATACGCTACTTATTATTTAGGAACAAACAAAAATTCGTCTTGTTTCCATTTTAATCGCATAATTTTTATTATTACAACAGCTTGAGCACACTGGCAAATTAAAATTAACAACAATGTTACGAAAGTCTCACACTTTACTTAATCCTTTCACAAAGTAAATCAAAACGATAAAAAATTAAAGTTTTTAAAACTAATTTTCATGATCATCAACTGCTGAATATTTTCGTTTATTCGAAGTTTTTTTTACTGGCTTTTGCAGTTCCAAATCGACGAACTTAAAAGAAATGATTCGCAGAAAATTATTTTCAATGAATAAAAGTGCCTGGGATTTAATTTTTTCTTGGTCCAAAGTAGATGTTGAATAATTTTTTGCCGGGCTTTAGTCTTAAAACGATCTTCCTCCACTCCAATGTGTGACTGCCATGATCAAAAAATTCGCAAGGCGATTTCAACAATCGTGAATATTGATTCCACACTTTAAGAACTTTAAGAGTCTACATGAATCAGAATGCTTCTTCCTATTTTCTATTTGGTTTCTTAGTTAAGGTTTCTTCTACTTCATAAAACTTACTTTCTTTTAAAAGTTTTTTTTTTATGAACACACTCTCAGGAAACGATCGATCCAAGTCTGAAATGTACATTTTCAACAAGTTGCTAGCTTTTTCTATTATATTGGAGTTTTCCATTTTTGTTGTTGTTACATTGGCAACACGAATTTTTTACTTTTTGTTCTCTTAGAGTTTTGCGCTCCCCAAAAGCTTGCGCCCTAGGCTACAGCCTACTCAGCCTAATGGCAAATCAGGCCAAGTTCAATTTAATGAGATACTCATTCCTCGGTTTCCTTGAGTATCGACAATATTTTCGCTTGCATCAGTTTCCAGTGTATTTGATCAGCTTTGGAATGTTTTCTCAATAGTTTGGAGTTAGGTCTTTTTTTTTATCACAGATCTTCATACTTACTCTAAAAAAGTTAAAAGACATGTATTTGAAATGAAAATGTAGGTAAATGATGAGCACTCACTATCATAAAACAGAAACAGGTGCACGGTGTGAATACGATAATCCTCACTGTGTCAAAATATAAACAGTACAACATAAATTTGAAACAGTTTTATACAAGTAAAACGTCGATTGATATGAAATAAAGAGAGATTAGTGAACAGAATAAGTTTAATACCTTTATGGACGTAAACATGTTTTGTTATATAAAATATGTGTCAGTAGCTTATGGCAAAATATTGTTGAAGAGCTTACTGTATTAAAAAAACTGTAATGAAATAAAATATTTTGAGTTATACAGTTGCTTACATTTTTAAATCGATACAAATAAGATTATAAACAACAGTGTATTGTCAAACAAAAAGCCTTCACGTTTTTTCAACAAAGTTTAGCGTGTAACTTACAACTGCGTTCAGAAGTTAGCTCCATCGACGTTTTAATAAAATTAGAAACTGAAGTCATTTTTTTACGAGTTATAAAAATAAACAAATCTTAAGAAACAAATACAAATTTATGAGCCAATGAAATTGAATAAGACGAAACTGATGAATTAATAGAATGTAAACAAAATTGTTGCTGTGAGTAAACAACAAAAATTGAGACGAAAAGATTAAACAACAAGAAAATACGCATAGGAAAGGCAGAAAGAGAAGGAATATACGAAGTGGCATGAAGTAAGATAGAGAAAGACGAATGGAGTGAGGCAAAGCAGTTTGGTCAAAATACAGGTGTTTGTGCACGCGATGGCTGAAACGTAAGCAAGTTTTCACTTCTTCTTCTTCTTCTTCTTCTTCTTCTAAGTGCAGCACCTAAAGCGCACCTGCCTCCCGGTCGTCGTCATGTACACACACACACACACACACACACACACACACACACACACACACACACACACACACACACACACACACCGTAAGAGAATAATTGACTCCGTTTTCTTTAAATACATTACCCAATAAAAATTTACGATTCCTTATCACTGAAAAAAACACGTTTAAATGTATGGAGACTGTGAACGTGTGCGTCTAATGATCATCGCCTCAGAGAATAAACCAAACTTTTTGTTAATTTATTTGAACTTTATTTACATACGGAATGTATCTTGGTAGGAAAATATATAAGCATGTTGTTGGCCTTTCTTCTACAAACACTCGCACACACATGCACATACATACTTGTATTTGTGCATTTGTGTGCGCGTGTACGTGTGGCGACCTATAAATAAACAAAATCTCTATAATTGAGACCTGATTTTTATGCATAAAGACGAATAGCACTTCTCTCAACGTGAAATTTAATCATTATTAAAATAAAAGGTTTGCATTTTTATAGAACAGATTTTCATCTTTTTTAACTCAGCGCCTAACTCAATAAACGTAGAAACGATATTGTGTGTGTGTGTTTCCAGCAGAAGTCGTGTTTTGAAAATAAACTGTACCATGTCACTTATCTATCTTTGAGTTTTTTCATAACATTATTGTGAAATTGCTGGAAGAGAAATAATTTTTGTAATCTTGTGCACTAGATGTGAAATTCTGCTGCGAGTTCATTTCCTTGTTAAACAGGAGTGAATGATGAGCCTTTTTTTACACTCACTTTTTATAAAGCTATCAAAATAATATGGATTCATCAGCAAACGTCATATCATTTTGTGACCCACAGGGTATGCCTGTAGGAGGAAGAGCATTTGCCACTGCATATACGTACAAGTCTGTATTCGAAATAATAAAAAAACGTTTTTCTATTTGAAGTAGGCCTACTTTGTTGCATAACTATCGGCTTCGGTAATAAGGATTTCAATCTTGCCTGTCGAATCAAGTCTTTTCACCTCCTTCTATATTTCCCCCAGTATCTATGTTACTTTATAATATAATCGATACTGAACCTAATTGTTTAAGATATACAATCATTAATTAAGTATTTATTCGAACAATGATTATCGTTAAATTTGAATTTACAACGTTTTGATGACCAGTCTGTGATCTTTAACCGATATAACAAAATATAATGTAAATAAGATATTTGGAAATACAAAAGCAAACTGACAACCCATAAACCGAGAGTTAATAAATGGATAACGGTCCGCCGAACATAACAGCAAGCATCAAACACCACACACCAGTGAAAGCTAATATACATAAGACATCCACAAATACAATAGCAAATCGTCGAACCAAATGTTAAACATGAATTCGAAAAATCCAACAATTAACGAAATCAAAAATAAAAATACAAAATATAATTAGTAATCTCCCTGAGTTGCAGAACTTGCTTGCTGTTTTGTACTAAAAACATTTATTATTAGTGTATATCAAGTTATGTAACAAATTTTAATTTAGGCCTATTAAAGTGTGAGTAATGTTCTTCGTATGTATGATTCTTAGTGTTAACCGTGGTTCACCACGAGGAGGTCACCATATTTCTCATATCTTATGTTTTTTTTTTTGTTACCGAACACTGAAAACGATATGTAAAGTTTACATGGCTCACAATCGTTTTGAAGACGTTTCAGACCTGCAAAATTGTTGACACCTATTAATTTGCCAAATTATTAAAGATACCGAGTTCGTATTTTGAAAAAATTCTGAAATTCACCCCATATAGTTTTACAATTTTTCAAAATTTTTGATTTTCAATTTTATTCTGTGTGTATCTAAAGTTGAACACTTTTAAAAGTACACATTAAACGTAGATATAGGTTAAAGTTCGTTTAACCTGATACTCGCCATGGATTTTAGAAATTAAAAAAATGTTGATCCTTTCTCTCGGACCTGGTATCCCTAAAAAATGTTAATTTATAAAACACTATATTCAGTTTTTGATTACGATTTTTATAACTTTTAATCAGCTTTTGGGCTCTTGTGTAACAAACGTTTGACTTCTCCAAAGCTGAACACTATGTTCAGACTCTGGTTAAATTTGTTTCTAATTTAATAATCCAAACAGATTTTTGAGATTGTACAAATATTAATTTTTCAAAATTTTGCCCCCTCACATTTTTTCCTTCTGCCCCTATTTTTGGGACAGAACAATAGTGGTCTATATGATAAAAATATGTACACTCTCTATGTTTTAGGAAAATCGGTTAATACATTCAATTATCATGAGGCATTCCTCAAACAGATAGGCAGGCAGACAAATGCCAGTCCAGTTAATGGAGTCGTTTTCTAAAGCGTAAGTTTGCAATGCCATAAGTGAGATTCTGTATACCTTAAGTTTTCAACATAGTTGATTAACATTACATATCCAATAATTTTTTTTAAAATGTGACCATCCAACTATGCATACAAAACATCATGCGGAGTGCCTTTAGTTTCTGATTATAGAACAACAAACAGGTAAGTGTGAATAAAACTTTATTTGAATGTTATCATTTAAAATTTGTTATTAATTACATAATTTCTTATATTTTCAAAGCATGTAGAAGGATAGACTTGAAATGGCATTAAGCCCTTGTAGTCCAGTATTTTACACGGCTGCGACAAGCGGCTTGGACTAAATTTGTGATCATTCTAGACGATGGAATAAATAATGTTAAGTTCCCAAAATCAATCACAGAAGCTGTAATGTGTGTGCGACTGACATAATATGTTTTTGGTGTCTGAGAATTGTTTCTAATGTAGAGACATGAAACAATTCGCTCATTATCATATGCAGATTATATGGTGCACGCTATAAATTTGGTAACAGTTTAACAGTTTGAAACCAGTATATCCATCAACGTTCACATATACAGATTCACACCTGCAGTGCCAATTACAGTCTGATTAACATATTTAAATCAACAAAACTGAGATATTATAAATTCCTACTCCTCCAAAAACAAAAACAACAAAATTAAAAGCGCACATCAAAGTGTAACTTATTAGTTGAACTTCCTCGGTCATCAGACATGTGCACCTGGAAACAGGAAAAGTTTCCATGTAAAACACGCCAGTATACAACGTTTTAATACATTTGTAAAGCACTGTTAAATGAGTGACGATAAAATAAAAACAAAATGTATACCAAAAACATAGAAACCTAACATTAATTCAAATATTTAAATTACATGTATAAGTAATCAATAGAAAGGTGTATATGTTATTCGCAATTTCCGAATTCGGGCATTGCCCGAAATTTTTACTCACTCTGCGAAGTGCGAATCTTGTTTTACACAATCCGGGCTGTGAGCATTTATTTCGGGCAATGCGCGAAATAAAGTACCCACTCCGCGGAGTGCGTATTTCCATTTGCGCAATACCCGAAGTAAACTTTAATTTCGGCCATTGCGTAAATCAAAATACCCAGTCCGCGAAGTGAGCATTTGATTTTACTCACTCCGCGAAATGGGTATTTTGCTTTTACTCAATAGCCGAAGTGACGATTGTGTGAAAAACACACGCACGCACGCACACACACACGCACACTCACGCGTCTTCACATGTACATTTATTGTATTTATTTTTTATTTTGTTTTTTATTATTTTTTAAGTAGTTCTTAGGGGTTGTAATCTTTATTTTTATATTTATTTTATTCTTAAACAGTGTAACAGAATATAATAGAAAAAATAACTAATCTAAGAGACCTAATTGTTAAACACTAAAACAAGGAAGCTTCCCTCACTAAAATTTTAATATCCATAACATATTTTGATTAAATGTAGTTCTTAATTACTTATTGTTACAGGGAGCACTATTATGGCATTTTGAAGTGCATTTTACGTTAAGTTTCAAGCAAGTACATGATTTATTTATGCGGTTCTTTTTACAACCACAACGTACAAATCCTTGTTTGGAACCTGACGACATCATTGCTTCTTTTCTTACAGTGATAGGACTTGCAGAGACTTCTTCAGTCTTCAAAAATTTATTTGGAGCTGCTTGAAACTGGTTCCTGGTAAAAAGCCTTGTCCAATTTCCCATGTTTTGTTCCTAGGATATACAAATTTGGCTCCACTACTTCATTATGACAGCCAAAATGTTCCGTGGAGCCAGTCGATCACGGTCAACATCTGGAATGGTAACCAAGACATTATCACCAACGCAAAAAAGGTGGCAACTTTTCCTGAGAGTTGAATACCATTTTTTCAGCTTGTTTTTGGAGTCAAAGTTTGCAGTTTTCGCGTTCTGTTTCAATAGCGGTTTTTTTAGACACAGTGAACACAGAGGGATTTCTGAAAAACAAGCATTGACACATTCATAGTGGAAACCTTCGTAGCACTCGAAACAAGTTTCTCCTATGTTGTATTCAATGTTGCAGATCTGGCGTATCTTGACGCTGTCTCTGAAGTCGAGTGTATTGGTTTCCACGTTCTCTGACACATATTCATGATCTTGTTGCAGGTCGCAATCTTCTTCTTCTTAATCTTCTGTCAGAACATGCTCACGAGTGTGTGGGAACGGTAACTTCGGCTATTGAGTAAAAGCAGAATACGCAATTCGCAGACTGGATATTTTGATTTACGCAATGGCAGAAATTAAAGTTTACTTCGGGTATTGCGCAAATAGAAATACGCACTCCGCGGAGTGGGTATTTTATTTCGCCCATTGCCCGAAATAAATGGTCACTCCGCGGATTGCGTAAAACTAGATTCGCACTTCGCGGAGTGAGTAAAAATTTCGGGCAATGCCCGAATTCGGCAATTGCGAATAACATATACGCTTAACCTGTGACGACTTTTCAAGATAAAATTAACTCGCTCGAGTACACTTCTAACAAAATATTTTTATGAATAAACCTATTGCTGTTGTATATTGTTACGACATTACAGAACAATCTACGTGTTTATCGAATGTTCCATTTAAATCCGGCTGAATGTTGTGGCGTACGTGATTTCAACATGCGCACGCGAGACTTTTCTGGACGTCGCCAGCCCCGCGCACTGTGTCAAGGCCGCAATCAATTGCATCCTAGTGTAGAGCTGATGCGTAGTGTTTTCTAGTAGATGCCTATTAGTGAATATTCCGGAACCTCGGCAGGGTATAAATACAAGTACTCGGCGACGTTCAGTTTCAGTTTGAGTTGCGAATTATTGGAGTGCGGTTTGTAGTATTGTGGCGAAGTATTACGTGTTTTATAATTGTGCGGGACGATTGTAATACAAATGTGTTTTATATCAGTTGACATTTTTTATTGCGTGTGAACAATTTTTATTGATTTGTTGTAAGAGACTGTCTTGTTAATTACAAACTGTCTAATTGTGATAATTAAAGCTGGTAATTAGTGACTTAATTGGTGTCTTGTATTTTGTTTTCCACTGTACCATACGGCGATCAGTTAGACCGTCGTAACAATAATGTAAGCATAAAATCTCGTATCAGTGAAGAAATGAAAATTTTAACGGAAATTAATTGATTTTTATTCACAGCAATGAACGATATTATACTTTGGGGATTACACGTTGTTTACACAATATTTTTTTAAATATAATTCTAGCAAGTATATGCTTTCAGTACTTATTAGCAAGTAGTATAGCAAGTACTTATTTCTCAGTACATCGGTGCTTTTATCTACCTTCGTCGGAGATTTTGAATAGTATGACGTTAAATAAAAATATTAATTATCAACATATAATTTTGCTGTAGAAATTATACCATCTGTACAATAATAACATATGTTTTTAAAATTGTTAATACGTAATAGAGTATTGTATACAGAATATTGCACAAACATTCCATATATATTGTAATAAAATTCTGTAACGCCCGTAAAATATAATAATTTTATGTTCAAAATGTCCGCGGTGTAACATCAACGTTGACATAGATAGAGCCAGTACAAGATGTAGCAGGTGACAGGTGCGACCGGCAGAACCTCCATATATTTCTCGGCGTTTAAGGAGCCACATAAATTATTTCCGTGGCTCCTTTATATTTACTGCGTTTCCAAGTCTGAAAGGGGAAACGACAAATTCGGTTTCACAAAGAAGCGCAATCGGTTATCAAAAGTTCCGATCCACAGACTCTTGTTTTAATTTTTTTTGCTATATTTATAAGTTATATTTGTAAGGTGTCTTTACAGAATCGTTTTTGTAAGATTAATCACAGGTATAACACTGATCACTAGCGAAGATCCAATGACTGGTTCTGGCGTTTTCTATTCCACCGCAGGTCTTTGTGCGACTTGGGTTAAAGTCTGTGTATGTAGAGTATTCATAGATACATAGTTGTAAAGTCACATAGGCGCTACCTCCAAGTAGCTTTTCTTGTAATACTCAGTGCGGTTACGCAACTGTATAGCAGATGAGCGGTTAGAATTAAGTATTTATTTATATCTCTGTAATGGAATTTGGTATTATATATTTTTAACATGGTCTTGATGTATTCATAAATTAATGTTGTATGATTGAATTATAAGAAATGTGAAAACTATAAATATTTAGTAAGTATAATTAGCTTTGATGGAATATGTGATGAAGATATGTCATCGATCAGTTTTAGGAAAAAGCACCATACGCCAATTAAACTCACTTTTATGGTATACCAAAATCGGGCTACCGACAAAGATCAATATTTATAAAGCCACTGTTGAACCAATTACCACCTATGGGTCACAATGTTGGACAATCAACGAAAAGAACCGCAGGAAGATTGAAGCTGTAGAAATGGACTATCTTAGACGAGCTTCCAGAATTTCTCGTCTGGAATGTGTAAGGAATGACGTAATAAGGAAAAGAACAAATAGAAAAGAAACTGTAATTGAAGATATAAAACGTAAACAGCTTTCCTGTTATGGACACCTAATGAGAATGAGTGAAGAAAGATTACCTGTGAGTGTGTTCAAATACAGACCTAGGAACAGAAGAAAAAGAGGCAGACCTACATTAAAATGGATAGAAGGGATCGAAAGGAGCATGGAAGAAAAGAATCTGAAGAATGAAGATACATAGAATAAGTTGATACGGAATGGAAACTGAGATGCGGGATGCAGCAGTAGCTGTGGGATATCCGCAAAAAAAAAATGATTGAATTATTGTTATGGAAAACATTGTCAGGAGGAAACGCCGATGTAAGGACACTGTGATAGCTAAATGGCTCCGATGCTAGAGAGGAAAATTAATGGAAGACTTGCTACAGGAAGAACAAGGTAAAAGTACTCGAGTCAAATGCCTGTGTAGATAGGTTTGATGGGATACAGATGTTTCAGAAGAAGGCAATCGACCGGGAACTCTTATGATTAGAATATGACGCCCCCCATCAATCTTCTGGCTGAGAACATAAGAAGATAATTCACTATCAAGATTTTTATTTCCTTATATACCTTGCACGCAAGCCATGCTGATTCGCTTCTGGTGAACTAGTTTGGGTTTTGGTTGACTATTGGTATTCCTTGGTATTCACGGCCAATCGCGACTATTGGGGAATTCAACGAACCCAATGACAACAATACAACCAAAATAACCCCGTCACTACGAATCAGCACCAATAAACAACCAAAACTCAAATACTTAACTAGGCAACAAATTGACTGAAAATTAATATAGCGCTTGATGTTCGAGGCATGTTCCAAATAAGCTAAAAACATCTTTGACTTATATTACATACTAGCTGACCCGGCGAACTTCGTACCGCCTCAGAATCAATAAATGTTGTGTTAACTTATTAGCTGAATTAAATTCAGTTTTTTATTAAGATAAAATAAGTACTCAAAATGAATTAAGTTCAATAAATGTACAAAAATCAAAATGAAATGTATTTTAATTACATTGAAATGAATGTAATTCACGTGGCAGCAAGGCATTTGCTTTATTGAAGCGAATCGAAATGATTTGCGTAGCATTGTTGCACTACTTTCTGTTAAACTATTTACTGGATGGGTTGCACTCGGGTCGATTCCCTTCATTGAAGCACCTTGTGATATACGACATTTTTCGTTTTGTTGTCAGGTGCGAGAACGAACAAAGCGGATGGTTTGCCGACACGTGAACATGCTACGTACAATTGACCGTGAGAGAAACATTTATTTTCTAGATTCAGGCCACAAACACTCAAGGATTGGCCTTGTGATTTGTTGATCGTCATGGCGAATGCAAGACGAATCGGAAATTGTATTCGTTTAAACTCGAATGGCATATCGCTTGGGATCATCGGAATTCTCGGAATGAGAACTTCCTCACCTTTGAACTTTCCTTTGAGTATCGTCGCGTGAATCACATTGCCCATGAGTTTTCTCACCACCAAACGCGTTCCGTTACATAGTTTTGGTTGGTTCAGATTTCGAAGCATGATGACTACCGAGCCAACCTTCAGTTGTAAATTGTGCGGTGGCAAGCCAGGCAGATCCAATGAGTTTAAAAATTCAGTTGGATAGTTGGTTGCTTCGTCTTCGTTTGTTACATTCGTCTTCGTTTGTTACAGTGTCGATAGATTTTAAGGAATGCAGTGGACCAACGATTTGATTTTGAATTGTGAAGTTTAAGTGATCCACATCTTTGTTCTTTGCCGCGAGAATTGCTCGTTCACTCAACCAATTGTGATTTTTGTGGTTAGCAATGATGTTCGGGAACACTTTGTTGATGAGCTCGTCCTTCGTTGAGACGAAATTGCAAAAATTCGGCGGAAACGAAATCAATCCGTTCGATTCGTCGACAGGAACACGGCCATTACCGATAGTCAGCAATTGCTCGGAGAAATCTTCGGCAGATGGATCGTTTAGCAATGCAACTCGCATGTTTGTCGTCAGCTGAAGTTTCTTCACATAGCGCCACAGAGTCGATGATTTGAGGCAAGCGTTTATTTCATCGGCAGCGGTCGATCTTGGAATGACTGGTAGTGTTTGGCGGAAATCGCCAGACAGTAGAATCATTGCGCCTCCAAAACATCTTGAGTCATTGCGCAGATCTTTCATAGTTCGATTGAGTGCTTCCAATGCGCGTTTGTGCGCCATTGTGCATTCATCCCATATGATGATTTTACTTGCTACCAAAACTTTGGCCATTGCTGAGTGTTTCGCAACGTTGCATGTCGGTTTTTCAGTCGTTTGAAGGTTTAGTGGCAATTTAAACGCTGAGTGAGCCGTTAGGCATCCTTCTAGCAACGTGGCCGCTATCCCAGAAGAAGCAACTGCTACAGCAATTTCGGATCTCGCACGAACAGTGGCCAAAATCAATGACATGAGGAATGTCTTCCCAGTTCCACCGGGCGCATCGAGGAAAAATAAGCCACCATTTCCATCATCAATTGCCTTCATTAACGTATCGTACACTTCCTTTTGTTGGGGGTTCAACAGTGGTACATTCTTTCGAACTGATTCGTTCAATACATCTCGATCGTATTCACGTTCACGTTCCAATTCTCGATTGAAAGCGTCGTTCATACCACGATTTGGCGTTGGCATACTTAACTTTACTAAAAAACTGCCGCACATGAGGTAACACATGTCTTCGATCAAAAGTAAAGCCTGGTTATGTATCTCCTCATTCACCTCGAGATCGGGATTCCCTGAACTGACACGAATTCGATGTAAAATGTCTTCTGACATGTCATCCTTGTACTTGTTCCACAGTTCACGTGGATTCGATGGGAAGCATGTCGAAATAATGATAGCAAATAATGTGCGTATCTGACTTGGAGATGCAGAAACAATTGCTTCAGCGATTGTCATGTCCCAATGAGTATCGTTTTCAAGCAAATTGAGCTGTTGACATGCAGCACGAAATGTTGGGCACACTACACCATTGACAGTTCGAACTGATTCAAATGATGTCGGCCCACGAACATTCACCAGCAACAACCGCAAGTAGAAGCATTCGTCATTCTTCGGATGACCTGTGTAAATGCGACCAAAAGCATCAGTAGAACGCACATCCGGATGATCAGGAACCGCATCGCCTTGCTTCCGACGTTGAAATTTCTTCGATGAATCGTTCCAAGTGTAATAACGTGGCATCTCAGAGTAGAGCAACGTTCGTACAAACGGATCGCTTTGGCAAATCGAAAAGAAACTTGTCAATGTTGTCGCTGGAGGTGTTTCAGCACGTTGAGCAACATTTGATGCGTTGAAATAAACTCGTTGACCATTCTCCAGATGCACCGCCAAATGTACAACAGTGGGATGACGTTCATGAATGGGGAATGAGAATATACGCCAAATCGCCTCATTGCAGCTCACATATCGACCAACTTGATAGTGCGTGATTTCATCGTTGGTATTTGGAGTTTGAACGCCAAAAACCGCCATATCGCTGCCTTTCGTAACATATTTGCAGATGTATTTGATGGACTTCACTGAATTGCAATACTCCACGTTGCAATGCGCCTTGAATGTTTTGGAAAGAAGTGGCGAATACGGAACAATCCAAGTGTTGTCGACCACGAAATCGTTTCCTTTCACTTTCGTTGTGATAGTTCTACCGTTATCATCGGGTGATCGACGCCGATACAGTGGATAACCATCGTTGCCAGTGATAGTCTCCGCCGTCAATCGTGGATAACGCTTGGAACACTTGCCGTCGACCATGCACGGTGATTGGGGGTTGATGGCGCCACACGGTCCGTGAATCATGTTCGTAATTACAACATCATGCAGGTCTGGATCGGTTTCGGGATCTGGAATCTCGGCACATATGATGTCATCTATTTGGTCTGGTCGAATTCTTTCGACTAACCAAATAAGAATGTGTGCATGCGGCAAGCCTCGTTTTTGCCATTCAATCGAATACATCCAGCATCGAGTATCCCCAAAGACGTGATGCTTAACAATGTAGTTCATCAGCGACCGGATTTTTTGTTTGAAGACACGTGCGGTGATGTCGTGCCGATCACTTGATATTTGTCCGGGGAGCAGCAGTTGAACAATTTCTATCCATTTCGGATTGCACGTAAAGGTGATGAATAGATCTGGACGACTGTAATGACGAACATATGTCATTGCATCTTGCGCATATTCATGCATATGACGCGGGCTGCCAATGTACGTCGCCGGTAGAATAGTCAATCGACCAACATTAGCTGTATCTCCTTCGGTGCTGATTGCATCGCGTAAATGAATATACTCCTCCGAACGCAGTTCGGCTTGGTTCAACCGAATGAAAGTGAGGCGCTCCGTTTCGATTTTGACGTACATGTCGACGCAATATTGCTGAAGCAATCGACGAAATCGCAGCAAATAGTTGTCAGCATTTTGACGAATCATCAAACGATATGCGTAATAATTCATCGAGCTAACCTTCTTGGTAGTTTCCTCACCTGAAATGAAATCAGTGAAATTAGTGTCATGTTGAAATGAAAATTATGATATCGATACTCACCGCTCAATGGATTTATCATTTTGATATTGAAGTGATATCCATCGTCTCCTTGCCAAAACATCAGCGGGTATTGCAATGCATCGTATGAACGGTGTGTTTCGTATATTCGTTGCAGTTGTCCAGTGTCGCGACGTGTAAGCACAATATCGCGCGTTTCCAAGTTTTTACCAACAATCACAATTGCGACTTCATCTATTGTTGGAGCGTTGAATTGGCGTTCGTGTGTTCCAGCTGGTTGTTTATCCGCTCTGATCACGACTTTGTAGTCATCACTTGGCATGCGATCCAACGCAGTTTTGAACAACCGAACCAATGCAGGATGTTCATGAAGTAGTTGCTGCAGATCTTGATGAATTGCTCTTTTCATTGCCGTATTGATCGTTTGACGCCGATCAAGTTGTTCCTCCACATTGCCCATGAAGTAAATTTGGATGAATTTGTGCTCTGCGTCTTCAAGCGGTTGCAATGATCCAATTCGATGGTGAATTTGGCCTTGGATCTGTAAAGTCGAAGGCGAAGTCAGAATTACTGATTTATGAACAACAAAAGAAAATTAACGTTTACTCTCTCGAGCAGAAATTACCTTGAATGTTGGATTGAATCCGCGTTCTTCGATAATGTCTGCTCCAAATGAAGTCATTTGGAAACATCCGTTGTATCTTTGAGTGTTCGATACAAAATGTCGTGATTCTGGTGTTTCGCCACGAAGCAATGAATGCAATGGCTCAGGTGGCGGAGGCAATAATGGCAATTTCACCTTGCCACTGAGACAGCACAATCCAAGCTTTTCTCCAGCGAACTTCAATGCACCGCAATGGTCGCACACAACCTCCATTGGGCCAATTCGAACGAAAGGATGCGAGCTGTAGTCAATTGTGCAATCATATTGAAACGCTACTCGATTCAAATCAACACTTGAAGCATTTCTTCTTGCGCGTCGAAGATTATCACGTTGTTGATCTGTGTGATAAGCTCGACGATTTCTTATTGCCAACCTTGCCGTTTGACGTACTGCCTCTCTTTGTTCTTGTGTTTGTGAAGCACGAAGTCGGGCCATACTAAGCTCTTCTCGTGCTATTTCTTGTTCATCTGCAGTGGATTGATTCACAATATTCCGAAGTCTAATTGCATTACGTTTTCGTTGTGAAAGATTAGATCTTCTGGCTCGCGGCATTGTAAATAACACTGGAAAATTAATCACACAAAATTAATTACATAATTACACAAAATTAATCACACTTCTATATTACATAATGAAGCAATTTTCGATGCGCGAACAATCACAAATGTGATAACCTCACAAAGTGAACATCTTCGAAGGCAACTTACCGTTTGAAAATCACGATCGAAAATAGAATTCCACAGAATTACGAACGAATCCGCCTGGAAAATTAAACACACAGTCCAAAATTACCGATTGTATTGATTGTCGATGCGCGCACAATGACAAACGACATAACCTTTCACAATGTGCACTTCATCAAACTGAACTCATCTCTTTGAAATCACTTTTCGCTGATGAATTTCAGAAAAAATCGTTTGAAGAGAATTAATTGAATCGAATTCAAATGTAATAACGGTCGAAAACTGAATCAAAATTGGTGAAAATTGGTCTGCACAGCTAGCTCAATGGTATGCAATGAAAGGACCGCGCAACTGAATCAGCTGTCAACCAGCATACAACGCCATGTTCATTTTGTTCCTTTTTTGTTTCTGTCATGTATCAGAGATGGCGTTGTATACGGATTTTAATTTTTTGTGATTTTCTTACTTTTCCAATGCGCAAGGAAACTTCTCAAGGCCGAGACGAACGAAAAAAAAATTCATCGAAATCAGTCAATCCGTTCTCGAGATATCATCAAAAAAGCCGTTCCATACAAAATGTATGAGAAAATGAATTTTCTTCATAAATTTTTTTTTCGTGAATTTTTCCCATGTTTTAATAGTTATTCTGCTATTCGGGGCGGAGACAAATCCAACAAATCAAAGATCATAAAAATCGCTCCAGCCGTTCTTGAGTTATAAATGGTGTAACTAACCCGACTTTGTTTTATATATATATAGATATGTGTGTATATATATATATATATATATATATTGTTACAAAACAGATACAAGTAGAATTGATGTAGATATATGCTGATATGTGTGTAAGTTAAATTGAATTATTATTAATATGATTGTGATTATTCGTAGCGTTGTTGTGGGTGTTCACGTTTAATTCTTTTAGTTTAAAAGAGTATTTAGCACTTCACTGTCAACCTCCCCACTTACCATATGTGGATGTTATCAATGTTCTGTTTGGTGACTTCTTCTGCTGCAACATACACTTCATACACATATACGGATATTCTATTTGAATATCCTAAACAATGCACATGCACAATAAAGTAAAATAATGGTTTAACTGTGATTTGAATTGTATTGAACATTCAAATCCTACCGCCACCTTCTGATAGAACTGATCGTAAAAATTAAACTATTTTAAAAAAATCAAAAACTCTTTCCACTGGTAAATAAATAGGGATTTATTAACAATTCTAAAATGCCATGAACTCTTTTAAAAAACAATCAATTAATAATGTCTTTACAAAATAATAATTACTATAAACAATTCTTGAGCTCTGTATATCTCAAGGCTGGTAACACTGGGGTCTGGTACAATAGTTTTAGTTAACGAGGTTATGTCCTCTTTACTCAGTTACATTACCAAATTCATGTGTTCTTGGAAGTTGCATGATACCAGATACAAGATGTTATCTTAGTTAACAATATTTAATAATGAATTACGACAAAAAACAAACAAATATTGAAAATTATAAAAGTCGGTACCATAAACCGATATATATCGTACTATCGTACGGTGAGTAGACTGGATACAGCAGTTGTTTTGATAACACGTGCTTTGTGCTGCACTGTTAAAAATTACTATTATTATTTATTCGTTAGTTATAAAAATCATTTATTGGCAAGAGAAAAAATCTATAATAAAAAAAAAAACTCTTGTGATAGCTTTCATTGGATTGAAATTATTTGAGAACAGAATCATTACTTGGTAACAAAGTTGTCGTTGTTATTTCTAGGTTAGTTAACAAAAGTAAGTAGTTATTTTGAATAAGTAAATTATTCATTAAATTCTTAATAATATAAACACATATATTTTATTCACATTGCATCTGATGTAATAACCAATTATCAGTTGGTTAGAATATTTTTCGCAATAAACTAGTTATTCGTCAATTCAAACAAATTGAGTCAAATGAGCGACTGTTCATTACACTCGTATTTTCGATATTTAACTTAATACCGATTTCTTTAATCACGATAAAATCGTACTATATTTATTCTTTAAATTAATAATTGCGATATAATTCATTTTTTCAATTCTGATAATTTTCATCATTGGTTATGCACTTCGGTACTTATGACTAGTGCAGTCCCAAAACAATAATTCTTCGTTCACTAACGAAAATTATTATTTCAATTCAATTCGTTAAATAATAAAAATAGAGTACTCCCTGTTTTTTATAAAACACAAAACACGAAAACACGACCTTTATTATACACTGGCCGGTTTATTATTTTAATTCACTTAGCACTGGACACTCGTTATTATTCTGTTGTGTACAGGTTAGTGTGTGTAGCGTAACTTATGTAGGTGACGCGCACCGTTTAAATAAAATCTTGACACTTTTCTTCATGAACTTTGCTCGTTGAATGATGCGGAACGACTGAATGTTTCATCAAAGCGTCTCCTGCTTGTCTGGTTATTTTAAGCCATTTGATTGGTTTAAATTGTCAAACTCTCTACCCCAAAACACTTTAGTTAAATAAAACTTTTAATTTTTTACAAATTTTTGTCTGGGTTAGAGGCTACGGGTGACGTAAGCGTCGATATACAAAATGACTGAAAAGTTTATAATTGCTATAACTTTTTTATTAATTATCGTATCGTCGAATGGTTAGTGACAATAGATTGCGGACACTTGCGGCTTTAATTTAAGTCTAAACAAGGTTGAAATCCGTCCATTATTAACTCACTAAGCCATGTCACAAACTCATATGGTGATTCTTAATATAAATAAGTTTATTTCACCATATCTTGCTCCAATTACACTATAACACTCCTTATTAAACGTCTCGAGTCCATTTCTCTTCCGTTTTCATACAGAAAATAGTTGTAATTACCATTCAAACAATATTAGGTAATGGCGTCCTCAAACGACCATATTCGATTGTTTATAATCGCTTATAACGCTATTATTTCTTACCTAATTACATTTGTTTGGCATTCTAACAATAATATATACATTTATTTACATCTGTTCACATTTTGTTTTGTGAAAAATGTTGTTTTTCATATATTAATAGTCTTATCAAAAAAACCTTCTGTTCTCATTTCTTGAATTTGTCACTTTTTCAATTATTTTACCACATAAGGTATATAATGTTATAAATTAAAATAGTGTACAATTATAGTACCTTGTTTATTTAATGTATTTATCAGTCTTTCGTTATCTGAAAGCTTTCCAATTCTTAGTATTGGGTTTGTTTACATCAGGTTTTGCAATGACAGTTAGTTAGTTTCTAATAAATCAACTACTAAATTACTACTATTACATTTGATATGTGTTCTCATAGTAGTATCAGATATCTCTCTAACTACTGGTAACATTTTTAGTAATCCTTCAACAAGTTTTGATAGTGCATTTTGCTTAACTATCTTGTCACATAGTGTTTGTTTACATCTGGTTATACAATTATAGTCAGTTAGTTTCTAATAATTTAATTATAAAACTACTATTATTATAATTGTGATATGTTCTCATAGTAGTATTAGATATTTTTCCAACTACTGATAACATTTTTAGTCATCTTTGAACAAGTTTTGATAGTGCATTTTGCTTAACTAACTTGTCACATTGGGTTTCTGTTCTTCTGGCTTTATTCTATCATATTTAATCTGCTTTATTTGCTGCGTATTTCAGTACAAATATTATTTATTAGTTTGCATTACTATTCATAATTAGTCTTTGATTGAAACAATTGTTGATAGTTGCTTGGTTTAATTAATATATATGATTTTATGTTATAGGTGCACTTTCTATGAGGTTATGTATCAGTTATCTGGTAACAAATGTGCAACATATTCTTATGCAGTATTTGATTCTACTATTATGATTTCATTATGGTATTCTATTACAATGGTTTAATTGATAAGTAATACACATGTTTACACTATTTTTCTAAACAATAACACAAGTATTCTTAATCTAATAGTATTACATTTCTTGTTGTGTTGTACCTAATTTTCGGTACATTGGTTGTTTAATACCTAACAAACTAGCTTATTTGTTATTATTTGTTCTGGACTTTATTTATATCTTGTTCTGTCCTGCTGTGGCATTCAGTTATATTTCATTTTAAGGTCTACAAAGCTTTTATTATCAGTTCCTATGAACAATGATTTTACTGTTCTATCTCACATTTCTCTTGGTGGTCTTATGATTATCTATTTTGGGTTACAATCTTGATTAAACTGGTCACACTAATTGTCTGTGCATTTTAACTATTTAATCTTTGATTCTTCCACTATAATGGTAACGCATTTTCCTCTGTTATAAACCTTCTCACTTGTATTGTCTGTGGGGTTTATTTGGGTTAAAAATGGTTAACTTGTTACAAGTTCTCACACTTACATTAAGTTTTCACTATCACTGTTTGTGATTGCTTAATTATGCTAAACACTGGTTTCTTCATAGTTGATAATCGTTATACTTCTTCCGGTCATTAGTATAGTTCCTTGTATACTTGGTGAATGGTGATTTCTCGTATTGTCCATATATTATCTTCATTCTTCATGTTATGTTTCCTTTGCTCTTCTTCTTCCTTTCTTCTTCTATTTAATTGTTGTTTACTATCGGTGTTCTCTTGGATTGTACTTTACTTGTGATAATCAATGTTCACTTATTCTCGTCATCTTCTTCAATATTTCCATTTGTGGTAGTCATTGTTCCATAGTATTTATATTAATAAATAAATTGGTTGTTTTACCATCATGGTGGTTGTTCTTGAGTTGTCTCTCCTTCATTTTAATGGTTGTGATTTTTGTTGTTTCCCCTCACTGCTTGGAACCTATTGTCTTCTCTTCATTTTAATGGTTATGATTTTTGTTGTTTCCCCTCACTGTTTGGAATCTATTGTCTTCTCTTCATTTTAATGGTTATGATTTTTGTTGTTTCCCCTCACTGTTTGGAATCTATTGGGCCTGGTTTCTAACATTTTATATTGGCTCGTTGTCATTTTCTTTCTCTCTTTTGTACTCGATGATGCTATATTACTCTTCCTTCTTCTTTGTTGGAATTTTTCAATAATATATCTCTGTATAGATACTCACTTTTTGTTTACATTATTTTATGTACTCTGAAATATTTTCATGATCTCTCGTCACTTGACGTAATAATTGGTTACTCTATGTAACTGCCAAATTTGGTACGTTACAATATATATACAAATTATTAAATTTGGCGACCTACACAATACATTTTAAGACAATCGCGGAAGTGTATATATAAATAAACCTATGTTTACTTCGTAAGGATATTCAGTTCTCTGCTGATAGTTAAAAACTGTATTTTATCGGGAAAAAAGATCTACTTCAAGTGGAAAGAACCATTCCCTTTGAGTGTAAACGAGGGCAAATCACCCGTAAACGTCGAAACAGGATGAAGATCACGAAACAGAATACGTACAATTACTTTGCGCGCATGCAAAGTACTCATCTCGATTAGTCTACATACTTAGTTCATTACTAGAGCAGATCTACATAGTTGAAAACTAGTGTAACACACGCTTGAATGTTATCTAATAATGAGTACCTCGAGGCAAATGTCTGCAACTCGCTCCGTTACGTGAGTCGGTTGGTAGTTATTAGAACGGTGTAGCCGCTGTTACTCTTAGAGGTCACTCAAGGACACGTGAAGCTAGTCTAGAGAAAGTACACCGGCAGACATGAAATGCTGTGAATGAATCTGTCTAGGTCACTGTCACTGTCTGCTTCTGTATCTGTGTTTACTTGTCATTCTCACTGAGTAATTACACGCTCACAAATACCGAATTAATGCGTCATGTTTATTAAATAAACAAATCACTTATAAATAAATAAATATAATTAGAGACCTATAACACGGATACGCTTACAGCTTCGGAGAAAAGAAAAAGACCTTCCTTTACTTCTTCAACATATACCTCAAGTACACTGAAATATACACATCCATAGACCCTGTTTCATGATAAAAGTATTTCATCGTGTTTTGGTAAACAATCGTTATTAGGAAATGAGTGTGCAAGATGACGGAAGAAGAGAGTATAGACCGAGCAGGACAGTATGCTTTGGTAACAGAGACCTTACCAAACTATATTAGAAGAAACGCTAGTCGGTCAAAGGTACAATGATACGTTATGTTGGAGGAACTACTTAAAACTATGGTATAAACGTTGATTAGATTGGCATAGCATTTCTCTAAGAAAACTATCAAATTTCACACTTCAGGCTTGGAATTTAACAATAAACTGAAAATGTCTTCGCATAAAATCTCGTATACTTTCAACTATGGTACCACGTCAAGTGTGTTAAAAGGCCTCCAAAATAGAGAGTTCAATATACTGAAAAAGCGTTTTCTGTTTACATGTGCAGACTAAGACGTCGACGAAGAAGTATAGATGCATTTATGAGTTCAATGTTAACCATTTAATAAGAAGAGTTGTCCGAGTAAGTACATAACAGCCTATCATACCTTCGTCTTTTTTTTTTAAGGAAGGACGTAGAACATGCTCGACCGCGAAACACCAGATTTTCTACCAGATCTCAAATGATTATTACCAGATCTTACCACGATTGCTCGGTTACAAATGTTATATTCCCCTAAGGAGTATAAACTTATAGCGTTTACCCCACAGATTAAAACTGAAAATAAAAAAGATATAATCATTTCTTACCAATCTCTATTATGGTATCGACAGAAAGACGTCAAATCAAGATGGTTTTGTAATTGTTTTTTTATGCACAGAGATTAACTGTATCGTAAATAACGGCTTACTCTGATGCCATCAGTATAACAGTCAGCCCGGAGTATTGAGCTTCCAGTTGGCTTATACGTTAAGAGGTCACTACGTGAGTTCATTCGAGTCCTGCTAATATAGTGTATCCATCTTTGAGCGTTTTTCCTTATTCATTGCATGATTTGTTTAATTTAACTCCATGTAAACATCCGAACATAGCCCTTCTTCCCGTCTCGCACTCCGTCTCCATTCCCCCTTCATGTTTTCGTTCTCGCTCTCTTCTCATCTCGTCCTCCTCACCGTCCGTGACTCCGATCCTGTACTCGTCTCCGTTAGTTTTTCCCTTCTCTCTCTCTCTCTCTCTCTCTCTCTCTCTCTCTCTCTCTCTCTCTCTCTCTCTCTCTCTCTCTCTCTCTCTCTCTCTCTCTCTCTCTCTCTCTCTCTCTCTCTCTCTCCCTCCCTCTCTCCCTCTCTCACTCTCTCTCTCCCTCTAGCTGTTATTCTCATAGTCGTTTTTATTGTAATTCTTCTTCTCCTTTTCTTGTACATAGACAAGACTTTCGCCTTCGTAGCCTTTTTCCAACGTTTTTCAGCTTTTCCACGTAAGAAAGGTACTACAAATCGTAAAGATAGTACACTGCGAGACACAATAATAACGGAAAAATAGGTATAATAAATTTAACGGTTTCCAACGTATACTTAAAATAGTAAATATTATTATTATTTACTTAAATTCGTAGTGACCGTCAATCAATGAATTTTTCTGTGAAGGGTTAGTGAGGATCGGTCAAAAATAACACAGATTTTAACGTACTTGTGTCGACGTTTCGATAATGTTTATTGTCATCATCAGGACCTGTGTATGAATACAAAAGAAATGTCAAACACAACAGAACAATTATTTGGGTGAACGTGTTCGTGTATGTGAGTGTCACACACACGCACAGACACTCACATACACGAACACGTTCACCCAAATAGTTGTTCTGTTGTGTTTCACATTTCTTTTGATTTCATACACAGGTCCTGATGATGACAATAAACATTGTCGAAACGTCTACACAAATAAATTAAAATTTGTGTTATTTTTGACCGATCCTCACTAACCCTTCACTGAAAAAAAATTATTATTATTATTATTATTATTATTATTAGTAGTAGTAGTAGTAGTAGTAGTATTAGTAGTATTGTATTATACAATATTCAACAAAAGGCTATTGAAATTCAACATTACGATAAAATATTTAATAGATTAAAGATATTTTTCCTAGTGGCTAACATATGTTATAGAATAATTCCAACGTAATTTGGGACAAGGTATTTCTCAAATTCCTGAAACAGGCCGACATACTTAAAAATCCACAATCATCTGTACCTAGAATACTTCTTTTACCACGAATTGTGTTCAGTTATCAGATATAAATGTAAATAAGAGAAACCTGATATAACATCGAACATTGCACTATAACTGAACTGTTATTATCAGAAATTGCGAAGAGAATGTGATGATTATAATATTAGGTATAATTATATCGTTATCGATATTATTACACGTTATCTAATTATAATTGTTCTCATCATCACTAAGCTTCACAATTCATATCTTTAATCTTAATCTCTGCTATTGAGTTCTATTTATCAGTACATCTTGTAATTGAAAAAGTCTGCATTCACACAAAAATATATTAACGAGAAGGGAAGTATACATTGCATGTATTCAGACGAAATAAGTTCCATTTCTAATTTTAATTTCTATGCAGACAAGAAATTAATTATGACCAAATGCGTGGGTTAGCTATGTTGGTGGGTTCTGCGCTCACTGATAGCTCCGTGCCGCTGTCAGCATAATATTCTACAACTTCATCTACGACGATATTTACATACAATATAAAAATAAGTTTCGCGCTTCAACAATTTTTTAATCTAAACGTTTCAATTTACACGGTTTAATGGCCCAGCTAGCGCCAGACACAGACAAAACAACACAAAATATTAATATTATTCATAGATTCAATGTATGAGTAATTATTACATTGGGTCGCTTAATAGTTGAATCAGTAGGCTACTGATAATAATACGTTTTTCAGAAGCGAGAGAAGGAATGCTGAAATCTGAATGTGATAAATGACATCGGTTCGTATAGAGTAAAAGCTGACGAGGAATAACGTAGCCGTCGGCTGTCGCTAATGATAAGGCAAATAAAATCTTTATAACTAGACTCCGTTGGGGTTATTAATTGTTCAGCGTGTACACTCCGGTCATTACTTCTGGTTGCCTTCTACAGAGGCGAGCCGAAACACTTTTTTATTACGTGTGTGCTTAATTTCGCACTTTTGTCGGGTTTTTTCTTGTTGTGTTCGATTAATTGCGATAAAAAAAGTAAAAAATATTTTTCTTTAAGCAGATGCTAAAATATTTCAACATTCAAAATGTAGTTTCGTTTTCTGCATTACTTTTCTATTTTCTTAAAAATACAAACGAATGAAGAGAGAATGTAGAATAAAATGTAGCCGAGAAATATCACTCTCATTACGTGTACTCCGTGCGTCACTTATACACATTTGTATCCTGTACCGTACTTTTGTTGGAACCTACTTTTTGCCTTGCGATACAAACGATAAACAGCAAAATTACAATAAAAGAGTCTTAAAAGAAAAGAAAGTCTGGGAAAGTTATTTGTATAATTTTACTGTCTAATTAATAATAAATTATATGATTTAGAAGAAAATATATTATATAAATGATATACGATGCGTCAAAACGAAAAATGATTTCGACGACATAAGACATTCGTGACGTGAATTTATATAACGAAGGTGAAATTGATTTTTACATAAATAGGCCCACATGTCCAGCTTACACCATAGTAATCATAATAAATTTTATCAATATTATCATCACCCGCCACGGCACAAATCGATATTAAGAGTCGAATGATCGCCTTGGTTGACGTTATATCAACAGGTTAGTAATTTCAAATCAATTTTATGACATGAATATTGCTCTAAACGTCTACTTGTTCTGCATTTATAGTTTATATCTACTTCTGCTCTACCACAGTAACACAGAAACAACCGGCAGAAAGGATAGAATATAGGTACCAGATGAGCTTTGTAGTCAAAAAGATCTTGCCTATTCTGTTGTAATTCGCAGCCAAAAATTCTACAGTCTTCAGAGTATTGAATGCTTACCCTCTTCCTATTTCGTCAGGATTATGAAGCTATCAGAGAGGCTGTACTTGATACTCACACTTTACGTATTTATGCAACATACAGAAGCAACATGTAGGCTACTTTCGCTTCGTGCTTTAATTGAATTAATGGAACTCTTGGTCGAATTTAGATACGGTTTCACCTATAAACGTACACACGTTTAACATAAATTTTATATTTTATTTCAGACTCAGTGAAGAAAGGCAACATGTATTCAGTTTAGCTATATCATTAGCTACAGTTGGTTTAAAAGTCCGTAGCTCCTGATTAATATCGTAATTCCTTTTCCAATTGATCAAAAGACACCTCGAAAAAACTTGGGACTCATTTTTTTGCCGCTTCTGCGAGATATAATAATTTTCTGCTGAAAATCCAATACCATTTTTCTAGTAACGTAGACGATGCCAGCATATTTCTTTTCTCAGTATTCTTGTGACGTTTCCCTTGTTCAAATAAAAAAACGTTTTGCATAACTCACTTTATTGTACTTATATAATCCTTTTTCGCTTTTCTACTTATTCACAACCACGTTCTCAGTTTCTATCCAAATACTCTACTAAATAGTTGTTGTTGTCTTCTTCATAATTGAATTTGATATTATTTAGGCATTAAATTTATGGCTAACACACTGTGCCCCTTTAATAATACTTTAGTGCTACTGCTTCTCGTTTACGATTTTAAAACTGTTTAAATAAATAGTCCCTGAGTATTATAAAAATAATTGATTTTGTATAAACCACTGCAGCTTGTTCAAATAAAATCCAGGTTATCACTGATGTATGTTGCCAGGAAAGTACTAACTCCGGTGCTGCATAGAATATCTGGACAATACATGAAATACCTAACAAAAGGTCACAAAGTGTCAAAAATACGTATTTTACACATTGCCTAGACAGTATGTAGAATGTCTAACCTATGTTAGAATAAGTATGTAAGTGGCCGGTTACCGTCACAGTTTTACGCTTCCACCTGCAGGTCCCACTCGCCTCCTGATAACCCTGTTTCTGTCTTTCCCACCCTCGGTCTGATCTTCAGTAATAATGGAGATGTAGTTTTACCCGTACAACGTGTATAACATAATAATCTCGAATCTTTAATGACAAGTCAAACTTTTGATAAACTTTGATACAGCAAACTTGGATACTAGGGCAAGGAAGGAAATACGGGGTCATTGGCTGCTTGATAAAAATTAAAATAATCTAATGAATCCTGTCAAACAAGGAATTAGTTCTATACAGATTTGTATCATTGATTCTGGGTTGTTCGGCGTTCTCCATGAAGCGCATTTAGCGATTGGGAATGAAGGAGAGACAGAATGTTGAAAGAACATGGTAGTAAGTCGTCATGACGTTGAACTATACGTCCATCTCCGCGAGCCCAGACAGGAAATACAAAAAGGTTTTGTAAAACAACCTACGAATCCTTCTGAATTCAGTTCTCGATACTAGATCGACCTCATTGATTTTCGATTCCAGCCAGATGAAGACTTCAAATTCATAATTATATCGTCCATTTGACGAAGTTCTTCGACCCCTTAAAACGAAGACAGCTGAAGACGTTGTCTACATCTCGGTGAAATTATTATATTATTTGGGGCAAACATCTATTTTATAATCAGACAACGTAAATAATTCGAATCAGATCGTCAATATCTTAAAAAAGTATTGGCCATCGTTAAAAATTGTTCACGGCAAGCCCTAAAATTCAGGGCAATGTTGAATGAGCAAATCAAGATACTGACACCATGATCAGGACTATAAAAGTTATACAAGAGGAAAAACTTATCAGTGGAGTGAAGGACTCCACAATTAATGAAAAACAGGGCCTTGAACAGTGTTATCAAGGGAACCCCACACGAATCTCTCTTTCGTTGTAACGTAAACGTTGGACTCGCAAAGTCTTCCATTTCCCACGAGATTTTGCAAACTTTTCAAAGTGAAGAAGATCTCGAACGAGTCAATAAACAATATCCAAGGAACAGAAGGTACAGCAAAAATGAATACACCAACAATAATGTGCTGTGTTTCTTCAGAAGAGACTTCTGCAGATCATAAATGTGAAGACTGCTGCAGAATCATACATTCCACGTGTCCATTCTTTTAATGGTATTGATTGGCGTAAAGATGAATGTGATGAGAACAAGATGTCCTGAGCCTCTGATACACTAAAACTGCTGTTGTATGAATCCATCCTCGTAATTCAAGCAAAGAGGATGAAATCTCTTCTGATTCAGACAAACGGTTTCCTCCAGTCTCAATGGAATTCGAGTTCCTATTCCTGAGATGCGTAGGAGACGAAGCGGCTTGCGGAACATTCTAGCAGTCGTCATGTATGTGACAGAAAACGGATTTATAAATTGGGAACCACCAATGGAATGTTTAAACGGCTATACGCGAGATCGCAGTTGACAGTGTGTCGAAAAGCTTGATGGGAATGCGAACGTTCCTTATCAAAAAACGGCTCTTCTCACTTTAGTGGACTACTATGCATACTCGTATTTTCCACTTTACGTTGCAACCAATAATACAGTATATTAACTCATGATTAGCGCTTTCGAGACTCTCGGCTCATCTTCAGATCGAAATCACTACTTCGATCATTTAGAGATCATCTTGAAACAAGAAATAGAAGCTATATTTGCGAGATTTTTTTTATTATAGTAGAACATATGTTTTTAATAACTTAAAGAAGATATTGTAATGGAATAAAGGAGACGTTTGTAATTAAATGAAGAACGTATTTGTAATAAAAAAGGGCTATTGTAATGGAATTAAATCAGTCTTTGTGACAAAAATAAACAGATATTTGTGATTAAAAAATTGTTGTAATAAAAGAGATTATGTAATACAAGAAAAGAAATTTTATTCGGAAAAAATTCATTTCATACTTTACTCGAAGAACCAGCCACATTATACAAAATGACGAGGCAATTTATAGAACACCCAAGGAAAGTATAAAAATGGCGTGAAAAGAAGAAAATTTTATACTTTGATAAAATCGCCAAGATTCTGATTAAATATCTTGGTATATTTATACACTGCCTGAATTTCATACTTGGCCAGTAACATGCACTCGCTAAATTCTAGGAGCGTCACAAAGTTAACTAGTATTACACAAACACACATGATACTAGAGGTAGTCTCAAGTACAAAGGTTGAATGCCAATCAGAATAAAGGGTTGTACGTCTATTCTTAAAAACCCTTATGATCATAACCATTCCACATTATTTAGTACACGACTAATGTAATTTGAGTCAATAGTGTCTACAGTAGTTTATAAAGTTTAAACAGACGTTAAGTTAGAGGGTACCTAATGTGAAAGAGATTTTTTGCACTCAATTTCATAAGTTTCCTTCACTAACCATAGAATGGTGTATGACCATGGTCTAAAGATATCAGTTCCTGTCGCTTCTTTCTATTTAAAATCGATGTAGTTTCAACTGTTATTACTTGACATTAGAATCTACTTCTTCACTTACCCACCTATTTATTTTTTCAACTTGTAATTCTAAAGTTAATACTATAGTCATGTAGGTACATGTGCGTGATTACAGGGGTTGTTGATAAATAAGATTTCCAAACACACATAAAAAGTTTCCAATAGTATCCGATTCGTAGACAAAAATCCAACAGCTATCTCACCAAAGACGGTATCCGTCTCATCTAGTATCCGAAAATACGGAGTGTGAAATTTATGAATCACAATTATCTTTTATATTAATAAGGGACATTTTAATAAATACAATAATCGTACTAAGATGAAAGTATTATACGCTGAATTAATTATATATTGATTGTCAGACGAAACATGTTAGTGTTTAGCGCTGCAATTTAAATATTTAATACTACTTAGATATTTAGTGTTTCACACGCACAGGCGTAAACTCTGTGTGCGTGTGTGTGTGTGTGTGTGCGCGCGCGCGCGCGTGCGCGAGTGAGTGCGGTTTTGTACTAGAGTTATACAGTAGAGCGTCAGTTATCCGAACGCCAAGTATCCGAATTAACTGAAAAAGAACAATTTCACAAACAGGATTATAATTATTATTGCTGGCCATCATATGTTGGACGCATTTTTACCTTGTTCCCGTCAGTTTAATTTATGATAATTATTTAATATGTTATCAGTTTGTATTGCCAAAAGGAAAATATATCAATAGATTTTTTTGAAATACGTAAGTAATTCTTTATCGTATAGACATAAGAAATGAATATAGGCCTACGGTAACACGAATTGGCGCATATATTGTTAGTATTGGAGGTTTTCTGTTTGCCAAAAGATTAATACATACGAATAGTGTTAGTTGCAGTTTGTGGCTTGCAACGTTCTGTTGTTTGTGTCTCCTAGCTTTTATTTACTCCAGTCCAGAGGTCTCCAAACCTTTTTGAGACGGGGGTCACATTAGATGTCTGTCAACCCATCGCGGGCCAAAGAGTGCAATATATACAAACCGCAAAATAGGCTATAGTACATAGTACATTTTCAGACATTTGACATCCGCTTTGGATTTTAATCTTGTGTTCGAGTTAGTTCATTAAAAAAAAAAAAAAATTGAGGAAAGCAAATCGGAATAGGTGTTTCATACTTTAGAAAGGCACAGGCTTCCATGTAAAACATAAATTTGTGAGTTATAATTATAAGTAAAAAAGTATTTCGTATCTTCTGGTTTCATAGTAATTGTTCGTGTCTTCAGAATACAGCCCTGAGCGAGACATTATTACTGTAAAAACAGCTGGTTTTTTTTTTTACGTACAGGTTGCAGAAAATGATATCTTATAACAGAATACAATTGCTGTAACATAAAGGAATGCCGAAAAATTGATTTCTATAGGCACATGGCTACCAAATGAAGCAAAATATAATATATAAACAAAAATTAAATAGTTTTATAATTATTGAGATGCTAGGCTGTTGTTCCTTTTCTGACAAAATCACGTCTATTTGTAGCTCCAATTTTGTGTTCCCGATCACCAATGTAGACTGTAAACGTTCATCCTACAACTTTGGTCAGTAGCAACTAGACAGATTTTACATTTTTCAATTTTTCATTTTTTTATACATAGCCTACATAAGTTTGACGAAAATTGAAATACATTTTTTTGAAGCAAAGGTATTTAATCTGCGATACTGGTCATCGGAAAGAGTGCGGTAAAAGTCTACCAAGACGCCTTGTATTTGTCCGTCAGTACGTTGCTAAACTGAATGTCGGTCACTTCCAGGTGAAGTTCAGGTGGGACAATTTCGGTGTTGCAATCAATGCGGTTTTCAAAGGCCCCTTTTGCTTGCATGCTTACGTGTGGTGCAATTGTATGTTGAGAAGTTTTCTATACAAACATAACACGAATTATCAAAGCATCATAAATTATCATAACACGAAGATTATTCTTGAATTTACTTTTAAAAAGCTAATAACGAAAATCTTTTTCGCAGAAATAAGTGACGCTTCACGTTAATACAATCACTTTGGGAACCGCTGCATTAGCGTAATGCATTGCCAATCCAGTAAGCGGTGATGTCAGTGCTCTGAGGGGAACAATTTGATATCGTGTAAGGGTGACATCCTAAACTACGACGATTTTCAAGTATAACATGATTTCAACAGGGAACTATAATACTGTACTTAACATTATTTAAAACATTAAAAGCCTGACTGTTGGGCCGTCATCGATATTGTTGCTAGACGTTTTGGCCAGTTTCTTACGCCACGTCAGTCGGGTGCGATCGGCTTTTTACTGTTTTAAATAGTGTTGACTCCGGCCGTGATAGCCTTCGTAAACACGAGTGAGCGCGCGCGCAGCTAATAATATTTGAACAAAATTAGTGTAAATCAACTAAAGTAAATTATACAGTACTCTGTCTAAATTATAGGCTTATAGATTTAAAAAGCGAAAAGAAATTTTATATAACAGAAAAAGAAAAAAGCAAATGAAATAATATAATTTTATTAGATATAAACCATTTAATAATATTGGTTTTGGTCATTGAAAGTTTCGACTTACAGAGGACAGAATGGAGAGGAAGATCGCAGACATATTCGGAAAACCTACAACTCCGAAAATACAACGGACGGCGGATACAACAACAACAACAACAACAACAACAACAACAACAACAACAACAACAACACACACACACACACACATACACATACAAAAACGCGCGCGCGTGTGTGTGTGTGTGTGTGTGTGTGTACCGAATACGCGTCAAGTACACAAGTCAAGTATATTCGTCGTAAGTTTAGCTCTTTCTCGTGAGTGTTTAAATTACACGAATCTGGAAATAAAATATATATTATGCTAGAAATGTTAGTAAAGGCATACGCGTTTCGTAATTTTGTTACGAGCATCATCAGATGTTTTATTGTAGGAATAAATTTCTGCTTAAACATGCTTAATAAAAACAGAGGTTTTTAATTTTTAAATACTGTATATAATACTGTATATTCAATTTTCAATCGTAATAATAAATAGCGTTTCCATGGGAGTAAATATTTTTTGTTGTAATATATTCCGTACCAAAGATAAATACATCTCGTCCAGTTCCCTGTCAAGTAAATATAGCCTATGCTATTTACAGATTGTACTGAGTTCATCAGCACTGCAAAAATATGTGTGAGTTTTGTACTCAGAGTACGTTATAAAAGGTAGCAGTGTCTTAGATGATAGAAGATCCACCGCAGTCGTTATATCTAATAAAGCTGGGGCGAAAATGAATTTTAAGGAAAAAAACAGTCTGGTAAACTCAAGAAACCTTGAATTGAATATAAGCAGGTTCTCATCAAATATCTGAATCTCTGAATATGGCTAGGGTGTATGGTTCTCAATCGTGGGCCATAAGAAAGAGATATGAAGGCTTTTAAACATGGCGCTGAACGCAGAATAGAGGGGTAAGATGGGCAACGATGAAATCCTGAAGAGGACAAATGAGAAAAGATTGTGAAAATCGACAGTATCAGAAAGAAATGACGATACTTAATTATGCACTGTAGCTGTGGGAGTGAAATATTGAGAGAAATATTGAAGGGAGGAAAAAGGCCAGGGAAGCTAAGGAAAAGTTCTTAAATTAAAAGTCAAATTTTTCACATTTGTATTTACTTTTAATAGACTTCATACACATCAATTTTCTCATAATTAAATTCTCTACAAAGTTAGTTAGAAATTTGTATTTGCTTATTAGCAAATTAACGAAGTTATTTTGTCCCAAATATAAAAAAGAATATCCCAAATCTCAAAAACCATAAAAACCAGTAATATGGCGTCATTTTACCGTGGGAGCAGAAATCAGGACGAACTGGTTTGCGAGCAGTAACTCGGTAACAAACCGTTTTCGGTTGTATGTTTATATGGCCTTTTTTCTTATTTTTAGCTATAGAATCAGCTTCCGAGAGATTTCCGTGCAATTTTAAATCACCCTATATATAATGTTATATACACATTTAGCTACTAATTATCATCTTCGTATCTTCAGACAGAAATCTATCATAGTGAAATTAATAATTCAAAATTCGTCCGATTATATTTAATTTAGAAGCAAATACAAAACAACAAAGAATTCACGGTCAGATCTTTTAAAATCTTGTAGTGAGTATGTAAAGTTTTTTTGTATAGATTTCATCTATCTGTGTATGAGAGTTGAGTGGAAGGTTCAACAATGACTAATGAAAGGATGTGTAGATAGTGTGGATAGGACAAGATATGTTATAAAAAGAATGAAAGTAACAATACTCTTAATTGAATAGAAGCTGTAAATAAAAGCATAGTCACATGTTATGCACAGCACCAATGTAACATAAAGAAGTATTAAATTTGTCTCATAATAATAGCAAATATTAGTCAAATAGTCTAACAATCATGTAAGACAAGAAAAGGAAATAACTAGAGAGTTATTAGTTATCATTAATAAAACCAAACTTGAGAAAATAAGGTTAAAAGAATACAAATTTGTATCAACCTAACATACACATTGTTGGTACAAATGATAAAATCACATAACCTAAGATGCAGGTACTATTCACCTAATTCACATCTAGCAGTAGGAAAAACTTACCCAAACCAAAATGTTTTATGTCTTAAACCAAGACACAAAACATTTGTCTTAGAAATAATAACCTTTCTACAGGTACCAATATAAGGTACCCAAGATAAGTTTTAAATAAGAATATAAGTAAATAAAGTGAACCAAAACCAACCAAAATGGAATTCACTAAGTAAAACATGAACAAAACCATATTATAAAACCAAATAGAAACGAAAGGTTAATGTCTATACCACAAGTAGAGTGTAATACCACTACTGTAATAGTGTAAGAAGATTATAAGAAAGGACATAATGTATTATAATAGTAATTAAGAACATCTGTCATGTGACACCAGGTGTAAGTAATGTTATTTAATCATATACAATATGGAACAGACTAATGTACTAAAAACACCAAGCCCATTACAAAGATACTATTATTGTTCAACTATTGCAACTAAATAATAATGGGAAAAGAGCTAAAAATACCAAACAAGAGTGACAATAAGTATGCATCTCATAATGCAAAATAGAGGCCACTTTATTAACAAGAAATGACAAGGAATACATAATATTACAGCTAGCAAAGGTTCACAGTAGTTGAAACCATTTATTATTGTCAACTGGAGCCGTACAGAAAGTACACAAATACTTTCTATTATGTAAAATATGTAAATACAAATATAGGGACAGGCTAAGACAATGGTAGCTTAAGAATTGTATTTTGTCAGTAGATTTAAGTAACTAGCAACTAAGGAGTGTAAGAGATCTTGGAAGGCATGCCCTCAAGTGGGGGTGATGCCATTAAATAGTGTTAATCAAAAATAAATTATAAATAGTAGTGTATAGTGAATTTTAATAATCACAAACATTAACTTCCTTGATAATGGACCAAAGCACACCATGAGTGGACTCAAAATAAAGAGCCGAGTGTTACCAATCCAGTGATATGCTCAGATTTAAAATCTAAGCCATATTAAAAAAGTTATTACAATTATAAGGAATTCGTGTCAAATCGAGCAAACATTTATACTCTTGACATCAAATACCCCACGCCAAACCCAACAATTGAAATAATTCGCCGGGGGGGTATGTGCATCAAATTAAAGATCGTCAACAAATCAAATCCAAGAAATTAACAAAATTTTGGACGATCGCAAAACGGAACGGCAGCGAGAGGTGTGCGTTCTCGTCACTTTTTAATCAACTTCAGAAGGGAACAGACGGCTACAACCCGGAGCAAAAAATCAGCTGTTCATATGATTTGTGCGCGTCACCGATGTAAACAGTGCAACCTAACCTCAAATTGTGATAGCATAAATACTTTAGTATCGAAGGTGTTAAGTGTAACAGTGCGTAACAAGGATTGCTCAGTGTATAATCTAGAGCAATTCCGGCATTTAAATTATAAATAAAAGGGAGTACAGTGATTTTTACATTATTAGTTAAGAAATGAGAAACGATATAATCGAAACATATTCAAACAATGATCCTAGGTTAAGGTGTATACACGATATTATCTAATCAACAGTAATGACAATCATCAGATTATTTTGAATATTCTAATTTTACGAATTTATTAAACATCCAATTAATTGTTATATACGAATGTTTCGTGTGACTTAACCGCACATAATGACAGTTGTCAATTATTACATATAAATCAAAATAACCAGTATTCACTAATGACTGAGATTTGTCAACTGGATGATCAATTAACGAAAGTTAATAAAAGATTTCAATGTTATTTATGTTTTATAATTTAGGAAAAGAATCTACTATTACAGTATAACCATTTCAATGTTTATACTTACTATGAATAATAACCAAGGTTGTTAAGCTACATAATTACTTACAGCCATGCAATTACCTTTATGTAGAACCAAACAATGAATCAGATGTTCTACTCAATAACACTTGTTAGAGTTTCGTCCCGTAGGACCCTTAAATATTAGGTAGAATGATGCTTCATGAAGTTATTGCCAGGATGCAGAATAATGACGATAGTGGACTGTAGTTAATACATTTATTATGTTTCGAGTTACAATTAAATCGGCATGCTAAGGTTGGCTATGTCTGAAAGACATTTAAATTTTGAATAAACCAAGTCGGTTAAGAAAACTGCATGGCAAATGAGGCGCAAATGTGCAACACTCAACTACATAAAAATGTTAAGGCCTAAGGCCTAGATAATTGTCGCGACAACAAGAAAAAGGGTGAAAAGACAGAACAAGGCAGCAAACTTTATGACGTCTGCCGTCCGCCGACGCTCGTTGAACTGTGACGATGCATAAACTTGATAAACGCAATTTAGAAAGTACAGATTAGCCAACCTTGAAATACAAAAATTACCACATTACTGTCCATAACTGCCCGCAAAAAATCAAAAGATTTTTTAATACATTTTAATAACTTATTATACGAAAACACAATGTGTTCTTAATAATAGATGTCAACCTCAATGAATTGTATTGAACCTTGAGATTGAAATGTTGGATAACAGTTATGACATTAACTGTTTAGAGATAAACTTGAGTGATGATGATAAGAGTTGACTTGCAAACTGATTTATACATGAGTATAAATGCAAAAATTAGCAATGTATTGCTAATATATATTGTATGTATACAATATAAAACAATATAAGACATGAAAAATACATAGTTTGACAATGTTTGATGATGAATAATCGGTGACTCATCACATGATGGCCCGATACAAATTGCAAATATTTTATGCAATTCATGATGGTTAGCTTGAATCAGTCAAGGCCAGTTGACCTATACAATAGTATTGAGTGTAAAATGAACAGACAAAAATTATTGCAAAATTATACATGTAAAGACATAGATCTAGCATAACGCTTTAATATAATAATTGAATGATGCATGCTATACCTGAAGTTTCAGGAATGTACAATAAATTGTCATGTAAAAACAGATTATACATTGTTGAATGATTGCAAGCACAAGTGTAATGACATGTATGTCATAATTAAAGCATGAATAATAATTGTGCAATGCGTGATCACAAAATACACAATATAAATATAAAAATATATGCGTGGCGTATGGTTATAGACAGTAGATGCGGGTAAAACAATGTGTTTTACATAGATACAAGTTATACATAATAAATACAATTGAAATCGGTTTAGATAATTACAAATACATGAATACAAGGCACAATAGCATAAGTGGCAAGTACAACAAATATGTTTATACAAAATATAATACATGTGTTGAACAATTGCGAGTAATAAATTCATAGAGTAATAAAATATCACACATATTGACAAAGTGTGCAAGAAAATGCATACATGGTTTGTATAGCTGCAGACCATGCGAATATTATGTAACAAAATTTTTACATAAGAACAATACCACCAATAACATGACATATAACCCATTACCAATATCAAAATATAATTATGTAAAGGACATAGTATGTCTCACAAATTATTAATATATAAATGCAAAAATAGTAAAGTGTACCACCATAACAATATGATAAGCATAGACATAATAACGTAGTGCATGGTTGTAAAATTACAAGTCACATGCGAATTTAGTATGTAAAATACTCAATAATGCAAATTAACATAAAATGTTGTGATAATACATATCACCAATTAAAGTCGGCCAAATTGTCAGACAATAAAGTATTGAAAGCCAGTGGCCAGGTGAAATATAGCATTGTGCTAAGTAATTATATTGACCTTGTGTCTAAGCCTCGTCCCGCGCTGGCAACAAACATAGCTTGTGAACTGGTCTCCGAAAAATTCCAGTAGGCGTGCGAATGTCTACTACTCTAATTAAGTTGTCTGGGCCGGGAAATGTGGCGGTAATTACACCAAATTTCCACGCTAATGGAGGTAAGTTATCCTCGATCAACAAAACCAGGTCACCAATGGAAACGTTTTCCTTAGCGAATTTCCATTTGGGACGTTGTTGTAATTGATGTAAGTAGTCGCGAGACCAAGCTTTCCAAATGACTTGGACAAACTTCTGGAGAAGTTGCCAACATCCAAGACGAGAGATGGGAATGTGAGATAAGTCAGGATCAGGTATCGCCGTTAATGGTGCGCAGATTAAAAAATGGCCAGGCGTAAGTGGCACTGGATCATTTACATCGGATTAAACGGCAAATAATGGACGTGAGTTTAGACATGCCTCTATCTGAGACAAATCGTCGTGAACTCCTCGAAAGTGAGTATAGACTTGCCGACCACGCGGCGCAAATGATACTTTAAACTCTTTATACCGCTCTCCCACAGACCACCAAAATGAGGTGACGAGGGCGGAATAAATGACCATGTAATACCATGCGAGGTCGTAAAGGATTGGATTGATGAGGTGGCATCCTTATTATGCCAAAGATCGTAAAGGTCATGCAAAACGTTGCGGGCCTTCCTAAAGTTCGTGCCATTATCAGAATATAACTGGCTGGGTATGCCCCTACGGGCCATGAAACGACGTAAGGCAGCTATAAACGCGTTGGCCGTAAGATCGGAAACCAATTCCAAATGAATGGCCCTGGTCGCTAAGCAAATGAACAAAGACACATAGGATTTTGACAAAGTTCTAGATTTCTGCCCGCCATGACGAATCATGAAGGGACCACCATAATCAACTGCGCAGAATAGAAACGGCCGCGAAGGAGTGACTCTAGGAGATGGCAAAATACCAAGCCTTTGAACCTGATGTTTGGCACTAAACCTGAGGTACTTGACGCATCTACGAATGATGGAGCGAATGACTATCTTGGCGTTAATGATCCACCAACGTTGACGAAGTGAATGATGCACGAGTTGAGCACCAGCGTGGAGTAGACGAATGTGTTCGCGTTCGATAATAAGGCGAGTGATATGAGCCGATTGATGCAAGACAATAGGATGCTTGTTGTCATAAGGTAGTTGCGACTGCTGTAAGCGTCCGCCGACGCGTATGACGCCAAACTCATCAAGAAATGTGTCCAGAGAAGACAACTTACTCCTGATAGAGACAGAAGACCCATTACGAAGGCAATTAAGCTCAGCAGCGAAGTGGATTGACTGGGATTGTTTTATGAAGAAATTAAGAGTGGAATGAATTTTAACGGGGGTAAGAGCGCCCGAAATTTTTTCAGCCCTGGAGAGTCTAATATTTTTGATGAATCGAAAGCAATAAGCGTATACGCGAGTCAGACGGTGCAACGAAGAAAAGTCCTTTGAAAGATCAATAGATAGGATAGATATTAGAGAAAGTTTGGGGTTTTGTTCCTCCTCTGCAGTGCATTCAGGAGACGATAGATTAGAAGGTAAAAAAGGTGAAAAAAGATTGGACTCAGACGATTGAGACAAACAAGCGTGACCATGCCACCAAAGCGAACAATCGCGCAAAACGTCGGGGTGACATCCCCTAGAAATAATGTCAGCAGGATTATGTTGTGAATTGATATGATGCCATGTGTAGGCTTCAGTGAGACGCTGAATCTCGGCAACACGATTAGCGACGTAGGTTTTCCACCTAGAAGACTGGGCATGAATCCAGTAAAGGGACACCATGGAGTCAGAATACAGGTGAACACTATTGATAAGGGAATGAAGAGCAGGGGTGACTTTGAATAAGAGTCGTGATAACAACAAGCAAGCGCAGAGTTCAATGCGGGGTAATGACACCTGACGTAGAGGGGCCACGGGAGATTTGGAACACAGAAGGTGACAAGAGGCCGATGAATCTTGATAAATGACTCTAATGTAAACACAACACTCATAGCCCCTTTCAGAAGCATCCGCAAACCCATGTAATTCAACTATTTTTGCCTTAGACTTACAGCGACTAGAACGTGGGACAATAATTTTACCGATTAGACATAATTTATCCCATAATGAACGCCAATGCAAGTGTAATTGCCCGGAGATTGGCTCATCCCAACCAAGATTGCACAGCCATAGTTGCTGCATAAACTGTTTGTAAAGGAAAACAATGGGACCGACGAGTCAGAATGGGTCGTAAATACCTGCGATAATCGATAGGATTTTCCTCTTAGAGATTCTTGATTTAACTGGGAATGACTTGATGTCAAACAAAAATGAATCTGTAGAGTTATTCCAAAGAATGCCCAACGTACGCACATTACCTTGTTTATTTAACGGGAGTGATAAATTATTATGATCTGCGACCACATTGGGTTCATTTGATGCCCATTTATGCAGAGTGAGGCCGTATTGACTCAACAACGTACCTAAGTCAGATTTCAACTTGGTCAGATTAGAAATGGTGTCTGCACCGGTTAACAAATCATCGACATAGAAATCATTAAGTATAGCTGACGCAGCGTCAGGAAGAGAAGCTTCATGATCCTTACCAATCTGAATAAGACAGCGAGTAGCCAAAAACGAAGCACTAGCAGTACCGTATGTTACAGTTCGCAATACAAAATGTTTAAACTGTTCGAGGGGAGAGTCACGCCACAGAATACGTTGATAATGACAATCCTTATCAGATACCAAAATTTGTCGATACATCTTCTCGATGTCGGCGATGAGAACATAGTTGTGCATACGAAATCGCAAAAGAATAGAAGAAGGTCTTGTTGGACGTTTGAGCCTACCAACAAAATATCATTGAGTGAAAAGCCATTGGTAGTTTTGGCCGAGCCATCAAAGACGACGCGAAGTTTTGTCGTAGAACTAGAATGCTTAAAGACGGCATGGTGAGGCAGATAGTAGGTATTTGAAACCCCGGAAGTGATAGAACAATCATCGACAAGCGTCATTTGGCCAAGATCCTTGTACTCCTGAATAAAGTTTGCGTATTCGCGCGCAAGCTCAGAATCACGCATGAACCGGCGTTTTAAACTCAAGAATCTCGATTCAGCCATTAGCATAGGACTCACCCAACTGGGGATTGTCAGACTTAAATGGTAGCGAAACAACGAACCTACCCTCATCATTGAGATGTGTGGAGTTAACAAAATGCTCCTCACAAGCTGAATCGTTACTAATGGGTGCATTATCGGGGATAGTTTCGGTCTCCCAAAATTTCTCAAGAGACGCCAAAATTTGACTGTCGTTGTTCCTAGCCAGGAACGAAACAGCAGGACCCTTATAACGGCAGTGTTTGGGAAGATTGCCTGCTAGAATGTAGCCTAACTTTATTTCTTGTATAATAGGGAAATGAGAACCGCGTACATATTTGTTAGCTAAAATTAAATCTAAATAAAATTGCGCTCCTAAAAGTATATCGATATCAGCTGATATGTTGAAATGTGGATCGGCGAGAAAAACGTTATCTGGGACGTTAAAATGATTTATGTCGAAAGATTGTGCTGGCAGTTTATGGGTTAATGCAGATAAGACCGCACATGTTGCTTCAAAACTGAATCTTTGATAGCGAGAAATAGTGCGAATAGACGCCAAGTTAGTGGCACAACACGCCGCATTATTAATACCTGTAATCGGTATGTTAGATTTAGTAAAGTTAAGCCGTAATTTCTTAGCAAATGATTCCGTACAAAAATTCACCTGTGACCCAGCATCCAATAGAACTCTTGCAAGTTGTCTGTTGCCAGCCCGGTCGATGACAAACACAAGTGCTGTCGATAAGAGAACATTGTTTGTAGACTGTAACTTGAGTGAACAATAGTTGCTACTGCTGGCAGAACATGGTTTTGACACATTATTTATGTGCAGCAATGTATGGTGTCGTTTTGAACAGATCTTACATGATTGTTTGACCTTACAATTAGATTAAAAATGATCTGGTCTTAAACAATTGGTACAGCATTTATACTTTAATATAAATTGCCCTCGTTCTGATGTGCTTAGTGCACGAAATTATTCACACATGTAAATTGGATGACTAGATTTGCAGAAAGGGCATAAATAATTATTTGAAGCTGAGTGATAACTTTTAAATGCAGTGCTGCCAGCAGAGTTTCGTAATTTATGTTTGTCAGATTTATTGTTGAACCTTGAAGTTAGCTTGTTGAGTTGCTGTCCGGCATCGATCGGTAATGTATTTTCTAGCAACTGTCTACGTGAGTTTAAAAACTGAGTGAAACTTTGAAAGTTAGGAAGATTATCGGGATCTATAGACTCCTTCCATAATTTAAACGTGGAATGGTCCAGTTTTGCTGACAATAATTGTACAGGAATAAGCTCAAATGAATCCACTGACAGTTGCACGGCTGCCAGCGAATTAACTGAAGACGTTATTGTATTTATGAATTCTGCCAAACTTTGGACAGAGTCCTTGATTGTTGACTTTACTTCCAGCAAATTTTGAATATAATACTTCGCTAATATGAATTTATTATCATATCTAGCGGACAGCAAACTCAACGCTATGGAATAGTTCTCATTACAAATAGGTAATGCCTTAATTAGATCTAGTGGCTCATTTTTAAGGGATGAATACAAATAATGTAATTTCTGCACTGACGTTAAATCAGATCTTGCGTGTACCAAGTCCAAAAATATTGAATAAAAGTGCTGCCATTCTAAAATATTGCCTGTGAAGCAGGGCAAACTTATGGGTTTTAATTGCATATTGTTCGTTAATACTGGAGATTCAGTCTGAACGTTGAAAGTTTCTATTAACTACAAGATATTGGCTTCTGTTGAATATAACAGCTCTTCAACCTCAATTCGGTCTTCTTGAGCAGCGTTTATGTCTTTAGAAATGAGTTCAATTTCAGACTGTACCTCATCGTATTTTGTTGCCAAACATTTAGACTTTCGAGTCTAACCGTTAAAAAGTGTTTAGTATTATTGCTTTTATCAAAGTTAGTTATAGCCGAATTAATTCGCACTATGGCGGACTTAAGCCGCCTCTCTTTCTGACCGACACTTTGAGGCCTTCTTCAGCCATTGTACGCACCTGTCAATGATGTCGTTGACGTCGTACCTGGTATGCGATGTCCTGGAGCGTCGAGGCCGTGGAAGAGATGGCAGACACGCACGGACTGGATAGATGACTGATCAATCTGGTGTGTAGACGCTAGCACATGGATGTTCTTGCAGTGGTGTCGTCACGAGGCTCAATGGCGACGAAAGGAATGCTGAATAAGTCCCGACACGGTCGGATCAGCGAATATGCTGAATCGCCTGTGATGGCCAGAAATTGGTAGAAAAAACAGCTCTGATATAAGTTGCAAAAAGGTGAAATGACGAATCCGGCCCGGAGGACCAAAAAATGTTAGAGTTTCGTCCCGTAGGACCCTTAAATATTAGGTAGAATGATGCTTCATGAAGTTATTGCCAGGATGCAGAATAATGACGATAGTGGACTGTAGTTAATACATTTATTATGTTTCGAGTTACAATTAAATCGGCATGCTAAGGTTGGCTATGTCTGAAAGACATTTAAATTTTGAATAAACCAAGTCGGTTAAGAAAACTGCATGGCAAATGAGGCGCAAATGTGCAACACTCAACTACATAAAAATGTTAAGGCCTAAGGCCTAGATAATTGTCGCGACAACAAGAAAAAGGGTGAAAAGAGAGAACAAGGCAGCAAACGTTATGACGTCTGCCGCCCGCCGACGCTCGTTGAACTGTGACGATGCATAAACTTGATAAACGCAATTTAGAAAGTACAGATTAGCCAACCTTGAAATACAAAAATTACCACATTACTGTCCAACACTGCTTCAACATATAATATTATTGTTCACTTTTTAATTATTTTATCAAGAATTATTTTAACATTAACCAACTTTCATTAAACCATTTATTGTCAATTGAGTTTAATAGTTCTGCTAACCTGAAATGTCCAGAGCAGACACATGGTTATTATTTTGTATGTTAATTATAAGTGATGACTGAATTGTAGTCATCATCAAACTGCCTAATAACGGTAGAATAATAGTTCTATTCAATGATTTGGTATTCTGTCAGTTCAAAGAACCCACGCAGGTATTAAATTATTTTAACCAAAAAAGCATTTAGATAAACTAACTTTGTAAACAGTTCTGCCACCCTGAGGCAAATTTTATAAAACACAATGTCTCATGTTACTTATTCTGAATTTAAATTATAAATGATACTTATGATAATTAAAAAGAGCACATTAACTGAATAAAATATTATTTGGCACAAGAAAACGGAGTCAGTTAGTTTATTTCAAAAGACTAAGTTTGAAACAGGTGAACGAATTTCATTGGTCAGATCGACAAGCAGCGGCGAATACAAACACGGTAAGTCCGTATACAAGTTGGATTGTGATATCGACCCTGCAAGATCGACAAGACTCACCACAAGTAAGTGATTGTTCATGCAAAATATTTGTGTTTTCAGTGCGGAACATACGTCACCATTTCAACGAGTCGACGGAAGAACAACCGTATAAATAAACTAACCGAAGTAGAAAATTATTTCGATAAATAATCTCAAGGGCATCAACCGGATTTATTTAAGTTGGATTCAACGCTATGTTGAATTGAAATAAATAAATCAATAATAATAAAATATTAAACAAAAGTTATTGCAAATTTTAAACAAAAATAAACGGGCAGTTAGCACCCCAGAACCCCAAATAAAAACATTCATCAAAATAAATTTGTAATACTACAATATATATATTGTACTGTAATTATTTTGCAAGTTTTGTAATTAAGATATGCCATACATTGTGGATGCCATTTAATTTACTGTTATTTTATTATTGGTATGGTATTTCTATCTGCTCATGAAAAAACTCGATCTCAGGGTTGACAATTACTAATTTGATTTACATTATTTAATTCTGTGAATGATTTATTCTTTTCTTTAATCCGTACCAAATAACGTTAGTGCATAAATTTTTTAATAAATAACAAGGTAATAATATCTACCCTGTAAATGTGAATAGTTTTAATCTGAGCTCTTCACAACTGCAATGGGTTCAATTCTTGCTTATATTTATCATCTTAAATATAATGAAAGGCTTCGTGTTTTATTCCTTCTCTGGTATTTTTTATTAGATTAAATGTCGAATTCTATCTTCTTCTTGGATTACTAAATTGATTCTTCTTTTAAATATCGAATTTTATTGTGTTGACTATCAAATTATATTCCAGAACAGGCTTCCTCCTTTATATCGGTGTTCTATAAATGATATACTCAAACTTCTTGAAAATATTGATATTTATTAAGTTGTATAAAAATTATAATTCTTTCAATCTTACAGGTTTATACTCTTATATGTTTATTAGATTGAATCAATGTTAACTCTCTTCTTTTAATGTTTCCTATATTAAATACAAAATTAAAATCTTTGATGTGTATCTTCTTAAATAAAAATTAGACTCTTTTAATGTGTATCGTCTGAAATATAAAATTAAACTTTTATGATGTGTATCGTATTACATATAAAATTAAACTAACAAACGTTTCTTCCATTTCAATACAATTCAATTCTAACAATTTACAATTTGCCATTTAGATATCTAACTAAATTCTTCACATCTTTCCATTATATGACTCTTAAAAACATATATAATTTTATTAATTATTATTATTTACATTTATTTGATTTTTTACATTATCCATTATAATTAGTATATTTTAGATTACTATTCTATCAATCTTTCATTTTATTTTAATGTTTATTAAAAGAATAATATAATAATTGTCAACACATATTTCTTAATGATGTTCTATATAATATTGGAGTCTACCTCTATGTTGGTCGTGACTAACAACTCAGTTTTTTTGTTTACAATTCTAACATATGTTCACAATACTATTAAATTTATATCTTTGCTTCTTTTAAAATTATTATTTTACTCTTATGTACTGTGGTGTATTTTAACAGCAGTACATAATACCTTCCCTTATTTCACAATCTCAGATATAATTTGATGTGAGATTTTGAAATAATTAATTTCTTATCACAACCATGGTCTAACATTAATATTGAAAACATCTGATTAATTCACTAATTGTATATAACAAAGTTCTTTACATAAATTGGTTTTTTTATTAAAACAACAAATATGGTCATCACTATCACGAATCACCGTATCTTACACACTCATTTATGGATTAAAATAACATTAGTCAATCCAACTGGTTTTACATCAATATAATAAGTATGTTTTAACAATTGTGCCTACTTTCATGGCTAAAAAACTCAAAAACATGAATACAACATTGTTTTCTTTTCTTTTTAATTTCACCTTCCCAATCCTGGTTATAAATTTCATGTGTGATTTATCTTAGAATTATTTTTCTTTTATTACTTTATTTATACGGGCGAATCTGATTAATATTTTATGTCTCTTTAACCTTTCCATCTTGGTATTTAATTACTATAAATCCACACAATTTAGTTCTACTGGCTATGAAATTATTTAACTTGAGTGTCATTCTATTTTTCCCCAATCTGGTAAGTACCCTCTTAATTCTATTACAATATTCTTCCCAACTGTTTGATGCAATTACTAATTCATCGACATAAACCGTAATAACTTCTAAAATCTCCTTGCCCCATACTCAGTCAAATCATACTATAAATATGGCCACATTATTGACCAGCCCAAAAGGTGTTCTCTTGAAAATCATTATCAAACTTATACCATTCACATATTCTATACTTTCTGGATGCAATTCTGTTTGCAATAACCAGGTATAGCATTACAATTATTAAAAAATGACGTTATTAAAACGTTTTAAAACTACTCTCATATTTTTTTTGTGACGCCTTATCAGGAATTATCATCTGATTAATTTGACGCTCATCCAAACACAATATTAAGGACTTATCCTTATATGGGAATTACTACTAACGGGTTTGTGTATTTTGACTGATTTATTTCCATTATATATGTTTACTAATCCTTTGTCGATTTCTTCTTTTATATGCTCTCTTACTTTATAGGGTATTGGGTATAACTTCTTATTTAAATTCACCTTCTCTCTTAGGGGTCACTTGTATTGCGCTCCTATTATCTTGCCAAGTTTATCTTTCATTGCTTCATTCAGTAACTGATGGTCCATTTCCTTATGCCTTTGCAATATTAATTTTATTTCAGCCTCCTGCTGGTCTAATTTATTATTCACAACATTTATTTGTTTTTGATTGGTTTCTTTTAACTCGGTGTTCTGTTGATCCATCTCATCTTAATTCATAGAATAATTTTTTTGTTAGTAATAACTTTCATATTATGTCGTCTGTGTTAACAATTAATCTACTCTTTGTTCAATTAGTTTGCTTTGGTCAATACCCAGAAAATTAGTCCCTTTTTTCCATAGTTTTCATATTTAGTTCATCCGTTGTCAAATACATAAGTTATCCTTGTTGCACGGATTATTATTGTGTCCATAACGATTTCTGTTCTTGTTAAATATCTCTCTGCCACCCTGTACTGCAAGTTTTCTTCTGTAAAGTTTGCAATGGTATCAAAGTTTATATCCATCACTTTATCGTCTGGTTTACTATACAGATATGTTAATGGTACATTATTTATCGGTGATGTCACTGACTTTTGTTAAGTTTTTCTTTATCTGTTATTTTTAATTTAAATATTAATTTGGTTAAGTTTTTTCTATGATTTTTTAATTCAGTCATTTCCCTGTAATTAATGATTGTGAGATTAAATACATTAACAATTTACAATTTGCCATTTAGATACCTAACTAAATTCGTCACATATTTCCATCATATGACTCTTAAAAACATATATAATTTTATTAATTATTGTTAATTACATTTATTTGATTTTTTACATTATCCATTATAATTAGTATACTTTAGATTACTATTCTATTAAACTTTCATTTTATTTTAATGTTTATTACAAATTTAATATAATAATTGTCAACACATATTTCTTAATGCTGTTCTATATAATATTGGAGTCTACCTCTATGTTGGTCGTGACTAACAACTCAGTTTTTTTGTTTACAATTCTAACATATGTTCACAATACTATTAAATTTATATCTTTGCTTCTTTTAAAATTATTATTTTACTCTTATGTACTGTGGTGTATTTTAACAGCAGTACAATATATATATATATATATATAGTAATTATATGTATATGTATGAATTTATTTGTATGTATGTATATGTAGTATTTATATTGGTAGACAAATTAGTAACATATATAGTACTCTGCTCTCATTGTGTTATCTACCTAAGCATACCCAAAATGCAAAAATTTCAAACATTCTAACTGTAACTTGTTTACACAATACTGTTACTTGCTTTGTATGCAGAAAATGTGCTACATAATTTTAGAGTGTAGTGGATTTAAATTTTAATTTGCATATACAAAGGTCTCGTATACATTATTTATTAAAGTTATTCCCTAAGTTAATACTTTCAGTAGGTTGGGGGTTGGGTGCGGTCATTATTTAGGGGAGCAAGCGGCTAATGGGCCACTGATGGGACGCAATCAACGCTGGACACCCAGAGGCCCGATCGCCTATTGAATATTCATACTATCGTTTACATTATATTTTCATTACTAGTTTCACATTACATTTAACTGCCTATAACGTCTCGAAGAATTCATAATTGTTTTCAGCAAAACGGAGAAGAAATAAACAGCAAAAATATGTCTGCAATTTTCGAGATGAAAGAATTCTTGCGCGTACACTTGGAATATTTTTGTTGTAGGCAAAAGTGTCTGGTTCTGAGGACGTAATTAGAAAAAAAACTTTTTAACATTGATGACGTCTTTAATTTCTTGTGGAAATTTGCATTATTTGGTGATATATCCGTCCTTCAAACTCTGTGCCTTTTTGCTTTTAACGTACAGGCACAGACACACACACACACACACACACACACACACACACCTTATATATATATTTTTATATTATTATTAATAATAAATAAATCTTTTTGTACAAAAATATATTTTTTATTATTTTTTCCATTATAACATTGTTTCGATAGTATAAACATCATCATCAGATATACAGATTTATGTATATCATGATAATAATATAAAAAATATATACAAGAATAATTGAGCAAATATAAGTGTTTTATATATATATATATATATATATATATATAATAACACAGTACGACACAGCATAATAAGAAGACAGAAAAATAGTTCATTTTTTATACCACTTTTCTTTTTAAATCTCGTGAAGTTACCCAAGGGTTAAATACAAAATTATACCGAAGTATTCATTGTTTCAAAAATGAAAGTACAAAAAGAATAGTTAAGACATGCTATCTGTGTATACGTTTATACATAAAAGAACAAATGAAAATTGATAAGAATTATTTTTAGAAAATTAGACTTAAATTTTAAGAATAATGATTGAAATAGTAACATTAGTGTTATAAGATAAACTTCAGAGGTTATAGACTAAATATGCGAATGAATATCTTTTTAAATTTTGCGTTTTCCAGAAGGTATACAGAATTATTCATCTTAATTCTAAACGTCGATTATAGACATATTATTTGTGCTTTATAAAATGTAAATAGACAAGTTAGTAACACTAAATAATCCACAAATGCTTCATAAATAATAACACTTTTTTTCGTGAACAAACTTTATTTATAATACTTCTCCACAAACAACATCATTAACACTTTCATACTTTTGGAATATATCTGTGTTCGACAATTCGATAACGCTATGTACGTAGGCCTAACTGTACGTGACTGAATTATAGTCTATGGATGCTTATTCCAACGTGATCAAACTTTTATCCTAGAGATTTATTTATAGTAAATGCAAACACTGTCGGATATTGTCATGTATGTAATATGATTGAAATCGTCAAGTATGCGAAATGCTTGCTGAAGTATTGCAGGTTTCTAATTTACCGCATGAGAGGAATACAACTTCGTTAGCATAATCACCAGTCATATTTTTACCGGCAACTAAATGTTTATGCAATTTAAAAATTTATAAACGCGTGTGATTACAGATAACTTCTTTGGAAATTAAATTACGAATGAGCATGATATCTGGGCCTACTTTAATTTGTAATTTACTTACAACAAATCAAATGACATTTAATGAGGCCAAAAATGCAGCTTTATATTCTGACTACAACGTTTTTCTGTTTTATTTGCTCAAGTGTACATGTGGAACCAACCAAATTCAGTACTTTGTTATTCAGTACACGCACGCCGTAACTGCGACAAGCTATAATTCTGTAGGATAGGTTGTATCTGCGTTTTATAAAATGGATCCTTGTAAATTTCTCCAATAATGTCTCCAATTATCCTCAGTGAGTATAGATATATTATTTGTGCTATTAAGATCTAAAGATACATAACTACTTAAATTGTAATGTAAAGTAATTTTTATAAGAGTGGAATGTGTGACAAGCAGGTCGTCGAACTGACTAGAGCGCGGATCGGCCTGATTTGTGATGGGATGGGGTTTGAACATGTGCGATAATGAATAAATATAACAAAAATATTACTGCAAGTGCGTCCATTGTCATTAACAATATATGACAACTTGGTGATGTGTGTCTTAATATTATTTCATTTTAACAAAACGAGGATGGAACATATGTTTGGGAACAAGTCCCATAATGAGAAAAGGTATACTATCTACTTTACATGATACCTAATTTTTCTGTTATATAAGAACTTGGGGAAAGTTCATATTATTATTTTCTTAACAACACGAAGAACTGTACAGCGTACTGTCGTTCAAGAATAGTATGTTATAGAGAACGAATAATTTTTCTTGCAAGCGTATAGTGTCGCGTAATAATCAAAACAAGAAATGACCGACACTTCTCCTTAAAAAGTTCACACGGATCTACGTTAAATTGAAATTTACAACAGGCTTACATAAACAGATAATAACAATTCTTTTTCTTTCATCCTTTCACTGTGTCTCTTCTTCCTATCTTCAGTCCATTTTGAACCTGCGTTTTTCTCTCTCCTACCTTCGACTCCTTCCATTTTTAACACTTTTACCCGAAAAACGTCTCTTTCAATTGCTTCTTCTGCGTTTATATTATTTTTCTCTAAATCCTTTTGGACTTCTTTAATCCAACTTAATGTTGACTTCTTCCCCCACAGATATTTAAAGATCTGTTTGTTAACCTATTGTCGTCCATTCTATATAAACGTTCAAAAAATAAGTTTTTTTCCTCATTGTTTCTGTTATATTTTCTATACTTTGATATATTTCATCATTACTTCTTAATTGCCAACCTTCTGAAGTTTTTCGTGTGCCTACTATATTCCTAATAATTCGTTTTTCACATATTTCTAGTTTCTCTAAATTATAATTCAATGCTAGACATTCACTTGAATGTAGGCATTCTGGCTTCACTACTGTACTGTAATGCCTTATTATTGCATTTTTAGATATGTACTTTTTATTGTAAATATCTTTAGTTATACCATATGCTCTTTCCATTTTATGAATCCTTTCTTCTATAGCAGATTTGTCTAAACTATTCTCTTGAATTATTTTCCTTAGATACTTAAATTTTCCAACCCTTTTCTAACCCAAATGCTAGATCTAGACTTTGTAAAAAGGGATTTTTTAAATGAATTTATTTACTTTAAATTACTTAATGACACTGATTGTCATTAATTAACAATTAATTATATGCCTTGTATTTATGCTCGGAAGTAGTAAAGTTATGAAATCACGAAAACTGGGGCGGAAAGATGTAGCCTATAGTACGAGCTATCGAATCCAACTTTGCTTTTAATTTGTTACTATGGGACAAAAAAAGAAAGTCAGGGGAACGCTAGGAAAAAGGTAGATGAAAAGAGACTTTAAGGGTAGGATTTGAAGAACTACGACGATTTGGGTAAATGGGTAGTTATATCTATTCTGTTAGTAATAGTTGTACACTGTAACAAGGTGTCTGGAAAAAGTGTGACGAATAAGTAGAAAATAGATGAATCCAGAAATTTTCTATTTCTGTAAGTAGAAAATAGAGAAAATATGGAGGTTTAGTATAATCCAGGCTACTGGATTGAACGCTAAATGGCGTATATCTTGTTTAAAATTTAAAAACAGACAAACTATTATTTTCTCCTTTTGAATATAAAAATACTTTGGTTATAATGACAATACAAGTTACGGTGCAAGCAACGATTGTCGAAGATTACTGAAGGACTACATCGGAAACATTAACAATAAAAAATATTTGTTTCTCGTATGATATCAAAGATATCAAATATGTAGACTATGTAAAATATATATGTATGTTGGATAAAATTAATTATAGACACATAAGTGCAAAATAATTTTATCACCAAAGTACGTAGATTCCTTGGGAAGCCACAGATGGTGATGCAGACTGGTGATGTTGAGAGAGCTATACGCCTTCCGATGAAGCTTTGCTAATTGTGCTAGAGGGCACAACAGAGAATGGCCCTAATACCTGAGTGAAGAAGAAGAAGAAGAAGAAGAAGAAGAAGAAGAAGAAGAAGAAGAAGAAGAAGAAGAAGAAGAAGAAGAAGAAGAAGAAGAAGAAGAAGATGATGATGATGATGACGATTATGAAATTCGATTTCCTGCAAACGATCACCTGATCCAAGTTGAACAATAGGAAGGAACAATCTCAGCCCATTTTCTTATACGAGCCTCTACTCCAGAGACGTGGTAGTAGAGGTGGGCCGATTTACCTGTAACAGGTATTTTGAAAAGGTTACTTCTGTGGAACGGATATAACAGTAACTGAAATGTTGAAATACCTGTTCCGATTACTCGCGGATCCCCTTCCCCAACTAACGAATAAACGAGTACCTACAAGCTGTAACGATAACTGAAACGTCGAAATACCTGTTCCGATTACTCGCGGGACCCCTTTTACCCAACTGACGAATAAACGAGTACAAAGTCGTAGTTAATGGAACTGAATACTTGCTTCTGCGCATGTGCTGGTTGTCATACAAGTAGGGAACGAAGCAAAACAAAGCGAGGTTCAGAATAGCTCTATACCAATGAGACGAAGCTGTTTTTCATAAATGAAAAGAAATCGTACTGATGTTAACATCTATTCTCGTGTGTTATGCAGACATATAATACAGATTATAATAACAAATTATATATTATACTAGTGTGTCAGCCCGATTCTGGCCGTCGAAAATTGAATTGTGGAATACTTAATTATAATATAACGCGAGAGCAAAGGGGCGGGTGTACTGAACTTTGGACGAACCGTTAAGGCTGCGCGCGCAACGCGTAGTAAGGGTCGGCTTGTGCAGACGGTATCAGCTGTATTCTACTCACCGCCTGGCTCAGAGAATCAACCGACTCCCGGCTTCCGAACAGTTACTGCGTAGTTTTTTCTTCAACTATTATGGCTGGCTGAAACTTGCGAGACTCCCGGGTTCTCGATTAAGACGGAGATTTGGCCTTGCTGATTGACTTCCATCCGCATCAGCCATGGACCATTAGAAACTATCCTGTTCGGAGAAGGAGTCGGTGACCAGATCGAGATGTAACACTGAGTCAGCACAATTAAGGTGATATGCACTCTTTTATTTTCCTTTTGGGGGCCGGGCCGGCAGTGCACCTGTTTTACTGTAAAAATCTTTTGAATCCATGTGACCACGTGGCCAGACAGTCTGCTATAAAGGGGGTCAGCTGATCATCATTCTGAACATTATGAGTTAATTTCAAAGAACACTTTAATAACTGAATTACCTAACACTAAGTGCAATGCTTGTAATTGTGTGCTGCACTGGGGGAGCGTGCCAGACATATTTGTACCCTTAGACATTTTCACAGGTTGCATATATTCATCATCTTACTCTTTACAAAATTTATTTGACATGTTGGGAATTCTTTTCCGGCTGGAACAGAGTGGAGTAAATATTAAATTCACCTTGGGTTTAACATTTAAGGGTTGGGGTGTGTTTTGTTTTCCTTTGGCTGTTTTCTGGGGTAGAAAAAAGGGACATAGTTTTGCCTAGCACATGTTGGTGCAGTTCGGGGCAGGTATGATTCCTGTCAAACTTGGTTGAGCGCATGCTGGCGCGCTCCCACAGCTGCTAGGGCACAACCGTTCTTTTGTAATTTCATTTTGTATGTATTTATATAGCCAGTCGGGTTTTGATAGAAAAGAATTTGCACATTTTTTCTGGGCGTATACTAGTTGATTTTGTACCTCACAAAAGTCTATACTGATTGTTTTTCTTTTACTTGTAAGACATATATTGATCAACCTTTTCCACTTGTGGTATCTACTGATTTATTTTTTTTTAACTGTAAAACATACTGATTAATTTTTTTTTACTGTAAAACATCTACTGATTAATTTTTTTTTCTTGTAAAACATATACTGTTTAATTTTTTTGGAATGTGTAAAGCATCGACTGATTAATTTTCCTACTGGTAAAGTATATACTGATTTACTGAATCCTTCTGAATTTGTGAAACAAATTGACATTTTAGAATTGTATAACAGTTGTTTAAAATCAGGTGATGTAGTTTCTTTAAATTTTTATTTAATGCTGTTGAAGGAACTTAAAGTTTCATATGCTCATGATAGGTCATTTATCAGTGGAATTCTATACATATGGGCGGTCCGGTCTTGCTTATGCGTTATGAGTAGGCCTAATTCTCATCCTTTCTGGGGTTTTCGCTTTTATGTAGTTCTATAGAAACAGGTTGCTGATGGGTAAACATTTATCACTGCTGGTTTCTGGGCATGGTAGTAACACTGCCTACAAGGCGGGTGCATTCCAGGGGCATTAGTGTTTAGAATATTGCGGTATAATTGTGAGTATATGTGCCTTATGTTTCTGTACGTGTTGTTATGTTTTGTCGATGTTAAGCTAGTCACAAAATGGGGGGGAGAATTATATATATATATTTACTGAACATTATTCTATACACATATATATATATATACACTTGTTATGATATACAGATATTGTCTTTCCATACTGTTAAAACATGGGCATTATTTATTTATGATATATTTGTGATTCATTGGTGATAATTATGTGATAGAGTTTATCGACATGTAGCGAATGATGGGATACAATAAACTGTTATTGTTATATTACAGCCGAGTTTCATTGCAAGTCCCGTCATACTGGACCCAGCACAATTTTGGCTTCTCTAGGCTCCGGCCTAGTTCTAATTAACTTGTGGCTTCTCTTTCAAAAAAAAATTAAAATAAAAGAAGTTTGTTTTATACTAATAAAAAGACATAAAAGGAAAGAGGGGTTACAAATGGTACCGCAGAGCGTGGTTTATAAAGTCTGATACTACAAATGGTAGCAGTGAGCGTGGTTAATTCTAGGGTTGAACCCTTGGGTCCTGGTGTGTGACGGGGCTTGCAAACTCGGAAATATTAAGGCGATTGTTGTGACATGTTTTCTTAGGTATATGCCCGTGTAGGCTAGTTGTAGGTTGTATAACTTGTGAGTCGGGTCGCACCACTGAGGCGGTTATTTGTGTTTGAAAAAGGTGATAGGTTGTACTGCCGGGGAGTCTCAAGGGTGGCCTGGATGATGGAATGTTGATTCAGGGTCGGAGTTTAGCGTGTGACATTAGCGGGATGCGGTATGGCCCGATCGGAAGTCGGTACCGTCACCGACTAAATTACCGAATTATGAATTTGATTGTTAGTTGTTTTTTTTGTGAGTTATGTGTTGGTACGACGTGTGTGTCGAATTGATGTTTGATGTTATGTGTGTTCAGGATTGTTGGTTGTCACTTGTCTCCTTCTGTAGTGGGAGTGAATGGTTCAGAATAGGCCAGGTTTCCGCAGCGCTAGAGAACCCGGGGGTCCACTCAAAGGAAGGACAGTACTTGGGTTTTTCTGATTGTTGTGAATATGTTTTTGTAGGTCATGTTTTGTGTTAGGTTGTTCGTAGGAATTTATGTTTGTTATTGTTGGTTTTGAATTGTGCAATTCTGGCGGCGGTATGCTATCAGGAATTGCCCCACCCTCTTACAGGCGTTCTCCAGAAATTTCCGGTGGTGAATGGATTTGATGAGGACCAGCTGCTGGTTTTCTTGGACCTGGTCCTGCAGGTGGCAGATTTCCCGGGGGTGTCCGATGGGGAGGTCTTGTCTCTTATATACCCGTATTGCAGGGGTACGTTGGCTGATCTGGTCACCAAGGCTCTGCGTCGGGGTGACAGTGTTGATGCTTTCCATGGGGAGGTGTTGAACTTCTTCCTACACATTCGACGACGTGCCCAGCTTAAGTTTGAAAAATTCTATCGCCTACAGGCCAACGGAGAGGCGTTAGGGGACTTCGTGCACGATATACGGAAAGCTGCCCGGGTGTTAAGGTTGGGGTTGCCCGAGACAGAAGTTATACAAGCGATTCTGGAAGGACTGCATCCCCAAGAGAGATCCCGTTTGATATTCGCGGACCGTCCACGTTGTTTTGCCGACCTTGAACGGCTGTGTGTGGTTTCAAGAACGGTCCAGGAGGTTGATGAGTCCCGGGAAGGAGCTGCTAAAGATGTCCAACACTCCAGTGGTTCATCAGGAAGAGCCAAAAAGGACAAACATGGTGGTTGGAGGAGAACGCAAGAGATTGTCAGAAAGCCTGAATATTCCGGAAGTAATGGAGGCTACAAGGGGGTGGCAAGTGAGAAGACGGTGACAACAGCTACGGCACAGAAAACAAATAAGTATGGATTTAGCAGGGGAAGAAGAAATTATGTTAGGGAACAAGCATCGGCAAGTAGGGAGCCTGTAGTTAGGCGTTATTCTTACTTGCAGGAAAGTGAGAGTTTAAAAGTTTCAGGTAAAGCGCCAGTGCCTAATAGAGTAGCGAATGAAAAAGGTGAAGCAGAAGAAGAAAAGCGAAATAACTTCTGTGGATCGATACAGCACGACAAGAAAACAGCTGTTGATACTGAGTTACAGGACTCGAAGAGGACATCATGGTTGAATCCAGATGCCGCAGAATTTGTTCCGGTATTTCCATCTCGGTTCGTGAGGGATCCAGATCCGGTAATATCGTCATCGCCTACGCAGGGATATGAGAAGTCACATGATGGTGTAGCTTCACCATCGCCAGTAGAAATTAGTTTAGTCATTGCACAGGAACCTGGACAGCTGGATTCCAGGGTGGAAAATGTTGATGATGTTGTTGTTGCTGAGAGTGGTCAAGGAGTGGAATCGACAGAAGAGGCAGAAGAGCGGTCTGCGGATGCTGCACAGGAAGGTATAGTTGTCGGTGTTAGGGAGACTGTAGAGTCTGAAGTTGCAGATGGACACAGGGATGTCCGGGCTGCAAGTGTTTCTGAGGTTGTGGATGGACAAGGGGATGTTCATGCCGCAAGTGTGGTAGAAGTAGATGAGGTAGAAGTTGAGGAGAAATTTGGGGGCAGCGTTGTGGAATGCGTGAGTGAGAATGATGTAGTGTGTGAAGATGTGCAGACGCCTTCTGTAAGTAGTGTTGAGGATTCCGAGGAACGGAGAGAAGTTTCATGCGGACCAGGTGAGCAACTAGAGGATGAAGATGTGCAGTGTTCTGATGGTGGTAGTGGACGTGATGGCGATGATGTTGATGATGAACGTGTTGAGGAATGTGAGATTGGAGAAGAGGTTAGTGAAGAAGTTTGTGAAGCGGCTGGCGATGAGTGCCATGAAGAAATTGGTGAGGAGCTGAGGGAAGATGCGGTTGAAGATGGATCAGATGAGCAACTGGAAGATGCTGAGGAGGTGCAGTGTCATGATGTTGATTTGGATTATGTGGACGAAGAAGGGGAAATTGTAGAAAAGGAAGAAATGGTTGCCGAGGAGTTAGACGACGTGCATAATCCAAAGCGGAGTCATGGTAGTGAGGTAAGTTGCTTTGATTTTGATTCTGAAGAAACCAGTCCGTACAGCCCAACACGAAATAATTTCTCAGGGAGTGGTGTCCGAGATGAACGGGTACCTAAAGTCTGTCATAGAAAGGTAAGAAGAAGAGGTTAACGGGTAGCGGGTAGATGGTCCCCACAGTTCCAGTGGTGTTCATCTATTTCAGGGTTGCGCCCCTGCCCACGCGAGCCTTGGTTTTCTCCAGTCATCCTTATTTTCGGAGGGAGCCAGGTCCTTACCCTTATTCCTACCTATTGACCCTTTAATGATCCTTCCCCGTTTCATCTTCCCGATATTCCTACCCCTCCCCTTAGTAAAAAAAAAAAAAACCTATCAATAAGGAGAGAGACTTGCCGAGAGTGCACATTTAGATTGTGGTCCTGGATTATCATTTGGATGTGGAAGGTCATCATGGAGAAAGTTAGGAGTTAGAGAATATTCCCTCAAAGTGTCGTGGTCTTGGAGATTGTAAGTTCCCCTGTAAGGTTGTAATAGAGAGTGATAATGTGCTGTTGTTTCCTTGTTCATAATGGTTTGATTTCGATTTTTGGTAGGTGTAGGGTCGTGCCATGCCGCATTCTCCGGTTGTTTCCCGGGTGTTTTTGTTGAAATGGAAAATTGTATTTGTTTTGTATCGACGTCGGCGGAGAAGTATACCCCCCATATAGTTATGGCCTTTTTGTTGAGTTGAGTTTGGAGTAATGTTCGTGTGCGCTGGGTGCGGTCCTCTCTGTCTGGCTGAGCGGGGCCGTCCGCCCTTGTGTAGGGATGTGGGCCAGCCATATGGCAAGGATGGAGCTGCCTTGTGGGTGCATGTGGCTGGTCGGTCCAAGAGATGGACGAGAAGTAGTACGGTCGCTCACATATCAAGGTGGGAGATACCTTGTTGGGTCTTAGGACGAGTATGTGAGTGGGACCGGCGGGAGTAGGTGATGGTCACCGGAGAGGGTGACGTGTTGGGGCGGTCCCGTGGGGTTGGCATGGCGGAGAGGGTCGCATGGGGATGTCTGTTCTCCTGGGAGCAAGTGCCGCCGGGCCACCTTATCCACGAACTCCACCAGCTTGTTTGAGAAGGGGGTACACTGCAGGGTACTCTCCGAGTTTCAGAGTGGGGCAACCGGGTTGCCCTTTCGGGGTGGGGGTGTGCCAGCCCGATTCTGGCCGTCGAAAATTGAATTGTGGAATATTTAATTATAATATAACGCGAGAGCAAAGGGGCGGGTGTACTGAACTTTGGACGAACCGTTAAGGCTGCGCGCGCAACGCGTAGTAAGGGTCGGCTTGTGCAGACGGTATCAGCTGTATTCTACTCACCGCCTGGCTCAGAGAATCAACCGACTCCCGGCTTCCGAACAGTTACTGCGTAGTTTTTTCTTCAACTATTATGGCTGGCTGAAACTTGCGAGACTCCCGGGTTCTCGATTAAGACGGAGATTTGGCCTTGCTGATTGACTTCCATCCGCATCAGCCATGGACCATTAGAAACTATCCTGTTCGGAGAAGGAGTCGGTGACCACATCGAGATGTAACACTGAGTCAGCACAATTAAGGTGATATGCACTCTTTTATTTTCCTTTTGGGGGCCGGGCCGGCAGTGCACCTGTTTTACTGTAAAAATCTTTTGAATCCATGTGACCACGTGGCCAGACAGTCTGCTATAAAGGGGGTCAGCTGATCATCATTCTGAACATTATGAGTTAATTTCAAAGAACACTTTAATAACTGAATTACCTAACACTAAGTGCAATGCTTGTAATTGTGTGCTGCACTGGGGGAGCGTGCCAGACATATTTGTACCCTTAGACATTTTCACAGGTTGCATATATTCATCATCTTACTCTTTACAAAATTTATTTGACATGTTGGGAATTCTTTTCCGGCTGGAACAGAGTGGAGTAAATATTAAATTCACCTTGGGTTTAACATTTAAGGGTTGGGGTGTTTTTTGTTTTCCTTTGGCTGTTTTCTGGGGTAGAAAAAAGGGACATAGTTTTGCCTAGCACATGTTGGTGCAGTTCGGGGCAGGTATGATTCCTGTCAAACTTGGTTGAGCGCATGCTGGCGCGCTCCCACAGCTGCTAGGGCACAACCGTTCTTTTGTAATTTCATTTTGTATGTATTTATATAGCCAGTCGGGTTTTGATAGAAAAGAATTTGCACATTTTTTCTGGGCGTATACTAGTTGATTTTGTACCTCACAAAAGTCTATACTGATTGTTTTTCTTTTACTTGTAAGACATATATTGATCAACCTTTTCCACTTGTGGTATCTACTGATTTATTTTTTTTTAACTGTAAAACATACTAATTAATTTTTTTTTACTGTAAAACATCTACTGATTAATTTTTTTTTCTTGTAAAACATATACTGTTTAATTTTTTTGGAATGTGTAAAGCATCGACTGATTAACTTTCCTACTGGTAAAGTATATACTGATTTATTGAATCCTTCTGAATTTGTGAAACAAATTGACATTTTAGAATTGTATAACAGTTGTTTAAAATCAGGTGATGTAGTTTCTTTAAATTTTTATTTAATGCTGTTGAAGGAACTTAAAGTTTCATATGCTCATGATAGGTCATTTATCAGTGGAATTCTATACATATGGGCGGTCCGGTCTTGCTTATGCGTTATGAGTAATTCTCATCCTTTCTGGGGTTTTCGCTTTTATGTAGTTCTATAGAAACAGGTTGCTGATGGGTAAACATTTATCACTGCTGGTTTCTGGGCATGGTAGTAACACTGCCTACAAGGCGGGTGCATCCCAGGGGCATTAGTGTTTAGAATATTGCGGTATAATTGTGAGTATATGTGCCTTATGTTTCTGTACGTGTTGTTATGTTTTGTCGATGTTAAGCTAGTCACAAAATGGGGGGGGAGAATTATATATATATATTTACTGAACATTATTCTATACACATATATATATATATACACTTGTTATGATATACAGATATTGTCTTTCCATACTGTTAAAACATGGGCATTATTTATTTATGATATATTTGTGATTCATTGGTGATAATTATGTGATAGAGTTTATCGACATGTAGCGAATGATGGGATACAATAAACTGTTATTGTTATATTACAGCCGAGTTTCATTGCAAGTCCCGTCATACTGGACCCAGCACAATTTTGGCTTCTCTAGGCTCCGGCCTAGTTCTAATTAACTTGTGGCTTCTCTTTCAAAAAAAAATTAAAATAAAAGAAGTTTGTTTTATACTAATAAAAAGACATAAAAGGAAAGAGGGGTTACAAATGGTACCGCAGAGCGTGGTTTATAAAGTCTGATACTACAAATGGTAGCAGTGAGCGTGGTTAATTCTAGGGTTGAACCCTTGGGTCCTGGTGTGTGACGGGGCTTGCAAACTCGGAAATATTAAGGCGATTGTTGTGACATGTTTTCTTAGGTATATGCCCGTGTAGGCTAGTTGTAGGTTGTATAACTTGTGAGTCGGGTCGCACCACTGAGGCGGTTATTTGTGTTTGAAAAAGGTGATAGGTTGTACTGCCGGGGAGTCTCAAGGGTGGCCTGGATGATGGAATGTTGATTCAGGGTCGGAGTTTAGCGTGTGACATTAGCGGGATGCGGTATGGCCCGATCGGAAGTCGGTACCGTCACCGACTAAATTACCGAATTATGAATTTGATTGTTAGTTGTTTTTTTTGTGAGTTATGTGTTGGTACGACGTGTGTGTCGAATTGATGTTTGATGTTATGTGTGTTCAGGATTGTTGGTTGTCACTTGTCTCCTTCTGTAGTGGGAGTGAATGGTTCAGAATAGGCCAGGTTTCCGCAGCGCTAGAGAACCCGGGGGTCCACTCAAAGGAAGGACAGTACTTGGGTTTTTCTGATTGTTGTGAATATGTTTTTGTAGGTCATGTTTTGTGTTAGGTTGTTCGTAGGAATTTATGTTTGTTATTGTTGGTTTTGAATTGTGCAATTCTGGCGGCGGTATGCTATCAGGAATTGCCCCACCCTCTTACAGGCGTTCTCCAGAAATTTCCGGTGGTGAATGGATTTGATGAGGACCAGCTGCTGGTTTTCTTGGACCTGGTCCTGCAGGTGGCAGATTTCCCGGGGGTGTCCGATGGGGAGGTCTTGTCTCTTATATACCCGTATTGCAGGGGTACGTTGGCTGATCTGGTCACCAAGGCTCTGCGTCGGGGTGACAGTGTTGATGCTTTCCATGGGGAGGTGTTGAACTTCTTCCTACACATTCGACGACGTGCCCAGCTTAAGTTTGAAAAATTCTATCGCCTACAGGCCAACGGAGAGGCGTTAGGGGACTTCGTGCACGATATACGGAAAGCTGCCCGGGTGTTAAGGTTGGGGTTGCCCGAGACAGAAGTTATACAAGCGATTCTGGAAGGACTGCATCCCCAAGAGAGATCCCGTTTGATATTCGCGGACCGTCCACGTTGTTTTGCCGACCTTGAACGGCTGTGTGTGGTTTCAAGAACGGTCCAGGAGGTTGATGAGTCCCGGGAAGGAGCTGCTAAAGATGTCCAACACTCCAGTGGTTCATCAGGAAGAGCCAAAAAGGACAAACATGGTGGTTGGAGGAGAACGCAAGAGATTGTCAGAAAGCCTGAATATTCCGGAAGTAATGGAGGCTACAAGGGGGTGGCAAGTGAGAAGACGGTGACAACAGCTACGGCACAGAAAACAAATAAGTATGGATTTAGCAGGGGAAGAAGAAATTATGTTAGGGAACAAGCATCGGCAAGTAGGGAGCCTGTAGTTAGGCGTTATTCTTACTTGCAGGAAAGTGAGAGTTTAAAAGTTTCAGGTAAAGCGCCAGTGCCTAATAGAGTAGCGAATGAAAAAGGTGAAGCAGAAGAAGAAAAGCGAAATAACTTCTGTGGATCGATACAGCACGACAAGAAAACAGCTGTTGATACTGAGTTACAGGACTCGAAGAGGACATCATGGTTGAATCCAGATGCCGCAGAATTTGTTCCGGTATTTCCATCTCGGTTCGTGAGGGATCCAGATCCGGTAATATCGTCATCGCCTACGCAGGGATATGAGAAGTCACATGATGGTGTAGCTTCACCATCGCCAGTAGAAATTAGTTTAGTCATTGCACAGGAACCTGGACAGCTGGATTCCAGGGTGGAAAATGTTGATGATGTTGTTGTTGCTGAGAGTGGTCAAGGAGTGGAATCGACAGAAGAGGCAGAAGAGCGGTCTGCGGATGCTGCACAGGAAGGTATAGTTGTCGGTGTTAGGGAGACTGTAGAGTCTGAAGTTGCAGATGGACACAGGGATGTCCGGGCTGCAAGTGTTTCTGAGGTTGTGGATGGACAAGGGGATGTTCATGCCGCAAGTGTGGTAGAAGTAGATGAGGTAGAAGTTGAGGAGAAATTTGGGGGCAGCGTTGTGGAATGCGTGAGTGAGAATGATGTAGTGTGTGAAGATGTGCAGACGCCTTCTGTAAGTAGTGTTGAGGATTCCGAGGAACGGAGAGAAGTTTCATGCGGACCAGGTGAGCAACTAGAGGATGAAGATGTGCAGTGTTCTGATGGTGGTAGTGGACGTGATGGCGATGATGTTGATGATGAACGTGTTGAGGAATGTGAGATTGGAGAAGAGGTTAGTGAAGAAGTTTGTGAAGCGGCTGGCGATGAGTGCCATGAAGAAATTGGTGAGGAGCTGAGGGAAGATGCGGTTGAAGATGGATCAGATGAGCAACTGGAAGATGCTGAGGAGGTGCAGTGTCATGATGTTGATTTGGATTATGTGGACGAAGAAGGGGAAATTGTAGAAAAGGAAGAAATGGTTGCCGAGGAGTTAGACGACGTGCATAATCCAAAGCGGAGTCATGGTAGTGAGGTAAGTTGCTTTGATTTTGATTCTGAAGAAACCAGTCCGTACAGCCCAACACGAAATAATTTCTCAGGGAGTGGTGTCCGAGATGAACGGGTACCTAAAGTCTGTCATAGAAAGGTAAGAAGAAGAGGTTAACGGGTAGCGGGTAGATGGTCCCCACAGTTCCAGTGGTGTTCATCTATTTCAGGGTTGCGCCCCTGCCCACGCGAGCCTTGGTTTTCTCCAGTCATCCTTATTTTCGGAGGGAGCCAGGTCCTTACCCTTATTCCTACCTATTGACCCTTTAATGATCCTTCCCCGTTTCATCTTCCCGATATTCCTACCCCTCCCCTTAGTAAAAAAAAAAAAACCTATCAATAAGGAGAGAGACTTGCCGAGAGTGCACATTTAGATTGTGGTCCTGGATTATCATTTGGATGTGGAAGGTCATCATGGAGAAAGTTAGGAGTTAGAGAATATTCCCTCAAAGTGTCGTGGTCTTGGAGATTGTAAGTTCCCCTGTAAGGTTGTAATAGAGAGTGATAATGTGCTGTTGTTTCCTTGTTCATAATGGTTTGATTTCGATTTTTGGTAGGTGTAGGGTCGTGCCATGCCGCATTCTCCGGTTGTTTCCCGGGTGTTTTTGTTGAAATGGAAAATTGTATTTGTTTTGTATCGACGTCGGCGGAGAAGTATACCCCCCATATAGTTATGGCCTTTTTGTTGAGTTGAGTTTGGAGTAATGTTCGTGTGCGCTGGGTGCGGTCCTCTCTGTCTGGCTGAGCGGGGCCGTCCGCCCTTGTGTAGGGATGTGGGCCAGCCATATGGCAAGGATGGAGCTGCCTTGTGGGTGCATGTGGCTGGTCGGTCCAAGAGATGGACGAGAAGTAGTACGGTCGCTCACATATCAAGGTGGGAGATACCTTGTTGGGTCTTAGGACGAGTATGTGAGTGGGACCGGCGGGAGTAGGTGATGGTCACCGGAGAGGGTGACGTGTTGGGGCGGTCCCGTGGGGTTGGCATGGCGGAGAGGGTCGCATGGGGATGTCTGTTCTCCTGGGAGCAAGTGCCGCCGGGCCACCTTATCCACGAACTCCACCAGCTTGTTTGAGAAGGGGGTACACTGCAGGGTACTCTCCGAGTTTCAGAGTGGGGCAACCGGGTTGCCCTTTCGGGGTGGGGGTGTGCCAGCCCGATTCTGGCCGTCGAAAATTGAATTGTGGAATATTTAATTATAATATAACGCGAGAGCAAAGGGGCGGGTGTACTGAACTTTGGACGAACCGTTAAGGCTGCGCGCGCAACGCGTAGTAAGGGTCGGCTTGTGCAGACGGTATCAGCTGTATTCTACTCACCGCCTGGCTCAGAGAATCAACCGACTCCCGGCTTCCGAACAGTTACTGCGTAGTTTTTTCTTCAACTATTATGGCTGGCTGAAACTTGCGAGACTCCCGGGTTCTCGATTAAGACGGAGATTTGGCCTTGCTGATTGACTTCCATCCGCATCAGCCATGGACCATTAGAAACTATCCTGTTCGGAGAAGGAGTCGGTGACCAGATCGAGATGTAACACTGAGTCAGCACAATTAAGGTGATATGCACTCTTTTATTTTCCTTTTGGGGGCCGGGCCGGCAGTGCACCTGTTTTACTGTAAAAATCTTTTGAATCCATGTGACCACGTGGCCAGACAGTCTGCTATAAAGGGGGTCAGCTGATCATCATTCTGAACATTATGAGTTAATTTCAAAGAACACTTTAATAACTGAATTACCTAACACTAAGTGCAATGCTTGTAATTGTGTGCTGCACTGGGGGAGCGTGCCAGACATATTTGTACCCTTAGACATTTTCACAGGTTGCATATATTCATCATCTTACTCTTTACAAAATTTATTTGACATGTTGGGAATTCTTTTCCGGCTGGAACAGAGTGGAGTAAATATTAAATTCACCTTGGGTTTAACATTTAAGGGTTGGGGTGTTTTTTGTTTTCCTTTGGCTGTTTTCTGGGGTAGAAAAAAGGGACATAGTTTTGCCTAGCACATGTTGGTGCAGTTCGGGGCAGGTATGATTCCTGTCAAACTTGGTTGAGCGCATGCTGGCGCGCTCCCACAGCTGCTAGGGCACAACCGTTCTTTTGTAATTTCATTTTGTATGTATTTATATAGCCAGTCGGGTTTTGATAGAAAAGAATTTGCACATTTTTTCTGGGCGTATACTAGTTGATTTTGTACCTCACAAAAGTCTATACTGATTGTTTTTCTTTTACTTGTAAGACATATATTGATCAACCTTTTCCACTTGTGGTATCTACTGATTTATTTTTTTTTAACTGTAAAACATACTAATTAATTTTTTTTTACTGTAAAACATCTACTGATTAATTTTTTTTTCTTGTAAAACATATACTGTTTAATTTTTTTGGAATGTGTAAAGCATCGACTGATTAACTTTCCTACTGGTAAAGTATATACTGATTTATTGAATCCTTCTGAATTTGTGAAACAAATTGACATTTTAGAATTGTATAACAGTTGTTTAAAATCAGGTGATGTAGTTTCTTTAAATTTTTATTTAATGCTGTTGAAGGAACTTAAAGTTTCATATGCTCATGATAGGTCATTTATCAGTGGAATTCTATACATATGGGCGGTCCGGTCTTGCTTATGCGTTATGAGTAATTCTCATCCTTTCTGGGGTTTTCGCTTTTATGTAGTTCTATAGAAACAGGTTGCTGATGGGTAAACATTTATCACTGCTGGTTTCTGGGCATGGTAGTAACACTGCCTACAAGGCGGGTGCATTCCAGGGGCATTAGTGTTTAGAATATTGCGGTATAATTGTGAGTATATGTGCCTTATGTTTCTGTACGTGTTGTTATGTTTTGTCGATGTTAAGCTAGTCACAAAATGGGGGGGGAGAATTATATATATATATTTACTGAACATTATTCTATACACATATATATATATATACACTTGTTATGATATACAGATATTGTCTTTCCATACTGTTAAAACATGGGCATTATTTATTTATGATATATTTGTGATTCATTGGTGATAATTATGTGATAGAGTTTATCGACATGTAGCGAATGATGGGATACAATAAACTGTTATTGTTATATTACAGCCGAGTTTCATTGCAAGTCCCGTCATACTGGACCCAGCACAATTTTGGCTTCTCTAGGCTCCGGCCTAGTTCTAATTAACTTGTGGCTTCTCTTTCAAAAAAAAATTAAAATAAAAGAAGTTTGTTTTATACTAATAAAAAGACATAAAAGAAAGAGGGGTTACACTAGTCACCAACTTCGTAAATTTTGAAAAAGCGAATTATACTGTGTTAAAGCATATACCTATAATACCTATTATACCTACAGTATATACCTCTAACGTGTTATTTGAGTGAAGCAAATTGGAATGTGAATAGTTGTAACATATAGATTAGTTCATGACTTGTATATTTTGTGTACAGTGGTCAATGAATCTGAAGATTATCCAGGTATGTAATGCATTAATTTACTTTTGTTGTTGCTTATTATTTATATCTATTATTATTTAAGTTTATATTTATATTTACATTATAAGTTTTTATTTATATCTATTTTTATTACAGTTGCTTTTATTATTTTTATTGTTTTTATTTGTAAAATTGTTTTTATTCTCATTCACTCTTGTGGCTTACTGTTATATTTTTATTATATATTTCTGATGTTTTTTTTGACATTATTTGTTATGCTATTACGTGCACTCTAAATTTGTGCCTGAGTTTCGCAGCTTATTTCTCTAACCAAACTGGAATCAATAATTTAATATTATATCTATGTCAGTTTGTTTACTCCTAGTGAAAACTTAAATTAGATTCCCAAAGGGAGAAAGGCCTATAAATTCTCTTGTTTCTTATTTTCTTTTAAACAGTAACAGTTTAATATAGTTACAGTTAATAGTTAGTAGTGTATAGTTACTGTTAATACTTTAAGTTTCAATTTATTTCTTATAACAAATTATATAATACAGGTATATGTATAATAGGTACCGGTATATAATACCTTGTATTTGTACCTGATATTTTTTTAACTGCTTCATTTGTACCTGTGACTTCAAAATACTAGTTTAGCACACCTCTAAATGAGTAGACATTACAACCACACTTTGATCTGTAAAAATGTGATTATGATTATAATTATTGATTTTATGCTAGTTATGATTTATGCTATTGTTGCTAAAAAACCTACGTCATTTAAAATTATTATCTCAGTGGAATATTTATTACTATTTACCTAACACAATGCTTTAAAACTACGATTTGCGGTGTACAAATCAAGCGTTTCAACAAGTGTAGTGGAGTAGTTTCATTACCTTTTATCCATAATGAGAATCCATATGCGTTACCCATAATTACCACACATAACGCGTTTCGGAACTTAAAGCTACTTTCCAAAACTAAAACCACATTATTACAAACCAGTCTTGTTGAACATCGTTCAGCACATTAAAATTAAATAAAAATACATCAGTAGTACAAAACTGAAACGAAAGGGTACGCATTCTTTATTAGTTACGTGCGTTGTGAAACAACAGAAGATCCCCCCCCCCCCAAGTACTTCATATTAACATTTGTATGTTATATTTGTTTCATAATCATATTAATAATAATGTATTTCTTGCTAATGTTAACGTGTTGAACGATCTTTAGCAAGGCTGATTTCTGATGATGAAGTTTCGTATGTGAAACCGCGTCGTATATGTGATAACTGTAAAGTCACAGAGCGGATGATAAATTTCTACTCTATTGACAGACTTCATGTGAATATACGTATTTTTCCGTCAGCGCAGAACACATCTCAACTACAATTTACACGGTCAGATAGTATTCTGAAAAATTGATAATAACGGCAGAAAATTAATTTCAATCTCTTTAACATCATTATCCGTTAGAAGGACAGTCACCTCTCTGAAAACTGTAGGCCTATGTCTTTCCTACTATAATGAGTTCACAGAATTTTGCTAATTATTTCGTAATTAATTTTTATAAAGGTTTTAGCTACCTAGAATAATCAAATCAACATGGCTAAAGTCACCACCTATTGTAGAACGTGTGGTGATTTGGATCCCTGTATCTCGTGTATAAGATTCAAGTTTCCACCGGGAGGCGCAAATACGCTACGATCAGAGAAATGCATTATGAAATTCATAAGTCAAAATGTGATTGTGTGCGTGTGTGTGTGTGTGTGTGTGTGTAAGCGGGCGCGTGCCGCAACGTGTTAACCTCACGCGAACGCAGCAGCAGCCGCATCAGCAGCGGAACAGGTGAAAATCAATTTAAAATTTACATTCGTCGAATGGAACAGGTATTTTGGTACAGTGTAAATCTGTAGGTGGTTTCCCGTTTTGTTTTTGTTTCCTTAATAAATGGCCGGCCAAGATGACACGTGCGATAAAACTGAATATCGTACGACGGCGACGGCGACGTGGTTCCGCCCCACCGGCGGTGTTTCTCAGATAACAAGTGTCCCGTGTAATTAGCACGGCTCGTCATTATGTAAACGCTTGTTGTTTTTTATTTTGAATTCGTCACTTTTTTTCGGTCCGTGTAACGGAATAATTTACGCAACTGCTGCTGATAGCCTTTAAAATTAGAATTTTTGTCTACCGTTAAAATAACTGTGACTTGTCTCTGTGTTTTACTATTCCCGTTGTTACTACTACTACTACTACTACTACTACTACTACTACTACTACTACTACTACTGCTGCTGCTGCTGCTGCTGCTACTACTACTATACTACTACTCACTACTACTGATAATATTACAACGGGTGTCACGGCCGGGGGGACAGGGGGACCAAATCCGATTACCAAATCTTTAATAATATTGTTTAATAATGTTTTATTCAAATTAATTTTTCAATTATTTTATTCAAATTATTAGTTGATGAACTTCGCTGCCATTGATGGTCCAATTTGAGGCCTAATGATTTTATTTTCTCTGTATTATTGTAGAGAGATAATAAATACCCGGAAGTAACGATGGCGGTTAGAGCGAGGGTTATGACAGTTTGCTGACACGTTGACGCAGCCTTAAAATCGTAAACACGGCAAAATTCTGAGTCGTCAATGTGTCTTCATCAGAGGGTCGACCTCCGCTTTTCAGAGAGCCTGCCGGCCACGGACATGACGATTGCGGAGGGCGGGCTCCACGTACTCAAAAGGCTCCCCCTTCAGGAAATTCTCACTTAAGGACTTGCGGGCAAACTTTTACGTGCATTGTAAGGCGAGTGAAAAGAGGCCGGTACACCACCGTAGCTGATCTGTGCAGGGATGCTGTCTTGTTATCAGGATGAAAGTATGGCTGATGACCCAGGGCTTTGAAACCTCATTGTCTAGGCGGCAGATTTTTCGACGACGCAAAAGCTAAAGCCAAAACATAAAAACTGTCTGAACTTAAACTTGGGTGGTGCCAACTATGAGCTAAAGTAATATAGATATGTAACTTTTTACATTTTCTTGCGAGACAATCGGAGTTTGATTTTAGAATAGCTCACGTAGTATTCATTCCTAATTAAATTTATTTTTTGATCCAATAAGTCGAATATCTTTATTTTTAGGTCCTGAGACCTCATGTGAAGAATGTCCACTTCCTGCCGATGAATGGTACCAGTGACTGTAACATGTGAGCCAGTTACTTCCGAAACTAAATCAGCATGTCTTCCATACCAGCTTGAAATTTTACCTGATGGTTTTCGAGTCCATCAACATCTCATAGGACCACTATTGAGTTTTAAACAACATTTATGCAATACATTTCCGTGGCTCCAGGTATCTGTGGTTGATGGGGTGAGCTGTTTTTTATGTACAAAGTAAATTCAGATATATCCAGATAAAACGCAACTAAAAGAAGATATGGCTATTTGTGGGAAAGGGCTCAAAAACTGGAAAAAGGCAATTCAAAGATTTAAAAACCATGAAAAAAGCCTTCCATGCCAAATGAATAACAAACATGCCCAAGCTGTATTTAGCCATGCTTAACAAAAAGCCCCTATCAAAGACAGTATTAAAAAAATTAAAACTAAGGAACAAAAGGTGGTAGCCTTAGAGTCTTTTATGTTTATTATTAGTACTCTTAAATATTTCATTAGACAGGAATAGGCAATTAGAGGTCTACGAGATATTTCAGGAGATGAATAAGTGATGTCGGTGTTTTGATAACCTGGAACCTTAAGAAAGTTTTATAGATTTCTATAAAATAGGCGTAATTTGTGGTTCAGATATAGCATCATTCTGTGATTGTCTCATTAGACTGCAATTCCCACTGGTAAATCTTCCCGTCGTGGACAGACCTGTGACGGAGCTGGGAACACGAGTGGCATCAAAAAGGCGTGCAGACCACCGTAATGCAGAAGCGGTCTTTGGCTGATTATATGCACTGTAGTGCTCACTGCTGTAACTTTCATGAAAGGAAGTTGTGAATCTTCTAGAACAGTAAAAAAATCCTATGAAATAGGCCCGTCAATTAGGAATTTTGTTTTCCAATATTAAATAAAAATCTGTGTTTATGCATATACATGACAATGTTGCCGAGTTGCCTACTGGCAACATTTGCATGAGCAAAAGACTGCGGCCCACAAGATGGCTTTGTCGGCGGTCATAAATAAAGGAAATCTTAAAAAGACATGAATTGGTAATTAAAACACTGACTGAACTAACAGAAGAAGGATATGGCGGAGCGAGTGAACTACTTAGTGTATTTGAGAATGGAGCTACATATCTTGGTTTGATCAGGGGACAAGACGTAATTGAACTTGGAAATTTTAAACTAGTGCTTCCAGGGAAACGGAACTGCGGCAGTAGCTTGTAAATCAATTGAACACATCATTGATGGATTGAAAGGGCTGAGGAAGTGTGACAATTTTAAAAAACATAGTAAATCGCACAAATAAAACAATTTTTAATTTCTAACAAGTAAGAGTATTATCCACCCTTACCTATACCCAGATTCCTGAATCAACTTGAAATTGTCCCGTACCAACACGCAAAGAAAGGTGTTAATTAAATAATAATAATAATTACGTTAATTATTTAAAATACGACTATATAAATAAGGAAATCTCTAATTCGTAACAAAGTTAACGTAAAGTAGTTACATTCTAATTGATGAGTAATTAATAATAAATAAAAGAACGAACTATTTTCTCAGTGCGTAAATACGCGCCAGCTTACTGACCCCTCGCCCCTAAACTATGCACGCAGTCGCCAGTAGAACTTCGACATGTAAAGATGTGAGTTTTGTGTTGTCCACATACACGTAGGTGTATGCCGTTTAAAAGGTATCCAGTTTGAGGTGATTTTATTTTGAAGAATGTAGTGTGGAAAATAATAACAAAAATAAATAATGTAGTGTGTGTAGAGTTATAAAAAAATATAAAGAAAGGAAAACTTAGCCGACACATCTCTTTTAAAAAATAAAACTCTAAGGTGTAAGATATGTAACTTACCAGACTTTAGTACTGCAAAGTAAGAACTATCATTAAGGTGTAAAATGTGAACTACAAACTCCAGACGTAGAAAACTCAAAATACAACAGTATGAACTTCAAGAAAAAATCCAATCGTCGAGACCAGATATAATCAACCCGATGTAGCTTCAAGAGGAACCACGTACACTACCCTAGAAGACGACAGAAGATGACCACCAAGGACCCAGCCACAACCTCATATTAAATTCAGGTGATATCCAAACACAAAATTTGTACATATTCGTTTCAATAAGAGAAGTAACAAAAGAACACTAAAGAACTTTTAATAATGTAAAGAATAACTTATCAGATTTGTAATTTTTGTAATGAAGTAGTAGTAACAGCACTATATCTAAATGTAAGGTAATTCTGTAGATTTCAACCAATATTATTCTTCCAATAATTTGGTTAAAATTGTGATAAATTAATTTTTAACAAAGTTCAGACCCGGATCCGAGGTACTTAAAACAACATCTAGATGAGTACTTTTGAGATAAAAGGAATAATACACTTAATATTTTTAAAGCATTAAAAGCAGAATTTGCTAGAGTAATTCTTTTTGAAAAACAACGTAAATCATGAGATTTGAATAGTAATAAAGAGATGTTTTTGCTAACACCAAGTGAGTGAATAAATTTGTGCAATCCTTGTCTATTTCCTATGTAAAAATTGTGTTGTAATTTGTTGGTAAGGAAGTTTTACTAACAACGGCAGCTAGTTTAATTAACTGGTAACGAATTGAACTAGTTCCCGACTTTTGTGTTCTCTTAACAAGGGAGACGTCACAGACGAATGAAAATTTTTAATCTGTATTTAAAAAATACGATGTTACGATTTCTGAGTTGTTTCTGTCGAATTGTTTAAAGGTTTTATTTTAGTTAAACAGAAAAGTACTAAGCAGTGTTTAATATTTAATGTAAATAAACACTGGATTTCTCTATATGAGTCACTTAATTTCTACACCTAATGAGTCACTTAACTTCTACACTATAGTTAATTAAATTGCCTGACAATATAATGAGTCATTTAATTTCTACACTATAGTGAATTAAATTGCCTGACAATATAAAAATAAATTATGTATGTGTATAATGTTATAATTGTATTACTACTTAATATTAAAACATTAAAACTTTAAATTGGAAATAATGACCCTAGTCTTTCAGAAATTTGACCATATACACCAGATACTCAGTAATGCCATCACGTTCCGTCTTCAATAAATAATTGGAGACTGGTGACGTTTATGAGTATCACTACAGATTACTGGCACAGTATGACGTGTAACTGTTGCTCCCTTTGCGTAATATACTACCAACGCTGAAAACATAACCGTTTATTTTTGCCTAATTCCACCAAGCATTATACACGATTTCGTAAACATTCGCACTATGAAAATATGTGTTACGTTCCACTGAGTTATTAGGTTATTGGAAAAGTTCCCTAAACGCCCTGCCAGCTATCGTCAATCATTGTTATGTATTGAGCGTACGATGAGGAAAGTGAGATTATTACAGTGTTTTCACGGTCAGATTTAAGATTGGCTTGGATTGGCATTGAGCCAGGCGTTTCGGTCCATCTCGAAGACAACCGAGTAGAAGAGGAAGAGGAGAAACTGCGCCGACACCAACGCCTAGTCTGTCGGAACTAGAAGAAAGAAGCTGCCCAGAATCTGCTACAGAGATCAGCTAAATTCTATTATATCTGCCAAACCAAGAATCTGCTGATATAAAACACTGTCACCCGACTTAGAGTTAACAGCCAGCTTAGTCAGCAAATTCATCGATTTGACAGGGTTAAAGCAGCCACTGAGGATGGTCGAACGTCAAACACCGGCCTAACACCCGAAAAACAAAACAAAGTCACGTTTTTCATATAAATTATTGACAACGACATCTGACGCGGAATGCTTGAGCCAAATCAACATGCCTGACCTACTATTATTTTATTGACAGTCAGAATAAGTGACAAGAAACAGACATACAGAAGAGTGCAAGGAAGCCGCAACACCCACGTGCAATCGCCGTTAATAAGTAGTAGTGAGTAGCTTTTTTTGCCGATCAACCACAACTCAACACGCATATCCAATTAGTTCGCACAGGACTACATACAAACTCCATTACTGGGAAGTAAGCTCATTATTAAAACTTTAACTAACCAAGACCGGTCTTAAGGTCTAGTGCTCACCGGAATTCGTCAGACATGCATCTCACGGGATTAATTGATTAACAATTGATATTCAACCGTTCGTTGTATATGATACTGTACAAAGGCATTCACGTAGGCCTATACTTCTTTCAAGTAACAAAGAAATGGGCACTACTTGTCTGTTCCAGGAACCTGTTTCTATAAATGTGATATCCTATTTAGTTGTACCGTTCTTACAAGATAAAAAGTACCCTCATATTTATAGATTGAACGATATTTATAATTCGTATAGCATTTAAACACAAAGTATACAAACTTATTACACACATCATCTTTGGAGAGTCATATAAACGTCATCAGACTTAATTAATTGTGGTAACTTAATTGCTTAAGGTCACTCAGGGCCTTTTAGACTATACTGCTGCTTGTAGGATGTGTCGTAAATGTACTTACAAAATGGTGATAATTGATAATGTCTCTTCACTTCTCTTCCAATCGTTTTTTAATTAACTTATCTTCAAACCGATCTTATCTCTATATTCAGACTATCATACGTATAATTTTTTTTTTTTAGCCATAAATTCTTGTTGGGCGATAATAGCAGGGCTTCCTAGTTTAATCAGGAAGAACTGTATGAAGTAGCAGTATTTCGAAAGCTTGATTACCTCGACCAAATACTATACAATCAAGTCCAAACTGATCAAGTCGAATGTCAGTAATTCATTCTAACGAATTGTTGCTAAAAACTTAGTTTCTTCCACATCGACTATAACTAACATTTATGAGGACAAGCATTCATAAATTCCGAACTTACCAACAAAAATTTACAGACATTGCACAAATGCAATGCACAGAGAAGGGTATTGAAAATGCTTCAATAAATCTAAAAAGTATATATATTTATGTTCATTCACCAATCAATGAATTCATTCTTCATTTACCAATGTACAGATTATAAGTTAAATGTAATCGCATTCATAAGCGAAGTTTTATATGTGTACTACGTTATTGACAACAAAGAAGTAGTTTCTATGGAAACTCACCGGTTCCCATTGTGCCGATTCTAAAAATTTATCGGCGCGTGTTCAGTATTTGAAGTCAAAAAATAGACGTTAAATGCGGTACTGCATTTAGCTGTTGAGTTGCGTAGCAATACTGCAACTGTTTTACCATTAAGAGCGGTGCTTGATTAGTGCTGCCCTCTAGCGAGAGCCCCGGTTCCAAGCGGAACTACGTTTCTAGACAATTTTATCTCTGGCCGACCGCCGTGCTGTTAGCTTCGCTTCCATCTACTCCGGTAGAGAAAGAAGTTTTTGTTGCACCATCCTTCCACCTATGGCAGGCTAAACGATCACAGAACTGCGGTAAGTTACGGCAATATTATTATATATATCTATTTAAAGTTTTACAAATGGAAAATTGTTTAATAAGGCCACATTCAGTAAATCAGATAACCTTTTGAGTCACCACGTGTTAAGTGTGCAATACGTAATTTAAAGGTAATTTTTTTTAAATACAGTAATACTATATTTAATTCACATGTCGTAACTAAGGCACCAAAATTGAGAGTTATGTAAATGCAAAAAGTATTTTTTAAATAGTACAGACATAGATGTAATCTGATAACCTTATTACGCCGCCGCGTGGTGAAAAGTAAAATGTGTAACTCTGAGTAAGTTACATGCAACCTTTATTAGTGATTATAGTAACACGTTATCAATTTCAGAAAGCTTACTAAGGCACCAATTGAGAAGAATGTAATTGCCAAAGGTATTAATTTAATAAGTATAGATATGATTGTAATCAAGTAACTTTTCGGACCACGTGGCAAAAATTCAGACTATGTGTAAATTTTATTAAAAGTGTAACAAGCCGAATAATTAGCTAATCAAAATTGAATTACGTTAACCCACATGGGTAAAGTTTATTAATATGAAATTTAACAGAACTAAATGTTTTCAAATAGGGCCTGTTGGCCATATAACCTTGCCAAGTGTGTCAATCATCATATTTAAATAGCCCTAAAGCTGTGTTAAGATTATATGTGGGTTTTGGGGGTGTGTGAAGTTTCTGGGGAATTTGTTTTGTGTACTCTCGCTGATAAAATGTTGTATGATCAGGGTCCTCCGCGGAAGACAGGGACAGCTCCACCACCTGAACTGGTAACACCCAGATTCTCTCTCTCTCTCTCTCTCTTCATCTGCCGGAGGAGAATAGCGGAGACTAACACAAACACCCTATAATGTAAGCCAGATGATCACCACTTCACACCCATGGAAAGGAAAAAATAAGGTGAACTCAATCCATGTTATATATTCTTTACACATTGTGATGTAAATCACTAGAGCCAGTGGACATTCAATCACTCAACAACATGACTATAAGTTTTTAAACATTTTAATTGGGTCCCCGATTAACGGGACAGAATAGTGCGTGAACTGGGAGGGGAATCTTTTGTAAATTTTATTAATTTGTTTGTATAATCTGTGAGCTCAGAGGCTGACATCCATCTGGGGCTGCTCACCATTCAAACGTGCAATTCCTTCTTATTTTCAGTATAAGGGTTTCATTACTGCTACTAATTCATTCATTCAACTTGTAATTTCTCTGTTTCAATTTAGTGTTCATTTTATATATTAATTTCTCATTTTTAAATTCAGTTTGGATTATATAGGGATAGACGTTTCTGTGGTAGTTAAGTAGAGTCACAAGTTTAATCCTGTACAGGTGCATGTCCATGCAGAGTTAAACATGCTGTTGGGACAGGTTGAGTTATGCACTGTCATGCCTATGAACATGTCGGTCTCTGGGCCAAAATTACTTTTAAAAGGGTTATAAGGTTCATGACACATTACTATTTTCAAAACTTAACCATATTTATCAATATATAAATTCTTCTAATTAATTATGATCACTGGGGTGTTCACTGTATTCTAAATTTTATTTCTCCCTGTATAAGCGCCCAGTGTGGCAGCATTTAGAATAGTATTAGGCACTTGGCCAAATTTTTGAATTTATTATGTCCTGGGGACTACTGGTGTTGCATATATAATCAGATACACATGTAATGTGTTATGCACATATTAAGAATTAAAACCTGACATGGATTTTCATAAATTATTAATGATGTACCTCATGGGGGTAGAAAAGGGTGTGGCAAGAAATCTATGTTATAATTGTCCTGTATTGTGGAACATGTAGATGTATTGTATATTCGTGTGTGTATTTTTGTGGGGTTCTATATGTATTGTACATTTGGGTGTATTTTTGGGGGAGTTAGATATAGGGCTTATAAAAAGAAAAGATAAAACATAGGGTTATATATATACATTTAATTTCTGATGACACTTAATTAATTCTATCTCTATTAATTTTTAATTAATATTTTTTTTGAAGAGAGTTAATTTATTCTAATTAACCTTGTCAAGAAGTATATAAATTTTATCTCAATTAAGTTTCAATTGATTTGTTTTTAAGAGAAGATAGAAAATAAATTTTGGATTTATTAATAATTTCAAGTAACCTTTTTAAAGAATATAAATTATTTTAATTAACAGTTTTTCAGGGGAAAATAGAGTCTGAATGTTATATTTATTGTTTTTGTATGTAACAGAAAGGAGATAGAATAATAAAAGGATTTTATTGATTGTTAATTTTATGAGTTTTAATTGCAAGTCCCGTCTCACTGGATCCAGCGCATTTTGGCTTCTCTAGGCTTTGGTCAAGTTTTAATTATCTTGTGGCACCTCTTTAGAAAAAAAAAAAAAATTTTTTTTTTAAAAATTTTCAAAAAAAAAAAATAATAATTTTTTTTTACCAGTCTAAGTTAAAGAGGGGTTACACCATTTTCGATAACGCACCAGCGATCGGCTGCAAATGTGCGACACGTCCTTATAAACATTTTCAGTGTTAATACTTGTACTTAACGAATAAATTAAAAGAAAAAGAGTTGTATGCTTATTTTGGCTTTGTCTACTAAAAACACTATAGAAGATTACACACTCAGGAATTGTAAATTTCAGAATTTTCCATAATTATAAATAAGAATATTTAATCTAAGATTGAGGGTAAAATAAATAAAGCTTATTCATATTCCCAGGTAATTGTAATAAATATCGCTTCATCCCCATACTAACCTCCATCGATTCTTTTAAACCGTGCTGTCCTACGTTGGTGTCAAAAGTTGCTGTCTCTTTCCTACATTCTATATCATCTTGGACGTCAACCTTTTCCCTTCCAGGTTGTTTCCACTCAAATAATGTAGAAGGCCATCTTTAAATGTTCATAAGGAGTACGCGACCGAACCGTCACAATCCTGGCTGTAACGAAATCAGCTGTCAACTCGTTGAATATCGGCTGTCGTCTGATGCGCATTCATTTTGCTCCTAACCCCGTCATCCATACTAAGATCTTGTCTATAGCTAAGATCTTGTCTATAGGTTCTGTCACGAAGCTCCACAGAATTGAGCTTCCTCGTCAGTCCGCACTTAGTGCCCACACCTCACTTTCACATATTTTGCCTGCAGCAGTAGTTTTTCCTGTAGGACGATTTATTTTTGGCTATTTCTACTAATCTCACATTACATGAACGATCCTGTCACTTTCCAATTGTGCTCGATTCAGTGTCAGTCCTTCGCGGTTCTTAGTCCGTCTTTATACCCTGATTAACGAAAGAAAGTGACTGGCGGAGCGGCCGCGCGGCGACAGAGTTTGTAGTAAAAACATTCCACTTAATAACCTCGTGAAAACGTAAAATACAGGGCTAGAAATGTCTAATGAACTGTATTTTAATCATCAATTAAAGACGTTTTTAACAAACTTTTCTAATTTTTAAAATCTTTTTTCAATTAATTTACATTGAGAGTTAAATAAAAAAAATACACGAATTTGAATTAAAAATTTAGGGTTTATCGTTTTTATTACGTAAGAACTCAGAGGTTAAGCATCGGAAAAACATTTCTTGTAGACAAATGGTAGTCCACCTTCTTTAGTACAATATATCAAAAATTGAGATTCCTACGAATAATATTAACGACGTTATTAATTTTTTCCAAATGTACTGTTAACTCCGTTATTAATAATTTTTTTCATTGAGTTTTTTCACAGTAAGCATAACAAAATTGTATTCATCAATAAAAAGTGGTATGTAACCTTCAAATATTACGAAATATAACCGCAATTAGTTAATATAGGAAAATTAGAACTAACATCGCTCAACGGCGCGCCATCGAGTCAAGGTACAGTAACAGCCCAAAGAAAGTGGTGCATACGCTCACGGCTCACGCATTGACACAGCCAACTTGCTACGAGTCACCAATCTCTCATATAAATATACAGAGATTTTAGTTATCTGTCTACTTATTTAATCTAATATATCTACCTGGAGATCTGTCAAAAACTTACATCTGACCAGACTTTTGTGGTTTAGTTGAACTACATGCTTTTTATAACAGATGGTCTTGAATGATTGTTTATCACTCTTTTGCGGTACGGTATTTATTGTTTTCTTGTTAATAAACTATTTTTGTTTTGTGATCAGCTTTAATACTACTAATTGAAGTGCAATGTAATTGCTGGGAAATTGTTAATGCCATTCAAATTTCTCAACAACTATATATATATATATATATATATATATATATATATATATATAAATAATATATTAATATATATTTATATATAAATATTTATAATAATAATAGTATGTTTTTCTTTTTTTTAATTCCAAATAAAAAAAAAAAGAAAAACATACTATTATATATATATATATATACATATGTATATATATTTATTATATATGAATATATAAATATGGTAATACAGTAACATTAACATTAATATTTTTAATTTAACTATAAATATACTGTAAGCATATATTTTATTAACCGGATTTGCAAAATGTGGGTGTACAAAAATTGATGTAATTATTGTATTTTAGCTAACTCTTCAACTGTTACTAGTTATTCAGTTCCGTAATTTTATTTTAATCAATAAATAGAGATAGAAAGAAATGAAGGAAAGAATATATAAAGTTGCGAATCTAGTATTGGCTGTAAGTCTATTGTATAATAAACCATACACCAGATATTATAAGCCATATATAAAAATAAAAAAAAAAGAAAAACAAGAAAAAAATAAGATGCCTGAATGAAAAAGGGTTATTTTGATAGAATAAATTATGTAATATTATACTCTTATTATGTTAACAGAATTAAACTGTCTTTTAATATCAAAAATTAATGTTCTTCATAAACTACAACATATAAAAGATAAGCTAAAATTAAGCTAATGGGTTCATACCTCATTTATGGAAAATTATCCTCTTTTTAATTAAAAAAAATTCTTCTTATATAATATTTGTGGCATTCTTATTTTTTGGTATTATATTGGTGATTTGTTCAAACAATTGACTGGGTTGTTGAATAGGAGTCGAAATAAATATAGTATCATTTTTGCCTTTTATGATAAATAAAATAAGAGTTTACTCATCTGAGTCAATAATTAAATATTTTATTATTCAGAGAATGGGTTCAAGACTATTATTCCTGTTTGTTGTTATTTTAGGAATATTATTTCAAGTAAAATATTTTATTATAATTAGTTTAATAATTAAAATTGGATCTCCTCCATTCCATTATTGATATGTTTCAGTAATTGATGGATTATCTTGACTAGTGTCTTTTTTAATTATAACTGTTCAGAGGATTATTCCCATTATTTTATTGAGTTATTTAGATATAAGATTGATTTTATTTATTGTTTTATCATGTATTTGAGGTTCATTAGGGGGACTGTGTTATTCATCAATTCGAAAAATTTTAGCATATTCATCAATTTACAATTTAAGTTGAATTTTTAGAGGGGTTATATTGATAAATTATATATGACTGGTATATTTTTTAATTTATTCCCTCTCTTTATTTTTGACTTGTTATCTGTTTTGAATAAATAATATGAATTATTTAAATCAAATTTTTATTTTGTTTAACAATAGGGTTAAATCATTAATGTTAATAATTATTTTTATGTCAATAGGTGGATTACCACCATTTTTAGGGTTTTTCCCAAAATTTATGATAATTTATTGTCTTTTGGTTAATAAAATGTATTTTTTATGTTTAATTTTAGTAATAACTGCTTTATTAGTGTTATTTTATTATTTGCGAGTTGTAATGACAGGATTAATGATAACCAATATATCTTTAAAGTTGTCAACTTTTAGGTTAAATAATACATTATTTATAGTAAATTCTTTATTGATTGGATTTATAGTTGTAACCTTATTTAATGTTATGAATTAGTAAGGTTTTAAGTTAATAAAACTATTATCCTTCAAAGTTAAAAATATAATTTATTGTAAGCCTTAGATTTATTTTAATCACCTTTAAATTTGCAATTTAATATTATTATTAAATATAAGACTAGATTGAAGAAAAAAATAGAAGAATAGGGAAGAAATATTAGATTAGATTAGATTATTGAGAGGAAAACATATCCATAAATAAATTTACAGTTTATTACCTAATTCAGTCATCTCAATTGGGAATAAATCAATGATTAGTTATGAATAAGTGATTTTTCTCAACTAATCATAAGGACATTGGAACATTATATTTCATTTTTGGGATTTGATCGGGAATAGTAGGTACAACTTTAAGAGTTCTTATTCGTGTTGAATTAGGCATTCCTGGATCTTTTATTGGAGATGATCAAATTTATAATGTGATTGTTACTGCTCATGCTTTCGTTATAATTTTTTTTATAGTGATGCCAGTTATGATTGGAGGATTTGGGAATTGATTGGTTCCTTTGATAATTGGTGCTCCTGATATGGCTTTCCCTCGAATAAATAATATAAGTTTTTGATTATTACCACCTTCATTGACATTATTATTAATTGGTAGAATGGTTGATAGAGGTGTAGGTACTGGTTGGACAGTTTATCCTCCGTTGTCAAGAGGCGTCGCACACTCAGGATCTTGTGTTGATTTAACTATTTTTTCTTTACATTTGGCTGGAGCTAGCTCAATCTTAGGTGCAGTTAATTTTATTAGAACAATTTTTAATATACGATCAATGGGAATATACATAGATCGGTTACCTTTATTTGTGTGAGCAGTATTAATTACTGCTTTTTTATTATTGCTTTCATTACCAGTTTTAGCTGGTGCAATTACAATATTATTAACTGATCGAAATTTAAATACTTCTTTTTTTGATCCTTCAGGTGGAGGAGATCTAATTTTATATCAACATTTATTTTGATTTTTTGGACATCCTGAAGTATATATTTTAATTTTGCCTGGATTTGGACTAATTTCTCACATTATCACTCAAGAGAGAGGAAAAATTGAATCTTTTGGATCACTAGGAATAATTTATGCTATAATATCAATTGGTATTTTAGGATTTGTTGTTTGAGCACATCATATATTTACAGTTGGTATGGATGTTGATACACGGGCTTATTTTACTTCTGCTACAATAATTATTGCTGTTCCAACTGGAATTAAAGTTTTTAGATGATTAGCAACTTTGAGAGGAGTTAAAATCAAGATAAGACCTTCAATTTTATGAGCAGTAGGTTTTGTTTTTCTTTTTACTATTGGTGGGTTGACTGGGGTGATTTTGGCTAATTCATCAATTGATATTGTATTACATGATACATATTATGTTGTAGCTCATTTTCATTATGTGTTATCAATAGGTGCAGTATTTGCAATTTTAGGAAGATTTATTCATTGATATCCTTTATTTACTGGATTATCTTTAAATTCTAATTGATTAAAAATTCATTTTTTGATTATGTTTATAGGGGTAAATTTAACCTTTTTTCCTCAACATTTTTTAGGATTGAGAGGTATACCACGTCGGTATTCAGATTATCCTGATGCATTTATATCATGAAACATTGTATCTTCTATTGGAAGAAGAATTTCATTTATTGGAATTTTATTTTTATTGTTTATTATTTGAGAAAGATTTATTTCACATCGATTGATTTTATATTCAATTAATATAAATTCTTCTATTGAATGGTTACATAAACTTCCTCCGTCTGAGCACTCATATAGTGAGATTCCATTATTAGTTCAATTCTAATATGGCAGATGAAGTGCGATGAATTTAAGATTCATATATAAATAACTTTTGTTAGAAATTTCTAATTGATCTTATATTAATATGCAGGACGCTATATCACCATTAATAGAACAGTTAATATTTTTTCATGATCATACTTTAACTATTTTAATTATTATCACTTCAATTGTTACTTATATAATAACAGTTATCATATTTAATAATATTATTAATCGACTTTTATTAGAAGGACAATTAATTGCATTTTTTTGAACACTTTTGCCTGCCTTAACATTAATTTTTATTGCATTCCCATCTTTACGATTATTATATTTATTGGATGAAATTAATAAACCTTTAATAACTTTAAAAATTATTGGTCATCAATGATATTGATCATATGAATATTCAGATTTTTTAAATATTGAATTTGATTCTTATATAAAATCTCAAAATGATATATTAATTAGAGAATTCCGTTTATTAGAAGTAGATAATCGAACGATTTTACCTTTTAGTACTCAAATTCGATTATTGATTTCATCATTTGATGTTATTCATTCATGAGCTATACCATCTATGAGAATTAAAGTGGATGCCGTGCCTGGTCGATTAAACCAAGCGAGAATATTTATCAATCGACCTGGTATATCATTTGGTCAATGTTCTGAAATTTGTGGAGCAAATCATAGATTTATACCTATTGTTATTGAAAGAGTTGATATAAATTGTTTTATTAATTGATTAATAAGTTATTCATTAAGTGACTGAAAGTAAGTGATGGTCTCTTAAACCAATTTATAGTAACTAACGACTACTTTTAATGATGAAAAGTTAGTTTATTATAAAAACATCAATCTGTCAGATTCAAGAAACTAAGAATGGTATTTTTCTATCCCACAAATATCTCCAATAAATTGATGTCTTATGTTTTTCTTTTTTTTATTAATTGTTACTTTAATTATAACTTTTATTTATTTTTATTTTATGAAAATTCCAAAGATAAATTTGATTAATAATTTTAATAATTTATATAATTGATTATGATAACAAATCTATTTTCAACTTTTGATCCATCAACAGGGTTATTTTCATTAAATTGATTAAGTTCTTTAATTTTATTATTATTCATGCCTATAGGGTTATGATATATTCCCAGTCGTTATGTAATTTTTATAAATAAAGTTTTAAATACAATAAGTTTTGAATTAAATTTATTAATAAGTTCAGGATCTTTTGGTAGATCATTATTATTTTGTTCTTTATTTATTTTTATTCTATTCAATAACTTTCTTGGATTGTTTCCATATATTTTCACTAGATCAAGACATCTAGTATTTTCTCTTAGTTTAGCTCTTCCTCTTTGATTGACTTTTATTTTATTTGGATTTATTAATAATACAAATCATATATTTTGTCATTTAGTTCCAATAGGGACTCCAATAATTTTAATACCTTTCATGGTATGTATTGAAACTGTCAGAAATTTAATTCGACCAGGATCCTTGGCTGTTCGTCTAACAGCAAATATGATTGCCGGTCATTTACTAATAACATTATTAGGAAATAGATCAACTAATTTAGCAATTTATATAAATTTAATTATTTTAATTCAGATATTATTGATATTATTTGAATCAGCAGTTTGTATAATTCAATCTTATGTTTTTACAGTTTTAAGAACTCTGTATTATAGAGAAGTATCTTAATGAATAATCATCCATATCATTTAGTTGATTGTAGACCATGACCTCTAACGGGGTCAATTGGAGCTCTAACTTTTGTTTCTGGTATAGTAATAATATTTCATATACAAAATTTTATTTTAATATCTTTTGGATTTTTAATTTTAATTTTAACTATAATTCAATGATGACGTGATATTTCGCGTGAAGGGACGTTTATAGGATTTCATACAATAGTTGTAGTGAGAGGTCTAAAACTAGGAATAATTTTATTTATTGTATCAGAAATTTTATTTTTTATTTCTTTCTTTTGGGGATTTTTTCATAGAAGATTAAGACCTGTCATAGAAATTGGTATAAATTGACCTCCTTCTGGAATTATGCCTTTTAACACAATACAAATTCCTCTATTAAATACTATAATTTTATTGTGTTCTGGAGTAACAATTACGTGAGCTCATCATTCCATAATAGAAAGTAAATATAATGAATCTGTTTATGGTATTTTATTAACTTTAATATTAGGTATATATTTTACTATTCTTCAAATATATGAATATTTTGAATCATCGTTTTGTATTTCAGATTCTGTATATGGATCAACGTTTTTTGTATCAACAGGGTTTCATGGAATTCATGTTATTATTGGAAGAACATTCATTATAATTTGTTTATTACGTCAATTGAAATTTCATTTTTCTAGAGCTCATCATTTTGGTTTTGAAGCAGCTGCTTGATATTGACATTTTGTTGATATTGTTTGACTATTTTTATATGTATCAATTTACTGATGGGGTAGATAAATATTCTATTAGTATATAAGTATATTTAACTTCCAATTAAAAGGATTAATTTTTAAATAGAATAATTTTCAATGTTGTAAGTTATTGTATTATGATATTATTAATTTTATTTACTTTAATAACTCTTTTATATTTTGTGTCAACTAAATCAATAATTGATCGTGAAAAATCATCTCCATTTGAGTGTGGATTTGATCCTTTTGAGTCATCTCGAATTCCTTTTTCAAGACATTTTTTTATAATTGCAGTCATCTTTCTTATTTTTGATGTTGAATTAGTGATTATTATACCTATAGTTATTGCAATATCAACTATTAATATTATTGAAATTTATTTAGTGATATTGTTATTTTTGTTATTTTTAATATTAGGCTTATATCATGAATGAAAAAATAGTATGTTAAATTGAATTTAATGGGAATGTATTTAATTATAATTATTGGATTGCAATCAATAGGTGCTCAAACTAGCCATTCTTAAAAGCAATGAAGTACTAAATACATTTAGTTTCGACCTAAAAAAAGAATCTTTATTCCTTTGTTTATTAATTGAAGCCAAAAATAAGGCACTTTATTGTTAATAAAGTTATTGAATATATAATTTCCAGTTAAAAGGAAATAAGAATAAAAGCAGCTGCTAACTAGCTTTTAAAGCGGTTAAATTCCGTTTTTTCCTTATTTATAAAGTTTATAAAACATTTCATTTTCATTGAAAAGAGAGGAAAAATCCTTATAAATATTTAAAAATATTTATTACCTTAATATCTTCAATATTATGCTCTAATGTTTAAGCTATTTAAATATATCATAATTAGAAATCAAGCAATAAATGTTATTATTTGAATCTTGAAATTATTTTTTCTTATATTAATATTAAATATTATAATTAATTTTATCAATTCAATCATACCTTGAGGCCCAATTTTTTCTCCTCACCCCAAATCAATTGATTTTTGAAATATAAGTGAATTTTTTAAAAAAAGAAATTGAGTATGAAAAGTTGATAGTTGTTTTAAAAATCATATAGAATTTATGAATTCTCTTGTAAATTTTTTTACTATGGATGAAAACATGGATATTTCATATCCAATTAATAACCCTAAAAAAGATAAAGCCATTGCTATTAGTTTCCCCTCTATGGGGAGAATAATTCTTACAGGATTATTAAATATGATTCATCTAAATATAGACCCTGATAAAATTGAATAAATAGATAAAATCATGATTCTCTTTAATATACTATTAAATGACTCGTTTTGTGAACTAAAATTATAATAACTAAAATTTATGTTTATTGAAAAATATGTTAATCGGGCAGAATAGAAAGATGTTATTCCAATTCCAATATATATCAATAATAAAATTAAAAAGTTAATATTTCTGGAGCATATTATTTCTATAATTAAATCTTTTGAATAAAACCCTCTCATAAAGGGTATCCCACATAATGATAAATTTGCAATATTTATGAACGTTCTAGTTATTGGTATATTATAACTTATACAGCCTATCATGCGAATATCTTGATTATTCATTAATCTATGAATCAATACTCCAGCACATAAAAAAAGTGATGCCTTAAATAAAGCATGAATAATAAGATGAAAAAAAGATAATATTGGATAACCAAATATTAAAATTGATATTATAATTCCTAATTGTCTTAAAGTTGATAATGCAATAATTTTTTTTAAGTCAAATTCAAAATTTGCAGCTAAACCTGATATAATTATTGTTAGTAATGATAACATTAAAAATACTTGAATTAAATTGAATGATATAATTAAATTTCTGAATCGAATAATTAAATATACTCCTGCAGTAACTAATGTTGATGAGTGAACAAGGGCCGATACTGGAGTTGGAGCAGCTATAGCTGCTGGAAGTCATGAAGAAAAAGGAATTTGAGCTCTTTTTGTAAATCCTGCAATAACAACTAGCATAATTATTGGACTCATTATTATCTTATTAATAAAAGATATAAAATTTCAAGATCCAAAATTTATTATTCATGCAATTAATAAAAGAATTATAACATCTCCAATACGATTTATTAATGCCGTTAGTATTCCAGCATTTCTAGAATTTAAATTTTGATAATAAACAACTAAACAATATGATACTAATCCTAATCCATCTCATCCAATGAGAATGCTTACTATATTAGGTCTAATAATTAATAATACTATTGACATTACAAATATTATAATAATATAAATAAATCGATTAATATATTTATCATTTATCATATATATACCTCTATATAATATAACCATTGATGAAATAAATATAACAGTTGAAAGAAATAAAGTTGATATAAAATCAAAAATTAATGTTATATAAATATTACATGAATTAATTGTAACAATCAGTCATTCTATTATAATTGCATAATCAAAAATAATCATATTTATTGATAGAATTAATATTATTAATCTTAAAATTAATAAAATTAAGAAAATATATATATTAAGTTTATTTTTAGTAATGATCCAATATAGATTTATATTTTTAAATCCACAATTTAATGTTTTATTTTAAACTAATTGAATTATATCAATAATGTTAATTTCAAAATAATTAAATTTAATGGAATTCAATGTATTATAATTAAGAAAAATTCACGTACGTTCCCAGAATTAAAAGAGTAACAACCCGAGAAAATTATTCCATGTTGGGTATGAGAGTATAGATATAAACTATAACAAGCTGATAAAAATGAAGAAAAAGATAGGAAAATTATACACAATGGATTTCAAGACATTAATCTATTTAAAATTATAATTTCTCCTGCTAGACTAATTGTTGGAGGACATGAAATATTTCTAGAAGAAATTAAAAATCATATGAGAGTTATTGAAGGCATAAATCTTAATATTCCTTTATTAATTAGGATTCTACGTCTTCCCGAACGTTCATAAGAAATATTTGCTAAGCAAAATAAAGCAGATGAACATAAACCATGTCCAATTATTATGAAATATGCTCCGATTATACCTCATATATTTATTGTTATAATTCCTCTAATAACTAATCTTATGTGAGCTACAGAAGAGTATGCAATTATAGATTTTATATCAATTTGCATTATACAAGATAATCTAATCATAATTCCCCCTATTAATGAAATAGAAATTCAGATGAATCTATAATTGATAAATATTACTGGTATAATATATATAACACGAATTAAACCATAAGTTCCTAATTTTAAAAGAATGCCAGCCAAAATTATAGAACCAGAAACAGGTGCTTCGACATGAGCTTTTGGTAATCAAAAATGACATATAAATAATGGAACCTTAATTATGAATGCTAATGTTATCCCTAAGTAAATAAACCTATTATCTGATCTCATTAACATTATAATATTAGTTATATTATTTCTATATATATATATAATTGAAACTAATATGGGGAGAGATGCGAATAAAGTATAAAACAATAAATAATATCTGGCATTCACTCGTTCAGGTTGATACCCCCATCCTATAATAATAATTATGGTAGGGATCAAACTAGTTTCAAAAAAGATATAAAATATTATAATATTGTATGAACAAAATGATAAAATTAATAATGTTATTAATAATAACACTATAAACAAAAATAAATTTATATTATTATATTTATATAAGGGACTAGAATTAATTATTAAGAAGGTAATTCAAATTGTAAGAATAATTAATCTATATGAAATATTATCCATATGTATGTTATATCTTAGTATAATTAAATCTTTTCTAAAGAATAAGATGATAAATAGCACTAAAAGAATTAGTATATTTCTTAATAACCATATATTAAATAATAAAGGGGTTAAAAATAATGAAAATAAAACTAATTTTAACATGTTTTTAAAGATATTGATAATAGTTGATCATTACCATGTGATCGAATCATATTAATCAATCTTGATAATCCTACAACTCCTTCACAAACACTAAATGTTAGCAAAACTATTAATATATATATATCATTTAATTCAATTGATAGAAATGCAGAAAATATACAAAATAATCTTAAAATTATTAATTCTAATCTTAATAAACTTATTATGATATGTTTTCGATTTAAACATAATGAGATAATGCCCGATATAAATATAATTAAATACAATAAAGGTAATGACAAATTCATTCGTTTTAATAGTTTAAAAAAAATTTAGATCTTGTAAATCTAAGATAAATTAATAATTTTAAAACTTCAGAAGAGAGTAAAGAATCATTTCAAGCACCCAAAGCTTACATTTTTATTAAATTATCTTCTGTATGAAAATTATAATATCAATTACAATTCTATTATCAATAAATTTTATTTTTATGAAGCACCCATTATCAATGGGATCTATTTTATTAATACAAACAATACTAACTAGAATTATTTGTATATTTTATATAAATTCTTATTTTTTTTCTTATATCTTATTTCTTGTTTTTATTGGAGGAATATTAATTTTATTTATATATATATCAAGAATTGCTTCAAATGAAAAATTTTATTTTTCAATAAAATTATTAATATTAAACATAATTATTTGAATTTTGATCATAATTATAAATACTATTAGATTTAAGATAGATAGAGTTAATAAATTATTGGAAATGAATAATTTATTTGATAGATTTATAATTAAGAAATTATATATATTTCCGTCAGGAATAATAACTATTATGTTAGTTATTTATCTTTTATTTACATTGATTGTTGTTGTAAATATTATTAGAATTAAACTATCTCCTTTACGAAGAAAATTTTAATGAATGTTAAATATCACTCGACGTATACACCCATTAATTAAAATAATAAATAATTCACTAATTGATTTACCGGCAGCTACGAATTTATCATATTGATGAAATTATGGATCGCTGCTAGGAATATGTTTAGTTGTTCAAATTTTAACTGGATTATTTTTGTCAATACATTATAATGCAGATGTAGCAAGTGCATTTAATAGATTAAGACATATTTGTCGTGATATTAATCATGGATGAATATTACGAATTTCACACGCAAATGGAGCCTCATTGTTTTTTATTTGTGTTTATTTGCATGTTGGGCGAGGACTATATTATGGTTCATATAAAAATTTTGAAACTTGAGCTGTAGGAGTGATCATTTTATTAACTTTAATAGCTACTGCTTTTATAGGTTATGTCCTTCCATGGGGACAAATATCATTTTGAGGAGCAACAGTCATTACGAATTTATTGTCAGCAATTCCATATCTTGGAACAATTTTAGTAAATTGAATTTGAGGAGGATTTGCTGTTGATAATGCAACATTAACTCGATTTTATTCTTTCCATTTTATTATACCATTTGTTGTTTTAGCATTAACAATTGTACACCTTATTTTCTTGCATGTTTTGGGGTCAAACAATCCACTTGGAATTAATTCAAATAATGATAAAATTCCATTCCATCCTTATTTTTCTATTAAAGATGTACTAGGATTTTTATTAATTTTAATTATTTTTCTTTGTTATATGATACTTGAACCATATAAATTAAGTGATCCTGATAATTTTACTCCAGCAAACCCATTAGTTACTCCAAAACATATTCAACCAGAATGATACTTCTTATTTGCATATGCAATCCTACGATCTATTCCTAATAAATTAGGAGGAGTAATTGCATTATTTATATCAATTTTTATTTTAATTTTTGTTCCCTTCATAAACAATTCAAAATTTATAGGACTATTAAACTACCCTATTAATCAGATTTTATTTTGATATTTATTCATTGTTTTAATTTTATTGACTTGGATTGGAGCTTGTCCTGTTGAATACCCATATATCAAGATTGGGATACTTTTAACAACAATTTATTTTATATATTTTGTTTTAGATCCTATAATTAAATCTTTTTGAGATAAATTAATTAAATAGTTAATTAGCTTATAAGTAAAGCATTTACTTTGAAAGTAAAGAAAAGAAAATTGAGTTCTATTAACTTAATATTAATACAATTTTTAATGAACTAAATAATAGATTTAATCATGAAAAAAAAAATCAATAAATTTAAACTTACTGGTAAATATGATTTTCATGCTAAATATATTAATTTATCATAACGATAACGAGGCAAAGTACCTCGAACTCAAATAAATAAAAATGAAATTAATGTTAGTTGAATAGGAAAAACCAAAGAATTAATTTTTCTACCTAGAAATATTAAACAAAATATTATACTCATAAAAATAATTCTAGCATATTCAGCTAAAAAAATAAATGCAAATCCTACACCTCTATATTCAACATTAAATCCAGAAACTAATTCTGATTCCCCTTCAGAAAAATCAAATGGTGATCGATTAGTTTCAGCTATTGATGATGAAATTCAACAAATTCTCAAAGGAAAAAACAAAAATACTAATCATATAAATTGTTGAAAAAAATAAAATTCAATTAAATTAAAACTCTCAATCATTACAATAGGGCACAAAATAATTAATACAAGACTGACTTCATATGAAATAGTTTGAGCAATTGATCGAATACAACCTAATATAGCGTAATTAGAATTTGATGATCAGCCTGTAATCATTAAACTATAAACCCCTATTCTTGTACAACAAAAAAAAAATATTATACCCATATTGAACGAAACACAATTGATTAGGTATGGATAAATAACTCACAATAGTAAAGAATTAAATAAGCCTAACACAGGTCTAATCATATAAATTAAATAATTGGATAACATTGGCATATTTCTCTCTTTTAAGAATAACTTAATAGCATCTGAAAATGGTTGTAAAATACCGATAAATCCTACTTTATTTGGACCCTTACGAATTTGAATATATCTTAAAATCTTACGCTCCATCAAAGTTAAAAACGCAACACCAATCAAAATAAACAAAGCAGTAATTAAAACAGTAATTATAAACATTTTCTACATGTAATATTATTACATAATTAAATTCTAAATTTAATGCACTTCTTGCTAAAATAGAATAAATTAAATTATTTGATATGGTCCTTTCGTACTAATATCAAAAATATATTAGTAGATAGAAACCAACCTGGCTCACGCCGATTTGAACTCAGATCATGTAAGAAATTAAAGGTCGAACAGACCTAGAATATTTAGATTTTGCTCTAAAATCTTTTCTTAATCCAACATCGAGGTCGCAATCTAATTTATCGATATGAACTCTCCAAATTAATAACGCTGTTATCCCTAAGGTAATTTAATCTTATAATCAAAAAATTGGATCAATTAAGCATTAATTTATGAAAAGTTCATTTAAAGTTTTATTTATTATAATGTCACCCCAACAAAAAATAAAGTAATTTTTTCAGTTGTTAATTCTAAACTCTAGTAAAACAAATTTATTTAAAATTCTATAGGGTCTTCTCGTCCCACTTATTTATTTAAGATTTTTTACTTAAACTCTAAATTCAATCTATTTTAATTAAAAAAGAAAATTTTTCATCCATTCATTCATACAAGCCTTTAATTAAAAGACTAATTATTATGCTACCTTTGCACGGTCAACTTACCGCGGCCATTAAAATATCATTGGGCAGAATAGACCTTTAATATTTTTCTAAAGGACATGTTTTTGGTAAACAGGCGAAAATTATATTTGCCTAGTTCTTAAATACAACTTATTATAATTTACTAATTTAATCATTTTAATAAAAATATTTTAATTAATTTAATTTTCTTAATATATACCTAAAATATATTAAATGTATTAAAATAAAAAATAAAATTTAACTTACTCATATAAAAAAGCTAATTGCAAGCCTATTTAATTAATTAAAATCTAAAATATTATAGAAATTATATTTAGCTTATCCTTAATATAATTAAATAAATATAAAACTTTATATTGAAATATAAGTTATAATATTTATTTTAAATTAAATTTAATTCTTAAGAAACCAGAAATATTATAGTTCGAGAGAAGTTTCATCACTAAAATTATTTTATTAATATTTATATTACAATAATTAACAAATAACTTTAAATCACTATAATTCGGGAAAAATAAATTTTTATATACAATTAATTAACCCTGATACAAAAGGTACAAATTATAATTTTACTTATTTATATTTATTGTTTGATCTTCACAGTTCAATTAAAAATATTTTTTCCATAAATAATACTAAAACTAAATAATTATTTTTACTTAAAATAATCTCAATAAATTAATTTTAAATTTAAATTATTATTCAAATTATATTGATAAATCAATAATTTTTATTAGTGTAATTAATATGCCTTAAGCTCTAATTTGCACTCTAGCCACACTTTCCAGTACAGCTACTTTGTTACGACTTATCCCACTTTATAATGGGAGTGACGGGCGATATGTACATAATTTAGAACCTAAATTCAAAAAACTATATTTAATAAATTTACTTTCAAATCCAATTTCATGATTTTCATTATAGAAAACAATTCATTTTTATAATAATGTAATCCATTCTTTCTTTAAAATTAGCTGCACCTTGACCTGACATTTTATTAATAAAATTAATGAAAATTATTCTGATAAAGCATTCTTGACAGAGGTATACAAACTTATATAAAGTGAAATCTATCGTGGGTTATCGATTATAAAACAGATTCCTCTGATTAGATAAATTACCGCCAAATTCTTTGAATTTAAAGATCATAACTATTAATAATCTAGTTGTTTTATTTACACTTTCAATAATAGGGTATCTAATCCTAGTTTTAGATAAAAGTTTATCAGACATAAAAGTAAACACATATTTATACATTATTTCACCAAAATTTAAAAATCTTACTATTAATTTATTTTTTAACTGAAACTAATATAATTAAAGTTAGAGAATCGTGTAACCGCAACTGCTGGCACGAATTTTGTCCTCTATAAATAAAATTATTATCTCTAAAATTAATAATTAATAATACTTAATACTGCGCTATAAATAACTATCATTTAGATAGTTTTTAATCAATTTAAAGTTATGCATGTAATATAATTAAATATTTAATTTACAAGCTAGAATAAAACTCCTCCTTTTTAGTTATTTATTAATAGCATAGTTTTCCAAAATGTCAAACAATCCCTTTAAAGCAATATTCACTCAAAAATGTATAATTTTTAATCGATGTTTCCTCACAATAAAAATAAGAATTCATGACTGGTGAATTTTTTGAAATATAATATTATATTTTTACATTAATTTATAAATCATGGCATCAAACCTTTGTAAACAGATCTTTTACAACAATATTCACTCATTTGAGTAATCCCGGTTTTTAATATTTATAATTTTTATACAATATATTTATAGTTAAATTAAAAATATTAATGTTAATGTTACTGTATTACCATATTTATATATTCATATATAATAAATATATATACATATGTATATATATATATATAATAGTATGTTTTTCTTTTTTTTTTATTAGATTAAAAAAAGAAAAACATACTATTATTATTATAAATATTTATATATAAAATGAATATATATATTTCATATTTATACATGAAATACAGTTTACAGTTTAAAACTACCGAGCAAAGCTCGGTCTACCAGATATTGCATAATTATAACAGTATTTTACTGTTATAATGTATTGAAATGTAAAAAACAATTAGTAAATTACTTGTTATTAGAATTGACAAATAAATAATAAAGACAGTAAGGTACTTACAAGTATTGTAGTGTTCTTCAGCTTTTATGGAATCCGCTCATAAAATGTGTGTATAAATCATAAAAATACACTATTAAAACACTATAAGAAACACTTATTAAAACACTTATAGCTGTGAGTTAGTAGTCTTCAAACGAACACGGTAGCGCGCGCGAATAAAATGGGTCCACTAGGTTCTGACTGTACTTCCGCCGCAGAGCGCCACGCACTGCTCTCTGTGAAATTCACTTTATATATTAATCCATTGTAGTATTCCTATCACGTACAAGGTGTAAGTTGTATATGTCTTCTACACTTAGTTATCTAAAGAGAGCGTTACGCAAATCTTATTCATGTACAACTTTTAACAACTGAGTTAACAGGACATTAGAAAAAAATTAATAACGTCGTTAATTTTAATCGTAAGAATCTCAATTTTTGATATATTGTACTAAAGAAGGTGGACTACCATTTGTCTACAAGAAATGTTTTTCCGATGCTTAACCTCTGAGTTCTTACGTAATAAAAACGATAAACCCTGAATTTTTAATTCAAATTCGTGTATTTTTTTATTTAACTCTCAATATAAATTAATTGAAAAAAGATTTAAAAAATTAGAAAAGTTTGTTAAAAACGTCTTTAATTGATGATTAAAATACAGTTCATTAGACTTTTCTAGCCCTGTATTTTACGTTTCCACGAGGTTATTAAGTGGAATGTTTTTACTACAAACTCGGTCGCCGCGCGGCCGCTCCGCCAGTCACTTTCTTTCGTTAATCAGGGTATAGTTGCCAATACATTGGCGTATTTAAATTCACTTAACTGAGTGGCGAGTCATTTATAGTCACCGCATTAAATCTAGTAAAGTATATAAACGATTTGATCAAAACTAAAATGTTTTTATTAAATAATAAACTTTTTGGCAAATCAACTGCATTATTGACGTCACCTAGTGTCATAGCATCGTACATAATCAGAGAATCACAGAATTTCATTATTTTGTGAGCGTAGTTGTCGATGATGCACACGGCTGAAATTATTGCCTAATATAAATAGTAATAGCAATGGCACACTCTTCAGTGGTTAAATATCACTGAACGCTATTACTGTTTCGTTATATGGTTTACTATTCGTAATCATAAAAATTTTAACCAAGCTCATATTTTAAAAAGTAAATCTCTACTACGTTCAACGAGTTAACGGTAACTTCTCTGCCAGCTGGAAGATAGTTCAAAACAATGGAACTTGGAATATTAAAATTTGTATCACACACTGTAGCGTGACAGATGTATGCATAATATTGAATGGCAATTGATCATAAGAATAATAAAGTTATAATATTTAAATTTGGAAGAAAAGCATTAAGTTTAATATAAAAAGATTAATTCATAGCAACTGTGGAAAGAAATCATTATTATTTTTAAAAATACAAGTTCAAATAAAAGGAGTTACTAGTGATGAGTCATCCAAAACCAGTCTCATAACCAAAGGTTTTCAAGTTATAACCCAGAAAGGTAAGAAAGTGAATAACCAAGCAGTACAGAATATGACCAAACCCACAACGAGGAAGAATAAATAGAATAGAAACCCTAAAATAAGCCAAGATCAACCAATACAGGTTGTGTATTTCTGAAATAAAGAAGAAGATGGAGAAGATCCCAAGAAACCTGATGGCATCAAGAAGAAGATGGAGAAGATACCAGTCCCAGAAGGCAGGAGAAAAGAAGACTGATGAAAGAAGAAGAAGGCAGCATCCTGAAGAAGATGTCATGCTCTTATAAAAGACACCCAAATCCCCATACCCCCCAAAATAAATCATTAACCAATAAAAGTATAACGAAATGAAAACCACATGTATATAAATTTAAGAGAGAGAAGTGTGTAAAGTAAAAGTTACCTGTGAACTAAGATGAAACAATAATATAGTACCCATGGAACAAATCTCCATTGTAAAACACTAACCAACTTATTATGTTAATAAGACTATACGACCATTAAGCAATAACATAATATAAAAGTGCAAAGTGAACCAGTGATAGTTTTGGGTATTATAGAAAATGAACCTTGTGTTTCATTCTTGGCAATCACAAACATTGAATACAATGAAATATGCAATTTTCAATGACTTGAAATGTGTACTGTGAGAATATGTTACTTATAAGACATAAATCTGTTTAAAATAACATTTTGTTTTATATGCAAAAAGAAAAACAGATTTCATAATACTTTTTGAACAATTTATGCTATTTATTTATTTATGACAGGGTACAAGTCCCCAAAGACAATGTGTAAAAGACGGTATAAAAACTGTAGAATCCCACTTATAATAATAGTTAGAAATAAGAATATAGATATAAGGTTTTTATGTATATAGTATAAGAATGTTTAAAAATGTGTTAGATATAAGGCCATTTGTTTGGGTCTGATACAACTAACATCAGAACTATAAAAATAATTACTACTTATAAATAGTAGGGAGTAATTAAGATGTTAGTTAGTAGAAAACCTTTTTCTGTAAACCATATTTTCATGTTTAGAAATAAGGATTTTGTTGTAAAATGTCTGACTTGAAGACAACCATTTATTTAAAAAATATTCTTTATTTGTTTAACTGTTATTGGTATTGTAACCAATACTAATTGTTATTGTGTAATTTGGAAAAATGTTTAGTTTATAAGACTATATTTAAAAGTCAGAGACGGTATCACACATCATATATTGTTTGTAAAATATTTTGTAAGAAAAAATTGTTAAAAAGTCATAGGCCACAGAAGGAAAACCAAACTTCATTAAAACAGAGAAATTACTCATTTAAATGCAAATAAACAAAAGGGGTTTAGACAAAATAAAACTTGAGATCAAGCCATATAATTGCACATACCATTTAGAAAGATTGTAATAAATTATATTCAGAATTATAAATAAAAATGAAAATGATAAACTCAGAAATTTAGACATGGGAGTCATATATTCCTGAATAATGTTTCAGAATACAACTAATTCAATTAATTACAAGAAAATAAGGGAATATAAACCTTTTTAATACAATATAAGATTATTAATATTAAATATAACGGATAAAATGGATGAATTTTATATAATGACAGGAAGTATGTTTTGACTTTTCAGAGAATACCAAAATGAAAGTAAAATTACTAATTTTGGACAGAAAACACTATAAAACGGCATTATTTAATCTTAAAATAACCAGAATGAACTGAAAGATTAATTTAAATAACATCTAGTAAATAAAATTGATAAATAACCAAAGTTTAGGCAATCATATAGTGAATTTTAAAGTATGCACAGGATATGAAATTATATTTGAACAATGTTAAGAATAATATTATATTGGCTAAGAGTTTAATTGAAACTGAAGGAAATAGGATAGTTGATTATTGGTATTTGAACGGTTAACATGACGAGCGTTTGGTGTCGAATCTAACCTAACTTACAACGGTAAAGTTGAGCGGTGAATAGTACGTTTTTGTGAAATCGCGAGTGACTTATAAAATACTTCTAGAACTCTCATATTATAACAGAAACAATCAAGAAACACTAAATAACACTGAACAATACATATCTATTCCGAAAAACACCACAAAACACCAGAAAACTGTATAATACAATAACCGTATTAGTGTCGGAATAGGGAAAAGTGTTTGAACTTATATTTACACGGATACACAAAATACAACCCAGAAACATTACACCAGGCACTACACAACATTTAACAAGAGATTTGCAGACACCAGAACAGGAATACTGCCTGAAAATACATTATTCGGAACGTAGCAGAATCGAGCAATATTTGGACCAGCTGGATGGCGGCCATATTTCTTTGACAATCCCAATGCCTTCTCTGTGATCACGTCAGCTGTTGGTGAAAACAATTATATTATTTTCAAATTTACTATTCAATGTCTGTATTTAGTAATAATTATTAATTTGTTGTAACGTTATACTTTTTAAATATTAGCCCGATTTCTCTGACTTTGATAATAATTGGCTGTTTAAAGAACCCTGTATGAATTTTATATAATATACTTTGTAACTTTTTCGATATCCTGAGAATCGATATTATAATCGATAAGAGTCAATATTGCCATTAACTAATAAAACATTAATATTTTTCAACACTAAATAGTTCTTTATTTCATAAATATTACTAGTTATTACTAATATAATTCTAATTAATAATCTACCAGGACTTTACCACCTATAAGTGAAGATAACCTAAAAAATAAAAAGGTAAACAAGTATCGATTGGTTTGAAGACAATCTTATGAGTGGTGATAGTTTATTTAAAATATGCCAAAACTTCAATAAAATTTTTCAGAAGAGTGTTACACTTTTTAAAACTTCACGGCACTATATTAATTAATTGATTATAATTAATTAATTAATAAAATTATAATTTTTTTTTAATTCTAATTTTTTTTTTGTAAACATAATTTTTTTTAAATTTTCTTCAAAACAACAATTTTTGTTTTGAAACTTTTGGTGGAGCTGAACATATATTTCTTCACCAACATTACGCTACTCGACCGGTCTTGCTACCATTGGGACTCGACCAGCTGGGAAACTTAAGGAAGTGTTTCAGGCCAGTAAGACGTCGAGAGCCACACCATTTAAGAACACGATCTAATCAGAACAAACACACCAATTAAACACAAACCAATTAAAAACACACAGACTCGTCATCTGTACTTCAATTATTTTTATTTTATTACAACACACACACACACACACACACACACACACACACACACACATTTCATAGAAATGTTGTAAATGGAAAAATAGGACTTCAGTTTCTACTTGATAAATGTCTTGGAATAAAACAGTTGTTCTTCAAACGGTGAATATTGCTTATGACATTGACGTACAACAGAAATTTGGTGTAGTTGTTATCAACGCATTAAGTTATCACTTGAATTCAGAAGCGCCAGTTTAGGTCGAAAGCTGGATCAGTTACCGCAGGAAGTAAGTAGCATGACGTGGACTTACACAGTCTACATTAGTAGTAATAGCAATTCTACACATCCACAGTACAGATATCCACATGTGTAAACATTGTGTTCGAAAATACCGTAAATAATGCCCGGTTCCCAACAAGCAATAGATGCAATAGCATAAGCGCGTGATTCTCTTGAAGATTTATTTTAACTCGTACAAAGTTTTACTCAACACGTTACCAAACTTCTATTTTACACTCGGCTTATAGAAATTTACAAATTGTGGTTATACTGTTATGTCTACGTTTCTGTGATCTTCATAGAATTTACGTTATCCTAAATTTCTAAACGTATACAATATCATTAAAAAAAATGTTAATAGGTTTGCATAACGAGGGAGTAAAAGTCTAATTTGGTGTTACTTTAGACGTAAGAGCGTAAAGAGTCTCTGTATTAATTAGTACTAATGATTACTACTTGATCACACTTTACGTTCATTGTTTGAGCGGTTTCTTGATGAAAATACTAAACTAAAACTAAAAAGATTGCTGTTAGAATTTGAAACTTATTGGGTGTTTACCAGTAACAGTGTACGTTTAGAGAACGAATAATGCTGCTATTATTACAAGATATTTCATGTTGTATTTGAATGGATTCCGCATTTGTGTCAAGAAGTCGAGATAAGTTATTCATTGTTGAATCTTTTTACAAGGGATGAAAAAATGTTGAAAGATCTTTGAAGAAGGAAAAAAGAAAGATTCATGTTGAACTTTTTTAACACTGTTGATTGTTACTTCAAGGAAACCACTGTCTATATACTATTAATTTTTATCTTCTTTCTAAGTAATATTTGAATAAATTTTTAATTGCTTTACAAATTTTTCCCTGCCAGCAACGGAAAAATTACTTTATTTAACGAAAAGTAGCCTACTTGTATCATTTACACAGTTATGAGGCTATAGTTGTTTTATAACTTGAACTAACCAAAGTCTTTAATGATTTACCTGAGATGATTTTATTAAGATTGTCAGCTGTAACAACGTCCATATAGATTGTTACAAAAGCGAATGTTGCTAGTAGTAAATGAATAGTTCAAACCAAAATGGTCTTCCTTAAAAAAAAATAAATAAAGTATAATTAGGAAATGAAGTAAAAAAGTTAGAATTACAACGTAGACATTATATTATGAGCCAGAAGCGTGAATCATAAGCATTCCAGAAATTCTTACAGCATTCAAAATGTTCTTTTGCCGAACATTATGTAACGCTACCGCAGAATGCGTCACAGCCTGTGGACATATCGTACACCTTCAGGTGTACTTTACTTTTATTGTTCTTAAAAACAGCAAAAGAAAGAAACATGGGCTATTTTGCACACAAAAGAGACACTTCTTTAATTATTATAATAGGCCTTGACCAAGCACCGTTGCTATCAAGTAGTTAGGAAATTCACACTCGTTTACTCAGAAAATATACATACACACATGTACTTTATAAGAAACCACAGCAAACAATAGGAAAATTATAGCCTAAGAATTATAGGAAAAAAATAAAGAAACATGGGCTGCTTTAGACACGTCGTGAAAAATAAAAAACTCAGAACACAAAGGCAGTCATGTTATAAACAATGATGTGGTGAAGAAGCTGCACAAGTTCAAACATATGTGTGTGTCCACCAGAAGAACTCAAAAATCAACAAGGAAATAAACACGCCTGAAGATCTAAAAGGTAATGGGGCCCTCCCCACATTTCTGAGAATTGGACTTTTAACAAAGTCCCAGGCCAGTCGTATTCAAGCGGCCGAAATGAGATTTGTCAGCCACGTGGCAGGACATACTCTTCAAAGATCGCAAAATAAATGTCGATGTACGACAGGAGCTGACTATTATGAGCATACTTGATAGAATTTCCCAATATCGACTAAAATGGTTAGAACATCTTAACCCAATGGATGACTGCTTCATCCCCAAACAACTATGGAATTATAAGCCGAAAGGACGGAGAGGTGTGGGGCGTCCGACGAAGCGTTGCCGTGACCTTGGGATCTAGTTTATCTCCTTGGGACCGGAACAAACCGTTTTTGGTATGATCCTTGCTGCAGATGATGATGGCTAAGCCAATAAGTTAAGTTAAGTAGGAAGCAAAAGATGTCTTGGTTAAAGGCATCTCCCAGTTAAAAAACATCCGGCAACGGTGTAAATAGGACGAAAGTGTAGCTGCTGAAGCAGAGATATGGGAAGTTATCATCGCTGACGTACTTAAAAGACGAGCTACAAAGAACAAAAAATGACAGTTGCATACATAATATTTGTTAAACTTACTTTGACTGACCACTGTTGATAATAACCAGGACGAGCTATAATCGAAATGCAGTTTTGGTTATGAAGTTTTCAGTACCTTGTCCTGTCAGTCTAATAAACAAATTCCCCACAAGGATCAAATAATTAAAACACACGGATCAGATCTGTATACTGATTCGCCTTTAAAAAACAATTTTGTAATTTATAAATGTTTTGATTTTTAAGAAACGATTTGAAGAAAAAACAAAATTATATCCAGTTTCTCTTCATAGGCCTATATTTACACTTACCTCAGAAGACGTGCTTTATCATCCACTGTATAGCTTTGGAAAACGTAATAAGCTTAATCTCTTGACCACCAGAAAAGACATTTTGAAGTAGAAATCCGCCTAGTATTTCAATACATAGAGACTTATTCAATTTGCCTCTTTTAAATTGGACAGTTCATTACACAATTTATAGTTGTGTAAAAAATAAATTACTTGTTCAGAAATGAAAATTAATTCTTCCAATTTCAAGTGAATCTAAACAGCGGGTTTAGCGACACCACTAAATACAATTAAACAAACTAAAATGACACTTTTCACTCATATTTGACAAGTATTATTTTTAATCGCACGATTATTATCATAACGTTATTCTCTCGTATTTACAATGCAAATAGTTGCACTTCGTGTTTAAAAGATGGAACTAATCAAATTTACTAAGAGTTTATTCATTATATAATTTTAATTATTATAATTGGGCTATAATAGCACCGGCGATCTGAACGCAATCAAGTAGGTAGGAACATTACACCTGTTTACTCGAAAAATGAAACATACAGATTACAAGAGACTGAAGACAAGATGCAAGATTGTTTTATGCAACAGACCGACATGAATATTTTATGTACCATTAAAGCATTTAAAGATAATGAATACGTTCATTCCATTTTTAATTCAGGAAAAAGAGGATGCAAGGTGTAACGCGAGGTTTTTGTAGTGCCCCGTCTGCGCGTTTGTGGAATCTCAACAGATGATTTCCTATCGTTGGCTTGTGCGCAGCCACTCTACGCATTTTTTCCTTAATTGCCACTTAACAATGTTTTTATATCATTAATCCTGTGCTTACGATTGAGCGTTTAGACAGAATGAAAAACATTAACTGACCAACATATTTCGGATCCATATTTGGAACGCTTTTAATTCAGAATATTTCTGAAAATACTATTCCAAAAATTCAACATATACTCTAAAGTTCAGGCATTTTTTACACAACTATCTGAAGTTTCGTTTACGAAACTACTTTGTATTCATTAGTAGTTTTTAAACGTACGAGACTTGGTTTCGTCTTAAATTAAAATTTGATTTATGATTAAGGTTTTATTGTCACGAAATAAGTAAAATTTATTCGTCGTCTTTTGTCTTCGTCTTAAATGTGTTGCTTCGTTGTTTATGCTCCCGTCCTGAAACATAGTTTGTGAAAACCTTTAAACGATGCTTTGACACACGTGATTACTCTTGGTATCGTTAAACAAAAAATAAAGAGAAAATTAATTACGTTTTCCCATTCATAAGCTTTGTGCTTTCAGTAATTAAAAAAAAAACACACACACAAAAATCACTGTTCCGAGGTTTAACGTATATTTTATTGATCGATACCAAACGTTTTGTCCAGTCTACAAACGGTCTGGACCAAGGGTGTATTGACTAAGTAGCGGTCAACAAAAGTGAATCACAAAAGTAGTGCTATGTTTATTAATTTGTTTGCATACTATGAGATACGGCTGTGCAAACTCGAAGTTAGTTTCATTTCTTATGATCCACCATATTTTAAAAGATCACGCATACGTAACGTTTAAAAATTGATTACATTATGTCAATGGAATCTTTGACGTTACGTTATGGAAAATTTTAAACTGACGAACGCCCAATTATCAAAAAGACAATTACGCACACACTGTGAATGTAGTCTATTATCAAACATATCCTATACTATGTGAACATATGTAGGCCTACTCGTTTATGTTGCTACAATTGCCCGGACTGGACATTGCTGGAGTTTATTAGCATAGCAGCGTAACGTAATAATTTCGTTATTTTTTAATCTGTAGGTAGTTAAAATCTTCGCAAAACTACGGTCACCGTATGTTACAATCCTTAATAAACATGGTATTTGTAATTTAAAAAAAACCACATGTCTTGAAATTATTCAAAGTTTAAACGTGCAACACGCTTACCATCTGTAATGCATTCTGTATGCATTATTAATCTGTACCATTTAATTGTGTGCAGTTCCTAATACATACTTATCAGGAACATATAATATTAAATTAATATTTTATAAATATTGCAATATCAGTAAATACGGTTATCAGTCTTAAGGCAGTTAGAGTCTAATTTTGTTAGAGAGGGAACAATTATTGAATGAAAGAAAATTAATTTTCCGTGCACGTTACGATAAATTATATTAATTGATAAGGAAAACCTGACCCTACTAATGTAAATATCGTAATTGTTGCACGACTATATTAAATTATCTTCAATTTATATTGTTAAATAACTTGAGTTACTCTCTGCAATTTCAAATGAAACTCATGTCGCGTAACTTTCCAGACTATCTTATCGAGAGCTAAACTTTAGTTATGACGTGCAGTCAATATTACATTTTAATTATTAAATTGCTTGGATTTCGTTGTCCATGACGTGTCCGTTACTTGAACCTCTGAAGAAGCTTTTTAAAAGTGAAAACCGGTTCAGGTTGTAAGGTAAAACTTTATGTTTTTACTCATAAAAAACTTTGTGTTCCGAGTCGTTAATGAAATAGTTGTATTAAATTGCATTCTACCAACATCGACCGCGTCAAAAGTGCAACTTGATATTCTGACTCTACAACGTTTTTATGTTTCATCTACTCTAGTGTACGTGTGAAACCAACCAGATTCAGTATTTTGTTATTCCATACACGAACGTCATAATTGTGACAACCTAATATAGCCCTGTGGGATATAATATCTGCGTTTTATGAAATAGATCCTTGGAAATTTCTCGAATAATGCCTCCAATTTTCCGTAATTTTCAAATACTGCCATCGCCAAAGTTCAATAACTAATTCGCATGGTGTCATATTTTCTGTTAACTAAAATCTGGTACACTTTAGTAATGTTGACTTTAATGTGAAGAGACGATAAGGTGAAGCTTATATTTTTGCAGATAGAACATATTTTGTAACAGGCAAATCTGATAAAAATCTTAATTGAAATAAATTTATCACCGAAGGTTTTACATGAATTTTGAAGTATGATTAATTCATTCACAAATTTACGGCTGTTCTTGAAGTCACATGTCAAGTAATAACATCTGCGTTATGTAAATAATCTATGCATTTTCTTCGTCTCTTCCTTTAGTTTTTCATGGAAAATATTCAATATTTTTAAAAATTTACTGACAGATTAAATGCACGATCCTAGGTTGTCCCCTCTCCCTAAATAATATTAAAACTGCGATGTCAATTCCTGACAGTGTACTTTTGGTTTTTCACGTACAAAAATTTCAAAATTGTATATTTTTCTTGTAAGTCAAAACGTAGGTAAGAACTAAGCTTTCTCATCTTTAAATAATTTGTTTTACGCTAAATGAACAAAGTTTTGAGAGAAATTTGAGCACAGCTGAAGAAAGTGACTAAAAAACGTTGTGACTGATTTGGGTTAATCTGATTATACACATAGTTGATATATCTATAAAGCAGTCTTGAAGAAAGTCGTTCAGAATTCATTGCCAATCGTATGACTTGTTTTAACTTAATTACTCTTGATGTTCTTCTAATATGGCTAAATTTTGTAGTTTCGTTTTACTAACATTTAACCAGTTCAAACTACGGAATGCGATATGTTCGATGATGGGCGATATTCGTATGACGCCCATAACTGTGGTTCTTTATAACGATAGACAGTGAAGTGTATTTTCAGTAAAAAAAAAATATATTTACTGTTCGTTAAAGCAATGTACTCGTATTATGCAACACAGTTCCTCATATACGGCTGTTAATGAAAGTAAAAACTGACTTAGCATGAATCAAGTGTGAAATAAAACAGCACATACATAGTTTCGAATGTGCTGTCTGTAATTATCAGTAACAATCTGCGACGAATCAACTGTAAAAGTTAATACGGGGTTACGAAGATTGCAGGAATCATGATATTTAAACAGTGGAATAACTTATTAAAGGCCAGAAAAATCGATACTCCAAATTTTATTTTATTAACATTTCTTTGAGAGCCTCCAGGTGGTCTAGTGGCTAACGCGGGCGATTGATGCGCTCGTGGTCCCGGGTTCAATTCCCGGCGGAGGTTCCGTACGGCGTGCACTCAGCGTCGTGAGGCAAACTGAGTAGGCGCTGAGATAACAGCGCCGCCTCCTGGCTGTGAATACCGCAACTAGCGGCTGGTGGCGCGTAGTACTAGCCATACACCGTCACACTAACACAAAAGCCGTGCGGTACGCCTTGGTCCTTAACGGACTGTTGAGCGGAGGTTTAATTTTTAACATTTCTTTGAAATAATAGTTGCACAACTACTGTTCCGGCTGGTAGCACAGAACTCACAACTGCATACACACGGCCTCTGTGCATCTCTGCCAGAGTCACATGTTGTGTAGTGTTGTCTAGAACCTTGCGGGTGTCATTACGTAAATCGGTAACGTAAAGAATTTGCAGTCTGTCATCTAGTGTCTGCCAGACGCCGCTCTGATTGTCGATTCAGTTCTTCGTAACAAGCGTCACCAGCTATTTCATGTTATTCATGTCGCGTCGGCGTTACGGTTCTCTATTAATTCTGAAGTTAATAACAGAGCGTTGGATTTCGAAGAGGGAGAAGATAGAGTAATGATTAATTAAATAAACAGACCTACGTCAATAGGAAAGCTTGGCGTAGCTCGTTGCTCACGATTGCAACCGCGTACTCCTCAAACGGTAAGATTCCTGAAATAGGACTCGATGATCCAGTCGCGAGGTCGTTTAGCAGCGGGTAGCTCCTAAATATCCGAGTAACGGAAGGTAGTAGAAGTAGGTTGATGCTAGGTATGATAAGTTCACGGATACTGATTTTGCTGTCCAGTCTATACGGATAGTAGTTTAGCACATGTGTAAAACTCGATCAGGCACAAAATAGGAGTGAGAAGATATAATCAAGGGATAAAGTCGCAAGTATATCCGTCAGCTGTCGAGACTGCTGGCAGAAATTCAATATTACAAGACGCCGTTACCTTCGGAGGGTCACAATGATGTTTACAATGTTAACACAACATGAAAATTGCATGGGTAGCTGCGATATGTAGCGTCTCCTAGCAGAAAAGGTCAGCTGCCGCCAATCCTCATACGGGGTTGAAGCGGTAGGGATAGTAACGCATAAGTGGAGTCCTCTCCATAACTTAAGCGGATGAGCTGACGTCGACCTGACGTGATGGGAAATTATCAACCTTCACAGATAGTTGTTGTACCAAATACCATGACTGTAAACATTCAGTAAGTTAATACATTTTAGATATCTCTGACAGCGAAAAAATTTACTAATTTCAAGAAAATAATTTTGTTAATTTGTCGCAAGTTTTGCACGCGCGCGCGCGTGTGTGTCTATAGCCTATATATGCCGAGTGGTGCGTGCGTATGTGTGGCGCACAAAGTTGTATGTATGCGTTGGCATTGTTATTGCTGAACCCAGTCACTTGTATATCAAAACTCCTTTTCTGTTTATATGATTTGTAAGAATGATTTGGCACTGTACAGAAAAACTAAAATAGAATAAACACAATGGAGATGTGAATTGTAAGGAAAATTCAGGAAACCCAAACAGGAATTACGTAAGGATGAAATACGTAGACGCCAACTTAGAATATGATGACAGGACTGATAACCGATAAAGTATCTGAAGGAGATGGTTCGGACATGTCAGCAGGACAACAGAAAATAAAAACGAAGAAGGGTATGAAGACAAAGTTCAAAAGGATAAGAAGAAGGAAACCAAGAAGCTCTTCGGTACAGGGAATAAAGAAGAAGCACAGAAAAGGTGGGATAATCTAGGTGATGTACAGGATAGAGAGGTTTGGAGGGAAACGGGGAAAAGAAAAAGATAAACGCGGAATGGACGTTTGATCCAAAAGAAATCTATGTTTTATAGGTTATATAGACATGAAAGAGGATGTTGGCTTAACAGAAATGTAATTTGTTTTACAGTTTTGAATTCCTGCAGATGTATTTTTGGACTTTTGAGTTTCGACTTTTTTGTATATTCTTGAGTTTGACTTTTCATTGTACTGTGAATTGTACTTTTTGATGTGCTAAGTATTTGTGGTACTGACACTGTATATTGGTATTGTAAATACTTTATGCTTTACGATAGGAAAGCTTCTAGATTAAATAAACAAGTAAGAATGAATTTGCTGTTGACAAATTGCTATATTATTCATATTTCACTCTCCAATAAAACGGTTCTTGAAGATTAATGGGGCAAACTAAAGAGGGCCAGCCTCCGAAACGGTGTAGCGTCACTGGAGTGAGAAATGGGTGAGAGACAGATAAACAGATGAAATAGTGAGAAGGGGAGAGAGGGGTGTGAGGAATTGAGAAGGGGGAGAACGATTTCAGATAAATTGAACGAAAACGTATCAAGCGGTATTTACTTGCAGTGGTCTAGCTAGGGCCTCTGGCGCCCCTGACAAAGTGACAATTTGCCCTCCCCCCACTATGACCCATAGCCCCTCTTCTGAAGAAATAGTATTTTGTGAGTATGGCTTATGGAAATGTTAAATTGCCGATAATATAATTACGAAATAAGACTATCATTTCATGAGAAACTGTAATTTATTTTTGGATACTTCAAGGTTATTTAGGTAATTTATGAAGTAACTAATTTAGATTTATGATGATCCGGAAATAATATAAGCAAAACAAATACTGTCTCCTTGTACAAAATGTCAGCTTAAAAGCTTGTAGGCCCTATTTGACTTTATACATAAAAATTAATAACAATCATGATGAAATAAGACGGTAATTTTATGAACAGTAACCATTTACTGTAGTTTCTTTTTTTGGATAGGGACAGTTTTTTTATGTAGCTTATACAGTGTTGTAACTTAGTTAGATAACATTAATGAAAATGTGGAAAAATAAAATAAGCAAAACAATTATTGGTTTAAAGAACAAAACGTCAGTTCAGGAACTTTTAATTAACATGTTATACATAAAAATTAACACTAATTATCAAGTAAGACAGTAATTTCTTAAGAAAAGTCTATTTATTTTCATACTTTGGATACGCTAAGGTCATTTAGGTAACACATTGACGATCTCAAATACTTTTTGACGAGCTTGATCTTACTGAAGCTCCTTTCAAATGATGCTACTGTGACAGGTAGTGTTCAATATAATTATCCTAAGAGCAGTTTGAATATTAAGATATATGTGGTCCAAAATACATTCTTCAAGTAACTTCAGCAAGTCAAGAGCTGAAGACTTTTCTAAATGTTTTAGGCCTACTAGTTTAGTTTAGGCCTGTAGTTTAAATGTTTCTTACTCATGAAAAATTTCAACATCTACATGTCTGTCACATTTAGATTCACATTCTTTCAAATCACTTACTTGGTCATTTTTCTAGCTTTTCACTGAGAGAAAAGATAAACGTGAATACATAGCCGACATTATCTTATATCTAATTTTTACTTCTGTCCCAATTTTATCAATTACAAGATTGATTTCTCTAGTTCTTATAGAAGAATATGATAAGATTTTTTCGTAGTATTTATTTATTTTTTCATACTTTGAAAATTAATACCGTACCATTTCGGTGACCCCGGTTGCCACCAGCCCCTGCCTCCTACTGGCTACACTCCTGCTTACTAGGCATTACATGCGGGGGGGAGGAAGTATCATAGACTACTACGGAAAAATTCGTAGATAAATTTATGATGTTCAACTTCGTGATATGTTATACTGTAACACTTTAACCCCATATTTTTGTGAGTATTGAAGCACACGACAAAAAAGGGGAAACAAAAAATCGGTTATGACAAAAGAGAATAAATTGAAACGCTATATTGTGAAAATGAAATTTTTACGGCAGTAAAAATTATATTAATCACGAAATAAAAAGGTAGTAAATTTTTTGTATGTTCAATTATTATTAATAAATACATACTAACTTGTTTGTATGTAAGACTGATCTTTGATTTTCAGATTTTTATCGTTCATTTTAAAACAATATAATTTTTAACATTGAAAATGTTTATAAGGACGTGTCCCGCATTTGAAAACGACCGCTGCTGCGAGATCGGAAATGGGAACCGGTGATTTCCATAGAAACTACTTCTTTGTTGTCAATAACGTAGCACACATATAAAACTTCGCTTATGAATACGCCTACATTTAACTTATAATCTGTACATTGGTAAATGAAGAATGAATTCATTGATTGGTGAATGAACGTAAATATATATATTTTTTAGATTTATTGAAGCATTTTCAATGCCCTTCTCTGTGCATTGCATTTGTGCAATGCATGTAAATTTTTTTTTGAGTAAAATTCAGTCTTTTTCTTTTCAAAAATTCGATGGATGTACCACGTTGACTATAAATATTTTCTTTTCTAGATAATATTTACTATAAAATTAATGTTTTATATATGTATTTATATATTTATATATTTATTTACTTATATATTATTGAAAAGTAACGTTCATAAATTTTGTTCGAATAAGTAACATCCTACAGTTTTGCATTATAGTTATACCGTAATACAAACAGTATGGTGGTCTAAGAAAAGAGTGTGTCACTGACAATGGGCTTACTTTTCTAATATCTAGTCTTCTTCTAACGCAAACACTTGATTACCTCTTCATAATGTCTCCTATTATTCGCTGACTTTAAAAAAAAATATAGAGTAAGGTCGTTTGAAATATGGAATTTTTTAAAACTATATTTTTTGTATGGTGTACTTATAACTTTAGCAAAAATACTGGTATCAGCGAGGAAAATATACACGCGCGCACGCACGCACACACAAACGTTGGAATTTGTCCAAGTGAATTCCATGATTTTGCGTGTGTTTCAGCGTTGGCTAACAGGTAGCGCCAGATACTCCCATGTTTGTTTACGCTATGTAATATTTGAATCTTTCCGTTTTCAGCACTACTTTTGAGTTTCAGAATGAATGGTAAATAGTGGTTATTCTTTTAGAGTTAAAGTTTAAATATATTTTATAAATTTTGTACGTTCAGAAGAGTGCGCTTTATTTTTTAAGTGAACTGCATTTTACAACTGGACGCGCAAAAAGAGTGTGTGTAACCAACTTCTGATTTTGGTCAAAGAATGTGATTACGAGCGGATAATGAATGGTTAATGTGATTTCTTTTACTTGATTTTATGCGCCCGTTTTTTTCTGGAGGTGGTGTTGGTGGTATTTAAATGTAGCTTGAAGTTAGCTCTTATATTTGTTTTTCAATTTGAGTTTTACGTTTCGATGAAATTTCCATTACAACGTTTAATACATTCAGAAAAAATTCCGCTCAAAAAGTGTTTATCTCGTTTTTATTGCCGAAGCAACGGTATCATAATGGTTTCATAAAATCCTTCTGAAGTTAAAAATTTTAATTGCTTTTTTATGTTGAAACTATTTTATCATTAAATTCAGACATCACAAGCAGATTCGTTCTTTTTGAACGTTTGGAATTATTTTCTAGCGGAGAAGTAACTTACAGTCATCAGGTTCAGGTTCGCTGAGTGTGCACAAATAGACTGTTAATTATAGGGGAGTGTTGCAGAAGTGACAACGGAATCCGTAGCACGTGCGAAGATGTGCATACCGACCGCTGAATTAGATAACGCACAGCTCCAGTTATTGATGGAATGTTCTTAAATAAACAGTATTTAATAGAGGAAGAGTTTAAAATTTTTGTGTTTTCTGTATTCTGTGACAACCACTCAGCGTATCTGCCTACAGTTTTGAAACAGCCCTGTTTACAGCGTCGAAATTCGATACAGCAATTCAAATAAGACAACTCTTGTCCAACAAAGTCATTTTAGCCTATTTATATACCGTTAGGGTCTAAACACACTGTTGTTAGGGAAGGGCGACAATGTTTTGTTAGTTACTGGATTCGACATCATCGCTATGACTGTAATTAGTATCACTCCTATGCAGTATCCAAGAAGTAAACCGAATTGGCTAACGTATTTTCTATGTTACTACAAAGAATATAGTTACTGTTGCTCACGCAGTATGTAGTTATCCAGAACATAAGTACGACACTTTCCCTATCACCCCACCGTTTGTCCGGGTTGAAGGTATTACAGAATATTAGGGTTAATATGAATGAGTACAGAAATTATCATCACTGCAAGGAAATCTCCTATTCAGAACTGATAAGGTCTTGTTATCAGAGCAACCATACTCGTTGTTCAGATTTAACAACGAAGACGTTACAAGGGCTTTGTGATAAACATTTACTATTTATTATTTCGAGAAGAAAGTTCTGTCCTTTACTGTACGATAGTTGGACCATTTACTAAATGTTTCATTATTCATATAAAAACTTTACTAGGCTCACAATCATATCATAATGCAAATGAATGTCAAGCTACAGAATGATATTTCCAAGCTTTATTCAGTTACAAACATTTCAAAGTTGTATATATATTATTTTAATGTTATTTAATAGTTAAAATTGTCTGTGAACCATTTACATAGCTAAAAATGGTATGTACTATAGAGTTCATGTAATACCAAACAATTTTATAATACAAATCTTTCTAAATAGTTTTTGTAGAAAATGTTTCTTAAATAAATAAATTCTCTGTGCTTTCATTGTGATAAAAATTACGAATTTGTTTATGACTAGGTGTCATTATGTGGATATTGCAATAGGGCAGTTCTGTTATCAACATTCTTATCATTTATGAGTGTTTTCATATGTTTCTTTTCACTTATCCTAAATTGAAAGTAGATTTTAAAATTACATTTACGTATGAGCTTGTACGGTCATAATTTTTTCTAAAAAAAAATTAAGTTGTAAGTGAAATTGATTAATAAAGTTGTAAGAAGTTTAGTAATTAAGTAAAATTTTGTAATATAGTAGTCATACTGAATTTTATTGATAATCTATCACAGAGGTGAGTTTGTGTTTCTCCTAAATTTCATTAATACAACTTTCTATTTGGATCTATTACTCATATTTATCGCTTTATTTTTCAATTTTACCAATGTGAAACTTAATATTTTTTATATCGAAATGAAAATAAGCAGAAATTTGCAATGTTTTCATACATATATACCTGTATAACCTTTCAGGTTTAAGGCAGCCACCTAGTAAAAGTAAAAGTAAGACCATCGATATTAAAAGTAAGTGATCTTCGCCTAATGCGTCTTAATGTCGTACTGATGTTATCTGTTCTAACTTCTAATATTATATTTGTTTCGTATTTGACTCACTGAAGTACTTCTTCTGTTTATACATTTATTATAATATAATTTGTGTTTATTAATCGTTTGTCACATTGTAGTAATTTTGTTGTCAGACCTACTAACTGAACTGCGCAGTCTTTCACGAGTATTTTTGGTTGACAGAATTTCGGGCTATCGAATCGTGGTTATTCGTAAAGACGCTTCGCCCTCATCTTCAGACGCTAAGTCATCTTCAGAGGGTGAACTTCATTCTTCTCAGTCGACTGTTGGAACTGGTAAATTAAGTAGACCTACTTGAAGTAGAGGTAGTATACACATACAATTTTTTGTGAATACGTAGCCTATACACACAGGTAAGTTATATTTACGTCTTTACGTATAAATGTGAAATTATTTACCTATGTTAAGTTATATCAAATGTAAATTAAACTGCTTGAAATAGACAATTTGTGAGAAAAATTATTAAATTTTACTTAAAAATAAATTTGTAGTTTTAAAAAAGTTGTTTTTTTTTATAGTATACTCTGTAATAGTTATAATATAAATTTGTTTATATGTACAGTAATTAACGTGCCACGTTTTTGCAAAACATGTTGAAGAAGAGATTGTGGGGACGGCCTGGTTTATCGTACTTCGGAAATGTATTCAGTGAGATGGGGATTTGGTTCTTATGTCGACATGAAGACGAATGTAGGAGGACAGGATTATGTGGCTGTAGCGACAAGGCTTTGCCTTTAAGGATAAGTAATACTAAATACTTACATTCTGTTAGCCTATTTTCTTATTTTCTTGAGATCACAATAGCCCGTGCGACGTAAGAAATTAAATGGGAATATTAATCAAAACCTGAATATAGTGATCGTTAAAAAAAATGTTAATGTTTGGACGTAAGGACCAAAAATGTGGGTGAAATTTTTATGAAATCATAAAAACCCATGTGGGGTATCAAATTAAAGAGAATTTTAACTAACATCTGAATGTAGTGTCAAGTTTTGTACATTTCAAAATTTTGGGATCCGAGGGCCCAAAAGGAGATTATACATTTGAAAAAAAAAGTGAAAATCCAGCAGGATGTCAGACTAAAAGGAATTGTAACTCAAATCCGAATGTTTTAAAATTTTAGTGTCTACTGCATCGTTCTGTGCTCTACAATTGTTGTATTACTAGAGAAGTAGTAGAGTAATCGGGGTTTTTGCAATTTTTCCATAATCTAAATTTATGTAATGTAATATTTTTTACTTCGTTCAAAATAGTGATCGAGATACTAGCATAGCTCGGGAGTATACTCGTAAACATGATTCTCCTCGCCTTTATAAATAAAATAAACAAAAAAGTTTCCCGAAAGACATGGTCACGCTTTACTTAACTCAATTGGCGCTACAACTCGTTGAGAGTTAGCACATTATCGACTTGTTTCCATAATTCTTCTCTCGATGCCGGTAGACGCCTCCAGTTTCGGATCCCCAATTTAAGCAAGTCGGCCTCGTCATCGGCCAGCCATCGCATCCTCCGGTTACAGAATGACTCTCCTCTAGATTCATGCTCATCACGTTTTTAGTACTCGTTGTTACAGAATGACTCTCCTCTAGATTCATGCTCATCACGTTTTTGGTACTCGTTGATTTCTCGTCCTCTCCACGTGCCCGAGCCACTTTATTCTGCGCACTTTTATGTCCGTGATATAAATCCGGGGGCATTGTAAAGTACTTCTAACTTGGCACTGGTTTTTATCCTCCACTCGTTATTTTCACATAGAGCTCCGAAGATCTTGCGGAGAACCTTCTATTCCCATGAGTTAAGGAGGACATGGCCACGCAGAGATGTAAAAAAATGTGATCGATGTTATTTTATTTTCTTATATACCCTGTGGCAGAAATTTGACTGCTCGCATTGTCCTGGATATCGAAGGATAAGGATAAGGAAAGACAAGAATGATGGAAAGCCACACCGCAGGAACTGAGTGGCTGCTTATGCTACCGCTTTCCAATACAAATCACCAAGAAAGTGCGTTGAATTATAGTGGTGTCATAAACACACCGTTGTGGCGAACTATAGAAAATTTATGTAGGTTCGCTTACTGACCCACAGCTCTCAGCGAACGCTAACTACTATATAGTGGCGCGGATACATGACACCGCCATTTACGCGTCAAAAATATTATGTACACACAGAAGCCCCAGGGCCAGTTCGGCTGTTTTCCTATCTGCAGTAAATAATCGGTAATCTTAGTTTACAATTTCCTGAAGAAGAGTGTCTGCCACTGCTCCGATTCACTGACTACATAAGACAACAAGAAAGAATGACGTTTATTTTTTGTAATATATGTGACTTGTTTTTCGGGGAGCAATTTCGTCGGCTTTTAAGGCGTGCACTGGTATACATCTGCATTTATTTTAATTTAGAATGTAAATTAAATTTGTAATAGGTCATGTCTCCTTAAAGGTCACTGATCCCTTCTTCGTCTTCTTCAGTACAGTTTTGGTGGTGTTTTTAATTTAATGAAGTATTGTGTTTAGTGTGTGTGTGTGTGTGTGTGTGTGTGTGTGCGCGCGCGGCGCGAGCCAGTAGGCGTACGAGAGAGAGACAAACCAGTCCCAAACACGCGCCTGTAATCTCCTAATTATTGCTGCAGCTGAAGTAACGGTACAAAACGCCGGCTGGTTGTTGCAAACTCTGCTCACCTGTCACCCCAAACCAATCCCAAAACACGACACATTTTCACCAACAACAATCACTCACCCACAAAGCTTTTTATTTAAAACAGTCTTGTAAACAAGCTTATATATACACCTGTGTGTGTGTGTGTGTGTGTGTGTGTGTGTGTGTGTGTGTGTGTGTGTGTGTGTGTGTGTGTGTGTGTGTGTGTGCGTGCGTGTGCGTGTGTGTGTGTGTGTGTGAAAATAAAGAAAGACAACTATATTAATAAGTGTATTAGCTGTATGTTATTTATGGAGACAGTATCGGCCTTTCTGTTTCCTTTGAAGGTGCTCAGCGCGCGTGTCAAAACTTAACAACAATCAACAGGTAGGCTAAACAAAGCTGTGTAACGTTGAGGATTAGCACCGGCCTGATGGCTGGTGTCCACTTGAAATCTGAGCTCAGAAGCTATTAACGTAGCGAGTTTTACAACTGTTTTCACTTTGCTGTGCGATTCGTTGTTTTCGGTTTACACTTGTGACAACGTTGAAACGTATAGTTTCTTCGAAGACTGTCAAAATTAAAAGACACGTTACCTTCTTGTTTGCTTAAAGAAATTCCCAATCATTCGTGAACAGTTTCAGTAAGTAAACAATAAACTGTAATGACCAAATATTTTAAAATTTATCGCGAAGAGTAATCATTAATATATTTGATGGGTAATACTTTTTCCCGGGGCAAGCCTGTACGTCAATCATTTTATGCTGATTGCTTTGGGTTCTAATATAACATATACGCGTGACACACACACAACACACACATACAAGCGCGCGCGTACAGACACTTATCTACATTTACAGCACCCTTATTTGACACTGGTTGGACGAATTTCATATGAATTTTATAACTATTCCAGATCATAGGCGTAACTTGGGAGGGGCAAGGGGGGCACTCGCTCCCCCAATGTTCCGAGCATTATAAAATTTTGTTTGCAGTTGTTATAAATAAAAACTAACAAATAGTCAAACAGGAGACAGTTTCTATACTTGCGAGCACAGTATAAATTTATTATTCTTATTTCTTTCGAAGAAACTTGTAAGGAGAATGTTTGACAGATTTGAATGATATACGTCAAAATAATATTTCTTTTCGAAAAAAAAACAAACGTTAGAGACCTAATTAACTGGAATACAATGCGTGTCTTTTACACAAACAAAGACTTGTTTTGGAACACATCGTAATGAAATAATAAGCGCAGCTGTATTTCTAGGAATTTGCTCTCTTTACTTCGTCTCTTTTGTAATAATATAATACATTTTATTAATTTTATTATATAGATGGTCTCACTACACACTTGAATTTATGAAGCCTTACCCTGCCCCCCCCCCCAAGTTAGGCCCCAAGTTACGCCCATGTTCCAGATTATAAAACGCAGATTTACTCGAGTGTTTGTAAAGAGCACTGTGTAATTTTTACGTCATTTAGTTCAGAGAAACAAAGACATCATTTTTTTAAATATGTATCTTTCTTTTCGTCGACAAAACATACCCGTGCCTTCATAATACGGAAACGTATTTTTTCAATAGGTGGCTATAGTTCTTTTTGTGACTGTAGTGGGACTACAGCTTAAAAAAATGAAATATTCTATTAAAATTATACATATTATTACAAATAATTTATAAATAATCTATTTATGCTTTTACATAAATTAAAATTCGAAACCTATAATTTGGTATATGTTGGGTATACAGGGGCCAAACAATTATACGTTGGGGTAGTGTACACACACAAGCTTACGGAAAATATATTACTTTGAGCATAGTGGCGATAAAATTTCGGAACGATATCACGGATGTTGAAGGAAACCTAGCAAAAATGAACGTAAGCCTACAAATGCTGCCCTGTTCATGTTACAACTTGCGTAATATTTCAAGTTAGTGATCCCGCTGCAGCAATTTTCAATTGATTCAACAAATGCTGGAGAAACGATCACCGAAGAGGATGGTTGAGCAAAGCACGTATTTAAATATCTAAAATATTCGTAGTCAGGCGTGAGTATGAAACTTAGCAGAAATTTGAAATCCATATAATACAACATTGTGATTTTGTAGAGAAATAGAAAAGTCATTAGTTGAGTAGAGTATCGCTTAAAATGTTAGAAAACTAGGAAGACGCCAGTCCTATGCTCGATACCGTCCTTTGGAAAACATTTTATTTTTAACACCAGAATTGTTCTTTACCTTGGTGAAAACCGTTAAATAAATAAATAAAACCTTTTATTGAAGTGTGTGTGTGTGTGTGCCCACTAATTGCATGTGTTTACATATGTACGTAGGAAAACTAAAATGTTTACAGAAAAAGTAGTATGCTGATAAGTCGCTATAAGACCTTCCTTTATAGAAATTACCTTTACCTGAAGAATATTTGCAAAGCATAGACAGAGTATAGCTTAAAACACAAAGAAACAAAGATATTTCAAACTACTGGAAAGAGTAACTGCATTTTTGTTATAGTTATGTGCAGAGACAAATTAAAAGTTTTCTCGTATTTTTTAGTTGCTCAAATTTCACAGGAAAGAGTGGCATCGAAAATCTGGAGCTTTACAACACCAAAGTTGCTACTTTGGATAAAAAATTCTGTATTAAACTGTAGAGTGTAAAACCTATATATAGTTATATGACTTTGTGTGTGAGTGTGAGTATGTGTGTGTGTGTGTGTGTGTGTGTGTGTGTGTGTGTTGTGTATGTGAATGTTGCTGGGATGTAGCTTAATAGACTCCTCTAGGTTTCCTTACAAAACATTTTACTGACCATTAAATAAAATTGTTCACGCCCAGCTTAATGTACGCTTTTGTGAGGTAGTGCTGATGTCCCTGCATTGTTAAATAATTGTAGTTTAATGAGAAATTTTTGCTTTCATATTGTCTGGTTTCTTTTGAAACGTAAAGAGATGATGTTTCTGCCGGTGACAAAAGGACGGCACGGGCTGTCGGTCATTTTAGAGAAGTACACGGATGACATGATGATGGAGTTCACAGGTGACAGAGAAAGTGTTGTTAGCGGCACGTTACACAGGCAACAAAGTGCATACAAACGGATTCCAGCGAAAGTAAAGAGTACAAAGCAGACCACCCAAATCTGTACACTTTACGGTCGGTTGACTAGTCATATTGTAGACAAACTCAAACACATAGGCCTACCGTACGATTACCTGACATAAACATTTTGTTTCTTTCTTTTCAGATTAAATACATTTTCTTTAATGGAGAACAAATGTTTATCGGTAGGCTATCAGAAAACCAATTTTTGCCCATATTTTTTATTATTATGTTGGGCATAATTTAAAATGTTAACGAATGGGTATATGGGATTAGTTAATGTAATGTGAATTTGAAGCGTCGATGGAACGCAACTAGGAACTACAAAAATTAGAAGGCTTAACGAAACGAGACGCTTAAAATGATCGAGGAGAGTTGAACAGTTCTGCAGGATACAAACAGGTGAAAGGGAAAATGGATTGGACAAATTGTGAAGGCGAGTAAATTTCTAACTACGATTTTTGAGGGAACAGTAGAAGTTGAGAAGAAGAGAAGGGCAAGAAGACTGAAGCACTTGTTGCTTCTGGATAACTTACAATGCGGGATGTCTGTGAAGAGGTGGAGACTCAAGCTTGGTATAGATTCAAATTGAGACGTGTGTGGTGTCTAGTAGGCCTACCTGGCACACAGCAGAAAACTATCTGACTTACTGACAGAAAAACAGAATTATGAAGAGAGGCCTGATAAGAACATTAAAGTTGTGGCAATTAATGATGTATGAAATGAAAAAAGTATTGTACCGTTCAGTTCTGTGTGCAATGCGATCCAAGAGAAACAGTTATGGACAGGGTCCGGCAGAGAAACCTGACGATTTTTGAAGTAGTCTGTGGAGTGTAGCATGGACCCCCTGTGATCGGCCTTGTACTCATGCATTTCAGTCGCCACGGAGCGTTGGTCGGCAAAACATCGCGCGTTCGTAGTGGAAACGTTTTTAAAAACAATGAATCAGTGATTGTTACGCAGCGCGCTTTTCGCAGTCATTTCAACATTGATCGAAATGACCGTGTTCCAAGCCACAATACCATACCGTTGTGGGTGGCGAAATTCAGGAAAAGGCTTGTGCCATAAAGAAGAGACCACCAAGGAAAACAGCGTACTGTTCGAACACCGTGGGATGTCGAACGCGTACGTCACGCTGTTCTTAGCAGTCCTCGGCATTAAAACACGCAAGTGCCCTAGGGATTTCGGACGCAGAATTTTGCATTTGGAACTCGACTTTCGTCTCTGCAAACTTGTTATGGTGTAAAAAATGAGTGCCCAGCGTAAGAGAATTTGCATGCGTTGTTGCTATGAACTTCAGAATATTGTGAATGACCAAGTGCTAAAATCTGCTCATGACCGATGAGGCCAATTTCAATCTGTGTGGTTATGTTAATACGCAGAACTGCCGGTACTGGGCATCGCAGAATCCTCAAGAGCTGTTTGAATGACCGTTACACAGTGAGAAGGTGTCGTGTGGTGTGGCTTACCGTCTTCCGGGATAATTGGCCCCTACTTCTTTGAAGACGAAGAGGGGAATTCAGTGACTGTAAATTCACAACGTTAAGTTCACATGCTTACAACACTTCTTGCGCCTGAGTTACAACAACGTGGTATTGTATCGGAAACCTCGTGGCTCCAGCAGGATGGGGCAACTGCTCACACTGGAAGGGCTTCCATGAATAAATTGAGAGAGTTGTTTGGAGCCCGAGTGATCTCACGCCGAGAGGACATTCAGTGGCCTCCAAGATCGCCTGACCTCAACGCTTGCGATTACTTTCTATGGGGGTATCTCAAGAGTAGGGTGTACCTGAACTGGCTGAGGACAATGGTGGACTTGAAGTGGAATATTCGGACAAAAGTGGCGACAATCTCTCCAGAAGTTCTGTGGCGCGTGATGGGCAGTTTACCGTTACGGCTCCAAGAATGTGTTGAAAATGAGGTACACCATCTAAAGAATGTGATTTTCAAAAAGTAATTGATGTAAGTAAAATGCTTTGAGATGTACTTTAATTCTGAAATAAATATTGTTTACAAACCATTTATTCTGGTCATAATTTCACTTAGAAAACCGTCAGGTTTCTCTGCCGGACCATGTATTATTACCATGGAGTCGGAGAGGTGGGCAAGCTTCAGAAAAGTAAAAAGAGTGTTGAAGGTAAAAGAAAAGAACGCACAGGTTTACTTTATGAAAACTAGGCAATCATTACCTATTTCATTTACTTTCATTTCCTATTTCTAGTATGGTTTTGGGAAGTGACCTTGGACTAGTGGGAGGAACGATCGCTTGCTACACAAAGCGGCGTCGTTCTTTTGCGCCAGAGGGAAAAGTACTATGCTCTGGTTATGAATCTGACTCTCCGTCGCAAGCCAATTCCAAACTACCGAGGGGTATTCTTCTCTAGTAAAACTACTCTATTAGGCGGTTCGAGAAAGAACGAACAAATTAATTGTAGGTTAGTATCTGCAACGCACGTACACCTCTGCATTCAGAGAGGTATCCTGCTCATGGATGAATGTAGTTTTCGACAGCTTTTTAGCTTTTTGTTTAGCTTCCTGTATTGTCTAAACTGTAGATAATTGTATTATAATACAGAAGGAAACGATCACAGATTATACTGTCGGAACTACTAATTCAAAGATAATCTTCAAGTGCGAACAATTGGACCTAGCAAATGACAGACGTCTGTATTTTCTTCCGTAATAATCTTTAAAACAGCTGGCTAAACTAGTTCAGCGGAACAGTATTATTATTGTGTTACATTAATGGTTCCTTACGATTGCAGCAGGTTTACTGCGATTTTCAAAGACGTTATGTACGCGCGCATGTTAAGTTAAATCGTATGTATTATACGGGTATATTTAAATGCGGAGCAATCGAATAAAATATTACCGGCCGGTATCAGGGTTTGAAGTGGCCGGCTAGGCAAGTTGCTTGTCCTCTCGACAACCCTCATGCTCTCAGCAATGGATACGGGTACTTGTTTGCGATGACCGCTCGGAGTCTTTGCCACTAGTCTCTTATAATTGTCAGCGTGTGAACACAAAGTACAAAAGACCCGTTATCTTTTATCTATATAAAAAACATTGTGTTATTTTACGTAAGTCGTGAGTACCATGAATTCAGTTAGAATAAATAAATTTTTCATTATTTTGATGCCAGTGGTGAAGTGTAGTGGGGGTACAGATACCGCCCTCCTGCCAAAAATACATTACAATTCATTAGACACCAGGGAAAAGTAGAAATAAGAGAAGAAGTCTTTTATTTCTTATTTATTTTTAACATTTTTTATTGTTTTTTACATTTTGAAGCCCTTCATAATCTGACTACTGTTAATAAGCTTTACTAAGAGTTAATATATAGCAGCTTGTACTACTTCGTCGCGACATCCTATCAGTGTATACAAGAGGTACTTTTTAACTCACAAGTGAAATCCACTAGTATAATAATAATAGTGATTATACTATCGATACTACCAATGACGATACTATCGTTAATGATACTAGCTATAAAATAAAATATAAAACTTATTATTATTATTATTATTTTTAACGACATCTGCTCGTGTTCTTGGCAGCTCTGAACGCTTTGCCTTTAGACGTCTCTGAAGGATTGGAATCTGTGACTACCAAAAAGCATTTTAAATATTGGAATATCCGAGGTGGTCTCGTCATTTGGTTCATGTTTTAGAGCTATTTTCATTTTAAAAATCCATTCGAGGACAGTTTCTCAGTTGTATCAATTTCGTCGAATACAATTCTCTCTGCTTTGTACGCGGCAAATTGGGCGTGCTGTTTCTCCGTAGGTAAATTGTTCTTCTACCAACTTATTATATTTTTACTTGAACTGTTATATATTTCATTCCTAAATGTCCACCATTTTCAACCAAAAATATTAGATTTTAGGCCTATTTATTTTTCCGAATTTCGTGTTGAATAATCTTTATTCGTAATATTAAAATAAATATTTGACAACAATATTTTATCTTTTTTTAATATCTTATTTAAATACCTTTACGATGTCTTATCGTTTTCAATGATTTGTGCTAGCTACCGTGTAATTCGCACGAGGGGGGAGGGGTAGTTGGCTGAAAGGAAACAAAAGCTGCTGTCTTTAAAATTGTATTTTATTATACCGAATCATGATAACACATTTGTCACTTTTGAAGTTTCTCGTCTTAGGGGAACAGCTGAAAAAATTAGTGACACTATGTCTTTGAAAAGTAAAGTATAAAAAAAGCGAAAGAGATCGTGTTCGTCATATTCTAACAATCATTTTGTATTTTGGCAAATGCGTGCGGGCTTGTGGTTTGTATTAGACCCCTCAAACCTACGAGCAATCAGTGACTCTGTGGCCAATCAATTTCAAATTAATTAAATTACCGGTACCTTGTTTGTACCGGTTGTTTGTTTCACTATGGAGAGAAACCATTATTTTATGTATGTATGTGTACGTGTGTGCGTGCGCGCGCGCGCGTGTGCGCATTAAGGCAAGCCATACAAATCATCTCGTCCTCTCTACGTTAAAAGTTTCTATTTTATAGTCGATGTAGTACCAATTACTAAGACAGAGGTTGGCGTGTGATGGATCTGTTTGATTATTTTCCATTTTCCCTGACACACGGAGACAGGCGAGGGCATCATTTCAAATCCATTACATCTCGCACACCCCTTCCCAGTAAACAGATTGGTATCATTAGGAGGGAAGGGTTGTGTGAGTACGTGTCTAACCCATCCCATGTCAGATTGTCCTGGGGTTGTTTTATCCTCAAAATTAATGTCCATCCGGCTTAGCGATTTCGCCGCCATTATTGTGTGGTTTCTAGTGACAACTCTTAGCCACTAATACACCAAACGCATTCCGTATTGGAGTACAGTTTCTGGCACATCAGCTTACTGGGTTACAGTGAATATTTTTTAAAACCTTTGTGGGTAATACAATCAGATTTTAACCTTTTTAAATCAAAACAAATTTGTTTACAGACATGGCTGTTATCGCCTGCTTTAACAGAATGCATTTTCTTCGGAAAGTAACTACGTTTTCTTAATATTGTCGATGAAAAGAAATAATATCGTATCGTTCTGAAGCAAATCTTTAACAGAAGCGACAACGTCTGATTTACAAACAGTGTAGTAACTATAGTATTCCTGTGAAAACATTATTTTAAGAAGCACTTCATCGAAGCATTCAAAAAATTACAATCACATCTTGTAGAATTTTCATTCATATTTTAAATCCAATTTAATTCGCAGCCATTCACAGTTTTACCAATCGTTAAGAATTTGATAGACTCATTAACTTGACCGAAATAACAATCTGCAAGTAAATAGGACTTAGCACTGTGGAATACGACTTAGCACTGTTGAGTGTGAAAACAGCATTTCGGTAACAAACCTTGTACATGACTTACTTCTGTACAAGAAATGACAGGAACAAATCTCAGCAGTGAGACTTACCAGGTTGCCTACATGACACAGAAACTTGATGACATGCATTAACTTACGTTACCTATCTAGAAATATCAAACTACGGGAATTAGGAACGGGTCTTCAAGAGCAGTTCGAGTATAGGAATAATATCTCTAACCAAAATGATAAAAAGTCATCAGCGAAAAAATTCACGAAATAAAGATATTACAGTCCCTAATCTTCTCGCTTAAAGCTTACGAATATGATACTGCCACCTTAATGCAATATGCCGTAAACGTTCAATAGTTTTAAATGGCCCGCTACTGCTGGACTCTGTGGACAGCTTACAGTTCAAACGGCTTGACATTAAGAGAAGACCTCCACTAAAACCGTATACCTACTTCTGATTGTTCAACGAAGGACTGGTATTGAAGAATTTACCAACCGTAGGAAGCTGGTTAGAAATAGAAGAGATGTAGACTCTTCGTCCACTTATTTAGCCTAAAATAGACGAATGGACAAAACAACTGAAAATCAAAATAAAGCAGACAATGTCAACGTTATTAAAGTTATAGTGACTTGTGAATACTGTCATATAATAAAATTAGGCAATAATAATGTTAGGTTACTATACCGTATTTAACACTGTTACATACTTTCCAAGCTTGATGTTATTAATAAATTTAATTTCGTGTATGCAATTTGAGCTAGTTTTTTTAGGGGGAGGACTCTTCATTAATAAACTTTTATCGTAAATTCTGATAATATGTGCGTATGCCTAAACAGTATAATGGGTTCTAATACGTACACTGCACATCTGAAGACAGCATATTGCATTTACTTCACTATAATGGTACCTATCGTCTTCTCGGCCATCATACATTTTCCGATTCTTATTTATTCGTTGTTTAACTTCAGTCTCTCTAAACAGTCTTTGCCTGCATAAGGTCGTAGACATCTGAACTTATCACTCTGATTCTTCCAACGTCACATGTTACTAAAATATTTAATTTTGAATGTTTAACTTAATAACCATGTACTCTGCTTTTTAAAGCTAACTTGAAGGGCACGTAGTTTATAAATTTAACAAGCTGTTCTCAAGAATATGCTTTAGAGATCTACCCAATAGCTGAATAAATGAATCACTTATTTGTGTAATATTATTAGAAAAGATTTTTTAGAAAAGTAAGTGTTTATGGTAGGCAATTTTTGCTAATTACTGTTAACATTATAGAATGGTCCGAACTTTAATTTCGCTTTCATTTCTATATGAATATGTTCCTTTATTCTTATAGCTTCCAGGGATGAATAGGAAAGTGAACAACGTAATTAAAATTCAGAACGAGACAGCTTAAAATAAAATTGTTAAAAGTCGGTGATTTGCTCGAAATATAACAGTGATATCAACGTTATTAATCTTGTACTACAACATTCCTAACATGGACCGTCATGTGCCTTTTAAGTGCATGAGTAGGGGAAATTCAATTCAGTTTACAACATTTTGGCTCTACTTTATGTCTGGTTTAAACTGGTAACTTCAGGGAATTTGAATTACCATCTGCCACTTACGTTGTCCTCGCGGGAACAAAGTGAAAGATACTGGTGGTTTACAAAACAAATATGAGGAAACAATAAATATAGCCGGTAATTTTCTGGACTCGAAAATACCAAATTTGGAGAGCCTGCAGCTGTTGACTGGAACTTCGCTGTGTCGGCGTGTTGAGAAACGGTCGCTTTAATTGCATTACGGCTCAATTAATTCAAACTGTTAAATTGTAAGTTCCACTTTTTTGTTATTCTTATTAACTTGTATTCGAAAAATGTCAGATCAGTTTGACACCACTGGAAACTCAGATCAGTTTAAATAAATCTAAAACTCGTATAGACAGTTACGTTAGCTTCGTACTAAACATGCGCTCGCTTACGCAAGACGAATTTTTAAATTGTTCTTGTTTTAGTCTTGGCTTATTCTTAATAAAAGTAGATTGCAACCGATAGTAAAATAACGCCACACAAAGATATTACTCCTTTGATAGATGTAGGGTCTGCCCTTGTTAAATACAGGCATATATATTGCCGTTACTATTCATTGTAAGTGAAACCTGTGACTTGTAGTAATTACATCTGTGAACTGGCAAACTGTCCGTGGTAGACTTCTGTTTTGACTATATAACCAGGGAAACACGACGTTTATTCAACTGTTGGATTTCCTTCGTCGTCTAGTAGCGGCTAATACATTATTTGTATTACGTTTAAAATAACCTTGCCACGTTTTGCCACCTCAACCTCGAAAATTTCAGTTTTCGAGCGTACAAGATATTAATTTTCTTCGGATTGTTTTGCAAATTCATGTTTATAAAACTTCGTGTAAAGCTTGGTGTATAACTACGCCACCAACTATTTTCAAATAAGGTACTATTGTGAGTACGCGTATATCCACAAATGCCCGAGCAAATTTCCAGAAGAAATTTCAGGCAAATGTTGGTTGAAAATATATTAGTCCCATTTTTTAGCACTTTACAGACTTTGCAGATTTTGTTAGTTATCGTAGGCCTACGTAGGAAACAAACTAATTAATCTATGACTTGACTCTGTCTGTGAGTCTACGTGTGAGAAAGCATTTCTGAGTGGGTGAGTGTGTTCGTGTACGCTGTAAGTGACAGTTGCATATTTGTGTGTGTTCAGAAATGCCGAAGGCTTTATTAGTGAGGATTGCCGCATAGAAGATTCTAGAAGTCGATTTGTTACTGCTTTCACTATGTTATGTGTATAATTAACTTATTAGTGTATCAGAATATATATATTCTAAATGAAATAAAGCAGTGAAGTAATACTCAGCCATCTATTCCTCAATAGAATCACGCCAATTATCAAGATGTCTCGGGTGTTTACCCCGCTTACTTCGTCTATCTTCGTCTATTTCTAGTATTCGCAGACATCTTCTTACCTCGGCGTGGTATAAGTAAGTCCCACAATCTCTCTGCTACAAATGAAATATCTGGAACGTGTATAACCCTCTTTTGCAGACTTGTGGTTGAACGGGAAAAATGACTACGAATCCATCCAGAGATTCGGATAGAGACGTTTTTCACTCTGAAATATGGAGGATGATGAAAATAAAGAAGAAGAAGAAGAAGAATTACGTTTTAATATTTACAGGTTACGGCACTGAGTGAAATACACTTTACTCGTCCTGAAAGCACGAGCTAAATTATAATGGAAAAAACTAAAGGAGGCGTGGACTCGTGCTTGAATGTGGGTGACCTTGCGAACATGTCATCACAGAAAGTACAATTGGCAAAACGTTTTTGCAGCCAGTGTTCGTAAATTTATTCTAACCATCGCCACAATAAAGCCAGATCAAGTAGAAACGAGAAATAAATGAGTACTTACAACAAAACCAAAAGAATAAAACGCGTATATACGTTTAGTTTTACGATTGCCACGGAGAGGCGTGTCGTACATCTAGTGTGAATAATCAATTTATCTGAGCGAGAGATCAAGAAAACCGAAAACATGGGGAGTCGGCCAGTAATATCTCTGTCATTATTGTGAGTTTTAATTTTAATGTACTTTTATGCAAACACGTGCGCCTGCGCACCCCAAAGAAGCGTCAACCTGTGAGTTCAACAGGTCACACATTATATTTGTAAAGTATACCGCCCCCGTTAACTACACTCAGTATACGAGATCCAATACTGTTGTCATCAACAGCTGAGTATAGGCTTAGCTGACATAATGGTATATATCTTGCCCAGATTGTGGCTGCCAGTGTTAATAAAAAATCAGCAGTAATACCCAAGGACGGTGGGAAAGTGTTTTTGTGCTCATCTGTCATTGAATAACTGTGTTTTCTTTGGTTGGTTTTAGCGCATAATAGACACTTGATAAAACCCTGTTGTTGGGTGTTATGAAACGAGGTGATTCATTCTTTCTTTATAATACAAAATGCATATGCAGTTAATAAATGAGTTATAGGCCTATAACAAGCAGTTAATCCAGTTGTATGCAGTTTCTGACAGATTTCTTCACACAATTTACACAATATAGGCCTATGCCCAAAACAAGAAGAAATAAGTAAATTAAATTTTTCATTTCTTGTCAACTTGCCCACTAACTTTGTGGTTAGTTTATATATAAACTTAGAGAGAAGATCGCTCCAGGTTTTGGCATCGAGCATATTATGCATGAGACATTAACTAAACAGGCCTACATCAAGGGAGTGAAAGGATTAGACTTATTTTAGACTTACTGTATCCGTGATTTGAAAAATATTCATGTGCGGAGACTCGTTCATCTTCTGTGGTAGTGAACCATGGTTAGGATTTACCTTAGCAACAAGTAGCGTAGCCTGAATGTTCGCCCTTGCGCGTTAAATGTAAATTAGATATCAATCTAGACATAAACAATACAAATACTTCATCTACACGAGATAAAAAATAATGAGTCTTTACCTGATGCTCCTTATTCCATTCTGGCAGTCTCTAGCTGCTGCGTACGTCAGACCGGCTCGGCGTGTTCAGCACATTCTATTATATAGCGGAGACTAGTGTGATGCTTATGTACAAAAGATGTCCTTTCTATGGTGTGTTGTGGTGACTTCGGTTTTAGCTAGCGTACGCCAGCGTCAGCTGGTTGCTTTACTTCTGTAAGCACTTCCTCCGCCCATACAAGATAAAGCTGAAATCTCTCACCAGTTAACACAAACCTTGTCAACAAAAGCAGCAGGCGAAAATCGAACAATATACGTATATTAGTACAACGGGTTTCTTTGGCCGACTGGACGTACTGAAAGAGACAAAATATTTTGCTATCTGTATGTAGCCCCATACCCATTAGGAAAGTTCGCGCTACGCCACTCTTACCAACATCCGCTTAACAAAATTCGACACTGGTTTCCCTAAATAAAAAATTGCCCTACTACAATAACATACGGTGTTTCATATAACAAGTATGAATAAATATAACTTCTGTAACTTTAGATCACATTGCTCCAAGTTGATCCTAAAGCGGTCGGTGTAACCCATGAAAGTCGAGGTTTGTTTACCGCCGTTCAATTCGTACGAGGTCAGGGCTTAGAAAAAAACCAATTACCAACAGAAGCCCCTCACCAATTTTTATGTCACATTAAACAGCCTGGAAACCTGAATGCGTCGTAGCAGAAAATTTAATAGGCGTTTAACAGCACAGGACGAATATTTAAACGCTAAGCTTTAATATAATAAAAAAAAGTAAATAAATAAGAAACTTTAAAATACCAACACCAAAATGTGTCTGTTGTTTTTTTTATTTAAACGAATAAAAAGACGACGACAATCCGGAGACACGTGGACACGGAGTAAATGGTACTCAATTACAGTCGGGGTCTGCGCGTTTAATTGGAAACTGTGTGCATGTGTGTGAGTGTGAGTGTGATTACGGCGGCGACCGAGGCGTGCCGTTTGTCGAGTTTTGGCAAAGGACCACCATCGAGTCCGCCGTAGACACCATCTGGACACGCAGCCTGCTGCAGCAGCACCACAAAGAGCCGCAGCGTATGCAGTCTGTCACTGTCTGTCCTCCTGCCTCTGCCCCTCGTCCTGTCCAGCAACTGGTTGTAAAATAGCCACTGATTTTACGGATTTTTTTATGAAGTTGCATTTCCTTTAATGAGAAACCGGCACGTTCCATCATACTTGGAATAAGGCGACATTCGTTCTGGATTTGGAAAAGAAGTAGACGTGTCATGAAAAAAATGGTTCATAAAAAAAATCAACAAAAACTGTGTGAAATGATTAAAATTCGATGAAATTAAAGATTAATCTTTCAACACCAACAATCGATAACCGTACTTTATTTGTAGTAAGAGCTGCAAAAGGAAAAAGCACGAGTTTTAGAAAACATTTCAAAAGCGAAACAACACTTCTTTACATTAAAGACAATCTAAAATGTAGGAATTGCAAAACTTGAAGTATTATACAAATTTTCCAAGAAGCCGCCAGGAAACTGGAAACCAAAAATGCCCGAGACTACTTACTGTTTTCTGAATACCAATAACTAATGATTATAAATTTAATCAGCCGATTAGATTTAAAAGATTTTATTACGCCTTAAACCATTTTGTAATAATTTTTGTTTTATGTTTGGAAACTTTTATTTAGAATGTGTTATTTCTTCTACATACGCTTCATTTGAAACAACAGTAATGCTTGTGTTATATGATCAATGAAATATCGAAGGTTCTCAAAACAATAATTTTAAACGATGAAAACGATGAATTTTATTCGACTCATTTGGGAAGGAATACACTAAAGTCAATATATTAATTATCAGTAAGACAAACGAACGACTAAAATTAGAGTATCTTAGCGTTCTATAGAAATGTATGTCATAGTACTATATCTACAAATGTAACAGATTAACTGGATTTATGGGATAACAGTTTGATAATACCAACCATTGTTACGAGAATAGAGTAGATCGTGTTCTTAGAACAGTGGAATAAATCACCAACCTCCAGAGAAATCGATTCTTACAAATTGTATTAACCCTTAAAACTATCACATTCAAACAACTGAATAACATTCACAAAAGTCAACAAATCGATTATTAACAATATTATAACACAAACAATTATAGCATTTGCACTCATTAGTCACAATGTTAAAAAATTGTATATAAGAATACCACATTCGCTCACTGTAAAAAAATTCGCAGAAATGACTGTTCGCTAACTGACTTTCGAAAGTATAGTTGTATTGTAAAGGATGCTCGGAAGTATAAGCAAATACATGGAAACCGAGGGATCACTGGGCTTGTTTAATCGTTCTTTCCGGACCTTTTTAGAACCTTCATTATGAATCACGGTGTCCTGAATGTTTCGGTTATTGACGCTAATCATTTGGACAACTGCTTTACTACAAATCGGCTGCGCGCCCGCGAACACACACACACACACACACACACACATACTACTCACCCTGTGTCTAAGTAACGGTGTAAAGACATTGGTTTTAGATTTCAGACGTAGTTCCAGAGCCAATGTCAGTTTTTAGTAGTCAACATGACTATTAAGAAATAAATAAGACGTCGATCACTTCAAGTAGCATAAATGCGGTTCCTGTGCTTGTTGTGAGACAACTGAGAAACGAGAAGATCAGAATGGTGGGAGAGGAAAGATCAGCTCACAGTTGAAAGAGGAATACGTAGCCACAGCGATCCAGAAGTTCCAACTATTAGCAAACTGTTTAACGTATTAGTGGGCAGTTAGCCGAAATCGTCACTGTTCAGTAGTTCAGTAGAGTTTGGATTACTGACCGTGCGAACTTGATGCCGAAATACAAGACGAGCGGTTAATCTCGAAACGAGTTTTGCATTGGTAAGAATACGGAGAGAATATGGTTAGAAGCCTGACAGCCTTTCTAGAGCTGTGGACTGTGCCGCACTCGCCAAAAAATTACCCCTACTTACAAGTACGTATAGCGTAAAGTGTCTAGAGGGGCAAAAGAGACAACGCGATAACAATTCGACGTCTCACTCACGCACTACCTTTCTCTCTGTCACATACTATGCTTCTCGTCTCGTCAGCTTTGTTGAAGCCGATGTTCACAAAACGGAACACTGTACAAGACTCCTGTGCGCTTGTGCGAAATGACTGAAAAATTTTATAAGCCTCGCAACGAGGTGTTTGTCCTCTGCGCATCTCTAAGCGACTGTTCAAAATCTATCGTCAGGTCTGTACTGTTAGTCATTACCAACAAAATCAGATTAAATGAAATACGTAAAGTATGCCTGTTCTGATAACAAGAATTTCCAATCGTCATCATTTTGTATCAAACCTTTCCTTCTTATACTGTGCATACTCTACTAAGCAAGTTTGCTTATACCGAAACATGTGTTCAAGACAATTTTTTATGTAAATTAGTCTTTTCTATCAGTCATTGTTATTAACACTTTATTGATGGAATCTTTTATCTCACGATTCGCTGCTGACAGCCTAGTAGCAGTCCCAGTAGCTTTGACTCTAATCGAATCTAGGCTTAGGCCTAACCTAGACCTCTCAGTCAGTAATAAAATTAATGCACAGCTACTTTGTTGTAGCGGTTTAACACACCGTCTTCTCTAAATTTAAGAGATGAATCTTTCGTTAACGCATTAAACTCTTCAGGCATCATTTCGGGCGATTTTACATTTTAGTTATCAATGTCGTTACTGCGGAAATCAAACGTTTTTGTGGAAATTTACCTCTATAATACGTTTCGGTGTTTCCTGTTTTCCTGATATTGTGAACGTAAAACGACTTACAATGGTGCGTCATGCAAGAACTGTGCTGCGAGTTTTGGGGCATATCCTGCGTTTTAGCAATATCTTTACATCAAACATTAAAAAAATTTATGAAACTACATGCACTTAAAAACACGATCCTCATTTGTTATTTCAAGAAACTTCATAAAAAGTCGGATTGTGCTACAAAAATAAATATTAATTAATTTTAAAGTCATATAGGCAAGATGTTCAGTCACATGACTGAAGCAATGTAACTGCAGAAGACGTATCAAGAGAGCAGTTCATTGCATCAGTCATTTTCTTAGTTCTGGGTGGTAATGTACGGTTAAGAAACCTTATAGTAGAGCCTGTGGAAACCTCAAAACGTATTGCAGACTCTTAAATGAACAGCACTTACACAATTCCACCTACGCACACTCAAACGCACGCGCGCATGCTCTCAAACACACAGTCCTTACTTATACGTTATTACATATTCTTTCACATATTTACCAAGCACTGAGGAAGGGGTTGCTACCAGTTCCCAAAAGCGAACTTCACAACAAATACAAAATAAAAAAGTAAATTTTCTTTGAAAAGCGGTTTTCTATCGACATAATAATAATATTACATAATGCATTCATGATATACTTCCAACACGGTTAAAATATACCGGTGCATGCTTAAGTAAAGACTACATTCTGTCTCTTCGCGCCTCATCATTATAACATGTTTGCCCACTGAATTTCCATTGATATTTCAACAGGAATCTTTCTCACTTCCATAGACTCTTGTAAGTCCAATTTTCCATCTTGTAAACGGTCGTCATCATGGTAACTTTACGTAACTTATCCTCCAATGTATCAACTACCATCTTATCACCGCCTACCAAATACCTGGCTACCTCCACTTTACTTTCATAATTTTGTAAATGATCCATGGCACGCTATTGCACTAGGTCAGTGGTAGGCAGTTCGCTTCGCATGGCGTTCGTCCTGCTGTGTTGTGGATTCGGTAGAAACCTGACGATAGAAATTGAACAGTGGGTTAGAGATTCACAATGGACAAACACCTCGTTGCGAGGCTAACAAAATTTTCATTCATTTCCTACATGAACATGAACACAACAGTCTTGTACAGTGTTTGATAGTGTGAACGTAGCCCGCAACTAGACTCGCGAAACAATGGAAGCATGTGTGTGACAGAGACGGAGATAATATGGAAGTGAGACCGTGAACTGTTATCGCGTCGTCTCCTCTCTCCCCTCCCAAGACAACGTAGCTATACTTCTAAGTGGGGGTAATTCATTCGCTGGGTCGGCGCAGCGTCCAAAAAAGGCTGTCACGTTTCTACAAAGAATGAGTCAACAGGATTCTGTTTCTATATAGTGTTTGGGCGATACTACATTCTGGCTGAGGTAGGAGGACATTTGTCAGTAACAACGCACATATACAGGTGATACACAACACTGACATGTGATTAAATATTAGACTAGTTTCTCTTTGGCTGAAGTGTCATGTGAGTTGCAACACTGCTTAAGGGCACAACAGCCCATGGGTCTAATTTTTGAGGGAAGATGATGATAGTGATGGTGGTGATGATGATGATGTCTTGCATTCTAGTTTGGCTGTGTGTGTCCATTTAATTCTTTTTCTTTCTTTCCTTGGTATTCTTGATACAGTCCTTTCATTACTTTCCAGTGGAGTCCGCAGTTTCTGAATTCTCTTGCGTTCACTGTGCACGTTGAAGACCTATAAGTCTCTGATGAAACCATGGGTAACTTTGTGAACTTTCCTTTTTAAAAACCAGGAGAATTTGTTATTCTGCATAACAAAGCTTATCGTTTCAGAGGCAGTCTATTCTGGTCTTATTCCACTGTTCATTTTTGCATTCTGCCTCAATTGTATGATATTATTTTTACCTAACATTTTCATCTCGTCCAAAACTGCTACATCTTTACCATAAATTTTCACCAGTTACTACATTCTTTGTAAATAGTGTATTTATTCTCAGACCACCCGCTAAACGTTCCTGTTGAAAACATTAGTCAGGGTCAGTGGCTGTGCGGGACGAAGGGCTTGCCCGTCGCCCGCTCGTGTACTACGTCCCGAGCTTCAGAAAGAGCTCCTGCCGTAGGGACTACTGATTGTCTGGGTTTAGGGTGTGGCCTGCTACCGGCCGTGGGTTTTCAATTAATTATTTAATTGAGGGTGAGTGTTCGCCGAGGCCGGGTCCAAGATTCTCCTGGCACAGATTGGTAGCGACCGAGGGCGCTAATGAGATGGTTGCCCTGGAATCGGGCGGAGCGACGATAGAATTTGCGGGACAGTGTCCGTATAATGGCGTCCAGGAAACGGACACGCAGGGAGTCACGGATAGTTTTGTTTGATGTCAGGTAGTGGGCTTTGCATGCCCAGCGCAACCCTCGGTCGAGGAGAGACTGAAGCTTTCGCTTATGGGTCTTGGCCAAGTAGCCCCAAACGGGTATCGCGTAGGTAGTCATCGGCGCCACATATGTGGAGACGATGAGCTTCCCTAGGCGGCGGGTCATGGCGTTGCTACATAATATGGGGCGGAGTTGGTATAGACGATGGGCGGTTTTTCGGGCTACTTGCGCAGAGTGTGTCCGCCAGGTGAGACGTCGGTCGAGGTGAACCCCGAGGTACCTGACCTCTCGAGATCAGGGCAGAAGTGTGTCGCCTACGTAGAGTCTGTCGGGGAGCCTAAAGCGTCTGGAGAAGACTACTGCTGTGCTCTTGGCTGCGTTGATGGCAACTCTCCATTTCTCTGCCCACTCAACGTATTCGTCCAATTGTTCCTGGAGCCAGATAACGGCCGTCTCAGCACGACGATCGACAGCATACACTGCCGTGTCGTCGGCGAACATGGCCAACCTGGTGCCAGGCAACTTGGGCACGTCGTTGACGTACACAGAGAAAAGCAGGGGGCCCAAGACGCTTCCCTGAGGTACACCAGCAGTAATAGCCCTTTCCGAAGAAAGGGTGTTATCAACTCTCACGCGAAAGGTTCTGTTCCGAAGAAAGCTAGCAATCAGATGAAGGTAACAATCCGGAAGCAGAATCTCCGTGAGTTTGTAAAGTAGGCCTGGATGCCAAACACGATCGAAAGCCTTCTCGACATCAAGGAAAACGGCGACGGTCTGCTCCCGCGAGCAACCGGCCTCGGCCACGGTCTCTACGAAACGCATCAATTGATGCGTCGAGGAGTGCCCAGCACGAAAACCGAATTGCTCGGGGACCAGAATATCGAACCGTTGAAGGTGATCCGTTAGCCGCCGCTGGACTAGTCGTTCGAAGACTTTCGAAGTGGACGACAGCAGGCTGATAGGCTGGAGGTTCTCGGCGAACTTGTGGTCTTTCCCCGGCTTCGGGATCATCGTGACCGTAGCCGAACGCCATTTCTTAGGAAAGTAGGGGAATCGGAAGCAGGCATTGAACAAATCGACCAGGAAGCGAACTCCCCGGTCCGGAAGTCTCTGTAGGGCGGTGTTAATAACACCGTCCGGTCCAGGGCTCTTCCGGGGCCGAAGCGCTAAAAGCCTGTCCGTTACCTCTTCCACCGAAGTGGGTTCAGATTCGGATGTGATCGGGCTGCCGAGAGAAGCCTCAACTTCGGCTTCTATCTCCTCGTCGGAGTCTGGGTCCCCGGACGGGTTAGGAGCAAATTGAAGCTCCAGGTACCCGGCCAGGAACTCTGATTTCTCGTCCGGCTTGGCAATGGGATGTCCACCAGGCCCGTTGATGGCCGGGAGTGGAGGACGGCGCCTCTTCCCGGTCATCGCGGTAGGTATCCTGTAAACGGAGGAGTCCCCCTCCGGTGCATCATCTGCCATTTTGGCGACCGTAAATTCCCAGCAGCTTCGTCGGAAGGCCTGCAAGTCACGACGTAACTTGCCGGCCGCCCGATTGAAGCTGGCCTTGTCGTCCGGATCTCGCGTCCGCTGCCACCGTCTCCGAAGTCTGTTCTTCTCTAAAGCGAGAAGACGGACTTCTTCTGGGATCCGGTGATAATCGGGCGTGAGATTAGGCTTCATCCGTGAGCACACGCCGACGGAAGAGACCACGGCATCATCGAACAAGGCGACCGCCTCGTCGATGTGCTGAGTGGTATCAAGCGGGACCTCCTCGGGAAGCCTGCGACAAAAGGCAGGCCCGAAGCGGTCCCACTCGACCACTCGTCGCGCTGCTCTCCCAATCGTGTGACGGGTAGGTACGTGCACCTCGATGGGACAATGGTCAGAGGAGGACAGTTCAGTTAACACGGATACCTCAATCTGGTTGACAACTCCCTTGACAACTGCAATGTCTAGTATGTCAGGTCGGGCTCCAGGTCGGAAAAAAACATTAGTCATGTCTCTACCAGTGGCGGCTCGTGGCTTCGAGGATTGGTGAAGCAGAATTAGTGGCAGGCCCCCCCCCCCCATCAATATGTGAATATGTTTCTTCCTGTTTTGGAATCATGAATAACATATGCAGACAAAAGAAAAGTATGTTAATAAAATTTACAAATATAGTAGTTAAAAATAGTAAGTACTTACAGGCTTGCATTTTATTTCTTGAACACAAGGTCAATTCTCCTCTCTTTCAAATATGCAGACTTGTCGATAATGTCGTCATAAAATGTTTGTACATTAATTAATTCGTTTAACAGTTCCTTTTCTATGGAAATTTTTGATAAGCTAGTAAGTCTGTCCTCTGTCATTGTATTGCGCAGGTATGATTTTATTCTTTTTAAACAAGAAAAACTTCGTTCTACGGAAAAGCTAGTGGGTGGAATAGTTACTATTAAACAAAACAGTTTGTAAGCTTCTTTAAAGATGTTCCTGTTGTCAGCTAAAAGTTCCATAAAATTTAGTGGTTCCATTTATCTGTATTGCTTATCCTCATAAATAAGCTGTAATTCGTTTTTCAGTCTTTGGAAATCGGTAAACAGATTAGGGTAACACACCTTTAAGTTACTTAATGCATCTGTGGGAAAGTTTTCAGAATACGTTACGAACTTTGAAGTATCCATTAATGTAACAAACTGAAGCTTTTCCATATCATTAAAACGTGTGGCTATTTGTACTGAGAGGTTATATAAAATTTCATAATACAGAATTTTGTATTTTTCAAAAAGTTGATCACGTGTGAGTGTAATTCTTTTCTGGAACTCATGGTATTCAGTTGGAATTGTTGTTTCTGAAGCAGCTAAATCGAAAATTTTCATAAATGCATCATCAGTTCTTTTGCTATTTATGAGTTTTGGAGTATTTTTAACTTGCGAGATACAGAAATTAATGTCAAATGACTTCTTTTGTAGCACATCGAAGAGAACATACGTGGCTCCAGAAATATCTTTAAAAACGACAACCAAAAGCGTAAATTCAAAATCATTAAATTTATTTAAGGAGCCATCACTCTGCCTAATTGTGTTTGATCATAATTTGAATCGTTCACAATTTTAGTGAATACTTCTTTTAATGAATCCCATTCGTTGTATATAGTATTCACAATTTTGGAATTAGACTGCCATCGCGTAATAACGGAAGTAGGGATTCGTTTTCCAACGACTGTGTCTACTGCGTAAGTTCGCTTAGCAGAACTGTGGAAAAAAGAGGGTAAACCGTTAACAGTCGCAAGAAATATCCGACATTTCGAAATGCTGTTGCAGCTTTGTTGTAGCACTAAATTCAAACAATGCGCCATGCAGTGAACAAAAACCGCTTGTGGCACTACTTCTTTGATTTTTGCCTGAAGACCATTTAATTCTCCTGACATAACGCTTGCACCATCAAAACACTGGGCAATAAGTTTTGATTTATAGTCAAATTTTTCGAGGGACCTTGACACAACGTGAAACAGTGTGTCGGCAGTCCGACTGGAACTAACATCATAAAATCCCAAAACTCTTTCCACCAGCTTTCCTCCGGGAATAACGTATCTAATTATGATGCTACATTGAGATTTGTGGACAACGTCTGTGGAATCATCCACTTGAATTGAAAAAATGTACTATCTTCTATTTCCTTTGCGACGTGCTCATCAATATATTGTGAAATGCAGTCAATTATTTCATTCTGAATAGTCTTATAATTGCCGGCAAAGACGGGTGAGATTTTTGTATATTGTTCTTGAATATCTACATGGCTTATCGAAACCAAGGTTTCTAGCAGTTCTTTAAAATTTCCGCGATTAATAGATGATAACTGTTCGTGGTAACCGCGAAATGCTAATTCTTGTTTACCCAAGTAAAGAACTGCACGAATAGGAAGATGCATGAAACGACTGTTAACCCGAACGTTGTCATTGAAGTGTTTAATATACAACCTAGAATTTTCCTTCAAAGCATCCTCGATAGTACTTAAATTTTTCTTTAATTTTGAAAAACTCAATGCACAACGTATGTGCTCAGAAGAACCTTCATGTTTGGAAAGAGCACGAGTAACGTTACCGAAATCATCAAAGCCGTTCTTATTCCACGCACTTGATTTAACACTAATAATTAAGCAGGGCATACAAAAAAGTTTATTTAAATAATAACTGCCACACAACCACTTGAACGTTGAATACCAATTTTGTTTAAAGTTGCGATTGTACACCTTGTCCTTTATTTTTGCAACTTTACTTTCAATATAGGCATAGGTTTTTCACAGCTTAAAAAGTTTTTCTTATCGTCATTATTCCATCTTGAAAATGGTGTTTCTAATAAAACACATACCGGATCGTATGAAGGAACATTCTGTAAAAACTTCACACACGACGAACAACGAACAAAACAAACGCGCTGGATAGGTAAAGCACTGTACACGTACACCACTGAGAAACAGCCAGCGACACTGCTACAAGTGTGTTGGGGGGGGGGGTCGCTGAGTACGCATACGTTGTCATGGCAACCGTCATAAACCGAGCGTTGTTAGTGACGTATTAACTGATGCAGCCTTCGAGGTACAGAATGCTGCTTCTACGATCTCAGCGCTTTCCGCCACCAGTAGGCTTGTACGTATGTGATCGTAGCGAAGTTCAGCTTCTGTAACCTATTTCCATCGCTTGTAAATGATATTTTAATTATTATACAGACGAAATTTAATTTAAAAAAATATTTTTAAACATAAAATTTACTAAAAATTGAAAATAATTTTGTGTAAAAAGAAACACATTGAACCAGTTATTTTAGGTGAAGCAGCGCTTCACCTGCATCACCTGACGAGCCGCCACTGGTCTCTACCTGTAGAAAATATTATGTCATCTGAAAACGGGAGATTGAAAGATATACAATCTATTTTAAAGTATCTTATCATCCTAATCGCCTTAATACATTAAAAATTCTGGAAAGAGTTTTATTGGCATTCTGTCTGTCTGTCTGTTATCTGTCTGTCTGTCTCTGTCTCTGTCTGTCTGTCTGTCTGTCTGTCTCTCTCTCTCTCTCTCTCTCTCTCTCTCTCTCTCTCTCTCTCTCTCTCTCTCTCTCTCTCTCTCTCTATCTCTCTCTCTCTCTCTCTCTCTCTCTCTCTCCCTCTCACGCGGCGCGCTGTATAGCGTACTCCATATTTTATTTGCGTTTATTTTGTAATATTGCAGTTTTTTTGAGTTTTGGGTTTGCATAATAATTTTGGAGAGAAAAAGTTTGACAAGAGACATTATTAAAATTTTACACGGAGGTGTCCATTCCAAACTGTCTAGATGGTAGTGAAACTTGGACAATGACGAATGCACATGAAAGTCGACTGCACGATGCTCCTTAAGATGAGGGTCCTTAGATCAGTAGCCGGGTATACCAAGTTAGATATGAAAAGGAATGTTTAGCTGTCCGATCAGTGAATGACATGGTGAGGGAATATAGATAGAAATGGTTTGATTACGTAGAACGCACGGACCCATCAAGCATACCACATGTAAGTGCAAAATATATGCCTAAAGGCAGAAGAAGTCTGGGACAACCGATGAAAAGATGGGAAGATCAGTTGTAACGACGGACGACTTAATATGCTTTGCGCCTTATACTTGCAAAGAAGAAGCAGAAGAAGAAGAAGAAGAAGAAGAAGAAGAAGAAGAAGAAGAAGAAGAAGAAGAAGAAGAAGAAGAAGAAGAAGAAGAAGAAGAGAGTTTGGAAATCTTTTTACTATCTCGTCTTCTCTTAAAGTCCTCATACTAGTTCTTTTTTAGACAGATAAAAAATTTCCTCTTAATAAACACCATACAACGTGGTCCTTATTTAGTGTAACGTTTCTGAAGTTCGTTTATCAGTTGTAGGTGGTGTATCAGTCTTTCATAAGATGATGTAACATTATTTTTAATAGACTGGAACAGTTAAACGGATGCCAAAGAAGACGAACTGGCTTTAAAAGATCGAATACGTTAGACGTAAATTGAAAAGTATAGACGGGCATGTCTAATTTTCGAGATCTATTTTTGTAGATGCTCAAATAAGTCGCTTCCATAATTACAATGTTAGTTATTTTAGCGAAATGTTTCCATATTGAACGTAATGTAGTCTATGGTCGAGAACGTGCCAACCTTCAAACCTACTCCTCTACCTCTCTCTGCTATCGGTGCTGTAACTCGGTATGAGTGAATTCTAACTGAAATCGGTTTGCAGTAATGTCCTGCTAGCACCAAGATTCTATACCTATTGAATACTGTATATATTGCCAAACATTTTTGTATACTCATGTCGTATAATCACATTAATCTCAAATGATATTGTTTTTGTCAGTAAGTGATTTTGTAGATCTCTGAAAATGTAACAGTTTGCTTTTAAGACGAATGGTGTCGTTTTCCCCAAAATTTCCTTTCTTGGTTATGTAGACAGTTTGTTTGTTTTTCTCAAGCGTTTAGTAACACTTAATAATGTTATATGTGGTTTATATGCTGTGGACAGCCGGCTAATCACAAAACCAAAACAAAATTATACACTTTTTCCTCTTATTAATTTCTTCATAAAGGACTGGAAATGATGCAGAGAAGCTCAAAGAATACTTCAAGGTAGGTTCCATGGAATGTTTCCAATTGTACAAATAGAAGAAGGGATCCGAGCAGTCTTTGAAAATGCTAGTATCAATTTCTAAAGATAGAATATACTAGATTTTTTATGCAGCGCAGAAGTAAAAAGAACTCTATAATTGCCACATAGTCAGGTCAAAGTCATTCTAGTTAATTTCATAATACGCACTCGGATGCTGAGCGAGTTCTTCCTGCGTTGCACACAGTGTAGGAGAAACTGACAGGCTTTGGAAATAATAAGGCTTCTTGAGTCCAGTTGGACAAACAAAAATTTTTCGCTCAAGAAGCTGCTGTCAGATTGAGAAGAGAAACACGACACTGTAATAATATTGTTAAACCAATTATGTAAGTCATCCAACTTGTGAGTGACAGCAACGAATACTGTGGTGTTCCACTGAATAGATTGAAATTTAATTTACCACACTAGTGTCTAGCAATGCGTGGGGTCTGATCTAATAGAAAGTAATCTCTTTCAACAGTAGTCACAAGAACCATCTACCATAATCACGCGCGCGTTCATTCAATCACAACACATTTTACGATGTATAAATAATGACTACACTTTTAAAGATATGTAAATAAATCTTTATTTCTTTATATAACTAATTTCAGATTCATAAAATTAATTAATTCTGTCCAGACTGGCTGAATGTTACAATGTTTACGGAATCATACTGTCGGAACAATTACGTCGAGTGTGTAGTTCATTCTCGTTTAGAATCTCACGTAGAAACTAACTTAAATTATACAAGTATAATTTCTATTTTATAAATTTTATTTACGCGGTTCTCTGATTGGTTGCAGCCGTGGGAATAACTTGTGGATTGTCACCGTTTCAGTACGCTTGCTTTGAGATATTTTTTTCTGGATGACGAGCGTTTTAAGATTACTTTAACGTTGTATATTAGGGTTTAAGAGCGTTGACAAGAACTTTTGAAAATTTGCTTATGTTTAAAAGTTACCGTGGGATGACTGTATGGTTTGTGCTGTTGTTAGTCTCTCTCTCTTGCGCGCGCACGCAAGTTATAGACTATGTCCATGAAGTTAATTAAGTCTGTAGAGACAAACCAAAACGGTTTATTGTTCATGGATCGTTCTTGTCGGAAAAATTACCCTGCTTAAGGAATGTAATCCTTATTGGTTAGAATCTCACGTAGAAATGAATAAAAACTTATTATAGAGATCAGCAGTGACATTGAGATACTGCAGATATCCTACATCGGGATTCAGGAGGAAGATGATTGTTATTCAGGAGGAAGAACCAGTATTCTTATATCTCTCCGCTAGCCCTTCACAAGTCATAAATCTAATTGGGTAACACAAAACCTCATCAATCACTCATCCGTCTGAATGTGCAAGGGTTACAGTAATATAACAACTGCTCGTACAAACGGAATTAGAACGTCAAACTCGCTTTCACATTATTCCCTCCGACGCAATATTCATGGTTTAAAACACTTTCTGCTCGTACCAGGTATCCACAAAAGAAGTAGTTGTGCACACAAAGGATATAAGTTCAAAAGGTTGAGCTTTTTGTTTAAAAATTCGTTCTCATTATTTTTGTAAAGGAAAAGGGAAATAAAAGTGTTAATGGAATCTGCTAAGAATACTTAAGGCTCCCAGTTATTTATATTACCCATACAGATGAATTTTGCTCCATCCAAGACAATAGTGTATCAGTATCATCATTATCAAATTATTAGGCACCAATTACCTGATAATACTCAATGGAAGATTTTTGAAACGCTGCCTGATTAAAAAAAATATTTGTGTCTTGGGACACACGCCAGAAGTGAGAACTTCAGTGTTCAGTGGCGAGAGTGAATTGATTCAGCGTATAAAAGATTGTTCGATGTTTTTGGAGTAAGAAAGATTTTGCTAAAAATAATTAAGATTCAAATAAGATGAACGGATAATTAAGTGAGTATAACGGATAGTAGTGTTTATATGTATTTTATTATAAGAAATAGATATTGTAATACAACGACTAGATGAGGGTGTTTTTGATTCGATTGTGTAATAAGTCTCACGTTGTAATACAATGAGTATAGATATTTTGTTATAGGTTTATAATTATTATTATGGATTTACGATGTTCAAAAAGATTTATAAAGCTGAAAAAAATGTTCAAATTCCCTTCTCGAAGCTCTGGTTAGTTTACCTGTCACTTGCCACTTACTTACTGGTGTCAACCTTCCAAAGTAGATCCTTTCTCCCTGTAATACACTGAAAATAACACAACACAGTTCATACAACATTTACCACTAGTGTGTATGTGGATATAAAGTAAATAAAGTTGTGCTGTATATGATATGATATGAAATTATTCAAATCTTGGCAGCCTATTTGCCGTACTGCCACTTTGTAAAATAAATGCTCTGTTGTTGTTGTTATTATAATCTACCTTGAAATGACGGACTGACTCAGTTATAGCCTATATGAAATGGTAATTTATTAACAATAATTGAAGTTCATTTAAAACCTTTTAAAACATTTTATAAAACATCAAAAACAATTTAACTCGTTACAGAGATTCTTAAAGCTCAGGGCTGGTAACACTGATTCTTTATATCGTACTATTCTAACCTGATTTGGTCAGATTTTTTATTTTTTATTACCAAAATCGTGAATTCTTTTAGTATACAAGATACTTACTACAAAAAATGCTTAAATACGACAATGACGTATTATGGAGAGTGATCACAAAATTAGAAAAAAGTTTAATTACAATATTGGAACTATCGTATCAGGCACGCCTGCTTTCAACTTTGCAGGTTATGGTATAGTATGTGCAATACGATTAAAATTGTTGTGTATCGGAATAAAATTCCTTTAATGGTTATAAAGAATAAAATATAATGATTAATTTATCATCTCAGTGCAATTAAGAATATTTAGGCTTTAGTAAATTGAAAACATAGCACTGCATTATCTGTGTACCTTCCAATAACAGGTAGGTTAGAGTGACAATTCCTCTAGGTTAATTATTAAAAATATTTAAATTAACTTCATAAAATCTTATGGTTACACCTAATATTCGCTAATGAAACATTTATTAATCATTAACCTTATTGACAGTTCTCAATTATTGTTGATAATCGAATTGTCTTTCGTTATTGTTTTAGTCAAATCAGCATCTATGTGTGTTTACATCAGTGTTGGTTAATTATAATTCGATTTGCAATTCTTCCTTAAAATTAATAGTTTTTTTTATATAATAAATAAAACTGAGAACTTTTGTTCAATAATTTGTTAATTCATAATCATTATTGAGGTTAGTCACGTATGCATGTACTTGACTAACGTGGTATCAACACAAAAACTATTATTTGATAATTGTTTAAAATTCATTTAAATGTTGTTAATTCTAAATACTCCCTTATTATTTCACTCATCATTGCCGATATTATACACTGGCAATGGTATATTTCACTATTTCATATCACCGGTTACACTTCACACGTTTAAGGTTATTAACCCATAAGTTAGGTTAGATACAATTGTTTACTAACTGGGTAACGCGCACATTTTGAAAAAAAATTACTCTCGTCGAAGAGACGTTCTGTCGGCGTTGACGATCAGTTCCTTAATGTCGCTCTCCTTAGCTACTTCGACTGGCGTCTGCTGAAATTAGCGTTTCTCATTGGCTGGAAATCGATTAATCTCGTACCCATACGCCACAAGAAATTAAGAAAATTTATTTCTCAGCATCTGGCTTTGGGTTTGAGAGTACAAAAGTGACGCTATCAATTCTTTTGGAATTGATTGAAAATTATGATTGTTTATAACTTTGTTAATACATCTCCGATTTGGAAACTAAAGGTATCACGTTATTGCGGATGCTCTGCTCTTTATTTTGAGTCCACTCAAGCACTAATTCCGTCCATGATTAACTTATTTACCCTTCCGTCGATGCACCTTTAGTGGTTCTTATTTAAATATAAGTTTTCTCCACTTTATAGTATCACATGATACTTATATCACTCACTGATAATAGTTAAAGTCATTATTTCTTATCAACTATTCCTTAAAATACTAAATATTTACAATATTCCATAATGCATTTTCAGGCGAGTAGGCCTTAAATCTCCATGCATTATTTCTTATCAGTTCTAACATATATATTGTTCTAACACAATTCTATTGTTCTTGGTTTGTACATCAAATGATACTACACCTTTTGTGCAGCTTTGTATTTATTAATATAGCTTCATTATTTACATTGAATGGTTTTATTACACCACGTTATGTGTCCTGTCATATTGACACTCTCGTTTTATTATTAGTTTTGTATCAAGGATGTATTTTCATCCATTAATTTGTCTTTAGTCTTTGTCTACAGCTTATCTTGGGTATTTAATATTCCCTGCTGTGCTAATTATTCACAATTTTCTGTTGGATTGCTACTTACATCTAGTTTCATCTGACATGCATTATTGTTTATTATTATTATTATTACACAAATTCATGTATTTAATGTTTTTTAATGGTCCTCAAAGAGGTACTGAGTATTCTTGAAACTACTGTTATGCTATTTTCCTCTTCCTGATTAGTTTTAACTGAGTTTTTTATGTAATTCTGTCAGTCACTCTGTGGTTTGGTAATTTGGCTATGATTTGTTTATATAATTTAAGGTATATATTCGTGTTTCTTAGTTCATACTGGGTTTATTTTTTTATTATTTATTCTAGTTTAGTTGTTGCATCGTGTAAATACTTTTATCAGTGTTTTACTTCCATATTCCTTAAGGAATGGAAGTATGGTGATGGCAAAAAAAAATCGTGTTCGAGATTATTGCAGATTCTGATTCTACTACACTCAAAACATGAAAAAAAGTCGTTTTCCGAAAAGTGTCTGTGTCTGTCTATCTGTCTGTCTGTCTATGTGTAAATTTTTTTCTATGGCAAACGATAACTGCCGCAAATTCAAACAGAATCAAGTAATTTTTTGCATACAGCCCTGATTTGTAGAGTACTCACGACCTATTGTCTTTGGTGAAGATCGGTTGAGGGAAAGGGGTAGTTTACCGGCAACGGTTTTTTTATCAAGGGAAATTTTTTTTTTTTGGCAAACGCTAACAGCCGCAATTTCAAACAGAATCAAATAATGTTTCGCATACAGCCCTGAATTGTAGAGTTCTCAAGACCTATTGTTTTTGGTGAAGATCGGTTAAGGGAAAGGGGTAATTTACCTGTAACGTTTTATGTTTTAACAAGGGTATTTCCTATGGCAAACGATAACAGCCGCAAATTCAAACAGAATCAAAAGATTATTTGCATACAGCCCTAAATTGTAGAGTTCTCAAGACCTATTGTTTTTGGTGAAGATCGGTTAAGGGAAAGGGGTAGTTTACCTGCAGCGTTTTTTTATCAAGGGTATTTTTATGGCAAACGATAACAGCCGCAAATTCAAACAGAATCAAATAATTTTTTGCATACGGCCATGATTTGTAGAGTACTCAAGACCTACTGTTTTTGGTGAAGATCGGTTAAGGGGAAGGGGTAGTTTACCGGCAACGTTTTTTATCAAGCGTATTTTCTATGGCAAACGATAACTGCCGCAAATTCAAACAGAATCAAATAATTTTTTGCATACGTCACTGAATTGCAGAGGACTCAAGGCCTTTTAATTTTGGTGAAGATCGGTTAAGGGGAAGGGGTAGTTTACCTGCAACCTTTTACGTTTTAACAAGAGTAAAGTACTTGAAAATTCATTTAAACTTTTTCAAACAGTGGTAATTGTTAAAAATAAAATAATTTTGTTTCCAGGCAATAAAATTATAATTTTTTCATTTTAATGTAAATCTGTACATAGTATAAAGTAAAGTCGGTCCGTTTTCTCTCTGTGTTTGAAATCGTTAATCTCAGGAAGTACTGAACGGATTTTATTCAAGTTTTCGCCAATAGATAGAGTGTCTATCGAGGAACATTTATGTGTATAATTAATACATATATGTTGTAACTTAGCTTAGCTATCACGGTTTATGTCAAGTAAGTGGTATAGTTTACATCTTATATATAAAAATGAATGTTTCTTTGTTTGTCTCGTATGCGTTCCTATACCATTCATCCGATTGCGATGAAACTTCGGTGAGTTGTTGTGCGCACGTCCGCGAAGGTTTCTTCCACATCTCCTCCTAAACCACTGTACCGATTTCAACCAAACTTGGCACAAATATTTTACGCAACGGGAGAACCAACATAGGATAGGTGTTTTTTCGATGGGGTCCTTTTGGGGGTTCTTTGGGGTCTTCCACATCGCCTCCTAAACCACTGGACCGATTTCAACCAAACTTGGCACAAATATTTTACGCAAAGGGAGAACCAACATAGGATAAGTGTTTTTTTCGATACGATCCTTTGGGGGGGTCCTTTGGGGTCTTCCACGCCTCCACCTAAACCATTGGACCGATTTCAACCAAACTTGGCACAAATATTTTACGCAACGGGAGAACCAACATAGGACAGGTGTTTTTTTCGATACAATCCTCTGGGGGGTCCTTTGCGGTGTTAAAAAACTATTAGATCTGGTTACTATGGCAACCCAATAGAATAGATTCTGTTCTAAATATATTATCGCATTAAAATGAAGACCACGCGAACGAAGTTGTGGGCAACAGCTATTTATTCTTAAGAAGCCTACTTTAATTAAACTTTATTAATTAAACTAACATTTTCAATACGTACAACGTGAAACTCCGTAGCGAAGCACGGGTATTCTGCTAGTCATGTATAAGAGAAAATATATCGTGCGTGGCAGGCAAGCATGTCTCAGTTATGTACTGTTTACGTTTCCATTTTATTATTATCACTACCGCAATAAAAAGGCAGGGAACACACACACACACACACACACACACACACACACACACACACACACACACACACACACACACACACACACACACACACACACACACACACACACACACACACACACACACACACACAATTCGCGTTATTTCTGGTCTCATTCATGTTTATTTTCTTACATTTGCACGGTTTTTAAATGGAAAGTGCCGAACCCATACCAACATAACGCATGCAAGCCGAAAAAGTGTCCAGCGTGGATAGCGATTTGCTTCCTGTGGATCGCTGGGCAGTGTAACTGCACGTGTTTACAGAGGAACGATTCATAGACAGACTTTTCGTCTTTAGGGAATGAACCCTCTGCAAGATGCTCAGGGTCCATGAGTGACTTCGGAGCGCTCCTTCTTTTCCACGGGTTTGTTCTGTGAAACGTACACTGTAGATTCGCAGATTTATTCTAAGCAACGCTCAATAGGAAATGTTGAAAATTTTTGTCCACGGTAAACCCTCATGCACACTAAACCTGCTCTGATGTTTTAATTACGGACATCATAATATTAAAACTTTGGAAACTTGAGCGCTACTTAATGGAGATCAATCATTAACTTATACAAGCCAATAATTTTATGCATATTTTTTATATATATGTGTACAACGTTATCGGCAACAAAGAAGTAGTTTTTGTTAAAATTCCTTCCCGGGATATTTGGCCGTAGTCCAATGTTTTCTACAAAACCAGACGTTTCGGCAATGCCATTGACTTCCATCACCAGTGAAAATCGAGTGAGATAACGCGAGGTGGTATATGTTACTGACCACAGTACTGTGGTTAAGGCTGAAGCAGTAAGTAGAAAGAAGTAGTTTCTATGGTAATATTTCATTTCGAAAATGATTTTAAAAATAAATCTTAGAATATGGAAGTCATGTATGGTTCTCCATACCAATATTTTCTAATTGTTATTTATGATTCTTTGTTGCAGATTCTGTTCAGTTGAGGTTATGTGTATTCTACTGAATGACAACAATGTTTATATGTATTAGTTTAGTTTCTTGCATATTTCCATATATATTTACTATGATTACTATTATTACTATCTAGTACAATTGTTTTCTTTATTTTACTTCTATTATATACTATTTGTTCACATATTGTTATCTAATTCTAACTGGTTATTGACATACATATTGGGTGTTTACACTTGGTTTGGGTTGATTGTTTCTTTTATCTAATACATGCTGCCTTGTTTCTTATATACTACTAATTACATTCTGTATTGACTTTACATTCCACTCTCCTGATATTTAAATGTATGATTTGCAAAGATTTTATATTCAATGTCAGTCATGGTAGTTACTGGTAAGCAGTTCCATTTGCTTTCATAATTGAGCAATTATTTTTTTGTACTGAATTTCAGTTTACTTGTGATATTTATTATGTTTTACTTTATTATACGTTTTGTCTCATAAATAATACACTTATTGTCTGTGTCGTTTATTTGAGATTGTTGTATATAACTGTTATTACTTATTATCTTCACTTTCTATAAACACTACACTTTCATTGTTTGTGTTAGTTTGTTTGAGATCGTGGTATTTTGGTATTGATCAATTCACTGTAAGTAACACACTATTATTATCTGTGGTTGCTTATTATATTGCCAATACTTTGTTCTTGGTCACTTTGTTTTCTTTCTGGTCCTTCCTTGACGGTATTATTCTTCACTTATTTGGTACTCTACATACTTGTAATATTATCTTCTTAGTCGGGTATTTTCTTCATTTATTAAATACTTTCCTTATTTATCGTGTCTTCTTTACACTGGTAATGTCATTTTCTTGTTTATTACATGTTTTCATTATTTATTAAATATTTTCCCTCACTTGTTGTGTCCTCTTCTTATATATTTTTCCCTCACTTGTTGATTTTTCCCTCACTTGTATATTTTTCCCTCACTTATTGATCTATTGGGTCCTGGTTGCTAACGTAGTTGTTTGGTTCACTTTTTCTCTTGTGATAATACTGATGATTTATTCAATTACAATTTCTTCCTTCTACGGTGCTTATTTTCTTCAACATTATTTATCCATGGATATACGATCAACTTTTACATTTTAGTGTTGTCTTTCATCTTGTTGGTGTGTTTAGCTATATTGGCTTAGATATGTTCATGGTAGAGCTTCATTCTGGGTATTTGATATTATATTTATGTAACGATAATTTTGATGCGTTACAATATTTACAATGAACACAAATAGAATTATATCACACGTCACATTACATACATGTACAATAGGTAACAATTAATTTTTTTCAATGTAACAGTATAATTTACGCAATATTTAGATGAAAAGTAGAATGTGAAATGTGCAGTATAATTCGATGTTTTACAAATTATAAAATAGGTAAATTACTAAATTGAATTATGAAACAAAAAACTTTCAGGCAAAGACAATATAAAAACTAGAATCGATCTCACGGATCAACTAAAAAACGTACAAACCAAACAAAGATACAAAATTATATTCTTCCTTCATTTCAAACATGTACACAATCATTCTCATTGACGACACAATAAACAGTTTAATAAAAAGTAGGTGCCACTGATTTTAAATTGCTTTTATTAATTAAACAATTGAAAATTGTGTAAATATATTAGGATAATAACGAACTAAGTACAAGAAAAGGCTTTCAAAAGTATTCAGGTCGATCTCTCAGCATGTGACTACATTTTCTTTGATCAAAAATAAAATTATTTTTAACATTTGCGTTTTTTGTTATAACAGTATTTAAACATGTAGAATATGCTCACATTCTTTAAAATATTACGCTTTGCTTAAAGCATACATATTTATGGCAGTGGGGAAATTATGGGTAGCTATGTGGGGAAAAAGGTTTGATTGACCTGGCAACACTTTTTTTTCGTTTCAGTTATGCCGTGACGCGTTGAGTCAGTTTACTGCCGTAAAAGAGCGAGGTGTAGTGAGCCGATCACCATAGTGCCGTATATGAAGTTCTCATTTCTATAATAAGGAAGTAAATTAAAAGATAAACTGTTCATATTCAGCGAAAGAAACAGGCAGTATTATATTATTAATTTATATTATTATTGCGCACTATTTAGGGGTACTATTAAATTTTATTTGTAGAATGTCACTTACTCCCATAAGTTAGTAAATACGCGTACTTATTTTGATAACCATAATACATTGTAACAAAAATAAATGTAGGGGCTATGTTAAATAAGTTAAATTTATTCTACTTATATAAATGAGTATATATTTACGTATAGTTGAAGGCACAGAACATTCATACTTATATAGGGTTTCTTTAGGAATTAACTTTTGAATACACAAAGTGTCTTATAAGATTATAAACACAAACATGCATGAAAAAACTCAAACTCATAGACACTAGCGCATTGCTCAAGCAGTCTCGATAGTGGCCACACAGCAAGAACAGCTTTTATTAAATTTTATGAATCGCTAATGAATGTCATTAGCACGCGCATGTTCAAACGTGCAATCCAAATTAATAATAATAACGTTACCTTAACGTAGTGCCCATTAATTAATTAGGCGTAATGATAAAGTTGAGCTGACAAATTATAAGTACGTAATTTACTTGGGCTGCAGTGATCGATCAGAGCTACGGAGAAAGCTGACAAATACATCGTTGTCTACTTTACGGTTATGCTCTTTTATCAATAATATTTTGACACGTATTAAGTTGTATTAATTTTATCTGTTTTCGTGTGCGTATACGAAGAAGATGCGATCGATCAATCTTCGTCCTTGGGGCCGAGACGTACAACACACGCAGGCGCATTAGTAGAGAATTAATCCTTTTACCAGGTTAATTATCGGTTGTTTGTTGCTTACGTACAACGATCCAATGACACAAACACTGGTGCATCAGTGTTCTCGAAATCTTATCGTCTGAGCCTTTCTGATTTCATAATGCTCTTAAAAAAGACAAATAGAACTAACACAGGAATATGAAATTTCTAGGTCATTTTAAAGAGATTTTCGTGTTCACAGGTTAATGGTTTTAATAGGGTAATAGAATTAGCAAACCTTCAGACGCAAAAAAAAATTATAAGTTTAGTCAGTTATTCTTAAAGGTAACCGCCGCAGCCGAACATTCCTCTCTCATGCAATTCTGTTCATGCAAGCCAAATCCCAAGTCACTGAGTCACACTTGGCTGTACCACCCCGGGAACCTCCTCCCCAGCACTTTGTAGAGAGATGTCATGCCGGAGTACGCATCCTAAATCCTAGTTCCACTAACGACTATAGCGTTTAGCAAAGCCCTTCTATTTTGAATGTTTCTCAGTACATCTCCTTACTTCTCGTCTCCGCTCAACTAGATTTGGTCCTTCTCAACCATATTTCCGAAGCTTCCAGCTTTCTTCTTTCCTGAACAAGACCAAGACTTATACCCATACATCGAAACACTCCAAACAAACGATTAATACGAGGATCCCTAGTCTCAAAAACAACGTGCTTATTGTTCACCAAGCTTCTTTTATTCTGAAAGTTATTTTGATACTTCTTTTAACCTCTGGAGGTCACGATTTTATTATTAGAAGTAAAGAAAGTACCCAGGTAACTCAACTCATTGTCATTCTCTAGATTCACATTACCCAATTTTACATTCTCTTAACACTGATCTTCTGTTTTCCCATAACCATGAGTTTTGTTTTCTATAACTGGCTTACAGCTCAAACTTGTGGAGGCTTTCGCGATTAAACAAAGCATCCTGTCCAATTCCCAATTCAAATTTGCTAGTACTGAAATATATCAATCGCAGAACCGTAGACACTGTAAATCTGCCTACCACTGATGTTGACACCATCAGTGAAGTAGGCGAATGAATATATGTGTATGTGCTCATTCAATTAAAGGAGGATCATAAAATATGGCAATTAGGTTAAGACAGTTGAAGAACGTTTACTATGTATTTAAAATACTGCAAACATTAATCGTTACTGTTAACGGTACTACAATCTTTCGTGTAGTTCAGTATGTGTAGAAGGTCTGAATGTTGCCGTGTGCAGCCTGTGTATAATCACCAGATAAGTGTGCTTGTGCCAACCGGGACAATCTCAACAGCGACAAAATAATATTGCAATTACTGTACTTAAACAGAGTTTCAGAATGATTAAGGCGGCATGACGTGAACTGACACTTAGGTTCATCTGAATAGTTAGGCTATTGCGTATTTATTGGGATCTTGTGTTTAACATCCAGTAAAGTAGTAAAGTAAGGTTGTATATTACTACTTAATGGTGGTTACAGTTATCGTTGAAAACAGTGATAATGGATATTATTTCTAGTGAATAATATTATATTGTTTCTACGGAGACAATTAATAGTTTCGTTACTCGCTCCAACACATGTAACAATATTTATCCACACCCTTCTCTGCTGGGTAACGTCTTTTCAATCCTACTATACCCCTAATTACGTAAGTTTATGTGACTTTGCTTGTTAAAGTAAACTCTGCGTATAAGCCTACTCAGAAATTATGTGACAGTTTTCAAATATTTGAAAATTCCAAAGTCAGTTAAATTCTGTAGAAACATAATAACATTAATGACAAAATATTTCCGACATCTTCAATCCTTGAAAGGCCACAGATTAGCCTTTCCCACATTTTTCATTTCTTCAGTCTGCATAGAAATATAAGTTTACATTTCAGCACAAAATATGATTTCCTTTCAAAACATTTTTCCATTTAAGGTTATCGACAAGAAACTTAAAAAGTCATAAACTAATCGAATTCAAAACGTTTGTGGAATCAGTTTAAAACACATTGTCCGTAAATTTTAAAACTCTCAAAAAGATGATACTAACAACATAAAGTATCACATTACTAGACCGTTTTTTTTTAATCGACGGAACATTAACAACTTGGCCATGTTAAAAACTTGATCGTAGAACAGGATACCACACCTTATAAAATTTATAATATAAGTTAATAAATGAAAAGTATTACTGAAATGATACCGCTTAATATAGGCTTACTATAGAACACGAGCATTACTCGAAAAACCAACATAAAAACTTTTACAGGTGCATACTAGAGAATTCTGTGAATCGAGAGTTACAAGAAGAAGAGGTGCATCCAATCGTAAATTCTGACAATCCTATCGAGTTATTTATGTTTGTGTATCACAGACAGTCGTCTGATTTTGACTTCCAACTTCCCTTTCATACGAGTAAATGCGTGTAAGTGGTCCCGTATCTCAGGGTGACTGACGCCATAATGCGCGAGAAGTATCGATCATATAAGCACTCCCGCTAGACGACGACGGTGGACGACTAGTGCTAAGATAGAACTTTCTATTAATAGCAGGAAAGTAGGCCCAGAAAATTATGGAGTGAATGAACTTAATCCGATTGCAGACAATAAACTCGTTGCTGTATCGCCACCATCGACATCACCGTCGCCATAATCATCATTAGCATTAATGTACTAATCGTAGCTGTGTATACTAACGTCGCTCCAATCATCATGCTCCAAAATATATCGCCGTAATCATGATTACAATGATAATTTTAATAATTAGTGTGTAGACCGATTATAGCGTAGAATATCGTCTGAAACATCCTTTACGCCATCTAGCTACCGAAGACGGGGCTAAGACAGGTGGAGGAGAAGATCTGGATAGACCTGTGACAACCGTGACTAACAGCCGACGTGAAGTGAAGATGCCCGTGGCGATACCGCATTGTACGTCGGCAAGTGTTGCCGCCGACACAGAGGCGTGTGTAGTGCTGCAGGCGACCACAAAGTAGTTGTCACTGTGAGTGAAGACGCTTTCTGTTTTCACTGATTTTATTAAACCTGACAGCTGCCAAGCACATTAGACGAAAGCTGCGTTAGACGCTGAACGTTCTCGTATGAAAGGCACAGTGTACTCAGCACTAGACGCTTGAAACTTGTGAGTGTGCAGTCGTTGGTAATTACTCCTATGGTTCTAACATCGGCTAATGTTTGGAAAAACCATAGTCTGTAAAGTGTTATAGAAGTTTGCAAGTTATGGAGACGCCACCGTAGAAGTCCTAAGACTTAAGTAATGATGTCCTAAAACCAGATAATTATTGATTAGAGAATCGAAGATCGTTATGATGGACATGAAGAGCTTAGACATCAGGAACGTGAGACGATTAGAGTATGAAATAGGATTACATTATAAACTGAACTGAATGTTTTGTTGCACTAAAGTTGTGAAAATTCTTTAAGTCAACCGATGAATGCTAATTTTTCTTTGTAAATGCTCATAAATAGGCTATATTTTTTTCTTGGGAGTCTGAGACAAATAAATTGGTGCGATCCTTATGAAAATAATGTACGTACATTTTTAAATGTTAGTATAATTTTAAAACATCTCAGTTAAAGTTGCCTGCGTTTATAGTTTTACTAGAAACTTCTGTTAAGGATAACATGTTTTGGAATAAAGAATATTTTCATTCAGATATTCAACAAAACGAGGCTCAGCACGTTAACTGGGCTAGCTATTTAACTGGACGGTCGTGTAAAAGTTTTAACTACAAACTAATATCTTTAAAGAGTTACCAAGAGACATGTACGGATTAGAGGAGGATTCATTATAGCCTACTGGAAATAATGAGCTCCAGCTATTAAATAACGCTAGCCGATCAGTAAACGGAATTACGGAATAAAGTGAACTTTATTGAACGCAACGATTCAATTATGAAAAATTGTATACTAAATTCTTGAAATCAGCCGATGTTTCATAATTCTTCTTCAGTATTCTAGAAGTTCCAGATTCGATTGTTGCGTAATGTTGTCAAGTCAAGTTCATTTCTAGCTTTCTAGCTGACCAAGCTTCTGGACCTAGAGAAATACCTGGGATAATAGTAGGCGTCTGAGGCGTAGTACTGGCCACATTGTCTTCCTTGTATGACGTAATGCTCTGTTCGGAAGCCTACCCACGTTTACAACATCGTTTCGATCTCTATCATCCCGTCTATCATCATGTATATCATACATTATCATCTCGTTTGTTACGGTTTCCTTTTTATTCTCGGTCTTACTGGATTACTTTCTTCCGCTGTACACAAGTGTTCGTATCACTACGGGTACGTTTTAACCTACCCGTTCAGATAAACGTTTGAAGCTCGTTTTCTACGTTCGGTTTCTGAATTTGTCCCTTCAAGGGTCCGTTCTTTAACTCTTCTCAGACACTCATCACTTGCACGTGGATCACTCTTTCGCGTACTTTTCTTGGTCGGTATCAACCTTTATTTTGTCTGTCGCAGATGTCAAGAAGATGGATGACCTCGTAACTCAAGCCAGTAGATGACGTAGTTAAGGTTTTGTGTTTCTTCGCAGATACCGTTTTGAGCATACTCAATTTATAAAGTGCTTCAACGTCAACAAGAATCTGCTCCAAGTGTTTGGAAGCGTATTTGCACAGAGTTGCAACTTCCGTTTCCGATAGCTACAAAGGGTATAACTACTATGCCCATTTATTTCTTTATGGCGTTTTCATCAACAATAGTACTGACAGTCACCCACGTACCTTAGAAGTATTCAGAGATCTGAGATCTGTTGTCTTCTAACTATCTCAAATTTGAGAACATTGCCGTGGCGCCATGGTTGTCTTGATGTTCAAAAACATTGAATTCCGTGGAATGAAAAGAAATTATTTTTTTACCAACGCCGTTATGAAAGGGAATCGCCATCAGGACAAGTCAGTAGTAGCCCCACGAAGTATTTCTGTTTTCTGACAGGAATAGGAGACGTCATTTTGTCTTATTTTCCGTGGAAATCTTTGTATCTTCACAGCTCCGAACTGTTATTCGTGTAGCAAACTTCGTGACCATCTTATCGCCTAGCAAAGTGTTCCTCCCAGCTACAATTTAATTTCTTAATTCTGTAAACAAGATCCTTCTAATTTCGCTGTCTCTCTATTTATATTCATTTAACTGTTTTAATGTCTCCCTTTCTTATTTCTACCATTCCCCGATGCATGCTTTTCTGGTCACTTTGCATGTCTTTGTAGCATTTTATTAGTCCTATCCATATACTTATTTTGTTCACCATTATCTGTTCAGTTATTTTGTTACTGAAATTTACTGACTTTAATTCACGGTGTTTAATACACCAGTTTCTTCCATCTGTTTAATAAAAAAAATATCGACCTGCTTTTTAAATTCGTAGTACGCCTATAGTTCACTGATTTTTGTGGTCAACGTTTTGGTACTTATTAATTCCTTCTTGACTTATGAACGTTCTTTAAACATTTTATTATATCGATATTTTCTTTCGTATTCATTGGTACCTTTAATCTTATAAGTCTATGATCACTATGTACGTTAAAATTACACTAATCATTGCTACACCTTAGCAGTTCTTTTTCCTATTAATCATAACACAGCCTTATAGTATCTCATCATTATAGCACCTTTTGAGCTTCTCCATGACTATTTTTGTTCTTTTCTTGAAGATAATTCTTGAGCGCTGCACTGTCCATGATTTACTCTGTCACCTTTTTGTATTTCTCTCTCAAACCATAAATTCTCTTTCGAAATGTTCTTAATTTTACCTCCTTTCCATTTATCTATTCAACTCTTCCGCGACTACAGTGCACTACCTACACGTCTTACTCTATGTATTTATCAGCCCAAATAAATCACCGAATACCTCTTCTACTTCCTCACCATCGCTGTTTGTGGTGAGGCAATAACTTTTGATTACTTGTGCCTTCATGCAATTATCACAACTGTAATATACCGCTAATTTATAAAATTAATAATTATTAATTATTATTATAACTATCATTATTGATAATTATCATTAGTTTATTCTTATTTTAATTTATTGTTGTATTGGAGTGTTAGTGGTATCAAATATTTCTACTAGTAATTTTGTACAAACCACTATGTTGTCTTTGGTATTGACGAGCGCTTTCGGCAGTCAAGCCATCTTCAGGTTGGTAAATGACCTGAAGATGGCTTGACTGCCGAAAGCGCTCGTCAATACCAAAGACAACATAGTGGTTTGTACAAAATTACTAGTAGAAATATTATTTTAATAATTAATGAAATTAATAATTGTTACTTTCTTCAGGAATAGACAAATCTTTTTGGAATGCTGAAGAAGGTAATTGCCAAATACTGGAGTGAAGTAATACGTGTATAGTAGATAACTTCTTATTTAGTAATGCAAGTTCAGTTGTTTATAACTAACAGTATCCCAACTTAGCTAAGTACGTTAAACACTAGGGGCGACATATCACACTACCTGTTGTTTGAACAAGAAACTTGTTTCAAATAAACACAATACAACAGCTAAAACAAAAACTATATAGTTTTTAATGTTTTCCTTGGGTTCTTCTTGTTCACTGTAACACTATATTGAAATGTGTTTTGGAAGCCTGACAATTTGAAGCATCTGACAGATAGCACTAGTTCATGCATTATTTTGTTTACAACAGATAGTTGATAAGTATCAAATATTTAATGTATATACAAAACGTTGGAGCATTGCTAGACCAAGAATTTCGGTCCGCACCATTTTGTAATTCAGGGTGCTGTATTAGTTGACATGTTTGGCAAATAGCCAGGACCGAGATCAGCAAATATTCAGTGGAAATGGAGACGACTGCTAACTACTTAGTTACACATAAATGCTTTTAAACTTATTCATTTCACCTCTCAAAATTTGAACTAACCTTGCTGCGTTAAGCGCTATGAAAAGTGGCCCGTCACTTCCACTGGCTGAAGTGTATGGTACAACAGGCAAAATCAACAAGAGTAAAACCCGCTTCAAAAGTTACAAATCACACCGTTAGTAATTTATTGCAATTAACAAAAACCAATCAAAATTTATAGGAAGTGATTTCGTACTTTCTATAACGGATTTTAGAATTAGTATATATACTTTTCTGTTCGTTTTTGCAACAATTTAAAATTACCAAATTGTTTTAATTAAATTTAGTGAACGAAATGACTAAGCAAGGTTTGTTCCATATTCATTCACACAAGATTTTTTTATCAATCTTTAACTACAATATACTACATAATTACATGTTACTGTACTCAGCACCACTAGCAATAACTCAAGGAGGTTTACTGCAATAAAATAACACTTAGACTCCTCTAAGGATTATTGCATCTTGCATCCCCACCGTAATAAATGCCGCAGCAAGTAAGCAGCAATGATTCATATAAGAAGATTCTAGTTTTTTATGTGATTATCAATTTTACCTTTTAACAAAAATATTATCAACAACCATAAACGTATTAAATATTTATTATTAAAAATAACAAATCCAGACGTTAAAAGCCATCAGGAATCACCTTAGAGGCGCTGACAATACTTTTCCTTTGCAATAATTAACGTTGGAAACATTATAAATGTAAAAATAATTATTTAATGGAATAAACGTAATATTAATATAATGGCGGTAACAATAAACTTGTACTGTAACTAGATAATAAACACTAATTTCAACAAATTTTGTGCATTAAACGTAAATAGGCTTATATCTAAAATTACTAATAGGCTATATTTTGTATTAGTAGTAAACGAATCTCACTATTGAGAATAATTTTAGATTATTAAACATTCAAATAACGGTATTAATTTTTTATTTCTTTCTTTCGCTTATGGAAAACAATTGTTGGAAGACCCTGAAAAGATGGAAAGATAGGCTTTGAAGTCGGAACGAGCCAAGTGCGTAATCCCTGAAGAAGAAGAAGAAGAAGAAGAAGAAGAAGAAGAAGACTCTGAGTAATAATAGAGTATTTTGAAATTAGTGTAGCCAATGATGATTATGGATGCGTTGATAAGTTGTTACATGGAATATCACAGTTATGTTGAAAACTAAAACAAGTGCTACCACAAAAATAACACAGTCACTGTTTTTTATGTTCGTTTCACTTTTCGCTTCAGTTCACTCTGCGCAGTTCCGCTGTTTGCCACTTGTTCTGTAAATTTCCACGATCAATAACGACGTTTTGACATAACCGTTTTTCTTTGAACAATCACAGAAACGAAAATTGGAATATATATTTGACGACGGATCAAATTATTATTAGGCCTATTAGTAGATCCCCTTCTATTAAGGGGCAAAAAGCGATAGATGCGCAGGTAGAAGGTAGAGCACGTGGGATGTTACCATGTGGGATGTCACTCCTAAATGGGGATGGTGGAAGGCAACGGGAAAATCCCTCGTGGTATTCCTTGTCCCACTGGAATATGCTGTCAAGTATGGTAGATCCTGAGAAACGCCTAGGTTGAGCCACATATTGCCTAGAAACTGTCTGCTGCAGCTAAGGATCTTAGAAGAAAATGTGAAAGGAAAGAGAGGAGGGGAAAGAAGAAAGGTTGAAATGCCTGATAGCATTAGAAACGGAAGGAGCTAGAGGCAGATGAAGATAGATTAACAGGGCAGAGAATAAAAGGAAAGCATCTAGTTGAAACCTTTGTAAGATAGTTCTAAACAAAACAAAAAAATTCTATTTATCAAAACATGTAATACTATCCAACTAGTTAAAGCGATTTACTTGCTCCATCGTTAAGTTGTTAAACATTGTCAATTTGTTGTTGTTGTGTAGCAGTAGTAGTCGTAGTAGCAGTAGTAGTAGTGGTAAGCATAAGCAGCCAGAAAAATTGGTAATAAGGTTACAAAGGTAAAACAAGGCGTTCATAAAACAGAACGCAAAGTACAAACGGTCCGTTTGCATGTAGTATGCTACGTCCACAGAGTATGCATAATATTTTATGATAATGCAGACAGTGTAGGCTCTACTACGTGTGCACACAAATATCGCTTTGTCCAATGGCGCGATTGCTGTAGACCATCGTCAGCACTGACATGGGAAAACTTCTCGAAGCCTGTACATAGTAACAAGTCAAGTCGAGGAAGGGGATGTTATTAATTCTTTCTAAACATAAAACACACACACTCAAAACACACGCACATACAACAATGAAATGAATGAATGACAACGGGCTGGTATGCAAATTTAAGCGGATTTATGTACTCGAACTGTATACGTGTGTGCCTGTGTGTTGGTGTGTGCAGCATTTTAAACAATGAGTACAAGTTTACATCTTGTAAACGGATGACAAACAGACACACACGGCAGATTTGTAAACTTGTCGAATCGTCAGCAAACAGACGTTCTGACTTTCAAATACAAGAACACGAAGTAAGAAAGCACTTTCAGTCTGTGCAAGCGATGGACAGACGGACTATTGAAACTTTAAAGAATACTACTGAATCTGATCATGTATATGTAATATATTTGACAGTACGGGGAATGGCACCTCAGAGTAACATCCAAGGTGAAACGAAATGAATCATAGTTCAAAGGTTTTGAGGTAGCTAAGAACATTAGTTGTATACGTAGTTCATACTTGAACTCCAGTTTTACATATATTTTATATAGAAAAGTTTTAAACTACAGTAGGTACTTAAAAAACGCTATTCTGTTATTCTAGATAAAAGAGCAGTAAATCTTCAAAATAGTACTGCTATTAATAATACTAATAAGCTCTTTGAGGTGTAGACCTCGCTCACTATTTTGAACGAAATATATTAATATTGTTAAGAAAATTTCAATACTACATAATTTTTAAATTATCAAAACCTCAATTATTCTAATACTGTTTAAGTAGAATACAGTGTCTTTAAACTAAATTGTAAAGCAGACAATTATAGATACTAAACGCTTCAAACTGCTGCACTGGTTTTTTAGTTAAATTGACAACTATAATACCTAAAGGACAAATCATTTAATCCGAGCTTTTAGATTTGTTTCCTTCTACCTATAGGCCTATATCTAGGACTTTCACGAGTAAACATAACTGATAACAACATAGGCTATAAATTTTCTTAAACATAGCTTACAAACTTTTTGAAGACGATCCATAATTTGTAATGGGTAGTCAGACAATAATTCTGTCAAATTATTAAAGATACCGAGTTTTTATTTTAAATAAAATTCCTCATAACATGATCTCACACATAGGTAACCTTACAATTTTTTTAAAATTTTAGTTCAATTCTTGGCCCGCGATCGCGGTACCCCTAAAGTTTGTCATAGTAAATGGTACATTCCGATTTAGGTTAAAATTCTATTAGTCTGACACCCGGGTAAATTTTTACAATTTAAAAATTTTTTATTCTTTTTTAGGATTTGGTGCCCTACAATTTTTAACTTACTAAAATTGTAACCTGGATTATGATTTTTGTTAAAATTCTTTATAATTTGATATAGTACATGTAGTTTTGCGATTTTTTACTCACTTTTTGGACCTTGGCGTCAAATTTTTTTTTTGTATTTTTAGGATTAACACTGTATTCAGATTTTGGCTAAAATTTCCTTACATCTAATGCCCCACATGGATTTTTGCAATTATTATTTAAATTTTTACCCCTCACATTTTTTGATAATATTTCGGGGGCAGATCAATCTAAAAAAAAAAGAGCAGGGTAAAAGTACGGACACGCCAGCCAAGTTTTACGAAAATCCGTTGATGGATTCAAAAGTTATCGCGACATACCCCAAACAGATAGACAGACAAGTACCAAACTGTCGAGATAAAACAGAGAACTCGCTTCTCTCGTTCAATAAAATCTGTCGAAAAATATTACACAATTTCTTCCGGGAGGGCCAAATTATAATATAATTAGGATAACTACTTTTCCTAGGAGTAAAGTTATCACTTCATAACCTTGTAGGTCTCTGTAATAAAATACTCTAACTTTATAATAACAAGTAGAACGATGTGGACAGTACTAGGTCTATATAGCCTGTAATTTTCTCAATTATGAATGCTAAGTAGGATATCTAAAGCCTGGCAAGATGTTATGGTACTCGATGCAGACCCACACGGTGCTTCCTTTTGATTGCTTACTAAAGACAAAAATATATATACACCCATAAACATTAACAGATATTGCTCTTTAATACGAAACTGAAGCGAAACAAAGAACATGAGTTCTTTAGCATCGTTCTTTTGTTCTTTCGATTTGCATCAGAAATACTAAATTTCGTACACACGTTTTCTCTTAAATTGTCTGAGGACAAGTTAAAACCAGAAATCACTATGTCCGCCGTTGGTCAAGGGTGGTAATTGTGAACGCATTTCTTCTCTTACAATATATTAGCACTATGGATTTCGACATTTAGACAAAAGCATTTTCTTACGTGTATATCATAGGAATAGGGAAACTAGGATATTACTTAATTACCAACGCAAATTTAACTTTTATGTGCAATTTCTCCAAGTCCATGATGAAGTTTGAAATTGGCATTTTTAAGCAGATTTCTGAAATTCACATTAAACAAAAAAACTATAAAATAAATAGTTTACACGCATATATACAATCTGGTGCAAAATATACGGAAATCTTATTTCAATTCGAAGCTTCTGCTTTTTGTCTAATTTATTTACTCAGTCCTTATACTTTAAGGTAGAATGCCATAACTGCATGGTAATCAGTAACGAACAAAAATGTTTACAAGGAGAAGCAGATAAATGTTTTCACTGACTGGATACAAGCAACACAAGGGGAAACGCCGGCTCACTTAAATGTGTTATTTACGAGATGATTGCAACTGATACAGCAAATTTACTTACATAAATATAGGTCACAAAAATTAAAATGCTATACTTTGAACACCAATATGCGTATTAAAGACAATTGCAACATAGTTCATAAATAAAATATAGGCTGGGCACTAATACCTCCCCCCCCACACACACACACGTATGTATGTGATTGTTATGCTTGTACACATGCTATTGTAGACACCTACTGCATACGAACGGGGGTGATCTGTGTCCGAAATGAATGGGCTTACAAGCTGTGCCCGAAGCATGCCCGAAATCATGTTGTGCCTCTGCCCGAAGTGGCAATACACGTTGAATAGTGCCAAACAGAAATCAAATCGAAATAATGTAATATATTATGAAAAGGAATTTTACCAATTTAACACATACACGCGCGCGCGCGCGCGCTAATTAATGTAATTCGTTGTGCAACGCTGTGTGTATATGTGTGTGTAAACACCAGTTTTTGGTGGGCTTGCAATTTCTTCCTTTCAGAAGACAGTCCCTTAATAGCTACATACTCTCCTCCTCCTTTTATTTCATCCATGTACTCCTGGGTGGGCATTCCACTCCCCCCTCCCACTATGCACCACAGTATACATCTTCAGTATATACCATACGCAATAATAGAAACGCCTTATCTAGCTGTACTTTTTCTTTCCTTTACTTTTACTTTTCCTATTTAGAATACAAGAATCAGAGAATTTCATCCTGATCCTTCTTACCTTAACAAAACTTATTACAAACTATAACAAATATATAGGCCTATACGGTATGTATTGTGTTATCTGAGGTAATTTCGGCTATGATTATTTCTTAAATGTCTATATAAATCACTTTAGGACTGCGAAGTGAAGTATCGGAAGCTTATTTTATTATCTTCTGGATCAGTGTTACGAAAATGGAAGAATGTCACACTTTCAGGTCTCGAGTCTACATTATTTTACATATTTACAGCTGGATTTTGTATCTGAAGGCCTTTTCCTCAATCACCAGCCTACGAACATTGTGTAGTGGCGCCAGAAAGCCATCTGTTGGCATAGTGTAACACACTCTAAGCATAACTAGCGCGTGGTTATTTTAAGCAGTGACGCTCCTGAAACAATAGAAAAATAGAGACAACAAGTCTTTAGCCTCTTCCAAATGTTTTGTGCCACATCTGCACTGTTAAGCTGCGTTCATCAAACTGTTAACCTTCGACCAGGATGCTACACTAAATATACATTAAAAAAATTTAATTTTAAAAACAATACCAAACAGTATCATTTTACGCAGAACATTTCGGAATATACAACTTGGGAAAAAATTGTAATTTTTTACTTATCCATCTGGATAAGGAACCATAAAATATTGTGAAAACAAGACAGAGGTTGGACGCGATTAGAAGACAGGTAAGATAGATGAGAACAATTGCTGGCTCTAATCTCGCGAATATCCCACACCAGGCTTCCAATTTTATCCCACAAATACTGCAGGAATGCACATCAACTTACAAGGGAGAGTGGGAAAAATCCCCCGTTCCTCGCGCACGAGTGGCAACAACGAGCGGAGAAGGGATATTCTCGTACAAACAGGAGAGGATGGACTTCGCCGGATTGGCAAATACCAACAGCATAGTAGTCAGCAGACACACACCGCATCAGGCACATAGTTGAAAGCGAGGGCTTCGTGCAGATGGGAGTACCGACCTAGCTGAAATACATCAAAAATTCAATCGCACCACGGCACGAGTACATGCGACGCGACGGCTAGATTCCTAGCTCACATCAGTATCCAAGTAGCGACGGGTTTGAACCATCTAGGCTAGGCCCTTCCGCTGGGGACATCCGAATGCCTTCTGGTCCTCCTCCGCACATCAGCTTCTTCAGTTGGTTTGAAGTGTCGATGTGCCCAATATGTCGTAACTTTGTTCTTCAATCAATATGTTAACATTCGGTTTATCTAACCAACCACCAATTTGACTTCCAGCACTTGACTTCTTGGCTGTAGGAAGTACACATGGTTGAATGGAACTGTAATGCCCCCCCCCCGCTATACGATTTGTTAATAAATCTCTAGTATGAAGGGCTCTGCTAGAATATAGCATAAGATATCTTGCATACATCAAGGCACTAAGGTTACCACGAGGCAACCAAAGAAGACAGCAGCATGCACGTCAGCAAAAAAAGTGGTCAGAAAGAGGTGTCTGGATGGTGTCAAAACAGAGGCTGGCGGTTTGAATTGATAAGTTGCCAGCAAAGGTAGAAATAAGAGTTAACTAAGAGACAATTAAGTAAGAAATAAAAGAATAATGGCAAGGTACGGTTAGTGATTCCCTTCTCGAGTGAACAAATCAAGGAGGAAGAATGGACGGAGTTCAAAACCATGTTCAATGCTATCTTATATGTTTTCAAATGTGCTTAATATACTTAAAGAAGAAATATACAGAAGAATATAAAATAAATAATTAAAATGATAGAGAAGTTTGTAGTTACCATTGGAATTTATGGTTATTTTTTATTTTTTTATAGTGTTTTAAAACATACAACATTGCTGCTTATCACGTTTTAATGATAAACGGGACATTAAAAACTTTGTCTTTTCACATACGTGCATTCTTGCAAGATAACAGTCCGAAGGTGCTGTTATTCAAATTTTTAAAAGACGAACAAAGGAAAACAAAAAATAAATAATAATTCTGTATAATTTCGTGGTTTCCTCATTTAACTGGCCACGTGCTAGCAAGGAGCTCGTGTCAGATTGTTTGACAGGAATGTTTCCTTTACAGATAACGGAACAGGTGAAAACAATATTTAAAAAGAAAGGAACAAGAATTAACGGAATCGATTCCTTCATCACTTCAGTCGAACGTCTTCCATTAAAAATTTTCGATTGTCGTTTATAAATATAATACAAATCGATGCCAACCAGACGTAGATAGACTGGCTGCTCTCGTTTACTACATTGTATAACTTGTTTTTAGATTCCAAATCAATTCCGATTCCAATCTGATCTTTTATTAGATAATATCTACATGAAAAGAAGAAAAGATATAACGTTTAAAACACAATCTAATTTGAATAAATTTTCAACCAAGAATCTGCATAAAATATTAATGACTGGCATTGGATATTATTTTTCTTTGCCTCTGACTGTCTGTGCGATTTGAATACAATATCATTATGAAACTATGCTTAATACGGTTTAAATTTAAATATATTTGTTTCGTCGGTTTCGCTCGTAACTGCTGAGTTTTTATTACTCTGTCGTTGTCATCATTCGTGATTGATTTATAACAGCTGAAAACTGATTTGGTTGTGTGTGAGTGCATATTTCTTCACGAACACACGAAGGCAAACATGCAAACAACATACGTTTTTTTCCAATACTGTAATAATAAAGAATACTTCTAACTACAAATGGGGTAGGATTTGAAGAAAGATAATTAAACGTTTGCAGAAAGCAGAAAGTACCACATAGTATTACGAAAGACAACAAACATTCGGGCTGAGGATATTAAAACTAAAACTGAGAGTAATTAGTCTTCTTAAAGTTGAACGCCGATAAGCCAGAAAATGGAGAGCTTGAAAAAACGGATGTATGGTAAGATACACCCCACAAAACATTTATACAACACTGTAGTGAGGAAACCTGTGACACAGACTGGTTATCCAAAAACGTATGGTAAAAGAATGCAGTAAAGAGAAGAGATCTGAGGATGCAGTTTATGAGTATTCATGAACAATGTCTGCAATTTGCACTGGCAAAAAAAGAGCAATGTAAAGTATTTTCAGATAACTATTATCTTCACTCTATATTTACGTTTATTATGCAAATCATTAAAAAAAAAATCAATATTTTAAGACAATGTAGAAATGGCAGTAAGGCGACCGGTTGTAGCACATAACTCTCTGTATTACAAAATGTACGTTTCTTAGATTTGACTATAAATGTTTATAGCACTTATAACTGATGCGTTTTACAAACTTTAACAGATATTAAAATTTAGTTTTACATTGGGTACTCCAGAACTTAAATATTTACAACTTCGAAATTAAAAGAAAATCTTTGAATCAACATACTTTAAATACCTCATCTTAAATAGTAAAATTAGGTAAAAATTTAAGGCACAGACGTAATCAGTAACTGAAAAAATTATATTATGTCCTCAAAAACTAATTGTTCAAGAAAAGCGTTTAAACAAAAAATGTCAGAATGTTTGACCAAATTTAGTACATTACTGCTTCGTACTCTATCAATTCGTCTTGCAGCTTCCTTCTGACGCGTCACAAGACTATTGTCTCGAAGAGACTAAACGATTTTTGGAATTTATGATCTATTCAGCAAACAATGAAGCCATTTCTCATGATCACCACTGGTTTCAGTCCTACTTTATAGAATACTTTATTTTTCATTAGATACTCTTTTTGTTGAATGCTGAAAGTACTTGAGAAACAATTTTTAAAAATTTTTAATCTGAGAAATTCGCTTTCGGATGCTACCCATCAAATAACAAGATTCAAATTTAAATTTCCGTAAGTACATTAACGCAATACATTTTCACTGGGATAATCTGTTAATACAGGTTTGACAGCATTCATAACTGCCGTTGGCACTTTTTTTTGCGTTCTTTTAAGGTGGACAAATTATTTTTGTGTGCATTGTACTTGCGCCAAGTATCAGATCCAGATGGACACAATGCATGAGGAGAATTTTAACCTAATTGCATATTAGTAAGTAGAGGAGATAATAGTAAATTGCTCATAATGCCTGTTTCATTAAAATGTACAGAATAGTTTTTATTGCATTTCTAGGTAGTGAAGCTCGCCTATAACAACTTTTATAGATTCAAACATCAAGGTAACGCATCATTTTGTAAAGCCTGCTTCCCATCCGTTATTAGACATATTCAGTTTCCTTATGCAGCCATATCCATAAGGTTTAAAATAACTACAATATTCTCGCCTTTACTGTCACCTTCCCATAGAAATTTAGTTTATTGTACTTTGTATTTGTCGGTAGAGCGATTAAAAAATATCTTTTATACCAACCAATTTTCTGCAAGCAGAATATTTTTAAAAAATCAATAAGATATTTTGGTATGTAAACTATCTATGAATGGCAGGCTTTTTGAGAGGAACATCTAAATAGTAAAATAAAAGACCTAGCGTTGTTTAAGACCTGAAGATGTCAGTAATGACGAAGAGCTTAGTCGAACAATAAAAAAATTATAGCAGTTAGCAAATTCATAAAAGAAATAGTAAGGATGGCTGCTAATTTAAACAATACGAAGAGTAAAATAAAAACCTAAATAGTTTCTTACTATGAGGTCTTCTTAAGTAATTTCTAGGTTATTCATGTGAAAATTGTCTACAGTGTACGATTACAACAAAGGCGGTCATCGAAAGACGCACGCTAACATACTGAATGAATAGATACATACTTCAACCCTTGCAGATTGCAACCCTGAGCGAGTAAACAACTGAGGCTTGGCAAGCTGACAAGGTATCGTGTTGCATCACCTCCACGCAACAGTTAACAAATATTTGTGTTTTCGCAATTCGTGCGACGTCTTGACACCTGCAGCAGGTGACAACCAAAGGGTTAGGCCTACTACCCAAAGGAGGGCTTTTCTTTAATGAAAGAATTATGTTTTCTAGCAGCGCGTGTCAAACATATACATGTATTCATTCCGTTTCAGTTTAATGAATGCAAACGCCTTGAATCTCGGCTGAAATCAACAACACCTACAAAGTTGTCAGGCGTGGCGTTTGTACACCGTGCGATATTTGTGTACTGCATGCTCACCTCGTCCTTGGAAACCTGAACTTTCACAAAATTTAATCGATCATAGATTGTACTGTAGAATGCCGTTATTACAGTCTGGTAAAAAAGCAGCGCCACCATCGTCACTTCTAATATGGTATCATCATCATCATCATTATTCATAATATTCGTCGCCATTAGAGGTTGGCATATTTTCATTTTATTCACTGCACTCTTAAGGCGAGAAACAGACCGAGTACGATGCCATCCGTCGCGATAACGGACGTACGTCATCGCAACGGAAGGAGCCTCACACAGAATACGATTAAGTGGAGCTCCGTCACGTTCGATTAGTATAGTTTCTGTTTTCTACAAGTAATGTTATCTAGAAGGCAAAAAAAGCCTATTTACTACTATTTACTAAATAGCTGCCCATTTACTTAAAAAAAACTGCAAAAGTTAAGAAGTCGTAGATGGTGGGTTCATCCTATAAATCGAAGGCGTGAGGTGTAGGCCACATTTCGTAGTGACGGCAACATATTTCCATGAATCTTCCCTTTTATTATTCTTTTTATAATCATTTAGTCATTTGTCTAAAGTATAGGTCTTGATTGAACCTAAGAAACTAAATTTAAGCACTTTACATAGTTGCCTAACATTTATCGAAATATATAGCCTAAGTATTTAAATGTATATAGCATGTTGTGCAGTATTTATCAGAATATGTATCATATTTTATAGATTTAAGTAACAATGTACCGGTAGTTCATAAATGTTAATTAAATAAGACAATAATATTTAAAAGTAAAAATCTACTCCCATAAATTTACCTCAATTATTAATTTTTCTGTGTTTAAATCAATGATGACTATTGAACGATCGGACACCAACTGAGACTCGAGCTATTCGTCCGTCATCGCATCGCATGCCGACGCGCGTTAGTCATCTCAACGTACTAGGTGAGGGGACTCTCATAACGCAACATGGCGATCAGTTTACATGCGATGACTTGCGTCGTCGCATCGCATGGCATCGTACGCGGTCTGTTTCTCGCCTAACAGTTATCGCAATTGCCAAAGATAGTGACAGTTCTCATTGTTGTCTTCATCATCATCATCGTCATCGTCGTCGTTGTCATCAAAGGTTTCATTATAATGAAAAGCAGCCTTGTCGTTATCGTTTCGGTCTACGTTAATAATAATTACCATAGCAAACCAAATTCCTACAGATACGAGAATGTCCCTCTGCTTGTTGGAAGAAGGTGTATGAACTGTAGAAACGACATGCCACGGTGATTTACTTCAATAGTAAAACACCTCTCCGATCGAACTGAACCTAAATAATGCCATAAAACCTGTCAATTTTCAATTCAGTGCATCGTTTGTAATTGTTATTATCTTCTCAGTTTTCTAGCAGATCAGTACCTAATTTACACGGACGTCAAGACTGTCACGTCCTTGAGTCAGTCACCTCAGAGTTTTGGAATTACGTCGTTTGTTGTTACGTACGGTAAATAATTTTCACTCGGCGTTAGCAGAAGTAATGAAGGTAAATGAAATATATCGGTTGCAGAAATTTTCAATATATAGGCCTATTCATGACAAATATTTAGAAGATCGGGAATCATAGTTGGGAACATTATTTGCCGGGCCGTTAGGCCGTGGTCAATTGTTTGTGTGCACAGACGTTTCGGCCTCACCATTGGAGGTCATCTTCAGTGTCGGAAACAATTGGCACGGTGACCGCCAATTCACCCCAGTGATGAGTTAGAGACTATTATAGTCTCTGGGGTGAATTACCGGACACCGTGCCAATTGAATTATGCATGATATCCGGGCTGCTTGGCCGTGGTCCCTGGTTTAAAACAAAACCAAACGTTTCGGCAGCTCCACTGGCTGCCATCATCAGTGGTATAAAATTCCTGCACTTTGGGTGTCTACGTGCAGGCCGACAGTACTGTGGTATAGACTGACTGTGGTAAGACCGTGCCAATTGTTTGCGACACTGAAGATGACCTCCGATGGTGAGGCCGAAACGTTTGCCCACACAAACAATAGACGACGGCCTAACGGCCCGGCCAATAATGTTGTCAACCATGTTGACGCTGGCCGTAAAACCCTTAGGAACTCTATAGCCAAATCAATCAATAAGTGCTGAAAAATTCTTTGATTCAACCGCACCTGTTGTTACTATATTTGTGTTGTTAACTTCCTCTGTGACACATGTAATTATGGAGTATTAAATATCCAGATGCAGTTGCAATATAAGCCCACTTGTTCAAAAGATAAACTTACGAAATCTGAATACAAGAAAGTTGGTATGATCTGTATGTCTCTGACCTCTTCCTTCGTCGTAGAAATGGGCTTATTTCAATTGTATTTATTCACTTTGAACACGGTACAAATATTAATTTATGAACTCACTCTCAGTAACAATCTCAGTCAGTGTCTTTAGTGTGCTCTGTCAAAATTTTACTAATTTTTCGTATATTTTTGTTTCTCATGAGAGCGTTTCAATCAAATAAACTCATTAAATATGCCCATACTAATTTTTCTTCTATTTTATTTTCAAGCACTTTTAATAATTATATTAAAATATTTTTTGTGTAACCGGCCACAATTGCAGATTAAGCAGGTATTCTTGAGGCCACAAAAATTGCTTTTCTAGTAACAGGGCAACTAATAAAATATATTTACCAGTCAAAAAAGTGTTAACAGCTAAACACTAGAAATTCTGAATTTAAAACAAATTCGGAGGTGTCTTCCAATTGTAAAACGATTTTCATGTCCCCATTCACTCGAAGGTACTGGGATCGTTAAGACTGAACATTGTTAGTGATATATCAACTGTGTTTGTTAAGTGATAGAAGTAATCATTAATAACAAATTTTAATGTGCAAACAAGAAACTGTACACATTTTCACTTAAAATACAGAACTGACTGTCGCCAAAAACTTATGTCAAAGCATTTGACGTTATCTGTCAGGTTGTCTCTAAGAGGCTGTTGGTAGAGTGGAAGCGAAGAGAGGTAGAGACAGGACGACTTTGCGAGACTCAGGGATGACTTACTCAAAGTCACGTTTAACAGAAAACGTAACAATATTTTTCTTCTGCTTTTCGACTTCCTTCCCTTCTTCTTCTTCTTCTTCTTCTTCTTCTTCTTCTTCTTCTTCTTCTTCTTCTTCTTCTTCTTCTTCTTCTTCTTCTTCTTCTTCTTCTTATTCGGGCCATTTATGTGTTCCGTCTTTAAGTAGCCATCTTTTCCTTAGTCATCCCACGTTCCTTCTTCCTATTTGTTTTTATTTAAGATATTTTTAGGCACCCTTCCGTTATGTATCCTTTATATGTACTCTTTCCATTTTTTACTATGAACTTTTAATTTATTACTTATGTATACATTTAGTTCATTTCCAATGACTTTATTTCTAATTTTGTAGAATCTCGTGCATCTCTTCACGACTTTCAAAAACTTAATCTCAGAAAATTACTTTGTATTCAACTTCAGTGGTCAGAGTCCATACAATAAAACACCCTCCATGTACCCTCCATCCATGCATACACTATGCATTACTACCATGTAATAAAAGTGCATGTAACCCCATACATGAACCCTCCATCCATCCATGTATCATGCATTAGTATCATACAATAAAACATGGGAAGATATCGTTTTGAGTAAAATTAAATTTTAGTACCTCATAGCGCTCTGTTCACAAATGTCCTAGTAGTGGTTCCACATTCCATTTGTTATTTATATATCTCATTAGTTATATCTTCTGTTCCCTCCCTCTGAAACTACTGGAGAGTCTGGGATATGATTCTAAGCTTGTATACGGAAAACGTGACATTCACCTTCCCGAGACAGAGAGGGAGCAACATTTGTTTAACAAGTGGCTAACAAACGTAGGGACCGAGTATATCCCGGGATAAGAAGATCAAGTGCTAAAAGCTTCTACGGAGAGTAGATGAGCGGGTAGAAGGTAGAACACTACTTTGCTCTTGGTGTGGGAAACCACTCCACAAGGCGGATGGCGGAAGGCAAGGGAAAATCGCCGCATTAAAGACTCTTGTAGTATTCCTTGTCCCACTGAACTATGCTCTCAAGTGTGGTAGATCTTGAGAAGCATCTAGCTTGGGGCACATATTGTTTAGAAACTGTCTGCAGCTAAGGGCCATAGAGGTAAAGGTGAAAGGAGAGAGAGGACAGGGAAGAAGAAAGGCTGGAATGATTGAGGACATCAGCAACGGAAGGAGCTGTATACAGATGCACAGGATGGAGAAGATTTTCTATTTATCAAAGCATTTAATATTATACAATTAACTGAAGTGATTTACTTGCTCCAATGTTAAGTTGTTAAACACTGTAGTTGGGTAAACTCATAGTAGTAGTAGTAGTAGTAGTATACTAATGCTTTCTTCAGTTTTGTGGAGAAGGTCGTCAGAGATAAAAGATGGTCAAGGCCTACCTCTCATTTGTTTGTTGTGAACATCAGTTCTTCCTGTGAGAATGGCACCACTTCAAGATTTGTCTTCTTCATCAGTAGCCTGAGGCCTACTGCAGAGTTTGCCGAAATATCAAGAATCCCGGATTATGAAATTCTGAATTATCGAGATATTTCCGTACATCTAATCGTTAATGTGAAAGCGAGCGCGTTTGTTAACGTTAGTCATATGCAATGTCGCACAACTGACTATATATGATGGAATTTAGATAAGTATGTATCCATCTTCCAGGATACCAATTAATAGACACCAGAGACAATAAAATAATCCCAAGTTTTATCATAAACATTTATGGAAATCATACGCCCTTCAACAAGTATTCCTATTCATAAATACAATAATCCATACGAAAACTTCTCGGTAAACTTACGTTCATTACTAATTTGCAGTTTGAAAATAAAAAGAAATGGTTAACATCACTTCTTACGAATCACTGCGAACAAATTAATCGCAGTAACACAATTGGCCGGGGGCTTGTATACATAGGTCACAATTAAGGTCACCAATGACGCCCAAAAATGATCGAATACACTCTCGGATGTGATATTTAGTATTTGCATCAGAAAATAATATTTAAAACAAGTAATGTTTTTAATCGAATTCCGAAAGTCGATTAACCCGAACCTGTCGGTAGTCCTACATGAAAAGGTACAAATATTTAGCGTTTGATTGAAGAGTTTCTAACAATTTCGTAATACACATTACCAACAAGAATTTTGAAACATGTGTAGCGTTATATTTTATTATATAAGTTTATTATTATTATTATTATTATTATTATTAGTAGTAGTAGTAGTAGTAGTAGTAGTAGTAGTAGTAGTAGTAGTAGTAGCAGTAGCAGTAGCAGCAGCAGCAGCAGCAGTAGTAGTAGTAGTAGTAGTAGTAGTAGTAGTAGTAGTAGTAGTAGTACTGGTAATAGTAGTAGTATAGTAGTACTAATAGTATTAGTAGTAGTAGTAGTAGTAGTAGTAGAAGTTGTAGTAGTAATTACTGTTATTGTTGTTGTTTTTACTATTGTTGTTGTTGTTTCTCCCACAAGAAATTTACTCTACAGAGAAAACTTGGAGAATATCTGCTTCCTTCTGTCCATGATAATATACAAGCAAAAATTAATAAATAATGAACATCTCTGTTTATTTTGAGAATAATAGTCGAACAGTATATAACAGCACCACTGAGTTAAAAAAAAGATTGATTGTATCGCTGATTCACTTTCTGTGTAGTACAAAAACAGGCGGCTATTATAGTACCCCCAAGGAAACACACACGCATACTCTCACGTATCGAACGATAGTCGATATTTTATTTCCTTTTCGATTCGATTACTATCATAATTGAAACGGCGAGATTGTTTCGGCGGCAGTCGTAGTCGGCGGACACAATAGAGATGAAAGTGAAAGGGTTGTAGTCGGGGGGTGGGTGTAGAAGCATCTGTCTGCTTTGCATAAAGCCTCCCTCCTCCGCACTAGGGGCAGCTGGCACACGCCTCACCGTTACCGTTCCAATACACACTTGCTTACTACTGCATTGTCTCTCTCTCGTTACCGCATCTAGCAACTGTCAACCCTAAACACTACACTATAACAAGTCAAGTAGTAATGTTTTATATTAATTTCGTAATTTTAATTACAGTGATTGAAAACCGTAATTTTAATTTTTAAAAATACATTCCCAATTAATTATTTCGTGATATAAACTACTGTAGATCATGTCTATACAGCCTGTACTTTAACTGCTGCACTACAAGAAGATAACTGTAGTCACTGTACCAACGATGTAAACATCACAAATACAAATAAACAATCATGAGCTCCTTGTGTATATTTCGAGAGTAACAGACGAGAAAATTTAGTATGTCGGGAATTTATAACATCACATTGAATATGATACATGACCAATTCAACTATAATAAACAGAAAACAGTAAGTGATTAAAATTACATATATTTATGTTAGTACAAAGTTGCTAATAATTACTACACAGACAGACAGATAGAGATACAGACACACACGCGTGCGCATACAATTATGTTATATACATAAATAAAATCTATATAAATATATTTATTTATACATTAACAGACATTAAATTTATATGCCTGTATAGGTAAAAAGGCAGTTTCAACATATTGCTTTGACCGAGATATCAAATTCCATTTGGACAAATTACAAACCCTCTGTTCATGTTTCTGTCTTATCGTCGCGATTCGTATTCTTTTTGTCCATGATTTTTATAAAAAATACGTATAGACCTATAAGTGTTCTGTAGTGTTATTCTAGGTGCTATATATTGTTCGTTTCTATATCTAAATGTTTTATAATTTAATGGAAACCTTTTTAAATTTACATTTTTTCATATTTAGTTTAACGTTTTAGTTAAAACTTCCTTCACCTAAACGTTTCCGTGGCCATTACTATTATACCTATATTAGAGAATGGTTTGACGTTTATGGAGAGCGTTGTGTAAAGAATAGTGTTAACAAATCATAATGTTGTTCTCATATCAATGTGATGTTAGTTACCGTACATGCAGCTGTATGGGACCATAATAATGATGATGTTGATATGGAGAAATTTCAGTCACTCCCCACGTATAACTCGTAGAATACAAAAAATAATAATCTTAATGTAGGCCTACATGTATTGGGTTCGAAGAAAATGTTGCTTTAATTAAAACTTCTTAGCAACATGTTTATAAGTAATCTGTGTTTAGTATTTAATGCATTAGGAAAGGGAATTTCAGCTGATACAGTTTTACTGCTTCATAATTTTATGAGAGAGAGAGAGAATGAGAGGGGGAGGGAGGGAAGAGAGTGTATGCACTCGTGTTAAAACCTTATAACACGTGCTTGGGAGTGTACGTTTGGTAACAAAGTGTGTGGAGACATGCCCATCGAAGACCAGTCAGAATCAGTCTTTAAAAAGCAGACTGGTTTTATAAGCTTCTCATGGAGCCATCAATGGAAACACCTAGTCCAATCGAAACGCGTACTACTAGTGAAAACTACTATTGAACACTTTCATAGAAATTGTTAGAGGGCTATCATATTCTTGCTGGTAATGTGTATTGTATACTACTACTACTACTACTTGAATAATATATGCATCTTCGCACGCTCGCACATGTACAAAAATCAATATATTTTTATCTTCGTGAGTATTTTTTTTTTTTTTAATATATACTACACCTATTTCTTAAAAACGTACAAATTACACAAAGCTTTCAGTCATCACATGTAGTGCAGCATATTGCGCTTTGTATAATATGTTGTAAATTTTATTTAAACAAGTTTTTTAGAATATAAAGGTAGTTAATATAATTTATTTATAATACGTTAATAAACATCGTAGACACGCAGTATGTACATTAAACTTCACATACAATTGAATATATTAATCCATTCATATCCAACTACAATACTTCATATTACATATTAGACAACAGTTTACATTAACGATGTGTTAACAGTAACTTGTATGTGAGCTTTACACCTAAATTTGTTAATGGATCCCCCGTTCATGTACATTTAGTAATCTTGATATACGTATTAAGGAACTGCAGACGAAACTGAGAAATCGCTGGGTTATTTGTGACACGTAGGCCTACTATAAATCCTTTTCGTATCGATTATCATTATCATGACTTTTATACTTCTTATTAACTTTTTACTGCTGGTGTTGATATTCATCTAAAAATTGGTGGATACAAGTGTGTGTGTTCCCGTATTGGTGGATACAAGTGTGTGTGTTCCCGTATTGGTGCATATAAATGTGTGTGTTTTCGTATTGGTGGATAAAAGTGTGTGTGTTCCCGTATTGGTGGATACAAGTGTGTGTGTTCCCGTATTGGTGGATACAAGTGTGTGTGTTCCCGTATTGGTGTATACAAGTGTGTGTGTGTTCCCGTATTGGTGGATACAAGTGTGTGTGTTCCCGTATTGGTGGATACAAGTGTGTGTGTTCTCGTATTGGTGGATACAACTGTGTGTGTTCCCGTATTTTGCAGTCGTTTTTCATCCCTTCATGCGTTTCTTATCTTTTGTAGCTCTGCTGCGACTTTTTCGAATATCATCTACGTTATCTCTTTTCGATAATCAGCCAACATGTGAACTGTTATCGAGGACAGCTGAGTTCCTTTCGCAAACACGCGACGACATGAAAAACAGAAAGAGCTACAGAACACGGCACACATTTCCGCCCGCGGAAGTATCGTATGTGCATGCGCGCAGATGTCTGTGTTAACATTACTATACATGATCACTGTGACCAAGTTGAAGATACAAAACTGCGTTTAGCGAGTTGTGGCGGAGACCATTAAAGCAACACTAGTTGCTATTATTGGCGGAACGCGTGGTGGGCACATGTCGTTTGCCGTTTATACAGGTTCTCCTTCACTAACTAGCCAGTTCGGTTCGCTTCAACAATGAATACCGACAGCTGTCGCTATTATTATTAAGATTATTATTATTAATATTATTATTATTGTACCGAGGAGGTTGCGAATAACTATAGAGAAAGAGAACATACTGCTACACTCGTAGTGGCAGAATTATCAAGGGGGTTTGGTGTTTTGTTATACCCCACCCGGTAATCAGGTGGAACTGGTATGGTTGGTGAAGTGAAGGGTGACAGACATTTTTATAGTTAGGGGTTCTATGGTAATTAATTTCGACCACTCATGCGTGCCGAAAATTATAATTTGTTCCACGCTCGGTGTTTCTTTTAGAATACGAAGCAGTGAACAGTGTTTTAGATTACGGGCATCCCTTGTTTTAGCTGTTAAGGTGCATATCACATCAAATTTATTTTGAAACCTGTTCTCACATACTTATTTGACCCGGCATTCCTCTTTGCACTAAATATTTACAGAGGGTTCGATTCTTAAACGAGTGTCTTAACCGTTGACATGTAAAAACGAAATAGCGTAGTCAAATATTGCAGTCTACAGTAGTAAAGAGAAAGTGTCATAAAAGCTTTCTTGTTGATTGAGTGTAACTTGAATTAAAGCATGTTGTCAAGAAAATAACAAATTGCGTGACAGCTGTTACTCTAGTTTCGTGAATTTAAAAGTAAAGATGAAAATTCGATTAATCATTATAAAACTGCGAGTATAGAATTTTATTTCGCTTTTTGTAGTCAATGATCGTAAGAAAAATACATATTGTCTCATTTAAGATTTTGTATTAGTGACGTGTTGAATTTCAAGTTTTAAGAATCCGATTCCAAATTCTTTCTACGTGTCTGTAGTTCGAATAGAAGACCCACTATAAAGTGAAGATTTTATTTACGATAACTAAGTAATTCATTATTTTAAAAATAGCATTTTTAATAATAATAAAGAAATATATAACCATGAGATATACCCATTCCAATCTTTATTAAACGAAACACTGGATAAAACTGGAAAATATTAGATCCCTCATTATATGCCAGTTTAGTTTACCAACAGTATTCTAATAGTTAAATTAACATAATAAAAAAAAATTAATGTCTATGACATTAAAAGATGGTTGTGGCGTGTTGAATGTCTTTAGGTTTTTACAAGGAGAGTTTGGAAACAGTTCAATTTCACTCTCTAGCGTCGCGTATCGACTAAATAATGAATCGAATTTTACCGATTTAAAAACAGTAATAATATTGAACATTACATTAAAAAATTATTTTACATGAAAGAGTGTTAACCGAGTTGCTTGTGTCTGCACTGTTTGACGTGTGACACAGCTGTATGACAATTTTGATAAACGTAATTATAATAATAATGCGAAGTGATTGGGGAAACAAACATTATCTAAATTACGTAATTACATCATTCGCGCTCAAAATAACATCACGTGCATAGTATTGTTGTTGTTACAACTATTATTATATTATTTATATTTATGCACCTTTGATTAGAGACAATATTTCTTGAGGGTGGGTATTACCGGTGAACCAATCAAGGTGAGTGAGAGGTAGGGTCAGTCGGGTTGGGAGAGGGTAGGTAGTTAAAATACTTATAGCCGCTGTTGGCTTGTGATGCATCTGTCCCCTACGCGTGCGCAATGTATAGTGACGTCACTTGCAGCTGCCCCCCTGTAAGGCAGGTTCTACGTGTACAGATGTTCTGATTTAATGTTTACTTTTTTCCTTGCCCCGCTATTTATATAATAACAGTGAAAGTGTTTATATTTTTCCCACCCAAGAAGAGATATCGAATAAATTAATCGAAACTAATGTTTTCCAGAAAAAATAAACGGAAATACTTTAGACTGATTCCTGGATGCAGAGTATTATAAAATGAAAATAAATTATTCACGTAGAGACACGAGACAGAGAGAGAGAGAGAGAGAGAGAGAGAGAGTTAATTATACGTGAACATTCAAGTAAACACAATTAAACATTTCAGTTACATGTTACAGTAGGTATATTAATAAACTTCTTAGTCCTTTTTCCTCGCGGGGAGGGGGTTTGATGTCGAATAAAAAACTTCATTTTGAAGGATAAGATACCTTAATACAATATTACATGTAATGGAATGTATTATTTCCCTTCGTAAATAGCCTGGCCAATATCCTTCTATTAAACCTACTACTAAACTGAATATTAATGGAATTTGAGATTATAGAATGACTTAAAACAGAGCTAACTTATAGAGCATTTTACAGACATAAACGTGGACATTAGAATAATGTACGACATGTTTTGAAACATGTAAGTACGAAGAATGATGACTATAATGAGCTAAGGAATGATGAAGAGGCAGAAAGAATGCCGAGTGAAACAATGTTAAGGGAAGACGGTGTTCCAAATCTGTTGTGCCAACAACAAAATCCACCACTGATATGAAGAACGCCCGCTTCATCCCATCATCTGTTCAAGTAGGAATACGAGTAGTATTATAGTTGTGTTATAATTGCGACTTGGTGAACTTATTGACTTAATCAATTACTTAATCTTACCGGTTGTAAGTCTGCGTAATGGATACGTGCATTAAAGTAGGAGAAGTATTGTAACACGAAGCATATTTTATAAAACTCATCATCACTATCTTCCCTTAAGTATTAGGGCCACGTCCTGTTGCGCTCTCTAGACGTAATATAGCTTACACCATACCACTGACAGAGAAATCAGTCAGCGTTTAACCGCGTGTAATGACGATCCAGTATATATATTACTGTAAAAGTGCGAAGTAAGGTAGGCTTAAATCTTAAGATTTACCGGTATATCCTAAGATTTACCGTTTTATGATGGTAAATGTCCGAAGATGCTTTTAAAATGTTTACATTTCGGACTTTTACCAACAATTAGTGATAAATGTCAAGATTTACCGCTGCGTTATGGTAAAAGCTGCACTCGGGGGTTTTCGTTGGCTTGCCGATCTGTTCAGACATATTCCAACATGTTTGGTAATCACATTCGTTGTCAATGTGTTTTATATCTCAAAGGCTCAATTTCTATCTGTCCTTGTGCGGGTACGTATGTCTTTGTGTCTTTCGTTTATTAATATTATTTTTGATATTTGTTCGGTTTTCGGTCCGGAAAATGAATGACGTAATGAGTAAAAGATTTTATGAACTTTTAGGGGAATCGGTGTGTAATGAAAAGGACAAAAACTTTTATTTATTCAAAGAAAAATATAATACTTTGTTAGCTGAGTTGAAAACGGCAAAAACTGTGACTTAAAAACAATCTGTGCACTACAGGCGTTTGAAACGTTATAATATTTTTAACATCGGCGGTGAAGATAAACTCATAGTATCTGTTTCTGCGGTACGAAAAGAGATCATTCACCACGTTTGTTTTGACCAACTATTTAATGTAATACACGAGAATCATATTGCTATTGGTCACGGAGGAAGAACGAGGATGATAGCGGAACTAAATCGCAAATATAAAAACGTTACTGTAGAGAAAATTGCTACTTATTTAAAGTTATGTGATTCGTGTCAAAAGAAACAAAAAACGTTAAAAAAGGAATTGTTGTGAAACCTATATTACATAACGAAATGACAATTTCGTTGTATATTTCTCGTTGCCAAATCGATTTAATCGACATGCAAACCAACCCAGATAATCGGTCGAAATTTATACTAACATATCAGGACCATTTAACAAAATTCGTTCTTTTACTTCAATCAAAAAGAGCTGAGGAAGTGGCTTATCATCTGTTGGATACTTTTACTACTTTTAGCGAGCCTAATAGTCTTCATTCCGATAATGGACGAGAGTTCTGGAACCAAGTTATAACAAGTTTAGCTGACTTGTGGAAAGATGTTAAAATTGTGTACGGAAAACCAAGGCACAGTCAGTCGCAGGGATCTGTCGAACGTGCCAGCCAGGATATTGAAAACATGTTGGCAACTTGGATGGAAACAAATCAAACTTCTAAGTGGTCTGAAGGCTTGAATTTGTGCAAGCACTGAAAAACAGGTCTTACCATGAGGGCATCAAATGTTCACCGTATGAAGAGATGTTTGGTGTTCCAATGAAAATGGGTATTGCAAGTTCAGTTATACCACGTAGTTTAATGCACAAAGCAATCACCGAAGAAGACTTTGAAGAACTATTAATTACTACTAATGACTGTGATAGTAATCCAGAAGATGGCGAAAAAAATACCCAAGAAATGAACGTCGTAGAAAGTTTTCCGCAAGATAGTTCAAGTAGAATGGAAATACAATCTGAATCTTCAATAACAGATGAACCCGAAATAGCTGAACAACCTGACAAGAGTGATGTAACAGCTACAACAAGCAGGATCGATACAGTGAAGCGCTTTCGAAATAGAGCCGCCGAAGGCTTCAAAAACAAGCAGAAAAAATGACAGTTGTCTCTTATAAAAATAAGCTAACCCTTTAGTTGGACAGAATGTGAGAGTCAAAGTGTCAGATTTGACCGGGAAAAGGGCACATCTTTGCCTAACCTAATCCAAAATCAATCATAGCTATCGTACTGAATATAAGAAAATGATGAATTTTATCAACTTGGTACCACAATTGACAAACTTACATCTTTATACACAAGAAACCAGTTCACGGAGTGTATAGAAAATATTATTAGCGTTGCAGAACTAGGAAACAAAGAGTTTGTTGTTCGAGAAGTGATTAATAAATTATCTTTATTTGGAGGACAAGGCTTCAAAAAGTGTAATTGTTTAAAAACATGTAATACGAAGAAGTGTTTGAGGAAAGCCTCCTCTTTGTTGTGCAATTTTAATATCATAACAGTCAACCCTGCTGCAACAAATAATTTTTCATTTTTTATTACTTTATTTTACTGTTATTACTTTATTAATTTTTCATTTATTTGTATCGATTAAAAAACCAGTAAAAAGTAAAAAGGACTCGTATTTGTTTTCGTCAGTAAGATTACATTCTCACAAACTGGTTAAAATGTTTTAAATGTTCTTTTTTCACAAAATGTTTAAAATTGTTCTAAATGTTTTTTTTCTTTAAGTAAACGTCGTTAATTTTATCAATTTTTTTATATTTTTGTGTGTAGATGTTTTTACAACAATTCATTGTACACCGCTAAATAAAAATTATTTCACAAACAAACAGTAGTGTAATGCTTTATTTTTGTCTCCTTTCTTCTTGAGTTTTTATGGAAATGATTATTGTTTTTATAATTATTAACTATAAAGTTCTTTAAAATTAAAAATATTACGCTTTTACCACAACGTATCGGTAAATCTTGACGTTTACCACAAACTGTTGGTAAAAGTCCGAAATGCAAATATTTTAAAAGGATCTTCGGACGTTTACCATCATAAAACGGTAAATCTCAGGATATACCGGTAAATCTTAAGATTTACCTTACTTCGCACTTTTACAGTAACATATAGATTACACTAGATGGTACGTAAACAGCGCTGTCGCGGCCCATTGAAGGCTGCTGATTCCGCCATCGTGTGGCCGACAACACTTGTAAGTGTGTATTTCATATTAATATTATTGCAATAAATAATCAATTTGAATGTGCAATCGTGTGCAGCATTTAATTGTACGAATTTATATTGTTGCAAGGATGAGAAAAGAAGACAAATTACTCTTCATAGTTTTGTTCCTACTGAATTGTTCGACAAAATTTAAATTTTTTGCTAATAGTACAATACTCTTTGCTTTAGAAAAATAATAGAATTAAGTGGACTAAAGATGATATATAGTTATACATATAAGACGGATGGTCTCAATAAATTTACAAAACCCACCTATTTAACCTTTTCTTACGATATTCAAAATTTTATTCAACTATGCTAAAGATTTCTATCCATGAATGTACGTTAGTCTTAACGGAGAAATTCTATTAAATGGATAATTACAGTCAAGGAAATAAGGAATGCTAATACAGTTGATAATTTCACGAGAATTAGGTTTTCAAAAAATATCCTAAGGAAACGCAATGAACTTTGAAACTACACTACACTGTGGCAGTAAAAAATAAGACACTTGCCACCTTCAGCTATTTGTATGAAGGAGTTAATGAAAATCAGCAACGATGGAATAATAATATAATGGAATGCTATAAAACCGTCCGTCTTGCAGATGACGTTGTGCTTTTAGGGAACGACTAGGAAAAACTGCAGAATGCACTTCACCAAATGAACAAGATTCTAAAAGATAAATGTGACATGACAATAAACAAGACAAACCAAAAGTTATGCAATGTTCCAGAAATATAAAACAGAAAGCTGAGATATATCTGGATGGATGGAAGCTAGTGAAAGTTGATACCTTTAAATATCATTGGGAAGCTCATTATATCAGACGGGAGATGCACCAGAGATATAAAACGTATAATTGCACAAGCAAAAGGAGCATTTTTCAAGAAAAGGTCTGTTCAGACGTCCAGAAACGTGTCCCTGGAAACAAGAATCGAGGAAATGATTGAGAGACGTAGTGGGAGGGAAGATCCAGACAGGAGTATGGATATAATAAAGTATGTAAATGAAAGTATATGGACAGTATATGGATGAAATGAAAGGAACAAGAAAGTACGTACGTAGCGATTAAGGGTATGTCTTCGGCAAGAAAGAAATTGCAAGCTCACCAACTTCGGGTTGAGGAATAGAAGAAGAAGAAGAAGAAGAAGAAGAAAGAGAGAGAGAGAGAGAGAGAGAGAGAGAGAGAGAGAGAGAGAGAGAGAGAGAGAGAGAGAGAGAGAGAGAGAGAGAGAGAGAGAGTGAGAGAGAGATATGTAGAGACGTAGAGATAATTTTTCAAAAGAAAGTTTTAAGAGTATCTGAGGCTATATCGTACTGCAAGGGGAAATAGAAAAGCATTTAAAACCAATATATGTCCAGAATGTACAGCTGTAATGACAGTACTACACAAAAGAGTATAACGTATTACAGATACAAAAACACACTTCAGCACGTAAGTACGGTGTTTACAGAAGACGAACGCAAGATGGTGATAATGATGCTATTAAAAACATAGACTCCAGAATATGTTTTTTTATTGTGTTATAGTTATTTTCGGAACAGCTCAAAATTCATATTTATATTCAAAATTCACCTGAATTGCTTACTTCTTTTCGCCGCGATAAATGAGAGCGTAGTTTTGCCTCAAAAAACATCTGTTACAACATTAGCTCGTGAAATTCGCATCAACGTTTACAAACAGCAGCTGAAGCTATCCAGCTTTTATTAAACTAGCTGTAGGTGTGCTGGCCGCGTACGTGTTTACCTATTAAAGCATACGTCATTAGTTCCAAGGTTATTAAAGTCGAGCGGACAACCCCGGCGAGGGCGTGAAGGGGTTGTTGTTCCAGCAGCTGTACCGACGCGTGTACCGCTCACCTACACCCTCCGCACTCGACTCTATTCAATAACAACTGTAACTCTGTTTTATAGCATTTGCGGCTAAATTGCGTGCGTGCCGTGGTTCATGCTCTGCATGTTTATGCCGCGCAATTCCAGCATATGCGCACGCGCATTGTGTTTGCTATAGCTTATCGTTCGGTTACACACACGCGCGCACACACACAAGAAAATATAGGCCTACATGCGTTGTTATATAAATTCCTTTGTTTTCTACTACCAGTATACTTAGTAGGTCTAAGTATTATACTTATTTCAATAACTTTTCGACATGCCCCTGAGAATTATCTGTAGGCTACGTATCATTATGATGTTACGCTAATGATGTTACTAAAAAATTAGCGTATCATTTACAAAAAATAGTCACACACACACACACACACACACACACACACACACACACACACACACACACACACACACACACACACACACACACACACACACACACACACACACACACACAATATGTGTCCGTCCGTATTTGTGTGTCTGGTCGAGTATGTACGTAAATGTCAAAACCTACAAAAATAACTGCCGAACATTAAACCAAGTTTTATAGGAATTTTTCTATTTTAATTTTCTCTATAGTAAAACACCCATTTCTGTAGTGGGATTATCGCCAATTCATCTAGTGACAAATATCTTTATTTATATACAGTTTTTTTGTCCCGGTTTTTTGTATCTACTATTGCAATTTATCCAACTTAAATGAACCGTATAGGGAATCTTATCAACATGTGTAATACAATTTTTAATCCAATTATTTTGATCAGAGACACTTTATCTTTTCTCACATTTATTTCTCTATATTCTCATATCCATAGAAACTTTCCTACTGTCAGCTGGGAGTGATATAGTTAGGTAAATCAAATACAATTTTAAGGGATTGTTATCTCTGTGGACTCTGGATGCCTACTGGTTTTTCGTTGAAGTGGAATAATAGGTTTAGAAATCGGCAAGCGTACGTTTCCACTAAGATTCAAAGCCGGATGGTTGTATCATACAAATGTGAACTCAGATGCATTACTCTTTATAAATGATTATTTCAAAAGTATGCGTAAAAATATCGATGTGTGCGGTTGGCTTGTTATGAACCGATACGTAATTCGAGTTCCAACACACAAAGACAGAATCGAATCCGTGATACGACAGAACACTGTTACGTGTTCTGATTACAATGTAGCCTATTAGTCCATTCATATTAGCATAACTAGAAAAACAAATTATACAGTTTTGGCCATTTGGAGATTATACGCACTAGGGGGAGAGTTTTCAAAAACAAAAGAGTTCCCAAATCGCAAGTGGTCGCTTCACCCCCAAAAACCACCCCTAACACGCACTGCGATGGTTTTTGGCGTTTTTCTCAGAAATTTTATACTGAGTTGGCACACACAAAATTTTATATTTACTAAAAATATTCCTTATAACGTTTGCTACAAAAAAGGTTTTTTACCAATGCCGATTATTCTAATGGATTTTGAGCAATAAGCGATTGAAAAAGGGGGTTGAAACGGACACAGCTCGCATTCCGTATTATATTTCCGAAAAGTAATTTAATGTTCACAGTACACGCGACAGAAATAATACTGCAAATTTTTCGACAAAAACATGTTTTTTGGGTAATAGTTTTGTTTTGTTTTTATAATATTTTGACTTCTTCTTTTGTTGCTGCTCGTTTCCACACCACCCATGAGGTAGAGCTATCGGCGTGTTTTTTTTCTTCAAATGGTTTCCCCAAGAGGCCTACTCCACTAAGGTTACTTTGATCTAAATATCATCGTCTGCAGTGTCTATCATGTACTCAGCCATAAACCACCGCAGAGCGTGTTAAGAGTGGTTTTGGGGGGTGAAGCGACCACTTCCGACTTGGGAACTCTTTTGGATTTAAAAACTTTTCCCCTGTCGCGTATAGTCTCCAAACGGCAAAACTTTATAATCTTTTTTTCTATTCCACTATTTTAGGACTAATATCAATGGCCTATATACCTGCTGCACGGATGTGTGGCTGAGTGACTTCGTTATAACAGCGTTATATTATGACTTCATACAGCCAAATGTCACTTTGTTCCCATCACCATACTCACACAAACACTGTCGAAATCATTTCTTTACGAGTCTGAAGTGAAACTCTAGTAATGAAAACGGTTTCTTTTGACACACTGCCTTTGTTACTGAAATTAAGGGTTGCTTGAGCGAATAGATAAATGGGTAGAATATATAAAAGCATACTAACGAACAACCTAACAACAATTATTAACAGTAACTATAATCGTGTTGTTATTATTATTGGCTCATTACAGTGTTTGCATTTAATATCGATCATAATATTGATGCAAAATATTGAGAAAACTAATACAATTGCTTTGTGTGTGTGTGCGTGTGTGTGTGTTTTGGGGGAGGGATCTTTTTATTTATATCATTATATCTTCGTCCTTGGGCAAAAAGATTACTTTAAATTACGATTTACAAACGGCAACTCACTATTTTATAAAAGGAGAATCATTAAATTTTTGTTTATTTTGAATAAAATCAAAGCAAATGGAACGCGTCTTTATGAATATACCTATTCATTATACTTCCTTTTACGATATGTAGGAACAGTTCTAACCGTAAGTCGCACACGGGCCCCTCCCACACACACAGATACATCCTCACTTACAAAAAGTGTGAGAGAGATATAGAGGTACCTACATAAATAGTGAGAGCACGATTCTCTCTCTCTCTTTGCGTCTCTCTGTGTGTGCGTGTGTGTGTGTGTGTGTGTGTGTGTGTGTGTGTGTGTGTGTGTGTGAAGCAAGGGTTCCGCTACCAAATAACTTTACGTTGTCTATTGGGCAGCAACTTTAATGGCATACAATTTGCCATGCTTTATAAATACGATAGCCTAACTATATATCATGCAAGGGCGGTATCTCGCGTAAAAAACTACTGTGTGGTGAAGGGGGCTACAAAACTTGAAATCTACCAAAATCGGTGTTCAATACAACCGTAGCGCTCCCCTTATCCGCCGGTAATATGATGATAGATTCATCCCGCCCTAATGTCCTTAGTGCCCGCAGCTCACCCACTGGTATGTTGCATCGCGGCGGATTTGCTCTTGCCAGGATCCTCGAAGCTTCGATCCTGACTTCATCTGCCTGTTCACGCGGCTGCCGCCACACTCCACCGAGGACTACCAAAGGAAGATCGGAGAGCTGCTGGACCCAGAAACCTAAAAGAAACTGTGAAGAGGTCCTGACTGCAGTGGTCCTGAAAAGGACCGATTTTCTGGTTAAGCGGTCTTCCTTGGAGCCTGAGGTGAAGACAGCCGTCCTGTGTTCGGAAGCCCTTCCACCTAGGCTTTATGGGCTCCCCAAGATCCACAAACCGGATGTCCCGCTCAGACCGATCGTCAGCGCCATAGGGTCTCCAACCTACCATCTGGCTAAACACTTGACCGAGCTTCTCTGGCCACATATAGGTGGCACGGAGTCATATGTGAAGGATTCGACCCACTTTCTTGAAAAGCTCGGTGGGTTATCGTTGCGGCCTGGAGACATAATGGTCAGCTTTGACGTGGTTTGAACAATGAAACCTTAGTGCCACTTAGCGAACCTTTTTCCAGCAGACATTACAGCGCTTTTCCGGCATGTTCTGAAAATGACCTATTTTCAGTATGGCGGCGAATTCTTTGAAATGATTGATTGTGTGGCCATGGGGAGTCCACTCAGTCCTGTGGTGGCGAACTTTTATATGGAAAGGTTCGAGCAGCGGGCAATTTCATCTTTTCCGTTGAAGCCGAGGTGCTGGTTCCGGTATGTTGATGACACCTTTGTTATCTGGAGCCATGGAGAGGAAGAACTCGGCAGGTTCCTGGCACACCTCAATCAGGTTCACCCACGGATACAGTTCACCGTTAAGAGGGAGATCGACAATCAGCTGGCTTTGCTGGAAGTTTTGGTCCTTAGAAGGACCCGATGGCAGCGTCGGACATAAAGTTTATAGAAAACCGACGCACAATAACCGCTATCTCCATAAACAGTCGAACCACCATCCCAGCCAGAAAAGGGCGGTGTTGAAGACCCTGGTGGACCGGGCTAGGAGGATATGCGAGCCCCGGTACCTCGACGAGGAACTGCGCCACCTCGAATTAGCGCTGCAGGCCAATGGATATTCCGTCGGGGAGGTGAGACGAGACAGCCAGGCCGGAAGTGGTGTCACAGGAGACCGTCGTTTGCGCGGCGTTGCCCTACATCCATGGGGTGACGGACCGCATTGGTGGGCTGCTCAGTCGGCACGGCGTGAGACCCAATATTCAAGCCGACAAGAAAAATCCACCAGTCCTTGAGGCCGGCGAAGGACGTCCGAGACCCCCTGTCGTCTTGCAGTGTGTACGGAGTACCCTGCTCGTGCGGCCAGGTGTACATTGGAACCACGAAGCGCAGCGTCCGCACACGCGTGGGTGAACATACCCGTTACTGTAGATTGGGACAGCCGGAGAAGTCTGCCGTAGCTGAGCACGCGCTCGCCAACCCCGACCATCGGATCCGCTTCGATGAGACGAAGCTCTTGTCGGCGGTGAGTGATTACTTCCCTCGTCTTAATATGGAGTCCGTCTTGATTCATAAGCATACTGCAATCGCTATGAATCGGCGGACGACGCTCTGGGCTGTGCGGTTGTGTGTCGCAGAGACGAACCGCTCGGTAACTGAGTTCCGAGCTACCTTCTGGAGCTCCTGCGTCGTGGCCCTGCCCAAGTAGGGCGTGTGCTCTGTAGCAGGCTCGTTCTCGTCTGTTGTGCTAGCCTACACTAGCGCAGTATACACCGAGGGCGTTTTCATGAATCACATGGATGTATACGGTACCTGCCCAGTCCAGCCACAAGAGGATTTTCTGGGAACCTCGCCGCACGTGCATAAAATTTGCGTGCAAGCTGCTTGAATGTTCCGTCTAAGGAGCGGACGCCAAGTCCTCTCCTTAGAAGGCGTGATGAGAAGCGACGGGGGACTTTGGCCGCTAGCCGAAGACCCCTGTCGAGGACGCTCTACAACTTCTTTTTATGCATTGCGGCGAGGTAACCCCAAACCGGGCAAGCGTAAGTAATGACCGGCAGCAAATACGCGCCGACGATCATCTTGCCTAATTTCCTGGTCATGGCTGAGCTGATCAGGAGTGGAAACAGTAAGCGCAGACGAGCGGATGTTCGCTTAAGAACTGTCTGAGCGTGGGTACGCCAGGTGAGCCGACGGTAAAGGTATACTCCGAGTTACTTAACCTCGTTGGACCAGCGCAAGTACTTTCTGCTGATACGTAACTGCCTAACAGGGTGCTTCCGTCGCTTCGAGAATTCGACGGCTACACTCTTGGTAGCGTTGAGTTGCACTCTCAAATTTTCAGTCCAGTCCCCGAGCGTGTCGAGCTGGCGCTGCAGTCGTAATACGGCTCTTTCTACATGACGATCCGCCGTAAGTACGGCCGTGTCGTCCGCAAAGAGTGCCACCTGGACTCCAGGCTGTCTCGGCACGTCGTTGACGTAGAGTGATAACAGAAAGGGGGCCAAGAACACTACCTTGAGGGACGTCGGTTGTGATTCGTCTCTCGGAAGAGACTGAATCTCCAACTCCCACGCAGAAGGTCCTCTCCGTCAGAAAGCTAGGAACCAGATGGAGGTAGCAGTCCGGGAGCTGGACTTCCCTAAGTTTGAATAATAGGTCATCATGCCATACGCTGTCGAAGGGGTTTTCAACATCTAAGAAACACCCAACGGTACGTTCTCTCCGACACCCGGCGTCCGTGATGTATTCCACCATTCTCATCAGTTGATGAGTGGTCGAATTCCCCACACGGAAGCCGAACTATTAGGGGACCAGCACGTCAAAGTTGGTTAGATGTTCTCGTACACGACGCTGCACGAGGCGCTCAAAAAACCTTGGACGTAGCGGAGAGTAGGCTGATAGGCCGGAGGTTGTCGGGGCGGGAAGCATCCTTTCCCTGCTTCGGGATCACGATGACCGTCGCCTTTCGACATTTCTTGGGAAAGCAGGCCTGTCTGAGACACGCGTTGAACAAATCAGTCAAGAATTGAACTCCAGGCTCGAGGAGAAGTCGTAGAGCGGTGTTCGTGACACCGTCGGGGCCTGGAGTTTTTCTTGGCTGAAGTTCAGCGAGTCGATCTGAGACCTCTTCCGAAGAGACGGGTTCGGGCTCCGCCGTGATCAGAAGAGACAGAAAGTCTTCCACAGCCATCTCGACTTGTTCGTCGAAGTCCCAGTCCATGGGCGAGTTGGGAGCGAACTGTCGCTTGAAACACAAGCCCAAGTACTCGGCTTTCTCCTCCGAGCGACCCAGGAGTCGTCCGAACGGCCCAACGATGGCGGGGAGAGGAGGTCGTCGCCTCCGTCCCGTCATCGCAGAAGGTATTCTATACGGGTGACTTTGCGGGTCCGCATCCCCCGTTCGGGCTACAGCGAGTTCCCAACAGCTACGTCGGAACGCCTTCAGACTGCCACGCAGTCGTCCGGTGAGCCGATTGTATGCTGCCTTATCGGCCGGATCATGGGTCCTCTGCCAACGTTTCCGGAAGTAATTCCTCTCGCGAGCGAGAAGAGAGACTTCCTCAGGGATGCGTTGGTAGTCAGGCGTGAAACCGGCTCGCATACGTGAAGACACGCCTATAGCCGAGACGATTGCTCTTGGCGGCGTCCTCGTGGTTTCAGCATACAAGCCCCCTCGCGCTGAACTCCTTGTCGGCGACCTGGACGTCATCTTCAATTCCCACCGAAGGGTAATTTTGGCCGGCGATCTGAATTGCAAGCATCGCGTCTGGAATAGTCGCTTGACTACTCCGAACGGGAGGCGCCTGGTCAGTTATGTTGAATCGCGCCTGGCGATGGTGATTGGTCCAGCGCAACCCACGTTCTTTTCGACGCTACCTAACGCGGGTCCGATGTTCTGGATGATGTCCAGGGACGACGATGAGACGAGACAGACAGGCTTCTGCTCCAGCTTCTGACTGAACAGGACTGCTCTTCTTAGACTGCTCTCTTCAGCTCTTCGCTGGACGGACTACGGCTTTGCTGCCTTCGCCCACCTCGCCTTCGGACGAGGAATATTGCTTCTCTTCGTGGGAACAAAAAGGACCAAGGAGCCAGTTGCTGCCGGTGAATTAAGTAGCTGGTACAAGTGGCAGCTGGCAGAAGACCTTTTTAGGACCACCTTCGCTGGATACCATCTGCTGGCGAAGAATAGAAGAGGATTGCTCTGGGCTCACCTGGTGAGTGCCGCATTTTCAGTGTGTAATTCCTAACTTGCTCACGACTGTTAGGTAGCGCTGCCCCGGATGATCCTTGCAAGCCCCCACCAGTGGTAAGCGAGCTAGGATATCGCCTGGGTAAAGGGGCCGGTGGACACCAGTCTTGGTAAGGACTGGTATTCAACGAAGCTGGTCGTTAGCCCAGCTCCTCCCGCATCGTCGTGAGCAGGGAAGACGCGCGGGTAATCCGGCTTCGGCCGGACCCAAGATCCCTGGCGTCTGGCAGTGACTGCCTAGCAGTCTCTGCCCGGCAGCCGCTGCACCTGGCCAGCATGCCTTCTACAGGCAACGGCTCAAGTGCCGAGTCGCTCGGCTCTGCCTTGCCCCATCTGGGCGACTCGCCTGAATCGCCTCGGGCGATGGAGACGGACGATCCTCTCCCTAACCCGCTTCCCCCTCTTCCGGCTGACGAGTCGGGCGAGTTCGCGACCGTTGGTCGGCGTAATCGCCCAGCTAAGAAGCCCAAGAGGACCCATCCAACCGGATCCGCTTCCTCTAGTAACTCGGCCATGGACATCGGACCTTCTCAGTGCCAACAGGCCGCGGTTCCGACTGCTTCGACAGCAGCTCCGGCTGCTGCCGCTGTTGGTCGCGCGCCGCCCCTGTATGTCCACAGTGTGTCCAATGTCGCCGCCTTATACAGACGGCTGATCGCGGCCCACGGCCTGTCGGCCGACAAGCTTGACCTGAAGCTGCTTGGCGGTGATACGGTCAAGATTGTCGTCCGCCAGCTCGAGGACCATCGCTTGGTCGAGGCCTTCCTCCAGGCGCACAACCTTCAATACCACACCTTCTCTCCTAAGCGAGTCAAGCCCTTGTCTGTAATTTTGCGAGGGCTTGATGCGCACACCGATCCACAGGAGATCCTCATGGAACTCCGAGACCTCGGGTACCCAGTGCAGGCAATTTTCCGCCTGTTCACGCACTCTGAAACCCGAGTACCTCTCCCGCTCGTCCGTCTCCAGCTCGAGAAGGGCGAGGCTGCAGACAAAATATTCCAACTGACGCGGCTGTTTGGCTTCCGCGGCAGGGTGGAATCCAGTCGTCCCCAGGGCAAGCTCGCGCAGTGCCACCGGTGCCAGAGGTTCGGCCATCATACCGACGTCTGCCGCAATGCCCCGGCCTGTCTACGTTGTTCTCTGGGACATTCAACCCAGGCCTGCACTGTGGCAGACAAGACCAAGTTCCGCTGCATTAATTGTGGCCAAGGCCATGCAGCAAGTAATGTAAACTGCCCGCGGTGACCCAAGGAGTTGTCTGTCCGGTCGAGGTATTCTCACTTACGGAGCTGACATCCGACCACAACCCTATCTTGGTCCACGTCGCTACCCAGCACGCCTATGCACGTCCTGACCAGAAGAAGGTTATCGATTGGGATCGCTACGGCCCGGCCTTGTGCCGTAGATTGCCGCCAGCGGCCCCACTCGATTCCGTTCGCCTCCTAGACGAAGCAGTTGCGGGAATCGAAGAGGCAATCATCTCGGCTATAGGCGTATCTTCACGTACGCGAGCTGGTTTCACGCCTGACTACCAACGCATCCCTGAGGAAGTCTCTCTTCTCGCTCGCGAGAGGAATTACTTCCGGAAACGTTGGCAGAGGACCTGTGATCCGGCCGATAAGGCAGCATACAATCGGCTCACCGGACGACTGCGTGGCAGTCTGAAGGCGTTCCGACGTAGCTGTTGGGAACTCGACGTGGCCCGAACGGGGGATGCGGACCCGCAAAGTCACCCGTACAGAATACCTACCGCACTGACGGGACGGAGGCGCCGACCTCCACTCCCCGCCATTGTTGGACCGTTCGGTCGACTCCTGGGTCGCCCGGAGGAGTACTTGGGCTTGTGTTTCGAGCGACAGTTCGCTCCCAACCCGCCCATGGACTGGGACTTCGACGAACAAGTCGAGATGGCTGTGGAAGACTTTCTGTCTCTTCCGATCACGGTGGAGCCCAAACCCATCTCTTTGGAAGAGGTCTCAGATCGGCTCCCTGAACTTCAGCCAAGAAAAGCTCCAGGCCCGGACGGTGTTACCAACACCGCTCTACGACTTCTACCCGAGCCTGGAGTTCAATTCTTGACTGATTTGTTCAACGCGTGTCTTAGACTGGCCTACTTTCCCAAGAAATGGAGAAAGGCGACGGTTATCGTGATCCCGAAGCAGGGAAAGGATACCACCCGCTCGGAAAACCTCCGGCCTATCAGCCTACTCTCCGCTACGTCCAAGGTTTTTGAGCGCCTCGTACAGCGTCGTGTACGAGAACATCTAACCAACTTTGACGTGCTGGTCCCCGAACAGTTCGGCTTTTGTGTGGGGCTTTCGACCACTCATCAACTGATGAGACTGGTGGAAAGCATCACGGAAGCCGGGTGTCGGAGAGAACTTAGATGTTGTTGTTGTTAGGTGTTGGCTGTTTCTTAGATGTTGAGAAAGCCTTCGACAGCGTATGGCATGATGGCCTGTTATTCAAACTTAGGGAAGTCCAGCTCCCGGACTGCTACCTCCATCTGGTTGCTAGCTTTCTGACGGAGAGGACCTTCTGCGTGAGAGTTGGCGATTCAGTCTCTTCCGAGAGACGAATCACAGCCGGCGTCCCTCAAGGTAGTGTTCTAGGCCCCCTTCTGTTCTCGATCTACGTCAACGACGTGCCGAGACAGCCTGGAGTCCAGATGGCCCTCTTCGCTGACGACACGGCCGATCGTCATGAGGAAAGGGCCGTCCTACGACTGCAGCGCCAGCTCGACGCGCTCGTGGACTGGACCGAGAATTAAAGAGTGCAACTCAACGCTACCAAGAGTGTAGCCGTCGAATTCTCTAAGCGACGGAAGAACCCCGTTAGGCAGCTACGTATCGGCAGAACGTACTTGCGCTGGTCCAACGAGGTCAAGTACCTCGGCTTACACCTTGACCGTCGGCTCACCTGGCGTACCCACGCACAGACAGTTCTTAAGCGAGCATCCACTCGCCTGTGCGCACTGTTTCCACTCCTGATCAGCTCAGCCATGACCAGGAAATTGGGTAGGATGATCGTCGGCGCGTATCTGCTGCCGGTCATTACCTACGCCTGCCCGGTCTGGGGTTACCTCGCCGCAATGCATAAAAAGAAGTTGCAGAGCGTCCTCGACAGGGGTCTTCGGCTAGCGGCCAAAGTCCCCCGTCGCTTTTCATCTCGCCTTCTAAGGAGAGGACTTGGCGTCCGCTCCTTAGACGACACATTCAGGCGGCTTGCACGCAAATTTTATGCACGTGCGGCGAGGTTCCCAGGCAATCCTCTAGTGACTGGGCTGGGAAGGTACCGTATACGTCCAGATGATTCGTGGAAACGCCCTCGGTGTATACTGCGCTAGTGTAGGCTAGCACAACAGCCGAGAATCGGCCTGCTACAGAGCACACGCCCTACTTGGGCAGGGCCACGAAGCAGGAGCTCCAGAAGGCAGCTCGGAACTCAGATACCGAGAGGTTCGTCTCTGCGACGCACAACCGCAAAGCCCAGAGCGAAAAAAAAAATGTTCTGGATGTTGCGGTCACCCAAGGAATTGTCTGTCCGGTCGAGGTATTCTCGCTTACGGAGCTGACATTCGACCACAACCCCATCTTGGTCCACGTCGCTATCCAGCACGCCTATGCAAGTTCTGACAAGAAGAAGGATATGAATCGGCGGGGCGAAAGCATTGCATTAAGTAGCCTACTTTATGGCAAGGCGCGATGCGACCCTCTCACACACCTTTTTTCTGATTGGCCGATGATGCAGTTCTTACCTGTCCGGGGGTTGCATTTCGCAATTAGCACAGGTAGCATCGCGGAAAATCGTTAGCCTTTACCACAGCACTCCGGGGAAAGCAATTTTTGAGTACCTGATGGCATAGCGTGGTGCAAACCAATCATACACCATCTTCATTGTGATTGGCTCTTGGTGCAGTTTCAACCTGGGCACTATTCCGATTGGCTGATGGTGTCATTTTTACCTGTACATGGGACTTTGTTGAATTTATAAATACAGGTAGCCTGGCGGGAAGCGGCACATCAGGCAGGACTTCGGAACCAGCTCTTGAACAGGACGGACCTCTCCTTTGGACTGCTCTCTCTCCTGCTTGGACGGAAGATTTCGCTGTTATCAGCCGCTGCCCTGCTGCCTGCTGCTTTGCCGCTGGACAGACATCATCTTTGCCCGCTTGCTGCTTGAGACAACAAGAAGACAGAAGACCACAACTCAGCTGGCTGGTGAACTGAGTAGCCAGCACAAGAACAGTTCGTCGGACCTTCTAAGGGCCACCAGCCGAGCGACCCTTTTCAGGACCACCAACTTGCCGCTGAAGAGGAAGCAAATAGCCTACCAGAGCTCCAAGTTGAGCAGCGCATCTTGCCCGCTGACGCTCAGGCTCTTAGGTAGCGCTGCCTAGGACGATCCTTGCAAGCCCCCACAAGTGGTAAGCGACCTTGGATATCTCCTAGATAAAGAGGCCGGTGGACACCTCTCTTGGCAAGGAGAGAATCTAACGAAGCCGGTCATTAGCCCAGTTCGTAGACAGCCTGAGCGTTCCAGTTTCCCCGCTTGCGATCCGGCTCGAGCCTGACTCTAGGTCCCTGGTTACCGGCGGAGGCAGCCTGGCTGCCTCTGGTCGGCGAACTTCCCGCTCGTTGGCGGATATGCCCGGTCCGGGCGCGTCAACGAGCACGCAGTCGCTCGCCACTGCCATGCCCCACACGAGCGACTCGCCGAGTTCTCCGCTTATGGATGCGGACCAAGTAGATCCCCGGACGGTTCCGCTGCCCGGTGACGAGACCGACGCTTTCGTGGCGGTTGGGCCACGGGGGCGCCCGGTTAGAAACCGAGGCGGAACCGGTCCTCCCCAACCTCTTCCTCGGCGTCCGCCATGGAACTTGTCCCCGCCGATGGCGAATCCGGCACGGGGCCGACTGTATCCGGCGATGCCCAAGCCCCGCCGGCCTCTGGTCGCATCCCTCCCGTTTTCGTTCACGGCGTGAACAACTTCACTGGTTTTTACCGGCGACTGATAGTGGCTCCCGGACTTTCCCCGGCCAACGTTGACTTGAAGCTCCTTGGGGGCGACACTGTCAAGATCGTTGTCCGAGGTCTGGACGAATACAGCAGCGTCATGGCGTTCGTTGAATCCGCCAACCTGCAATTCCATACCTTTTCCCCAAAACACGTGAAGCCACTGTCCTTTGTGCTCAGAGGCTTGGACGTGGACTCTCCTCTCGAGGAAATCCTCGATGAGCTGCGCGAGCTGGGCTATCCGGTTCGCGCGGTACATCGAGTATTTGCTCCTGCCGGACCAAGGGGTCCAATTCCCCTGGTACGCATCATGGCGGAAAATAGCGAGGCAGGCGCAAGCTTACTCTCTCTTACGCGGCTTTTTTGATTCCCCGTAAAAGTAGAAAGAAGCCGCGCTCCCGGGGCTCTGCCTCAGTGTTACAGGTGCCAACGCTTCGGCCAACCCTCAGAAACTTGTTCTAACGCTCCGGCGTGCGTGAGGTTCTCCTTACCTCACGCCAGTAAACTCTGCGATGCACCTGCTTTTAACAGGTGCATCAACTGTGGCAAAAGTCACCCCGCCAACTACCGGGCTTGTCCGATGTTTCAGCGGGAGCTCGAGCGGCGAAAGCCTAAAGGGCGCCTGCCACCACCGAGGCATCCGGAAGCTGGTTCCAGACCTGCAACCGAGCAGCCAGGCCCTTCGCCTCCTGCTACGGCTGCCGTGTCTTTCGCCGCAGTTGCAAACAAGCAATGCAAAAGAAGCAAAGGCCCGAAGCAAACACCTGTGGTACAGGCACCTCCAACTCAGGCTCCTTCCCAGGCCCCTGTCCCACTTATGGCGAAAAAGCGCCGAAACCTCGCGGCATCTAAACAAAGTGAGACAGACCAGCCATTGTCAAACATCTCGGCTTTGCCTGAGACAACTCAACCCTCCCCAACAACGGAGAATCCTGCCCCCGCTTTAGAAGCAGCCTCGCCTGACCTCCCGCCCCCGCGGTTTCCTAACGCAGGCAAAAAGAAGCGGCATCGAAAGCCCCGTGGCGCTCGCTCCCGGGCTCCTGCCAACCCAGCCGCACAGTCCAGACAGCCTGCACAGCGCGTAACGACCGACGTACTCGCATCTGTCCCTCTTCCTAGCACCTCCGCTCGAGGCGCTACACCTGGCCCTAAGATACCCCTGGCTTCCACCAATACCCCGATTGATAAGTCTCGGCGCTCTTATGCGCAAACAGTCTCCGGGCACTCTGCCTCAAAAGCCGTACCTGACGACTACCATGTCGTCCACAACTTCCTTGCTGAGTTCGATCTCCGCAAAGTTGCCCAGACCTTCAGGTCCATCCGCTCCCGCTTGGAGACTGCCAATATAACCGAGAGGTTCATGCTCTTGGTGGAAGCCGCCACTTGTGTAGGACTTCTATGAGTCGGGTCCTCAAACGTGACCTCTCAATTCTTTCCTGGAACGCCAACGAGTTGGCTAATAAGATCCAGGAACTCCAAGAATTACTGGCCCGACTCAAACCCGATGTAGTGCTTCTCAATGAGACCCACTTGACCCCTGCGAACCGGTTACGACTGGCCAACTATGTGTGCTATCGAAACTACAGACCGGGCACTGCTGGTGGCGGTACTTCCGTCGCGGTGAGGCTCAATCTCAAGCATCACCGAGTCGTCTTTCCTGCAATGACTCACCTCGAAGGCACCGCTGTGGAGATGTTAAACACTCTAGGCGGTGTACTGATGGTCGCGGCGTATAAACCGCCGCAAAAAGAGCTCCTTCACCCCGATCTATCTGTCGCGTTCGATGCACACAGGAGGGGCATCATGGCCGGCGACCTGAACTGTAAACATCGCGATTGGAACAGTCGCTTGACAGCCCCAAACGGGAAGCGTTTACGCAGGTTTGCTGATTCACGCAGGGTAACAGTGATTGGGCCTACCCAGCCTACGTTCTACCCCTCACAACTCCGCGCGGCTCTCGATGTCTTGGACATAGCGGTGATCCAAGGAATTGACTGTCCGGTCCACGTGTCCGCACTAACGGAACTATCGACCGATCATCTTGATACACGTCGCTACCCAGCACGTCGTACGCAGAGATGTCAGGAATGTGGTAGAATGGGACCGCTATGGCCCGGCGTTAAGTCGCCGATTGAAAGAGGTGGGACCACTCGAAACCGTCCGCCAAGTCGACGAGGCAGTTGCCGCTTTTGACGAGGCTGTCGTATCTGCGATCGACGCGTCTTCCAGGATGAAGCCTGGCGTCACGCCCCACTGGCAGCGGATCCCAGAGGAGACGAGTGCTCTCGCTTGCGAGAGAAATCGCCTCCGGAAACGCTGGCAGCGGACCCGTGATCCGGCCGACAAGGCAGCGTACAACCGGGCGACCGGCATTTTACGTCGTGAAATGCAGGCCTACCGGAGACGCTGTTGGGAACTCGCCGTGGCCCAAGCAGGGGACGGATCGGAAGAAAGTAGCCCTTACCGGATACCTTCGGCGTTGGTAGGGAAGAGGCGCCGACCTCGTATCCCAGCCATTGCTGGACCTTTCGGTCAAATCCTGGCTCGCCGGGAGGGAAGGCCGAGTACTTGGGCGCGTGTTCCGAGCGACAGTTCGCTCCTAACCCGCCCATGGACTGGGACTTCGATGAAAAAGTCGAGAACGAAGTGGAAGACTCTGTCTTTTCCGATCACTGCGGAGCCCGAACCCATTACTAGGGAAGAGGTCACAGATCGGCTCGTTGAACTCGTACCGAGAAAAGCTCCTGGCCCGGACGGTGTCTCGAACGCCGGTCTAACTCGACTCCCGGAGCAAGGAGTAATTTTCTTGATTGCGCTGTTCAACGCGTGTCTAAGACTGGCCTATTTTCCCCAGAAATGGCGTAAGGCGACGGTCATAGTGATCCCAAAGCACGGAAAGGATGCTTCGCGTCCCGGCAACCTCCGGCCCATTAGTCTACTGTCAGCCACGTCAAAGGTTCTCGAACGTCTCGTACAACTGAGAGTACTAGACCATCTACGAATTTTCGATGTACTGGTCCCCGAACAGTTCGGTTTCCGTGTGGGGCATTCCACCACTCATCAGCTGATGAGACTGGTGGAATACATCACGGGGGCCGGCTGTCGGAAAGAGCAGACTGTCGCCTGTTTCCTAGATGTGGAAAAGGCCTTTGATAGTGGTCTGGCACGACGGGCTCATGTTCAAGCTCCGGGAAATCCAGCTCCCAGATTGCTAACTTCGCTTGATTGCTAGCTTTCTGACGGAGAGGACTTTCTGCGTGAGAGACGACCTTGTCTCTTCCGAGAGACGCATTACAGCCGAGATGACCCTGTTTACCGACGACACGGCGGTCTATACCGCCGATCGGAACGGTGACAGGGCTATCCCACGACTCCAGCGCGCACTTGATGCGTATACGACGTGGACGGAAAGCTGGAAAGTCGCCGTCAACGACACCAAGAGCTCCGCGGTGCTATTCTCAAAGCGCCGGAAAGAACCACAAGGCCGTGTGAGACTCGGTAGAACGTACTTGCCCTGGTCGAGAGAAGTTAAATACCTCGGTGTCCACCTTGATCGTCGGCTAACCTGGCATGCCCACGCTGAGACGATGCGAAAGATAGCGTCCGCTCGTCTCGCGCAACTGTTTCCAATACTTGTCAACAAGGCTATGACCCGCAAGCTGGGTAAGCTGATCGTCAACGCGTATCTGTTGCCGATCATTATCTACGCTCTTCCCGTCTGGGGTTACCTCGCAACCGTTCATAAAAGAAAGTTGCAAAGCGTTCTCGATAGGGGCCTTCGGCTAGCGGCCAAAGTCCCCTATCGGTTTCTTCTCGACTCTTGAGAAGAGGACTCGGTGTCCGCTCCTTGGAAGACACCGCAAGGCGACTTGCACGTAAATGTTACGTCCGAGCTGCGAGGACCCAGACAAACCCACTCATAGCTGGCCTTGGCAAGTACCGAACACGTCCAGGCGATTCTTGGAAACGGCCTCGACAAATACTGTACTAGTCGACCTAGTACGAGCATGTCGTTGTAGCGACCATTAATATTCCGTCTGGACAGGATCACTAGGCAGGAGCCTCTACCGGAGGCTCGGTGCTAGGAACCCATTGGATCGTCTCACGACGCACAACCCAACAGCTCTGGCAGCAAAAACGGCACATTCGACTGCTTGCTTTCGAAGAGTACACGTCAACTGTCTGATCAGCGCAGAAGAGGATCGCCTCGTCCTCTACAGATCTGCAATGAAGAGGCCATCACCAACAGCTACTGCGGCAGCAGTAAAGAAGAAGCCGCCGGACCAACACTCTCCACATCGCCAGCAACACCATCAAGCTGCAGCGATGGAAGTTGAATAGCCGCCTTGCCTGCAAGACGAAAACAACACTACACACACGACTGGGACCTGCCGCACAGTGCAGCTAAGTCGTTTAGGTAGCGCTGCCCAGCGGAATCCGGGGAGTCCGAGAGTAGGGTTCACGAATAGAGATACGGATTCCGTCGCCACTGTGATGGTGTCATAGTTCGGCCCCCGGACACACGCTAGGCAAAGAGCTGAGGTAGTCAGCATTAGACCAGCTGATAGTGCCCCAATTGCACTGTGCGGCAGCGACGAGCCCCCCGGCCGGGCACTTGGGCCAGTCGGGAACCCTACGACTTGCGCGGGCAGCCCTGCTCAACCCGCGCAAGATCGTGATCGGTCCTTATTAGGGTCGCCAGTGACCGCAAGGGCCGGACCTTCCGGCTGCACGGCCACTAGCCGGCCAGGCAGCCCTATTCCTCCACCGGAGTCTGACTCCCCCGCCATGGAGACCTCGGCTTCCACCGACTGGGTGGTAGTAGGGCACGGTGGCAAGTCGAGGAAGTCTCCCTCACTGTCTTCCTTGAGTTCGGCTACGGACTTGGCGGCATTCCAACCCTCCGCTGAGGTTGCGCCTAGCCGCACCTCCGAAGGAAGGATCCCGCCGATTTTCGTCACGAACATCAATGACATCATCGGCTTTAGTCGCCTACTCCGTAAGGTCGTTGCGCTGGCAGATAACGCTTCTGTCAAGCTCCAAGCGAGTGAGACTGTACGCGTTACCTGCCGCAGCGCATCCGAACACTTCGGAGTAATCCAGTGGCTGGAACAAGAATCGTTCCAGCTCCACACTTATACCGTAAACCGCATCAAGCCTGTAGCCATCGTTTTCGAGGGCTAGACATACAGGCCGATTCGCAGGTCGTTCTAGACGAACTGCGCGACGCGGGCTACAAGGTTGTGGCAGCCTCTCGGTTGTATACAACCTACGGCTCGCGTCGACCCCTGCCTCTAATCAGACTCCAGGTGGAGAAGGGCGAACCCACCCAGGCCCTATTAGAGTTGAAACGGCTGTTCGGGCTCTGCGTTAGCGTAGAGCCCTGCCGTCAGACCGGAAAGATTACCCAATGGCACAGGTGTCAGATTCCACAGCAGCTTTGCTTGTCGGAACGCGCCGACCTGCGTCCGATGCGGACTCGACCATTTAACGCAGGCCTGCGCTGTTCCTGACAATCACAGGTAGGCCTACTGCATAAACTGTGGAGGCGCCCATGCTGCAAATAACAGACGCTGTCCTATTTACCAAGAGCAGCTGGACAAATTAGTAAAGCCGGTCTAGCCTAAGCCTCGACATGCTGTTCAGCCAAAACATCGGCCACAGCCTCTTAGCCTGTGGCACGGATACCAGCCCCAAGGTCTGCTCCGGTTCCGAAACCACCTAGTGCAGTGAGCCCGAGAAAAACTAAACAGGCCACACCTGAAGTCGTACCCTCGGACCCGGAACGCGAGACACCCGCGTATGCTAAAGTCCCGTTGCCGCAGGCTGACGAGGAACTTGATCCTCCACTGGCGCCGCCACCCAAACCTCGCTACCCCAGATCAGGCAAGAAAGGTAAAAGACCTCAGGCCAAGAACACGGGCCAGCCTTTACCTGCCACAGGACTCAAGCCTGTCCGCCAATAGCCAGAGTGATCACCCGCTCCAGAACCTGCCCCCAAGGCTTTCACCGCCTCGCCCCGCCGTAGCTGCCGCCAAGCGTTCTCCACAATCATCTATCGATGATCTCGCTGTCATCTACGACTTTCCGCAACATCAACGAACGCTTGGCAATAGCCTCGCCCCAAGACAAATTCCTCCTCTTGGTGGAAGCCTGCCGTGTTATTGGTCTGTTATGAACAACGGACAACCACGGCAATCCCTCAAGCGAGACCTCGAGCTCGTGGCGTGGAACGCCAACGGTCTCGTTTCCCGGCATTCTGAGCTCTTATTGTTCGTTGCCCGTCACAAGCCCGATGTGCTTCTTATTGGTGAGACGCACCTGACCCCGCATCGTCGATTCCGATTACCCAACTACGTGTGCTACCGGAACGACCGGTCGGGTCGCGCAGGAGGGGCACCGCCATCGCGGTGAAGGCGTCGCTTCGCCATCACCGCGTTGTCCTGCCTCAGCGGCGGAATCTCGAGTGCACCGCGGTTGAGTTCCATGGTGCTCTCGGCGGTCTACTCTTGGTTTCCGCATACAAGCCTCTACAAACGGAGCTCCTGTCGACGATCTGGAGGCCGTCTTTGGCGCACACAGGAGGGTAGTCCTGGCGGGCGACATGAACTGTAAGCACCCTGATTGGGGGAGCCGCTTTGTAAACCCAAACGGGGCCCGCTTACGCAGGTACACTGATGCGGCTCGGGTCACAGTCATGGGTCCTACCGGGCCTACTTACTATCCTCCGAGGGCTAAATCCTGCCCTGACGTACTGGACATTGCTGCGGTCAGGGGCGTTTATTGCCCGGTCCACGTCTCCGTCATTTCGGAACTGTCCTCGGACCATTGCCCCATCAGTGTGCATCTAGCTACCCAGCACTCTACCGTCCGCGACGAGCGGCGGGTAATCGAATGGGAACGCTTTGGCCCGGCGTTCAGTCGCCGCCTACCTGAGCGTATACCACTCGACACTACCCAGCATGTCGACGAGGCAGTTGCCTTATTCGACACAGCCGTAGTCTCGGCGGTAGACGTTCCTCCCGGATGAAGCCGGGGTTCACGCCCGACTATCAGCGGATCTCCGAAGAGGTGTCTCAGCTCGCTTGCGAGAGGAATCGCCTCCGGAGACGCTGGCAGAGGACTCGTGACCCGGCCGACAAGGCTGCATTTAACAGAGCGACCGGCAAGTTGCGTCGCGACATGCTGGCGTTCCGTAGACGCAACTGGGAGCTAGCTGTAGCACAGATGGATGGCCCTCCAGAGAACCGTAAAGTCTGGCTGATTTCCAGTGCCCTAACGGGAAAGCGTAAACGCGCGCCTTTCCCCGCATTGGAAGGACCCGGCGGTCAACCCCTTGGACGCCCCCTCGAGAAGGCAGAGTTCTTGGCTGATAGTTTCGAGCGTCAGTTCGCTCCCAACCCATCCAAGAACCCGGTCTTCACTGAGTGAATCTGCCGCGAGGTAGAGCGCTTTCTATCGGCCGGTATCACAGTCCAGCCGGAGCCCATCTCGCCGGAAGAGGTCTCTGAGAAGATAGTTCAGCTCTAGCCCCGGAAGGTGCCTGGCCCTGACGGAGTCATGAATTCCGCACTCCACCGCCTTCCGGAACGAGGAATACGGTTCCTCTCTAATCTGTTCAATGTCTGTCTCAGACTGGCCTACTTTCCGGAGAAATGGAAAACGGCAACAGTTATAGTGATACCCAAGCCGGGAAAGAATTCTTCTCGCGCGGAAAACCTCAGACCCATCAGCCTCTTGTCCGCGACGTCTAAGGTTTCCGAGCGTTTGATACAGCGTAGGATCCGCGACCATCTAGAAAGACTGGACGTGCTGATCCCCGAACAGTTCGGCTTTCGTGAGCTCCATTCCTCGTCTCATTAACTGATGAGACTCGTGGAATGCATTACCGAGGCTGGCTGCCAGGGCAAACAGACGACCGCGATCTTCCTAGACGTAGAGAAAGCCTTCGATCGCGTGTGGCACGAGGGTGTCCTTTACAAACTAACGGAAGTCCTAACGCACCAACTCGACCCGAATGTCGGGTGGGTCGATGACTGGAGAGTTGCCGTCAACGCTTCCAAGAGTGCCGCGGTAATATTCTCACGCAAACGCAAGCGGTCTCGGCCGCTTAAAGTAGGCACCGTCGAGGTGCCCTGGACCAATAGCGTAAAGTACCTCGGGCTCCACGTGGAATCCCGACTCATCTGGCGAACCCATACTCAGTATATCCGTCAACGCGCTTCGGCGCAGCTCAGTAGACTTTGGCCCGTGCTATCTAATCCGGCAATGACCCCCCGGCTTGGTAAGCTCATCGTCAACTCGTACGTGTTGCCCGTGATTACCTATGCCTGTCCTGTTTGGGGATACCTTGCTCAATGTCACAGATCAGCGCTCCAGCGCGTTCTCGAACGGGGACTTAAACTAGCGTGTAAAGTCATCCGGAGGTACTCTTCTCGTCTTTTGAGGAGAGGACTCGGTGTCCGCTCTTTTGATGACACCGTGAGACGCCTGGCGCGTAGATTCTATGTTCGATCAGCACGTGTGACCCACAATTCCCTCATTGCCGGACTTGGTAACTATTCACCGCGACCAGGTGAGTCCTGGAAGCGACCCCGTTTACTAGCCCCGGTGATATAATCCACCATCGAGGGTCGCTTCAGGCCCTCCACAAGTAGGCAAATAATATATTATAAATTAGCTCAAACTGACCCAGTGGCAGGAGTCCTAACTGAGACTCGGGACACTGCACAACTCTCGACTCGAGCCTCGCGCGAGCCGCGCAACCCCCAGTCATCCGGACATCTTCAGCCTATACCACAGTACTGTGGGCTTAACGTGAACACCCTACGTTCAGGATTTTTTTTTTTAATTCCACTGATGATAGCAGCCATTGGAGTTATTGAAACGTTTGGTTTGGCAATAAACCATGGACCACGGCTAAACAGCCCGGATATCTTTAATCATACAACTGACACCGGCCGTGAAAGCCTTAGGACAATGTTAGAAAACGTAGTTAATTTATTTTTTAAAAATATGAAGAAGACTATTGTACGCTATATACTGTACCCGTCTAGCACGAGCTATTACTATGCCTGCACATGAAATAAAACGCTAAGGATGGGCAGGATACGTAGCTAGATGGAAGAATGGAAAATCCTAAAGAAAATCCTTCTTGCCAGAATGCATAGAAGGAGGCCTAAGAGATAACGGAGACTCGGATTGAAATATGCCGTCGATGAAGACTCCTAAACGTACTCGCTTCTAGAGAGAACAATCAGTGAGAAATGGTCTGAGGATAGTTATTGGAGGAGAGCTGGAAACGTCTGTAGCTTACTGTAGAACCATAGGAAGGAAAGGAGAAGAGAACTGGGCATCGCAATATTTAAAAGTTCAAAATGTGGGTCCAGAACAAACAATTTCAAGGATTCGAAGAATTGAATGGAAGCAATTTGTGATGCGTGTATGAAATTCTTGTAATTCCTTAGTTTAGCAGACAAAACATAACAGGTAGATGATGATGATGATGATGCAAAGCCAGAAAAAGCATCAAAATCTTCTCATAAGACACGATAAACGTAACATGAGAAAACGTTCTTAACTGAGACTCTTGTAGTGATATGATACAGTTTATGTATAAGAATGTATGTGTATAGTAGCAGTACATGTTTACAGTATATTACCTAGATTACTCCACAGAAAATGTGAACACATAAGCAGTGGGGTATCTAGATTTTGGCTTTGAGGGGTTCCGGGGTCAGGTCGGAATCATGCAAAAGAAAAAAAATAAGACTAACCAACATTACTATCTTTAAAGTGGCTGAAAAACACGTGATAACATCCTGAAATCAATCCCATTAAAGTAAGCGGTAATAACACAATAATAATATGCGTTATTGAAACACTGTTAAAAAACACTTATTGACTGAATTGATTTCCTATTTATTTCATATTACAAACGTTATAAACATATAATATGTATGTATGTAATAATATTGTGTAATAAACCTGTTTGTATATTTAAAAAAGAATTACAACTATATTAGCATACACAGCTGAAAAAAGCCTAAAGTTAACAAAAGTCGTCAACTTTTTAGACCCATCTGGTGGTGGGGGGGTTCGGTCCCGTTCGCCCCCCGTAAACACATCCCTTAACAAGACCTTGTTCAGAGAATTCCCAACCTAGGTAAGAGCAAACATCTGTGTCCAGTGGCTGAGATGACAACTCAGAGCGAGACTGGCTTGTCCAGTTTGTCCTGTAAATCTTGTTACACGTACAGCCCTAACTCAGGAGGCCACTTAAATAAACAGCCTACAACGTGTACCGTGGTAATTTTTTAAAATTTAACAGTAATAATTCATATCTTAAATGAGATTTGTATGCAAGATAATAAAAATAAAATTAAATGTCCAACACCTTGCCTCACACCTATTTGTGTGTGTGTGTGTGTGTGTGCGCGCGCGCGCGCGCGCGTGCATGCCTACTGCTGTTTACATGCATTTGTCAATATACCAACGGCCATTGATTTATTGGTGTGGTAATATATGACGGCAATATGGAATATATTTCCTTATTTTATTTTATTTTTTTTTATGTAACATTCAAAGTGCAAAACTTGTTGGGACGGAGAGCGGATCCATCAGGTAGGTACACTAAACTGCGGTAGGTTGCCCGGCCGATTTAATTGGTCCCACAATTAATTATCAACAAAAAGTAAATACTGGCCATTAATTTCAAGTTTTGTAGCCCCCCTCACCACACAGTAGTTTTTTACGCGAGATACCGCCCTTGCATGATATATAGTTATCGTATTTATAAAGCATGGCAAATTGTATGTCATTAAAGTTGCTGGCCAGTAGACAACGTAAAGTTATTTGGTAGCGGAACCCTTGCTTCACACACACACACACACACACACACACACACACACACACACACACACACACACACACACACACACACAGAGAGAGAGAGAGAGAGAGAGAGAGAGAGAGAGAGAGAGAGAGAGAGAGAGAGAGAGAGAGAGAGAGAGAGAGAGAGAATCGTGCTCACACTATTTATGTAGGTACCTCCATATTTCTCTCACACTTTTTGTAAGTGAGGATGTACAGTATCTGTATGTGTGGGAGGGGCCCGTGTGCGACTTACGGTTAGAACTGTTCCTACATATCGTAAAAGGAAGTATAATGAATAGGTATATTCATAAAGACGCGTTCCATTTGCTTTGATTTTATTCAAAATAAACAAAAACCTAAATGATTCTCCTTTTATAAAATGGTGAGTTGCCGTTTGTAAATCGTAATTTAAATTAATCTTTTTGCCAAAGGACGAAGATATAATGATATAAATAAAACGATCCCTCCCCCAAAACACACACACAAAGCAATTGTATTAGTTTCCTCAATATTTTGCATCAATATTATGACCGATATTAAATGCAAACACTGTAATGAGCCAATAATAATAACAACACGATTAGAGTTACTGTTAATAATTGTTGTTACTGTTGTTAACTGTTGATAAGAGTTGTTAATAATAACTGTTATCTATTTGCTCAAGCAACCCTTAATTTCACTAACAAAGGCAGTGTGTCAAAAGAAACCGTTTTCATTACTAGAGTTTCACTTCAGACTCGTAAAGAAATGATTTCGACAGTGTTTGTGTGAGTATGGTGATGGGAACAAAGTGACATTTGGCTGTATGAAGTCATAATATAACGCTGTTATAACGAAGTCACTCAGCCACACATCCGTGCAGCAGGTATATAGGCCATTGATACTAGTCCTAAAATAGTGGAATAGAAAAAAAGATTATAAAGTTTTGCCGTTTGGAGACTATACGCGACAGGGGAAAAGTTTTTAAATCCAAAAGAGTTCCCAAGTCGGAAGTGATCGCTTCACCCCCAAAAACGACCCTTAACACGCTCTGCGGTGGTTTTAGCTGTGTACATGAGTACATGATAGACACTGCAGACGATGACATTTAGATCAAAGTAACCTTAGTGGAGTAGGCCTCTTGGGGAAACCATTTGAAAAAAAGCACGGCGATAGCTCTACCTCATGGGTGGTGTGGAAACGAGCAGCAACAACAGATGAAGTCAAAATATTATAAAAACAAAACAAAAATATTAACCAAAAAACATGTTTTTGTCGAAAAATTTGTAGTATTATTTCTGTCGCTTGTACTGTGAACATTAAATTACTTTTCGGGAATATAATACTGAATGTGAGGTGTGTTCTTTTCAACCCCCTTTTTCAATCGCTTATTGCTCAAAATCCATTAGAATAATCGATATTGGTAAAAAAAACCCTTTTTTGTAGCAAATTTTATAAGGAACATTTTTAGTAAGTAATCTAATTAGTACTTCGGTATCGCCTTCTATGATTTTTCTACACATAATAAATGTTCTTGTCCAAGAAGGCTTTTGAACAGACAAACCTGAACAAGCTTGTTCAAAAAACCTGATTATTTTTACGACTGAATCTACGGCCATTAAACATTTTTGCTTGAAACTTGGGTACATTTAGTTACCGATTTTTAAAATAACTATTGCCACCAGCTAGGTCTTTTTATTACGAACATTCTGTTATAAGTCCCATCTACAAAATTTCCCATATTACGAATGTTATTCAAATTGACGTGTTTTTTATTAATATTCTACAAAATAATTTCGTATCCTCGCGCACGCGCACTACACATGCATCCTTACGCACCATTTCACAGCACTTAAAAAGTTGTTTCACCAAGCCTAAAAATACTTAAAACTAACGTTTTTGACAATGTTCCTTATCAGCTAATTTATAATGTTCAAATCTGCAATCTCTACTTACTCGCACAGTGTCTTTAAATGCTATCATATGCTTTTACTCTCTACATTATATATGCAATTAGTACATTAATTGAAAAATATATATAATCTATGTGTAATATAAGCACTACTAAATAGTTTTTAATGACAGCCTAAAGTTTGGAATCAAATTAGTATTCCGAATCTGATTCACGAGAAGTTGCACTGTTTGTTATGGTAAAACATTACACCTTCTCCGCATGTGTCAACTGCTATCCTACGGTAAACATATTCATCAGGCAGTGACACAAGTGCAAAATAATGTTTGCATGTTAGTCATTGGTTTGTTGGGAGGGGGGGGGAGGTAAGAACGTGAATCGTAGTTCTGGATGTTTTCCGTCTATAACATCTCGTGAAAAACGTACCGTACTGTAACACAAATAATTAACCGACTACTTGGATTAAACCAGTAAAAGCGACGGTAGAAATTCTAGACGTACATTACTTAACCTAACATTGGACCAACACAATAAAGCTAGGCAGAATTTTCTGAAAATAAACTATTCAAACATGTAGTACCTATTGGCCTTCACAGCGTAGTGTCGACTCTACCAAGCCTTTCCCTCTTAGCTTGTTTCAATCCAATTAAACATTTCCATAACACAACTGACTTAATTTTCCTGCCTCTATTCTTCAACGAAGACTGTATGAATGCTTATACATAATTATACTACAATGAATGAGTCTAAATAATGAATAGATAATTTATGTAAGAATAAAGTAGATTTCTTATGCAAGTGTGCACGTAGTATAACGTTTGCCTAACTCACAGACTGATTCTGTATCATCGGATAATATTAAATATAGTACGAACAATCGATTTGTTCCGTTAATGTATTTAATAGTCTTTTGTAATGCAGAATCAATCTGCAAAACTTGCGTAAGGCAAAACAGCATATTATACACTTGTCGAAGAAATCTGTCTATTGCAACAAATACAGTATTATATATACGTATTCCTTATTTACGACTATGTTCCCAATCTGTCAGAGTTTAACAACACTTTCTACTTTGAAATTTCGAAAAGCTACAAACGCGCTCATTGTCATCGAATCCATTAATCTTCTTCGTACCTATTCCCGTAGTTTACGAAATATTATGTTACTTAATAACCTGATCCGACGGAAAACCCCCTTCTAAGGAAGACATTATCTACACTAGTATTTATAAAAATGTATTATTAATGATATTATTAAATTATTTAATATAATATTATTAAAGCTACATAATTAAACACATTCTTTAAACACATTCAAAAGAATGTGTACAGCGCCTTCTAAAAAATGATTATAAACTTCCCTATAGAGAATATTTCAACGAACATTCAAATAAGACGTACTAATGCCACTACTGTTAGGCTTTTATAAAATCGTTAACGTTTTGTTTTGGTTTTGGTCTAGCTCTTCGACATTAGTACAATAAGTAAATGTTGAAAACCCCAACAAATAGCTTCTGAATCAGATGTAAGAAGAACCACGATTGAATCAGTCTTGGCGTATGGAAGAGAAGTGTGGACACATACTGCAGACTTACTGAAGAGGGAGAGGAAGCTAAATACTGTGTACCCTGATTACTTACGACGAAGTATTAGAACATATAAAAGAGAGCGCTAAACGATCGAGTAGATTTAGAAGGAAGATGGATGCCTAACAGACGATAACAGATATGACAGAGCAACGAGAATGAGATGGATCGGTCAGGCGTACTGTTTAAGAGCAATCAAATACGGCCTAGCTAATTTTGTTCAGTGTTTAATGAAGAAGAAGATGATACCGAAATGGTGGAAGTTAAGCAAAGGGAAGTAGCGATAGTTGTGATAACGCCCTAGGTAGAGAGAAAGACGCAAACAAGTGATAAATAGAAGTATTGTATTTTTGGTTAGCTAATTTCAGCCAAAACTTGCGATTATATGCAATCTGCAGATATGAAGTTAAGCACTATTTAATTTGTAATGCGTTTTTCCGAAACACACACACACACACACACACAATTAGAACTCACAATGTGCAGTTTCAGTGAAATCAAGTTTTACCACTTTAAGTTGAAGTCATTAGTTTCCATTACGCATTGTCTCCCTGACGGCGTAAAAAGAAAAATTCTACGGTGGTCGTTCCTACTCTGCAGCATAGGACTAATAAAGCTATTGAGTTGTCTATCGAGTGGGTGCTTAGTGGTTTCCAAGTTAGTACAGTCATTTTGAGTTATTTTATTTAAGCACACGTTTTCTACTATAGAATTTAATTTCATCAGTAGGCGAATTTCGTAGAGCAGTATATGATAAAATTACTGTTTGCTGATCTAGTTTTGCCGGATTCGTATGGCCGGAACAAATTCGTACGAGATCCACCTAATTATTAACGTTATGGGCTGAAGGAAGAAAATAAATTGGTTCGAGATTTTGTATCATAAAATATTGGACCAGAAATTATAAATGGTTATCTAAATTAATTTAATTATACCGAATCACGTACGTACGCCATATCTCTCACGCACGTCTGGTCCGCGGTACCGTTGCTTAATCACTTATCTGCAGCAATTATCTACCTCTTTGTATGTGCTTGTGTGAGATAGCGCTCTATATTATACGTGTATGTTATAACAAAGAAATATGTACAGGTATATCCGCTTTTCATGTCATTATCGTTACTAACATTGGTACGTGTGTACGGAATTTTTAATTCACAGTCAGGTTGTTATATTTCTAAATTACATGTATTGTTATATATCAAAGACGTATATTATGAAACATAATACATAGGTTAATGTTTTATATTAACATGTATTATAAGACTATCAGAATCTGATTATACTGTAACAAGTGCTTCTTCTTTGTAGTCCCTTTTTCATCTGCCATTAATAATCTTCCTTTTACTTTTTATATTATGTCTATGGTGGTGCAGTACGATCTTCATTCATAGACATTTATTAATATTGTTTAATTCTGCAGCGTTTAAATTTCCCAATCGGATGCTTCAGGCGTTAAAATAAAACTCTCTAAAAGCAGACGTTTTTTTCTTGATGTCTATTCTATATCTTCATTATAGTTACCATTAATTAAATAGTTTGCTTGCTTAAGGTGATTCCATATCAATTAATGTGAAATATAGGAATGGAATTATTAAGAGTTTAAATTAAATAATTATTACCTTTCAAAAATGTTTGATTATTGCATTTAGCAAAAATTCTGTTTTATATTGTCGGTTAATATAAATCATTTTAATTTTATTTTAATATGTTGAATTTGAATAAATTATGCCTGCTCTTATCCATCGAAGTACCTCTAGGGACTTTTTATTTAAATCGGTAATGAATTTAATTCATTATTGCATTGATAAAGTCAGATATTTAATACCATGTATCCTGTGTTAATAATAATAAATTTTTTGAATAAATCTAAATAAATTAATGGCACAAAGACATTGGTCAAAGATACCACTAAAACGCAGGAAAGCTTCCTTTGGACAAGTCTATTGTGTTGGTGGATTTAAACAGGTTATGATCTGTTTTGCATTATTAATGGATCCTTCGTGCGTCGTCTTATTCCTGTAGCCTAGATGCAAGTTGATAACTTATCGCGAGCGTGTGCGGGTGCATATACGTGTATGTTACACAGTGTTGGTTAGAATTAGAGGTAAATGAGCTATATCTGTAGGAATGTAATGACATTTTAAGTCTTACCGTCCTTGATATCTCAAGTGAAAGAAAATTTTAACAAAAATCTGAATGTAGTGTACATTTTTGGAAATTCCCAATTTTAGGACACCGGGCCCCTAAAAGGAATAAACAATTTAAAAAAAACTACAAAATACAGCCAGATTCCAGACTAAAGGGAATTTTAACCTAAATTCAAATGTAGTGTTTGCTATGAAATTTTTTTAACTTTTGGGTCACAAGGGGCAAAAATAGAAGTCAACATTTTTGAGGAAATTGTAAAAGTCTATGTGGGCGATCAAGTTAGAAGGAATTTTATTCGTCATCATCATCATCTTCTTCTTCTTCAGCAAGGATTAAACCAAAACTGGTTTGTTCCAGTCCCAAGCAGACAGACTACAGCTGGTCACTTCAACGCTTCTTCAGACACCTCATACCTCTCTGTTCTTACGTCTTATAAATCCAAAGTTGTTTGGGGATGAGGAAGTCATCCATTCCGTTAAGATGTCACAACCATTTTCGCCGATACTGGACAGTTCTATTAAGTATACACATACAAATTCATCTCCTGCCGTACATCGACATTTCTTTTGCGATCTTCAAGAGTATATCCTGCCACGTGCCTGAGAAATCTCATTTCGGCCGCGTGAATACGACTGGTCTGGGATTTCGTTAAAGTTTAATTCTCAGACCCATAGAGAGGTCCATCACCTTGTGGAACTTCAGATGTGTTTCTTTATTCGTTGAATTTAGAGATGATCCCACACACATGGTTGAACGTATGTTGTTTATTCACAATGTCAATATTTGTAACGTAAGACACATTACAGCCTAGTTATTCAAAATCACTGACCTGTTCCAGAACAGCATCATCTACAATACGTTTTGCTCGTATGGGATCAGCTCCATGACCTTGGTCTTCAAAGTGACGACCTGTAATACGAAATCCTTGCAGTTTCGATCTAATGAGTGTACAGCCATCTGCAAGCAGCATTCCGAGTTCGACAGGACAAGGCCTGATCATCAGAAAACAACGACTGCAGAGTTATCAATCATAAAATACTCCGGAAGGTTCATCTGCCAATTGTGTATGACATCGTCTATATGTAAATTAAAATTAGGTGGTGTTAAGGGCATTCCTGTCGTACTCCACAATTGATCAGGCCCACACTAGGACTTGCGTTCGTCCTTCCTGTCTCAATTAAAATTTTGTTTTCCACATAAAGAATTTGCATGGCTCTAATTAAGTGTTGCAGGATCCCTTTCTTTTCCCACAACCTGGCCCTATTCACTCTATGAAATGCTTTTCCAAAGTCGATGATGTAGATAACTGATATTCTCTGTCCTTTCCAATGACCTGGGCTGTTGCATCTAAACATGATCTGCCCTGCCTGAAACCATGCTGGGCCTTCCAGACAATAGTTTCCGTTATTGCATTAGAGAATAGTCGTTTTGCATATGTCTGTAATAGACATATACAAACTGTAAGACATATCAAGTAGACTGATCCTTTATAGTTATCACAGTCATTACGATCTCCTTTCTTGAATATGGGGACTGCCACCTGTTAACCTCTGGAAATATAACCAGTGGTCCTGCACAGATTGATAAAGTTCAATAAACGATCATGCATATGCACAAGGCTTCCGCAAATTTAATAAGCTCGAAATTCAGCCTATCAGCAACCGACGATTTTCTATTTTTACAGCGTTGTAAAACAGTTAAGAATTCTTCCATTGCTACTGGTTCCCCACATTTATTGATGTCACCAAATTAAGTTTCTTCCAGCTGCTCATAGATCCAGAGCCCCTCATAATACCTGAGCCACTCCTTCTATCTGATAGTGCTGACTTCAGCTGTTCTCTTTTTGTTTGATTTAAATGCTGTAATATTTTGTAAGCACTGTCCTGCCTCCCGTCCACATCGTTCTCTACATCACTTATATACATGTCCCAAATATTTCGTATGATTGTCCTTACTTCTCTTCTGGCAATGGCAAAGTAGAGCTTATATTCAAACCTTGGCTGATCAGTCTTTAAAGCTAGATATTTCAAATACGTCTGCTTCTTCACATATTATTGGTGCAATATCGTCATCCCATGTATGCATGCCTCGGTTTCCTTATATTTTACGTCTCGTTCACAGTGTTTCTAATGCTGCTTGGGATCTGATACCTCTGATGTTACTCCAGTCCTCATTTATATTATTACTAATGGGTGTTTATTGTGCAGGCGAGTTCGGTACAGGTGTCGTATACTATCATACTGGAGTAGATGTATATTACAACTTTTTTGTATTACAATATTACAATATCAATTAATTTTAAGGTATTTTCAAGGTTTTATCATTTTTAAATACAAACCACACCCTCTAGTGCATTATACATTTTTAAAGTTGTGACGTTTCTGGATTTAGTACCTCAGTAACATCAGCGTTTCATCCGCCTCCAGTCTGCTGGCGAACTTCTACCTTTTGGGGAGGAAACGCCAAGCTTGTGAGTTGTCAGACACTTATAACCAATTCAGTTCATGCAAGAGAGTTAAGAGTAAGAAAGTTTTGGATTATTTGAATATTTGTGGTAATAAACATTAGCCTAAATGAGCAAAGAAAGGACCATACATTTTAGATTAATTTTTCTCAAACTGATACAGGAAACGTCAGGATTTAGTGATAATTTTATCTGTGCATTTATAGTTGTGTGCGATAAACGCAGTTTGTACGTACACACATAACCCCATAAATGCACGACAGTACGTACAACACAACCAACAGAACATGATAGCCAACCAGTACAGTGCAATTCAATACACCGCCATACCAATATCGTACCACTGAACACACCAGTTTCATCTCATTATTGTCTTTCAACAAACAGTAACATTTGGTAGCGGATGGGAGTGTTCACCATCCTGTAGGCCTACCCATCACCACCTGCGCCACAAATGTGAACTACCCTCCTTCCGGGGCCGATATGTGTCACTTAAAATAATATTACACAACAGAAAGGAAATTGACCCTTTGTTGAACTCCAATGACAGAATAATTGTTTATGAAAAAATTACACAATATGAAGGGAATATTACGATAATCATAGTACGGTATTCAATTTGTTTACACACACTATGAAGGGTTCATTAGTTGACATGCGAGACGTCATGCTGATAGTTAAAATGATCGGAATTTAAAAAATTTGAATTGTATTTGGGACTTTAGTACTTTCATGTGTAGAATGAAAGCGAATCCTTATTGTGGAAATTGATTTGTAATTGCGACTATAGGCTTTTGGCCACCTAAATTATATGCTGTGATGAAGAATATGGAAACGCAAATATTCTTAAAAACTACTAAATATTGAAGTCCTGTCTTTACAAGTACAGTCACGACACTTAGGAGTATCTTAATTTCTATTTATAAATGGAGTGTATGAACAATATAAAATACAAGGAGTATGAAATAACTGGTCACTGATATCTAGTATCAATATTAGAAGCAATGCTTAAGGTTTTGTATAACATTTTCAGTAAAGGGAAACTGATCACGCTTGTTACAAGTTATAGCCTAATATACTGGACGTCCACCATCTTCAAGCAAGAAATAGTGCTACTTCTACTTTTTCTTCTTTTCCTCATATCCTGGTACCCTATAGGATACTTAATTTTCAGTTAATTTGATTCCCTTAACTACCTCCGTCACATTATCTTATCATTATCATTTCTAATTATTCCGCTCTACCTAATAATCTAAGTTTTACCTCGTTTTTCTCCATTTTCTTCTGTGCTACGTGGCCATGTTTCCATAATCCGCACTTTCTGTGGTATTCTGTGGTGTCATATTTCTAGCGTGGATCTGTGTAATCAATTCTGATACATCTCTGTATATCCATACCCTTCCAGTTGCCTATTTTCTACTGCTGATTTTTCATTAATCACACTTCTTCTGATGTCATCGTTCCTTTACATTAACCCATTTTGTCTTTTGCTACTTTTCTGAAACATTTAATTTCTGCTGATATTGAGCTGGTCTCTCGACTCAGTTTTGCCTTCCAGGTTTCACTGACAAATAGCAAAGTTGTGTTGCTTTATATGTATGAGGCATCTTTACTGCCGTGGTTTGATTACAGTGTAACGGGTCATGACTGTCAAAGTGAGAACCGTTACTGTATAATATACATCGTTGTATATCATTACATTATATGTCAATACAGCAATTACAATAAGATCATCCTAAGCAACCTTACATTCTCAAAAAGTATAGTCTCCCAGACAAAATTATAGGTTAAATATTTATTTACTTTCGTACGTTTGAAACTTTATGTCATAAATTTTCAAATGGATAATTAAGTTCTACAATAAATGCATTTCCCATTCCATTAGAAATGGAAAAGTAATAAAAAGTGAGGAAATACGTCATTAGTTGATGATATTTAATCACACAACATATGAAAACTTTAGTAACAAATACGCAAAATACGAATTATAATATATACTATACCCGGGAAACCATTATTAGAAGTTGTGTAGAAATTCATTAATTAGTAAAATTGTTATAATCAGGATGCATTTTAATTATTTATGACGTTGTGACACGATATTAAAATAAAATTAGACCAAATTAAAGTCATCGGATTCTCCAGGCAAAAGATTATTGCAAATATTATCCCGTACCTACTCTCAAATCCTATCCTTACTCCAACAAATTTTCTAAAAAAGTTACAATTAAAATGTTATATAGTAAAAACTGTTGCAGATACAGAACAAAGTGAGCCGACACGACAATGAGACAGCGGAAGAGTAATCAAGGCGAGACAGTGTGAACACGAGGACACAGTACTATCTCCGTACCGCCTAATGAACTAGACTCACACGTCCGCACGCACTTCCACGAGCAAAGCAAACTCAGGTACAACAAACGTTACTACTCTTCTCTGTGTGTGTGTGTGTGTGTGCTACGAGAAGAAATCCAATTGTTTTGTTTATACAATGGCGCCAATTTCCTGTTAACTTCCTGTTGTCTGCACACAGACACAAACAAAAGGAAACCACATTAAATATTGACTCAGTCCTGACCGAACATTAAAACCAGCTACCTTGGGTCTTATAAAATATTTGACAAAGGCTACTGAAAAACAAAATAAGGGGGATTTGCTTTGTTTTAGTGTCTGACCTAGATAAGAGTAAATCTATCAGGTTACCAACAGGGAGATAGAAAACATCGTATGTAGTATATAGGTAGTTTCTCTACAGTGTACCCTACAACGGCTGTCAATGGGCGAGGTCATGGTATTGTGGCCGCAAGTATTGTGCTGTTGTTGTTATAAAAACTGCAAAAACGTAATCATTGGTCATGGAATCATAATCTGAATAATTATTTTAATAAGATGACGTTATTCTTTTAGTCCCCGTGACAGGCTTCTGGGATCAAAGTAGGTCATGCTATATAATTTTACCCGTCTGTTACAAATAGAACTTTGTGATTAGCAATATGCCTGGACCCTGGAAAATTGGGTGGATTCAGACCTTGTGATAAGCGATACGTCCTGAGACGGATTCATACTCCACCATGTATCGATGTAACTTAATTATATTTACAGACAATGATTATGGTTTATAAATATAATCGATTTTTCATTGTTTTTTAATAACTATTTTGCTTACGTTTCAAGCACTGGAGCCGTCTGCCATCTATTGCGTTTCGTTACTTGTACTCTATCCGTCGCTTCTTGTATTGTGGACTTTGCGTTCATCAGCTTCTGCTTTCTTCTCTTTCGTAACAAGCTTAGGTGACAAAACAGCGTAGTCATTGATCATGGAATCGTAATTTTAATTATTGTTTCAATAATATGATGTTATCCTTTTAGTGCCCTTGACAGGCTTCAGGGACCACTAAATCAGGTTATTTATACTGTTATAACCAACATATCGTTTAATCATATAACAACAACAACAACAACAACAACAACAACAACAACAACAGAAAGAATAATATTTTTATGTAAATATTATTTTTAAAAATATTATTTATGTATCTAATGTTATTATATATTATGTAATTGTAATCTTAAATATATAATTATATAATATTACATATATTTAGCATATTAACATTGCTGTTATTTGGAGTTACCCTATTAGACAAAAAGGTAAATAAATATGAGTACACTTACGGGCGATACGCGGATAGATTTTTGTTGTAGCTAAACAACTTTGTTTTAGCTAACAAAAGACGAAGTTTTTTTAAATCTTTGTCATCTCCTTCTTGTAGCCTGAATCCGAAGTCTGATGGGTGTCACTTTTAGAATTTGTCCGTTTGTCCAGTTTATTTTCGTCTGCTTGCAATCCCTCTTTCCTTTCGGATCCCGAACCTATACTGCAACTGGACCAAAGAACCTCTTTCTTGCCCTAGCATCTCTTCCATTTACCGTTCTTTGTAAAGTTACAGTTGTATAATGTGCTCAATTAAGTGTACTGTTTCTCTCTGTGTGGATTTGAAACATTTACTTTTCTCAAATTTCCTTCTAATTATACACTATATCATTCCTCAGCCTGACCTTCATGAAATCGTGTGTACCTTCTTCTGAAACCATGTTTTTGAAGTTTCTAAGCGTTCCTTGTTCCTTTCGCCCCGTTCACTATTCAGAACCACATGCTCCACACCAGACACTTTATAAACTTTATGAACATCGAGCCCAATGTTCTTTAGGTTAACAATTACTTTACGAAAGCTACATCTGGTTGTGTTATTCTTCGATGGATGAGACTCCACAATGTACACTTAACATGTTATGCACCATAATTATCAACCACCGATCATCATTTCAAAGACGGTCAGAACGGTGATTCAACACGTTTGTGCGTGGAAGAGACATTGCCAATATTTCTGAAGAATTACGTATGAGCGAAATGAAGTTCTTCATCACCATTTCCACATCATGTGTATCTCCTGTTTCGGTTCCTATTATTTCTTAGGTCTATTAATGTTTTCTTCCTTCTTCCTTCTAATGACAACCTATATTTTTCCAACCTTTGCAGAATTCCGTGCGATTTTATAGAGTTCGATTAAATATTTTTCGTTTATTTCGGTATATGAATCTCTTTGCATTTTGTTTTATTTATTTTCGCGTATGTTTCATTGTTTTCTTCAACTTTTCCATCCTTTAATTTGTGCGTCTCTCTTATTTCTTGTACTTTTTTCAAGCTCAAGTTTCTTTGCTATTCCACGAGTGTGAGCACCACCAATGGCTTATAGAATTTCAACATTCTCTCTTATCTTAAATTATGTTTGAATATCGGCTATTTATTTTTCTAGTGCCACATATTTAAAGCCTCCAATACTTAGACCTAGGTTTTTGCTACAATCAAAGTATATAGCCTAGTGCAACCCCCAAATATTTAAATTGCGTTATGTCTTCAAATGTTGTATCTTCTGAAACGATCTCAGCCATTAAAGAAGCCACTCCAGAGAAAGCGGAATCATAATCATTGTTTTGGGGATTGAGATTTTCAACTTATACTGTTTTTATACATTTATGGTTGTTTGTATAAGCGTTCTGTAATTGACCCTTGTTTTTTCCAACCACTAAAGTCTCCAGTATAATAAATCATTAATCAGATAGCCTACTGTATGCGAATACAGTCACGTTCGATTTGGTTTATTACTTAAGTAAATGTCGTCTTTATTTTCTTTTCCCCTGGAATCGTTGAATTTGTCGTTTACCGGTAACGCTGCACGTGTGTTTTTGTGTAATGTAATCATTTAACGTACAAAGGCAATTGGACGGATTAATCGTCAGAAAACACTGGGTGACACACAATAACAACTTTGTTTCATCTGACGCTGCACGCGGCACAGCTTGTGAATTAACACGTCGTCGTTTGGTTTAAGTTTTTAAAAGTACGCGTGTAGCGTATAGCGTGTGGCGTGCGTCCACACAGCACGTGCCAGTGGACGCCTCCTAATAACAGGGATCACGTATTCCGTGTACACGAAACAGTATCCACTCGCATGTGTTTCACTCTTTCTTAAATACGTAGTGTCTGAATAATTTTACAGCACACACGCGGCGAAGACGTTATCAATTAGTGCTGATCTCGTCTTTCACGAAACGATCAACAGCCGACTCCAAAGATTCGCAGCGACACACGAGAAGATTGCACGCGAACTTGCCTCGCCTGGCCCCAAGTCACGTGAATACGAGGTACGTTTTTATGTTTCAACGCGCAAAGTGAAACACGCACATATTGTAAACAAGAACGCTACTTGCCACAATGTAATTCAGATGCGTCGCATTTGAGACGTCTAAATTAAATCCGCGAAGCTTATTGGGCCTCGTTTGCATTCTCGAACATTTAGGAGCATTTATTTAAAAAATAGTATAAATTACAGTACTGATTATGAATGGTGATTATTGGCTGTTAATATAGCCTACAAACGTAGCCCTTACAACAAACTCTATGAAGTTATACGCAGCATATTACGTTAATATACAAACGTACCCCTTACAACAAACTCTATGAAGCTATACACAGCATATTCATTTTACGTAAAGCGGTTTAATTTTACACTTGACTCACAGTGTCCAATCTGCACATCATTCTGATTAGATTGGATTGTTCGAATCCAGCCAGTTCTATAAGTCACTGGCATTAATCTTTGTTAATTATTATGAGAAATATACACTTTAATGTGTATGCTACACAAACAATGGCGCCTGAAAAGTCGTAAGTTGTTTCATCAGAAATCGATTAAGCCAATAATTATTGTCCACTACATTTAGTATAGGTTTACCAGTTACAGGTTACATGAAAAGAAACTAGGCGGGAACAGATTGAAGAACTGTTCCAGCACTTGTGCCACATTGGGAGTGCGTACCTGTTTGAAAAATCGTAATTGGGATTTGTCTGTTGTGTGGCTTCTAACTGTAATCGTCGTGTTTCCCGAGTATTGAGCGAGGCCACCCGCACACACGCGCGCGCACACATACGCTAGTACAGAACACCATAACTTCAGCAGTGAATTATTTCTTATAAATTACGCCACCTCTTGCACCGAAGTTATCGTAATCTATGTTCGAATCCCTTTGCAAATCGCCAATATCGCTACGTGAGCAGTACAATTTGCCGCGAAGATCTAATCAAGCTGTTACGCTACACAACACATTCTACAGAAAGTGAGCGATATAATTTTAATACTTACAAAGTAATAACCAAAGTACTTTCTAGAACTTCATTTGCACTATAACTAACTGTATTTTCCTTTTTGTTCGATTAGACCTACTTTATCATCGTATCCACCTACATGATTTTACTGCTTACTTTCCTCCCAGTGTTGGTACTTCCATCCTATTCCTGATTTTCCCGATAGTAATGGAGAACTCAGAAAAGTCATTGTGCTTACGACATTTTGCTTACGACACTAACGTCGTCAATACGTAACATTTTATATTTCTTTTGCCACCTGGTGTGTGTGTGTGTGAAATGCACTTCTCCGTGAGATCATGGTCATGATGCAAAAATGTAGCATGTTGTGTTTCTGGAAATTTTTAACATCTTCCCAGCGGATTCGTTTGGCAAGAAAATGTCCAAATTAAAGGTTTACAAAATTATCAAAATGCTTCTTACGGTAAAAGAAAGTATTTTTTACATTTGTGATTTGTGAATTTATATTCGTCTCTATTCTGCAAACTGATTCCTAGTTCAAAACAGATATATGAATATTCCTCTTAGTATACTAAATACAATTGTTTTTAATATGGTAGATGGCTAGATTATTTCTGAGTTACGTATCTGTAGAAGTACGCAGGATGATCAGGAAAGCTCTAACTTCATAAAACTAAAAAATCTACTTCCAGCTGGATCGGATAGAAAGGCTAATGAAGAATAATTATCCTCTCATGTTTTCGATAAATAAAATTATAGCATATTCTATTTATCCAATTTGAAATTTAGTGCTGCCTATAATTTTATCGTTGTTGAAATAACATGTAGGCTTAATAAAGTTTTGTGTACGCGTGGATATGTAAATTATATTTGACCAATTATAAAAGATTTACGTCAGTGATATATTTTTATTTTTTCATAAATTTACATAAATAATTTAATTTTAAACATTTAAATCAAAATTCATACCAGGAATGAAAAGTAAGTCATGATAACTGCAAAACTTACTAGTGTGGAAAATATTTTAATAACGATATCGTAAATTTTTAATCTCGTTAACAATAAACAAAAGCCGTGAAAGGAGGGAAAACAAAAAGAAATCATAAAATTGTAATCGTAAAACATCCAAATGGTGAATACGAGAACAAAAGTTGGCACTCAATTGACATTGTATCATTTTTAACTAACAAAAGTAATTGCTGTATCTAAATTACAATTCAAAAACGTGTGGCTGTAGAACATATGAAACGAATCAAGTGACCTAACAAGCAAACGTAATTGTTTGCGAGCGAGTGTGAGTGCGTGCGTGCGCGTGTGTGTGATCTGATTACACTGTCGAAGCCAAAATGTTTATCGCAAAAGAAAAAATATACTTTCGTATATGTACGGTAGGTGAATAAACATTTTTAATAATTGCATCTTAACTACAGGTTACCAAATTGGAGTGTGCTCATTAATTTAGTTTTTCATCCTTAAACATTTACAGTTTACAGTTTGCTTAAACATTTTCGAGAACGACAATGATACTGAAAAAGTATATTAGATGTGTTTTGTTTCCGTAAATGAGAATAATGACGTTACACGTTGGGAGAATTCTGTCGGAATCGATATCCTTTCAGCAACGTGTTTGTTTATCCGCAGAGCCGCTCCCTCAGTTTTTCTAGGTTTTTGAATGCTGATGAGCTGGAACCTATACCCCTTCAACAGAGCGGTTTTGGATGCCATGAGAACACAAACCCTCCTTCGTCTCCATAGGGATTTACGCGTAGATAACCTATAGAGCAAACCTGGATAATGTGGAGACCTAAAACACCTTATTTTCTGCTGTGTGCCATGGAAGGATCTCAAGGAAACTATAAGAGTTAGGGAAAAGATTCTTTAAAAATTAAGTAGTTACATGTTTCAAACAATTGCCGTGATTAAAATTCTCTAAGTAGGCTAGACGTTTCTCATAGCAATTTCTTTAAACGTATGTCGGCCACATGAGAAAGAAGTTTTTGAAGAAACACAGAAAGTATTGTTTAGTCGAGCGCGCGCTTGTGTCTTTTATTATATATTTTTAATTATGTATACACATTTACACATCATAGTACAGAATTACCGTCGTTCTTTGGTATTCATATACACGAAAAGATATATTTTCTCAATACATTGTAATTTATTTCGATTGTCAAAAATTTGTTTTTGCAAACAGTGCCATTTTCAAAGTTTACTGGAAAAGTATACGTTACCGTCTCAGTTCTAACGTCATTACATAATTCTTTATTGACGTCTTACGCTCTCACGGTCGGCACGGCGTCAACCCTATTAAAGCTGACGTAAAGATCTTTACCACAGTACCGTGGAAACTGGTGAACACCTTGCCAGTAAAACTTTCAATCGTACAACACTGAAGATTGCCTCCAATGGTGGGGCCTAAACGTGTCTTGTAATTAACATGATTAGACCACGACCTAGTAGTCGGCAAGGAATAGCGACTTTAACATTATTCTTTATAAATTGACGTAACTTCATTTGTATTATTCTAAGACAATATCTAAAGGCTATATCTTTCGAGGCGGTTGGTAGTAGAGCGGTAATAGCACTTGATTACTAATCTTCAGATCCCAGGTTCCACTCTTGGCAGTACCAAAGTAGCAAGATCCTCGACTCGGGCTGTAAAAATGAGTATTTAATCTTCCTGGGTCAATAAAGTACCGTTCACGTGTACTAGGTATGATGTGATAATGTGTTTAGTGTAGTCCTACATGACTGCATGCGCATTCAGTTCCACATTCTCTCAATAAAAACAACAATTTCTAACTACAGTATATTGCATGTGTTACTGGATGGAGCAGATAGAAGGAAGGTTACAAGAAATATACAACACACACTACAAGTATTTGTGAACAAAGGAAAATTTTTAAAATCAGATTTTTAAAATCTCAACAAATTACGAGCCAGCTCGTAAAACAATTACAAAGAAAATAAAGGTGGAATTGCCATACACTTCGAAAGCCTCAAGAACGCATAACGAGACAATCATTTGACTGGAACCCAGCTGGAATAAGAAAGAGGGGAAGACCTCGGAGAAGGAGTATCTCGGAGAAGTTAAGGCAGAGTGGCAGTACATTGCTAAGGGCTGAAAATCGTGTTGGATAGAAGCCTGTGGAAGGCCTCTGTTCCAGTGTGAAGGAAGAGGACTGAGTAAGTAATACCTAAGCTACAGCGCCTTATGGCTGCCAACGTAGAAATCGGATATGTGTATGTATGTGTGGGGTGGGTGGCACGGTATTTCTACGGCACCTTGCCAGTTTATCGCATCCTAAGCACGGCTCTACTTTATTTTTAAAAATATTTACTTCTATCCGTTTTATTTCAACACCGCCTTTCTACTGTATTCTTTGGCGACCCCCTTTCCTCCTCCATATGGCATCCATATAAAACACTTTTCAGATAACATATTTCATCCATGCTTTTCATGCGTCCACATCAAGTTTTTCCTCTATTCCGTATAGTAGCGACTTTCCTACTCGTAATCTTTCCCCAGTAGTATCTATTCTATCATGATAAAGCATAACATCTTAAATAAATATTTTTCATGGGATTTATATTTGTTTAAGTTCCTCCTCCCCAATATCTAACCTTCGGACCACAAATAACTGAACTTACTATTCACGATTGTTATACAGTAGGGCCTATGTCTTAAGCTCTTACTCCGTAACATTGAGCTCAATCTACTCGTTGTTATTCTTCCTCTTTCACCTTTATCATCACTTCTATTAGTTAACAGTACTCCAAATACTTTGTACTTTTTACAGTTCGTTCATTAATAATAAAATCTTCCCCTTCATTAAGAATACTGAATTTTATGATTATTTATTTCCAAATAAAACCCCATAGGGAGAAATATACTGCTTCTATGTGAGTACACACATTTTTCAACGGAGTGTATGTAACACACAAATCATATAATGTGAGAAATTTTACATGATAATGACAGCAACTTGTTTTTAAATGCAGTTGCATAGCAAGAATATAGGACGAGATTTTTCACATAGTAAACATAGCAGAGATTTGCGCATGTGAACCGCTGCCAGTCACCGTTTATCATTGCTCTGAAACTAGCATTTTTCAAATAATCTCTTCTTATTTTTCTTGTTTAGCCGCGAGCTCGTTAAACTCGAATCGACACCTTGTCTACCAGACATAAAAGTGTCAAAACTATGTGTAGCAAGGATATTATTTATAATAGGGTATTTATAATATAAATAACTGGTTTTGTTTTAATGAGGTGGGTGTGATTTAGTTCTGGGCAAAAAGATTCTTCGTTAATAGCAAAGGAAAACAGGCGGCGTTCGAGGTGCGAACGCATTTTAGGAACGCTGTCTTGCCAAAACACGAGAACGAATAACATAAAATTAAATGTTACAAATGTTATTGAAGTTTTTTCCTAACAGAACATGAATAAATTGATTTACTTACAGCTATTAATATTAAATACACATATAGTAATGAACAATCACGATGGTAATTAACATAAATATACCAAACTATAAAGTATAACCCATTTAATACTTGATGTCGCCGTTATTTAAAAGCAGGTCTCACAACTTGATGACATGTTATTTTCTTTTAATTTTGTGCTGCTTTTAATCTTCAAGTACATTGTAACTTTACGTCTGTATTTGTATCATTGTCACGCATTTAACTTCAGTTTCCTTATCTTTTCGTCTTTATTTAGCCTTCCTAAACATGGGCGCTTAGTACTTTTACTAATTTGTATATTATTGAAGCATCCAAATATAATAGGTGTAAATGCTCAAAACTCGGAAGTTGCACTATTCTATTGCCGGACTTGGAAGTAAAATAACTTGTATAACAAGAAACAGTAACCTGTAATAGAGACACTACAGAATACATAGAGAATTGTATGTATGGTAGAAAACAGAAATTAGTGAAATATTACTGTTTTATAAATAATGATAGGAACATGAATAATATTAATACGAATGTAATTATTATCAAGTCAATTCATACGTACGTGGTCTTTGTAATCACTTACGTGAATTGTTTTCACTTCACCTCAGAAGACCATATGTCCAACCTAACTATTTCAATCAGTGAATAGTTTTTTATTCTAACCTTTTGGGTCACTTCTTACAATTTTTATGTCGTTTTTTTCAGTTATTTCGTTTTCGTAGTTATTTTTAATATTCTTTAGGTCATAAAAATTCTACTTCTCTTCATACGTCCTTCTGAGAATCAAAATCGTATTTTCCATTTGTAATTATTTTTTAAATAATTTTTATTATAGATCTGATTATACGTGCGTGTATTTACCGTAACGTGTATTGTGTAGTGTTCAGTACACTAAAATATCAAATAACAAAGTTTGTATAGATGTAAACTGACTCTATTTTAAATAATACTTTAATAGGCCTAACTTACTCTAAATTAAGTTTGAAGATGTAGTTTTGTGAGCGGTTCAATCTAAGTATTTATAATTTTAAAACTGAACTTTTAAAAAAATATTCCCTAGTTAAGAAAGTCTTCATGAAGCCAATTATAGTCTTCTGAAACGTTAAACAGGAATGTAAGCAACAGTAACAGATATCATGCAACAGTGTTATTAAAGTAGTATAATCAGATATAAACAGACACATATACAAACAGGTAGAGTGTATCAGAGAAGATATTGACAAAACGTGAGGTAATTAAACATTTTATATTAATCGTTCTCCCTTAATTCCAGATTGTGTGCTAATACTTAAATTTGTCGTCCTTATAAAAAATTTTCAGAAAAATCTTCGTTGTTAGACCGACTAGAAGAAACATTATTCTGAAATCGTCAAATCAAACGGGATTTAGGAACAGCTACAGTATTATAGATCATCTGCAAGTCATAAATGAACTTTATAAACCCACTTTTACGACTTTTATGAGAAAGCTCCTGATTTAATCTGCACTAAAGGCTTGATGAACTCTTTAGAACAGCAAAGATTAGAAAAGGGGTATTTGCAAATTCTGCCTGAAATATATGAAATTATAGAAAGGAAAAGTAATAAATATTATACAAGAAACGCCCGTTTGCATGATTAAGATAAGGATGTGATTAATACATTAGATAAACAGTACAGAATTGTCAAAGGTAATACAATGTTAACGGTAGGGTAATCAAACGATATTTAAAACATGAAAAACAATAGGATTAAGTTCGATAAAACTATAGCTGTATCCAGTGGCATAACTAGGAGCTGCTCCTGGGAAAGGTACGAGAGTAACTTCTGGGGGAGGGGGCATGAACCTAACCTAAAGGTTGGACAGGACAAATGAGAAATTCAGGATTCTTCACACATAATATTATACATTCTTTGCGTCTTAAAGTTTTTGAGTGAATCAACGTGAAGTGTAAGGCTTGAAAAAATAGCGAAAAGCGCTGTTTAAAAATATTCTATCTTGACTGCTATTCAGATTAAAGTGAATAAATCTCAGGCAATTAGGAATCACTTTAATTCTAAATTTGTATTCTTAATTCGTTTTCTCTTTTGCGTTGTCCGGATCGCAGCTTGGTGAAGTCTGTTGCTTACGGTACAACACAAGTGCCTTTAGTCGTACAAGGTAAAGGCGGCGCCGTAACACGCATCTGTCTGATACTTGAAGTTAGAAGAAAAGGCAGAACATGGATACAGCATAACACCCTTGTTCAAAAGCGTATCAGACGATTAGAATGGGAAACAGAGGAATTAAAAAAAAATGAGATACGTACGAGTTATCGTATTTCTAATACAGTCAAACCTTGCTAACACGAAGTTAAATGATCTTTTGCCTGAGTTATCGGAATTTCCAATTATTAAGTTTTGTAACACAGTAAATCAGCCTTGTTACAAAAGCTAAATATATAATGAGCTACGATTGTACGTACTGAAGAGTATAATGAGTAGGCTGACACATTATTATTAGGCGTACCTACGCTTAATTGCTGAGATTTAATAAGAGTCAAAGTCAATATATGTATTACGTTTGACAATATTTACTGTATAGGAAGGAGGGGCAAGAGTCCGCACTTAAAAAACAATAACAAATTCTCAGCTACTGAACCAAAATAAAGTTTATTGAAAATTACGGGCTTATTTGTTACACTATATACTAACAAATGCAATGAGAACACAACAATTTTTACTACAGTATTTGGTAAAAAAAATTAAAAAACAGAAGCATGTAAAATAGGATACATGCAACAATTTGATCTTCTCGTTTATAATTACAGTATCTTTGGAGAATAAAGTCTCAGCTACTGATTTAATTGGTGCTGTATATCGTTGCTGCATGTGTCCAGTACGTTTTAGACACTTCATGAAGGTATTAAGACTGATGATGTAAATTAATACCGCAAAAAAGAATCTGACATTGGTACAGAAGATAATTTCTTTTATTGAATTAAAGAACGATATGAAAAAAATAAGGAAAAAATAAAGTGCATTTAAAAAAACAAAAATTTATTATTGTACTAAATAAGATTTTAATAAAATATGTTACCATTTTTACTACTATAGTGAAGACATTGTTATTATTATTATAGTTATTAGGCCTACTGATGTTAATACTTTATCATATTGAAGAAAGTATGAAAAAATAGCGCAAAATATGCAATATAAATACAATGATAGTCAGTATCGTTGACACACAAAAATATTTGTATCATTACATTGTGTTATAAATACTGCTCTAAGTAGATTTTCAGTAATGGTGCCGATGATCACGACACCGACAATGACAAACACGATATACAGAAATACTTATGCTTATATTTTTGTAGGAATTCTTCTGTCTAACACTTTGCATAATTATAGGTGCTTAATAGGTGAAAACATGTCATTGATTTTTTTTTTAATATGTTATATCTAGATTTTGCTCTTGTAAATTAAGGCGTTGGAAGGAAAACGTGACTCAATGGCGTCACATGCGGTCCCTTCATAAAATCGAGACAACAACCCTCGCACTCAATAGGTTCAAGCATTGCAGCTAACCCTACTCGTTAAGCACATTTTTTCGTACTCACTTCACTGTTTTGTTATGCGATATGTTACACCTTTCCGGGTTCCAACACCACCGTCAACATAAGAAATTGAAAATGCTTCTTGTACTTTTCCCTCTGCTGCTATTATTTTTTTCCTCTTAACAAGTAAGGTAGAATACAATCAACGTTCGGATACAAAGAAGTCTTTAAAGCAATCCGGGACCGGCTCGTGATGACTGCTCGGTTTCAGGTTGCACTAAACAATCATCGGCACAATGAAGCAGCCACTTCATTACGACTGTATCACATGTCTCGAAATCGCGGCTACTTTGTGCAGTGCAACATGAGTCAAGCGGGCAGCGTGTCCATCTGCTCGCAAACAACATTTGGTGGCTGCCACTCTTTTATGTTCAGTTTGTTTTTCTTTTCTTTGTTAACAATAGCAATTGTTAACTTTTTTCTTTCTTTTGTACAAATTGTGTACTACGGTGAGGGCGCGCGCGCGACCATATGCGGGCGTGTACAAAATGTGTGCAAGAGAGCATTCCTTTAATTGACATGTCTGTTGTTATTTAATGTTACCCTTTAATTTATACAAACAGCTTTTCCTGGTAAGTATGATCGGATTTAAAAAATAAGCTGTTCTTTCCCGAATTCTTATGTTTACAATAAGCAACGAAACTAAATTTGACTTTAATCCTGTTAAGTTGCGTTTTATTTTAATAAGCAATAAAGATCGCATATCTCAATCGCCTTTTAATTTTACCAGATATCTTCTTATACGTCTCATTGGTAACGACGGAAGTAGTAAAAAACAAGTAATAATAAATAAGCGAAACAAGTTGTAAACAAATTGAAAAACCTACTGTGCTTAAAAAATATAATATAAAACAAAATTCAGTGAATATACCAGGCAATTATACCAGACCATACATTTTTACAGGCCAGACAACTGGGAAACAAACTGGACTACAGGCTGTCGAAACTGACTACGGAGGTGCTGGATCGTACAGTTTCAGAATTAAGAAGGGTCACAATTAAAGAAGCTGAGTGAAAATAGAGAGAAAAGTGACGGAAGAATTATGCTAAACCTCGGAAGGAAGAATTATGTTAAGAGACGGAAAGTCTAAGAAGACGTTAACCTATCTAACACTAATGGCGAGTCTCGTTTTGAACATAATTCGCCTACAAGAAGTAATATTTGTTTTGATCACGTTTTTTACTGATCATAAATAATATTTAAAACAGAATTAAAATTGTGGCTTAAGTAAAACAGGTAGAACAAAATGTAGCCTCCCGCAAACATTACACACAGATACTCAGTACAAAGTACCCAAAATTGATTATAAACCTTTTAAAACGATTCTCAGTATTGCTGCCTGTCATGTATATGTGAAGAAACTAATGTTTAAGTAACTTTTCTTTTTTTTGATATTTTGAAATCGACTTTAGATTGAGCAATTTATCTTCGAGTGAAACTTGTCTGTAGTTAAGCCCCTAAATCCATGAATGACATTAGATATCTGCAGACGTAAAGCTTACAGAAACCTGGTACACAGAAAATGTAAAACTAGAATTAATGATAAAAAGTTTCAACGCTTTTCCCAATCTATTCTCAACTTTCCAAGAAGAGACCTTAACTTATTTAACCGAAATAAGGCACATTCAAAAACCAATGGCAAACAATAATCAGTATTCTTGCTGTTTCATCTAAAAAAACTGAACAAACTGGTATATATGAGCCAAATGAGTTAATACCTGATCCCCTAGATACCGCCAATGAGTTTAATAATTATTTTAGTTCTGCCATTGGCTACTTAAGACAATATACGGATTCACCCCATGTGTTAAGAAATCTACAGTAGGCTTACAAGCATACGTACTTTCCAAACCAAGCATGTAGCTACCTACCCCTTTTGTTTTCTCACTTGTGTTGAGGAGGTAAGCAATATTATTAAAACATTATCTTTTAGCAAAGCGCCAACCATCGATGGGATATCAGCGTTTTTGCTGAAGTCTATTAACGGCACTGTGGCGTCGATTTTATATTTTTTTATTAGTATGAGCTTTTAGGGTGAATGTTTACTCAATTCATTAAAAACTGCAGTTAAAATTCCTCTGTTTAAGAATGGCAACGTTACTGACCAATTTCAACATTAAACTAGAGGCCAATTTCCCTCTTATCCGGTTTTTTAATTGTGGAAAAAAATGAAAACGCGTTTAATAAATTTCTTTGATGTACGTTTGGATGTAGAACAACTGTATTGTAATTTACACCAAAAAACCTGTTACTTCGACAACTGTTAATATTTTGTTGCATTGATAAAAATTTGAATATCATATAGACCCTACAAGTAAAAAAATTGAACAAATCTCATGGTTTACTATGACAGAGGGTACAGCAAGCTTCTTCATGTGCAAGCAGAATTTAATCTATTTTCGTTTAAGAAAGTACTTTAACTTTACAAGAATGAACACTGGACACTGGACGCTTACTGAACGTATTGCATTTTAGAAACCAAAGGGAAATAGAAACAAAGTTTTTCATTCTGATTGCTGTGTAAACTGATTCCGAAAACACCACGCGTAGGGAATTCATAGACGTGATGGCATCTCGAGTCAACTAAGCGTGACACATGACATTTTTGTATGCCACATAGGTTTACCTGATGGCAACACGAAATGTACAATTACAACAGCTAAATTATTCAACTGAATTAATTTTGAAATAAATCAAGGGTCATAGATTGGAAATTCTATTCATGAAGGTAAATGAAAACTAAAATAAAAAACGCTATCAAATGATCTCACATGCCGTTAACCACATGTGTAGTAAGAATATTGCCATGATTTACAACATGCAGTCGATAACAGTTAGACGACTACTTCGCCACAATACTTTAGTTAATTTGCAAACTTCACAATAAGCCAGACTACAACAGAATTAAGTGTAACAGAATAAATTACCGTTTAATCAAACAGGCATTCATTCGTAATGGTTAACCTGCCAACACGGTGCGAACATAACCATCAATTTTGGCCAGTAGCCTACCTTATCATAAACTGTGAACACATTTCCCACTTCTGACATCCTTTATTTCTTCAGATACGCTAACTTTGTAAATCGTAGTCGCTTTATTTCAACGACTGTTTAATGAACTGCAGATAAATTTTAGTAGTTTAATTACTACTGATGAAACATAACAGTACTTGACTTGGATTAATAGCCTACACTCTGAACGAGGTGGAGAGCTAGATGAAAGTTTTAGTCGAAAGCATCTGTAATAATAAGATGTCTTCGAACGAAATATATTACGAAAATTCTACCTTCCGACTAATGGAAACGGTCTGCGCAGAATAAAATACAATGACAAACTACATAAACCACAAAAATATCGTAATTCACTTACACATAGAAAATCAGGAGGTCTATCCGGTCTGCTACCGGCCGTGGGGTATCAATTAGACTAGAGCATAAATAAAACTTTCTGGAAGGTGTCCGTATGGTGGCGTTCAGGAACGGACATACAGGGATTCTCGGATTGCCTTGTTAGAAGTTAAATAGCGGGCTCTACATGCCTAGCCCAGTCCTCGGACCAGGAGAGACTGAAGTGGCTCCATATAGGAATCGAGTAGACAGCCATCGACGCCACATACATGGCGGCGGGTCATAGAATTGCTGCAAAGTAGGGATCGGACGATTGGCAGTTTTGCGGGCTATTTGCTCGGAGTGTGTCCGCCAGGTGAGCCGACGATCCAGATGAAGCCCGCGGTACTTGACACCGGGAGTATCACCTACGTAGAGTCTGTCAGGGAACCTTCTACGTCTGGTGAAGACTACAGCTGTGCTCTTGGCCGCGTTAATAGCGACCCTCCATATGTCTGCCCACTCAAAATAAGAGTCAAGCAGTTCCTAGAGCCAGACAACAGCCGTTTCAGCAGAATGATAGTATAAGCCGCCGTGTCTTTAACAAACATGGCCAAACTGGTTTTAGGCAACTCGGGCACGTCATTGACGTACACAGAGGAAAGCAGGGGGCCTAAGACGCTTCCCTGAGGTACACGCTAGTGAAGAAAGGGTGCTATCTACTCTCACGCAGAAGGTTCTATTCCGAAGAAAGCTACCAATCAAGTGAATGTAGCAACTCGGAAGCAGAATCTCTATGAATTTGTAAAGAAGCTCAGGATGAAATAAAATATTATCGAAAGCTTTCTTGACATCAAGAAACACAGCGACGGTCTAATCTCGCGAGCAACACACCTCGGTAATAGTCTCTATGAAACGCGTCAGCTAATGAGACGATGAGTGCTTTGCTCGAAATCCGCATTGCCGAACCCTTTTAGGTGATCTTAAAGTCGCTGCTGAACCAGTCGTTCAAAAACTTTCAATTTAGCTGACAACAGGCTGATAGGCCAAGTTTCTCGGCGAACTTGGGGGTCTTTACCCGGCTTCGGGATCATCACAACCGCGCCTGGCGTCATTTCAGAGGGAAGTAGGCGAACTGGAAACAGGCAGTGAACAACAGACAGACAGGGGAGGCAGACAGTGGACCAGAAAGCGAACTTTCCTGTCCGGGAGTCTCTGTAGGGCGGTATTCGTGACACCTTCCGATCCAGGGCTCTTCCGGGATCGAAGTGCTAAAAGCCGTTCCGAAACCTCTGCCTCTGAAGTGATTTCCTGTTCGGTGGTGATCGGGCTTCCAAGGTATTCCTCACTGAATTATTGTAATAGACTACCTTGTTGATTTCACATTGTAATTTGTCACTAATTAAAGCTGGTAATTAGTGACTTCATTGGAGTCTGTATTTTGTTTCCTCTGTACCATACGACGAGCCGTGAGACCGTCGTGACGGTGGGTCAGAAGTGCGACAGAATCTTTAACGGTGGAAACAGATGACACTTTGTTGAAGAATAGTGTACGTTGTAATTAATCTATAAACATGGATACCAGTCAGATGATGGAACTTTCCAAGTGCTGCTACGGCAAACACAGTAACAACAATAAGCAAAACGACGACAAGAGGCAGAACAGACAGAAAAACGACAAGATGAGAAAGCGGAAGGGAGACAGAAAACCCTACTGCTGGAAACACAAGCACGCCAGAAAGCATTAATGCTCGACTCAGAGCAACGACAAGACGAAAAACGTAAGCAGGAGGTAGATGAACGGAAGCGTGAACAGAATACAAACCGTTGATACAGGATCAAAAACAGATGCAAGAATATACCGCTGCAGAGTTGGATATCCTACGTGATGACTTGGGTGAATTACGCGGTGAACTGAATGGCCAAGACGTACGTTGCCTGCAATAGAAAAACTCAATTGCAAACATAAGAGAACAAATTAAAAATGAAGTCAAGCAGTTAATGAAAATACAGCCCATCCGTTTCGAAAAAAACGGCTGAAGAGACAGTGCCAAACATAAGGCGGAAAAAGAAATAGAAAATAAGACAATAGAGAGAGCCACTTTACCTACAGTTGGGACATTTCATGTCAAGGCCCCAACATTTGATGAAGCACTGATGCATGCGCAAATGATGGGACAGAAAAACACAAGGCAGTTTCACTCGTTCTCGCTTTAAAATGGCCTGCGGAAAGCTAATACAGAAAGTGCCACCTGATAGCCAGAACACCTATGCAGAATTGACAAAAGCCCTAGAATTACGATATGGTGTACTGCTACATTTGCATTACATTTACATTACATTTGCGAGATGTGTACTGCTCTCAATTGAGAGCAAGGCGACAACATACGGGGTAGAGTCTTCAAGAGTTTGAAGCAAGCATCGACAGACTGATTAGACTGGCCTATCCTGAACCACCAGAAGATTTTTGAATGAGATTTGCGGTGCAGACAGTTACTGATGGCGTCGAAGATGGTGACCTTCAGCATGTGGCACGAAAGGCAAGACACGGAAATAGCTCAAAAGCTCTTGTTCACGCCCTCGAGTTTGAAGCTACCAAGTCAGCGTCCTGCAACATTAAGGGGGCTTTTGTCATCACAATGTAGTCAGAAGATCCCAGTATCACATTGCCGTTACGATGGGAGCAGAAAAATAATGTCCCAGGACAAACATTCAAAGGTCCAATAGGCCTTAACGATTTGAACAATGGGAAAGAGACAGAAGACCGAAGTGTTACAATTATAGGAAACGTGGCCATCTACAGGCAGACGGTTGGGAGAATAAAATACCAAAAGAAGGGTGTGATCGCAACCAACTGGAGATATAAAGAGTACGTTTTATAGGTCTCAGAGCGCTCAGCAGAACTCTAGAACACCAAGCTAAAGTAACGAAGACTAGAATTCGTTTTGTGAAAAGATAAAAGCAGAATAACGCAGATTTTATAAATTAAAAACGTATATCTATTTGATGAGATCGCTTAACCACTTGATTGGAAAATTTAACTGACTCAAGTGGAACTCGAGCTGGAGTGTCCATCGCAAATACTTTGGTGTTTCAAGCCCCATACTTTAAAGACGGAATTTTACATCTAACGCAGCAAAATAAATTTACAAGTTTAAAAAAATAAAATAACACGTTAAAATTCTTTTATGATTGTCAATTAATATTTTGAAAATTATAGTAAACAAATTATCAAGTACTTTTAGATGTCTTTGTGAGAAATTGTTTCTCACAACAATTTCATACCTGTTACGTATTAAAAAAAATCGTGTAGGCTCATGCGTGCTACACCACATCACAGAAAAGGGGAGCACAACCGACATACTCGACAATTAAGGGTAATCAACTCCACCCCTTCAGCAACAATTAATGCTGAATTTTCGTCTGTTCTTTTATTTATGAATGACCAAAGATTCTTAAAAGAAATAATTTCATAATTTACGTAATAGGCCGCAACAGTGTAATTTCAATAATTACCAGCGGCTCCAATTAGGCCTTCGGTACGTTATTAAGTCTTGCAGCCCGCGACAATCATACGAAGAAAATACTGTTTTTTAAATGATCAAACAATTTGTATTTCTATTTATTTAAGATATATTTGTCAATAAATTTTGTATAAATAATATTGGCAAGGAACATTACGGTAATATAACTTATGTGTTTCTTTTGGTCATATAAAAAAGCTAATTGAATATTTTTGTAAGCAGAAATATACATTAAAATCATGTTAATTATTATTTTCCCCAAAGGACAAATATAAGGTAGGAAAAGAAGAAATTAAAAAAGGGGTTAGTTTACATAAGATATTCAGGGCGCTGGGGAGAAAAACGAAATTAACATATAGGCCTACCTGATATTCATCGGGTAATGTATTCAAATATATGCTGGGTAAATTTTGTCTAAATGAAAAACGACGACTACGTGGACATGTTGAAGGAACGAACCGAACGTTTGTAATTCAAACGCACAGCGACGTCATCGCGTCTCTGATACATTCACGCGCGCGCGAGCGCACGAGTGGAAGAAGGATCGATTAAACATGTAAATTATACACGAAAATTGATTCACTTGTTGAATTATAGATTACGGCGCTTTCTTGTGTAGTAAAGGGTTCGACACAGGGATGATGATCCGTAAGAATCGATTTACAATCTGAAAAAATATGCCCACCGTTATTGTTGGTTAAACTATTATCATAACTGTAGCAGTAGTTGTAGTTATGGTATGAAAGAAACGTTTGCTGTTCCCCACCGAATGTCACGACAGCTGACGCTCGCTTATTACCATATTGTGCACGTCATTACCATTATGTGTATTATTAATTTACCTGTAATTGAAATTAACTCTTTATCATTTCCTTGTTCTCTGGTTCACTGTTTGAAGAGTCAATCCGATGTTACACTTTTCATTCCTTAAGGTCAACAGTTGAATGTGTGTGTGTGTGTGTGTGTCCGATTAGTTAGACTGATTAAATTATTATTCATAGTTGTTTGTTGCTCGTCGATACGGTTGTTGGGTTAAAGCATCGTGACTCTACTTGTAAAGTCAAGCGTCATATGCACGAATACAAAATCTGGATGGATGACTATTCGATAGCTCGACGACCGGGAACTTTATCACGCATAAGAGTACGCAGAGGGTAAAGATCGATAGTCCGTTTTGTTGTTATTAATTCCAATTAACATTTTATGAAAGGAGTGCGTTCATTCTAAATAAAAACGTAAGATGTAAGTAAGCCTATTTTATACTGTATAGCCTACTCGTGTTTTGGAGTATTAAAAACTGGAATTTTTGAATAGTATGTGCTTTTGTTAATTTCATTTGGTATCTGATATTCGTGTGTTTGGAACAATGAAGTAACAACGTCTAGATACGGTCGGCTTCACTATTGACCGACACTACTGACATCTTTCAAACGGTTCTGTTTTTAAAATTAATTTTTTCTTTATTTTAAGTCAGATATTCTTTTATTTTTGGACGTTTAGTATCAGAAATTCGACGAGAACATTTACTAAGTGTACGTTACGTACACCCGTATTTCATGTTTTCCAGACTTCAAACCATGTCTAGAACGCTCTTTGCGTTTTAGCCTTGGAGGCGCTTAGCAATTTTTGTTTTTATGTCTTCAACGGTAGTGAAACGTTGTCATTTCATTGTTGTTCTTAGTCTTGAGAAGATAAAAGCCATATCTAGTGAATACAGCGGTTGCGTTATCACTGCGGTGACATTTTTGGCCAAAAATTCTTTAACAAACAATTCTATGCGCGTTATCGTAGTGAAGTTTCCACTAATTGTCCACAAATATGAACATCTTCATGCAAGCAACTTGAAATTCCCTAATAGTACACTTTACTCATAGTCGTAGCCTAATCTTCATTAATGGTGAGAATTTATGAAACACAATACCACTGTCTTTATCTTGCTATCATCTTCAACCGATTCACGGCCGTTTTGGAAGCATTCGTATCATTTATAATCCTTCGTGCATTCATAAGATTCTCACCAAAAAAAATAATGCGCCTTCTTTCATCCTGCATTTTAAAAATGTTGTAAATCCAATCAACAAATCCAAACAAATTCACTCAGATAGTTGTCAAATCTAAGCTATGAAACCATTATGGCTAAAGCGTTTGTAAATTATTACAAACAGATGTAGCGCCATCTCAAAAAAATGTTTTCCAATCGAAAAAATTCTAATGCGGGAAATTTAATAATTTCACCATCTCATATATACCAAACCTTATATATATTAATATAGTTAGTTATTTACAACTTGAAAGCATCTAAGACGCGGACACACAACAAAGAACACAGACCCTTACGTGCAAAAATTTAGATTCTCTAAAGAAATTTCAAAACTAAGTCTTAAAATAACAATAACTGAACGAGAAAAGCGAGTTCTTACTTTTTACTCGACTGTTTGGCATTTGATTATCGGTCTGTCTACTGTCTATTTGGGATGTGTCTCACGGTAACTTTGAACGTATCAACTGATTTTGTAAAACTTGGCATGCGTGTTCATACTTATATCCTAAAAAACTCTATTGTTTATAAAATTGTTGGCCCAAAAGAATGGATGGCGTGGGGTCAAAAATAAAAAAAAATCGCGAAAGTACATGTGGGTTATCAAATTAAAAGGAATTTTAATTAAAATATGAATTTAGTCTTCACTTTGAAAATTTCAAATTTTTAGGACGCTGGGGGCCAAAAAATGGGGAAAAGTTTGATAAAATCTCAGATTTCTTGTGTTACAAGATTAAAGAGAATTTTAATCAAAATCTAAATATAGTGTACACTTTTCGAAATTTCAAAATATGTTGGCCACTAGGTCCAACAATGGGATAAAAAATTTGAGAAAACCTGAAAAATCCAGCCTGGTGTCATGCTATTTTAACGCTAATTCATGTTTTGGAATTTTTAGCGTTTATTGTATGATTGCCCTAAAACTGTTATATTAGTAAACAAAACAAATAGCAGGGCAATCAAGATTTTCGTAAATTTTCTGATAATTGAAAAGTTATCTAATATCAAAATTTATCAAAAATAATACTTCGTTGAAAATAGTGCTGCGAGTTTAGAGTTCAGAGAGAAAATAGTATAAGCGTACACACACACACACACACACACACACACACACACACACACACACACATATGTATGTATGTATGTATTTCAATACAATTTTTAACGATTTCAAAAAACGACAGACGGTATTTCAGTACACCTTAATTACTTCCAGAGCATGAAAAGCGTTCTGTTGTCAGGTCTACTGGTCTCCATTGACACCGGCTTGTTGACTTTAACCTCGGTAAGTGTGTCAACGTGAAAAAATAAACAACGTACACTGACATCGGCGGACAATTAAACTGTCTTATTTACATATCAAGTCAGCGGGTAGACAATTAAACTCGGCGTATGTATTTACTACGTCAGTGAACCCACCCAGGTTGAAATGTGTTTTTAAAACAAACACCGGTCAACCCGAAACCAGACGTTTATAGACAGTGATGCAGTCATCAACCTACCAACCCCCGGTAAGTAAGTAAAAGAGAAATATTCTTAATAGACCACACAGTTGGTTTATAGTCGTCAGCGGAAAAAATTTAAACCCCTTGTTATTGTTATTGTAAAGGGTTGAATTTACTACCACCACGTCAGCATCATTTGTTGTTTACTGCACTATTATTTTTTAAGGATCTCCTTTGTACAGACAAAGATAATGGTTTAATCGGGAAGTAAAAAAATATTTCTTTTTCTAGACTCAAAGTGATAGATCACATTTTATTTGGTCGAATAAATTATTAAAGGTAACAATTTTTTCAGTTCAGAATTCATCAAACGATGAATCAATAATTTTAAAATAATTAGGTAAATCACAAGAATAAAATGTTTGACTGCATAGCGTTAAGGAGATAAATAGTTTTAGGTTCATTACTAAGTGAATTTTAGGTTTTTAGTATAACATACAAGTAAAAGGAAAGACAAATACGAAAACGCCAGTTTTGTAAATCATCAGAATTTGTAGTCAAAATGTTTCTTAACATCACAAGTAATTGCTGTCGTCTATCGATTTCGTAAGCTCTTTCACTAATTCTTTTCATCCGCACAAAATTTACACGAGTTTTAAAGAACTTTTTGATTTTAAAAATTCAGAGATGTTTACTACTTACCGTGATAATTTATCTATAACTACTTACTTAACTTCCTAACATATGTCGATTTATGTCCTTTTACGGGTGTAAAATTCTTACATACCCATGTCAAGAATCCGCCTCCTGAATTCTTGACACTTGTAAATACATTCTAAACGAGTGACGGTAGTTGAACTAACGACTAAAACTAGTTACTATTATTTCCACTGTTAATTTATGAATACCAACAGACACAGCCTGATGCTAAAAACTATAAAACTATTTTCAATGACAAAATTAGAAATAGAATCATCACGCAATGGTGTCAGTTGAAGTTCACAGTTCGGATTTTGCAATGCGAAGCGCAAATACACAGCAAACGTTGATAAAAACAAATCCATTGCAGTGTCCCAGCGCACCGTAAGCAGCTTACCCAATCTCACGTATTATGATTATCGCTTAGACGGTTTGTACAACCATGCTCCTGGCGTCCGACCTATTGCAGTTGTTCCTCACACGCACACAACACACACATTCATTTATGTTATAATATAAATTGTTATCAACTGTTATCATAAATTGCCAATATACAGTAATGTTAACGTACCAATTTTATTACAGTAATATTATCGAATTTCCAACTACCCTTAAACATCTACAGAAGGATAGTTATATTACGCACCTTTAAATGAAATTAAGTTAGATCCATCCACAATCAGTTTGGGATGTACCCTCAAAGATTATTCGACCAAATTATAGAATTTCAAATATATATTCATATTATTTCAAGATTGTTTGTTTTAATTTTACGCTGTCTTTAGAAAAGCCGTAAAATGACTTTATAACAAAAAATCAGACCTACTATTCACACACGCCGGGCGCGCGCGCGCGCGCGCGCCATGTGCACATCTCAAACGTACGAAACCTGGAAATTATAATATTAACTGTTTCAGTACAGAGGTTCCGGTGAACCGGTTTGTTGAGGATTGTAACATTTAACGGATGCCATTATTTGAATATGTAATGAATATTAAACAGAGTTGTATGAAGCACATTTAATATGATACTGGTTTGTTTACAGTTATCGTCCTCTACGAAACCAATCGCCGTAGTAATTTTGTCCACAAGGTTTTTGCACATTTGATCAGTGTTGTCAGTATCGTTTGCAGAAACTAGATTCACAGTAAGTTACAATTAATTGAACTTAACAAAAAGTACAGAGTGATCACAAATAGCCTCAGAAAAATAAATAATAAGTCAAGATTTTAAAAATATGCTTGAAATGAATTACCACTCTAAATGAATTACTACTTTAAATTTTATATAAAAAACATCACGATATCTCGTCGCTACTAAAAACTTGTCTTACAAACAATATTGGTCTCTATGGTTAACAGTGTATACATTTTGTTTGACAGTTTGAAAATATACGTAGGATATATTTTAGTATCCAATATGCATTTTTTCCTATAACGGCGAGGGAACTGAAGAGTCCCCTTGATTGTAAATCAAGCACTGAGGGACAACTAAAGTTGTGTTAAAAACAATCCCATAAAAATCATAAAAATTAATGTCAATGCTTAGTTAATAGAAGTTGAGCTTCAATTTTATCACTGCGTCAAACACTACCAGTGTCACTTTTAACTTTACACAATGTTTTCTGTAACGCTATGCTCCAGACAGCTGGAATATGACTAGTGACAGTATTATCTTGGTTGTCAACAAACATGTCGTATGTGTAAAATGTTCTATACTATGTCTGAACCAGGCACGTTATTGCTAACAGATGGAACATCTACTCAATGTCTGGTTACAAATACCTTAAATTTTGTTGATAGATACAAATCTTTATTAGAAAAACTACAATCGTATACTGAAAAACTGTATCTTAGAAATTTTTGATTTCTTCCGTACGCAGCAGCACAATTGAAACGATGATGCTGTGGTTTAAAGTAAATTCATCTAGTGTTCATTTGAAATTCTATGTCCGACTTCTCCCGAATTTACACGTGTGACTTCGTTTTTTGTTGAAGGCAATTTTTCCTCGTGGTGTTGGTGATCGCTTCTAACAAGGACATAAATGATGAGTGAAAATTAGACGAAGTTACTCCATAGTTGAACCAGTTTATTGCTAGAAAGCAATATAGAGACGAAAGACTGTTAACGCATAGAGCTAACGTGTGAGTGCCTACACCTCATCGGCAGACCGTACAGGCTGCTGGCACACAAGGTACCGTAGCGTACGAGAACATCCCAACGTCCAACCTACATGTTGTAGCATGCGGAATTATCATGGGAGTATATCAGTTCACACAATCTGTTGACAAACTTGTTGTACAGTTGTAAAAGTTCATTCCATCTACATTGTTTTCCCCCTTCCAGGATTTCGCTACAACCCTCTTCCTGATTAATATATGATTCCTCCGTTCTACACTACCACCGTTTCTGGTGCCTACCATCTATCTCCTATTCGGAGTCTACAAGGTAAAACTTCCCTCTGCAAACTGTCTCTCTGATTTTCCACTTATTTTTGGGCTCTTCTATTAACCCCCACGTTTCGAATATTGCCTTATATCCTGACTCTGTGCTACCTGGAGCTCCAAATCAAACCTCCAAGAAAATGCTGCAGTTACGTCCTGAAAGCACCCACTTTTCCAAAACGTAATACCGGAATCAACGCAATTTTATTCAGTTTTCACTATAAATTCTTCCTAACCGTTCCTGTGAAAACTTGAAATCTATTAATATCGTGATCACTCTCATTATCGCCGTCGCGTACCGGATACTCGAAACGTGAGACCTGTTCAAGGGTTTTATCATTTGTGACTCCTTTACTTCTAAGGAGGGCCTTCCCTTGAAATCTATGATCTCCATCTTCCCTATTAAAATCTCCAAGTTATACAATGAACACAACACGTTCAACCTATGAATAGCCCAGTACGTATATGGCTCTTTATATACCACTTTCAGTTTAACTTACCGGTATTATGTATACACTATCCATTCTATTATTATAAATGTGTGTGTGTGTGTGTGTGTGTGTGTATATATATATATATGTTTATTTTATAACTTAATATTACATACATGTACTATTAAGATGTTTGTTGCTTACTTGAGATGTTTAGAGAATCTTGTACTATGCTCATAGTCAGACATGTTGATATAGGTGAGTTTAAGGCCGGGCGGCCATCAGAAGCGGAGCGGAGCGGAGTTGAGCGGAGTGGACTGAGCTTGTAAAATCGAAACAATGTTCAATGAAAGGGCGGCCACCGAAAGCGGAGTCAGTGAAGCGACGTCGCTCGGGTCAACTCCGCTCAGCTTTACCTCGGCCGAGGTCCGGTTGGAAGCTGACTCCGCTTCCCCCACCACACCACCTTCCCACTGACAACCATACTCAGTCATTTAGCAGCTAGCAATGCCAATGGAAGTTGAGGGAATGTTGATTGAATGCGTGAGGGAACAAAAGGTGTTGTACGACCCAAGTGATAAGAAGTATATTACAACAACACTATTTTTTATTTATTTAATGTGCGCTCCTCGACGTTCTTGGAAGCTATTTACAACACATTAAATTCGTGTGTGTATATGAGGGGTGTAATCGCAACAATAATAACACAACGCAATTAGTTTAAAATTATTTAAAAATGTATTAATCAAAAATTTCTTATTTGGTTGCGATTTAAAATATCATTATTATTTGCTTGGGTGTGTAGTCGTAGCACACATCTAATTATTACATATAAATGATAATCTCGTATTACACATAGACATTACACATTTATAATTATCTAATATTGCTCTCGGCTTGCTCATTAGTGTGATGATTATTAGATTATCTAATTTCTTTCTAATGATCTAATTTCTTTTGAACATACTGCATATGCATTGCTTTGTTTTCTAATAAAATTCACTAATTACTTTTATATCAATTTAAGTATAAATGACTAAGTTATTGATTCAAAATTATAGTTTAAAAGATTTTTTAAAACATTACTCTAATTTATTGTTGTATTGGAGTGTTAGTGGTCTCAAATATTTCTATACTAGTAATTTTGTACAAACCACTATGTTGTCTTTGATATTGACGAGCGCTTTCGGCAGTCAAGCCATCTTCAGGTCATTTACCAACCTTACTATACCATCTTCAGGTCAATTACTCTAATTACTATACAAGAAATATCTACATTTGCAAAATTTATTAATTCATCTTTGAATTGGATTGTCTCTCTTTTTACATCTTTAATTATATTGTCTTTCTGTGAGTCTCTGTTTTACAAATACATGGTTGTTTTTCAGCTTATTGTCGTGGTAAATCGGCAGCGTGTCCTCTTCGGACCTAGGTCCGCGATCCTGGATGTTCCTTTGTAGTCGTGTAGTCCTGGATCCTCGTCCCTCGCTGGATTCTATTACATGTACTTGGCTGCTCCCTCGTCTCCCGTCAAGGCCTCAGGTTCCAGGTGTCCTCACGAAAGTGATGAGTAGTCGTGAAGAACCTCCTGCGGCTGCTGTGGTTGATATACAAAAGTTGTTGTCTCTTGGCAGAACCTCAGGCTGCTACTATGGTTGTACGAGAAAGAGTTGTAGTTGCTGGGCAGAGCCTCTGGCTGCTACTATGGTTGAACGAGAAAGAGAATTAAGTTAGCGCGTCTCGTGTATTTATACCCTAGGACGCAAAAATCATGTTTCGACAATATTCTGCATGTCAGAGTCTGTCGTTGGCGTCCCTTCTCACACACGATTATTATCACACTTAATTCGCTTGTCTTCGCGAAATGTGAAGTCTTTTTCACATTACCCGATATTCATCTTGTCGGTAATTTGTAGGCTATGTGTTCACTGTGTATAAACCGTTTTTCTTTATCTTAATTAACTGTGACGGCAGCGGTATGCGAACATCTGCTCTCCGGTACCAGCGGTGGACACAGCGAGCCAATCCGTCATCAGCAGCCGCCGAGAAGTGACCAACTTCGTGTTCGGAGCTAGCGAATCAGCGATTCCGGTTAGTTAATAAAACCCGGGCCGGCAGAAAATTTTGCGCACTTCATCTCCTCTCCTCTCTCGGACGACATCGAGGCGGAGTCAGCCGGAAGGAACAGCCGAAGAATAGAACCGCCGCCGTTCTTGCGTCTTCGCACTCCCGTTCCGCGCCAGCGATGGATTTCGCTGGGCCGGCAGCCGACTCTACAACCGATGCCGAAAGAAGAAGAGGACTGCAGTAGGCCACGATCAGCGGGTGCAGCCGCCGAACATCTCAGCGCGGCACGACCAACATCAGCCTTCTCGCCACAAGGTCCTTTTTAGGGCCACCAAAAACACTAGAGTATACGATTGGCGCCATTTGTCATGCGGCAAGCCTTTTGTCCGGTGACAAGTGGCGCCCAACGTGGGGCAGCGATCATCTTGCTGATGCAAGATCCAGCCACGCCAGCGAGCTACCAGCCGGCACACTAAACAACATGGCGCCCAACAGACACCTCCACAACATCTGGAGAAGAGCAGTAGGCTGGCTACCGGAGAGCATTCAAGACCCGGTGGAGTTGTGACGGCAGCGGTATGCGAACATCTGCTCTCTGGTACCAGCGGTGGACACAGCGAGCCAATCCGGCATCAGCAGCCGCCGAGACGTGACCAACTTCGTGTTCGGAGCTAGCGAATCAGCGATTCCGGTTAGTTAATAAAACCCGGGCCGGCAGAAAATTTTGCGCACTTCATCTCCTCTCCTCTCTCGGACGACATCGAGGCGGAGTCAGCCGGAAGGAACAGCCGAAGAATAGAACCGCCGCCGTTCTTGTGTCTTCGCACTCCCGTTCCGCGCCAGTGATGGATTTCGCTGGGCCGGCAGCCGACTCTACAACCGATGCCGAAAGAAGAGGAGGACTGCAGTACGCCACGATCAGCGGGCGCAGCCGCCGAACATCTCAGCGCGGCACGACCAACATCAGCCTTCTCGCCACAAGGTCCTTTTTAGGGCCACCAAAAACACTAGAGTATACGATTGGCGCCATTTGTCATGCGGCAAGCCTTTTGTCTGGTGACATAACATAAGTTTTATTTATATTTATTTTCACTACAATCGCACTTTTTATTTTTTTCACACTATTTTTTATACACATGTGCGTCTTATTTTTATACACACTTTGGAGTATTTGGTTTTGTGATATTATGCACACAATCTTTACAACATAAATATATTCATATAATTAATAGCGTTCATTAAGGGTGACGCTTTTCAGGAATCGACAGGTCTCACACACACGTGTAACATACGCGTGTACACACAGACATAGCAAAGTGGCGTGATCAGCCTGTCCCGACATGAAAGTTGGTCGTTCCTTTTACAGTTCAGATAGAAAGCTGAATTATTATAGCTAACAATATGAATTATTTATTTACTTTAATTAATTATTTTTATTACTTTGTGCAATGAACAGTATCCTATACATTTGTACTGTTGCAATATGGATAACAGCCACAAAACGTAAATATGGAAGATATCGCAAACTAGGGTTATCTTCATGTAAGTGCCTATATTTTTGGCTTCTTGTTTTTTAATTTTTTCATAAACTATCATAATAGTTTTTTTTCGGAAAATATATCTAATTCTTCAGGACAATGATTCTTGTTTTCACAATTTTTGTAACTTAGTAATTGATTTCTGTGAATTTATATTGTTGTGTTGTAATTAATGTATATATAAACAATGTTTTTTCGGACAATATATCTAATTCTTCAGGACAATGATTCTTGTTCAACAGTTTGTGTAACTTATAATCGTTTTCTGTAAATTTTAATTGTTGTAATTAATATACGTATAAATAAACATTACCTTAAACAAATTGCTAACTTCCCTTTTGGTCCTATCGCCTTCCGATAATTAGTATCACATGGTGTTATATCATTATGAATAATATCCAGAAATTCGTTAAACTGGTCGCGTGACATTCTGAAATAATTTTTAAATTGATCAGCGGTCAAATCATCAAAAAGAGTGTGAAATTCACCGCAGTCATTTCGTCGTCTCAGATAAAGACTTTCCCACTCTTTCTTGCGTTTAGTAGCTAACACACTCCAAACATAACTGAATTCAGTGTCGGAATCATCAGATTCCGAACTAAGTATCGAATATTCCATCTGTTTGAAATTTAGCTAGTCCGACATCGCCGAGGTTATAAACGCAACTCCAGTACACTCCGCTGTCGGTTGCCGCCGCCTAAGTGACTCAGCTCAACTCCGCTACGCTCAACTCCGCTCCGCTTCACTCGGCATCTGGTGGCCACCTAACCTAAATCTAGTGATGAGAACACTACGAGGACTCGAAACACGTCTCAAGGAAAGCAACATTTTGGTTATATATTAATATTAAAATTGTAAAACACAACTAATGTAAAGTGTGCTGTGATTGGTCTGTTGGTCAGATCCGTTACTGAACAAAATAGTTAATTGAATATTCCAATAACGTAGTCTTGATCGACCAGAAATTATAAATCACTTACTAATTACATTTATCCATTGTATGTTTTCAAGGGCTATATACAATACTCCTTATTGATTTTGCCTAAAACTTAGGATAAACGTCTAGTCATATATTCGAATGATATTTTCATAATTTGTTCTTTTCCAATCTTCAGTTAATTAATTACCCAGTACGTACAGTCAAGAATTAGGAATCACTTTACGTGCTGTAGCCGTCTGCTGAATCGCACAGGCACGCGTGTATGTGTGACGGATACGTGTAATATTTCACTACACAGGTCTACGTCAGATCGTCAGTAAGTGGTCCAAGTCCGTTAAGGCACAATGCTCAGCAAACGATCCGATACAATGATAGAAACTCAAACCTTACCTTTCAGTTGCTGGCACAAAAATAAGAACAATTGAAAAGGAAAAGAAAAAGTAGACTAATAAATTCCCGAATTTTATATTTGACAAGGGTTGGCTTAAAACTGGGTCGCTTTTTCTATTCACTGAAAACTTCTGATTTGCACACTTTTTATGCGGACTACACTGAACAGCGTAGGTATACGAACGAGGCAAGTTCACAGGCGGGCCGGCTGGTAACTTTGATTTTTAGCGTTCAAATTTCAAACTGTGTGGTCAAGAAAAGATCAAAGTGAATATAATCAGCAAAAATGTTGTAAAATTAATTCTTGGTTGATTATAAACTGTGAATAATCGGTAAACCTGTGTAGTCAAACTATATAACTAAAACTATTGTAGACAAGTAAATATGTATTGAAATACAAGTAACATAATGTGACGTATCTACTGTTAAGAAGAGAGCGTTCACTGTACTCTCAAAACAGTGATATAAAGTATTGTAACCCAGAGAAATTGATACCATTTTTTATTAACATTTCTGTGAGCAATGACACACGTATTACAAAGTTGTCTTAGTTACATAACTTTTCAATAATGCACTTTACACATCCAGTAATAAACGTCACAAAATTAAGTAATTACAATAGTTCAACACAAATAAATATTTAAATATTTGACGCTTTCACTAAATACCGCTGTCTGACATCACGCTCTTCTCTAGCGAACTGATATCAACGTACAATCTGTTTCTCGGAACTCCCTAACTCAACTGCCGGCAGCTGACCACAAGACTGCTCTTTATATTCAGCCAAAGTCACCAGTTGGGGCCGTTTAATGGATCATGGTTTATTGATCCAAATATATATATATATATATATATATATATAATAGGGTTGCTACAGCTAATGGCGTCTCCCTTCCTTCAACCTGGCTTTCCAATTCTCCCGATGTTCCCATTGTCCTTCCTGAAGTCCTATACGTTGCATAGATTCATCCACTTCGTCCCTCCAAGATCTTCTCGGTCTTTCCCTTTTTCTCCTTCCTAATGGATTCCATTCCGTCACTTTGTTGATCCACCTATTTTGGGCTATTTTGATCCAAATATCATTAGATTAATCGGGCAATTTTTCGGAACATGCAGCCCTATACAGTACTAGATATTTCACCAACAGTTTCTTATTTACGGTGCTTTATTGTCAGCAACAATACCAATGTCACTACTTCTACCGCCATCATCACTTCTACATCACTGTTAAGTCTAAGTAGTGCATTAATCTAATTCCTTTAACTTTCTTGGAGACTAAGTTTAGTCATCTGGGCTTAGTACACCAGTGACATGGCTCATGACTGCTAATCTAGAGACCCTGGACAGTACCATAAAATCCTGTTTTCTGCTCCCCAGTCGAATCCATCTATGCGAATAAGTACATTGGGTAGCACCTGAGTAACAACGCGCTGAAGAGTAGTAATGGACACACTGCTATCTTTGAATCCATGCCCTACGCCTCACATACGCAGTCCAATTAACCACTTCGGTGTTGCTAGGAGTCTATTATTATAAATAAGTTAACACCTCTACAAGCTTAAAACCTACATAGAGCTTAATAATAGAATATTAGATCTAACACTCCTACATGACCACTTCAGTTGTATGCTAAATTCTGTTCTGTTGCTTCGTTAAATAAAATCTTCCAAATTTAGTTTTCCGATCTTCACTTTTGCGCAAGATCGAGCTCAGCTAATTTCTTCGTCATGCTTATTTGCGATCCACTGTTCGAAGTACCATATAAGAGTTTCCTTCATATTTTGTAGGAATGCATCATATTAGCGTTTGTATCCTCCATCATTCACTGTAGGTATCCAAATCAAATACGTATTATATTCTCTCAATTATAACTGAGGGGGCATAATTTCATGTTCCCATGAATTTATTTTACTTATTTTTCTTCATCATTTGTAAATGTACTCTTCTTTTAAATATGTGACATGCCTTATTCAATGGGACTTCATACACGAAGTCAAGTATCTTTCACAAACTCGTAACATTCATCCTATACTGTTCTTAATAATGTATTTACTACCTTTGAGTTCCGCAAAGTACGTGAGCTTCTACCCCTTAAAGCTTATCCGTATTTATATTATTTAATCATAGTTTATCTGTTTAGTAATTCTAATACTTTTATACATATTTTTAACGTTTATTGTGCTGTAATTGTTAATGTATTATTATTGATCATATACTGCAATAACTTTATTATTATTTTGCAATAAGTTTTAATACATGTGTGTCCGGAGCTGAAATTTAATAAAATCTTGCCACTACAGTATATGGAAAGAGTTTCAGGATAACGTAGGCTATCTATGTTGACGTGTGTAGCTGTGCATGTGGTAAACACTTAACGACAATTCTATAAGAATAAGTCAGCAATACAAACTACCGTTACCGGCCTGCTCCACTGTGAACCGATCTCCCTAGGTAAACTACTGTAGCCTTGAGGTAAAATCCTCCCTAACGCTGAGACCGACCAACCCCTGATTTATTTTCAAAGCACGAGCCTAATTCTGTACATGTTGCTCTAAATCATTCACCCCACAAAAATAAAACTCACATACACATGAACCGAACATTTAAAATTACGGCTCTAGATATGTGTACGCGCGCGCTCACACTTAGGCTAACTAACCGTTTTACAACTGAGGCGGGTTCTGTGTTGTTTTCTTTTTCAACCGTCATAACTCATTTTGTCACCTCTTTCTGTATGTGTGTATAACTTAATAAGAAATTTCTATAATTTATGCTGGTGCTAACTGTTCGTTGCATATGTATTAAAACTAGTAATTAAATCTAGCCGGTCATACGTTTGTATGTAGAAGAGGTGTACCCTTCTTTCAACATGACAAAGAAGTGTATCTGTGATAAATCATGATCGGATTTTAATATATCTTATACTGCTTGTAGGTATGACTCTCGTTTCATCCAGTGTTTGTTAACGTTTCTTATGTAAATAATAAAGCTGCCAACCTATTCTGAGAATGGCATTAGTTAATGTTTTAGCGTAAATTGAAAATGTTTAAATACTATTTTATATGACTGAATGACACTATAGTTTACACTTCTTCGGTTCAGTAAATGCTTGTTTCAATGTAAAATTGCAAAAACCTTTGTTTTGAGCAACAAATATAATGTAAACAATCTAGTGTGCACAGACCATATTGTACTTTCTAAAACATGTAACAGTATATAAACCAGTATCACTGGTTACAGTAGTCTAGATCTAGACCTACTTGTTCCTCAGATGCTCCCTGTTACTTTAATGCAGGTCGATAATCATTTAAAACAGAGAGTCTTATAATAGTGCTAAAGACCCAAATATTGTGTAGCATGTGACGATTGTTTTTTTCTAGCCCTTGCAATAATTAATGTAATTACTAATACTAAATGGCGATTTTTTTTTTCGCGAAAGCTATCATGAATAGAATATTATATCGTGTTTCAAAATCTACAAATCTAAAAGCATATAAAACGCATTAAGTAATAATTTTCCGGTATTAAGGAAAACAGTTGTGTGGCTCATACTTTTAATATTTCAGTGTATTTTCCTATTATAGTTGAATAAGAAGATATGAATTGCCTGATAATATGGGCTTCTTTCTACACATGCCTCCTTATGATTCTTATAAAAAATGTAGGCTACTTAGTACGTTTTAGAAACGAAAATGTAATCAGTACAAATCAGCAATTCCAATGTTAAGAAAAATCGTCAGATCAGCATTCTAAGAAACGAAAATACGAACTTGATTATAATGGCATTTAGGGCTCACCGATTTCAGATAAGTTGATATTTTGTTTGAATATTTCATTAATTATTTGAAACTCAGGATACTGAAATTACGGTACTTTTATATTCAAATACATTTTCAAAAATATTTCTCATTTTTTAAACATTATAAGTGTAGTGACGTTTTCTTATATTACAGTATTTTCCATCTGTTTTACTATTTTAATACTTCTTTGCCGTTTGTATAGTTTTGTGAGGCCTACACGCCTACACGTTGTACATTGATATTTCATACGCCTGATGGTCTCGTCTGGTCCAATTATTCCACCTATTCCATTAATCTGCAACCGATATTTTACCAAACATATTGTTCAAAATAAGGAGTAAAACTGTACTTTACAGTTTTCAGTTTAGTGTATTTAATCTTTTCAACTTTTAATAGATTTCGCAAAGACCCATCATCGAGTATCATTGTTGTCTATGCGCTAAAGATGTTTCTACTGATTACATTTTGAACCTTATTTCGTTTTGTCATTACGTTTTGCCACAGATGTAATTGTAACGGGAACCACTAACATTCTCCTTTGATCTAAGTAAAGTAAAAATTAGAAGCCGTTTTACTCTGCATTCCAGTAACTGTTTAGACAAAGACAAATTAATACACACAGATAGTACAGCGCCACCTCACAACAATTAACTGGGCGCAGTTACTTCAGCAGAAGCTATAATTTTTCCTGTTCCTTTCTATTCGGTAGGAAAGTTATCTTCATTTGTTAATGATTTATGAAGACGTCATTAACAATATTTTCTAAAAAAAAATTGAGCGCGCGTGCTTATTTGAATTTCCAAACTGTATAGTGTGACCGTTGGATTGCGTTTGGACACTGATTAAATAGAATTTAATTCCTCAGACAGGACGTACTAGCTTTGAAACAGGTTTTCTAATGCTGGATATAACGAACTCGCCAGCCGTTAAAGGGTTGACCTGCTCCTAAACTAGGGTTGACCACTTGATTTCGATTTAAATTGTAACTATTGTTATTTATTTTTTTGACGCTCGAAAATGAGATTTTATTTTTTTAAGTTCCCTTTTTATTAACACATTGTTATTTTAAACCTAAATTATGTAAAAAAGGGGGACAAAATGTGAGGAACGATAAAATACGAAACGTTTCGAGCGTCAGCATAAATTTGTATAAAATATGTTTCGGTCACTCACCCATGCACGCGCCCGTAGTAAAGTTCGCCCGCGTGAGGATAGTCTACATGGAGAGAAGGTTGTACAGTGCACACAGTAATTCTTATGATTGTGTCGTTAAATTGTTTTCTAATTTATTGTGATCCGTGTCCTGAGTATACGCCTGCGTATTATAATTCGCTTTTCTTCTGAGTTACCACAAAACTGGCCAGAATCTAATATTTTACTCCTACGGTACTACCTAGCTGAATGACATTTTACCTCTAGCTGAACATTTTCTTAGGCAACCTTTGGTCACCTATCCTTAGTCGCTTCCTGAAACAATTTTAATCCATTTCATCTTTATATTACATTTCCTTAGCTTTCATCTTGTTCTTTACTGCCTACTTACATATTCTATTCATTTTTTATACTGGATACGTTCATACTCTTTAAAACTATCTTCAGTAATCGTTGCACCAGTATATTACTAGTACTTACTCCATTATCACCTTTACAATCCATTTTTCTTTCTTTGTGAAATGTGTTCGTTTGACTATCGTCTAATTGGCCTACCAGTTATAGATATTTTTGCTTTATCCAATACCAATTTATTCAAATAAATATTATATTGTGAGGTATTAACATTATAGTTTATGAATAGAATTAAAATTACCAGTGGCATTGTAATTTGCAGTTAAAAGAAATAATTCCTTAACATTCATAATTCATTATTAATTGATAATTCATAGTTCAATTTAATGAGCTCATTCTTTGAGTTAATCAACTGCAAATTTAAAGGCTTAAATTGCTGTTAGCTGAAGCACGAAGGCCACCAATAATATTAGTAAAATAATTCTGTCCTACCTATTATGAGTTGTCAAATGCTAAAATTTATTTGGGTAGTTAGTACCGTACATTACGATAATACCCCTATCAAAACTTAAGTTCAAAGATCATGACATTAAAAAATTACTTTAAAAGGCGTATCATGTAATTTACAATATGTGGGGACCCTATTTTTAACCTTAATTATCAACTTAGTTATTTAGCAACTTCACAACTTAGTTTTTAACCTTAATGAAATCTTGGTTTTTACCTTTTGAATCTTTGTTTTTATGGATTTAAAACTACTTGACAGACAAACCAAACTACTTTTGAGTAGGCTAATTCTTCCGTCACAACCACCATAATTCCTGTAATTCCATTTGACAGTTCAGGTTTTTTAAAATCTGAGGCCGTTTTTAGAATTACCTACTCTTTGTAATAAGAGTGACATTCTGTTCTCTGTTCAGCGGATGGCTTCGGTTATCATCATTATTTAGATTTCAATGGTCGAACGTCATAACAACGACGGTGATGTCCGAGTCAAAAGAAATTATTGGATCACTGAAGCCATGAAGCAGGTGGTTTAAGCAAATCACTTACGATTACGTTTAATGAGTTAATTTCTACTTAAAACTAGTGTTAAATAACTGGAAAACAAAGTGCAACTTTCGATTCTGGATTTTATTGAACAGAGACAACTATGCTGGTGCGGACACATGCAGAGAATGGATAGTGATAGAATGGTAAAACAGGTTTTGGAGGCAGAATCAGGGGGGAGAAAGAAGAGAGGAAGACCGCGACTGACTTGGGATGGAATGATGGGAAACATTTTGAGAGAAAGAGGCTTGGGCTGGATGGAAGCGAAGACATTGTCAATGGATAGAGTAAGATGGAAAAAATTTGTATATTGAGTGTAGTTGATGTACTTATCATATATTGATGTAACCCGACACCAATATGGTATAAGGGTATTTTGATAATAAATAAATAACAAACTGCAACTATATAACTGGAACGCTTAAGAACAAAATACATTACTGAGCGTCCGTGTGTGGTTGAGTTTTATACCGACGAAGAGGACTAACGTTTTACACGCTTCTAAATATGTTGGTCGTACGTTAAGCCGTTAGGTCATGTCAATAATCTGTTGTTTATCGCTGTATCAATTCGCTGATACTGTCCCAATCGTACAGTGCTTCAATATTCGAATGGCCACAGGCAAATACAATAGAACCCTAGTAACCCGTCGAGTTCGGAAAGTTGTGGTGACGACTTACAAAATTCATGATCGTCGGTTAGAGTAACTTAAAAGAAGCAAATATTAGTTGTGTAGTCGAGTTATACTTTGCAAAAACATAAATTAGAATGTGCCATACTCGTCAAACATATCACAAACATGAAACTGAAGTAGGTAAAGCATTTAGTTAGATGCTGTGTTAGAGTTTAATCATAGATCTAAACAACGACCATAAAGAGTGATAATTAAAGAAGTACTATATAAATGCAGACGAATAGGTTAGTAATTCAACATCAGAAGACCAATTGCAGCGTATAGGCCTACATAGCAACTAAGACAAGTAGCGAATAATTATAATTGCCGCCTATCAACAGACAAAACAAAAGCAATGGCGTTTAGAGGAAAGTAATCAGTCAGCTCAAGTATCGTGTTACGCTGAAACCACTGGAGCGTGAATCACACTTTAATTTTGTAAGGTGAAGTCTGTCTTATGATTATGGCCATGGGGTTTATCAGAATATCAAGTGATGTGTGTATTACGTATAATAAAGAGAACAATGGGCCGGAAAACTATGAAAGATACACAGACGAAATTCTATAAAACGTTGGGGATAGAGTGTAACCATACAGCAACGAATGGCAAGTAGTCACAAACTATGACAGTAAAATGTCAGAATTGTTCACGCGGCGGAAATTAAGGTCTTGCAATCGGCTAAAGGCGGCACCAGGCTTGACTACATACAAAATAATGATATAAGAAGAGAACTTATGGTCGTCATAATATGGTCATAACATATAGTCAAGATCTGATTTTCAAGCGGCAACTCCGCCTTAAGTATAATATCAGAAAATACAGTACTTCAACACAGTTGTAGTCAGCAATTATTTTTAGAGTATGTCTATTTGTAATAGATTTGACGCATAAAATTAGCCAAGGCTTATAACATATTAATTAAAGACCTTTTACTAAAATTATAATATGGAAATACAGATACCTGCATTTTTGTTAACATCTCTGTATATTAACTGAGAGAGTTACTTTAAACGTTCAAATAATTTACTTTTTATCTTGAGTACGACAAACATCACTGTGTATTAACAATCCTTTCATTTTTGTAATTCGATATAAAATAGTAATTAGTCGGCGACAGGTAATGTCTATAGTAAAGTAAAACGTTTTGAGTTGAAACCGTTTGAATTACAATCATGCGTTGTATTATGCGTACGTGCGATATACAAACAAATGATATAAATGGACTAGAGATAAATAAAACCAAGAAAACATTGAAAATGTTTCTCTAAATCGCAATTTGCGTTTTATATTTTCATACCAACGTATTATATTTTGTAATCACGTAACATTATTTAATCATTTATGAAATAATAGATTTATTGCCTTCTTGTCATATGGTCTATATGTTTCTTTACAATTTTAGATTTCCTTGAAACTCGTGATTACTTGAATGAATATGTCTTTTACACTACGTACATGAACACTCGACATACGACTATGAATGGTGCATTTAACAGCGACAAGCGACAAGCAAGGAACCACTACCATATTTAACGAAAACTTACACGATACAGTCCTTTTACTGTAACTATAAAACATACTTTGTACCCAGTTTTACAACCTTTTTAAAACTTACTATTGTTCGTGGCCCAACAATGAGAAGAACAATTACCTAAAATCATTGTTAGGTAATAGTAATTTAATTGTTCCAGTACTCGAATCATCGGTGTTGTAGCTTTGTCATTCTGGCAACAACAGGTGGCCACGAAAATCAACCAAGCACAAAATTCCTGCTACTTAGAATGCTTGACCTGAGCTTCGTTGCCTGACCTTGTCCCTTAGATTGTGGTTTCACCGAGTTTGTGTATCAAACTTTTCTACGATGTTCGAGTCACAAACACATCCTACTGTGAATACACTCTAGTTCCTTAATCGGAACTAATGTTGCCTAGGAAATTTTTTGGCTTCCTTTTTCCTTTCGAGCTGAATTTACATTTACATAAATATTCTTTCAATAAACACCCTATTTTAACTTGTCATATGATACAGTTTTTTTATTCTACATGATTTTATTATCTACTGTTTACAGTTGTTGTTAACTATTATTTAAATTTATATTGTCACCCGACATAGGAAAGAAATAGCCAGCACATAATTTCTGAAATTGAACAATAGATGAGATACAAATAGAACGTTCATAATATTGTCGAAATTTGAAGATAATTGAGCAAAATCTGGTGACGTCGAGTTCTGTATCAGTGACTCTACCTGCAAACTATATCAACGTAGACGGCGCAGCGTTAGATTGAATCATTTTATAGCAAAATAGTTGAGTCTTGTGTTTCGTACAAAGTGATTTTAATCTGTTTTTAATTGTGATTAGTGTATTAATGATGTGTCTGTGACTGTGTTTTCGCGAATGAGAATTGTCGTACTGAATGTACTGTAATTTGGATTTTAAAAAAATTATGATCGTTTTACTGCATCTGATTTCGATTTACTTGTACCGTAAACGGTAGGTGCCAGTGTAACTTTTGCCTTTTAATTGTTTAAATCGTCCTTTTTGTTTTCTGTGTTATATAATGTATTATTGTCTCTTCCCTCCAAATTCAGTTTTTCTTTTTTTTTAGATTTTTACTTTCATTAGTTTTTTTAACTTCTACGTGAATTTTCAGGCACCTGCCTTCCTTTTCCCTTTCCCTGGCCGCTCAAAATTCCATTAACCGTCTTAGATCTGGTATGTACTGGGTACATCGAGAGAGATTATAGACTAATTTCCGAATCCCTTGTATTGTGTCTGACAGGGTATTTCATAGATGACTCATCAAATAAGCTGTAAACACTTTCCATCTACGTATTTAATGTTTTTGTTAATTCATTATAGACCTATACAAATTTCAGTAAGTTAGATAACTTATTTCTTCAATTTAATCTCTGTGAAGATAAAACCCGTTACAATTTAACGCTTGGAAAATATAAATAATTGTATTTTAAGTTATCACCAAAACAAACTACGTAACCGGTTATTATTTAATTTTCAGATAAAATAAGAATTCAGCAGTGGGCATTTGTACTTTAAATTTGACAAATTATTGCTCGATTAGACATCTGCATATGAATCGCCAAAAGCATAGTGTGCTTTTAATAATGATCTCCTGCTGGGAGATATCGAATCTTTCAAAAATTATACTTTAGAGTGTAGGCTACAGACTACAGCTAAGTAAACCTGATTGATTTGGAACAAAGCGTGTTTCTAAACACGTTATCCGTTTCTTTATAAAAAATGTATATCTTATAGCTTTTATAAGTGTTGCCCTACGTGGAATACTGTCCCAAAGGCGTAAGGAAACTGCTGTCGCCTTAGAATTGACTAGTTCTGTCCCCATTCAACCGTCGTCTTCTTCTTTCTACACAATAACGGCATAAGGATTATATCACTTGTCCAGTAAGGTGCAAACATCATAAACTACCCGTTTTGACTTGTAGCCGGAAAAGCAAAAGTAAACTTGTCTCGTTACTTTGCATTATGAAGAAAGACGTTTGTTTGATTGTTCATTATTTATTTTATCTTGCTATACATTTTTTACTATAAAGAACCCCATATTTATTTACTTTGTCTCATATACTATTTTGGTTTATGTAATTATTGCCTCGACGAAAGACCAAGTTTGTCACTTTGACTTTGGTTAATGTGATAGACCAATGGTACCGTAATAAATAATGCTCAATCAGGCGTCTGAAGATCTAGATAGTTCACCTTTTGTTATTATAGACAATACACTTTGGTAAAGCAGTAAATGTTAACAGCGACGTCTAGTTACACGACATTTTCAGGAAAAGTGTATCTCAATTGATATCTGTAACTAAAAAATGAAATCGTCAATTTGATGAAGATTCGCTCAGGTGTAACATGAGATTGTTTTATGGAAATTCAGTATACTCGAGCGCGTGTATTTGGTGTAATCTGTTATATTAACAGTCCTACAAAAACGGGGATTGTCGTGATATTTTCGTGATTATCAGGATAGTTAAGTCACATTTAAGTTACCTTTCGGCTTTCGTTTTATAGAATTAAAGTCATTAAAGTCAGTTCTTTAAAATAATGTTGATTTTTTTATTAGTAATAAAGTTATCTCGTTAACGACACATTATAACTAACATAGGACATACAGTTCAAACGGCAGAACGAGAGTTGAAACTTGGTTAGTCACCCCTTTGGAGCAACATGCTGATGAAGCGTGACGAGCTAAGCCAATAGGGAAGTGACGAGTAGAGTTGTTTATGAATTGACCGGTCGTGAAGGCGGATTCATGGGTAGGGCGGATATGGGTATACGGGTTCCACTGGTATATTTGTTTGTCGTGGTTTAGAACTTGATAATGGTAGATGTACTGAAAGGCCTCGTCCCTAGCATGACAGGTAGCAGTTTAGCCAGTAAGCACGACGAAGTTGCAAAAGGTACCAGATCACGCAAGAAAGATTGTTAAGATGCAGGATCACTCAAGAGTTTTAAATCTGAAGTTTATAAAGTAAACTTATACTCACAATAATTCTAATTTAATATCCAATTAATGTCACCTACGACTGGCTGCTGAGAACGTACAAGTACAAGTACAAGAACGTACAGTGGAGGACCAACAAGAAAATAGCATTCCATAAATACGCTGAAAAAGGACTCATCTTTGGAAAATAAAATGTTATGACAGTCAGAAAGATAGTTCTCAACAAGTCCTCTAAAATAGCGTTACTACTGAAACTAATAAATATACTTTATGTAAAATAGATAATGGTAACCTCTCTCTCACTCTCCCTCTCTCTCGCTCTCTCTCTCTCTCTCTTAGCTGATTAGACAGCTAATCAAGCTATAAAACAGTCTTAGTCCCACAGTTCTACAGGTTTGCGAAAATCGATTTCGTAAACCGGTGATAACAAGCAACCAAACAAGCAAGAAGCAGGTTACGTCAATAATGCGGTACGCCCAATTTGTACTTAATTAATTTTACACGTAGCTTAGGTTGTTTCAATTAATTAGTGGCTTCTAAACAACTTAATCCAAAGCGAACTGACACATCAATGTCATTTATATCGACGAAATTAATTTGAATGTCAATTAGAAATTAACTGAGGGGTTACGTCATTCCTGATCACAAATAAGTGTTTTTTATCTAATGAAATAAATTATACTTTTTCTTACCCTATTCAATATGTAGGCAACAGGAAGTTTTTGCCTACAACAAGAAGTATATATTCAAGAGGAAGTTTTACAGTGGCCCAGAAAACAACACTCTTGCTAAAAAAAAAGGTGGTGGATGATTCCAAAGGTAACACTATTATCATTAAAAATTATAAATTCTCGCGCAAATAGAGGTGTGTGGACGAGCAGTATAATTTATAAAACATATGTCAGATTGCAGTAAATCGACCAGATACGTATTTAGTTGGTACACAGACAGGAGTCTGCCAAAATCGGCCAGCCGTTTTAAGGATTCTGTTACAGTAAACTAGAACTTTATTAGACCTGTCCAGTCAATTACCTCTAGCAGTTTTTCTCATTGTTTGCACGCAAATGACGATTCTAACTAACCAGTGCTTAATTATGTGTACCACAATCCTGCCACCTTAGGTAGATGATTCCGTATCCCGCTGTCAGAGGCATTTGGTTAGCTAGCGCGCGCCCACATCCAGAAACTTATACGTCTCCTAGATCTGCCGGATAGAGGTAACAGGTTCTGCTTGACTTCTTCGGGTCGTAGCTGTCGCTCAAGGAGAGTCTGTAGACTCAGTCTATTTTCGTAACCTGACAGGTTCTGTCACAGCAACTCTCTGGAAGCGTCTACACACTTCGGGGGTAATGAACTTTAGCCCACACCTGCGTGGCTCGATGCTCCTCGAGATAAAATCATGTGTTAGTCACAAAGTGATGTTTGTTTTCTGAACGTCGACCTCAGTGACTGTAATAACTATAGATAATTAGACTTATAAAATTTAGAATGAAATTCCAAAATTTGTTTACTTTCAGAAATTATTTGTCAAAATATTAATGGAACTAACCTTAATCAAAGACGGTTTCAGAAGCTGTAGCACTCTCATCGGTAATTAGCCTACACAGGCTACAGTAAAACACCATGAGTTTAACTCTTATCGTACGTTATTTTCTATTCCAAAAGATAGAGATAATATCAGAATAGATAGGAATATTCTGGAAAGTAAAGGTAGAGAGAGGATTTCTTCAGCACTTTGCACTGGGAATCAAAATCCGTACGTTGGTAACAGAATTTCAAATAAAAGACACCGTTTTAAAACATTAGAATTAAAACTAATGTTTTAATTCATTAAGAAATGTTTACAAAACAACATAACACCAAATTTTTCCAAAATTAATATTCAAAATAAGTCATTAGCAGCGGTTAAAACTAAATCAATAGCACAGAAAATATGGCAAAAAGAAGAAATTAAGCAATTGTATGTGAAAAAGGACAGATTGAACCGTATTTTGTATATTGCACATTTGAAAGTATTAGACAGTTTGCATCCTGCTATCATTAGCAATGTTATGGAATTGATAGAAGCACAGATAAGAGAAGTAATTAAAGTCATTATCTCGAAACACATTAAGAAGTTTGATAACCTATACAAGAAACAACACATGTATGATAACACAAATTGTAAACATAACTTTTATAAACGCGTAGTAAATTATACCAATATCGAATTATCTAATGACGAGACAGAATTATTATCTAAAGGTTTACAATATAACTTACCTAAACTTAGCAAAAACAGCCTATTACGTGGAGTTATAAACGCTGAAGCTGCTATAAAATGCATTAAAAACCAAGAAACCCAACAAGTAACACGATCGGTAATCAACAGTAAATTGGATCGCATATTAAAAATGGATGGCTTAAGTACAAATAAAAACCAGTTTCTAAAATACAAGAAGGAGCTCAACCTTATAAAAATAATAAAACAAAAGATTGACATAAATAAGGCAATAGTTACCAATGCCGATAAAGGCAATACTGTAGTTGTATTGAGTCAAGCAGATTACACGCAGAAATGTTATGAATTTATTAACAATAACATTATTAAGACACTTGAGCATGACCCCACCAGCAAGTACACAAAGGAACTAAATTCCGCTGTGAACAAATGCATAAATTTGTTTGACGCAAATGTTAGACACCATATTAAACAAATAAATGCACAGGCACCCGCATTCACAGGTTTGCCAAAAATACATAAGGACAACATGCCAATACGTCCCTTAGTTAACTACACGTCGGCACCTGGGTACAAAATCGCAAAAAAACTTCAACATATAATAAAAAACAGTATAAAGCTAGAGAATAATCATAGTATCAAGAACAATAAAGATTTCATAAACAAAATTAATTCCATCGACTTATTACCGAGTTATAAGCTGGTTTCTTTTGATATTGTCAATTTATACACAAATATACCTATACAAGAAACAATAGAGATTCTCCAAAACAATTTACTTAATACGGCAATATTAAATCAACAGGAAATTAACGAATTAATCTTGATATTACGAATAGTGTTGAAACAAAATTATTTTACATTTGACGGCAAGTTTTTTAAACAAGGAGAAGGGTTAGCCATGGGGTCTCCTTTAAGTGGATTACTGGCAGATATATACCTTAACTTTTATGAAAATAATTATCTGCTATCTAACTGTAACAGTTACCACGAAAAAATTATCTCATACACGCGATATGTTGACGATACGTTCATGGTTTTTAATGGCACTTGTAGACAAATGGACATGTTACTCAAATACATGAACAACATAAATAACAACATAAAATTCACCATGGAAGTAGAAAATGAAAATTGCCTAAACTTTTTAGACCTTTCTGTTCGAAGAAACGCTGATTGTATCACATATAAAATATACAGGAAACCTACTACCACGGATAAAACTGTCCATGCTGATTCATTCCACCCATATACACAGAAAATGGCCTCTTTTAATGCTTTCGTAAATAGACTTTTAACTATACCTATGAACCAGGAAGATTTTCAAGATGAAGTAAATATTATTAAACATATAGCTGTCAATAATGGATATAAAAGTGATATAATAGATAACTTAATTCGCAAACGTAGGAATAAAATGGAAAGAAAATTAAAATTAGATGGTAAAAAGAACCATTATATTTCAGTTGAATATACTAATGTGATTCCTAATATAATAAAAAATGAATTAAGAAAATTAGACATCATCGTGTCCTTCAAAACTACCAATAACATATTGAACATATTAAAACCTCGAACACAAAAAACAACCGAAAACAGTTCTGGCATATATAGAATCCAGTGCAGTGAATGTGATAAATTCTACATAGGACAAACGGGCAGGAAATTTAAAGACAGATATAAAGAACATTTGCCAAAAAGGAACATCAAGTCAATCAAATCCAACTTTGCTTTACATCTGGTAAACAGCAATCACAGTTATAGTGGTTTCACAGATAACTTTACGCCCATACATATATGCAGTAAGAGCCGATACATGGATGCCATGGAAGAATATGAAATATATAAAGCGCTTTTATTTCAACCAAACCTACTGCTTAATGATCAATTAACATTTAAATCTCACTGTTTATATGATACTGTATTGAAGAGTGATAACGCTTGTGTACACCAGCCGAGTATATAGTTTGATTACGTGGTCAGTTACAGTACGGCAGTGCGCACTGTTACGTGGACTGAGTTCTATCATACTCATTGTGTTATGTGTTTATGTGTTGATGTGTTTTAATTATTATATTCTTGACACGTTCGTTATGAACTAGAAGAAAAAACAATTTTACCTGATGATGGGAACGTGTTCCCGAAACATGTCGTAAGACATCAAAGACGTAGTCGCAGCACGGATAAAGAAAAAGGTATTTATTTATTAGAATTAAAACTGGGGTTTGTGTTTTCGTGTAGCCTTTTTAATACGTATTTATATTTATAACGCAAAAGACGACTGGTAAGTTAATGGAAATAAAATAAACAATATGACTTTGATCGTTTCCTGCTCTTCAGATGCTGTTTAGATTATCTAAAGATGAACTGCAAACGAATTTCCAAAAACTCCATTATGAAAATCTACAAATTTGTTAAAATCATATTTACGTAATTTTACACTGTTGGTGGTATTGAGCAACCATATTACAATAAGCTAGTTGGTTTTGTAGGACGAGATATAAAGTAAACTATGCTTATGATAACAGTATTGAAGATATACAGCAGCTCCGTCAACATTTTTAACACAATTAGACAAATGTTTAAACAAAAATTCCTTAAATTATGTAAAGACATGACGTAAGCAATTGGTCATGACGTACAGTGCAAGTAAAATGTGCGCTAAGAATCAAGCTCATCATTTTCAATTTGATGAGAAATTTATGACTGTGAGCTAGACCATGTTACCTAATCGCAGCCGAAGGGGAGGAAACGATTAGAACCCCGGCAGCGCTGAAGAAGGGTCGCAAAACAATTTGGATGCTGATGAAGATAATGTTTTAAAAATATTAATTTATAAACTCTATAAATCCGTGCACAACTTCAATTGTAATGGTATATAATATTGTATACTGTATAATATCTTGTATCATATAATAATAATATTAATTTAAAAACTGTAGTTCTCTTGCCGAACTCAGATAGACATACGGAGTAAACGTAACCTGAAAGAGGACCTCGGAAGTGAACAGTTACGAGAGACAGAACTAAAAGCCGCAAGTTACAAATTTTTATTTTCATTTTCCAGCTTGGGTGTAGGCGAAAACGACCATGATCATAGCAATACTCCTCGTCCCCGTGGTTGGGCTAGAGGCCGTAATTGCCATGCCTCCAAACTAAAAAAAAAAATATAATAATATAAAAAAGAACCATTATAAGTCACCAGCTCTTTGAGCAGTAAGATGCTTTACATTTTAAGAATCTTACAAATAATATGCGGCAAATACTGGTTTCACAGTAGCAAATTTTCACAAAACGTAATTTTATTCCTGTGAAAGATATTTTATCAGTTTACCACTTTTCGTGATAGATTCAGATATTACTGTTGACAGACAGTAGGCTAGGTTTCCAGTTGTTGGCCATATTTCCTTCTTACAAATTGAGGGGGAAGCCGCTTTTTCTGTTAAGTGCAAACATGATCTACATTAACATTAGTTACGTTACAAACGAGAAATTGTCAGACTAAACTTTCTTATGAAGTATCTCTGTGATTACATACGTCAGAATCGTTTCCAAATCATCAATATCAGAAATTCGACGGTACTAAAATTACTTTAAATGGCTGCATTAAAGAGGGCCAGTCTGTTTCAATCGTGTATAATAATAATGGGTAACTACACATTTACGGTTAATTGTAAAGTACTACCGTATCAAACGGAGAACGGTGTATTCAGTTATCTATTAAAATTCTAAGCTGTTTCTTCTATGTTTACCAGCAATAAATCTTTTGAGGTCCAAGAATACGAGAAAGTAAGTATCGGTCATCAATTTTAAGGACATCTCCCTGCCGCGGGACAAACAGACACTAAATACATTAACCAGTGAACCAGTTTTGTTAATAAAATTAACCGTATCTTTTTCATTAAAGACGAATCGAAGTCGAGACCGCTTTAGACATGGAGAACACTCATCAAAAAGACATAATCGCTTTTGTTTAGCCGCAGGCTGTAGACACTGTAATCAAAGAGGCATGTGCCAGCGTTTAACCAATTGGTGCAGCCTACGTGTAGGGAAATGTTGGCGAATACCGATTCAGAACAATAATACAAACTAATGTGTTGGCAAGACATATTGAAAAGTGTGCCATCTTAATCGTTTTTAGGAAATGCATCTAATCGAAATAAATATTTAGAAGATTTTTTTTGTTGGCCGTTTAAAGACAATAATTTTACGTGATCTGAGAACGGATAAACTAGAATAACATATAATTGATGTAAGAAGAAGTGGGTCACTAGTGGAAGACATCTCACTCAGTATTTGGTATTCACCCAACGTAATAACATAATTACTTCGTACCTCGGGCAGTGGTGCGCGTGGTAAATATTTGTTTTTGTAGTAATTGTGGTCCTCTGTTTGTTTTACTTAAATACCTAACGTAGTATCCCCCTTTAGGAAGTTTTTAATGATTTGAAGTAAAAATAATACAAAATTAAACTCTTAATTAATAATCCAATGAGCTACAATTTTGTCGGTGCCACTGGGGACTGGCCTTAATTCACTATGGCTCAATTATTACTTTTGTGTGTGTACTCGGAAACAGAATTAAGTCTGTTTCACCCTGGCACACGCACTTGCTTTATGTAAAAGAAAGAAGTAAAAAAAAAGTCTAGGACAGTAACATTATCAATAAAAGTAGGATTTTAAACATTCCTTTGGTCTAAAGCAGACAGAAATGTGTGTCACAGTGTAATTAAACAAATAAAGCTTTATTAATGAATTTTCTTAAATAAGTATCGTAACTGTGTGGCAAAGTATACAGTACTATCAGGTGTAACAAACATAAGTACCTGTTTTAACTTAAAACGTGAACACAAAATCTGCGAGGGAGAAACGGAAATTCGAAGTAGTCCAAAATTATCATTTTTAACATCATTATGTAGTGCGAGTAGTTATATATTATGTAAGATGAGGGAATTACGCTCATTGCATGTGTATACACTTACTACAGGGGTAAATTATGTTCATTTTTATGGTTAGAAAACGTGATGAAAATAGTTCACAAGATTCTAAAAATGGACTTGTGAATGGAATTACAGAGTAGAATCACAAGAAACGAAGAATGTGTATGGAACATGTTTTGTTTATGGAAGAAACAAAAATTTTATTGAGAGCTGGGAAAGACGTAGCAAAGAACAATAAAAAATCCCGTGATGGAGTGCACCGAATACGTACATTGTAAATATAACGTATTAATTATTATGGTGGCTAAACTCATAGTTTTAATGTCAACTCCCTTGTTGAAAAGTGAGAAGAAAATTATCATAAATTTGTAGAGCTTCCCATAGAGAATAGTTCAAAGTCGTCTATTCTTGGTTACACAGTCGGATAAGAGAATGGGCGAGACAGGGAAATACGTTGCGTTGTGGGTTTTACGTTTGCTACTATTACGAGATTTGAAAACCTTGACCGATAGAAAAATGAAGTACTAGATAACTTTACAGAATGTAAGTAGTAGTAACAGTATTTTAGTTCTTCATATTTTGTTTATCTTTTAAATAAATTTAGCGCAAAAACTGAGTATTTAAAAATAAAAAAACCTAATAAAACAACCGATTTACAACCGATTTAGTAAGTATTAAAATATAAACTGTTCGCATGTTGTTCTTGCTCCTTAACAATATTTTATTTGTACATGTAGTCCAGAACACGTACATGATGTACATGCCATAATATCCTTCTTATAACAAAATAAAAAATAAAATTTCATATCAAATTTTAATAGCTACAGAGAGCGTGCTGAATAGTATAAGAACCATAGCGAGGTTTGTTAAAACCACACTGCAAGAAAATAAAGAAATGAAAGTTAAGAAGTGGGTAGAGAGAGAGAGAAGCAGTATAAACATAATCATTAAAGTGACGGTAACAGAAATAATGATGATGACAATAATAATAATGATAATGGTCTTCATGTGGTTTGTGCGAAGGATGCGGGCGCATGTTTGTCTAAATTAAAGAACACGCCGGCTCTCACAAAGATTGTATATTTTTGCTGTTTTTGTTACCATAATATAAAGTACTTAGTTTTTTGTTTCCAATGTTGTTACAAGTGTGAAGTACGTGCCGATGACACGCGTCACGGTAGCTGGAGCGTGCTCCTCCACTTAAGATATCTTCTCGCCACACTAAACTAGATAATCCATTTTCCACCTGACTGATTGGAATTCCAATGATTTATTCGCCTCGTTTTCCAGTTGTCTCTCTCTGCCTCTAGTCTTTCTTCTCCGCTCCGCTTCATTTTTTCTTCGCTTTAACCTCTGACTTTACCACACACTATGTCTTGTTTTCTTATGCAGCCCATTATCTTCCTGCTTTCAATAAACTGTTTTCAACTGTTTTCTGTAAACTGTTTTCAATACACGAACTTATTAAATTATATTCTGTATCATCTGTACTTACAACTTAAATTTCAAAATTACATTAAATTCAAGTTATAATAATACTTCATTAGTAATCGAATAACATAATTAAAAAACTAAAACTACTCTAATTGATTCTATTTCTTATAATTAATTGACTTCTTATCTTAAGTTCTAAATATATGTACTGTTTAAGTCAATATCTTTTTCTGTATCTTTATCGTGAAAGTTGTCAAATATAAGAGTGTTTCACGTATTCGCGAAAAGCGAAAAAATTGCTAAGATCAATTTAAAATAAACTGAGTTTTCTTATTATTATTTAGAATAATATCATAACAATATTAACGTAGTGAGATGTTAGAATAAATGAAAAAAAAAATAGTTATTTTGTCTCAACTTTTCAATATTACAATCCGCGGCCAAGTTATTAAGCCACCAGAATAAAAATTAAAATTATGGATTATTTCTGTATTGTTGGTAAGTAATACACAGAATACTGGTAGTAACTGAGAAAATTTATTTTATATAAGCTTAAGTAATTAAAATAAATAAAATTTTACTTCCATATTATTTATTTTTTAATCCTAGGGTAACTCTAATAACACATCCAATTCTCCTGACGGTACTTTCAATGCAGTGGCCTTTAAAGTATCGTTATGGTTTCTATGCCTGTTATTCTGGGGATAATGAGTTTTATTCTCTTGGTGATGTTTATATTTCCTACTTCTCACTTAGAACTGGAATACATTCCCAGTTGGGTTAAATTCCCAGGAACACATTTATGTTTGCAGTATTAGGATGTAAATGAGCTCACAATATTGTCAACATAGGCTACATATCTTAAAAAATACAATGTTAAATTAACATTTTTCGACCTGAAAAATCTAAACGAAGAAGAAAAATAATTAAAATTGAAGCTGATAAGTCTTCTTCTTCCCCTCTTCTTTCTTCTTCTTCTTTTTACGGATTAAGTGATATGATCTGTTTCAGTCAGGCAATCTCTTCCTCGGTGTTCCAGGTCTTCCGAGCCTATTCCTATTATAGGCAATATTCTGCCTATTGCCTTTAAAAGGGTGCCTGCTGGAGTAATATGTCAGCCGCTATTTCTTCACATGGCAGAACTATTTATTTAGATATACAACAATGTTAATTTATCGAGGATATATTTAGTGTCCTGCACATATCCTCGTTATATATTCTGTCCTTCTGTGTAGAATATTTCTCACGACCCAGAAACTTCATCTCGGAAGCTTAGATCCTACTACTATCCCCAATTCTCAAACCCATACCCGTAGTAGGAACTACCATGACTCAATAAACCATCATTTAGGTCTTTTTTTGTATTTCTGTAAGTTCTATCGTATAGCGCACAGAAACTTCAGTTGCTATGTCACTATCGTTCCCGTAGGTGATGTCTTGTCTCAGATATTCGAAATGGGATACGTGTTTATTTGTTATATCGTGTAATATTAGTTTTGATCCGACAGACTCGTTCCCGCTAAACGTCATCACATTGGTTTTAACTACAAATTTCCATGATGTATTCAGATGCAAACTTACCAGGTAGGCAGAGGGCAGAGGGACCATTGTAGATCGTCTTCACTCTCCTAAAAATAACCTGATTGTCAGCGTACAAAATAGTATTCGTTCGAATATGTGTACCTATTAATTTCTATCTCAGACGCCGTATTTTTTACCAGATCATAATAAAATGATATATTTATATATAAATTAAATAATACTGGGAGGCAATTATATCCTTGCCTGTCGTTTCGTGTGGTTCCTGTACCACTTCCTTTGAGAAGACGATTACGATAACAACAAGAAATGTGGTGTGCTTATAGGCTTCGTTACAGTCTGTAAGGTGTTGCGGAATTTCTTTCGCGTCCATAATGCATCACAGTAAAAAAATTTTGTACAACGTTAAATGTTTCCAAGGTCTATAAAGGCTATAGGAGTTTCTAGATTAAATTCTATCGTTTTGCTGTGAATATATCATTTGAGCAGAATTGCCCCTCGTACAAATTCTTAATTATTCTTCAGCAGAAACTGTGTCTGACATATTCTGCAATCGTCGTTTAGTATCCTGTTGTAGGCCTATATATTGTGTAGGTGGCGTTAACACACTGGTTCTTCAATAATTGTTCACATTATTTCTACGACCTTTTCCGAAATACACGGTAACTTTGACTCTATTCCACTCCTTTGAGGCGTAGGGTCTTAATATTAATAAAATTGAGAAACATTAGGCTTTAAGAACAGTACCTCCACTTAATAATCTCAGGGTTAACATCATCTAATCCCGCGGTTTTCCTGTTTGCAGTTCTCTGTAGTGTTCTAGTTTTTCTGTTACAGTTACGTAAACATATTTATTTTCAGCACGTTGTAACGTATCTAAACCAAGGTCCCCTACGTTACATAAAAATTGTAATAAAAAACACTAGAGTTATTCATTGTAACGAAGGTCAGGTAAGTGTAAACCCTTATTGAGTAAAAAATAAGTGATATTAAATAAAAATACAAGGTAGTAGAGCCAAAGATAAATGTATAGAAATACAAACTATGAAGTGGTCAGTGAAGGGGTCAGTGTAAAGAGTGAGTGATAAGTGCAGTTTTAAATAATCTGAAAAAAAATAGTATAAACAGTTTATTCAATGCTCGAAAATAACTACATTAAGAGTGTATTAGTTAATTGATGTTTAGTTAATTTATAAAAATGAACATGTCATCATGGCATTTATGTTGGAGTTTTGTATGTCGGAGATGTTAAATAACTACATTAAGAGTGTATTAGTTAATTGATGTTTAGTTAATTTATAAAAATGAACATGTCACCATGGAATTTATGTTAAAATTTATATAGAGTAAATATTTTATAACTACATTGAATAGATAATGGTTGTGTTGTTAGATTATAATTGTAAACTTGGCCAGGAAGGCAATAATTGGTGATAATATGCCAAAGGGTTTTACTGTAACTATGTTGTGGACATATGAAGGGTTCTATACTAAAAAACTATGTAATGATAAATTAAAAACCAGGATGGAGTAAAAAATTGAATTATTGGCCCTAAGCCAGTGACACATTGTACAGGAAGCCATGTCAGAAAAGTTAGGCAACCAACCAATGTAAAGACACTAAATTTTATATAATAAATTAGAAAAAAGTAATAGTAGTTATTAATAGCAGATAAGTGCCATGAATTACAATAAAAACATAATATATGTAATAGAAGAATAGGTCCCAAAATTAGTATTTTGTAATGAGGAGATAGTACTTGTTAGAATGATAAGATTAAGATGAGAAAGGTAGCAAAATGTATGTAATTTTATAACAAAGGATCTATGGAAATTCAATATGATATAACGTGACTTTTGTAAAGGAGTATTTTATTAAGTAAGTGCAAGAACATTTTTTAATTATGGCCGGTATTAGATGGCTCAAGGATTACAAATATTAATCAATAACAGAACAGAGATTGGTTGTCAAGGACCACATAAAGGCAAGAAAGTTTGTTTATTCCATTGTTATCGGTGAAAGAAGATAGTCCAGCTTTATGAGTAGAAATAAAAAAGAAAAAATTTAAAACAACTAATTTTCAAGATAATTTAAATAACTTTTGATTCAAAAATGAAAGTAATAAATTATAAATAAAATGAAGAGGACGAATGACGTAAAGAAATTAATTCAATAAAGTAAAGTAAAAAGAAAAATTAAAATCGAATGCTAAACCTCACTTTCTTACGATTAAGTGAAGAAAACTATTGCTACACAAAATCCATGGTAATCCATAACCACGAGAAACTTCAACATTAGTGAAGATTAAGAATTGGAAATTCTCCATCCAGGGACAAATACACCAAACTTTTATTTTCGGAACTGGAGACTGGCGACGACACAGACATCTGTAGACTAGTTAAGCAGCCATCACGGAATTATCGGTACGCTGCCATTACGAGTGAACTTCGTCGTCAGACGGTAAAACCAACATACGTTTAAGGATATTAGTTAATAAGATTTTATATTTTAATTTTGTAATACCTTGTACTTTTATTTGGCATTTTCTGACCTTCCTAATAGTCACAAGAACCTTTCGAACCGTGAGATTAAGAAAAAATAATAATAATATAGTTAAAATTTAATATCTGAAAATCGAATGCTGTAACATAGTCGATTCACTTAAGTGTGGTCGATCTGTTGAAACCAAGCGAAGAGAGAACGTATGTTTAAAAAAATAAAAATAAAGAATCCTTCATGAAAATGATAACTTATTATTTGCTGACTATTTAGTGCGTTTTAGATAATTTGTAGTTTACAGAGAGGGAAACGAGAGATATACTGCGATTGGAAAAACTTAACCTCAAATAATTGGCTGACGATAAACCAAGCACAAGCACTCATACAGTAGTCGAACTGCGAGAGAAGAGAAAAACAATTCACGGCTTATACTCCCCTCTCTTAACGTTGTTGTACCGTCTAGGCCTTAATACGAACGATCTAACCACCAAATATACTAAACTAATATTACACGCTACTCGTTCAGGGCTGATTTACTTGTTATAATATATTAGAGATAGGAACACATTCTCTCAATAGAGTTGAATATTACAAATTGGCGCTCAACTTGCAGGGTTTGAGTTAAGTAAAACATAGACTCCATCACTATTACTTAACTTGAGCAGGCGACTATTAGAGGCACAGGAATGCATACAAGAGGTGTTTCTAAAAGGATGGCGAAGGACCAAGAAACGGAAGAAGATAGACGGGAAGAAGAAGCAGAGATAGTTACAGACACCGAAATGGAACAACAGGCGGGCGATAAAGAGGAAGCCAGAGGAGGACCAAATTGGGAAAAATTAATGGAATTAATGAGTAGCATGAAGGAGAATAATAAACAAACTAACGAAAAAACAAACAAATGTTACAAAAGCTAGAAAATAAAATAGACAGTATAAACGAAAACTCAGAAAAGCTAGAAAATAAAATAGACAGTATAAACGAAAACTCAAAGAATCAAAACGAAATTTTGAGTGAGAACTAATAAAACTAATGAACGAGAAGTTTGACAAGAATAAAGAGGAAACTAATGAGAACAACCGACAAATAAATGAAAGTTTAAAACAAATTAACGAAAGGTTTGACAGGAACGACAGATTCAGGATTAAGGCAGATTCTGGAAAATAACAAACAAATAGACGAAAGAATTGAAAACAGTAATAAGGATTTGCGGCAAACTATAAATGAACAAAACCAAGCGTTGAGAGAAGTCATAAATGAAAAGATTGCAAATGTCAATGTAACACTTAGCAAAAGGGTGGACGATTACGAAGAGGAAGTAAGACAGCAAATAGTTGAAACCAAGGTAGGTCTAGAAAAGACGGATGAAACCATCATACAACTCGGAGTGGAAGTAGAGGCCAGAATAAACCAGATAGAAAATAATAACGAAACTAGAGTAAAAGAGGTACGACTAGAAACACAAGAAAAATTATACGAAGTACAGATCAACATAGCCGGAAGAATAGAACTGGTTAACAATGAAATGATACAAATGAAAAATCAAGTGGATTGTAATAAAGGAAGCATTGAAAATATACAAAATCAGGAGTTAATTAATATAAAAGAGTCAATTGAGAATTTACAAAGTAGACCAATTTACCTGGCCCATCACATAGCACCTGACCAAAAGGAAAACATTCATTTTAAGAATTATAGAGGAAACCCCATTGAATTTTTAGATAGGATAGATGAATGGTTTTGTAGAATAAAAGAGACCAGGTGAAATATAATTAAGAATTTGTTAGATGACTGCTTCAAACACATAAACGATAATTGGTGGTCTGCGGTTCGCAACGAAACAAATAACTATGAAGAATTTAAGAAAGTTTTTAGGTCGAAATATTGGTCGGACTCTGTACAAAATATAATTAGAGACAATATCACTAACGGAAGGTTCGACATTAACCGAGAACAGTCCCCAACTACCTACTTCTTGGGAAAAGTTTGCCTGGCGCATCATTTAGAGCCACGTATACCAGAGGAGTGTTTGGTGAACAAACTGTCATATCATTTCGAGGAAGAAATAGTTCGTGCTAGACGCAGTGGTCAAGTAAAGACAATAGGAGCTATGGAAACACTGTTAGCAAGTTATGAAATGGAAGATTATTATCGGAGGTCCAGAAGACAAAATGACTGTCAGAACAATAGAAGAGAAGACCAAAATAGAGACCAACGTCAGGGAGTAAATAGGAACAACTATAGTAATTTTAACCGAAATAATAATAGCAATCATACGAATAATAACTATCATAATAATAATTATCAAAATAATAACCACTATAATAACAATAACCGGTACAGGACAGGCAGAAGAAATTTTGACAATGGAAGAGATTATTGGAACAGCAACCAAGGGAACGATGACAGAAGAAATCAACCCAGAAATAGAAGCCGAGAGGATGACCTGTCTAGGAACCGAGAAAATAGTAGAGAGTTTAGACCAGATGATGGCAAACCAGGAAACACTGCACGAGATGATCGTCCGCAGGATAGGGTGGAAAACTAAATTCGGCAGTGAAAATGTCAAGTAGCCCCTCACTGCTGGGATTGGAAGGGCATAAACAAACAAAAACGGACAAGAACGAAATTACAATAATTACAGAAAACAATTATTTGAAAAATATACGAGAGGATCTAACTGAAGAAGGGTCACCGTCAGAAAATCAAAATGACAATCAAATAATATATATAACGGCGGAGTTACAAGGAGTTATAACCGAGATGGTGATACCGGGGCGAATGTATCACTCTTAGACAAAGTAGAGTATAACAGAATAAAATAAGTGTATAAGAAAAACATACCAACACTACCAGTCAATAACATGACAATAATAGGTGCTACTGGCAGGCCAAACAAAACGATACGACAACAAGTAATGATGGAAGTGTCCAGCAGAGGCAAAACTATTCCTATGGTCTTTATGGTAGCGCAAGGATTGCCATTTAAAGCAATGCTGGGGTGTGATAAGCTGCGGCGCCACTCAGCAATTATTGATATGGGCAGGGGAAAAATAACCCTGTACCATGAAACTGGGGAATGGTCGAGTGAAATAGTGGATCGAAAAAGTGCCACTCACAACCGACATTCATTTACCCTAATAAGTGATGACAGAACGGATTATAAAACACCCTTTGAGGAATCAGCCTATGTTAAGGATAATGAATGGAAGGAGAAACTACAAGAAATTTATTCATTTAAAGCCACCAGTACAAGCGAAGTGACACCAGAACAAAAAACAAAAAAAGTTAGTAAAAATATACAATAAATATAAAAAAGTATTTTCAGATTTGCCTGGAAAGGCTAAGGATTTCATTTGTGAATTGTCATTCAAACAACCCATCAATTTTAATAGAAAATCATATCCTATACCACAATCCCTAAAACCAGCAGTGAGGAGGGAAATACAGAGTATGATAGAGCAGGATATCATTGAGTACAGTTCATCCCCATACACCAACCCAAATGTAGCCATAAAGAAAAAGGACGGTACAGTACGCCTATGTTTAGATGCCCGAGAGATTAACAAAAATATAATTAATGATACGACTTCACCAGGAGAAACTGAGGAATTAATGAAGAAATTTAAGGGTTGCAAGTATATGAGCATTTGGGATGCCGTTTGTGGGTACTGGCAAGTAGAGTTGCACCCCAAAAGTAGAAAATATGTTGCCTTTATATTTGAGGGTAGAAACTACCATTTTAAACGTCTTCCTTTCGGGTTGGTAAACTCTGTTGCGGTTTTCATAAAATGCATGGACCAGGTCCTGGGTAGGGAAATGTTGGAATTCACAACAGTGTATGTAGATGACATATTGGTAACATCCACCACGTGGGAAGAACATTGTCAACGTGTGGAAATGATATTAAGTAAATTAGAAAGAAACAACATTACTCTTAAATTGAATAAATCCAAATTAATAACTAATAAGTTACAATTCCTCGGTTTTATACTCTCGGAAACTGGGATATCCACATCCCCTGAGAAGGTGGAAGCCATTCAAAACGTCCCCAGACCAAAAAAAATTCGGCAGCTGCAATCATTTCTGGGAGTGTGTAACTACTGTCGCAAATTCCAAAAGAATTATTCACAATTAACCACAAGGTTCAAACACTTACTATCATCTAAACATAAATGGAAATGGAGTGAGAGAGATGATGAAACATTCGATTTAATCAAGAAAAAATTTTTACAAAACGTCATTCTTCATCACCCACATTTTAATAAGGAATTTTTTATAAACTGTGACGCAAGTGATGTGAGTCTGGGTGCCGAACTATTCCAGGAAGACGGGGAAGGAAATCACCAAGTAATACGTAAGCTTTGCCAGCCGGGTGTTGAATCAATGTGAACGAAATTACAATGTCACGGAGAAAGAATTATTGAGTGTGGTATTCGCATGCGGTAAATTTCGCACATACATATTGGGTTATCCACTGACGGTGCGGTCCGACCATAAGTCCATATCATTCATACAAAGCTGTAAGTTAAGCCACGGGAGACTAACTCGATGGATTTTGGCTCTCCAAGAATATAATATAACGTGGGAATATGTACCGGGCAAGCAGAACACAGTAGCAGATGCTCTATCTAGAGTGAACCTGGAGAGTGGTACTTTTGAGATTGAAAGGGAGGACGTTGGAAGGGTGTATCATGTGGTGACAGCCAGAGAAGAACTAGTAGATTTATTAAGTAAAATTCAGGAAGAGCAGTCAAGAGATCAAAGATTATCTACCATCCGAGAGCGCATTGTCAATGACGATACACAAATTGTACAATATTATCAAATATATAATGGTTTAGTTTTCATAAAATCCCCTGCCAGGAATAATAGGTGGAAATTGTATATTCCCAAGATAAAAGAGTCATCAATAATAAATAATTACCATAAAATGTATGGACATATGGGTCCTACTAAGGTAGTAAAGGCAATGGAAGAGCATGTTTATATTAAGGGTTTAAACAAAAATGTAAGAAAAATAGTGAGCGGATATGTATAGATATAACAATAACATTGTCGGGATAGTGAGCGGAGGTGTGGTTCTAGGTCTTAAATCAACTTCAATTAATTGCTCTTCACTTAAAGTTTATTAACATTCTTAACTAGTTAGCTACTACAGCTTTCATCGAGTACATTTTTAAAGGAACTCGTGTTCAAATGAATAGTCAGTAAATCGTAATGAACTCTAGTTCAAATGACTTGAGTTTTATTTGAAACAGTTAGTAAATTATAATAATATCACATAACCATAACCAAGCAGTGACTCTGTTTTACTCTCAAAAGATTCTAAGTTCGTTAAGATCAAAGATTCTAAGTTCATTTAATAAGACTTTGGATTTTACATGTTTCTTAAGTCTGCGAACAGTAGTTCACTCACCAATTGGAAGATAGCCCGTTGTAGTAGAGAAGTGTTCTGGCTGAATCGATCGACAGTTCACGGGTCGCGACTGTGTAGCGTATGACCGGATGACGAATTCTGCGGTCAGGACCCGGGTATCGAAATCTGGGGCTGTAAGTCTCTACGTGCGCCATTGAAGTTGTTTACATAAAAGTAGAGGGAAAATGCCGGTTCTAACTCACAAAGGAATGCCGCCTTTCTTAAAAAACATAGAAAACAAGATCAAAGAGATGCCGCCGTTCCCGCGGTCCAAGATTTTTTCCCACGCTCTCCCCACCACCGCTGGACCACAGTATCCGCGAATTTCCGCGAATATAATTTTTTATATGCAGCCTTTCGCGAGCCTAAATCACTTTCACTTTCTAATTTCCGCGAATATAATTTTTTATATGCAGCCTTTCGCGAGCCTAGATCACTTTCACTTTCTACTGGACCACAGCATCCGCGACTTTTTCGCTGATCTGTATCAAGATCCGCGACTTTTTCGCACAGCATCCGCGACTTTTTCGCTGATCTGTGTCAAGATCCGCGACTTTTTCGCGTATCTGGACCACAGCATCCGCGAATATAATTTTTTATTTTTTTATATGCCGCCTTTCGCGAGCTTAGATCACTTTCACTTTCTATCACTTGATGCATTATAGGGTATATATTAAATATATGATCAGGGTTACCAACCTTGCATGAGTTCAAATTTGTTATAATGTATATTAAATCTATATGATCAGGTTTACCAACCTATGGTGGGGGGGGGTTCCGACTTGATGCATTATAGTGTATATATTAAATATATGATCAGGGTTACCAACCTTGCATGAGTTCAAATTTGTTGTGTGTTATAATGTATATTAAATCTATATGATCAGGTTTACCAACCTATGTATGGGTTCAAACTTGATATGTGTGTGTATTATAGTGTATATTAAAATATATGATCAGGGTTACCAATCCTGCATTATTGTGTGTATAGAACAGATCTGCCAACATTTTTCTTCGGTGGGAAATTCAAACTATATTATAGTAAATTGTTCACGACTTCGATATCAACTCACTCTACCCTCCTCTCTCTTTGTCTCTAGACACAGTTGTCATCAGTTTTACATAAGCGTCGTGCTACTTATGGATTATTGTAAGTAGCGATACTAAAATGTAATCACCAGGAAATATATATTTATCACCTACCTCGTTGCGTCCTACTTCTAATTTTTTTGACACATGACAGTCATTGACCATGATTTAGAAATTAATATACTGCCAAGTCTGTGTGTGTGTGGTAAAGTGTTACGCATAAAAAAATCTCCTTGAAATAAGGTATTTTCAAAAGTTTTGTGTACACACATTGTACAATAATTTTCGTAATTGTAAGATACAACCTGCAAATTATTAAAATGACTCTCTCACACATTTCTGATTACTATACAAATAATTGCATGCATATTCGAAGGTTTATAACGAAATAAATTAAAATAAACCATAATTTGTTTTAAATAATTAAATATATATTTACACCAACATTTTTCTTCGGTGGGAAATTCAAACTATATTATAGTAAATTGTTGACGACTTCGATATCAACTCACTCTCCCCTCCTCTCTCTTTGTCTCTAGACACAGTTGTCATCAGTTTTACATAAGCGTCGTGCTACTTATGGATTATTGTAAGTAGCGATACTAAAATGTAATCACCAGGAAATATATATTTATCACCTACCTCGTTGCGTCCTACTTCTAATTTTTTTGACACATGACAGTCATTGACCATGATTTAGAAATTAATATACTGCCAAGTCTGTGTGTGTGTGGTAAAGTGTTACGCATAAAAAAATCTCCTTGAAATAAGGTATTTTCAAAAGTTTTGTGTACACACACATTGTATAATAATTTTCGTAATTGTAAGATACAACCTGCAAATTATTAAAATGTCTCTCTCACACATTTCTGATTACTATACAAATAATTGCATGCATATTTGAAGGTTTATAACGAAATAAATTAAAATAAACCATAATTTGTTTTAAATAATTAAATATATATTTACACCAACATTTTTCTTCGGTGGGAAATTCAAACTATATTATAGTAAATTGTTGACGACTTTGATATCAACTCACTCTCCCCTCCTCTCTCTTTGTCTCTAGACACAGTTGTCATCAGTTTTACATAAGCGTCGTGCTACTTATGGATTATTGTAAGTAGCGATACTAAAATGTAATCACCAGGAAATATATATTTATCACCTACCTCGTTGTGTCCTACTTCTAATTTTGACACTTGACAGTCATTGACTACGATTTAGAAATTAATATACTGCCAAGTCTGTGTGTGTGTGGTAAAGTGTTACGCATAAAAAAAAAAATCTCCTTGAAATAAGGTATTTTCAAAAGTTTTGTGTACACACACATTGTATAATAATTTTCGTAATTGTAAGATACAACCTGCAAATTATTAAAATGTCTCTCTCACACATTTCTGATTACTATACAAATAATTGCATGCATATTCGAAGGTTATAACGAAATAAATTAAAATAAACCATAATTTGTTTTAAATAATTAAATATATATATTTACAACACTGTACACAAACATAAAATATATAGTTTACAAACCGCTATAATACAATTATTCAAAAAATACATTTTACATTGATTAAATATATATATATCACAAACATTGTTATATATAAAATATTAATAATAATATTGTTTTAAATGATTAAATATATATTTACAGCACTGTACACAAACTTAAAATATAGTTTACAAACCGTTATAATACAATTATTCAAAATACATTTTACATTGATTAAATATACATATATCACAAACAAACATTGTTATATAAAATAAATATTAATAATAATTTTTTGACATTGTAAGATTTTAAAATAATAATTTCACGGCTGTAGATACAGTTCACAAGGAAGTTTATCTGTAACATAACAATACAGTCGATATTAGAATCACTGATACGATAATATTCAATTATCACATGCACACACACACACAGTTAGTGGAAAGAATCAAATGCGTTAAGTAAGTAAACTTTTTCAAGTATATGTCATTTTTCATAAGTTAATGTATTTTCAAATAATTTCTAATCAAACCAAACCAAATATTATTCACTGGAAATTTGTAAATACTACTTAGAATCAATGATACATTTATCGCATAAAGGTAATGTACTTTCAAATAATTTCTAATCGAACCAATTATTATTCAACGAAACTAAATAGAATCAATGATACATTTATCATGTACATACAAATTCAATTATTGAAGTGTTAAGTACAGTGAGTTGAAACTACACACACGCACACACACACACACACATCAATAAATTGTTTGTTAACACGATTGCTACTTACGACGTTAGGACTCAATCTCTACTTGTGTTGTTTGATTTCTCGTCCCTCGATACACTAAATGTAGTTCTTCAGGTTTGATATGTCTGAGCTCCTCATTCGTGAAGACACCTGCATACCTCTTGGGAAGATAGACACGATACTGACGGTCGCCATCCTCCAACGTAGCAAGCACAGAGTTCCCATATTTTGTGTCCACATTTGTTAAGACCATGATGGGATATTTTTTATTCACTGTCAATTCTGAACATCGTTTGTACTCGATAGCACTTACAGCATTAAACTTTACAAGAAACGACATTATTAGAATACACTAGTGAACACGTCTGTATCAAACCAGAGAGAACCAAACAATGACAGAATATTCGTCACAAAAGGACAGTAGAATGTGATAGTGCTGGTGGTGGTGGTGGTAACGTCGGTGTCCCACTTTCATTTGCATGTATGAACATGTCCCACAGACGAAATTAGAGACACCAAAAATATAACAATGTCATTAGGAAAGTCCATTTTCATAAGAAAATAGTCACTGCTTACAGCTATGCATGTATGTACATGTCCACAACAGAATGAGAGAGAGATATAAATGTCATCATTCGCTGTGACCTACTTTCTAAATTTGTTACATTAAAAATGTTTGTTTAAAGCAAAAATCATGAATCATCCATTCCCGAATAGCATGCACCTTATAGTTGGCACAACGGTCAGAAGAATTGAAATGTCTAAGACATTCTGTTCAATGAATTATATACGGTATGTTTTTAGGACAACCAAAGTCATCGAGATTGATGATATTATTGTGTATTATCTTTGATTGCAAAAAACGTTTTTTCTCAAAACCCTTCACAAACACATATTTATATATACGTGTATGTGATGTTAACAATGAAACAAGATTGTCGTATGGTGTCTCTCCTTCGCTCCATCTAAGTCTATGATAATTTGACGTTAACCAGTGGTTTGTCCTAACGTATTTGGGATTCGTAACGGATGTAGCAGGCGGTGTCAAAATCCAATGTCTACCAGCAAATCTCAGAAGTCCATGATTGACAGTTCCTTCACAATATATTTTCCGTTGTCATCGAAAAAGCACTGGGAGTCGATTATAACCGCAGTGTTATTTATAATACTGTAAGACAAAGAAACCACACACATTACAAACTCTATATATGTATATATTATGTTTAAACATACAAATATCGTTGAGATATTAATATGTGAACTTACGTTTACAGACGTCTGGACTGAAGCACCGAGAGACATCAACTGACGAAAGAAACAAGTGTTGAGGGGGGTTACTATACATGGAGACAAATTTTTTTAGTAGGTGGGGAGGTGTCGTCGTCGTCGTTCTCCATGTTGATGCGTTGTCGTATCCGATAATGACCGTATGCAACCGTATCATGACCATTGTCTAGCATATAACGCTTATCATCATACGGTGACAACGCTTGCTTATTTACACGCATCGTGTACAGCGTATGATGATCGCTACGTAAACAAAGCGCACTGGTAGAAAACTGACAATGATCAGTGAGACACTTGCGATACATATCGTGTCGCAGACTCCTCTTAATCGCAACTCGAGGCACACCTTTACATACACGTTTTTGACACTCTTTGGTAGGATCTTCGTGGGCCACAAGGAACGAATAACATTTCGCACGGAGACCCACGAATTCTCTAATAGGACGACCACACGTTTCATCCTTGAACAGTCCGACAACCTTTTTGTTCTTAAGGCTATAACAAGGATGAGACGTAGGGTAATCCGACGTGTCAAAAACGTGTAGGTCCTTCTTCATGTCTGCATACAAGTCTGATGTTTGAATGCTATACATCAGACTGTCTGTATCTGTCATTAATAATTTAACGTTGCAACCGTACTTGGCGACAGCATAACGATAATGAAAGTCGTACATTATCGTTTTGCTAACGTCAAGCACCGTGAAGCCGACATACACGGGACGGGAAAGAACGATGGATTTTTTACGAAGTGAGAGCCCCACCAGATCGTTCGTATAACGAATCATACGTTTTAGCCTAGGTGTGGAAACTAGTTTTTGAAGCCGTCGTTCATTCGAGACTAGTTCAAAGTCTATATGTTTCCGTACGTTCTCCAGCGACTTACCGTATACGGCGTTGTTCATCAGTTTGAAAAGGTCTTTTTCAAAGCTGTTGACGGCTGTTTGCCTCTTGCGGGTGTTGAAATCGATAAACGGTTTCAACCAAGCGCTTTGCTTAAAACACAACACCCTATGAGTTGCTTTCAGCTCTAAGCCAAGACTTAAATACAATTTCAAATTTCGATAATGGAGAACGTAATTTTGTTTGTCCTCCAAAGTTGTTAACAACTTCTCTACGGATGACCCTGATTCGTTATACGATGATCTGTATATACTCTCGTGTAAACGTTTGGAAAAGGGAGAAAGGATATCGGGTGTTATGCGCTGGCGCACAGGTGCAAGTGGGTAGTCGGAATGCAGGTCGTGTAAGGTATCGGGATAGTGTAGGTCGACTTCAAGGATGTACCCGATGTCGGAATCATCACTCACATTACGTACGTTCAAGGACTCGATTTCGTTACGATCGAGCCATCGGAAGTCTGCGTAAGGGAGTGGTTGCGACATGGCTGCACCGTATAAATTATTACAGTCTGTATACAGAATGAAGGAGGTCGGCTTCGATACATCGTACTGATCTGGAATCAAAGGATTGTTAGCGACTGCATGACGGTTGGATATCATCGTGCAGCCTCCGCGGACCCCAGACTCAAGGAACAGATGCAGATTTATCTCTGTTAACAGCTCTAATTCGACCCCTGTCATTTTTAGCATCGCGTTCCAAGCGAGTCCGGGAAGCGAGTAAAAATGACACGGGTCCAAGCAGTAATCGCGTAAGGCCATGTCTCGGAAACTTTCAAAGACATCGGCCAGCAGCATTACGTCTGTCAACAAATACAAATCGTGGTAATCTCCAAACGTACGCAGATTGAATGCACTCCACACGTTTTGTGCGTGCTCGTAATCTGCGTCCGAAATAGCCGATTCCAACAACCGGTTATCAAAGTGTTCACGAGCGGGTAGACTTGTTTCGTTGAACCGATCAATGCTGTCAACGTACTCGTAAGGGTATACTCCCTTGCGTACGAGCAGATTGGTCTGTTCGTCGAAACCCCGTCTAAGCATTTCCTCTCTGAGCAAAGGAAATTGGCTCCCGGACGTGGACAGATTGGTAACGAGTGTGTCCAGAGAGCGGTTAAGAAATTGAAAAGAGTCTACGAAACGCAAGCGACCCAGGGAGAACGACACGTAACGCTCACTGGATGTTGCAATGCAGGATACGTGTTGGTCCTTATATTTTCCTAAACCCTGCATTAAATGGTGACAGTCATAGCCACGAAGGTTGTGAAAGAAGACGGGGATATGACGAGGCATCTTCTAGCTTAGATTACAGCTATTGTGGGCTGCTCCCAAGAATTTCCCCGTAAGATGACAATGATTGCGTACCTTGTCATCGTCTGTCAAAGGGCGCTCACACAAATGACAAACGGTGGCGTTAGTGAACGCAACATTGTCATCATCGGACATAATTATTTGCACGTTATGTCGTACTACCTTCATCATATCCTCGGCGTCTTTCATCAACCACGAGAAGAAAGTGTCTACGACGTTTTCACCTCGATAAACTTTAGCCTCTCTCCAGAGTCTGTGTGTATGATCCACGATAGCATAGGAGAAACCTGACGGAATATGCATCGCTTCGTATGATGTGGACGATACAGGGGGAGAAGTTATTTTCTGACGGGCACCGTTGCTATCAACTGAGTAGAATTCGCCTAACTCGTGCACTGTCGTCGGGACGTTGTTACCAGGTGAACACGATTGAAGCGGAGTGATGAGAGACTCGAAGTCGGCGTAGACGGTAAAGGGTACTTTAAGACAGTGCGCGTAATTTTTAAATGACATAAACTTCTCCTCCTCTGTAGGCATTTTGGTTTTCTGCTCTCCGTGAGGTGTGCAGTAGGGGAGATGATCGGACAGACCATGTTCTGTGGTGAAACGATGCAGTAAAATGATTTATGCTCGTGTTTTGTAAGGGATGATAACAATCTACTCATGTTACTGATAAGACAGTAATGTTTTCGGCTATTTGTATCGGACAGAAGTAAAAGATTAACGTGATGTAATCTGTCCTTATTGGGGATAATTCTTAACGGATAAACCTCATTTTTTGATTCGTTTCTGATATTGTCGTCTATATCATAGCCGAAAACGTTTATAGAAATGTTGGGATTCTGTGTTTCAAATTTAGAAAGTGAATTTATAGAAACAGGGTACTCGATACCGGACATATTTATTGTGTTTTTGAATAAGAGGTATTTTGAAACACGTTCTTTATTACGTTCTTGAGGGTGTATGTGAGCTAGTACGGACCATAGAAAACACATTTCATCTTGGGAGTTATTGATGTTGACTACTGCCCTGGTGACTGCAAGTTTTCGCGGGGTTGGAAGGTAGGAGGATGCTGCTAGAGGTCGGTACCGCCCAACAACTAGTTCCAGCTTCAGTACAGCATCCACCGACCATCCGCTCCCGTCACGGGTAAAATTGGATATGCTATTCATGATTTTATCGTAGGATTCATCGAGTAGACAGTTCAACTCGTCGTTGTCGTCCGTGAGCAACGTACGACAACGTCCGTGGAAGACGGCGTCTTTGGTTACCACTTTTTCTTCGCCGCTGTCACCATCTAACACAGTTTTAGTGAAACGTATCCTGCACGCAATATGCCATTTGATACTGCGTAAACGTGCTTGTTCTGCCAGAATATCCTTGCACAATAAAGGTCGCACCTCGGTCATTATCGGTACTATATCTTGATCTTCTTCTGTGTCCGTGTACACGGGCAGATAATTAAACGTTATGAGGGATCCTCTAATACTACTGTTTCGCACGATATAAAATCGTGTCATATCTGAAACAATAGAAACACATGTATTACCTAATAGGAATGATGAATAACACACACACACACACACACACACACACACAAATTCATGTTTGAGGTAAATAGATAGTACACGTTAGTAATACGTTAGTTTATTGCAAACTGTGAAGATGGCAGCTACTCCTGATTTTAGCATTGAAAGTGAAAGAAGAAAATCGTTCAAGTATTGGGAAGTGACGTTTGTCAGCCCCGACGAGTTAGCGTTTGCCGGGTTTTACTACTATCCGCTAAATTATGATATTTGTGGACATAGTATGTCATTCATAGACGATAGAGTTAAATGCTTTTGTTGTGGAATTGAATTAGTTCATTGGAGAGAAGGTGACATACCTATGGTGGAACATGAAAAATTTTCTCCGTCATGTCAATTTCTAAACGATGTCAAGAGACAATACATTGGGGAGAAGGTGACAAACGTATGTCAGAACATAAAAAATTTTCTCCGTCATATCAATTTCTAAACAACGTCAAGAGACTATCTTATACATGTTAATTCATATCAAACAAATTTGGTTTGCTACATAATTATAGAGAGAGACAATTGGTATTTAAAAAAATTTTTACCTTGTTGAGGATGTTCCTGTTCCTGCTGATGTTCTGGATTCTGTTGAAGGTCAGACATGGTAATATTCAGACGTGAGAGTGAATACTGAAAAACAAAGAAACTGTTATAACGCTGGTATTATGTTAGTGTATCTTAAACGCTTTATATCTCACAAAGTAAATTAGAATATCAATTTGTAACATACAATTTGTAGCACAGTAGTGTTCAGCAACACGAACGATTGTGAAGTTCACCGGTTATATATTGTGATGGCAGCGGTATGCGAACATCTGCTCTCCGGTACCAGCGGTGAACACAGCGAGCCAATCAGGCATCAGCAGCCACCGAGACGTAACCAACTTCGTGTTCGGAGCTAGCCAATCAGCGATGCCAGTTAGTTAATAAAACCTGAGCCAGCAGAAAATTTTGAACACTTCATCGCTACGCCATCGAACACACTTCATCTCCTCTCCTCTCTCGAACGACCTCGAGGCGGTGTCAGCCGAAAGGAACGACGTTCTTGCGTCTTCACCCTCCAGTTCCGCGTCAGCGATGGATTTCGCTGGGTCGGCAGCTGACTCTACAACCAGTGTCGGAAGAAGAGGAGGACTGCAGTACGCCGTGAACAGCAGGCGAAGCCGCCGAACATCTCAGCGCGGCACTACCAACATCACCGTTCTCACAACTCGGTCCTTTTTAGGACCACCAAAAACACTAGAGTGTACGATTGGTGCCAGTTGTCATGCGGCAAGCCTTTTGTCCGGTGACAATATATAGTGCAAGCGTTGATGTGTGTGTGCAACTGTACTAAAAAAGCTGTTATGCGCATGCGCAAATAATACAAATGCATATATGTAGATGACTGAAAGAGATGATATAAAAGTGGTTGCACTGTAGTACTGTATGAACTTTTGTTTATGAAACTACCGAAAAAATACAATAAGGACGATATGAGGAAATATAAGTCTATACTACTAGCAACCAACGGACACAAACAAAAATATAAACACAATACGCGAGTCTGTTCGTCGAAACCCCGTCTAAGCATTTCCTCTCTGAGCAAAGGAAATTGGCTCCCGGACGTGGACAGATTGGTAACGAGTGTGTCCAGAGAGCGATTAAGAAATTGAAAAGAGTCTACGAAACGCAAGGGACCCAGAGAGAACGACACGTAACGCTCACTGGATGTTGCAATGCAGGATACGTGCATGCATACAGCGAGAACGAAGAAGTCCCGCTACCGAGTGAAATCACTGGTCTCGACTCTGTTATCGTATTCGATGATGTATCGTGTGAAAGACAAAACAATATTCGAAAGTATTTTGCTATGGGGAGACATAGCGGTGTGGACACATTCTATCTATATTGTCCGGTGACAATATATAGTGCAAGCGTTGATGTGTGTGTGTGTGTGTGTGTGCAACTGTACTAAAAAAGCTGTTATGCGCATGCGCAAATAATACAAATGCATATATGTAGATGACTGAAAAGAGATGATATAAAAGTGGTTGCACTGTAGTACTGTATGAACTTTTGTTTATGAAACTACCGAAAAAATACAATAAGGACGATATGAGGAAATATAAGTCTATACTACTAGCAACCAACGGACACAAACAAAAATATAAACACAATACGCGAGTCTGTTCGTCGAAACCCCGTCTAAGCATTTCCTCTCTGAGCAAAGGAAATTGGCTCCCGGACGTGGACAGATTGGTAACGAGTGTGTCCAGAGAGCGATTAAGAAATTGAAAAGAGTCTACGAAACGCAAGGGACCCAGAGAGAACGACACGTAACGCTCACTGGATGTTGCAATGTACGTTATGTCGTACTACCTTCATCATATCCTCGGCGTCTTTCATCAACCACGAGAAGAAAGTGTCTACGACGTTTTCACCTCGATAAACTTTAGCCTCTCTCCAGAGTCTGTGTGTATGATTGACGTTACCACCACCACCACCACTATCACATTCTACTGTCCTTTTGTGACGAATATTCTGTCATTGTTTGGTTCTCTCTGGTTTGATACAGACGTGTTCACTAGTGTCTTCTAATAATGTCGTTTCTTGTAAAGTTTAATGCTGTAATATCATGCATTACAACACGGTATCAGAGAAAGCGACGAGGCGTTTAGAAAAAATTACAGACCGATTCTGGAACCGTTAGAAGCTATTTCACGAAAGTTAAGTGGTGATATAATAGAGGAGGGGAGGAGGAGAAGAAGAGCCTACACAACATGTAATAACTGAAAACGAAAGTGGCACGCAGAGTCATAACGCTTCTCATTTCAGTGACAATAGCGCATGGAACCCTAACACTTTACATTTCAGTGACGATTCATTAGCAAACAAATATATGCGTTTGTGCGAATCGGCTGACTGTAAACGGATTATAGATCGTATGTATGGTGTTCGATACGAAGGTGGTAAATTTATGATAGGTGTTTCAAATGTGAAAATCAATGATAACGACAACTTTCATGTCAATGGAAAAATTTACGAGGGTACACCTGGTCTGTATGAACTTTTGTTTATGAAACTATCGAAAAAATACAATAAGGACGATATGAGGAAATACAGGTCCATACTACTAGCAACCAACAGACATATGATGAAATTAATTTCTATTTTTAATTTATTTGTGTGTGCGTATTATTGACTGTAGTGCAGATTCTAATTTACAAAGTTTTGATGAATACTATTTGAAAGGGGGGAGCTCTCTAGTTGACATCTCCGCCGATGTAATGACTCTCAAACATAAAAATGTAAACATAAACAGACGGTGTTTGTTGACACGTAAACATTGCACACTTAAAATGTAAACATAAACATTCCGAGTTCGTTGACACGTAAACTGTTTTTCCTTTCGTGAGTAATCGTTCGTTAATAAGATATGAATTAGCTTAATCGATTAAATGGTTAGACTAGTAATGGTAAATGTGAAGGTAAAGAAGGTAAATATGTAGGTTCGATTCCTGTTAATTCATATTTTTGTTAAAAATCTTTTTTATAAATATTGAGGAGAAGGGATAATAACATATTCTTTTATAATTATTAACAACGTTGTTTGGTATTTGTCATTGTAAAGTACAATCGGAAACCATGACGCCACTTAAATCTGTAATATTTTTTTTTAACATTATGGACAAAATGTTTAACGGATAACACAACACAGTTTCAATTGGATCAGGTTAAACGTTACTTATATGAATATGGATATCTTTATACGAGAGATAAAACGTCATTGCAATTAGTAAATGATTCAGATGTTTCCAATGCCCTCCTTATATTTCAAGAATATTACAAATTACCTGCTGACGGCAAATTAAATAATGAAACTCGAAATTTAATGTTAAAACGTAGGTGTGGTAATACCGATATTCTTTCTGATTATAGAAAGAAATCAGCTGGAAAAACCACGCTTTGTTGTGTTAGCGTTTCAGACAGCAAGAAAAATATACTGCCAGCACGCGCTGATGAATTTGATCACTGTAACGTGATCAATGCGAGACTGTTTCTAAACGACAAGTATTATCCTTACGATAATTTAAACTTGGATATTGGGAAAGACCGTTTTGCATTATTGTACAATATGTACGCCAGTTTTCAAAGTTCGTATTACCACCGTTTAGACGGCAGCCCAGTACTGACACCGGAATTATTCAAATCAAAAGCCCCGCTGTTTGTTTTCGATTGTAGCAGACAAGACGAAGCACTTAAGTCTTCAGCAGTTGATGTACGTTTAGAATTTGAATCGTCAACGAATTTTCCTACACAGACGACCGCCTACTGTATGATACTACATGATTCGCTTGTAGAATATACGCCATTGTCCAACACAGTACATAGACGTGTTTAAGTCTTATTTTATACATATTTTGTAAATACTAGTTTTAAATATATATATATTTTCATCATATTTGTAACATTATAATATTGGAGCTATGTGTGTGTATGTATTTTTAATTGTAAAACTAGTTTAGATATATTTTAATACTTGTAACAATATAATCTTGGAACTGTGTATGTTTTTTTTTTTTTTTTTTTTTAAATTGTAAATATTAGTTTAGATATATTTTCATACTTGTAACAATATAATCTTGGAGCTGTGTATGTATTTTTAATTGTAAAACTGTTTAATATAATCTTGGAGCTGTGTGTATGTATTTTAATAAATGTATATATATATATTGCACACACTTTATTATTATTTGTATAACCCACTCCATAATAATTTGATCATACACATACGCGCGCGCGCGCACACACACATGTATTAAATTCAATAAATAATAATGCGTTTGATAATGTTTTAATGCAAATAATTTTAGGAAAGTCTACATTCTGCATTCATAAGGAGATAGTCATTGCTTACAGCTATGTATGTCCACAACAGAATTAGAGAGAGATATAAATGTCATCATACGCTGTGACCTACTTTCTAAATTTGTTACATTAAAAACGTTTGTTTAAAGCAATTTTTCAGAAAATTTGTAACAGACATAATAATTTGATCATACACACACACACATGTATTAAATTCAATAACACGCTTGATAATGCAAATAATTTTTACGTTTAAATAAAAATCTGCACATACATTAAAATTAAAATTAAATAAAATCTGTACAACTTACCAAAACTAGTATGTGCGTTGTCTACACTGAAGGCGTACAAACAGTCTTTCAACTATTAAAAAAGATGCAGAGATTTCACGATGTATCAGCACACGTTGGTGATCAATGAGAAATTGCCACTATAAAAATACGGTAAGAATATATTTTCAGAAATTGTAATTTGATCATACACACACGTACACTGTTATATCAATATATATATATAATAATAGTTACAAGTAATACTGTGTATATTTTGCTGTCTTGTGTTTCTCCTTAAAGCCACACTGCTGGGCTAGCCAACTGGTAATATAATAAAATTACAATTTTAAGTTATGTATTTCTTGTTGTATTGATGTTAGGTGTTTTCGTGTGGTTGTAGACACGCACCGGTGCCTACTATAATGTTGGTTATAAAAGGTGTAATTTGCAATCGTAACTGTCACTGGTGTTAATGTTTTGCTGTTGTAAGTACGCCGTAATAATTCACTCTTCTTATTAAAATATAGTCCGCGCACTTGTGGTGTATCTGATTTACTTACCACTGTTGAAATTCAAATTCTATCTTGTGGCGTTCCGTCTGAAATACATTCACTTCAAACACAATAGAAAAAATATTCAATTTGAATATTTAACATGTTTTCACACACAGTAATAAATGCAGCAATATCTGATAAGTATATTGATTTATACTAATACTTTTTGAATTCTTCCGCCACCTGTCAGAACTGATTAAAAATAATGAATGAATCTACTTTTAATAAAATGATACTCTTGTTATGGTAATAAAAATTATAGGTTTATTAACAAGTTATTAAGTGAGAATATTTTTAACAAACAAAACAATAATTAACAACCCTTTCAATTGCTGATTACAAAATAAAACTTCAAATGAAACTCTATCTGATCTCTCAAGGCTCTGGTATACCTGTTGTTGTTACAATAATTTTACTGTACAGGTTATGTTGTTTTAATTCAGTATATACCATATTCCGTTAAGGTTCTTGGAGATATCATGATACCAGACTCAAGATGTACTATAATTAATTATTTAGGATTAACAATATTAACTGATAATTGAACAAAATATAAAATTTAAAATTGGTATCATATTTCTGATGTTTACAAAAATTATCGTACGCCGGTATGCGCACGCATCTTTACTTTAGTATTGTGGTTAGGCTGTATGACTTGTACAGCATTTAACAAGTATTACTTTTAGTTAATAATTAGTTTTAAAATAATTTGTTCACAAGAGAAAAATTTCTAATAAAAAAAAACTCTTGTTTGCAATGTACTTTAATTTGCATGTTAATTGAGAACAATTCGGTAATGTCATCATAACAAGCTACCGTAATGGTTTCTGAGGTTAAGAATGACCGTTATTTTTATAAGGATAAGTTTGTCTTATTAACTAATATTACTTATGCTATACAGGTAAACATATTATTTTTTAATAAGTTTTAACATAGGATTATCAGAATTATGTTTGATACAATTAATAAAATAAATTCTGAAATAACGAAATATTCAACAAATACGTTTTATCAAGTAAGCGTCTAAATGCACTCGTATTTATCAATAATTATCTTTAAGCATTATTTTTTACATCGTTATAATTTATTAAAATATTTTTTATAATATTTTAATAATGTTGTGTTAAATCTCCTTTAAATTCTGATAACTTAGTTGTTGATTTCCGATACGCTGCATAATGACTTGCGTAGTATCGAAAATTCGAAATTGGCTAAACTCTTATTTTTCTTTTAAGTATTGTTTAATTGAAATTGTACTCCCTGTTTCTTAATTAAAAAATTCACTCGCAAATAGATCGATATTGTACACTGATCTACTTGATAAAATAACACAAATCCGCACTGTTGCACTCGTTAGTAAATGTGTAGTATTAGGTTAGTGTATGTATATTGTACTTGAGTAAAACATGTCGCGCACTAATTTAAAAATATACTTTTTCTGGTCTGGAGTGGCGTGGCTTGTTCCTTAGGTGTTCGATCGTAGACTGTCATGTACCTCGAGAGCATCTCTCGCTCGTCTGATGAACTTCATTCATTCCATTGGTTGGTTTTTGATAGTCTCTGACCCAAAAGGCCTATATTTTATTAAAATATTTAATTTTTAGTCAAAATCGATTTTGGGTTGGAGACTTTTTCACGTCATCGACGGTACAAATTTTTAGTTCGAAAGTTAAAAACTATCACAACTTCCTTATTATACGTCCTATCGTTAATCGGTTTATATCACTGAACTCAGGGCGTTTTGCTTATTAAAATAAGTCCAAACACGCTTATTTTCTGTTCACTATCAATATTATTATATTGATTTTATTTATTATTTTTGGTACGTCTTATCTTTATAAGTTCGTATTACCAGATTTTTCTTAAATCTAATATAACATTTCTTATTTAAACACTTCGAGTCTATATCTCATTTGGTTTAAGTTACAATTTGTGAAAAACTATTTCCTACACAATTTTCGCTATGGTGTTACTCAGCGTCCATGTTGGATTTTTCACAAACATGCTTATTATTAAATATCCTTATCTAAAATGAACATATTATTACCTAGTATTACTAACAATGACTATTTACATACTTTTTTACTATAATATTGGTGTATTACCGTGGTCAATTCAGTATTTACATCATTTTAAACCTCTCACATAATGCTTATACAACTTTTCATCTTGTTTTCTATTTTTATTACATAGATTATATTATTTAATTGTTATAATTAGTGTACATACACAATAATTAATCTGTTATATTCAATGGTCATCTTTTAATAAACTCAGAACCTCCTAATTATTCAGTAGTGGCTCTGTCTATGTTGTGTCATGACATTATAGGTATTTATTTTGTTTAATATAATAACAAAAGTGTTATTGTCCTATTTGGATTGTATTCCTAAAGTAGCATTGGATATCAATCTAACTTTTAGTAATGTTTCCAATTACTTTTACATAGGTTTACTAGTTATATTTTTCATAACTAGCTGGTTGGTCATTGTTTGTTTACCTCTGTCCTTTTTTCACATTGTACATAAACATTTGGACATTTTCAAATGTTTATGTACAATATGATTGTTTTAGTGGTCATTATTTGTTCTCAAAGTAGCTCTGATATTTCCTCTTGCTACTGGTAATAATTGTAATACCTTGTTCTCAATATTTAGTACAGTATTTTCTTTAACTAACTTGCTATACACTGGTTTAGCTTACATTTGGTCATATATACATGGTTATTTTGTTTACAATAATTCAGTCATAATACTGTTCTTAACATGTTCAAAACTTGTTCTCAAAGTATTATCATATATTCCTTTCACTACTGGTACTATTCTGATAAACATTTACATTAGTTTTAATACTGTAGTTTGCTTAACTAAATTGGTACATTGTCTTATTTCTGTCTTTGACTGTGTCACTATGTCTGACTTGTTTTGTTTACATTGTTTTGTCTTATACATTATATTGTTTCTTTATATTTACTTGATGATCATATATTTATACTAATATGTATCATTTTCTGTTATAATAGGTTACTTCCTTGTGGGTATTGTAACAATGTATCATCGGTTTTAGTGCAGTATCTACCTACACCTAAACTGACTCCATTATGGTATATTAACATAATACCTTAACTAATTTGTTACAAATGTTTACAATTCCTTCTAATACACTAATACAAATCTTTCTTACATTACTTACAATGTTTTTCTCTGGTCAATTGTGGAATCTAAATTCCTGTCATGTTTGACACTTAACAAATATTCTCTATTTGTTGTCAGTTTTTTGATATAAACAATAATATGATTGTTTTATATGTTCTGATCTGGTGGTCTTATAATTATGTGTGTTGGTCACAACTTTGTTAAATCAGTCACACTCATTGTTTGTGTTTATTTGACTATTTTTTAACCTTTGTTGCCTCATCATGAAATTAACCTATTTTTTCACACTGTAAACTTCCTCACTGTAATTGTTTGTGTGGTTTTCAGTTGAAATAATCAGTTATTCACCGGTTTCACATTTGTATTAAGTACACTTTTATTGTTTGTGTTTCTTTAAATGATCACACTGGTTTTCATGTCACACTTATAGTTATTTCTTTTGTCACTGACTGTTTCTTCTTTAAAATATATATGGTTCATTGATTCCTTACGCCTTTGGTTTCTCTTCATCCTTCTTCTTGGTCCTTCTTCTTTCTTCTTAATTCCAAATTTCATGGTAGTCGCTGTTTTCATTTTATTTCCATTGTCGTTGTAGCTTGATGATCCTTGTCTCGTTGATTCCCCTCACTGCTGGATATTATTTTCATTGATTCCCCTCACTGCTGGATCCTATTGGGTCTATTTATTAGTATTTTGTTTTGGTCTTGTGTCATTTTCTTTTTACGTTTTATAATTAAGGTTGACATATTCACATTCTCGTCTTCATTGTTGGATTCTTCTATTATTAGTTTTGTAGATACACAACTTATATACTTATCTTTGTTCATTTAAATATGTTCCCATGTCTCTTATCATACTTGACGTCATATTTATTTATAGTATGTAACTACCATATTTTGGTACTGTTACAACACACACACACACACACACACACACACACACACACACACACACACACACACACACATGTATTAAATTCAATAAATAATAATGCGTTTGATAATGTTTTAATGCAAATAATTTTAGGAAAGTCTACATTCCGCATTCATAAGGAGATAGTCACTGCTTACAGCTATGTATGTCCACAACAGAATTAGAGAGAGATATAAATGTCATCATACGCTGTGACCTACTTTCTAAATTTGTTACATTAAAAACGTTTGTTTAAAGCAATTTTTTCAGAAAATTTGTAACAGACATAATAATTTGATCATACACACACATGTATTAAATTCAATAACACGCTTGATAATGCAAATAATTTTTACGTTTAAATAAAAATCTGCACATACATTAAAATTAAAATTAAATAAAATCTGTACAACTTACCAAAACTAGTATGTGCGTTGTCTACACTGAAGGCGTACAAACAGTCTTTCAACTATTAAAAAAGATGCAGATTTCACGATGTATCAGCACACGTCGGTGATCAATGAGAAATTGCCACTATAAAAATACGGTAAGAACATATTTTCAGAAATTGTAATTTGATCATACACACACGCGTACACACACACGCGTACACACACACACACATGTATTAAATTCAATAAATAATGCACTTGATAATTTTTACGTTTAAATAAAATCTATACACTTACCAAAAGAAGATGTGTATACTGGAAGACACGTAAGACGTACAGTATCAGCCAAACTAGTATGTGCGTTGTCTACACTGAAGACGTACAAACAGTCTTTCAACTATTAAAAAAGATGCAGAGATTTCACGATGTATCAGCATACGTCAGCGATCAATGAGAAATTGCCACTATAAAAATACGGTAAGAATATATTTTCAGAAATTGTAATTTGATCATACACACACACGTACACACACACACACACACACACACACACACACACACACACACACACACACACACACACACACACACACACACACACACACACACACACACACACACACACACACACACACACACATGTATTAAATTCAATAAATAATGCACTTGATAATTTTTACGTTTAAATAAAATCTATACACTTACCAAAAGAAGATGTGTATACTGGAAGCCACGTAATACGTGCAGTATCAGCATGCACAAGCAGACAAATAAGAAATTGTCGCTAATTTACTTTGCGTATATATAGTGTACACTGTAGTGGGGAAAGCACGTGTGTGTGTGTGTCCGTTTTTAGAGTAATTACTGTAAGCGGTGTTAATGCTTGACAGGTGTCAAATTAGAAAGTAGAGTTGTCCGTTTTTAGAGTAAATACTTTATAATCCATAATTAATCCTAATTACTGTCAACGCTGCTAATGACTGGCAGGTGTGAAATTAGAAAGTAGGACGTCGTACACAAGGTTAATGACCTCTGGTTTAAGTTAGCGAATAATAACTATATCTAATTCAGTATCGTTGTGTGTGTGTGTGTGCATAGACTTGTTTCGTTGAACCGATCAATGCTGTCAACGTACTCCGAATATGCATGCAATTATTTGTATAGTAATCAGAAATGTGTGTGAGAGAGACATTTTAATAATTTGTAGGTTGTATCTTACAATCATGAAAATTATTATTTAAACTGATAATTGTTTTATTAAAATCTTACAATGACGAAATATTATTATTTCATTGTTTACGATATATATATTTAATGCAAAAATGAATTTTTAAAATTACAATCGTCTGTATTTAAGTTCGTGTACACATGCAAATCGTTTGAATAAGGGAATTCTTGTCAACGTTTGCAGCGAGAGAGAGAGACATATACAATGTGTGTATGTGTACACAAACTATATTTAAGTTCGTGTACACATGCAAATCGTTTGAATAAGGGAATTCTTGTCAACGTTTGCAGCGAGAGAGAGAGACATATACAATGTGTGTATGTGTACACAAAACTTTTGAAAATACCTTATTTCAAGGAGATTTTTTTTTTATGCGTAACACTTTACCACACACACACAGACTTGGCAGTATATTAATTTCTAAATCATGGTCAATGACTGTCATGTGTCAAAAAAATTAGAAGTAGGACGCAACGAGGTAGGTGATAAATCTATATTTCCTGGTGATTACATTTTAGTATCGCTACTTACAATAATCCATAAGTAGCACGACGCTTATGTAAAACTGATGACAACTGTGTCTAGAGACAAAGAGAGAGGAGGGGAGAGTGAGTTGATATCGAAGTCGTCAACAATTTACTATAATATAGTTTGAATTTCCCACCGAAGAAAAATGTTGGTGTAAATATATATTTAATTATTTAAAACAAATTATGGTTTATTTTAATTTATTTCGTTATAAACCTTCGAATATGCATGCAATTATTTGTATAGTAATCAGAAATGTGTGAGAGAGACATTTTAATAATTTGCAAGTTGTATCTTACAATTACGAAAATTATTATACAATGTGTGTGTACACAAAACTTTTGAAAATACCTTATTTCAAGAAGATTTTTTTTTTATGCGTAACACTTTACCACACACACACAGACTTGGCAGTATATTAATTTCTAAATCGTAGTCAATGACTGTCAAGTGTCAAAATTAGAAGTAGGACACAACGAGGTAGGTGATAAATATATATTTCCTGGTGATTACATTTTAGTATCGCTACTTACAATAATCCATAAGTAGCACGACGCTTATGTAAAACTGATGACAACTGTGTCTAGAGACAAAGAGAGAGGAGGGGAGAGTGAGTTGATATCGAAGTCGTCAACAATTTACTATAATATAGTTTAAATTTCCCACAGAAGAAAAATGTTGGTGTAAATATATATTTAATTATTTAAAACAAATTATGGTTTATTTTAATTTATTTCGTTATAAACCTTCGAATATGCATGCAATTATTTGTATAGTAATCAGAAATGTGTGAGAGAGACATTTTAATAATTTGCAGGTTGTATCTTACAATTACGAAAATTATTGTACAATGTGTACACAAAACTTTTGAAAATACCTTATTTCAAGGAGATTTTTTTATGCGTAACACTTTACCACACACACACAGACTTGGCAGTATATTAATTTCTAAATCATGGTCAATGACTGTCATGTGTCAAAAAAATTAGAAGTAGGACGCAACGAGGTAGGTGATAAATATATATTTCCTGGTGATTACATTTTAGTATCGCTACTTACAATAATCCATAAGTAGCACGACGCTTATGTAAAACTGATGTCAACTGTGTCTAGAGACAAAGAGAGAGGAGGGGAGAGTGAGTTGATATCGAAGTCGTGAACAATTTACTATAATATAGTTTGAATTTCCCACCGAAGAAAAATGTTGGCAGATCTGTTCTATACACACAATAATGCAGGATTGGTAACCCTGATCATATATTTTAATATACACTATAATACACACACATATCAAGTTTGAACCCATACATAGGTTGGTAAACCTGATCATATAGATTTAATATACATTATAACACACAACAAATTTGAACTCATGCAAGGTTGGTAACCCTGATCATATATTTAATATATACACTACAATGCATCAAGTGATAGAAAGTGAAAGTGATCTAAGCTCGCGAAGGCGGCATATAAAAAAATAAAAAATTATATTCGCGGATGCTGTGGTCCAGATACGCGAAAAAGTCGCGGATCTTGACACAGATCAGCGAAAAAGTCGCGGATGCTGTGGTCCAGTAGAAAGTGAAAGTGATCTAGGCTCGCGAAAGGCTGCATATAAAAAATTATATTCGCGGAAATTAGAAAGTGAAAGTGATTTAGGCTCGCGAAAAGCTGCATATAAAAAATTATATTCTCGAAAATTCGCGGATACTGCGGGTCCAGGGTGGTGGGGAGAGCGTGGGAAAAAATCTTGGACCGCGGGAACGGCGGCATCTCTTTGATCTTGTTTTTTATCGTTTTTTATGTTTTTTAAGAAAGGCGGCATTCCTTTGTGAGTTAGAACCGGCATTTTCCCTCTACTCTTGATGTTTGACGTAATGTCATGAAAGGTGAGGGACAGATGCGGCGTTAACGCTCGTCCGAAGAGGAAGCGTTGTGGTTCTGGTTTTACAGACAACAGATAGGACAGCTATGGTAATTAACCGCGAGATGCTCACGCGTCTATCCGGTTAGATAGGCCTTGGTTTTGACTATACTGGTTAAACTGATTGAATTATGTCTTGGCGAACATCTGCGTGTCAAATAAAGAAAACGAAAAGAAAATAATAAAGTCAGAAGTTGCTGGTCTGGTCTGGTCACTACAACATCGTTGAGAAAATTAGAAAAAATATTTCTTGACATTTGCGGGATTTGATATTCCTTTCCCACGTAGTGGAGGCAGGCGCCGATATAAATACATTGTAATTATACTAGACCATTTCACAAGATACTCTAAACTGTACCCTATAAGCAAAGCATCCACAAACGTTATCGTTAAAGTGATCACAGAAAAATATATAATTGATGTAGGAACTCCGTATTCCATAATAACAGATCATGGAACCCAATTTAAAGGTCGAAAATGGAGATTAGAAATGGCAAATCGAGGAATCGAAACATACAAAACTTCCATTTACCATCCTAGTAGTAATCCTGCTGAAAGGGTACTTAGGGAGGTTGGGCGAGTCCTCCGTACCTATTGCTATGACAACCATAAAAAATGGGGAGAATTTATAAACAAAACAGAAACGTTTTTAAATATTGCATATCATGAAACTATTGGGGTTACACCCTATCAAATGATGTTTTCAAACCGCCAATTCGAGAAATTACTAATATAATACAATTCCCTGAAGGACCAGAAGAAGAGCTCAACTTTACAAATGTATATAACAGGTTACTCCACAAGATGGAACTTACAAGAAAAAAGCGGAATACAATAGGGAAACATACCATTAAGTATACAGTGGGTGAAAAAATTTTAATAAGAAACAGGCAACAACCAAGCGGATCTGAAGGGATAGCCAAAAAATTATTATTATTATAATATATTGGGCCTTTTTTAATAAGTAAGGATAACCAAAACAATACATATGTGGTGACTGACCCAAATAGTAACAAGGTAAGGGGTACCTATAACCAGGCTGAAATCAAGAAATACTACGAATAAGGAGAAAGTAAACCAAAGCATGAAGATTATAAGTTTACTTTACCCAAACCACAGTCAGATAAAATAAACTTATTTGGGAGGGGGAGTATATGTAACGTATCAAAACCAAGGTCCCCTACGTTACATAAAAATTATAATAAAAAACACTAGAGTTATTCATTGTAACGAAGGTCAGGTAAGTGTAAACCCTTACTGAGTAAAAAATAAATTATATTAAATAAAAATACAAGGTAGTGAGCCAAAGATAAATGTATAGAAATACAAACTATGAAGTGGTCAGTGAAGGGGTCAGTGCAAAGAGTGAGTGATAAGTGCAGTTTTAAATAATCTGAAAAAAAAATAGTATAAACAGTTTATTCAATGCTCGAAAATAACTACATTAAGAGTGTATTAGTTAATTGATGTTTAGTTAATTTATAAAAATGAACATGTCATCATGGTATTTATGTTGGAGTTTTGTATGTAGGAGGTGTTAAGTAACTACATTAAGAGTGTATTAGTTAATTGATGTTTAGTTAATTTATAAAAATGAACATGTCATCATGGCATTTATGTTGGAGTTTTGTATGTCGGAGGTGTTAAATAACTACATTAAGAATGTATTAGTTAATTGATGTTTAGTTAATTTATAAAAATGAACATGTCACCATGGAATTTATGTTAAAATTTATATAGAGTAAATATTTTATAACTACATTGAATAGATAATGGTTGTGTTGTTAGATTATAATTGTAAACTTGGCCAGGAAGGCAATAATTGGTGATAATATGCCAAAGGGTTTTACTGTAACTATGTTGTGGACATATGAAGGGTTCTATACTAAAAAACTATGTAATGATAAATTAAAAACCAGGATGGAGTAAAAAATTGAATTATTGGCCCTAAGCCAGTGACACATTGTACAGGAAGCCATGTCAGAAAAGTTAGGCAACCAACCAATGTAAAGACACTAAATTTTATATAATAAATTAGAAAAAAGTAATAGTAGTTATTAATAGCAGACAAGTGCCATGAATTACAATAAAAACATAATATTAGTAATAGAAGAATAGGTCCCAAAATTAGTATTTTGTAATGAGGAGATAGTACTTGTTAGAATTGTGCCGGTGTTTGCATAATCCGGCAATGGAAGGTTTTATAGAATTTGTTTTAATATAAACGCGAGTATCAGTGTCGGTTAGCGCGACGATATTGGATGGCTCTGGAATACTGGTCGCGCCATCTCGCGTCGAAATTTTGCTGTTGGTTGCATTGTAACTGCACGTTCAGTTCGACTCCAGCTCTCAAAAAGGAATCAACAGGCTCCCCGACCCGGACAGACATTATTGCGTAGTTTCTTCTACACCTAATGGCAAGCTAGATTTTCGAGACTTCCCGGGTTCTCGCTCCTAGTCGGAGATTCTGGTCTCTGCTGGTGTACTGACACCTTCACCAGCCATGAGCCATCCTACACGCACCTGTTCGGAAGTGGGAGTTTGTTGACCAGCCATAAGATGCATCCTACGCACACTATTAAGGTGATATGAACTCTTTTTATTTTTCGTTGGCCTGGCCTGCCGTTCATCTGAGTTACAAATTATTTTCTTTTTAAACCATGTGCCCACGCTGCTAGACAGTCCGCTCTGGGGTGTGTCAACTGAACATTCATTATGAACATTATTTGAGTTTTATAATATAACTCCATAAATCTAAAGTACTATGATTGTAATTGTGTGCTGCACTGGGGGAGCGTGCCAGAGTTTTTTTACTCTTAAATATTTTTTTTATATATATACAGGAGCCTTAGAGTTATTACACTATTCAATATAAAATTAAGTCATATGTTATTGGTTCTGTTCCGGCTGGTTCAGAACGAGGTTCATATATTATTCTCATTTTGGGTTAACATGTAAGGGCTGGGGGTTTCGTTTTTCAGGCTGTTTTCGGGGGTAAAATGGACATAGTTTTTTTCCAAGTTAGGCACATGTTGAGACAGTTTTAGGCAGGTCTGATTCCTGTCTCATATAGTCCGGCACATGCTGGCGCGCTTCCACATCTGCTAGGATACAACAGGCGGTTATTATAAAATCAATTATACACAGATGTCTGACTTTAAGAGAAAAGAAATTTTATATTTTGTGGGCATATACTGATAATTTTGACATTGTAAAAGCATACTGACGCTACTGATTCTTGTCTGTTGAATTAAATCATTTTCATTAAGGAACAATTTCCTGATACATGTATACATCTGGATTTGTAACACAAAAATTAACATTTTAGAAAATCATGCCAATTGCTTAAACTCAGGTGATGAGGGTTTTTCCCACTTATATACTGTTCAAGAAACTTAAAGATTTTCATATGCTCATAATGGGCAACTTATTAGATGTTATCAATTCATTTGGGTTGTCCGGCCTATCTTTATGCTTTTATTAGTCATTATCATCCTTTTGGGAGTTTTAACTTTTTTTGGTTTCATTTAATGGAGTAAATGAATTATGGGTCTTAAAGGATTAATTCCAATTGTGGCTGGGAGGTAAATATTTATGATTGCTGGTTTTGGGGCTTTATAGAAATACTGCCTGTCGGCCAGGTCGAACATGAGTATTGTGATGCTATTATGAGTCTATGTGTCTTTGTGTTTCTATATGTGATGTCAATGTTAAGTGTTATTAAAGGGGGGGGATTTATATAATTTATGGGATGCTGCTCGATATATATATATATATATATATATATTGTCTATTTATGCAATTTAAGGAACATGTGGACACAACTTATTTATTATGTATTTTGTTATTTATTGCTGATTGTGATACTTGCATGTAATGAATTATGGGGGCAACAATAAAAATTGTTATTGTTAACTAACAGCCGAGTTTAATTGCAAGTCCTGTCATACTGGACCCAGCGCATTTTTGGCTTCTCTAGGCTCTCGCCTAGTTTTAAATAACTAGTGGCTTCTCTTTCAAAAAAAAAATATATATAAATACAAAAAAAATACAAAAAAAAAGTTTTTTTTATAAAGCATAAAAAGGAAAGAGGGGTTACAGAATGATAAGATTAAGATGAGAAAGGTAGCAAAATGTATGTAATTTTATAACAAAGGATCTATGGAAATTCAATATGATATAACGTGACTTTTGTAAAGGAGTATTTTATTAAGTAAGTGCAAGAACATTTTTTAATTATGGCCGGTATTAGATGGCTCAAGGATTACAAATATTAATCAATAACAGAACAGAGATTGGTTGTCAAGGACCACATAAAGGCAAGAAAGTTTGTTTATTCCATTGTTATCGGTGAAAGAGGATAGTCCAGCTTTATGAGTAGAAATAAAAAAGAAAAAATTTAAAACAACTAATTTTCAAGATAATTTAAATAACTTTTGATTCAAAAATGAAAGTAATAAATTATAAATAAAATGAAGAGGACGAATGACGTAAAGAAATTAATGCAATAAAGTAAAGTAAAAAGAAAAATTAAAATCGAATGCTAAACCTCACTTTCTTACGATTAAGTGAAGAAAACTATTGATACACAAAATCCATGGTAATCCCTAACCACGAGAAACTTCAACATTAGTGAAGATTAAGAATTGGAAATTCTACTCCATCCAGGGACAAATACACCAAACTTTTATTTTCGGAACTGGAGACTGGCGACGACACAGACATCTGTAGACTAGTTAAGCAGCCATCACGGAATTATCGGTACGCTGCCATTACGAGTGAACTTCGTCGTCAGACGGTAAAACCAACATACGTTTAAGGATATTAGTTAATAAGATTTTATATTTTAATTTTGTAATACCTTGTACTTTTATTTGGCATTTTCTGACCTTCCTAATAGTCACAAGAACCTTTCGAACCCTGAGATTAAGAAAAAATAATAATAATATAGTTAAAATTTAATATCTGAAAATCGAATGCTGTAACATAGTCGATTCACTTAAGTGTGGTCGATCTGTTGAAACCAAGCGAAGAGAGAACGTATGATTAAAAAAAATAAAAATAAAGAATCCTTCATGAAAATGATGACTTATTATTTGCTGACTATTTAGTGCGTTTTAGATAATTTGTAGTTTACAGAGAGGGAAACGAGAGATATACTGCGATTGGAAAAACTTAACCTCAAATAATTGGCTGACGATAAACCACAGCACAAGCACTCATACAGTAGTCGAACTGCGAGACAAGAGAAAAACAATTCCCGGCTTATACTCCCCTCTCTTAACGTTGTTGTACCGTCTAGGCCTTAATACGAACGATCTAACCACCAAATATACTAAACTAATATTACACGCTACTCGTTCAGGGCTGATTTACTTGTTATAATATATTAGAGATAAGAGCACATTCTCTCAATAGAGTTGAATATTACAACGTTCATCATCCAGCTCACCAACCATCACCCAACATAACACTCAAATGTTGAACTTGGAATAAAGACTTTAAAGGTTCATAAGTGTTAACCATATCCTCTGCATTCCTTCCGTTACTATTTAAACTCTTTTAAAAATCAACTTTATGCCATTTTGTTTCAGTTCCTGCAACGACTTTACCATTAATAAACATATCTGTAAGTCTTGTACTTCTATCAAGTTTTCGATTTTTGTGAGGTCATCATAGGATCCTCGCTTGGGTCACGAGGATTTTACTTAGATCACGTCGATGGCGTCCATAAGGAAACAGAAAAATGTTTGGTAGTGTTCACCATAACTTCTTAAGACTAATTCATCATGTATATAAATTGTGACTCTAAAGACAGCCAAGAATTGTTTGTAATATTTAATCTCTTGCGCTAAATTGGTAGCCCAATGATTAAGGAAAATAAAAATTGTTTCGTTTTTAATTATTTCCCATTCGTTTAGATTTCGCAGCAGTTAAACAGTGTTAAAATAACATTGTATTTTTTAAGAAAAATACAATTGTTTTCCCCGTCATGTATGTTAGCAATACTGAGAACTTGTTTACATCCTTACATAATATTTACACGCCATTGCAGTTAGTTATGAGATCTCTGGATCTCAACATAACTGATATTGTATTGGACTTTTTAAAGTGAGAAATACGAACGGAAAACGTCATTAATGAAATACAACTCGTTGCCAGAATAACGGACAATGGAACCACAACAATGCCACAACTGAATTAAAAGTATGTCCAGGAGAATAAGGGTAAAGGATGGATAAAAAATTAAATAATTGTAAAAACGTTATCTACAAGTTCTGAAGCTATCACGGCCGGTTTCAACATTGTTGAAATTATTATTATCATTCGGGCAGTTAGGGTGTGGTCCACAGGTGTCGTTACTAAGTTTATAACTAACGTGCTGGTACGAAAGTTTATAAAAGTGGACCTTCTCAGGAAAAACACATAGTCTCTACATCATCTCTGAGGTGAATTGGCGGACACCGTGCCAATCTAGGCACTGATGATGCCCTGCGATGGGGCCGAAACGTTTGTCAATAACGACAAATGTTGTGCAGGACCTAACAGCCCGGCTGATAATAATAATTTCAACAATTTTGAAGTCGGTCGTTATCTTATGTTAGTTACTTACGTTTATGATAAAATTAATTTTCTTAGTTGCAAATCACTAATTTTTATTGTCTGAATTAAATGATACATTTTCAGTTTTCTTGTGGTAGCCAGAAATAACTTGGCCGAAGGCAGTAATGTCATGTGTGAAACTCACACCGCATCGTAAACATTGAAGTTAGGCGTTAATATTCATTCAAGTACTTGTCCTTATGTAATATAACATGCTATTAATATATGCTTGTATAAGCTGTAGTTTCTGTGTTAAATTTCACGTATGAAAGTTTTCAAGTACTGTCAGTACAGACGGTGGTAGGAAATATCTTCTGAATGCTGTAAGGTGGATTGAACCTGCGGAACCGCACACATTTCTGCCCAGAGAGCTGAGGATTTTACTTCCCAGTGGATTTCGCCCTAGAATTACATGTGATATCAATCAAATACACACGAAAAGTCGTGCAAAGAAACGGAAAGTAGAACATTTCATCCGTACTTCTCTATCAACATAAAACTCTGGCACTGTTGAAGCCAGTATACACCCGACTTTAGCATGGTATAGTACGACAAAGTATAGTAAGGCAGCTGAATCACAATAGCTAACCCTATTTTACGCAATTTGTCGTGACGATACACAAGGGAAACAAAAATCTCTTGTCTCTCAACTATGACCTTGTCGGAATTAATAAGACGTAGTGTAATTACAATAAAGTCCTTTTGTTTGGTGGCAAGGGATTTCCAACAAACGTTGGACGTGTAAATAACAGCAAACCATTCCGCTGAAGACGGCGTCGGCGGTGTTTCACATGAATAAACAAAAGACTCGGCTTTCTAAGAAGAGATCAACACCATAGCCGGTAAGTGTGTTGACTGAAATCGATTTTTCCAAGGCACTCGTTCGACCGCGGCGTTACGTGTCTTAGAGTATCGGCACGTGCGCCGCCACAAAACTCGATCGATACCTCGAAGTAGTCCAACTAATCCCTGTTGAACAATTCAACTGGAAATATTACACATCAAAGCGTGAAACATCTCCAGCGCGAGCCCGCGACCGCTAAACATGAAAAAAGAAACAAGCATATCGACGTCTATTAAACTAATAATAACTTCACACGTTCAAGTCGAGACTTCTTGTGAAGAATAAAAAAAATATTAGTTATGTACGCGTATCACTTATGCGCATGCGCGTGTTCTGGTTATAATTATTATTTAATGTATAAAACGTACACTATTTATGCTCGTGCACGTATCTCTAAAATTACAACCTTGTTCCTTTTAAACATTACCATTAACAGATTTGTAAGCAATACGTTTTAGTGACTATATACAGTAATTTGATATTATTTTGCTTGTAACTTGTACGTTAACAAATAAAAAATGTTCTTCCCTGAGCGTTACTGTACGCCCTTAATCTGTTCACTAAGCAATGTTCGATATATAATTGCATAAACGTGTAATCAATCTAAAATCAATAATTTAAACAATAAATATTTTACTAATGTAACGTATGTCTTGTTCTCAATATGACGTACTCTGCTACAACAATTCAGTTATTATGCATTCTCGCTGACTTGATGGCATGTACGAATGGCGTCCATAAACCAGAAAATTGTACGTGTTAATTATGAACGCAGCAGAAATATTTTGGGGAGAAACGCTACCGAGTCGACAGACTACAGCAAATCGTGTTTTTATAAATGAAAAATTGTATTATAAATAAAATGAACAACATAGTTTTAAAACAAAAAGAAAAGTTATTACAATAATTAGGTAATATTAAGTGTATAACATAACTGAACGAGCGAGCGAGCTCTCACTTTTAAGTCGACGGTTTGGCATTTACTCTATTGTTTCGTCTGCCTACTGTTTGGGGTTTGTCTCACGACAAATTTGAAACGCATCAACCGATTTTTCGTAAAACTTGGCGTGCGTGTTTTTTGAATTTCATTTCCCCAAATAAAGGGGAGCGGGAGTAAAAAAATGCGAGTGGCTGACAATTTTGATTAACTCGCAATCGTCTGTGTGGCGTATCAAATTAAAGGGAATTTTAACTAAACTCTGAATGATGTATTAAGTTTTGAAATGTCAGAATTTTGGGTTTCCAGGGCATACAAAGTGGTTCAGAATTTCGATTACAACGCAGATTCCATGTGGAGTATCAAATGAAGTAGAATTTTAATAAAAATTTAAATATTGTGTACAGTTTTAGAAACTTCAAAATTTTTGACCCCAGGACTCAAAATAGGGATCAGAAATTTAAAAATCCAGCTAGGTGTAAGACTAAAGGGGATCTTACTGCAAATCCGAATGTTTGTTGCATTTATAATATTACAGTCTTATCTACAATTTTTAATTTACAACAACAAAATATAGAGTAATAGGGATCTTCGTATTTTTCCTGATAATTTAAAAATTATGTAATTCTAAAATTTATCTAATAATTACTACTTCTAACTCTAATTACCCCGCATCATCCACTATTGCCACTGGGTATGTATTGGTCTCCTCTTCCGTGTGCCCTACACCACCAACCACACCTGTTCCGGTACATGTGCTAGTTATCACTTCCGTCTTCATTACATTAATCTTTAATTACACCTCCTTAAGGGCTCCATTTACTTTCTAAATCATTTTTATTATTTTGAAAAAGCACAACGTTATCCTCACATATGAGTTCACTTATCCTCGTTGTTTTTAAGTTTTTATATACTGTACCAGGAGAACTGCCTTAGTACATCGGTTAACCGTTTTGAAGACATCATACATTATCACAATGCTTAGATGCTTCCCGTTGTAGTTACGATGCTGTCAGTCATACTTAGATCGATTTACATAGTCTAAACGTAGAGGTAGAGAACAGATACAATACCTTGCCGCCCTGTGGTCTGAACGAAAAAAAAAACTATTTTTGATGACAGACAACCAAAACATATAACGTAACAAGCATCTACTACGTTTACAAGGTGACTGAGCTTCTTCTACGTCAGCTGCACTACTTACTATCAGCCGTTCACCTTTGCTACCGAACAAGGAATGTGGTGCCGTATGTCATATTCCACTGCATGCATCACTGTAGTATTACATATTTAAAATACGTTTAACACAGTTTCGGTGTGACTTGACTGTCTCTCACAAGGTATTTCTTGTAGCGAATAAAAAAACACACTTTAACAAAATATTCAATAAATTACACTTACATATAATGTACAAACGTTCAATCTAATTCGCACACAAAATTACACCTAAATACGTCTTCTGAACGTCTGAAGAATGTTTTCAGAACCAGAAATACCCCACCAACGAACTGTAATCCAGTAGATCCTCCGCTCCTCAGGCGTCTCGGCAGCAAAACTGGTGTGCGTATAGTACTTTGCACGCTACTATGCTACTGTTATACTTTGCGTGCATGTAAATTGTTATCAGTAACTGTTCTTATTGTTGATGTCTATCAATCGAAATAACTACAACAAGGGTTTTGCTAATTCGAATGCATTCATGCTAGAATGCCTCAAAATACCATATGATGGGCTAACATTTATCTAAATGATCGATGTTGTAAAACGTTTGAAAACGAATTAGCCCAAGTTTGTGTATAATGTAATTTAGTTTTGTGGATTTCCTATATTAAGTGTTCTAATCTTTTAGAATTAAGGAGGCGGAAAATGTTGAGTACGTTTTAATGAAGACAAAAACAACAACAATGAACCAAAACCAAAAGATAGTGAAACTAAACAACGTCCCAATTTTGTTGTAGTTTGAGGAGAATGAAAACACGTTTGCCCGAACACCTAAAATACTGTGTGAATTACTATTGCAAGAAATCGGTGCAAAAAATGATCATAAATTTTTCAAACATGTTTATGAAACACGACGTGGGTGCGAATGAACCAAAACCTTTCGTTGCAAGCAAAATCACATTAAAGGACTGAGATAACCTATAATGTATAATTTCTTTCCTAAAGTTACTTTTCCATTTGTGTTACTTAAAATTTTAAGTAAATATGACTTGTTTTGTGTAGCTGATTTTAATTGTACAGTATATCTTGTTTCATAGATTATTTTTGTGACCCGTACTTTCATAATGTGGACTTCAGCACCCAGTTCGTCCGGAATAATAAGTGTCTACAATTATTAAATATCTACAGTTCATCTACTGACGCCAAAAATATACTGACAGTACAATAAACGTAGGCCTACACTAAACACCCATGTGATTGACTGGACTCGAAACAAGAGAGCCTCGGGAGCCTAATTTATTGGAAAGTATACACAGAAATACACACAGATCAGCTGTTGTAACGAAACAGGTGATAGCTACAGCTGACAACAAGACTGAAAGCATCTAGTTTATTTATATGATAGGTTTCTCTCGTAGTCTCCTCATCATTTTCCTTTCACCAGTCACTGTCCAAAAGCGGTTCCCTTGAACATCAGTCGTAAGAAAATCAATATTATAATCATCAAAACTTCATGTAGGACATTGAAATACCACACTTCTGTAAACTCAATCATCATTTTGTGATTAATTGAACACAGGAAGTAAGGTGCAATTCTTTTTCTGTTCCGTTTGCCTTTCCGTCAGCAAGAATACATGACACTATTGCTTTTTCTGAATGTAGATAATAAGACCATACTTAATTACTTTATGAATCTCCTCACAAAAACACTATTTCTCGCCATGCAGTGTTCCCCATCTAGTGTACTCTTCGTATTTAGGCTTACATTGAGCTTGTCATAGAACAATGAGTATTGAGGCATCGTATTAAAGCTAATTTCTCAGAGACAGCGTTAGTACGGCAAAAATTTTCGAAAGCCACGTGCATTACATAAGGTCTCATAAATGCAACTTGTACAAATTTTCTTAAGTGCTTAAATTGCTTTGAGAAAGGCCAAATTTTTTTACAGGATTTTAAAACCTCGATTAACAGTTCCGTTAGATGGGTTATCTTACAACTTCTAATACTAGTAGTACGAGGCGTGTCCGGAAAGTAAAGGTACAAAGAATTAACACTTTTTAAAATATTTATTTACAAATCTACAACTACAACTACTGAAATACATTTATCTTTATTTTGTAAATGATCAGCGCCAATATCAAAATATTTATTAATTCTGGGAACCAGTTTATATCCCCGAATCACAGAAGTCTGTCGTCAGTCCCGTAAACAACATCATGAGTTCAACTTTCAACTAGGTCATCGTTATCAAACTTCTTTACTGCCATATGTTTTTCAAGCGGCCATAAAGAAAAGAAACGAATGAAAAAATCTCTTATTTATTTCAGGGTGCAGGTATGAGCAGATCGTCCAAAACATCCCATATCTTGTGTCGAGCAGCGTGGAGGTGACACAAGCAGTCTGGGATCGAGCACAATTGTGGAGCAAGCAGAAGCCCCTCCACTTTTCGTCTTTACAGTTTCAGAAATCATAATCTTAGTCACTTTAGGAATCAGTTCATGTTCTCTTGCCATCAAATAATATGTACGAATGCTTTCTTCAGTTTTATGGAGAAGGTCGTCAGAGATAAAAGATGACCAAGGCCTACCTCTCATTTGTTTGTTGTGAACATCAGTTCTTCCTGCAAGAATAATCATCAAAACTTGAGTCTTACTTCGAGCCAAAATCATGTATTACTTCGAGCCATTTCAAGATATGCCTTCTTTATAAGTAGCCTGAGGCAGACCCCTACTGCACAGCTTGCCGAAATATCAAGAATCCCGGATTATGAAATTCTGAATTATCGAGGTCTTTCTGTACATCTAATCGTTATTGTGCAAGCAAGCGCGAGTTTGTGTAACGTTAGTCATACGCAATGTCGCATAACTGACTATAGGCCTATATGATGGAATTTAGATAACTGTATATCCATCTTGCAGAATACCAATAAATAGACACCAGAGACAATAAAATAGTTCCAAGTTTTATCGTACACTTTTATGGAAATCATACGCCCTTCAACAAGTATTCATGAGTACAATAATGCGTATGAAAACTTCTCGGTAAACAATTACGTTCATTACAAATTTGCAGTTTGAAAATAAAAAGAAATGCTTAACATCACTTCTTACGAATCACTGCGAACAAATTAATGGCAGTAACACAATTGGCCGAGGGCTTGTATACATAGGTCAAAATTAACAAGTAATGTTTTTAATCGAATTCTTAAAGTCGATTAACCTGAACCTGTCGATATTTTAACCTGAAAAGGTAAAAATATTTAGCGTTTGATTGAAGAGTTTCAAACAATCTGTAATACACCCTGCCAACAAGAATTTTGAAAAATTTCTAGTGGTAGATTTTATTGTATACATTTTTTATTATTGTCGTCGTCGTCATCATCATCATCATCATCATCATCATCATCATCATCATCATCATCAGCAGCAGCAGCAGCAGCAGCAGCAGTTGTAGTAGTAGTAGTAGTAGTAGTATTAGTAGTAGTAGTAGTAGTAGTAGTAGTAGTGGTGGTGGTAGTAGTAGTACTATTCTTAAAATTCAGTATGCATAGTGTGTTGTAATGTGGTGTAATGTAAAAATTCCTGTTTGTTTTTGTTCACTCGCTTATCACAAAAGCTTCTCTTATGCAAATACAACTAACATTTTTCGTATCATAGGCCATGAATATCATTTTTCATATCATTTTTCAGTAACACTCAGACATTTTTTACAAAAGATGTATTTATATCTGTGGAAGCTTGTGTATGCATTGTATCTATTTGTATGTTTTTCAGTGTTTCTAGGGGAATATAAGCATAAATAGGCCTAAATCGTATTAACTTGGTATCAACATTTACGACGGATGTTTCATAAAAAGTACTGTCTGCAACATCAAACACGTATAAAAAATTGTTTGAAGACATAATTATACAGTATAATACTTGCATTTCGTGTTTCTCTCTCTCTCTCTCTCACACACACACACGTGCGCATGCGCGCGCGTGTAGACTTCTGTTGAACGCGAAGGTGTGTCTCTACATTTTGTTTCTCAAATTCAACAGGAATGAAAGGTAACTTCCGCCTAAATATTTTACCCCGGAATCAAAATAACGTTCCCTGGGAAACACTGTACACAAAATGATCAATAACTTCATTGATTTTGGACACTGTCGATATTATGAACAGAGACCATTATAATGCTGTGTTTACGAAATGGTCTGTCGTGGGACTGTTTCCCACGGACAAACAGACACAGAGAACGAACGGTAAAAGCAGCATAACATATAAAAGCAAATTCATGGTTGTGGCCGTGGGAACGTGACAGAGCGACCCCTTTTGTTTGTCTGATCTCGCTACTGGCTTTAGGTACCTGGCTCACGCAAACCTCGCGCGCGCGCGCGCACGCACACACACACAGCTATCGTTACACCTCCGTAACGTAATTTTATTTTTTCTATTCAAGCAAGTAAGGAATTTGATATTTATCAAATGTTCAAATGTTTAAAGTAAAACAAAATTCATAAGGGTTATTTCCTACGAACATCAAGTGCGAACGTTACAGCGAATGGATGTTCCGTATAGTTTACTGAACAAACATCGTATTGTAGAATAAGTACGTTTTTAATTCAAGATGTTTACGTAGTACACAAATTACACATCTCTGAAGCTTATGTAATTTAGTATCGTATTACTATAGGTAATACATATTTTTTACAAAGAATACGCGTCTTTAACCACTTTAACAATAAATCTTTTTTTATTTGTTTTTACTTATATTTTTTAGTAATTTCTCTTTTGCGCTACCTGTGCTTGTCTATTATTTTCTTAGGCCGAAACAAATATAAATAAGAGATTTGGTCGAGGAGATGTCTGTATTATTCCTCTTGTCGAGGTTGCTAAAGATCTTTAAATCGGTACCGCGAGATATCTAGGACAAAGGATAGTTGGATATCTGATAAGAAACTACAGGAGAAAGCTTGGGAAAGATTTATTTCTGACGACACCGACTTGGGTGAAAGAGCGCTTGCTCTGGCGATAACTGGAGGAATGTGGTTAAACAGGAAATCAGGATGGAGCTCAGAAGTTGGTCGTGGATTTAAATTTTAAGTTTACTTTAAATTGTTCCCTCATGTAAATGTAATAAAAAACCTGTGACTGTACTCTCTCGGATAATCAAAAACTGAAGGATGGTAAAGATAATGTACTGCTCACAAGGAAGCAAATTGAAAAGCGTATGAACAGTGGCAAAGGAGTTGGAATTAAATTCTCTTATAATCAACTGAAGAAGGCTCAGAAATGTGGTCCTCTAAATGAATATAGAGAGACACAATACCGAATATCAGAAAGTTATGCCGTACAAAAGAAAGTAGGAGACAACATACATCAAGGAAAAACTCATTTCCATGCTAAAAGGTTGGCTTGAGAGTGAACTTCATACAAGTTATCAAAGCTAAAGCTGGCTTAATGTTTGGGTTATTGTAGAGCATCAAGAAAGTGAAATTACTAAAAATTGACTAAGCCTTTATGTTTAATGCTACTGACAGGAAGATTTACGTGCAAGGTAACGAACGGCCTTCACATTCAGTCTTGGGTAAATTTACAGTATTTTTGAAATAGTCATTACGTCCTTCGTGTTCTTGATTGGCGGCACATTGGTCTGTAAAGATCGTCAATTCAATTATTATAATCATTCAATGAAGACCCCAATGTCAGAAGATGAACTACCACAGTATAGCCGAATCGTATTCAATAAACAACACTGAACCACGCCCTAACACCTATAAACCAAAATCACACAGGCCACGAAAAACTATGAAAAAGATTTATCGTTACATTTACAATACATAAACACAAAATGTAATGGTAATTAGTATTGTATAAAGGTACGATCATGACGTTTTTTGTTTATAATAAAGAAAATACAGATGGCACGTTTACACAACATTATTTTATTTCACAATCAACTAGGCAAAAATGTCAGGGGGGAAATGGTGACTTTGACGTTTTCGATCACGTTCCCCCGTTAACATACTTTCCGGTTAGGTAGACTGCATGTACAGTGGTATTCATACTGTACCATACACTCTGTTCAAATCAGAATACCGTTGTAAGATGGCAGTCTTCAAGAAGGTTGTAATGGCTATAAGGGGAGATGCGAAGGCTATCAAAAAAGTCATTTATTATTATTATTATTAAAAACTTATCATAAAACAATGAAATGGATTTAAAGACAAGACACTGATGCATAACTTAAAGAAGAAAATGATCACGTACCAGGAAAAATTTCGAATCAGGCAAAGATCACCCAACCGATGCAGTAATTGTACACGTGTCCATGCCCACGGCCATGAGCGTTAGGTTAAAGGACTTTATTTACAGCATTAAAAATAAGACAAACACGTTCAACGTGTTACTTCCACAATCACTTAATTACCATTGTAGACTTACAACTTGTAACTGGAGATGTAAAAAGAAATACAGTATTGTGCGCGCGCGCGCGCGTGTGTGTGTGTGAGAGAGAGAATTTATGTGAGTGTTTATGTTTGTTACTTCTTTATTGGCGCTTATTATTTAGAAGAGATAATCAGAAATAGAGAGAGAAAAGGTGAAACAGAGATGAAAAGAGAGCACGCGAAAGTTGGAGACTAGGAGTCAATAAAATCATTTTCAACTCATATAAAATAAAACATCGACATGTAGGCACTAAAAAAAGTGTGGTTGTTAAAACCCATTCTGGCTTCTCTCCGGAAGGTTTTATAATTATTTTCACCACCGTATATAATGTTACTTAAAACATTTAATGGGCAATATTTTTAATTACTACTGTCGCACTATAATTAAAAAGAACTTTTAATGATGAAAGCATATATACACAAAAAATGAAACAGAAAGGAAGAGGACCAACGATAAAATCCGTGAGCGTATAATTCGGTCCGTTAACTGCGTTCCACATATTCTCACTTCCGTGGTGACTTTAATGAAGGGTTAACAAAGGTGATGTGAATAAGGTTTTGTTTTACTGGACCAGTACTAGTATTTTCTTCTCCTTAGAGTCTTTAATGCTGTGAGTAGGTAAAGACCCACTTACCATGAGAGTCTAGGCATCTGCGCGTTTTGAAATACTTAATTCAGAAAATAATATGTAGTAATATTAATATTGATCGTTTTGCTGCAACCTCAAAGTTGAACCACACGATACTCACGCGGATTTTAAAGTTCGTTTGTACAAAGAAAGTATATTGTAGGTTAATAGAGAAGAATTTTTTCCAACAAAAATTAAAATTTTCTGTATTTAGTTCACAGGTCTTCTTTTTTTAATCTGATCATTGCAAGTTTAGTTTACAATGTTATGCCAAGGTTTTATTTGCATACGGTAATTTTTAGTTGTTTGTGGTTAACAGTATTCAAGATATTTCTATTTGTAAATTCAAGATGTCTATGAGTAAAAATTAATTGATTTGTACACTGAGAAATGTTTTTCTCTCTGATGAAAAGATTTCGATTCATTAAGTTTAATACAGTAATTATTTGCCCAGCAGAATGTGATTATAGCTGTAGGCCTATACCAATTTCTCTGTATCTTCTACATTCTTCTTGCTGGCTTCTGCCAATACCGTAGTGTCATCAACAAACGTTGCTACAGTGTTACTTCTAACTCAGATTTCTCGAACAGTGAACATTACTTGAAGCTATAGTTACGAATATTAAACAGAATTATTTTAATTATTTTATATAGAATTATAAGTGAATAAAATGCATCTGCGTATCAGACATTTGTGTGCAGCGAATGTAAAGTGAGTAACAAACGAATACATCTGTAGTGACACCTGTAAATGTTTGGTGTAAATGTTTTACACCTGTAAAAAAAAGGTTGATTGCAGTGAAATAAATACTTTATGATATGAACCAATTTTTCTTGCTGCTTAAATAAATAATGATATTTAATTTAGAGTTGATTAATTATTATTAGTTATAGTCAATTAATTTGGTGGTGATAATGACATTTATATTTATGGTAATTATATAAGTGTCAAAGCTGACAACAAAAACAAATATTATCATCGCCGTCGTCGTCAACATCATTTCCATCATCATCATTGTCATCATAAAACAACACCTGTAGATTTTAAAAGATTATTGTGTGTAAGATCATGGTATAAGTTTTTTTAGTTACCTTAAATAATTAAGTTCATTAGTATAAATAGTAATGTTTTCGAGGTAGGATATAATTTCAAATAAAAAATTGACGTAGAATTTCACTCTGTAGTAATATTTTAAGAGTACAGGTTAAAAAGTATCAAGCTACCTGTTTGAATTCCGAACAGAACATATGGAACTTAACAACAACGAGATCACACGAAGGAAAAATCTCTGTCAACTTCCGGTCCTTCTAGTCAGCGGATGTAGTAAATATGATTTTATCTACCGCCACCACCATATGTAGAAACCCTAACACGACGTTTATTGAGCCTAAATATCGCACTGGCACTGAATGTAAACAAGAAGAAAATCGTTGTTTTCTTTCCTTCCTTTTTAACCAATTTTACAAATGATAACATGTCCCTAGGTCGATGTTTTAGTTAGTTTTTTTTGCGAATTGGAAACTCATTTAAATATTAACGTATGGCAAAGGGTTATAAACAGCCGCTTCCCTTTTCTGAAGCAACATTCTTTACTATAGAACCCTCTAGATAATTTATAGATTGTTTGGTATAAATAAAATTGTCTTGTATATTTTTATTGTGTCCAAGAGGGGTTTTTTTTTAATATCCTTCGTGTTTTCGTGGTAAAATTGCCTATTTCTGCATTTTAGTTTTCAGTTATAACACTTGTGAGTTTACGAAAGCACTTAGAAAATAAGTATCTGTATGTTAGTATATCCATTGACCAATAGTCTCCTTCGAGATATCTATTAAACATTTATAACAAACGGTTCCCTCAAACGTGTTGTTTCCAGTATCCCTGAATTCAAAGTAAAAGATTCTGAGAAAAATTTATAATTACCTTTCAACAGATAAATAGGGAGCCAAGTTGTTCATGAAGGTGCTTTGCGACCTTGAACAGGCTTGATGCCTAATCCCTGAACTGCAGAAGAAGAAGAAACAGAATCAGTAACTTTCATTTTACTAAGTTTACTTATTAATAAACCTCCTCGGATTAAACGGAACCCATCGTCGCTTTACACAATTCACTTTTTGCTTCCATTAACGTATGTTTTCTTTCATAGAACCGTTTTCATTTTAGTAGTAAATGTTTGTCGGCGCTCTAACTTCTGATTGACTGTTACGTAGGCGTTCAAGCTGGCAGAACTATAGTTAGCTATGGCCTTATTTCTGCTACGTGTTGTGTTATTCAAAATATTCTATCCTCTGTGTGTATCAGTGTTTTTGGTTGACGGCTCCTTTTCAGTGACTTCTTACAGCGCCCTGCCTGGGTAAATCCATTCCTAAATTTACTCTATCCCTGAGTAATGAGATTATTCATACCATTTGGTAGTTTTATTATAAAAACAATAGCGATATTAACTCCGTACCGCACGTCAAATGAAACTCGCGTTAAGGGACACATACGACCCGCATAAGATTTTCAAAACAACTTACAAAAGAATGATTTAAACGATAAAACATTAAAACTATTTAAGTTTGTTACTGAATTTTCCATTTAGTTGAACGAGGGAAGCAAATTCTTAGTTTTAACTTGACCATTTGGATATTGTCTGTCTATCTATCTGTTTGTCTATTTGTCATCTGGCTGTCTATCTGTTAATTTGGGGTGTGTCTCACGATAATTTTTGAACACATCAACCAATTTTCCGATTTTCGTAAAACTTGGCATGTATTTCCACACTTTTACACTACAGAATCCCTCTGTGTTTGAGATTAATTCCCCCAAAAAATAGAGGGGCGGGAGGCAAAATGTGAGGAGTCAAAACTGAAAAAATTACAAAAGCTCATGTAGGGTATCAGATTAAAGGGAATTTAAACCACAATTTACGTATAGTGTTCATTTTTGAAAATTTAAATTCACTGGACGTCAGGGCTCAAAAGGTGGGCGAACATTTTGATAAAATCACAAACATTCATATGGGGTATCAAATTAAAGAAAATGTTCAACTAGCATCTGAGCATATTCTTAAGTTTTGTAAATTTCAAAATTTTGGTGCCCCAGGATAAAAAATTTTAATCAAAAAGAAATTAAAAATTGTTAAAGATTCCGAAAATTCAGTAGCGTATTAGACTAAAAGATTGTAACCTAAATCAGAATGTTTATTGTGTGATTGTGTGCTCTACATTTGTTACATTACTAAAGAAATAAGAGAGTAAAAAAGATTTCTTTTTCTTATAATTAAAAAATTATTTAATATTGTAATTTATGTAGGCCTAATAATAAACGTACTTTATTTAAAATAGTGAGCGAATTCTGCAGGATAGGGAACAAACTAGTAATATGTCTAAAAATCATATTTTTTGACTCTTGTTTTTGGAACCTGTTCCGGGGACTAACGACGACTCCCCTAAATCTCTGCCGCACCAACAGGGGAGTGGTAACGCCCATTTTGAAAAGAAATAGTTTATATCAAAGGAGATGGTGTTTTAGGCTATATAATTATGTTATTTACTTTTTGATTCATTTTACTAACGTTATCTGAATCCCTCATAGTCTTATTAATTTTATAGCATGTTGTACTGTTGTAGTCTTCAGATTTGGTTTTCAATTCTTTCCTGGTTGTTTTCGTAATTTCTGTGTATTTAGTTTTGCATCTTATATTAATAACATTTCATTTCTCATTTTCATTTTCTGCATTAGCAGTCTGGTCTGTAATAAGTCATTTAAATTATTTTCTCTAGATTAGTATCCACTGGTCAACTAAGCCCTTTGGTTTGGCAGTTATGCCTTCGGTTATTTGGTATTGAAATATTTTACGTTTATTTATTCTTTGTGAGTAGCTTGGTATTAATTTTTAATTTTTTACTCCTAAATTCATTTTATACAAATTTCATCTGTTGATACATATTATTTACTCATTTTACATATTCGTCTTTGCGTTTTATTGACACGGGCCCATGATCACTACGCGTTTTAAATTTATAATTTACTAACACTTATTTTATAATTCTTCCTTCACCACTCATAATTCAACACAGCCTGTCTCATCATTTTTTACTATATCGTTTAGATCTTTCAGTGTTTATTTTGTGATCTTCTTTTCTTTAAAAACATGATAGAGCTATATAGATATATTCTTCGTATTGTTTAAATTAGCAGCCATCCTTACTATTTCTTTTATGAATTTGCTAACTGCTATAATTTTTTATTGTTCGACTAAGCTTTTCGTCATTACTGACATCTTCAGGTCTTAAACAACAATCTTCAGGTTGTTTAAGACCTGAAGATGTCAGTAATGACGAAAAGCTTAGTCGAACAATAAAAAATTATAGCAGTTAGCAAATTCATAAAAGAAATATATAGGTATATATTACATGTCTCCCCTGATACATATGTCCCCCTACAAATACTTATGTCTATCGTCTTTCGTCTCTTCGAGTTTTGTTTAATCCTGTCTAACAATCCTATACTTCGTTCTCTTTACGTTTATTGATGTGCTCCTCTTCGACTTTGTTATTCTCACTGTTTGGAGTGGTACAAAAATCTTTACTCGCTCCCGCCTTTATCTCTACTTATTTTTATTCAAAATTTGAGGTGTTCATAACTGCGATTGTCACTTACCTGGATAATTAAGGCCACTGATGACGCTAGACACCATTTGAACCGTTTATTCACCCTCTGCCATTCCAAGCAGATTGCCGTGCTTAAAGAGTCACAGATAAAGAGTCTCTCGTTTGGTAGTAGGAACTGAGTACGTTTCTGTAGACCTCATTCAGTGTTTTTTTTCTGACCTGAAATTTCGTTGGAGTTAGAAAGCAATCTTCATCCAGTTTGTAAAGGGCAACTGTTCTTCAACATAAAGGTTGGTATAGAATTGGGAATTTAGAAGCTATATGTTTCGAGTTTCGAAACTAAAACGTAGAAGTAATTTATGGAAAGACAACTTAGGTGCAATATGCCATCGTAGAATGTGAATTTTCCACATACGATATCTAGCAATCTGTATACAGATACGTGAGAGAGGAAGAGATATACTGTAAAATCTTTTAAAAATAAATTAATATTTTAAACTGGTATTGAACATTAGTAATTGTTTCGCTGGCCTATTAACGTAAAAAAGATAGAAACGACGCTGAAGACAAAGAGTTAAAGTTTTGATTGATTAACTGGGAACGTAATTGACGAAGCCACAACGTCAAGGACGAAAGAAGAGGCTAGGTACCAGCATAAACAAGTACCAGCAGTACCGCGGAGAGTTGTCCACCTGTCAGTGTGTGTGTGTGTATGATACACAACATCAATAATGCATCATGTAACTGCCAATTAAAGCATACATCAGTTTAGAATAACTTTGCTCCTTTTGTCCGTCTTCGTGTTCATTACAACAATTGTTATGAGGCCGGTACAATTATTCGAAACATTCAGAACGCCTATCAATCATCCAAAGCGATTGTTACGACTTCCATTGGTCAGTCATTATGCGGCTCCTGTGCGTGCAGTCTCCTTTTTCATTGAATTTATAAATGTATTTTTCTTAAACAGTTTCCAGTGGAAGCTCATTAATACAGATCATTTCACACAGGAGCACGCGCGCGCATTTTGCAGCTTTTCCTGTCCATAACGAACTTGTTTTATGTAACTGATGTGTAAATAGTTTTGCTTTAAGTAAGGCGTTTTTAGACAATGTAATTCACAGTGCTGTCGAAGTTGTCTTGTCTCCACTTAAGAAGAATGAAAATAGTTACTGCAATACAGTCCACACCCCCTCTTACAGTTTGCCTACATTTTGTAGTCCTTTACATTGTTGTAAGCTATTTCTTCCCTACTTGCTGGTTTTATGTTTGAAACTTTTTTAAAGAAAGAACAGTAAGGATTAAGACGGTCCCGCCATGTACTTTGTGTTAATAATCGAAGATAACTCCGTAATTTTAGAATAGAAATCTTCTAAAAGGAGTGAGGAGTGTTCAAGAAGATCGTGAAAAGAATACATTAGAAGGAATTTAGTAAACTGTACTTAAGTAGAAGGAGAAGTTCTGGATAGAAATCGGTGAAGATGTCATGGTGGTTCTCATCAGTGAAATACTTAGTGATAACTGTGAGAACCGCTGGATAGTTTGTTGTTAGTATTTTTGAACGACATATTCAGAAGGTCAGTCAACAGCAGACGACACAATTAGGCGTTAAATTATAATCTAATTGAAATGAAATCACAAGACGGCCCGAGAATCAAACAATGAAGAAACAAGCCCAGGGTACCCTTGACGTATCAGAACCATATAGGCCTAATTACTATTGTTCAGTTTCTGACTAATCAAAACTACTTACGTCTCTGAGCATTACTCAGAGTATTAGGCAGTTGAATAAGTAAGAAAGCGAACAACAAAGAATGAGAACAACTAGAGTTAGAGCGAATTTTAAAATTAGCGCTGATGATAAAAAGAGAAAGAAACGAAACATTATCCGGTCTTCGAATAATTCATTTAATGAGAATTAGAAAATTCTAGCCGTTAAAAATTGACTTACTTTCACATTTATTGTGGGTAATAATTTGTATGCACATTGAAGATTCGTAGACGCAAAATAGAGGGCGATAACCGTTAATAACTATATACGATACAGGACACTGTAGACCATATATTTCAACAACACAGCTGGCTATTCCTGTATTCTAAAAGTAGTCAAATACATCCTGCGCAAAGAGTGATTCTTGAGACCAACACTATCAATTAAAGAAGCCGTAATTTTTATTAAGAAACAATAATTGCGACTAGGAAAAGACCGTATTATTTTAAATTAAAGTTCGTACTTTGACATAGAAAAATGTAATTTCTCAGGAGCAACAACAGAATAACTATTCACTTTAAAGAGGCTAGCAAAACCTAAGAAACGGCTGAACAGAGTTAACTTCTCCTATTTCAATTTCAATAACTTAAAAGCGTTGTCTAACTTCCACCGTTTCCCTTTTTCCGACATGCCTTTGTCATGCGGTGTCACCGGCATCAACAAAACAAATCGAACGAGACTTATTTAACTCTGAAACACTGTTGACACTCTTTTAATTTAAGAAAAAAAAATACAAGCATACATAGCAGTCAAACACATAAGCTTCCTCTTTGCATAATCTGATAATCACTGGCGATGTCAAACGAATTGCTTCAGTTATATTTTTAACGTAACGACTTTGAAACCAAGATCAGTGACAGCATGAAGGGATAAATCTCTTGAGATACTGCCCTTGACAATACTGCGTATAACGTCACCCATTTTTTTTTCACTGTAATGTATGAGGTACAAGTCCCAGATTATCAAAATGACTGGAATCCGACGGAGTGATAAGCAGGAGGGATTGAGAAAAGACGTGGAAACGATGCGTATGAGACAGGGGATAAGTATTTTGTGGCGCTGTTAAATGTTGTAATGGGAGACATAATGAGGAACTGTGAGTTAGGAGAAATAGTAGTTCCAAAATTGATTCAAGTTGTACGGTAAAACATATGGACGTAATATTGTTGTAATGCAAGAAACAATGCGAAACTGGAAAAACGATAAGGGGTATAAGAAGAGAATCTAAACTAAGTTGTATGAGATCAACTAAGAAAGGAAATATGTAAGAGTAATAAAGAAAGAAAGAAAGAAAGTTGGGAGACAATGGAATTTATTGATCATAAATTTAAAGGGTAGTTCTATATACATTAAATAAATTTTTAAATGTTTTGGAACAGTGGTTAGCAAACAGAATGTCGGATGTTTTGAAACAACACACAGAATACAAACTGTATGAACTGTCTTACAAGACAAAACTCTGAGAAGGTATAAATGCTGAGTAGCATACAGAAAATGAAGTTATAAATCAGTGCTGGTGATGCACCATAATGTGTTTAACACGTGTGGTCGAAGCAAAGAATCTTTAAGAGGAGATTAGTCACAGCAGTTTATGGACCGAAGAAGAAGTGTAAGAAGACTCACAAAACAGGACATTGGTAAAAGCTGAAGAACGAATATTCTGTGGAGTGTATTCAGACACAAAGGTTAGGAAATACTTCAGCAAGAAAATAAGAAATCTAATTTAAAGACGAAGAGAGAGAGAGGAAGAAATAGACGACGACGGTTGACGAGATCAATAGACGTTAGAATCTGTGACTGGAAAGGAAAGGATAGACTGGGTGAAGTGACTCGTCACTCCTACTTGCATTCAGGAGTCAGAAGAGATCAAAACAGGATATATACATTCGTAAAAAGTATAGAATCTTAATGATGATTATTACAGGGTAATAAGTCAATAAGTAATAAGGAATGAGTCAGAGATTCGTTTGCCTGAAACAGAACTTGCGTACATTCGGTCAGGACATACTCAAGTGTACGTACATTAGCGAAACTGCGCTATCATCCGTGTACATCTCGAGTACTCCATACTGCGTTGCTTGTAAAACGAAAAGGTTGTTAAACTTGTAATAATATTTCATTTTCAGCGTTGTTGGGTTACTTCCGCGATGTTTCTGCTGTGTCCCGTCCGCTCGAGCCCAGCTGTTGTTCTTATTTAAAATGAAAAATTACGTTGCTGAATTGTTCTCCCTCGTTTGATGTGATATCGCGTGCATCATTTCGTACATATTTTATTTGGTAATGTAATTGGTCGACGTTTTTAGTACATAAGAGGGCACGTAATAAATTTGTAAATCACGTGTACAGTCCAGTAATGTGGATACGTTTGGATACGTTTTGTGATGAAATTATGTTATTTGTTATATAAATATGCGGTGCAAAGAGAGAGAGAGAGAGAGAGAGAGAGAGAGAGAGAATGTAGAATACCTGCTGTGCGGCACTATGCAGCAACACTCAACACCTTGTTTAGTATGAAATCACAGTGCTGTTATAAAAAAACATTAATTCATGTGCAACCCACGTTTTATTATATTCACGAAAATACACGAGACATTACGACATATTCCACATTATAATTTATATCATTATGTTCATCACGATCGCATTGATCTCTTTATATTTTGACTACTAACAACTTTTTATTGTTGATATTTATTATTATTTTTAACATTGAAAATGTTTATAAGGACGTGTCGCACATTTGCGGCCGATCGCTGGTGCGTTATCGAAAATGGGAACCGGTGGGTTTCCATAGAAACTACTTCCTTTGTTGTCAATAACGTAGTACACATATAAAACTTCGCTTATGAATGTGACTACATTGAACTTATAATCTGTACATTGGTAAATGAAGAATGAATTCATTGATTGGTGAATGAAGAATGAATTCATTGATTGGTTAATTCACAATAAATATATATATATTTTTTAGATTTATTGAAGCATTTTCAATGCCCTTCTCTGTGCATTGAATTTGTGCAATACCTGTAAAATTTGTTGTTGTTAAGGGTTTAGTATAGACTTCCAAATGTTCCAACAAGGTTACATGTATCGTACTACCTCCGAGTTCAAAGAGCGAAAGGAAATTTTTAAGAATCTTTTAGCAGTGCTCCATATTAGACACAGTGGAGATTTTAGATCGTTACACATTCAACGTGAAAACAATTAAAGGCATATATGGACGGACAAATGTTAGTGTGCCAGTGCAAATCGGCCTGTAAAAGAATAAGATTTATTGAAAAATTCATGAATTTTTTTTATCTTTTGTCTTTTTTTTATCAATTTTATCTTTTAGCCAAGCTCATTCAAAATGTTTAATGTGTTCGCGCGCGCGTGTTTTAATACTAACAGAAGACAGTTAATCAGTACAGTAACAATAATAAGTTAAGAGTCATTCAGTTTCTATTTTCATAGGCCTATTCTTCTTCTTTAACCCCTTTGTCAAAGGCATATTTCTTTTCCATGTCCCGAATTCCTGGCACCTTCATTCCAAGACCTCAGCGGTTTCTGGTTTTCCTTATCTGGAGGTTTCCATTGCAATGTTTTTTTTCAGCCATCGATATTCCGGCAGGTGTACTTTGATCCTTGAATTCGATTTTGAGAATCTTGCACGTCTTTTCAAGTAATCCACTTCTAGTCCGTGCTTGGGGTTCACACTTCAAACACACAATAAAATGTCGATTCCACTGTCACATATTTTTTAATCTTTTTCACGGATATGATATGAATCCACCATAAAGAACTATGATATCCTGTTATCTTACTACTCTGGTACTTCTTTGTTGTATTAAATCTTCGCAACATATTTTTTGTCTTCCTAGGAACAGTGAACATTCCCTAGCTACTTAATTTTTGTTTTGTTTTCCTCTACAAGATCATAGTAACTACCTCAATTTTAATTCATATTACAATTTAGTATACAATGACACTATCAATTTTGTTTATTATAGTATTTCTCCAAACATCTGATATATACATCTAGGCAACACAAAACGTCCACAAGCTTATTCTATTCAGAATTTTTGTTTACAAGGCAAATATTTCTTTTTTAGCGCACACTAATTGTTGGTTATCCGAATTCAAACCTCACAACTAAAAATATTTAAGTGGGTCTGGACCAACTTAAATTCTATTGAGTATCTGAACAATTAAATCTATATTGATTCTAAAACATATGGAGAAGAGGAAATGGGAACGTCTTTAATTTTATGTAAATTTATTATTTTATGTTATAAAAACTTATAACTTATAATAAGAGTGTGTTTCCATCAGTATTCTCACACTGAACAACAATGGACACAGCTTAGATTTTACAGTTAATTATTTTTCAATATTTCACGGCGCTAAGACTACCGTTAGTTTCCGATATCCAACACTGATAAGCGATACCATACATAACCTTTAGATACTTTTGTATTTTTTTGGGCACTTGTACACTGGACGTTAGCATACCACGACTGAACATAAATTCCACGGATATTAGGTAGTAGACAAGCGTGGAACATAAATTCTTTGTAAACCAGAGCGATGCGGTGGCGAATGAAAGAAAAATCGTGTCTCGCTGTCGTAATTGAAAAACAGTTGATACGGAGTAGTGTGTACATTATTCATAAGGTTACAGCTACCATTTGCTGGCTGCTGGCCGCCACCCTCTACAACACGTGTATTATGTTAATATTAATGATACATACAACGAGTAGCGATCGCGGTCACTTATGCTGACTATCATTTTTATATACATGACCACACATGATACATGAACATGAACAAGGTCACAACTTCAGCATTAATAATGACAACATTCTCCGACGCTCTCTTCCCTTTTTTCATAATGATATATACGCCATGAAGAACACGTTGTACGTTCCTTGAAAGGTAAAACTACACACTGAAATTGGTGGGTAAATATTCTGGTGTCTGCAGAAATTTCTTCGGCCAATGGCCCGTTTCCACTCAAATTTTCCTCATCAATTTCAGCAGGAAGGATTTGAGCAGCTCAAACAAATGATAACTTAAGGTCATACGAGGCTTTACACCTTCTGTCGAGTCTATTTTGTCAAAATTCGTATACTAATACGGTTAATTTAGGATATATGCCCGCGGGGCTTGTTCTATATTTCTTATTTTAAATTGATCTTAGCCAATTTGGTTAAGAACTTTAATGTAATAGAATCAGCATGGATTTGGATTACAGATATCCACTTCCATTTGATCCCGTAAGAAAAAAATTATTGTTGATGGTACTGCTCTGCAACAGGTTAGTAATTCTGAAGTCGGGGCTATAATGTATCTTACATTATAAACAATGACGTGGTGATTAAGCTAAATAAGTTCAAACATATGTGCGGAACCATCAGGAGAGCTCTAAAATCAACCAGGAAAGAAATACGTCTGAAGTTCTGCACGGTGATGGTCCTCCTCCCTTCCCTTCTCTATGGGTCTGAGAATTGGAGTTTAATCTCAGTCAGACCAGTCGTTTTCAAGCGGCCGAAATGGGATTTCTCAGGCACGTGACAGGGTATACTCTCCGAAATCGCAGAAGAAATGCAGATATACGGCAGAAACTGAATATTATGAGTATACTCAATATGATTGCCCAATATCGGCTAAAATAGAACACCTTAATCCAATGGATGGCTGTCCCATCCCCAAACAACTATTGAATTGTAAGCCGAAGGGACGGTGAGATGTAGGACGGCCAAAGAAGCGTTGGAGTTATCAGCTCTAGTATGACTGATTGGGACCGGAACAAGCCATTTTTTATTTAATTTTTGTTAAAAATAATGACGATAGTGAATTTTAATATTTCACGTCTCTAGCCATAAACCATTTTAAAGACATAGGGTCACAAGATTTCATACATTCCTGTAAATCAATTTTTAAATCCATGTCGTGTACAAAGATTATTGAATGTGTTTAGGTCCATTATTGTTCTCGCAATATTAATCGTCAACACACAGTTCGCATTTTGTTGATACGGAAGGACACTGAAACTGAAATTTAAGTTTGTAGTAACATTGCCGGAGTGTTTTGCAGATTGATTCTAATCAATTGGTTTTACTTGTATTTGTTGCTAGTGGAACTCTGCGTACTGACTATTGACCTGCTATTAGTGAATGGAAATCTCTATAAGGAAAACCTAATCGCGATTAAAATTACCATTTTTTTTTCTTTTTAGTTTTGTACAGATCGCCATCACGCATTATGTACTTGTTTTCTGTAAAATTGTAAATGTTGTTCTAAAACAATTTCTGAAACACAAACATAGGCCTACCGTTAAGTAAAGCAGTTGGAAAGGAGGTTAGAATTAGTAGAAAGGATTCAGCTGTAAGGAAAATGAAATAATTGGACATAATTGGATATGCAATGCCGAAAATTGTCAGTCGAATTAGTTAAAGTCGCACGAGGAACAATATGTCATTTATGAAAAATAACCCTTCGCTAGACAAACGTTTTAATCGTAACTGCAAAGAATCATGAGTCAGGAATGTAGACAGTGAGTGCGAGAGTGAAACAAAACTCCGAATTAGGACATACACTATTAACATCGAGGTGAGGATACACTATTAAAAGTAGGCAGGAGACTTGGCTAGGCGAAAATATGGCATATGGTTACAAAGTTTATTAAACTGGAGACTGTGAATATAGAGTGAAATCAAGAGAAATGACTTTGCTAAAAAATTGTTGAACAGGATAGATTTATTCTGGACAGAAATCACTCTTTCTCCAGAAATCGTTTATTCATCAGTGCACAAAAAAGTGCTAATGATTTTAATGGTAATTATTATACGTAGCCTACAACATATAGGACTCGCGTTCGCACCCGTGCATGTGGCTGAAAGTAAGTACTTGTCGAGTGCATTCTGTAATATGTCATACATATCACAAGACCAATGCGCAGCAGCTTATATGTCTGTACTCACAAATTGAACGTTTCGTTTACTTGTGACGACAAAGCACGTGCGCGAATGTTTATTGCAGGTCACTGAACGGGTATATTCCCGCGTGCAATTCAATTAATTACGCGTCCAGTGCAATGCAACTGTTACATGAAATATAACCGGCAATAATTTATTAACTTCATGTGTGTGTGTGTGTGTGTGTGTGTTACGCTAGACTTCTTCCACATATTTCGCTACCTCCTTCGACCTGCTTCTCCAAATATTCTTTATTTGGAATATATTACCATAGACTGTCTTCAACGTCTGTCTTCCATCTGTGTTCTCCTAATCTTCCACTTGTGTTTTCTCGCTGTATTTAGATAATTTATTTTTTCCCACCTGTCCATTTTCTTTTGTCGTAATATTATTCAATCATTATTTGTATACGAAAACTTTATCTGTACGTTTAATTACCCCCTTTCAGTCGCAAACGCTATAGCCTACAAATGTTAGAAACTACAATTGACTTGTTCTCTGATCAAGCCTGTAATGTCTGAAACATTTTTCAGAAGTCGTTTAATTGATTCCCATACTCCTTGTATGAATTCTACACATTCTGGTACATTATTGGAATAACTAATCGAAATTGCTATATCTAAGTCGCAACTAAGTCGCAAACGCTATATAAATGTTAGAAACTACACTTGACTTGTTCTCTGACAAAGCCTGTAATGGCTGAAACATTTTTCAGAAGTCGTTTAATTGATTCCCATAGTCCTTGTATGAATTATACACATTCTAGTACATTATTGGAATTACTAATCGAAATTTCTATATCTAAGTCGCAACTAAGTCGCAAACGCTATATAAATGTTAGAAACTACACTTGACTTTGTTCTCTGATCAGTCCTGTAATGGCTGAAACATTTTTCAGAAGTCGTTTAATTGATTCGCAAACTCCTTGTATGAACTGTACACATTCTAGTACATTATTGGAATAACTAATCGAAATTGCTTCCGAAAACAACTACAATGTTTTGTTATGTTTCTTATGTCTAATAATTATAGTATCTCTTCCACGTGTCCTGTAACTTTTTTCCCCTTTGATGTCGATATTCTTGCTAATACTTTGGTATTTTTGTGTGCTGACACCCATTGATAATATTTTTCCAAGTTGCGTTCGATGAATCCAGTACTTCGTTTATATTTGAGCGTTAAAGTCTCTTGCGATAAAAACTATAATTCTTATAAAACTCCAAAATATTGAAGGAAAATTACTCGTCATCATACTTAATTCTGATCAGAAGCAGTGGCAACAGTTCTTTTGACTGAGCCCACTATTAAAATAAACAAACTCTATCTACTTTTAAATTGGAAAAAAAATGAACGAACTTTTTTCTTGGATTTTCGACGTGATAAGCGGCAAAGCAAAAGAAGTAGGAACGAAATAAAAATATTTGGTAGTGTGACATATTAATCTACTCGTATACGCAGAAGTATAGGCCAGCTCGGGACACGAATTATGATGTTTTTGAATATTTATTTGAATTTAGTGCCCATTTCTTACAGATCCGTTTGAACCATTGTTCAATGCTTAGCGATACTGTTTTCTTAACTTATTTGAAAAAAAAAACATATATTTGTCCTCATGAAAACAGAATGTATTCTAGTATTATTTTCCACTTTTACGAAGCCTTAATTTACATATCAGAGAAACAAGATGTAGGGAGAACAGTCTCCCTTCCCGCTTTTTTTGTTGAAAATTTTGAAGAATAAGGTTAGCGATAATGCCTCGATTCTCGGAGATCCCTGTTAGGAAGGAAAATGTACGGTCCGAAGCTTCAAGAAGTATAACAGCAGAAACCTTATTTCCATTGTCACCAGCATTATTTCAGCGCTTAGGAATATTTCTCCAGCGCTACATAAGAAATCAGCTTCAAAGACTTGTAGTATAAAATTGTATAAGTAACACGATTATTCAAAATAATATATTGTTATTTATAATAAGCGCCAGTTTCTGTACATAGTCACAAAATGTGTTTACAGATTAGAATACTATTAGATATACTGACATAAATTCCTTACTTTCTGGATGGCTTAACAGCCTATACAGTAAAGGGCCTTTTTAGGGTCACAAAACTATCAGTGAGATTAGTAGTTAGTTAGGTGTGTACTGAAATCATGTGTCTCCCTTATGTGTGGCACCACTGGCAAGTGAGTTTTCGTTTGAAATGCGGAGATATTGTTTAAGAATTAATATTTAACTAGCCATATATATGAAAGTTGTGCTCTTCTGCTGTTTGCTCTGAAAGTTGTGCTCAGAAATTCGTTTTATGCAATAATATACGTAAAATATCTATGTGAAAAGTGTATTAGTTTTTCACAGGCTGGATAGACACATGCTGACAAGAACTTCATTAACAACACTGTGTTGCGTAATAGTTAAACTATTTCATATCAATTACTATTTAAGACAGAATGTGTTGTACGCCACTCCATAGCACAATATTTATTTCACGTCAATGGAATTTTGCGACAACATATTTGACGTCACGTCTAAGATTATTACTCGAATAATTATAATATACTTGGATTGTTTGAAGCGCGGTTACTTCATTTCCATATTTCAAATCATTACGCCATACTCAGCAGTGACTGTAACAGTGTAACCTCAGTGACAAAGCTAAAGCTGCTGCATACAATAAACTGTTGGCCAAACACTGGTGCAAAGGGACTGTTTAATTGAGAATAATGAAACAATCTTTGATCTACGCAAGCAGGGAAGGAATAAGTTTATGAAGAAATTTTCATAATTAAGTTAGTTTTATAAAGAAGAAGATGGCATAAGTACACTTCAAAACACTTATAATCTACATCTATTTTTAAGAGGAAATTGCATTTTTAAAGTTCCATCATAAATTAACAATTTTTAATTAACATACTGTTACGCAATTACAGAACGTTCCGAACAATGAAGAGTGCTGTTCTACACATTTCTCGGGTAGCAGGTGCGTGTTTCTGCCAAGGCCGCACTCAAGTATCCTCTAGAGTTTTCGAGTGGTTGTTAAAGACGCATATTATAGGCCATTAGTCTGGAACTCTGCACCAACATCTGCTGCTTAGTTAGTCAGTTTATGTTGGGTGAGTTACCAAGTGCATAACGAATAGAAGAGAAAGTGAGATCACTCTGGGTGCGCGCTATAGTCGTGAATAGGGCTAGCGGTGACCACGTTAAACTTCGGCGTTCTGCGATCGCAGGTTGTTGTAGTTGAGACGGTAAGCCTATTAGCCACGTGCAAAAAAGAGCTGTGTTTTATATGTTCTAAAAAGCGTGTTTGTGCGTCTTATTACTTATATCGTGTTCGGTTGCAATTAATTATAGGTTTGAGTGATTTACAAACATTCTGATAATAAACGTGTGATAATATATAGTAAAAAGGCTCAGCATGTATGAATGGTTATAGTAATGATTTGTGTGTGTTATTTTTCATATACGGGTAGTTTTTAGTTTCAGTTAACAGTGGGTGTGAAAAATTTATCTAGTAGTGCAGTTATATAAAGGTTGTGTGTTAAAATATTTAATAGAAATGCCGTCCTGTTTTGTACCTGGATGTAGGAATGGCTATGGTAAAAATTCCTACAAAGGAAATCATTTCTTTAGACCTCCCAAGGACGAACATCAGTTTTCAAAGTGGGTGAGGGCAATTCCCAGGAAGGACAAATGTCTTACACATAAATCTTATATCTGTCAAGTACAATTTTTCTGATGATTTTATTTTGAAAGTAGATTCATTTGTTGTAAACAATAAAAAGGTCGAAATTCCAAGACTGAGATGGAACTTTTATAAAGCCTGGCGCGGTACCTCATATCTTTCTGAATTTGCCTACATATTTGAAAAAGCCTCTAAAACTCCGAAAGTCATCCGCAAAAAGGCAAATACAGCTAGTACAAACAGGGCAAGAAAAAAGCAATTCGACAAACTCGTCTGTGGCAGAAACAGTGAGTTCAGACCACCCCCAGACTAGAACACACCAAGACAATCAACTGGATGAACAAAACAAAATCATGTTGCTGAAACGGAAAATACAACATCTAACTCGTACTTTGATACGAACTAAGAATAAACTGCTTTGCGAAAAAGCAAAAGTTGCTTTACTAGAAAAGAAATGTGACTCGTATGAAAGAGGGATGAAGAATTTAAGTAAAAAGCAGAACATGATTGTAGATGCTATGGTTAAAAAGTCTAATTTGTCAAATACCAAAGGAATGAGGTACTGTAATGAGCTAATACTGGAAAGTTTGTTACTTAAAATCAAATCCCCAAAGAGATACAGACATTGCTTGCAACATGATTTATTGCCACTTCCGTCGGAGAGCCACCTGAAAAGACTGTGTAAAGGTTTAAAATGCCCATACGCGGTAAACACTAACGCTGTAAATGCCATATCAGAGTTTCTGCAAGAAGAAACTGATGGAAATAGATGTCTCGGAGTAGTAATATTCGACGAAGTGAAGCTAAGGAAGGAAATTCAGTTTTATTGCAACCTCTTTAAAGGTTGATGGCTTTGTAGACTTTGGTGATTATACACCTACGGACATGAAAAATCAATGGAGTTGCTCATCAAGGAAAAGGTAGTTTTAAAGGACTCGGAATGCTACGATTGGGGAGAGGAACTACTTGAGCTTAAAACTGGTGCTCCGAAAGAATGTCTCGTGTATCATTTAGCAGGGTGCATAGTGAGAAAACAAATTAGAATTACTGACTGTGGTGACTGTGCTGTTACACTGAGGAACGATCGTCTTCCTAATCTACCTGCTGGTGTGTGGACAAAAATAAAAGATTACGGAACTATCGAAGAAACATCTCATTTAATGTACCCTTCAGATGGTGTTTATCATGTACTATTGCAAGCAGAAACAACTGTTACAATAAAACTTAGTTCACCAAACAGTATGTGTGAAGATATTTTTTATGAATGTTTGGATGAAATCAAAGAAATTAATGTGCCCGCAACGGACAGCGTAGGATGTTGCCGTGAACACACAAAAAACATTGTAGGCAAGCTAATTTTCAAATATATCCAGTGCCGATTCTTTTTCCGTACGAAGGAAATATGTAGAGAAATGACCAGTGCAAAATCGACTAAATCCTCTCTGAAAATTTCGAAGGTTTCGAACTGCTGACATCCTAGAGTGAGTACATTGTTTAAATCTTATATACTTTTGTATTTGTACGCATTGCAGTGTATCGTAAATATAATTTTAATTGTTACAACATGTAAAAACATTTCACGACATTTTCAAATAAGTATTATTTAATACAGAATTGAGTTTGTATTAAAACTTATTTGCGTGCTTCACGCTGGCGTACACAACAACGGACGATGCTAGCGCCTCGCTGCGGCGAACCACAGTAACTAATTAATTAATTAATTAACTAACTAACAGTAACCACAGCAAAGTGATCTCACTTTCTCTTCTATTCGCTATGCCAAGTGTGTCTCAAGTGGTTATTACTGAAAAGTGATTACTGTGCCGAACTCTATTACTAACATTTTTATTACGTGCGGACAAACTTAACTTGAATTATTATACGAGTACCTTGTTGAATAACTTGCTGATTGCAAACTGTTGTTTGTGATTAATTAAAGCTGGTGATTAGTGACTTCATTGGTGTCTGTATTTTGTTTTACACTGTACCATACTACAATCAGTGATGCTGTCGTAACATACTTTTCATTCGCAGATTACCTGATCGTAATCAGTAGAAGAGAGGAGAGGAATTCTGATAGTAAAACTAACATTAACTTAATTACGAGACGATGAAAATGGTAATCTCAAAATTAAAATTGTTTGGAAATTTCAGTATTATTCTTACTACCTTCCATACTTTCCTTGTTTAGACGTGTCGTTATCAACCGAGTTTACTGTTTACAGAAATATGAATCTCCTTTGAAACTGTAGTGCTAACATTTATTGTAAGTCCTACCTCATTCTGCTATGTCCACTTTTATATCCCCTAACGTTGGTTGTATCTTTTACTTTATACATTATAAATAAGTGCTTCGGAGTTAACGAAATTTTGAGCGATTGCATACGAAGAGTACACATCAATCATACGATTCAGTAAATTAGAGGAAGTTCTCTTTACTTTGATAAAAGGCAAATGATGATCGAATGAACCAGCAGTTATTAATTAATTAACTGCATCAAATGAATCACTTAAACTCATTATAGCGTACATTGCATTAACGAGTTTTACTGTGATCACGTAATGCGATTATAATTATGATATGCTTCCTTATAATTTATTTTTATTAGCATAACCATCCATCACAATGTAATTTATTTTTATTTCATTGCATGAATTTTTGTAAACAATTTTGAGTAAATGACTTGTTAAAATAGAACTGATAATAAACGTACAGTACCGGTACTGTAAACATTTCAGACTCTAATGAGTACCTACTAGCGGACATACGATAAAATCATTAAACAATGCTTAATTTCCAAGAAAAAAATTACTAAAATCCAGAAATTTAGGTCTTTTCTGGCTTTTAATATGTCAAAGTCACATGTCATGATGGATGACGGCCACCGTAGAGTAAGCTGATGCTTACGAAAAAATCACGTTACAACTTCAGTTTCATTTGGATTTCAGTTTCAGTTTTAACAGTCTTATACTAAGAAATTATCTGATAGTTTCCGTAATAGGTATTACACATATGTTATTTGTACAACTCACAAATACATTTCCAGTCAACACACATACGCTGGTCAGAAATTGTACTTGAGTATGCATTTAAAATGTAACACCAACACACTCCCTGAGAATGCACAAACGTCTTAACACACCGTTGTTTCACCTTCTGCCTCGTTGCCTGTGCCTCTGGTTTTATATGCATTTGTGCTAACTGTGTTTCTTCAAGTACTTGTTTGTTCTCTTTCGTTTTGTCATTCCTTCTTACTTCCATATTATTCGAGATCGTTCCCGGTTGATTTGAAAGCTGCAAATTAGGCCTACGTGCAAGTTCATAGTCATCATTTGTGATTATGTGCTTTTAGTATTTTTGGTAGATACATTTTTGATATTGTTATTTCCCTAATGTTAATATCAATGTGTACATGTTCCATGAAATCGTACAGGATACAGAATGATAATATAAACCCAAGTTACACAGGAGAATACAGATAGGTTGATACAGTTAAGCGTAACAAAGAAACAACGATACTAAGGCTCTATAAATCTTGACTCCATAAAGATCATTACTTTATCTGCTACTTTCTGTCATTTTAATATTTATAAAAATTTATCCTTTTATTAATGTAAGGAGCATTTAGTATAACGACAAAAATGTATCCATAAAACGTTTTCAGCCATCGATGTTATTGTTAACAGACGATTAACGTACACCACAAATAAGAAAATAGAGGTAAAGCTATTTTAGAGAGAAATGGACTTCCCCAGATTATCAGTCAGTAAATCAAGACCAGAAACATACTATAAAGGAAGACACCCGATTAGAGGTACACAAAGGAAAAAACAATAATAAAAGACACACAGGGGAAACAACTTGCATGTTGCGCACGTGTACATTGATAGACTTCCAAACAGTTTTATGTAATAATGGGTACAGAGAGATGAAAAACGCCTTCTATACACATGAGGAAAAGAATCATAAAATTTATGTCAGAGAGAGATCTTAAGGAGGAAGAATGGAAAGATCAGAGAACGTGGAAACTTAGAGCCGGAAGGGGATCTCACTTCTTGTAAAAAGAGGTTGATGTGATATTCCGATAGATTAACATTCTTGAGCTTAGCCAAAGATTTTTAAATAAATTTTAATGTATGAATCAAAAACTGGATTGTATACATACGCTATACTGTACCCACGCAGTATACAAATAAAACCTGTACACCTAGTCACGATTGAACAAGGGGTAATGGTAGCCATTTATATAATGGTAAGAATTCAGAACAAACAAAATCTCACTCCAACGTATGAAGAAGAACACAACGTAACTTCAGTTCGGAGTCATCGTGCTCTACGCTAGAATCGTATGCTATTCTTAATTTTACCAGCTAAACACGTCAGCGACATAAAATAAATAAAATATATTAGAGCTAAAATGATATACGTTATTAACTTTTAAGTAAACATTCACTCTTTCAACTTGCATTTAAATTCCCCAACGTTTTTACTCCCCTGTAATTACTTTAACGATTTCCTTTAGAGCTATAAAATTATAGGCTATTTTCTGCAAAAATCTGGTGATTATTATCTGCCTTAGCAAGTTTGGTTTCCCATTCGTATAAACGACATAAACTTTTACTGATGAAAAAACGTTGAATTATAAACAAACTTCCTGTCCCAAGCGACAAGAATCAGTTTACAGTGTGCCTACAGTATGTATGCTTATGTTATCGTACTTGAATTACTTCAATTTCCTACAGTTATCTTTGATTCGATCAGTCCGGCCTCCCACCGCTACCTAAAAACTTGAAAGACATGTTTGAATTGGTATCCAAGTCACTTATTGACAAAATCTGTATAATATTTACCTTATTTCTTCCGTCATGTGACTTCGTGTTGCGTTCGATTTGATTAACGCGTTTCGAAACATATGTTTCGTCTTCAGAAAAAAATAAATGCTATCTAAAGCATTCGACTCTTATTATTACAACGCAAAAGCTTTAAACTGAATTGTATGCAAAAATTGTTTTAATTTTTTCACTGTTTGTTTTTGTTTTATTTTATAAGGACTCTCGTTGTCTCTGCACATCCTGTATTGTGATTACCAAAGTTTCCGGTGAACAAGTCACCCTCCTCCAGCCACTATCTTCTGTTGATTACTGCATTCCTGTACCTCTAACCTCTACACTGATTTGCCATACAATACCACTTTCCTCATCGTTTCGTCTCCAGTTTCTCGGTAATCGGTTCATATGCTCAGTTTCTATCTTGGTGACTAAATCTTTAATTCCTTACGTATTTCTGAAAATAGCACAATAGTACAACGAAATATATTCTCTTTAACAGTCTTCGTCATTGTCCATCAGGAAAAAACACCGTTTGAAAAGTAACACAGGTTTTATACCTGTAGTGTATTCCGCAAAATGATGCATAAAAGTAGTTAAGACTATGAGGCAAATTTATTGCAACATTAATATTACCAACTTGCGTAAATGAAAATAATTATTCCACTGATTAATTATGCATACAATACACATATTGTGCATATATATATATATATATATATATATATATACATATATATATATATATACATATATATATAGGAATGTTAATTATCGACCGTATTATTATACTGTTAATGATTTCGAGGTTCGGTCATTAATTATGAAAACTCAGTTTTGCGACGTTTCGAGATGGTTGGTGTAGCTCATCTCACAGTTAATGTAAGTAAATAGTTATAGTAATGTATGACTTTACACACACCTATACACACTTACAAATAATATAATTGTAGTAAGACTATATTTTAATGTTGTAGGCATGATTATGAGAAGAATAAATCTCGAAACGTCGCAAAACTGAGTTTTCATAATTAATGACCGAACCTCGAAATCATTAACAGTATATATATATTATAACATTGCCAAACCCTGATCACATTTGATATAAATAAGTATGTAAAAAATGCCAAGAAACCATATATTTTGATAGATAAATGATAACGAGAAGGAAAGTAGTAAATATAATCAATAGTGACGGAGGAAGAATACAACCAAAGGTGGTTACAAAACAAGAAAATACGAACTAGACTGACAGACAACTGACATTGACCCAACCCCAGAGATTGGCCAGATATTAACCAAAGTAAAGCGAGACAAGAAGACAGTGAAGAAAAAAGAAAAAAAAAATTACATGGCCATAACAATTAACTCACAAGATTGTTTTAAAAGAGCATAATTTTTTATTATTGTTAATAATTTATGTTTAAATTTTTATTAGTGGTAACTTGTAAATGACAGTATCTCAGCAATTGTTATACAAAAAAAAAACCATGTGTAGATATGATTGTATGTATATCCTTATCTATAGGTGATGTGTCAGCTGTTATGTTTAAAATTACACTCATACAGACAGGGAATAGAAATGTGTGCGTGGTTCAATCAGAGAACAAATTGTATAGTCTACTATATACTTTGGAACTTTTACTAGGATTATTTCAGCAGTATGAATGTTATCTCAGCATTATGTGTTTGAAAGTATAAGGTTTTGGAGAGTTTATTTATTCGCTAATATTATTTCTGTTGCTACAGATGTAGTAGGTTTCAATTAACACAATATATTTTAACATTATTAAATTGTTGTTATTATTACTAATTATGACATTTCAGACCAATTTTTATCACTTTAATGACAATATATACAAAGTTATGTTTTATTTGAAAGATGTATTTACAATACCATGTTGTTTGAATATTATAAAATGATATGTGACAGTCTGAAGTTAACAAAAGAGACATGAACTCATTAGATACAAAAACTTTGTAATAATAGTGAGATCGTGAGAAATATAAGGGTAATTAGAGATAGGTAGGGAGTGACAAAGATGAACAGTGAAGTGATAAGTGTAATAAAATAAACAGCATATAATCTTAAGAAAAAAGAGTTAAACAAGTGTGACAAACCCAAAACATAAGCACATGTTAAATGAGCAATTAAGTTAAGTATATTAGACTGAAAGACACAGAATAATTGTGAATGTAAAAAACAGAAAAAATATTATCTCAATATAAAAATCACCAGGGTGATTACTGTTATAAAAGAGATGGTGTAGGTATAACACTCACCAAATTTGTTCATTTGTTAATTTAAAGAAAGAAGTTATGGGCTTAATGTTTAAGGCAATAAATACCAGAAGAAATAGATTTACAGTAATATGTTAGTATGTTTTAAGTAAGTAAGGAATTTATAAAGAAAATAATAGCAATACCTTTATAAGAAATAATAGGCAAAATATATTAATTATGTGTAACGAAAGGGAACATGGCAGAATTATATTAAAACTTAGAAATAAGTAAATTATGTATTAACATAGTATTATCAATTTTGGACTAAAACATTAATACATGACTTAGACCAATCTTGTAAGATATCAAACTAATCTTTGAAAGAAAATAGAAACATCTACGTAAAGATTACAACCATTGAAATTATCCCCAAGTAAATATAGCCATTATAAAATATTTATTCAAATTAAACAAAAAATTCAAAGTTTGATAACAATGTGTTTATTTTGAGATCGACCAGGTAGAATAATTACGTTACCATGGAAACTGTGGAGTAACAAGAAAAAATACCGTTAGATTTTTTTACTGAATGCATGACGCTTTAATGGTATATACGCTAATTTTCGAGTGACCAAAATTGTCAATTAAAACATAGAAAATATCAAAAGAAGTTACTACTAAGTGTATACCAAGACATAAGACAAGGACTGGAACCATATTATTGAAGTTGAGGCCAAATTAACGAAAAAAGAAAATAAATTACTACCAATTAAACTGGAAAAGATGCCTGATGTCCTGAACCCAGCAAACTAAAGAAGATTATAGTATAACCCATGAATAACAGATCGTATGAATTCGCCATAACTACGGAAGTGATAAGTACCTCTTAAATTACCCAAAATATATAAATAAACTCACGTTAATTATTTCTCACTAAAGGTCGAAATCTCACTGAACTGAAATTAATTACTTTCAAAGATTAAAAAGAATACTAAGTCACTGATAATTTATAAACTAACCAATATAAACTGTTGTTAATGATCCATAACTTGTAAACACTTTTACTACACTGCGCTAAACAAATTATACCTACACAATATGTTAGTTAAGTTTACTTGATGTAAGGGTGTGTATTTTTATTGTTTTAAACAATTGTAATCCTTTGAACGTAACCTCAAGAACCTATGACAAACCAACATTAATAACTTGTATACAATTTTCAACAGACGCCATCATTAAACGTCTGGTTATCCAATTCAAATATCGATTGTCAAACCCTGTAATTGTCTCATATAAACAACCGGAGCATTTGTATTAGAATAATTTGTATTAAATGAATAACAATCACTAATAAAAAATGTGTAAGTATTGAGTGTAACCACGGTGTTATAATTTCATTAGGAGGTGCACAATATTTTATGTACATTTTAGCAGATGACTAACGATTTACACAGCCCACGCATCGAACTGCTGTGCGCTCCAGTGAGCCTAGCTGGCGGAAATATTTGAATTATTCAAACCGCCTGAGCTGCGCTGGTCATACACCTTTGAATTTTAATTTAATTGTTTTAAGAAAACAATTTGGCGCCACCGGGAATTTCATACCCCTAATGAACATCAGGTAAGAACATCAAGACCTGGTTATTCGTACGTTCGCAACGAACGAAATCTGCGGGAGTTGCACGCATTTGAACTACGGATAGAGAAGACACATTACACCCATCACACACAAATTGTACATTATTCACATTTTGCAGAGTAAAACGGTAGCCGTACTCACGAACAATACAAAGTGGCGCGCCAACTAGTAGGGCTAGAATAATAAAGAAATTATACAATTAAACCCTATAAATTCTAGCGGCGATTACGAAAGGTTACAATCTGCACACCAGAGGAGTGTCGAAAAAATTGGCAAAGGAGAAGGAGATGGAAGAAAACAGAGGGGAAGAAGAGGAAGGAGCACCGATTGGAGAAGTGGAGACAGTAATAACCACAACAGAACCAAGCCAAGATGAAGAAATGGAACCACAGGCTGGAGATAGGGGGGAAGCCACAGGAGGAATGGATTTACAAAAATTATGGGAGTTGATTAATGGAAAATTAGACAAGAATGAGGAGAGTTTGAAGGAGATGAACAATAAATTCGACAAGAATGAGGAGAGTTTGAAGGAGATGAACAATAAATTCGACGGCATGAAGAAAGAAACCAGTGACAATTTGAAACAGATCAATGAAAAAATAGTGAGTACTAAGGAAGAATTGAGGAAAACAGTCAACCAAAATAATGAAACACTACAACAACGATTACTGGAGGAAATTCAGCAAAGAAATGAAGATTTGAAGGAAGAATTGAAGGAACAGCTGAAGGAGGACCACGAGAAAAATAAAGAAGAAGTGAAGCTACAGATGGCACACCAATTAATGGAGTACCGAGAAGAAGCAAAACAGCAGGTTACGGAAATCAATGACAAATTAGAGGAAACGTTGGAGAAGCTAGAGAAGACCAACGAAAATGTTTCTGGAGTCCGCAAGGAAGTACTCGATAAAATGAACCGTCTCGAAGGAGAAAATAAGAGAAGAATTTGAGGAAGGTCATGAAGAAACAGTCAGAAGATGTACCCAGATAGACCAGGACATACACCAAGTCCGGGAAGAAAACCAGAAAGAGGTAGCAGCTGTACGAACAGACTTGGGAGAACGAATGGAAGGAGTTTACAGTAACTTAAATAAAGTAGATAGCAAAGTAGACAAAAACCAACAGAGGATTGACGAAATGCGCAGAATAGAAGAGTCATTACGGGAAGAAGTGGATGCCTGGCGTGACCGACCATGTAATAATAATCATGTCATGAACACAGACAACAGAGATACTATTAATTTCCGTAATTATAAAAGAAACCCTATTGAATTCTTGAAGAGGGTAGAAGAGTTAATCATCAAGAATCGAGAGACTCGATGGACTACAATAAGAGGGATGTTGGACGAAATGTTCAAGGAGACATACGACAACTGGTGGACTGCCACTCGACCAGACATCCAAAACCTTCAAGACTTTAAGACTCAGTTCAAGGCTAAATACTGGTCTGAATCAATTCAGAATATGGTCCGCAATAACCTGAGCAATGGAAGGTATGAAAACCAGAATGGACAATCCCTTACCTCCTACTTCTTGGGAAAAATCTGCATGGCCAGGAATTTGGAGCCACGTATACCTGAAGAGTGTCTGGTAATGCAGTTATCTTACCACTACGACGACGCCATCCAAAAGGCACGGATGTACAGCCAGGTAAAGACCATCCAAGATATGGCTAGCTTACTGGAAAGCCATGAACAGGAGTGGCAGTACAGGAAAAATAGAGGGTACAGTTTCAGAAATAATAGAACCAATGAGGGACAATTGTCACAGAATCAACAGGGAGATAATAAGCCACCGGTAAATAACCCTAACAATTACCAAGGGAACACACGGGGCAATAACGCGCCCAGAAATTTTAACAGAAGTGGAAACCATAATAATAACAACTTCAGGAACAACCACAGGGGTAATTTCCCGTCGAATGGTTACAACAACAATTATCGCCCTGGAAACAACAGTAATCAGAACAATAATCCAGGATACCGGCCACAGGTAAATTACATAAGGGGGCAAAGACAAAGGAGCCCAAGAAGAAACTATCCCTCATCTAACTATCGGCGAACGTACTATAACCAGGTACCCGATACGAGAAGTCACCCATTCGAAGAAGATCACAGGCACAGCGTGGATAACCGGAATAATCAACAGGAGCCGAACGCTAACCAACCATCAAACACTACTGATGTTGGGGGCAATGAGGTCAACCCTCATTTAAACGCTTAAGGCCAGTGAAAACTGCGGACAGCCCATCACTGGACCAATCTCTGGGTGAATATAAGACAACACATGACAAGAAGATCACAATAATATGTACTAATTATTTGAAAAATATAAGGGACGATTTGATCGAAGAAAATGATAACATGATGCCCATTAGAAACAATGAAATAGTGTATGTGAGTGCCCAAATAAATGGAATTCTATCAACCATAATGATCGATACAGGGTCTAATGTCTCCCTGATCGACCAAATAGAATTAAATAGACTACAGCAGGGAAGTAGTGTACCCATATCAACCCTGCCCATAAACAATATAACTATCATTGGTGCTACCGGCCGACAAAACAAAACCGTCCGGAAACAAGTATCCTTGGAACTTAATAGCAAAGGTATAATAGTAACTATGCCATTTCTTGTTGCCAGCGGCCTACCTTTCTCATTACTTGTTGGGTGTGATGTACTCAGACAACACTCTGCCATAATTAACCTGCGGCAGGGAGAAGTATCACTAACCACAGAACAAGGAATATGGTCAGCCGATCTAGTGAATGGTGGCAACTTACCATTGATAACAAACCACTATAACATGATCCAAAACAATTATTGCAAACAATCACCCGAAAGAATATTGACAGATTGGAAGGATGAAGAATTATGGTCAAGCAAGCTGGATGAGATCAGAAACTTCCAACGAGAAGAACAAGATCCACAGATTAGTGTGCAACAGTCAGAGGAACTTATAAGTATATACAACAGATATAAACACATTTTTTCTGACGCTCCAGGCAAAGTAAAGAATTATCAATGCCGAATACGATTTAAAGAACCCGTTGACTTCAAGAAAAAATCTTACCCCATTGCTTACTCACAAAGAAATGCAGTGAGGGCAGAAATCAATCAAATGATGGAAGACGATATCATTGAATTAAGTCAATCACCGTATACAAGTCCAATAGTGGCGATACCAAAAAAGGACGGAAAGGTGAGAATCTGCCTCGACGCCAGAGAAATTAATAAAATGATAGTGAACGATAGAACATCACCGGGTGAAATAGAAGAAATCCTTAAGAAGTTCCACGGTATAAAATACATTAGCTCTTGGGACACGGTATGTGGCTACTGGCAGGTGGAGCTACATCCGAACAGTAGACAATACTTAGCATTCCTGTTCGATGGGAGGAACTATCAGTTCAAAAGACTGCCATTTGGACTGATAAATTCGGTCGCAGTATTTGTTAAATGTATGGGCCAAATACTGGGACAAGATGTACTGAATTTTACCACCGTGTACGTAGATGATCTGTTAATAACATCATCAAATTGGCAAGAGCACTGTGCCAGAGTGGAAACCGTACTAAAAAGATTATCAGATAATCACGTAACCCTTAAGCTGGACAAGTCAAAGTTTATAGCCCGAAAAATACAATTTCTAGGATTCAATCTAGCAGAGGAAGGCATATCTCCTTCGTCAGAAAAAGTTGAGGCGATACAACGATTCCCCACGCCAAAAAACAAAAAACAACTTCAATCCTTCCTGGGAATTTGCAACTATTACCGTAAATTTCAAGATAATTATTCCAAACTAACAGCAAAATTCAAAAAACAATTATCAGTCAAGGACAAGTGGACTTGGGGGTCCGAACAAGATGAAGTATTTAACCAAATAAAAGAAAAGTTCTTGAACACCGTGATCTTACATCATCCAGACTTCAAAAAGCCATTCTTCATGAACTGTGATGCGAGTGATGTCAGTGTAGGTGCGGTATTATACCAAGAAGATGAGAAGGGACAGCATATGGTTATTAGTTTTGCAAGCAGAATTTTAAATGGATGCGAACGAAATTATCACGTCACGGAGAAAGAACTACTTAGTGTCGTGTTCGCCTGCAACAAATTTAGGACTTACATTCTGGGATACGATATAACAGTGAGAAGTGACCATAGATCCATTTCATTCCTTAAGCAGTGTAAACTCAGCCACGGAAGATTAACTCGATGGATATTGTTGCTACAGGAATATCACATAAACTGGGAGTACATCCCAGGGAAGAAAAACATAGCTGCGGACATCTTATCCCGTATAAACGTACAGCAACAAACTTTCGAGGGTGAAAAAGAACAATTAGTTAAGGTGTATAACATTATCAAAAACAGAGTAGATCTAGAAAAAATAACCCAAGAAATAAGAAGATGTCAAACTGTGGATCCAAAAATAATGAGTATCCGGGGGAGAATGTTAAAAGATGAAGAAACCATTCTACAATATTATAAAATACATGACAACTTGCTATTTATTAAAAACAATCCTGCAATCGGAGAATGGAAACTTGTAATACCATCTATAGTGGAGGAACAATTGATACTAGACTACCACATTAGATACGGCCATATGGGAGCTGTAAAGGTGATAAAAGCTTTACAGGAACAAGTTTACATCAAAAATATTTATCGAAAAGTAAACAAAATCATTCAAAAATGTGATATTTGCCAAAAGGTAAAATGCAATAATTCAAAAAAGGAAGGTATGATGATACCTATCACATCAAGTCAGAAATTAGAAAGGGTATTCCTTGATATATGTGGTCCGTTTCCTATCAGTGGAGGAAGACACAGATACAAATTTATAATCATTATGTTTGACCACTTCACCAAATACACAAAGTTGTACTCCATTAACCGTGCAACAACAAAGAAAATAATTGAGATTATCTTAACCAAGTTTATATCAGAAGTGGGAAAACCGACGGCCGCTATAACAGATCATGGAACCCAATTTAAGGGAAATCTCTGGAAAAATAAGCTCTGTGAACATAATATTAAAACTTACAAAACATCCGTTTATCACCCAAGCAGCAACCCAGCTGAAAGGGTACTCAGAGAAGTGGGTCGTATACTGAGAACCTACTGCCACGATAAACAAAGAGAATGGCACAATTATGTGAAATCCACTGAAGAATTTATAAACTTAGCTTACCACGACTTTACGGAAGCTACCCCATACACAATGATGTTTGAGCGGCCACCGCCTAGAGAGATAACTGATATGATCCAATTCCCCACCAACACCGAATATCAATTCGAGAAAAAAAGATTCTATAACAGAATAGCCGAAAAGGTAGAGCAACAAAAGAATAAATACGTTAAGAACCAGAAAAAGACTATTAAGTACGAGGTAGGAGAAAGGGTACTGTTAAAAAACAGAGAATTACCCAGCTCCATAGAAGGCATCACTAGAAAGTTACTATTATTATACGTGGGACCATACACTATAACAAAAGACAAGGGCAATAACACTTACGAGATCACTCACCCCGTCACCAAGAAAATAAAGGGGGTATACAATCAAGCCTCAATTAAGAAATATTATGACAATCAACAATAACTGTAAAAAAACAATTTAAAGTAAAAAACCAACAAAAATACTTTAAATAAAGAAAAAAAAAATAAAGTGACAAACAAACAAGTCTGCCAATGTCATAAAGAAAAGATCTCTAAAGAATGTCAAAATTCCAAAACATTCGTAAGTACAGCTTACACTAAGCATTAGAGAAACCATTATGATGAATAAAAAATTGTAAAAAATCAAAAAAGATATGTAAGAAAAGCTTACCCAAATATCTCAATAATATTTTAGAACAAGTAAAAATGGAGAGATAAAAGTCACAAGGCATTCAGATAAAGTAAGAGCAACCAACTTACTACAATATTTAAATAAAAATTAACAATAGAGGAGTGTAGTTACAAAACATTCCTACAAAATAAGGTTAAATTACCATAATATTTAGCCAAAAAATGAGGCATAAAAAGCATAACATACTGTAAAGGAATAAGCTACAAAAAATTCCTAACTAGTAAGAAGCCATAACTTACTATGATATTTAAAAATTATGAAAAAAAAAAAATATATATCAATCAAAATGATCAGCTTCCACAACTAATTAGAAAGAGGGGAAGTAAAATTACCCAAACCAATGATCACAAAACAATATAAATGAAATCAACATTCTAAGAGTCATAATGTGAGATGAGATGAAACAAAGAGTAATTAAAAATGAATAAAAATGTGAATTGTATCAATAAAAAACAATGTATCAAATAGTATCTATAAAGAAAGATGGAACAATATATGACTCGAACTGAGCAATAATGAAGTATAAAAGTAAAAAATTCCCAACAAATATTATGATTATGAGTATTATTATTATTATTATTTTGAGTCACGAGTTGACTATATTTAAGAATTGTTAATTGAGTTTGTTTGTTGAATGAACCAGCAATCATTTTACTGAGCAGGGATGATGTTCCCCTGATATCAGTATAAGAGTAGTTTTGATGAAAAATAAGATTTATAGGGAATAAGTTATAATAAAAAATCAATAAGCCAGTTCGCAATGTGAGAAAATAATGAAGAAAAGACTAAGAAGAATGGAAATAAAAGATACCGAATTAATTATAAAAAATGAATGAGAAGCAGGAGAATTTGAAAAAAAAAAATTTGATACGATACAAATGATAATTTCATCAAACTTAAATTCACGTTTTATAAAATGATCAATTTTGGTGGAAGGGCATTATATTACATTGCCAAACCCTGATCAAATTTGATATAAATAAGTATGTAAAAAATGCCAAGAAACCATATATTTTGATAGATAAATGATAACGAGAAGGAAAGTAGTAAATATAATCAATAGTGACGGAGGAAGAATACAACCAAAGGTGGTTACAAAACAAGAAAATACGAACTAGACTGACAGACAACTGACATTGACCCAACCCCAGAGATTGGCCAGATATTAACCAAAGTAAAGCGAGACAAGAAGACAGTGAAGAAAAAAGAAAAAAAAAATTACATGGCCATAACAATTAACTCACAAGATTGTTTTAAAAGAGCATAATTTTTTATTATTGTTAATAATTTATGTTTAAATTTTTATTAGTGGTAACTTGTAAATGACAGTATCTCAGCAATTGTTATACAAAAAAAAAACCATGTGTAGATATGATTGTATGTATATCCTTATCTATAGGTGATGTGTCAGCTGTTATGTTTAAAATTACACTCATACAGACAGGGAATAGAAATGTGTGCGTGGTTCAATCAGAGAACAAATTGTATAGTCTACTATATACTTTGGAACTTTTACTAGGATTATTTCAGCAGTATGAATGTTATCTCAGCATTATGTGTTTGAAAGTATAAGGTTTTGGAGAGTTTATTTATTCGCTAATATTATTGCTGTTGCTACAGATGTAGTAGGTTTCAATTAACACAATATATTTTAACATTATTAAATTGTTGTTATTATTACTAATTATGACATTTCAGACCAATTTTTATCACTTTAATGACAATATATACAAAGTTATGTTTTATTTGAAAGATGTATTTACAATACCATGTTGTTTGAATATTATAAAATGATATGTGACAGTCTGAAGTTAACAAAAGAGACATGAACTCATTAGATACAAAAACTTTGTAATAATAGTGAGATCGTGAGAAATATAAGGGTAATTAGAGATAGGTAGGGAGTGACAAAGATGAACAGTGAAGTGATAAGTGTAATAAAATAAACAGCATATAATCTTAAGAAAAAAGAGTTAAACAAGTGTGACAAACCCAAAACATAAGCACATGTTAAATGAGCAATTAAGTTAAGTATATTAGACTGAAAGACACAGAATAATTGTGAATGTAAAAAACAGAAAAAATATTATCTCAATATAAAAATCACCAGGGTGATTACTGTTATAAAAGAGATGGTGTAGGTATAACACTCACCAAATTTGTTCATTTGTTAATTTAAAGAAAGAAGTTATGGGCTTAATGTTTAAGGCAATAAATACCAGAAGAAATAGATTTACAGTAATATGTTAGTATGTTTTAAGTAAGTAAGGAATTTATAAAGAAAATAATAGCAATACCTTTATAAGAAATAATAGGCAAAATATATTAATTATGTGTAACGAAAGGGAACATGGCAGAATTATATTAAAACTTAGAAATAAGTAAATTATGTATTAACATAGTATTATCAATTTTGGACTAAAACATTAATACATGACTTAGACCAATCTTGTAAGATATCAAACTAATCTTTGAAAGAAAATAGAAACATCTACGTAAAGATTACAACCATTGAAATTATCCCCAAGTAAATATAGCCATTATAAAATATTTATTCAAATTAAACAAAAAATTCAAAGTTTGATAACAATGTGTTTATTTTGAGATCGACCAGGTAGAATAATTACGTTACCATGGAAACTGTGGAGTAACAAGAAAAAATACCGTTAGATTTTTTTACTGAATGCATGACGCTTTAATGGTATATACGCTAATTTTCGAGTGACCAAAATTGTCAATTAAAACATAGAAAATATCAAAAGAAGTTACTACTAAGTGTATACCAAGACATAAGACAAGGACTGGAACCATATTATTGAAGTTGAGGCCAAATTAACGAAAAAAGAAAATAAATTACTACCAATTAAACTGGAAAAGATGCCTGATGTCCTGAACCCAGCAAATTAAAGAAGATTATAGTATAACCCATGAATAACAGATCGTATGAATTCGCCATAACTACGGAAGTGATAAGTACCTCTTAAATTACCCAAAATATATAAATAAACTCACGTTAATTATTTCTCACTAAAGGTCGAAATCTCACTGAACTGAAATTAATTACTTTCAAAGATTAAAAAGAATACTAAGTCACTGATAATTTATAAACTAACCAATATAAACTGTTGTTAATGATCCATAACTTGTAAACACTTTTACTACACTGCGCTAAACAAATTATACCTACACAATATGTTAGTTAAGTTTACTTGATGTAAGGGTGTGTATTTTTATTGTTTTAAACAATTGTAATCCTTTGAACGTAACCTCAAGAACCTATGACAAACCAACATTAATAACTTGTATACAATTTTCAACAGACGCCATCATTAAACGTCTGGTTATCAATTCAAATATCGATTGTCAAACCCTGTAATTGTCTCATATAAACAACCGGAGCATTTGTATTAGAATAATTTGTATTAAATGAATAACAATCACTAATAAAAAATGTGTAAGTATTGAGTGTAACCACGGTGTTATAATTTCATTAGGAGGTGCACAATATTTTATGTACATTTTAGCAGATGACTAACGATTTACACAGCCCACGCATCGAACTGCTGTGCGCTCCAGTGAGCCTAGCTGGCGGAAATATTTGAATTATTCAAACCGCCTGAGCTGCGCTGGTCATACACCTTTGAATTTTAATTTAATTGTTTTAAGAAAACAATTTGGCGCCACCGGGAATTTCATACCCCTAATGAACATCAGGTAAGAACATCAAGACCTGGTTATTCGTACGTTCGCAACGAACGAAATCTGCGGAAGTTGCACGCATTTGAACTACGGTTAGAGAAGACACATTACACCCATCACACACAAATTGTACATTATTCACAGTTTGCAGAGTAAAACGGTAGCCGTACTCACGAACAATACAATATATATATATATATATATATATATAAAGTGTGATGTTTTCAATTTCTTTCTTCTGCAAGTAGTATAATTTAGTATATTCTTTTTAACACCTGATGCACGTTTCACTGAAAAATATCAGTATCATCAGAGGTTTCTAAGTAAATTAATAACAATCAAAATAATTATATTAATAGAAAATTAACGAATAATCGAATTTGTATCGATTTTAATGTAAAATAAAATAACTGATAATCGATTTAGGTCGATTAGTTAACGATTGTTTTAATGTTTATTTTCTTCAGCAGCTGTTTTCTCGGTTATATTTGAAATTTTGTTGTTTATATTTTATTCATTTTTATTTTTTAGTAAATTTATAATTTTAAATAGATCGTCTTGTTTTGTTTTTATTTGGGTTTGTTCTTAATTAATAAATTATTGTTATTGTGTTTGTAAATGTTAAGAATTTCACAAATATTCATTTTTTGACCTTTTTGTATGTTTTTAATTAATTTTATATTTTCAATGTTTGGAAACTGCGGTCCTAGCGTTTATTAATAATAAATAACAATAAATAAATTAAACAAATATATTACTCAAGCCCAATATAAATGGATTAAAGACGAAATATCAACTAGGACCGCACCAAATTATAAAATACCAAAATTACTAACTCAAATCTTAAAACATAAAATTGAACTTCCAGCCAAACACAATATAAAATATCGGTATGGAGAACCATACATGACTTCCATGTTCTAAGATTTACATTTAAAATCATATTCGAAATGAAATATTTCCATAGAAACTACTTCTTTCTACTTATTGCTTCAGCCTTAACCACAGTACTGTGGTCACTAACGTATACCACCTCACCTTTTCGCAATCGATTTTCACTGATGATGGCAGTCGATGGCACTGCCGAAAAGTCTGGTTTTGCAGAAAACATTGGACTACGACTAAACAGCCAGGAAAGGAATTTTAACAAAGAACTACTTATTCGTTGCCGATAACGTAGTACACATATAAAAAATTCTCCCCCCCCTTCAACTATAATTTTCATTAATAGAAAATTACCCCCACCTCGTTCACCTAACCTCTTCATTTATAGATATTTCATCTACGTTTCTACAGTGGATTATTATGAGCTTCTTATCAGGATACTTTATTTATCAAAATTAAGTACTTTGCTCTTGTTAAAACATAAAACGTTACAGGTAAACTACCCCTTTCCCTTAACCGATCTTCACCAAAATCAATAGACCTTCAGTCCTCTACAATGCAGGGATGCATGCAAAAAATATTTGATTCTATTTGAATGTGCGGCAGTTATCGTTCGTCATGAAAACATTTTTCTTGTTACAACATAAAATGTTGCAGGTAAACTACCCCTTTCCCTTAACCGAAAAAATTGCGTACTCTACAATTCAGGAATTTATGCAAAAAATTATTTGAGTCTCTTTGAATTTACGGTAGTTATCTTTCGTCAAAAAAAAATTACCCTTCGCAAAACATAAAATGTTGCTGGTAAACTACCCCTTTCCCTTAACCGATCTTCAACAAAATCAACAGACCTTGAGCTCTGTGTAATTTAAAAAGGTATGCAAAAGAGTAGTTGATTCTGTTTGAATTTACGGCAGTTATCGTTCGTCATAAAAAAAATTACCCTTGTTAAAACATAAAATGTTGCTGGTAAACTACCATATTTCCTTAACCGATCTTCACCAAAACCGAAAGCTCTTGAGAACTCTAGAATTCAGGGCTGTATGCAAAACATTATTTGATTCTGTTTGAATTTGCGGCTGTTATCGTTTGCAATAGAAAAAAATTACTCCTGATAAAAAAACGTTGCTGGTAAACTACCCCTTTCCCTTAACCGATCTTCACCAAAAACAATAGGTCTTGAGTACTCCACATAATTTAGGGCTGTATGCAAGAAATTATTTGATTCTGTTTGAATTTGCGGTTTTTATCGTTTGCCATATAAAATGCCCTTGTTAAAATATAAAACGTTGCTGGTAAACTACCCCTTTCCCTTAACCGATATTCAACAAAATCAACAGACCTTGAGCTCTGTGTAATTTAAAAAGGTATGCAAAAGAGTAGTTGATTCTGTTTGAATTTACGGCAGTTATCGTTCGTCATATAAAAAATTACCCTTGTTAAAACATAAAATGTTGCAGGTAAACTACCCTATTTCCTTAACCGATCTTTACCAAAACCGAAAGAGCTTGAGAACTCTACAATTCAGGGCTGTATGCAAAACATTATTTGATTCTGTTTGAATTTGCGGCTGTTATCGTTTGCCATAAAAAAAATTACCTTTGATAAAAAAACGTTGCTGGTAAACTACCCCTTCCCCTTAACCAATCTTCACCAAAAACAATAGGTCTTGAGTACTCCACAATCCAGGGCTGTGTGCAAACAATTATTTGATTCTGTTTGAATTTTCGGCTGTTATCGTTTGCCATAGAAAATACCCTTGTTAAAACATAAAACGTTGCTGGTAAACTACCCCTTTCCCTTAACTGATCTTCACCAAAAACAACAGGCCTTGAGAACTCTACAATTTAGTGCTGCATGCAAATAATCATTTGATTCTGTTTGAATTTGCGGCTGTTATCGTTTGCGAAAAAACAATTACCCTTGATTAAAAAAGACCGTTGCTGGTAAACTACCCCTTCCCCTTAACCGATCTTCACCAAAAACAATAGGTCTTGAGTACTCTACAAACCAGGGCTGTATGCAAAAAAATTATTTGATTCTGTTTGAATTTGCGGCTGTTATCGTTTGCCATAGAAAAAAAATCTACAGACAGACACACACAGACGCTTTTCGAAAAATTACTTTTTTTCATGTTTTGAGTGTAGTACAATCAGAATCTGCAATAATCTAGAACTCGATTTTTTTGCCATCACCATACCGGTACTTCCATTTCCTTAAAGAACATGGAAGTAAAAATAGTATCGAACTCACGAAACAACTAATAAACGTAGACGTAAACAGAAATACAAAATTATATTCATTCGACATAAAAAACATGTATACAAACATTCCCATTGAAGAAACTATAAATATTATAATAAATAATCTGAAAACAAATAACGAAAGTAACACATACATTAAACAGTTAACTAATACTTTAAAAATAATTTTAAATCAAAATTATTTTCAATACAACAACAAATTGTACTATCAAACAGATGGCCTTGCTATGGGAGCCCCAACCTCCGCTATCATATCAGAAATCTTCCTACAAAAACTCGACGAACAAATAATAAATATAATAAAATTGAACGACCCATTAGGATGTTATTTTAGATACGTTGATGACACTCTGTACATTTCCCAAACAATGGTATAAATATAAATAAAATATACAACTCCATAAATAATTTACATTCCAAAATAAAATTCACGTTAGAAGAAGAATCTAATAATAAATTAAATTATTTAGACTTAACAATAAAGAAAAATGAAACAAATTTTGAATACTCAATATACAGGAAACATTCTCAAACTGACTTAGTAATACCAAATACTTCTAATCATCCTCCCCAACACAAAATGGCAGTATTTAATTCCATGATTTACCGAATGCTTAGGATCCCATTAAATAACACAGAAAGAAACAAACAAAGAAAAATTATCAACAAATAGCAGTTAAAAATGGATACAAAATAAAAACTATTAATATATTAGAAAATAAAATTAAACATAAAATCACTAATAAAATTCTTAAAAACACTACCTACATTTAAAAATTCACCTATTAATAATAATATAAAACATACAACCTTCACTTATTACGGAAATATAACTCAAAAACTAAATAAAATATTTAAAGATACTAATTTAAAAATATCTTATAATACAGATAATATAATTTTTAATAAAATAAAACCTAAAACTAAATCCAATACTCACAATAAAAATGGAATATTTAAAATAGAATGTCCAGATTGCAATAATTTTTACGTGGGCCAGACGAAGAAAAAACTACGAGATAGATTCGTTCAACACCGCAATGCATATTGAAACCAAATATTTATAAATCTAATTTAGCCACACATTGTCTAAATAATAACCTCCAGTTTCCAAACATTGAAAATATAAAATTAATTAAAAACATACAAAAAGGTCAAAAAATGAATATTTGGGAAAATCTAAACATTTACAAACACAATAACAATAATTTATTAATTAAAGAACAACCCCAAATAAAAACAAAACAAGACGATCTATTTAAAATTATAAATTTACTAAAAAATAAAAATGAATAAAATATAAACAACAAAATTTCAAATATAACCGAGAAAACAGCTGCTGAAGAAAATAAACATTAAAACAATCGTTAACTAATCGACCTAACTCGATTATCAGTTATTTTATTTTACATTAAAATCGATACAAATTCGATTATTCGTTAATTTTATATTAATAGAATTATTTCGATTGTTATTAATTTACTTAGAAACCTTTGGTGATACTGATATTTTTCAGTGAAACGTGCGTCAGGTGTTAAAAAGAATATACAAAATTATACTACTTGCAGAAGAAACAAATTGAAAACAGCACAAATTATATAATTACTGCAAGAAACATCGAGTTACTTATATAGAAAATTATATATATATATATATATATGCAATGGGTAGAATATACATATGAATTAGTAATTCAGCTCTGAGCTTATGATAGCATGTTGCAGAGAAAATTTGTATAAATAAAGACTGCAGGTTTGGACACTGTATCCAAGGCAATAAGAGCCATGTTAAATTTGTTAGCTTAAGTAAATTTTAGACAGTAGAAAAGCAATTAGTGTTGTGAAATGGTGCGAAAATATGCGTAGGCATGTGCGAATGCGCGTGTGCGAGCCTATGTAATTATGTTATGGGATAATAATAAAAAATATATTAAATTAAATAACTTTTGTGAAAACAAAACGTTTGACATGAAACTTGTACCAGAATACGCAAAATAAATGAACCTATCGAGTGGCAATGTTTGTTTATAAATTAAATAAATAAATATATGAGTTTTTTCTTATAAAGAAAGTTTTATGACTCTGTAGAAAAGTAATAAAATTAGACTGGTTTTTCGACAGGCTGTAGTTTGTTCTTTGGCAATATTGTACACGAATTAAGTTATCTTTAATTAAGCCGCAGGGAAAGGGTGTATAGCAGCCAATGAATGTTCGAGAAGTTGGCTATAACCTCAGTTGATTTCTTACTTCGTATCATGCAATTCAGTCTCTCTCCGAACTTGAAAACGTGTGGTCTTGCTGCTCGAGTCTAGACGCTTGGTCTACGAAAGCATACGAACACAAGTACGAAATTTCGCGAGTTGATTATTAAATAGTGCTAATCCGGTAAAATAGAAGGTTGTCCGCATAGGAATTAAAAAAGACACTTGAAGTTTGCTGGATCATTGTGTAAACTCAATACACAAAATCAATTACGATTAACTACAATTCATAGAAGTGCTCAACCCGAGAACGACCCTGAACGCCGAACAACAGGAGATCGCAGCGGTTTCCTGAACCTGTATCCAGATTTACATCTGTCTTTCAGACTGGATCATCACCGTCGTGATCGTGATTCGTCATATAAGGAAGTGATTTCATTTTGTTACAAACTTAAAAAAATTCTTATAAACTAACAAGACGAAAGAACTCATAAATAATTTAATGTATTAGATTATAAGAGAAACGTTATTTTAATTTTGTGAAAAGGTCAACAGAGACAGTATAAATAGTTTGATTTTTTGTCATAAACAATAGTGAATCACATAGTGCTAATTGAAATTATCATTAATAAATCCGAAACATTCTAATATACGATTCAATCGACTACTTATTCTATGCGACCCCTGTATATCGTAATATATACAGGTATATTTATTTAATGTATATTTATATATAGTCCAAAATTGTTATTATTGTGGTTCAAGAAAATTATTGGCTCTGCGGGGTATGTTAAGACAGGATGACAGTACGCTTTATACGCGACAATGAATGGGTTAAAATACCTTTGGGAATAAGTGTAGCTGAACGTAAACTAACAAAGAATTAATTAATTTTTTGCAAATATTTCTGTGCTATATTTTACCGCTGTCAAAACAGAAGTCGAACAGAAGGAGAAATAGAATTCTATAACAATCGGACTCACTTTGTACACAATGAATGTCCAGCGAACACAGAATCGTGTATACAAGTCGTAAAAGAAGTATATGATAACAATAATGTTTTTTCTTCTTTAAATGGGAACAAAATTATTTGGTTCTCGTGGCATACAAATGAGTGCGCGGAATTGTTTCCTGTCTGCGGGGGAGTGCTGGTTGGTTACGATGATAATTTACGGCACCGACTAGCCACGATGTCGTCCTCGATTCCGTGCCATGTCCACATTAGTTTTGTGTCTCCGAATCCTGTACTGGATGTTCCCTTGCACTGCCTACATACCGACAATACTTGTGCTCTTCGTATTCAGGTCGGACGCCATCTTAAATATATGCGTACTTATCGTTTAGAACACTCTCTCGCACAGAAAAAAATGTTGTGTGTCTGTTACCAATATATGTATCCTTTACATACAAATATTCCAAAACACACACACACACACACACATACGTGCGCGACACAAAAAATACTATACACACTACACAAACATACATAATCAAAATCTGTATCTGACAATGTATTAAGTTAGGCCTAATTAACGTTTCAGTGGTTTTAAACATACGGTGTTCCACAAACTTTCTTGGAACACTTTATTAACAAAGAAAAGGCGAATAAAATTACCAGGCCGTTAATCCTTATATGCCACAGTTTCCTTCATTCGTCCTCAGAATCCCTACATTATCGAGAAAACTATTACACTTTCGGGGGTAAAATCGAGATTAACATATTTTTTTCATCTGATCCAAAATTCTTGGATCCGAAACTCTTCTTTCTTCTTGAAAGACGGAAAGCCAAGATACCTTATTCACAGTCATCTCCTGAGACAACAATTTGTTAATGGTATCCGTGTGACAAGAAATTTTGAGTTTTCAAGTATGTAGTTTTCAGTGAATTCAATATTGAATGCACTTTGTTGTTTAAATAAATTTCTTAGATAAACGAAAGCTGCTACAAGACATAGGCTTACATGTGGGGTAAATTTGTAAGTAAAGTACAGTGATATAAGTTTAAGTACGTACCCAAATTTTTAAATGTTTTTACTTAACGCATTATTAAATTAAAAAAAAAGAACATTCAAGTGACTGAAAATACTAGCGGCTTAAAGTTAAAAGATCGCGATAGCTACTTAACAGCGATCAGAATCAGCTTACTCAGGCGATATTCATAATCCGTCTCATTAAATTATGGCTTACCTCACGATTGTGTATCATATCTACCGTATATATCTATAGTTACTGGACGAAACTGTGTTAAGTGCTACGTTTCCACGTACAGATAAGATTTGGAAATTTGACAAGTGACACATACCTCGCTGCTCGCACGCTGTACGTGACTAGTTTCATTAAAAACTAGAATAGTCTGTGTGTGTGTGTGGGGGGGGGGGAGTCTAGAACGTTAGTTGGCTTTTTAGTTTTGACAGATAAAATTTTCATCTAAGTTCTTAATGTATGTGATACTGAAGCAGTATACACTAAAGTGATATACACGTCGTATTTCCAAAGCGGAAGCAAGCAATATCAGTTATGTTGTCACGTACAAATTTAGTGAACACGTAAGATTAATGCCGTTGATCTGAAGTGTCTTTCAGTAGTTTATTTAATGATTCAATAAACAACAGGTCGCTCACTAATTGTTGGTAGTTACGTCGGGGATCTCTCGTCCTTCCGTTGATAACGGGCAACATGCACTTTATGCAGTAGGCATATTTTTATCTTTAATCTCTAAGGCGTCGATAGAATAATCTGACGCGTAGTTATGCGTTTGATTAGAAAATTGTTAGAAAGTTGTCAGTTATCAACAATAAATATTTTTGAAAAATGTGGAATCGAAATGAAAATTGAAGAAAAACAACAACGCTGATTAATAGCGGAGTACGTAATAGAAGGAAAGTATGATTGAAAGGGAGACGGTATCCAAGTCCAGCGATGTTGCAATATGAATACAGCATATAACAAATGTTGTTTTTTATATATTATTTGTGTGTGTGTGGGTGTGTGTGTGTGCTTATTTATAAGCGTATTAAATCACTGCATCGAGAGCTGATTTAACATTAGCCTATATAAATCAAAAACCGTGGACCTCGACACTTTGATTTATAGCTGACAGAGATATACATTTTTGTACATAAATATTCTTGTACAAGCTGTCTCAATTATTTTAAACACTTAATTAGCATCATGTATCAACAAAACGTGTCGTTAAGAGAGATTTGACTAATTAACGGGAAATATTAACAAAATCGTTATATATTTGTTTTACCTTGCGAAAATCTATAATAAATTTCGAATTTTACCTACTTAATTTCTGGTTTTAATGAAATTACAGATTCTAACGTGCGCGCGCGTGTGTGTCTGTTTATGAAATCAGAAGGTTTTGTTTACATTAGGCCTACTGTATAATTTAAAAATTTGTTATCTTAGTTAGGTTCAAAAATTAGTCAATCACATCACTACCAATCAGTGAAGATGAAGTCAACACTAGGCTTCTGAAACACTCCTAACAAAACTAGGGTAATTTCTTATGAGATTAAACATAATTTCTGATTTATATAATAAGATAGATAGTAATTTATATATGTATGACTATTGGATTGAATATTATAGTCTATTTAGTCGCAATAAATAAATAATAATCGGGATAAGTCTAAATAACAAATAAATAAATGTAATGGATTTAGTGAAAATAAAGATCCTGGGTTAATTAGTTTTGTAGAAATTCAAAGAACCCCGATACGGCGTATGTACTGTACGCGCATGAACGAATCAACTTCTTGATATCATGTTTCACGAAGGCATTTTTCAACACTTTTGTTACAAAAGTTCAGTTAATGTGTCTTAAACTATATAGGTTGGAACAGCTATTTTGTATGCAAAACAGGTGTATTTATCGCACAGTACGTAATTATTTATGCAGAGAAAAGACACAGAATACTATGAATCTGAACGTAAGATTCGTGAAATACGCTCCACAAGGGTAATAACGAACATAACTGTTTTACAAATTGATAAGATCCACATAAACGAAGTCGTGTTCGTGTCCCACGATCTTTCTTGGAATACTATATTAACAAAGAAAAGGCGAATAAGAGTACTAGGCCGTTAGTCCTTACATGCCACCGTTTCCACAGAATTACTACATTATCAATAAAACTATCACATTTTCGGGGACAAATTCGGGATTAACATCTTTTTTTATCTAATCCAAAATTCTTGGATCCGAAACTCTTCTTCCTTCTTGAAAGACGCAATACCAAGATATCTTATTCGCAGTTGTACCCAAATTGTTAAATGTTTTTACTTAACACTTACATACATACACGAACACGTACAACCGTGGTGCAGCTTGTGGATCCCCCCTCCACCATAGGTATAAAGACAAAATAAAATGTCAAAATTCAAAAATATCCAGGTAAAAATGTAGTCGTGTAATAATTAGGCTACTCAGTTGCATGAGTAAAAACGTGTTTAATTGCGATGCGCTACAACCGTCTTTTAAGTACGAAATCACTTCTGTGTAAAAAATTAACAGTTGTCTGATGTGTCCTAATTTTGAAGGTTATGTTCTCTTAACAAGTACAAAAGTCATAGCCTTCGAATGTGTATTTAGTTCACAGTGTATCCAACTCGCTTTACAATATAGTAGCCTACAGTACGTTCTTCCACAGCAACTTAAAATATTTCTTCATTTAAGAGGTTTTTGCTATTGTTATTCGAATCTTGTACAGAGGTCCATATTTTAACAACTTGATTTTCTATCCGTATTTAATGATTTTTCGTACTTTTTTCTCTTGTGCTTTATTGCCATTAAGATATTAAAATATGTCTGTTTTCCGTACATATGTAAGCGAAAGACCGAACACAATTTACAAGCGCGTCATAGACTCTACCGGTGAATTGAATCGTATGTTAACTTCAACAAAATTTGTGACCAACCACATATTTGTTCGACACCATAACGCGATTCTGAAACGTTGTTTTTGAGAACCTGTAGTGCCCAGGAAAATCTTTTATTCACTTCTGTGCCAATTGAATAGATCAATTTGATTCAATTCGCTGCAAATATTTGCAGACACGTTTTCACTAAGGCGAAGTTTTAAAAAATGTGTACAAACTTTTTAATGCTTTAGAGTCTGCAGAAAATGGGAGAAAACTATACCAGTTTTATAGAATTGTTTATATTGTAGTGTAATTAGTCACCTTCAATATTTCATGGCTTTCTTAAATTTTATATAACTATAACGTAACGCTTATTATAATTCTTTATTTTTGTATTCTTTTATATAGCCTAAAGGTACGATATAATGTTATTATTTATATTCTTAAAGCGATCGATTTCGGTCACAGACCATCATCAGGTTATATAGCACATTCACAATATTATAAAACACTAGATAAATAATAGTGTTTTATAATATTGTGAATGTGCTATATAACCTGATGATGGTCTGTGACCGAAATCAATCACTTTAAAAATATAAATAATTACTTTATATATGGTACCTTTAGGGTATATAAAAGAATACAAAAAATAAATAATTGAATTATAGGTACCATTAATAAAAAATGTTGTAACCTATCGAGTGGCTGCTAAGTTACAACTGTTTGTTTGACGTGTTTCCGGAGGTGAAGTTGAATCATTAGAATGAACCGTTTTTCTTGAAGACAATTTATTGTGATTAGCAAAATACAAAGGAACTTTTACAAGTTACTTTATACAACTCTTCTTGACAAACTATAAGTCAGTTAATTCAATTACTGATTTAAACTCTAAGTACCTTCAGTTACTAGTACTTAGTTCACAAATTAATGTAACTACTTTTAGTTACTTCAAAAATTACAAAAACAAACTATTGACAACATCTGGTTTTCCGGCTCTCTAAGCCAACACAGATCAAAGTCAAAATAAAAATGAGAAAAGATGAGTAAGTTCTCTTGGATCTCTCACACAATCAGATATGTCTTCTCCAGCGAATGCTAGAGTTTTTATAGTACATCATCGTGGGTGTAACACTTAAATTAGTGGTGGGACTGTTACCTCCTCTTAATTCTAAATCCTTAACTATGATAGGCTAAAACTAGTTGAAGTGAGGGTAAATCTCTTATAATTTTATAGGAACTATCACTATTCGTCTGAGACACTGCATCACGTGATCCTACGTCACGATTTGGGGGTGTTCTTACTACTTTAGATTAAAAGTTCTCACGGAATAAAACACCTACTTTAACCAATGTTCCCATGGAATACATCTGGCTTCACACTTGTAACCCATTACTTGACTCCCCCAAAAGGATATCAAATTTGTGTGACATTTCATATTTCCTGTCTGGACCTTGTCACCATTAATTCTTATTTGATATGTCTCGCCAAATTTCTTACGATTATCACTTCCTGTCCAGTCACGCTTATTGAGAAAGGGTGAGTTACCATTCACAACCCTGGGAAAATTTCCTAAAATTAATTTTATGTTCAAAACATATGCTACAGTCTCATATACACACCTGACACCTGTCCCTTTTCTCCACACAACTAAGAATTTCTTATATTCTCACTTCTAAGTAACAATTATGCTACAAGTACAGTAAGTACAATTGACAATTACAACACCTTCCCCCTTATTTTAAGCTTTAAGCTACACAATGCTTAATGCTTAATAATAAACTACTATTACAATTCAAATATCTTGCTTAATTTTATAAGTGATTACATAATTTTTATAAATTTTAAATTCCTACAATGATACATTACTATCACTACTGAACTGATCACACTAATAAAAACACAAACAATTTTATTTACATCTTACTGTACTTTCACCGTATGACTTTACTTGATACTACATTAATTTTTCCATTATTATGTTCTTTTCGACCTTGGTCGTAGTTTCTTTTCAAACTCTTTTAGTTCTACAATTTCATCCTCTAGCTGAGTACAACCGTTTGTTGGACTCTCTCCTCTTATTGCAGTCAGGTCATGGACTGTCGCTCCATACTGGTACTGGTTTACTACAATTGGTTTAGTACTTAATGTCTGTACCTGTTTAAAAGATTCCTCAAACTTCTCTTCTAACCTTTTACTACAACATCTACTAAACAATGGTAACAACCATTTTGGACAAAATCTTTTATATACATAGTATAAAATTCCTTTTGTTATTAATCCACAGATTATATACATCATTACTGAATGATGCGTTACCTTTGACTTGTAAATTTCATGCATATTTTCTTCCTCAATAGCTTTTCTAATTTCATTTAATCTGTAACTGGCTGCATCTAAATCGTCAGCATGCATTGCCACAGTTTTCAAATACTTTGGTAATTTTAACGTAGGTAGTTTTACATCATCTTTAACTACACTATCCAATTCATCACAAAAATCAATTTCTATATCCACAAGTGGGATAATTGGTATTGTACCATTACTCTCATATTTAGTATTTGATAATAACATTATACCTGAGCCATACGCTTTGCACGTTGGTGCTAAATTAAAAATTCCCACATTACTTAATTGTACTGAATGTATAATGGATGGCATACCAACCAATTTACAACTAATTGTCAATGTCTCATCCTCTGGTAAAACATAAAGCCATGAGTTAGATTTCATCATTCTCTGCCATAAAGGATTATTAATTCTAGTTATTCTTTGGTCACAACTCTTTGCATCATAATCACCTTTAAACAATTTTACTTCACAAGATTCATGTAAATGTACTTGATAAATAGGATTCATTTGTTGACAAACAAATACATCATTTTCTAATTTTTTACGATTATTCAATTCGTCTGATTTTAAATAAATAAAATATTGTTTAACATCGTCTATACCCAAATATTCAGTTTTGGGTTGAATGAATAGGTATTCATTATTTTTTATTTGGTAATGGTGATACCTTACACAATTCAAGTAATAAATCGTTAATCAAAGGAATAACGAATACATACACTAACTTATTGTCCTTAACATACACACAAATAGAAAATAAGTCTAAGAATGAGTGAATATTGTCATCATTCACCGCAAGAGGAAATGACAGTCCTTCAGGTAATTTTCCTCTAATAGATTCTAATTCATATTTTAGAGTTTTAAATTAATAACAGAGGAGTGAACTTCTCCTTGTCTAGCATCAGTAATAGCTTGTAACAATTCTTTAACATCAATTTCTAATTGAATAGCTTCAATGTGGATATATTCTACATATTCAGTCATTGCTGCCTGAAAAGTTATATTATTAAGTTTTTCATTTAATACTTTTCGAGTCAAATTTTGAAATTCAATAATTTTATCTATGATTTTACCTTGATTAATATTCACATCATTAATTGTTTTATTAATAGTCTTAATGGTTGAAATCATGATAGCGGCTTGTTCTTTTTCTAATTTTGATAGCTCATACTGATTGTAGCTAACCTCTTTAATTTTGTCATCATAATACAAATCGTCATGATCCATAGTTCCAAATAAAATTTTCGCTGCCTCACCTATAGTGTCAAACATACCTCTTTTAAATCTACGATTCTTTGGTTCGCTATGTCCTAATTGCATTTTAATTGGTTAACATTTTCTTTAATGTCATTCATAATCTTCTGCATAGCAATACTTACTTTACTACAATAATCAGAGTATTCTCTAGTACAAAATCTCTTAAGCTTATTATATCTGTTTCTAAACATTTTCTAATCGTTGTAAATAATTATTAATATCTATATACGTAATTAATTTCCAATTTTCATTAGTCAATGGGACTGTTCCAATTTTTTCGAAATATACACCAGGATTATTTCTTACTTTTGTTACACTGAATGGATTGTTATATGCGTCTGTTTTCCTTAATAAGTCCAAAAATTATCACTGTACACAAGGTCAACAGCTCCATCTGCAACATGCAGTTTCTAATTAATCTTCATACCTCTTTATTCGGTTTACATGTACTTTAATTAATTTTCTCCCTTTCCGTAAGGTGTAATTTACTTCGGAATTTCGTTTTGTTATAACGTATGGTCCGATCCATTGGGGACCTAGTTTCTTTGACCTACCTCTACGTACTGTTTCGTCATGTAACAATACTTTCTCGCCTACTTTAAATTGTTTATCCGCTGTATTTTTGTCGTACTGACTTTTACTAGATTCTTTCTTTTTCTTTAAAATTTCTTTTGATAACTGGTGAGCACTTTGTAATCTTTTCTTTACTTCGTCTTTATATTCGTCGTAATTATACTGAGGTTGAGGCGAATCTCTTATTATACTTGTAGGCAATTCGGCCTCTCTTCCATGAATTAACGAAAAAGGTGTATGTCCCGTAGCTGTGTGCACGGTTGTATTAAACGTAAACATTGCATATGGAACCCCTAAGTCCCAATTCAGTTGATCTTCGTCAACATAGTGTCTTAAATACTCCGCAAGTGTCTTGTGACTTCGTTCTAAAGACCCGTTAGCTTGTGGATGATAACTAGTGGTCTGTATCTTTTTTATTTTTAATAACTTGCAAATTGATTGCATTACCTCAGATATAAAGTTTGACCCTTGGTCAGTTAACAATCTTTCTGGCGCACCATGGCGGCATATAATTTTCGTAGCGAATTCTCTCGCGATAGTTTCCGCGGTTTGATCCCTAATAGGAAACGCTTCAGCATATTTTGAGAAACAATCTTGGAATGTAAGAAGGTACTTATTCCCTCCTTGACTTACGGGTAATGGACCTACTATATCCACTGCGCATTGCTCAAACGGTTTACTCAATTCGTTACTGATTTGCATAGGAACTCTTCGTGTGTCTTTCACGTGACTTTTGTTACGTTGGCAGCTATCACATCTTTTAATATATTCTTCAATATCATTTTTCATATTAGGCCATTCATATTTTAATTTTATTCTATTATATGTTCTAGATATACCTTGATGTCCTCCTAACGTTGAATCGTGATACTCTTCAATTATTCGTCTCTTTTCTTCTTCAGTTCCTACATCCTCTTTAATTACTTCTGCCATATTAATTTTTATTCTACTAAGCGCGTCTGCGTTCGTATTTCGCTTTCCTGCCTTGTGTATTATATTAAAATCATAATCAGCTAATTTAATAATCCAACGCATCAATCTCGATCCAGGATCTTTAATATTAAACAACCACTGTAAAGGTTTGTGGTCAGTGACTAAAGTGAACCTTGTACCGTAAATATAAGGTCGGAAATGTCTCACTGCCCATACTAATGCAACAAGTTCTTTTTCTGTTGTGCTTTAATTCTTTTCAGCTTTATTTAGTGTTCTACTAGCGTACGCGATTGGTTTATCTTCGCCTATCTTACCTTGCTATAATATTGCTCCGCAGGCCTCGTTACTAGCATCCGTAGTGATTACAAATTCTTCTTTAAAATTTGGATATTGTAATAACGGTGCACTAGTTAATTTGCTTTTTAGAATTTCGAAACTATTATCCTGTTTTTGCGCCCAATCAAATGGTACATCTTTCTTTAATAATTCATTTAGTGGCTGAGCGATTTTACTAAAGTCTTTTATAAATCGCCTATAGTAACCTACTAGCCATAGAAAATTCTTTATGTCTTTCGCGTTCTTAGGTTTTGGATACTTATCCACAGCTTCCGTCTTCTTCGGATCTGGAGCTAACCCTTCGTCTGTAATTACATGACCTAAATAATTTACTTCTTTGCGTAAAAATTCGCATTTATCTGCATTTAATAGCAACTTATGTTCTCTTAATCTATCAAATATTTCGCGTAACTTTATTTGATGCTCCTCTAAATTCTGAGCGTAAACCACAATGTCATCTAAATATACAAAACACTTAGTACCTTGTAAACCTGTAAGTACTGTGTTCATTAATCTTTGAAAAGTTGGCGGACCCCCTTTTAACCCGAACGGCATCCTAGTAAACTCGTAATGGCCATATGCCGTACTAAATGCGGTTCTTTCTTTATGTTCTTTATGCACTTTAATTTGATGAAACCCGCTCGTTAAATCTAAAGTACTAAAGTATTTACTTTTACCCAATTGGTCTAAAATGTCTGTAATGTTAGGTAACGGAAATGAATTACCTATAGTCGCTTCATTTAATTTTCTAAAATCAATGCAAATACGCCATTTAATTTTACTCGACGCGTCCATTTTCTTTGGTACAACCAAAAGTGGCGCGTTCCAAGGACTTTGGCTCTGTTCTATTATTTGTTGTTCTAACATAGAGTCTATTTGCTTTTGCACTTCTTCTTTATGTTGCTCCGGAATACGATACGGTTTTATATTTATTGGGGCTGTATCTTGTTTCAATGGAATCGTATGTTCCAGCATATCAGTCGCCGTTAATTTGTCTCCCGGCAAATAAAATAAATCATTGTACTCTACGCATATATTTATCAAAGCCTTTCTTTCCTCTTTATTTAAATGATCTACCCTTAACTGTTTAATAACTTCATCTTCGCGATTTCTCGATAACTCATACTCGTCAATTTTATGTATCTCCACTTCTGGGATCTCTATTTCAACTTTATCATCATTTATATTCGTAACTGGAACTAAACATTTACCCTTAAATGCTTTAGTCAGACTACTACCTAACTGTACGCCTGGCTGTAACTCACACCAATATACGACGCCTTCACCTACGCTGTGTTTTTCGTACAATTAACCGTTTCTGATCGCGGTTGTAATACAATTTTATTTATATACGGAACTAATTTCCATTTAGTCTTTCCTACCTGGACAACGCCTTTCTCAAAGTCTATATTCGCTTTGTATTTCGACATAAAATCTCTACCCAAAATACCGTTACTTCTTAATGGAAACTTATCATATACCACCTGAAATGGATGAACAATTTCTCTACCATTCATTTTAATATTTAAATTTATTAAACCGATTGTTGTTACAGGCTCCTCAGAAATACCCGTACTTACTCTTTCGGTATCTGGCATTATTTCAGCATCATCTTCTAATTGTCCTACTTTAATTATCGAAATATCCGCTCCCGTGTCTAAAAGTAAACAAACGTTTTTGTTTATTGTTTCGGATAATTGCATTTCTATGCATACATGCTTACGGTCATCTGTAATACGACCTACTTGAATAGTTTTAAAATCACTTGCCTTCGGATGAGCTTGCCTACGGAGTACTCTTCGGCTTAAAACTCGGTTTCTTATTACTTTTATTTTCTTCGTCTTTCTGCTTCTTATAGCACTTAGCAATAACATGCCCTTGTTTAGTACAGTAATAACACGTAATTATTTTAACATGTATGTCTCTATCTCTTTTAGCAAAATTATTTTTATTAAGCCCGCTTTTACTTTGAAACGAGGTTTTCTTAAAATAGCAATTACTAGCTTCATGTCCTCTCTTATTACAATTAAAACATTTAGGGCGAGTATCTTTCTTATACTCCCTATAATCTTTTACTTTTAAACCGAAATACTCTTGAGTTTCCCTATCATTTAATATGGTTATTTCTTCTAAAACAGCTGCTTCAACAGCATCTTCATACATACGAATATTTTTCGCTTTAATCAAAAATTTAATTGGTTGACGCAACCCTTCAATAAACGTGTTATGTCTCTGTTGCTCTAGCACATCATAAATCGCGCTTTTAACACTTTTATCTTTATTTTCCGTCATCTGAATAGCTAATGAACTCAAAATACTATTTAAGCTTTCAGAAAAGGCACGAACATCTTCATCTTTATTTTGTCTTGCACTAGACATTTCTAACTGCAAATGAGCGATATTTTTCTTTTCACCGTACTTATCGTGTAATGCTACTTTAAGCTGCTCCCGTGACTCAGCATCTTTAAATCTAACAATATTGTAAGCATCACCAACTAACTTAATCTTTATAATTTCAAACAGCAAAAACTTATATGAATTACTTACATTCTCAATCGCAAAATCACCACAGCTAATAAATTTACTTAAATCATCTCTTTTACCATTAAACTCAGGAACAAATTTAGCTGCTTGGTCAAGCTTTAATTTCTTATGATTTTCTTTATACACATCAAAGCTACTCTTTACTTTACTTTTTACTTTACTGCTTTTTCTATCACCACTATCTATCTTACTACTTGTGGCATAATCTTTCAATTCTAATTCAGAGTCAGAATTACTATTAGAGCTTTCAAAATGATTTAACTCTGCAGTAGCCATTTCTCTAGAGTAAATAAAATGACGCTATTCACTTACTTCTACTTGAAGTCTTCTTTTCCAACGATGATCGCTTCCAACGACGATCTCAACTGCTACAACTGCTTCCAGCGACGATCTCAACTGCACTCTGTGTCCAGCGACGATCTCAACTGCTACACTGCTATATTGCTCCAACTGCTCCTTGGTTCTGCAACACGACTGCTTGTCTCGTCCTAAGACTGCTGCTAGACCAGTGAATGCTTCACGATGCTGCACTCCAATGTCCACAACTGCTGATCACCTTCGTCCTCTTTGAAGTCCGTTGGTCACCTCTTGAACCCAGCACAACTGACACCAGCTTTTTATGTTGTAACCTATCGAGTGGCTGCTAAGTTACAACTGTTTGTTTGACGTGTTTCCGGAGGTGAAGTTGAATCATTAGAATGAACCGTTCTTCTTGAAGACAATTTATTGTGATTAGCAAAATACAAACGAACTTTTACAAGTTACTTTATACAACCGCCCTTGACAAATTATAAGTCAGTTAATTCAATTACTGATTTAAACTCAAAGTACCTTCAGTTACTAGTACTTAGTTCACAAATTAATGTAACTACTTTTAGTTACTTCAAAAATTACAAAAACAAACTATTGACAACATCTGGTTTTCCGGCTCTCTAAGCCAACACAGATCAAAGTCAAAATAAAAATGAGAAAAGATGAGTAAGTTCTCTTGGATCTCTCACACAATCAGATCTGTCTTCTCCAGCGAATACTAGAATTTTTATAGTACATCATCGTGGGTATAACACTTAAATTAGTGGTGGGACTGTTACTCCTCTTAATTCTAAATCCTTAACTATGATAGGCTAAAACTAGTTGAAGTGAGGGTAAATCTCTTATAATTTTATAGGAACTATCACTATTCGTCTGAGACACTGCATCACGTGATCCTACGTCACGATTTGGGGGTGTTCTTACTACTTTAGATTAAAAGTTTTCACGGAATAAAACACCTGCTTTAACCAATGTTCCCACGGAATACATCTGGCTTCACACTTGTATCCCATTACTTGACTCCCCCAAAGGGATATCAAATTTGTGTGACATTTCATATTTCCTGTCTGGACCTTGTCACCATTAATTCTAATTTGATATGTCTCGCCAGATTTCCTACGATTATCAGTTCCTGGACAGCACGTTTATTGAGAAAGGGTGAGTTTACCATTCACAGCCCTGGGAAAATTTCCTAAAACTAATTTTATGTTCAAAACATATGCTATAGTCTCGTATACACACCTGACACCGGTCCCTTTTCTCCACACAACTAAGAATTTCTTATATTCTCACTTCTAAGTAACAATTATGCTACAAGTACAGTAAGTACAATTGACAATTACAACAAAAACAATAAGTGTAAGTATAAAATACATCACATTATCATTAGTAACCCTTATGTTTACAAACTTACCTTCTCGATTACAAAAAAAAAAATATCGGTATGGAGAACCATACTTGACTTCCATGTTCTAAGATTTATATTTAAAATCATTTTCGAAATGAAATATTTCCATAGAAACTACTTCTTTCTTCAGCCTTAACCACAGTACTGTGGTCACTAACGTATACCACTTCACGTTAGCGCACTCGATTTTCACTGATGATGGCAGTCGATAGCCACCATCGATGGGTACGAAACGTCTTGTTTTGTAGGAAACATTTGGATCACGGCCAAACAGCACGGGAAGGAATTTTAACAATAAAATACTTCTTTGTTGCCGATAACGTAGTACACATGACATAAATAAAAATTATCCCCTGCCATTCGACTGCCATTTTCATTTATAGAAATTTACCCCTACCCCTTCAAGTAGCCTCTTCATTTATAGATATTTCATCTGCGTTTCTACAGTGGATTATTATAATCTTCTTTTCAGGATACTTTATTTGTCAAAATTAAGTAAATTACTCTCGTTAAAACGTAAAACGTTGCAGGTAAACTGCCCTTTCCCCATAACCGAGCTCACCAAAAATCAATAGGCCTTGAGTCCTCTACAACTCAGGCATATATGCAAAAAATTATTTGATTCTGTTTGAATTTACGCCAGTTATCGTTTCTTAAAAAAATTACTCTTGTTAAAACATAATATGTTGCAGATAAACTGCCCCTTCCCCTGAACCGGTCTTTACAAAAATCAACAGCCTTGAGTCCTCTACAATTCTGGGACGTATGGAAAAAATTATTTGATTCTGTTTGAATTTACACCAGTTATCGTTCATCATAAAAAAAACCCTTGTTAAAACATAAAACATTGCAGGTAGACTACCCTTTTCTCTTAACCGAACTTCACCAAAATCAATAAACCTTGAATACTCCACAATTCAGGGAAGTATGCAAAAAACTATTTGATTCTGTTTGAATTTACGGCTGTTATCGTTTGCCATAGAAAAAATTACACACACACACACACACACACACACACACACACAGATACTTTTCGAAAAATGCCTTTTCTTCATGTTTTGAGGGTAGTACAATCAGAATCAGCCCTTATCTCGAACACGATTTTTTCGCTATCACCATACTTCCATTTCCTTATTCACCCCCCCCCCCTTTTAATACATGGAAGTAATAAAAGCGTTCGATTTCAGAAGACTGTTCACGAAAACAGCTTTAAGCCACAATCATTTTTTTTAGTTTATGAACTGATAGGTATTAAATTACCAAAGAGATGACAATGCAGCTATATCATACACTGACAAGCCACAGTTACAGCTTGTCGTCTGTTGATCCAGAATCATCAAGTCATCGGTCATCGCTAACGCAAAAACATGCTATACATTAAGACTAAGACAAGGGATGTTCTCTCCAAGCAGGCAGTCTTATTATACAAGGTGTTTCATACAGAAACGGGAATAATTTTAGGACATATTCTACTTGTAAAAAAAAAAAGAAAAAAAGCTTCATACAATCGTAGTTACGGAGAAACGCTTTGTATTGTAGTTACGCTTAGTGAATATTTTATCACTGTTTTCATTACCAAAGATAAAGTAAGGGTATACTAAAATTCATGGAACACAGATTTTGGAACAAAAATTAGCTTTTTCGCGTGGTTTTTATTCTGAAAGTTTTAAAAACCGAGTTTCAGAGCAAAGTCTGCAGTAATTTCCAAGACATTTGTAAAGCCCAAAATATTTGACTCGAAAACCTCTCAATATTTCGGTTTCGCGTCGTTGTTTAAATGCCAATAAACAATCAAAAATTGAAGACATGTGTTTTGACTAAACTTAATTGAAAAAGAAAAGACGTTTTAAGAAGACATCACTCTACAACGTTGCAAAAATTGTTATAAATTGATCACCTGACCTAACGGAATTGGACTAACACCTATGTGGTTATATGGAAACTTTAGTACACGAAAAAACAGTAAACACAAGAGAGGAGTTTATGATAATTAAGACCGCAGAAATTATACGAAACAGCTGTCGTACAACGAGAGAGACACACACAAAGAATTTTAGAGAGAGCAGACCGTTTTTACTTCCATGTTCCATAAGGAAATGGAAGTGTGGTGATGGCAAAAAAAATCGTGGTCGAGATTATTGCAGATTTTGATTGTACTGCCCTCAAAACATGAAAAAAAGTCATTTTTCGAAAAGTGTCTGTCTGTGTGTCTTTAGATTTGTTTCCTATGGCAACGATAACAGCCGCAAATTCAAACAGAATCAAATAATTTTTTGCATACAGCCCTAAATTGTAGAGTACTCAAGATCTGTTGTTTTTAGTGAAGATCGGTTAAGGGAAAGGGGTAGTTTACCTGCAACATTTTTTTATCAAAGGTAATTTTTTCCTATTGCAAACGATAACAGCTGTAAATTCAAACAGAATCAAATAATGTTTCGCATACAGTCCTGAATTGTAGAGTTCTCAAGATCGTTTGTTTTTGGTGAAGATCGGTTAAGGGAAAGGGGTAGTTTACCAGCCACATTTTATGTTTTAACAAGGGTAATTTTTTCTATGACGAACGATAACTGCCGCACATTCAAACAGAATCAAACAATGTTTTGCATGCGTCCCTGAATTGTAGAGGACTGAAGGTTTGTTGATTTTGGTGAAGATTGGTTAAGGGAAAGGGGTAGTTTACCAGCAACATTTTATATTTTAACAAGGGTAATTTTTTCTATGACGAACGATAACTGCCGTAAATTCAGACAGAATCAAATACTTTTTTGCATACCTTCCTCAATTGTAGAGCACTCAAGGTTTGCTGATTTTGGTGAAGATCGGTTACGATAAAAGGGTACTTTACCAGCAACGATTTATGTTTTAAAAGGGTAATTTTATTTTTATGACGAATGATAACTGCCGCATATTCAAAGAGAATCAAATAATTTTTTGCATACTTTCCTGAAGCTATAAGTGTTCAAGGCATGTTGATGTTGGTGAAGATCGGTTAAGGTAAAGGTGTAGTTTACCAGCAACGTTTTATATTTTAAAAGGGTAATTTTATTTATGTGACGAATGATAACTGCCGCATATTCAAAGAGAATCAAATAATTTTTTGCATACATTCCTGAAGTTGTAAGTACTCAAGGTTTTGTTGATTTTGGTTATGATCGGTTAAGGGAAAGGGGTAGTTTACCAGCCACCTTTAATGTTTTAACAAGAGTAATTGTTTCTATGACGAACGATAACTACCGCACATTCAAACAGAATCAAATAAGATTTTGCGTACATCCCTAAATTATAGAGAAATCAAGGTATGTTGATTTTGGTAAAGATCGGTTAAGGGAATGGGGTAGTTTACCTGCAACATTTTATGTTGTAACAAGAGAAATATTTTCATGACGAACGATAATTGCCGTAAATTCAAACAGAATCAAATTATTTTTTACATATGTGCCTGAGTTGTAGAAGACTCAAGGCCTATTAATTTAATAATAATGATATAATAATGATAAATAAAGTATCCTGATAAGAAGATCTTAATAATCCACTGTAGAAACGTAGATGAAATATCTATAAATGAAGAGGCTAGTTGAACGGGGTGGGGGTAAATTTTATAAATGAAAATTATAGTTGAAGGGGGAGGAGATAATTTTTATTTATGTCATGTCTACTACGTTATCGGCAACAAAGAAGTATTTTATTGTTAAAATTCCTTCTCGGGCTGTTTGGCCGTAGTCCAATGTTTTCTGCAAAACCAGACGTTTCGGCAGTGCCGTCGACTGCCATCATCAGTGAAAATCGAGTGCGATAACGTGTGGTGGTATACGTTAGTGACCGCAGTACTGTGGTTAAGGCTGAAGCACTAAGTGGAAAGAAGTAGTTTCTATGGAAATATTTCATTTCGCAAATGATTTTAAATATAAATCTTAGAACATGGAAGTTATGTATGGTTCTCCATACCGATATTTACTTCCATGTTCCATTAGGAAATGGAAGTATGGTGATGGCAAAAAAAATCGTGTTCGAGATAATTGCAGATTCTAATTGTACTACCCTCAAAAAATGAAAAAAAGTCATTTTTCGAAAAGTGTGTGTGTGTGTGTGTGTGTGTGTGTGTGTGTGTGTGTGTGTGTGTGTGTATTTTTTCTATGGTAAACGATAAGAGCCGCAAATTCAAACAGAATCAAATAATTTATTGTATACAGTCCTGAATTGTAGAGTACTCAAGACCTATTGATTTTGGTGAAGATCGGTTAAGGGAAAGGGGTAGTTTACCGGCCACATTTTATGCTTTAACAAGAGTAATTGTTTATATGAAGACCGATAACTGCCGCACGTTCAAACTGAATCAAATAATGTTTTGCATGCATCGGTGAGTTGGAGAAGCCTCAAGACCTGTTGATTTTGGTGAAGATCAGTTAATAGAAAGGGGTAGTTTACCTGCAATGTATTATGTTTTAACAAGGGTAATTGTTTCTATGACGAACGATAACTGCCGTAAATTCAAACATAATCAAATAATGTTTTGCATACTTCCATATTTTGTAGAGAACTCAAGGCCTGTTGATTTTGGTGAAGATCGGTTAAGGAAAAGGGGTAGTTTACCGGCAACATTTTATGTTGTAACAAGAGAAATTTTTCATGACGAATGATAACTGCCGTAAATTCAAACAGAATTAAATTATTTTTTACATATGTGCCTGATTTGCAGAGGACTCAAGGCCTGTTGATTTTGGTGGAGATCGGTTAAGGGAAAGGGGTAATTTACCTGCAACATTTTATGTTGTAACAAGAAAAATTCTTTCCTGAAGAACGATAACTGCCGTAAATTCAAACAGAATCAAATAATTTTTACATATGTACCTGAGTTGTAGAGGACTCAAGGCCTATTGATTTTGGTGACGATCGGTTACGGGAAAAGGATAGTTTAACTGAAACATTTTTTGTTGTAACAGAGTAATGTACTTAATTTTGATAAATAAAATATCCTGATAAGAAGATCTTAATAATCCACTGTAGAAACGTAGATGAAATATCTATAAATGAAGAGGCTAGTTGAACGGGGTGGGGGTAACTTTCTATAAATGAAAATTATAGTTGAAGGGGAGGGGGTAATTTTTATTTATATGTCTTGTGTAGCACGTTATCGGCAACAAAGAAGTAGTTTGTTGTTAAAATTCCTTCCTGGCCTGTTTGGGCTTGATCCAATGTTCTCTACAAAACCAGACGTTTCGGCAGTGCTATCGACTGCCATCGTCAGTGAAAATTCAGTGCACTATCGTGATGTGGTATACGTTAGTGATCACAGTTATAACACACACAAAAAATTTTCGAAAAGTTTTATTTTATAATTAGCAGTAAGGAATGTCGCTGAAAGCAATAATGAAGGGTGTATGTGTGGAAAACATATTTTGTAAGGGACAAAAGGGGAACGAGCAAGCACGCTGTAGTGACGGACAGGTCATAAATTTCGTAGGCTGCTGCAACGCCTACCCTGTGAACAGAGTTCACTGCTCCCTGTACGTAGAACACCAGTTTTTTGTGAAAACACATTGATTCCATTGGAAACTACATACAATGTGTACAGAGCCATTAAAGGAGAAAAGGCTTAACAATGGTCAAGCATACATGTGTACGCCAGCTGTCAGGAGAAAGCGACGAAGGGTGGATTGATTTGAAGGACTCCAGCGGTCGATGACAGGGTTTTGACCCTACTTAGAAACGAAAGCGCAGAGAGTACGTCCCAAACTCAAGGATGGGGTGTTGCCGGGCAACTAAAAGAAAAAACCAACTTTCAAAGAAGGGTAGGCGAGGCCCTTGAACAACAATAGATAATAACGGCAGAGCGACGAAGTTGAGAAACAATGAAAATGGAAGAGAAACTCAGAGTTGTCACTGAAGACTTTAGAAAAAACGACAGATACAATTTATTGCTGCGTTGGCTGGAAATGACAACGACCTCAAAATACGAAGCAAGGGAAGAATCTGGTGGGGAACCAGAAGCCCTATCAGAGAACGCCTTTGAAAAGATAGGTGGTATTTGGACTTGGAGGGAAAAACATGAAACCAATAAGGACACGGCGTCGTTGGAATCAGAAGTCTGGTGGGAGATTTGGTAAGGAAAATATAGGAAGGAGACAGGAAGGCGCTCAGGAGTTCTAACTAAAATACGGACGCGAGAAAGTGCTAACTAAATTTCGGACGCGAGAGGAGTGAAGTCCGTGACGGGAGAAATTAGCATTTTATCGAACTTAGAATAATTCGATACACAGTGTGAGAAGGTAGTTTTCGAACTTATAACAAAAATTAATACAGTCATTACAAGCAAACGAACTATGAAGTAGAGTCACACTATTAGCCTACCAGTGAACATTAACTGAAACAAATAGTAACCAGACAATAATGTAATTTCAGTGTATACGAACACTTTACAACAATAACTTTTAAGAACGATTAACAACACAAATTACATTCATGAACACTTAATAACCAGACATACCGCAACAAAGGTGCGTAATATCAATTCAGATTTGATATGATTTACGATGTCGGTGTACAACAGAGAATGCTAACTTTTATTCATAAATTATAATCCGAATGCGTGGAGTTGGTGAGTGAAGTGTCTGTGAGTGACATCGTGGAATTCATCCAGTGCCATCTAGCATCTGGAGGAGTTATCTGCACGATTCTAGAACGATCGACATGAGAGAATCGTCACCGCAAGCACCGAGTGATTGGATATTCGAATACCAAGTATAGTAAAACATGTCTTAATTAATTTAGATCCACTGTCTGTCATCTCAAAGAATCCACACACAATAAAATTCAATAAAGTAATCGTAAAGGAATTAAAGAAATCGATTCTAAAGTTTGTGTAGAAGTAAAATTATCATTGTTTATCAGTTTGGAGTAATGTTTATTTCCAAGCTCTAAATGAATCCGTAATTACAAAATGTAGTAACAACTTAAGAAATATTTATATTAAGAATTTATAAGATGAAGCTAAACATTATAAGTTACTTAAGTACTAAACGCAATTGATGAATGATCATTAATATGCAACCATTAGATTGAGTTTGGATAACTAATTTTATTAATGTATTATTTTTGATATTTACAATTTAATGAGTATTTGATAGTTACAATTTAATGAGTATTCAATTTTATTAATGTATTATTGTTTGATATTTACGATTCAGCCATGAGTATTAAATTTTGGTAATGTGTTAATTTTATATATTTACAAGTACTAATGAGTACGTAGAATTTTGTGCTATCTTAATATTTACAAGTAATAGCAAACTAATGTGAATAAATTTAAAAGTTATCAGTAGAAATGAGCATTTATTATTTTTTTAACCCTGAGATAAAGAGAATAAAAAGTAAATAATGTTAAAATTGACGCACACAACGTCAAACATATATAATAATGTTAAATTGGCGTCCACACGCGGGACATTAAATAGATAATATAACAGTAATTGTTAAAATTTAATGTTAAATTGGCGCCCAACGTGGGGCTTGATAAAATAGTAAGCTAGGGCAGTGACAGACAGTGGCTAGCAATAAGTTTAAAATAAGTACATGTAAGTAGCTTAAGCTATATTATTGTTGTCGTATATCGGTCTCTAAGTCTCTGAATGATAACCCTAAGTCAAGCTAAAATGGCATCTAGTGGAGAGAATTCAAATGAGTTTGATGTCAATAACCAGATGGGCTATGAGCAGCCTGAGGACGGAAACGTAATGAATGAAGAAAGCTCAACAACCGGTGTAGGAACTAGGGCCGGGGGACCGCAATCACAGTCGCAGTCATCTGAAGCAAATTTTCAAATGTTAATGGCATTGATGAAACAACAATTTGAAGAATCGGAAATGCAACATGAAGAAACAAGAAAACAAATAGATGAAAGAATTAAAGAATCGGAGAAGAAGAACGAAGAAATGCACAAGAGAACGGAAGAAAGAATCGTCGAGAAATTAGACAAAGAAATAGAGTTAATGAGAAGAGATTTACGAGGACAAATCCACCAGGTGGGTACTGATTTACAAAAACAATCAGAAAAATTGGAAGAAAACAAATTAGATGGAAATACTATGGATCAAATTGACACCGAGTATCAATCTTCAACAACTAAAGCATTGTCTGCACATCATGCCTCAAGATCAAAAGAAAGCTCTACAATTATTAATGGTAGATATGAAGATGATAAAGACACTTGTACTGTGTTTGTTAGCAACTTACCAAACACAACTACAAAAAAGAAAATAATCAAATATTTCAGGAAGTTTGGTACGGTTGTAAATACGAGATTGCGATATGCTGCAGTATCTGATCCACGATTTCCCAAAATACGTACTGTTATTAAGAAAGAGTTTCATAAAGAAAGAATAAATATCCATGCATATGTACGTTTTACTGATGAAAATAGTGCATATCGTGCGTTGGAAGCAAATGGTAATGTGTATGAGGGTTACCACCTGAGAATTGAGTCAGCTAACACGAAGGCTGAAGAAAAGCAGAGAACTAAAAAGAAAAAATTGAGTACTACAATTAATATTACCAGTACTGATAGAAAAATTAGAAGTAGGACTGGGGAAGTACGTAAAAATTTTGGAACCAAACCTGAGATTAAGAAGATGAAAAACCGTTCTGATGATTATCAAGGGCGAACTGCGTTAGCACGGAAGAAGAAAAGGATGAAATTTGCTGGACTATTCAAGAATATTGTGAAGATTGGTATGAGAACGAAAGGAAGATTTCAAGCGATGGAGATGAGATGTCGTAGAAGTCTTGAAAATAAAACCTCATTATGTGAGTACGCGGACAGGAAAACGAAAATAATTAAAACGCCACAAGCTGTCAAAAAACGTATTTGTAAGAGGGTTGAAAAGAAGAAACGACAAAAAAAAACTCAGCGCGTACATAAATAATGGTAATATGACCGGGGGAAGTTGTCGACAAGGATGGGGAGAACCATTTTCAACACACTATCATAAAAGAGAGAGAGAGAGAGAGGTCATAAATTCTTTCGGTGTCAACGGCCGACTGCAGGGTAAGTGTGGAACGAAACTCACGAATTCAATACCCTTACTAATTACCAACAAAATGTGTTGTAACGGAACTCACTTAACAAAACGTACAACTATGCCTCCACAAATAGAAAATTAAAAGTAATTAAAGGTAACGGATTAAAGAAAACAATCTTAAGAATATCCGAAAATTTAATAATTAAGTTAGATAATATTGGGTAAAATACCTTAGATAAGATTGGTTGTGTAAGATTACATTAACCGAAGAAAATAAATAGATATGAATATAATATGAATAAAATTAAATAAATGGTAAATAAGAACATTGCCGTGAAAGTACGGAATATTAATGAAGAAAATTAATAGCGAATGAAATAGTAAGATGAGTTATACGAAGGAGCAGAAGGAAAATGATCATTAAGGAATGAAGGTCACGAATGGATAAACAAATGAGAGTTATGCATACCCAGGAAAAAATTGATATGGATTGAAACAAAAGCACCACCAGGGCATGACAACATGATGAACCCCCCAAAAAAAAAAAAAAAAAAGGGATTTCCTCGACCAAAAGGCACCAGAAGGCTGAAGTAGCTGTGATTAAGGTATGCTTGGAATGGGATTATTAAGAATATACCCAAAGCACCGATATCCGATCTCTGGGAACTGCAAGTAAAGGGGTACGGGGTTATGTAAAAATATCCAGATGCCTGGTAGGTAGATTGCAATTGCCTTGTGTAAAATAGAAATATCATTCAGAAGCTTAGAGGGGCCTATCAAAAATATAAAAGAATTATTATAATTTGCTAGAACAATTAATGAAATATCTTAGTAGTAACACGAGATAAAAGAAAATAGAAATAAGAAAGCAAGTGTATAAAATGAATTATTTTAATGATTAGTTGTCATAGTCAATAAATGTCATGTTAATGATTATGAATAAAACAATTAACGATAATAGATGTCAATAAGAGTGAAGAAGATAGAAGGGTAAATGTTTAAATGGTATATATGTGAAGACAATTAATAGAATTCTGAGAGAAGTATTCAAGTTGTATGTATTTAAGATCATGTTTACGTAAGGACAACTTACAAGCTTAGTATAAGATTGTATAATATAATTGTGTTTCAAATGTTAGTAAATAGAAAAGAAAAAATGTTTTTTTAGTGAAAATGCTAGCGAGATATCAGAAAATATGGACTAACCAGAGACAGTAATAATAAAATAGGTTAGAAAACTATAGTGAATTAGGATATAGAAATACGTATTATTATTATTAATACCAATGTGCTATTTATAATTTAGTGATGATAGAAAGTATGATGGTCACTAAGAATTCTATATATATGTGGTAAGTTTTTTTTTAAAGCCAATTAATTTGGAGATATTGATGCATATTTTAGTAAGTTGTGACATAAAAATTAGATGTATTAAAGGATACAAAGAAAATTAATCCTAAAGGCAAGAAATATTAATACCAGTATCGAATAATTTGTGTAATTGAATTTTGTAGATATTGAAATATTATATGAAGAATAGTTAAGGAGAATTACAAATTTAGTTTAAGATTTTGACTAAATATAAATTTGTAAATATAATACCATGTTAATTAGAGTGAAGAAAAAAAAAAAAAAACGGATTCATTTAGGATGTCGAAAGCGAAAGTACTTTAGAAGGGATGGGGTGTGTTTACCATTATGTAACGAACCTTTTTCTGTTACGCTGAGACTAGGTCAACGACGAAATGTAAACAACACTATACTAGGTCCAAAGAAGAACGAGCCACTACTAGGCAACACAAAGTACGCATATTGGGACGCAGATTTTGGCATTTAAACCTTACTGAAAGGGCGCAAAAATTTTGGATCAATTTTGGATATACAGGGTCCATCCAAACTGACAAAATTTGGGGACAATATAACACACACAAAAAATTTTCGAAAAGTTTTATTTTATAATTAGCAGTAAGGAATGTCGCTGAAAGCAATAATGAAGGGTGTATGTGTGGAAAACATATTTTGTAAGGGACAAAAGGGGAACGAGCAAGCACGCTGTAGTGACGGACAGGTCATAAATTTCGTAGGCTGCTGCAACGCCTACCCTGTGAACAGAGTTCACTGCTCCCGGTACGTAGAACACCAGTTTTTTGTGAAAACACATTGATTCCATTGGAAACTACATACAATGTGTACAGAGCCATTAAAGGAGAAAAGGCTTAACAATGGTCAAGCATACATGTGTACGCCAGCTGTCAGGAGAAAGCGACGAAGGGTGGATTGATTTGAAGGACTCCAGCGGTCGATGACAGGGTTTTGACCCTACTTGGAAACGAAAGCGCAGAGAGTACGTCCCAAACTCAAGGATGGGGTGTTGCCGGGCAACTAAAAGAAAAAACCAACTTTCAAAGAAGGGTAGGCGAGGCCCTTGAACAACAATAGATAATAACGGCAGAGCGACGAAGTTGAGAAACAATGAAAATGGAAGAGAAACTCAGAGTTGTCACTGAAGACTTTAGAAAAAACGACAGATACAATTTATTGCTGCGTTGGCTGGAAATGACAACGACCTCAAAATACGAAGCAAGGGAAGAATCTGGTGGGGAACCAGAAGCCCTATCAGAGAACGCCTTTGAAAAGATAGGTGGTATTTGGACTTGGAGGGAAAAACATGAAACCAATAAGGACACGGCGTCGTTGAAATCAGAAGTCTGGTGGGAGATTTGGTAAGGAAAATATAGGAAGGAGACAGGAAGGCGCTCAGGAGTTCTAACTAAAATACGGACGCGAGAAAGTGCTAACTAAATTTCGGACGCGAGAGGAGTGAAGTCCGTGACGGGAGAAATTAGCATTTTATCGAACTTAGAATAATTCGATACACAGTGTGAGAAGGTAGTTTTCGAACTTATAACAAAAATTAATACAGTCATTACAAGCAAACGAACTATGAAGTAGAGTCACACTATTAGCCTACCAGTGAACATTAACTGAAACAAATAGTAACCAGACAATAATGTAATTTCAGTGTATACGAACACTTTACAACAATAACTTTTAAGAACGATTAACAACACAAATTACATTCATGAACACTTAATAACCAGACATACCGCAACAAAGGTGCGTAATATCAATTCAGATTTGATATGATTTACGATGTCGGTGTACAACAGAGAATGCTAACTTTTATTCATAAATTATAATCCGAATGCGTGGAGTTGGTGAGTGAAGTGTCTGTGAGTGACATCGTGGAATTCATCCAGTGCCATCTAGCATCTGGAGGAGTTATCTGCACGATTCTAGAACGATCGACATGAGAGAATCGTCACCGCAAGCACCGAGTGATTGGATATTCGAATACCAAGTATAGTAAAACATGTCTTAATTAATTTAGATCCACTGTCTGTCATCTCAAAGAATCCACACACAATAAAATTCAATAAAGTAATCGTAAAGGAATTAAAGAAATCGATTCTAAAGTTTGTGTAGAAGTAAAATTATCATTGTTTATCAGTTTGGAGTAATGTTTATTTCCAAGTTCTAAATGAATCCGTAATTACAAAATATAGTAACAACTTAAGAAATATTTATATTAAGAATTTATAAGATGAAGCTAAACATTATAAGTTACTTAAGTACTAAACGCAATTGATGAATGATCATTAATATGCAACCATTAGATTGAGTTTGGATAACTAATTTTATTAATGTATTATTTTTGATATTTACAATTTAATGAGTATTTGATAGTTACAATTTAATGAGTATTCAATTTTATTAATGTATTATTGTTTGATATTTACGATTCAGCCATGAGTATTAAATTTTGGTAATGTGTTAATTTTATATATTTACAAGTACTAATGAGTACGTAGAATTTTGTGCTATCTTAATATTTACAAGTAATAGCAAACTAATGTGAATAAATTTAAAAGTTATCAGTAGAAATGAGCATTTATTATTTTTTTAACCCTGAGATAAAGAGAATAAAAAGTAAATAATGTTAAAATTGACGCACACAACGTCAAACATATATAATAATGTTAAATTGGCGTCCACACGCGGGACATTAAATAGATAATATAACAGTAATTGTTAAAATTTAATGTTAAACAGTACTGTGGTTAAGGCTGAAGAAAGTAGTTTCTATGGAAATAGTTCATTTCGAAAAATATTTTAAATATAAATCTTAGAACATGGAAGTCATGTATGGTTCTCCATACCGATATTTTAAATAGTGATGAAGACATTTTGAACCATTTACATACCGGTACTGTTATTGTAAGTTTGTAACATGCTTTTTGTTTAATTTATTATGCTTCTACATTTTCTTTCAATATCAACCAACATATTGGTTTGAAATTATAACATTTTTATATCACGTTTTGTTTTAATAAAAACTGATATTCTTAAAGTTTTTTTTTTCAATTGACTTACACAAATTGTTTTAGAATTAAATGATCTACTGTTTTTGTTATAAACTTATCTTTAAATTATTGGTAAAGTTACCCAAGTCCACTTAGGTGAAATTACAGAAAACTGAAATTAAAGGTTTTCAAGTGCAATGATAAATCATAAAATTATTAAACTGATTTCAAGGTTAATTTTCTTTCTCTTTCGTATCGGCCACCTAAGGACCACATGCCAATTTCAATTCTTTACTCTTTGTTCTTTCCTTTTTTTCCAATATTCTTCATCTTCTCACTGTGTCCCTTCTTCCTGTCTTCAGTCCACTTTGAACCTGCGTTTTTCTCTCTCCTACCCTGGACTCCCTCCATTTTTAACACTTTTGCCCCAAAAAATTGCAAGGTTAATTTTTTTGTTAATAGAGTTCGTTATTGATTACATATTTTTTGAAAATGAAAGTAAAAATAGAAATTAACAAAAAAAATTAAATATCTATTTTGAAACATCATTGGGCTTGGGACATTATTGAAACACAAAGACAACCGACCACGGAAACCAGGCCCGAAAGTTTTAAAAACAATACGGTTTAAACATTAACATTAGGAAACCCCTTTGTTTAATGCAGAGAAAACTAAATTTTCGTATATTACACAGTCGCAAATATACGTAATGAGATTTCGTCATGCAGCAGTTCCGAAAACGGATGTACCCCGCATTCGATGCCCGCCTGAACGTGCAACGTCTGTCTCTTACACGTGCCCCCCCCCCACACAGTACAAAGTATTTGCGACCCTGAGGAAGAGAAGAAGTAATACTGTGACAGCCCATTCTCGTCGTATACAATTTATTGCTGTTTCCAGAAAAAACTTATTTTTTATAATAGTTATATTGTAATGGTACATATAACACACCCAACATCAAGGCATAACAAATGGATTAAAAGCTACTCTAAATAAATTAATCTACAAAAAATGAACTTGCAATCATGGACAGAGAAAGTATTATGACCAAAATAGGGGAATAAACTAAACTATCATTAAGAAGTAAATGTATAACTGAAGAAACGAAGACACGACTAAAGACAAGACAACGTACCTAATTACCCAATAGATCAAACAGCGAGAAAGAAAACAATGACGACGATAACCAGAAGAAATTTACTAAGAGTGATGAAGGAATCAGTGCAACTAGGAAAAAAACCTAATCAAGTCAAATGCCAAAAGGAGATAATATAAATAAGAATAAATTAAACCATGAAAATAAAAGTGAGTCAACAAACATGATTTAAATCCCTAAGTTGTGACTTGACACTGACATAAACTTATTCATCAAATGAATTCAATGACTTAACAGTACAGACAAACAGAACTCATAAAATGAACTATTAAAGGTAGAAATTAAGAGGGAGAGTGAGTATCAGTATGGTAATTGTATAATTAAATGATGTATAAACTTAACAAATAGACAATGTCCAAAGTACTAATACAAATGTGTAAAGTGGAATTAAGATTGTCAAAGACCACTAATACTCAATAATAAAGGTTGAGATAATAACCAAATAGAAACATAGTTATAAACAATAAAATACCAGTGTTAGATAAGAATAAATAAATCATACATTATGTAGAAAACAGAAACTGACATTCAGCCATTGTTGAGAAACCAAGTTAGGACATAACCTAATCTGGCCAACTAGTTTTCAATAAAATAGAGTAAAAAACTATGACTAAGATGATGTTAAATCAAAATGTCTTGTAGTGTAACATAACTAGATACTATAAGGAACATTCATTGTATAAAAGATAATATTATAAAGGAACATAAGTGCTGAATAAATGTAATTTAATATAACCAAGTGTACCACATAGAATGGGTACCTTGGACAGCAAAAATCTCACTTAAACCTGTAATAAAAGAATAGGGACTCAACCTATGTTATTAAATAATGGATAATAACGTTCAGATGAGACAAATCAAGGATTATGTCCACCAAATTAATAATAATAAAGCAAATTATAAGTGCCTAACTAATACTAGATGCAAGAAGTTTGAGTAAATTCAAACTAGTGTAGTTCCCAATATAAAAGCAGAATTAACCACTGCCAAGTATTAAAAGTACTATCAGAACACTGATATGGAATAAATATAATAAAGAGATAAATGTGCAAAATTGCAACTAATGGAAAATGTAACACTCAAGTGTATTAAAAAATCATCAAAGAAACTATAACTAAAGTAATATAAACCAATAATAAATAATGCTGATACAATCAGAACTGGTAATGACAAGTGCATTATGCATAGGCCACAACAAAGATGTATTATAAACCACTAATATTATAAATTAATTGATAAACAATTAATATGACAATAGGCCTAGAGTCTAATCCAAGGAAACTGGATAATTCATAGCTGTAATTAAATAACGATGTGTGAAATGTATTATACAGTACTAATAAATTATCACCATAGACACAAGTGAAGAAAAACAATGTAATTAATGTAATATGTAAAATAAAAGATATAGGCCTAATTAGTTTGTACGAAATGTGTTTTTATCGACCCCATAGCAGAGCTATAAGATAAGGGTATGCAAAATACTCGTGATAAAAAGATAGAAACAATGGTAGTCATGAAAATGTTATCAGTGTAATTATATGTAAATTATTTGATTTATAAGAAAAAAGAATTAATTGCAAGCCCGTGGGCGTGCTAGTGAAACCAGAGAATCATAATCTTGACACCAGCCTACTGACGCTGACTTGAGCGTCTATTTTGCCGAATGTTACCGAGAGCTCACGAAAATAATGACAATTAGCCAATCAGGGCCCATTATTAACTACAAAGTGCGGAATCCCGACACAGGTAACATCAACAGTTCATCTCAAGCATCGACGCAGACTCCACGTTGGTTAGAGCGACCACAAAACATTGAATTGATAAGCCGACAGCTGATAAAAGCATATTAACCTCGAAACTCCAGGTTGAGGTTAGGTCGGATACATGGGAAAGTGCAGTTTATTTTAACCAGTGATCTTAATCGGAGTGCATGCGCATAGGCAGTGAGTGAAAAGGAATTAATAAAATTAATTCAGTTTTAAAAATGTTTAAAGAATGAAAAATTCGTGTAATAGTGACACTACGAGATCGACGGTACACGCAAGTATCAGTGCCCATGATTATTATTTTATATAAATAATTAAACAAGCAAAGAACGCTATCAGCGAATTTAATTAAATCAAAGTTACATCAAATCTAACCATATGTCGATGGAAATGGGATTCTAACGATTGAAACAAACAATTAACAACGAAAGAGTGGACCATTAACAATTTTGACTTTCTAATTAATAAAATGAATTGTAATATTTTTGTAAAAGACATTGAATCGTCAATGAGGGAATCAAATGAACCCTGAACATATAGTATTTTAAGTATAATCTTGTGTTTAATTGTAAGACCATAACTAGATGTAACCTACTCGTTAACCATAGTAGTGGATAAATTTTAATTACCTGTTCGTTGTTTATATCCAATATTAGAAGATAGATAATGAAATTATCACTGGATTTCTTTTATAACAGTTTTGTATGAAATAATTAACATATTTAATGAATCGTTAGTCAATTAAAATCAAGTAAGTTAGGTTACGATGAACCCAAGTTTACCTACAATTCAAGTAAAGAACACTCGTTCAAAGTTTATGATATGTTAAAGAACCAAATAATAGTTTTTACTCTCCGCATACTCATTATTACAGTAGTGCATTTAGTTAATTTAAAGTGTATCTTGCAGACTAAAAGAACCTGCTGTATTTATCAAGTAAAGCAATGAATTAGTTTACATCCAGACTAGTCGATTATTAGACGCAGTCTGGCCACCTTGAGTTTTAGTTATTTTTAAAGAGTCCATACTCGAAATTAATTTTTTTTAAAGCAAAATGAATAACATTATTGTACACTGACAATTATTAACGATGAGTTCAGACAAATAAAACGTTCCTTCACGAATGATAAACGAGTTTGACTGTTATTGTAAATAAATAAGACTTGCAGCTTAGGTGAGCGACAGCAACGGTTGGTACCAGAGACCGCGGCGAGAATTTGAATCGAATGATTCTCGCTAGTAATACACTCACACATTACTAGCCTCCAACCATCACTAGTAAGTATTTTTATAACTGTGATACTTATGTAATTTTTCAGTGAAGGGACACACCTTTCGAATCACCTCGGCGACAAGCAGAAGAGTCAACTCAGTCAACTTAAACCATTCAACATCCAGTTCACAACACTTAACAACAATACGAAATTAATAATTTAATAATAATTATAATACTAAAATTTAAACGAGACGGACTTCGTCCTCTAACAAAATGACGCAACCAACGTGCGGCTGTTAAAACGTACGTCCACGTCTTCTAACAATATACACATAAAATGCATGTGTATACTACGTTATATACATATTATTGTAAAATGAACACCTCAAATAAGTAATCATTTCAATTCAGGTAACATCATGGCGCGATAGAAATATAATATACAAGAAGTTACGTTCACAGTCCGACCGCGGTAAGCGTCCTGCATGTTGGCAAAGGTGATGACCGCCGTCCTGTCAACAGCTTTCTTTGTAAATTACTGAAAGTAGGCCCCTTCGAGGAGATTTACACTCTCCAGAATCTTCTGCACCTACGGGTGCAAGTCAGAACATTTGACCCGCGGCCCGGCCCCTCGCAGTGTTTCAACTGCCAGAGGTTCGGCCACAGCAGTCTTTTCTGCCATCAGCCCCCGCGTTGCGTGCGTTGTGCTGAACCTCATCGTGGCTGTGATAAGCCTACGACGGGGTACACAGCTAAATGCTGTAACTGCAAAGGAGCCCATCCGGCTAATTACCGAGGCTGCCCTAACTTTATCGCTGCCATGAAACCGCAGCGACCTCCTGTGCGCCCTGGCGCGCAGGCAGGCCGTGTAGCTGGTCCTGGCCCTAACCGGCGAGCGGCATTCCCGCCTCTCACCGGTTCATCTGCCCAGGTCCCGGCAGCAACTCCGGTTGCTTCCGGTGCCGCTGTCTCGCCTGCAGTCGTCGCTTCGGCGCCGCCTGCAGCGGCCTCAATCCCGGCGCCTACCGGAGCGCCCGCACCTTCCTACGCGGCCATGGCCGCTAAATCAGCCCCGCCTCCAGCCCGATCGGGCAAATCTAAGCGCTCTCGTCGTCGCCGGAACTCCGCCGGCCGACCTACATCGTCACAGGTTCCACCTGTACCCTCTCCGCGGGCTCGACCCGCCCCCAGTCATCGACCTCAACCTCCCAGCGAGCAGTCTACAGCTCAGTCCACCAGCCCAGCGCCATCTGCTACCCCTGTCGAGGCCAGTCAGGCTTGTCCTCCTGAATCCCGGGAATCTTCCCGGGCTTCGGCGGATCCCCTGACTGCCTGGGCAGATAATCTTGTTGCATCCATCAGGACTGCTCGCGACACTACCACTGTGCTTGCCCTGGTGTTCCAATCATTAGCTGCCCTCTTTCCTCTACTTCCCCTAAATGGCTAATAGCCTGAGGATCGTTGCGTGGAACGCCTTCGGGCTACTCCCCAGGCGATCTGAACTGATGACTTTTGTAACGGAGTATGATGTTGATATCATACTTCTTTCCGAGACTCATCTGGCTCATTACCACTCGTTTTCCCTTCCTGCCTATGCCTGTTATCGTCAGGATCGTCCCCTACGGCCTCGCTGTCCCCCCTCGGGGGGCACAGCTGTTTTAGTCCACAGGCGGATATCCCACAGGCTTTTGCCTCCTCTAGATACATCTATAATTGAAGGCTGCGCGGTGGCGGTGGACGCTGGCGGATCGGAGCTGCGCGTTGTTTCTGCGTACCTCCGGCCTGGCCGGCGAACTCCGCCACCGCCCGAGGAGTGGGACGCCCTCCTCGACCACCCCCTCTCAACCATTGTAGCCGGCGACTTAAACGCCAAACACCCTTCATGGAACAGCCGCGTTGTCAACGCCTATGGAAATTCTCTGTTCCGGTTCGTCTCTGGCGACCCGGCACTTAATGTCATCGGCCCTGAAGACCCTACCTACTTCCCCTTTCACGGCCATCGGCCGGACGTTCTTGACATAGTAGTTGTCAAGAACGTTGCCCGCAACATCGAGGTCTCGTCTGTGTCGGACCTTTCGTCCGATCACAATCCCCTTGTTATAACTGTTCGAGAGCTGTCGGCGTCACCCCGACTCCCCGCTCAGATTGTTAGGAGAGTCAACTGGCGATCCTATCATGACGAGCTCTCTCGAAGGTTACCATCTCTCCCGGCGGACCCAATCGTCACTCGTGACGATCTGGATCTCCGCGCCACAAATCTTCAGGAATTGGTCCAAGGTGTCATGGATCGACACACCTACGCACTCGAGGTGAATCATCGTAAATCGGCCTTACCTGCGGAAGTACTCCACGCCATCTGGCTACGGCGCCAGCTCCGCCGCAGATGGCAAAGAACCCGAGACCCAGTCGTTAAGCGACGATTTCAACAACAGTCCCTTTACGTTCAGCAGCTACTGCGGGACGTAAACTCTGATCGATGGGACTCATACCTTGAGTCTCTTGAAGTCGACCACGCCTCCGTCTGGAGAGCGGTGAGTAGACTGACCCGCGAGAAGAGAACTCGCAACCCGCTGGAAACCCCGAACGGGATTGTGTCTTCATCGGAAGGCAAGGCTGAGGTCTTCGCCGACTGCATGGAGTCGCAATTTACCGTTCATCGAGGCGTTTCGGACCCTGCCCACTCGGCAGACGTCCGGGACTTCCTATCTGGTTATTTTTCTCGCCCTCCCGCTGGCCCAGACCTCCCGTTCGACAGAGACGAACTCGTTTCGTCTGTCTGTCGACTAAACCGCCGTCGCGCCCCCGGTCCTGACCGGATCGGGGCCGCTGCATTACAATATCTCCCGGCCTCAGGCGTTGACCTCGTTCTCGAGCTGTTCAACTCTTGTCTCCGGCTGCAGTACTTTCCCCGCCTGTGGAAAAATGCCAACATCGTTATGATTCCTAAACCCCGCAAGCCGTGCATGCTTCCTGAAAGCTATCGGCCAATATCTCTCTTGCCAGTTATCTCGAAGGTGTTCGAGCGGCTCCTGCTGGCCCGCATCTCGCCGTTGTTGGATAATTTTATCCGCAACGAACAGTTCGGGTTTCGCAGAGAGCACTCGACCACGCTTCAACTAGTCCGCGTGGTAACGCAACTCTCTGACGCCACCAACAGGCGAGCGGCTACGGCCGCCGCACTGCTGGACGTGAGCAAGGCCTTCGACAAAGTCTGGCACGAAGGTCTTCTCTTCAAACTCGCCAACTCCCCCTTACCATCGTCCATAGTGTTTTTCCTCCGGTCGTATCTCAGCGACCGAACCTTCAGGGTGAGCGTCGACGGAACCTGCTCTGCAGTTCGTCCTGTCGCCGCTGGCGTACCCCAGGGATCTGTCCTCGGCCCCGTTCTGTACCTCGTGTACACGAACGACCTGCCTGTTTTGCCCGGAGTCACGTTGTCTTTGTTCGCTGACGATGCAATGTATCATTACAGCTCTGTGTCCCCGCGTTTTGCGAGTACACAGTTGCAGCGTCAGTTGGACCAGCTTCCGGACTGGCTACGGAAATGGCGGGTGACGATCAATACGGAGAAATCCGAGGCGATCTGTTTCACTCGTAAGTCCATCTCCCGATGCCAGCCCCTCTCCCTTGAAGGGAGGCCTATCGCCTACAAAGAGTCGGTGAAGTATCTAGGAGTTCGGCTAGATCGTCGCCTATGCTTCAACGCCCACGTGACGGACACCCTTGCCAAGGCTCGCGGCGTCCGAGCCAAACTTTACCCATACCTCGCGTGCCGCAGCCCCCTGGCGCTGCGCACGAAAGTTACCCTCTATCTGTTGTTTCTCCGGTCTGTATTGACCTATGCGGCACCTGTATGGTGGTCACTTGCCTCCGCCACCAACAGGCGTAGGCTGGAAAGTTTCCAATCCAGAACCCTCCGTTCCTTGTCGGGATCTCCTTGGTTTGTTAGAAACAGTGTAATTCGAGGAGGTCTACGAGTTCCTGCTCTCTCAGCCTTTGTCTGGTCATTAGCTGCGACTCTCTTTGCCGCAGCTGAGACCTCTTCCTTCCCTTACCTCAGAACCATCAGCACCACGCAACCACCTCCCCCTGTCCGGGTCAAACGCCCTCGGGCGATTCTCGATGACCCGCCATAAGTTTAAGTAACCTGCTTAAACCTCTATTTGAATATTCACCATCTGCCCATGCCCCAGAATTTACCTGCTAAGCTGTTTCCTTCCTCCCTTCCTAGTATGCCGACCACGCTGAATGCTGCTGCTACGCGCTATCACTGGCACGGAGGCTCTCTGCCTCGCGGGGAGCGACCGACGCCTCAAGGCGTCTGCACGCGGGACTGGGAACGGGTGACATCTGTCATCTGAACCCGTTCATGCGGCAGTGCCCACTGATTGCAAATATTTTAAAATAAATAAAAATTAAACCTTTCTCCCCCGCCTTCTCAGTTAACTGGTTGGCGGTTGTCCATTCCTGATATTAGGCACCAGTCGAAGAACCAGACCTATGTATATCCACAGGCAGCCATTGAGCTCGACTCAGATGCTGCAGTCATGCACCGGGTGCAAAGACGCCCCGCTACTACAATGCTACATGCTACATGCTACTTACGTTCACAGTTGTTGCAAGAAGCGTGTGAGAGACTGGCAACGTGCTTCACGTGTGAGACATCTGCAAAAAGAGTAGCAAAATCGCGTTTGACAGAGCGTCATTGTACAGTAGCCGACCGCATTGTCACCCGCGTCGCATACAAAAGATGTTTGTAACCCTTTCCGAACACCCCCACTCGCCATTCACAATAATAAATCTTTAGAAATAAGTTATATTCATTCAGAAAGCAGCGAATTTTCAAGTGGTTTCGTACCAAATAGAGTTGTTTATTCCCACTTGAGACTTCTATAAGAAATGACAACCCCATTCAAACTCGCCGCAGGAAGTCTTGTAAGGTTTCCGTTTTCATGGCTAGCAACAATCAGCCGCTCTTGTCATTGTTAAAAATAAAGAAAGATTAAAAATATTAAAACTGTAATCCGTCTTTTGTCAGACTGTTTGTTCTGAATTATCTTTCTTTCTTGATATTTTATATTTATACCATGTCATCTACAACGTTGTCAAGAATGATATAAAAACAATTACACATTATATCTGTCTTCTGAACTGACTTCGTAATGGCTTTCAAGTAGATATTGTATATAAATAAGTATTTTATATCAAATCGTAATTTGCCCGAGATTATATTCAAATGTATTGTACATACTGCCGATAACACATTGTTTTATTTTATATGTTATTATTAAATAACACAAATACTTTAAACAAAGAAAATTACACTAAATTTACACACACACACACACACACACACATAAATTATAAATGTGGGTGTGCATGTTGCAACGTTCTAATCTAACTTCTGCACCTGTTATTATGAAACCATAGTCTGAACTAGTATTACGATACACCTGTAATAAACTCAAGCTTTTTCCGTATTTGGAACTAAATTACACCAGAAAAAATAAATCAAACTGCCCTTTACTGTCAATAATAAATTAAAATTAAATAAAGTGACATTGCCCAAAACACGAATATGATATAAACAACGATTTTGTCTTGCATATAAATAAAATTTACATAAACTCATTAGAGGAATCTATAACTTATAATTAAATTTTTTAGCTCTGTTAATATCTTTATAAGGCTGTAAATACTCCCTGAGAAACGATTTTCAAGCCTGCTACTTCCTCTGCTACATACACTGTCAGCGTCATGACGATGTATTCGTTAATATGTTTGTCCGAAATCGTGGAAAATCTTCTGCTCTGACTCGAGGAGTCGTTGGTACGATGACATAGAGATTATAGCAATTAGTCTTTCTAACTAAACTATTCTAAACTAAAGGGTGTAATCAATCTCTTCTCTTCAATGGATTTCTGATTAACTGAAGGACATAACCAGTCTACTTTGGTTTTTAGAACTAAAATTATTTTTTTTTAATTTTCTTTTTTTTTTTTTGAAAGACTGATGTTTAAATTTAGTTTTTTCTTCTGTCAAATAATTTTCATTGCGTTGTCAATGGTTTTCATTGCGTAATGTAGAAGTGTAGAATTAGTTTTACGAGTTTAATTAAGAAATAATTACTATTGAGTAAAAATGCAATAAATAACTTAATTAAATACGTAATAATTAAATAATTAGACTACATCACATGAAGAGTCTAAATGTACGTCAAATGAAACTCTAAATATAAATCAAAAGAATAAAACGGCAAAACGAAACAAATATTAAACTAAAGTAATACTTTAATTGAAGGAAGTAATAAAGTAATTTAAAAAGTAATCAAGGGGTCGAATCCATGACAGTGACTGTTCTACTTTTCGTATTTCGTACCGGCAGGAAAGTAAATTAACAGAGCACGAAAGAAATAATCATAAATCGTAACAGCCATATTTATCGAGAATATCGTATATCGTTACAATGACAGGAATTTTGCATTGCCTTAATGGAAATAATGTAATTTCAGAATATAATAATGATGTAATGTCAGGAAATTTTATTGTTACGTCGGTAATCGTTCAGACATTTCATGTAGGTTTATGTTACATATTTAACAATATTTTGTGGACATTTGCTTCTTTTATTTTCTTGTCTTATACGATAGAGAACTTTCTCCACTCTGGCTGGTTACAGGCTTCCGGTGTCAGTTAGAGTTGGGTCTTTTTGTTATACCTTTACAGGATTTAGGAACAATTTAGGCTAAGCCGTACGGTAAGGTTAACCACGAACCAATTTTGATTTATCCGGCTGATGTAATGGAGTTAGTATTAGTTACAATTTTTATATTACGATGAACGACTCGCTAGTCATTTTCACGTCATATTTCTGATATTTTAACATGGCGTTTGTTATATGGTGCACAAAATTTAACGCATATTAGTTTTGTCAGTAATAACAATCGTTTATTGATGTTTACCATCTTAGCATCTTATATATAAAAATGAATGTTTCTTTGTTTGTCCCGTATGCATTCCTATACCATTCATCCGATTGCGATGAAACGTCGGTGAGTTGTTGTGCGCACGCCCGCGAAGGTTTCTGAATTAGTGGTGTTTTTTCGATGGGGTCTTCCACATCTCCTCCTAAACCACTGGACCGATTTCAACCAAACTTGGCACAAATATTTTACACAAAGGGAGAACCAACATAGGATAGGTGTTTTTTCGATGGGGTCCTTTTGGGGGTTCTTTGGGGTCTTCCACATCTTCTCCTAAACCACTGGACCGATTTCAACCAAACTTGGCACAAATAGTTTACGCAACGGGAGAACTAACATAGGATAGGTGTTTTTTTCGACGGGGTCCTTTGGGGGTCCTTTGGGGTCTTTCACATCTCCTCCTAAACCACTGGACCGATTTCAACCAAACTTGGCACAAATATTTTACGCAACGGGAGAAGCAACATAGGATATGTGTTTTTTCGATACGATCCTTCGGGGGGTCCTTTGGGGTCTTCCACATCTCCTCCTAAACCACTGGACCGATTTCAACCAAACTTGGCACAAATATTTTACGCAAAGGGAGAACCAACATAGGACAAGTGTTTTTTCGATACGATCCTTTGGGGGGGGGTCCTTTGAGGTCTTCCACATCTCCTCCTAAACCATTGGACCGATTTCAACCAAACTTGGCACAAATATTTTACGCAACGGGAGAACCAACATAGGACAGGTGTTTTTTTCGATACGATCCTCTGGGGAGTCCTTTGGGTCTTAGAAACTATTAGATCTGGTTACTATGGCAACCCAATAGAATAGATTCTGGTTACCATAGCATCGGTGGAAGTCTCCCGTGTAGGAAATAGCGCGGGAGTCGTCCGACGGGCCTGCCCCGGAGTCCATCCACGGAATCCGGGGAGTCTTAGGTCGGATCCCACGAAAGACGGCGGGGCCAGAGTCCACGGTTCTTATAAATAAAGATATAGGTCATGATGTCAAAGGTGGTGTATGCATCTTAAGAAACTTCTTAATAGTGCGTGAATTCAAAGTTGTTTCAGTTTGAATTTAAAAGTGGATAAGTTATGATCGAAGTAAGTTATAAGCGAGTATAAAAAACAAAGTTTTGATAGCGAATGTATTCAGATCATAGTGTTCAGACAATATAAATGCGCTTGCTACAGTTTGAATTTAAAAATTGATAAGCTAACGTGAAACTCCGTAGCGAAGCACGGGTATTCCGCTAGTCTTATATAGGCCTATAAAAATGAATGTTTCTTTGTTTCTTTGTTTGTCCCGTATGCGTTCCTATACCATTCATCCGATTGCGATGAAACTTCGGTGAGTTGTTGTGTGCACGCCCGCGAAGGTTTCTGAATTTTTTTCGATGGGGTCCTTTGGGGGGTTCTTTGGGGTCTTTCACATCTCCTCCTAAACCACTGGACCGATTTCAACCAAACTTGGCACAAATATTTTACGCAACGGGAGAACCAACATAGGATAGGTGTTTTTTTCGACGGGGTCCTTTGGGGTCTTCCATATCTCCTCCTAAACCACTGGACCGATTTCAACCAAACTTCGCACAAATATTTTACGCAACGGGAGAACCAACATAGGATATGTGTTTTTTCGATATGATCCTTCGGGGGGTCCTTTTGGGTCTTAAAAAGCTATTAGATCTGGTTACTATGGCAACCCAATAGAATAGATTCTGTTCTAAATATATTATCGCATTAAATTGAAGACCACGCGAACGAAGTCGTGGGCAACAGCTATTTATTTTTAAGAAACCTACTTTAATCGAACTTTATTAATTAAACTAACATTTTCATTACGTACAACGTGAAACTCCGTAGCGAAGCACGGGTATTCCGCTAGTTATTTATAAAATATATATTTTATGTGTCTAAACTTACGATTGAATTTACATTACTTTTTCAGTTTTATGACTTTAAATTGGATTTCGCAGTAACACAATTATTTATTTGTGTATATAATTATTTTTATTATGCTTACAAGTAACAGTATGAGGTAGAAGTGTGTCCCTAACGATTAAAATAGACGATAAGATCCGTGAAACTAGATTATGTGGGAAGACGCTTGAATGATACTTGTGAGAATAAAATGCGAAAGATAAAATTATGGAGAAACGATGAAATTGGTACGGGCCCACCAGAGGCTGGAGTTTATAGCGATATGAACGGAAGACGTAACGGAGTTTACGTTAAAGGAATGGCAGAAATTGGATGGCAATAAAAGGAATTGAGGGACTTACAGTGGAGACTGAACGAGAAAAGCACGTCGTGTGCATTTATGTTGTCCAAGCATTGACAAGAGAATGTTAATGAAGGAGATTGGATAGATCAATGAATGCCATTGTTAGTTAACCTAAGGAAAGATCGATTATGTCATAAGAAGAAAAATCAAAAGGAAAACATTCCTTAATTTAATTCTCACTTTTTTATTTTATTTTTAGTATGTTGCACATTTTATAGTTGTTCGGTCGCGCTTTTCTTTTACCTTCGAATATTACAATCATTATATTAATCGATTGGCCTTTTAACATATTGAAGACTTTGTTCATTCTGACTATTAATTATTCTCCATAAATACCTAATATTAAAGCCACGTGCCCCTAAACGCCTGTACATTTTACGAATCCTTGATTGCTTATATGAGCAACATTGGGGTGCAGATACGTTTGTCATATTGTACACATATGTAACGTTTCATATTTGAAATCAGAGGTTATTTGCTGTGTGAAACAGTGGTGATTATTTACAACTTATACTAGTAACTCATTTGATAATTGCCTTCGTCCTACCTCTACGTTCATCTCAAGTTTATGTGATACACAGCAAGCGATATCGTGAGTTCCGGTAAATCGACACCAGGAGACTACACTCGAGAGTCGTGTGCTGTGTCCACTTGAGCAACAGCCTCGACACGGGCGCTTCCTAATTGAATTAAATTGTTTCAGTGCACCGCACGGGTGGTTAGCGTCGGGGTAAAATTGAGTTGCCGCTGAATTTAGGCTGAACTGGCGCCCGCCTTCTCCATTCTTTATAATCGATATTAAAGCAATATTAGTTAGTTTATGAATCTATAATCCAGAGAATCGATAATCCTAGTTTTTATCAAAATGTCTGTAAAACTAAACATACACATATTATTCTTCTGTATTATGCAGTTGTCTAATACACACAATAGACGGCAATTAATTACAGTCGCTAAGTTAAAAATTAAAACATAGCAACCCAAATAAACAAACCACTGAACACTCACTCTAAACTCTGTAAAACAATTTGCAGGAGTAACTAATCTGCAGCCGTGATGTGTTTATAAAGAACGCAGCAATGAATACAACTGTTATTAACCGAGGAAGCACTAGACTTGCTTATTCCACCTTTCTAGAACACTGTGGAACATGTGGATTACTCTGGAAATTCCTGGTTGTCTATTTACTCACCGCTTTAACATAAAGTATGCACCATGATGCATGTAGAAACATTATTTATATGTGCTCACTGTTGCTCATTTTTTCATTTATTCATATTCCTTTTAAAAGAACAAATTAACTTGCAAATAAGATGAACAATTAAAGTGCTCGTATAAGCCCACATAATTTTATTCCATCAAGTGCTCTGTGCACACTACGTTTCCTCAATAACAGTGTCATAAAATAAATGTCATTTCTTAAAATTTATGTTGTACATTTTATACACATTACGTCTAATCTTACGTTGTTCGTTCACAAAACGTCACGGATACGATTATGTTATTGCGACATTTCACTGAATAATGTCACCCGTTCTCCATATGCTATGATCTGTATTGTGTTTCTATGATAATATTAACTAGTACATTCAATTTTCTTATCAATTTATATTTTGTTAAACCTTACATCTACATAACAGCAGTTAAACAGTTAAACGACGCTAAGGTATTCCATACCTGATAGCCTAAGACAGGCCGATTTGTATCAGCAATAAACGCCTTTCCAAGACACTTAATATTTACATTGCCTAAATATTATAGTAGAAAAATTTTTAAATTGATAGTTTGCTTACAAAGTACAAGTACAATAGGTTTACTCTTATTTTTAAAACTATTATGTTTCTGAAAAGATAATAGTAAATGCCAACCATAAATTTATTATTTTATTTTATGGCCGTCACCCGAATGTCTTTAATGCCGTCATTGCAACAATATATTAAAATAATTTTATCAAATAAAGGTCATATAGCAAACCACTAGCAGTGGTAACAGTGACCGTGGATGCTCTAATAGTGGTGGAAAAATATGGGAGGAATAAAACGCAAAATAAAAGAAGAAAATAAATCTAAGAACTGCTCAAGAATGTACACGAATGGCTTTAATTCGCAGTGAAGATATTCGAGAGTTACTGGTTACCAACTGGACGATGCGATGAGAATATTAAGTTTATAGAAAGAAGTCAGGTAGACGTCGATTAGGGCACATGGACAATCTCCCGATAACATAAGTGTTTTTTCAGTGGTACTGAGATTCTGGTGCCTATACTTTGGAATCAGAAGAAATGAAGTGTTCAATAAGTGATAATTCTCGGAAACGAACTAACATTTTCAGTTAATATTACACAGAAAAGATTAAGAGATTTAACATTATTAAAGAGATTGATAGAAACCACTGAGGATACCACTGTATGAGCAAAACGTTTGGTGTTCACAACGATACCAAAAAGCGGCGTTCAACGTTAACAGAAAGAAACTGCTGTTATTAAAAGTTCCGATCACAGAGTCTACGAGTGAAAACAAGACAGTTACTCTCCGTGTCCGCATTTGTCCATTCTTGTCGTTAAGGGGAACATCTTAGTATTGTGAGTATCACTGTAATGTTAATAGTAGCGGGTTCGGACTGCAATTAAGGACAGTACTAAGAGTATATATGGTGTTTGTCGTTAAAACCTTTATAGTATTGACTGACATTACACAAAAAATTCAATACTAACTGAAAACAATTATTGTAGTAATGTTCAATTAATTTTATCATTAAGATTGTTGGATTCGATACACTAAGATCATTACAATGTTCAGTATAGTATATGAACACATTATCCGTAAGTTACTATGAGAATGATGTTCGTGATTCATTAGGCAGGGTTTTGTGTGTGTGTGTGTGCAGACGCGCGCTGCCCGCGCTACACATCTGGCTAAATGACAGACAGATCTCACAGGTCTGTATAAAGCTTAAGATTTAAACACAATCAAATGTTTTCATCTTGGCATGAAAAACATCCCGACTTGCTGTGAGCACAATAGACTATTGTCGTCAGCGGACGGCCAGTCACTGGGTGAGTTGTGGAAGGGAAGGGTCGACAGTGTGTGGGAGTTAGATAGGAAAGGGTTGTTGCCTGAAACTGGGTCACAGGCTCAGATGAAGGGTTGAAATATTTTGACGATATCAACACTCGATAAAAATATTCTGTGTGCGTGCGGGTGTGTTTGTGTGTGTTTTAATCTTACCGTCCATCGCCGGTATCCGTCTTTTTTATTTACCTTATCGGCGATATAAATCGACGCGTTCAGACTTTTTTTTTGTTACTGTAATCGTCTGTATGATCCCGACATATTCTGTCTGACAAGGACAAACATTCACAAAGGGTTGACAGCTAGATGAAAACTACAGACAAACAATGTGTCTGATATCTCAAATAAATTATGTACTTTGTGTAAGCTTCCTGCTTTGTGCAGGAACGATATTTTTCAGATTAAATGAGTGGCTCGTATAATTTAATTTTTATTTTATTGTAGTGGATTTTGAGATATTTTCTGTTTGGTTCACTCGTAGTTACATACTGCGAACGTAATTTCGTTTCTTTTTTTACAATATTTTAGTTTTATTCACATCATGTTTTGTTCCAATTCGATGGATTTATTTCATCTTAAGGAAGAGAAACTAGATTAGACAGGTGAGATGCAGAATTCTTGGGATTTCTGAGTTGGCTAGCCTCCAGTATGATTCCGACTAAGGCCGGTCACTCTTCAGCATCTATAGCTCCACTATTTCTTTTCCTAATTGCAGTGTTCCTATTATAGTGTACTTAATGTGTTGTAAAATTCAACCTACTTATAAGAGAGGTACAAAATTCCTCGCATGTAGTAAAGGCACTATCCGGTAGAGGCCTGAATCTTAATTTTCACCTTATAACTGGCTTGTGTGAGGCGACGGAGAAGCCTATCGTTGGCGATTGATACTGTGTCCCTAGCATCAACTTGGGCTCCTAGAATCGATAGAGCTTTGTAGATAAAGGCGTGGCGTACTACCGGTTGGGTAGCAAATCTCAAATATTCTCCTCCTCCTTCTCCTTCTCCTTCACCTTCTCCTTCTCCTTCTTTTCCTTCTCCTTCTTCTTGTTCTTCTTGTTATTCTTTTTCTTCATCATAATCATTCCTTTAACTCCTAAATGGAACACAGGGCCTTCACGAATACTCTCTATTCACATCTATCTTGATACCAAGCGTTTGGTAAGAGCACAGGACCTTCACGAATACTCTACACCCACGTCTGTCCAGATACCGATCGTCTGCTAGATGCACAGGGCCTTCAGGAATACTCTCCATTCACATCTATTCTAATACTATGCGTGTGCTAGCGTCCACAGGTATTCACACACACAGCCACCAACCATTCCTTCACAATATAATAATTGGTCTTCCTCTACTTTCACCTGGTAAATACCTGATTCCGTAGCATAACACTGGCTGCGAATAAGTCTGACTGACCGAATCAGCGTCAATTCCTCCTTTTATCTGCTCTTCGATAGGAGATTCGGTGACCTGCCATTCTTCTTCGTGTCGGGTACAACTCTTGGCCACCATAATCTCATCATGTTACGCATCCAGTCAGAACCCAGCAATCACTATTTCGCCTTGTCTGGTATCAACGCATCTACCATATGATTGACACGCTTCCACCAATCAGAGTAAACGTTACGAGCCAGTTCACTCAGCGGAAGTCAACGGGCGTAGACAGTCACTGAACAAGAATTATCGAAATGTCAGGCTTAAGAAAAGCTAAAGACTCTGGTCTAATATCTGGATTCTGAAACAAAACAAACAGGAAAACACATAGGGTAATTACCACTTTATTGAATTTATCACTCCTTTATGTTATTATCTGTATGGCTGTGTTATATTTTACCGTTGTCATGGTACTGACAGACTGTTAATCATGCAGATTAACCCTTGACCAAATAGTACTTATATGTTATCTGAGAAAAATCATATTTCGTCGCCAAGAACACCGACTTAACCTAAAACATAACTAAATATGTTTCGTATAATAGTTTAAATGTAAATGAAATACGAGTAAGAAAACAAATAATAACTAAAACAACTAATTGTGAAAGAATGGAGTTTGAACTATTCCTCACTTGGAGGTTACAAAGTGTTAATAGCAATTTTTTAAGCAGCTACTGAGCTGAACACATGACATAGTCTCTGCTGCACTTTGTCGAATACCGCTATAGAAATTTGGCGAAATAAGCATTTACTGTGTAGGCCTACATGTTGGCGAGCGAGCGGTTACACGAGCATTTGTTTTTACGCCATTTGATCGATTACCAAATAGTCCCTATAGACTAAGGGTGTGATTGCTCCAGTATTCGGATTTTCTAGTTTTCTTTTGCGAGCTCCGATGCACATGTTCATGTTCTCGCATGTACCTGTTCTAGTCTGTGACGGCTCTATTGTCATGTTTATTGAACGGTCGCACCACATACCTCTGGTAAATTCTTTGCAACAAATAAAGTTAAAACAGCGATGCCGAATCCCAGTGCATGTCCTGAACGATTTTACATTATGTTTCCAAAACATGAAATAGCCGAACTGTAGCTTCACTAAGTGTCCGTTCGGGGATTTCATTCGATGCCACCACGTTCCTAAGAACGCCTCATATCTAGCCGCAGTGACTGAGAAAACACAATTTGTTCAGCGGTATGCTAGTAGCGGCAAAGACTGACTGCCCTTCTACAAGGAAACAGTCCAAACTCCAAAGCGTTTTGTATAGATTACGAAGTTAGTTCAAGTAGACTGCGCTATTTTTTGTTAAAATTAATCCTTAATTTTGTAGTGACCGTCAATCAATGAAATGTTACGATGAAGGGTTTGCGAGGATCTGCCAAAGAAGTATAACACAAATTTTAAATTATTTGTGTCGACGTTTCGACAATATTTATTGTCATCATCAGGACCTGTGTACGAATATAAGAGAAATTGTCAAACACAACACAGATCAGTTAGTTGAGTGAACGTGTTTATGTATGTGAGCGTGTGCGTGCACGTGTTTTACAAACTGTTTCAACTTCACATATACTGTATATGGATACACACATACGCGCACACGCGCATGCACACTCTCACATACATAAACATGTTCACTCAACTAATCGATCTGTTGTGTTTCATATTGTCTCTTCTATTCGTACACAGATCCTGATGATGAGAATAAATATTGTCGAAACGTCGACACAAACATTTTAAAATTTGTGTTATAGGCCTACTCTTTTGACCGATCCTCGCAAACCCTTGATCGTAACATTTCGTTAAAATTAATCTGCCGGTTCATTCCAAATCACATTTTCCAATGTTATGTATGCCAGAATATGAATACGGTTGTATTTCTAAATTACCGTGATTTATTAAATAAATTACAGTTGATTAATTAACGACTGTTATCTGGTTCGTTTTGTTAACAACGTACGCAATCGTAAGAATTTGTGTACACTGTGACTGTCATTAATGATGCTACTTAAAAATATATGTTCATGCTACATGTAACTGAATTTGGGAAACCAAATAAATGTTATTAATACACACTGAGGTGGGCCTACATTGTAAAAATAAATCTGTGTACAACAATTCAAGCGCACGTGCGGGCTACAACACGCGCGCGAGTGTAACCAGCGATTGAGTGGTAGATCGATAATTGCACAATTTAAATCTTATCAAAATTTATTATGTGTTAATAAGAAATTGGCGCTTATCAAGATCAATAATTACCGGTATGTTACTGAATTTTATCATTATTACTATGATTATATTTATAATGTTGTTTTTGCCGGCCACCGCTGCCGTTTGATCACATCAATCTGTAGTGTCCGCATTCTGGCTACAAAGCGATCCATATATGTATGTTATGTATAAACAGCCGACTTGGCAAACGGCCACATACGCGATTTTAAATCACTTTCTCATAAAACAAAAATGCAGAAGTCAGAAAGTAAAATTACGATAACTGATTGCAGCGGCCGAAAACACAGGTTCTCGTGATTAATTGACGTTCTTTTACACCACACGATCATGTCAAAAAAAGAGGTTCTTAAATTGAGGTGTAATTTTTGTGGTCTTGAAGGTGGGCAAAGAATTACGTAACGGGAAGTGGGTTACGTGATTTTTGATTAATTACGTCCAATTAAAAACCTTCTATATACGTGTGCTTCTATATAAAGCAACAGGGCAGTTTTAAGAAACAAATTCAAATTGCCTACTACAAACACTGTTGAAGAAGAACAGATTTATCGACACATGTTTCAAAATATTAACAGATTTATTAATACATATTTATTGATAAATACATACTGTCAATGTTTCGGATTTATGGAGAAATACATATTTCTTGTTCGTACACAGAGTTTTTTCGCTCTGAACGTATATTATAAAAAATTAGCCTATTTATTTGACATGCGCTAATAAGTTTTAAAATATTTAAACTCATTTTGTGTGCAGAAAATGTTTATATAACCCTCAATAATTTTTGTAAATTTAGCTTCATTCAATCCTGAAAACATACGAAGTAAGCTGTGGCTGGAAATAAATCCCTTCTTATCACAAATTTAGAATAGGAGACGATGTCTCAAAAAAGCCTCGAAATTATGTACAGCGGTAAAAAAAATTCCGCTATTTCTCTAATAATTATGAAAAAAGGCCACCATTAATGCGTAATTCGCGTTTTTAGAGTGAGGAAAGAAAGATTAACGAACATGTGTTATCATGTGTGTGTGTGTGTGTGTGTCAAATGTAGTATACTACTACTACTACTACTACTACTACTACTACTACTACTACTACTACTACTACTACTACTACTACTACTACTACTAGTGATGGTGCTAGTGGTAGTAGCAGTAATATTACTGTTATTGTTATTGTTTTTGTGTCGTTTTATACCTATTATAGTTAGTCATGCTATGTTTTCTATTATTAATGAAAGTAATGTGGGATCAATCGACAGTTTGACAACGTGCGAGACTGACGAAATCTGCACTGCTTGCATTCCAAGAGAGCGTACTTTATAAATATCGCAAGACGTTTATGTACTCATATCTTTCACCTAAAGCGTGATTTCCAGTGACCACATTTTTTTAATATTCTCATAATTTTAGTGTTGGAAACGTTGATACTCATACTACTTATTAGGTTCCTGGCCTTTCGTTTTATTGCTTTCAACATTCCTTGTTAGTATTTCTTGCTTTCTGCCAATACACCCTGACCTTCTGTATCTTTAGTGACTAATAAGGTATGGTGGTTGCAGTCCAAAAATACCTTTATTAAGGATATCCTTAATAGAATAAGGATATGTTCAAGATGATTACAATGGTTTTCCGTAACAGTTTGAAAGCGGACCTGAGAGTGGCATGCTTCCACCCCCGCACGACTCTATACCAGCACTGAACCACCACGAAACAATTCCCAACTCGTAAACGATGACACGCACGTTTCGCAACCATAAGCGCCGATGCTACCGAAGGAAGGCGTATACCCCTGCGCTCGAAAGAAGTGCGTGGTCGGGGACCACGAAAAGCCACCTTGTGACTGTTAACCATGAACCCTCAGGAACCCTCGGTCACCCTGCAGGGGTGGCTGCTAGGTCACGTAGGCCATATCCTCAAGTCGTTTGAGGAAGCGTGACTGGTTCACTACCCGGCCACAAAGAACAGCCACCCGTAGAAACTACTAGCCAGGGGAGGGAACTCTGGTTCCGAAATACGAGGAGTTTTTCGGGTTTACCGATACTGACCAGGGACGCCTGAAACCATGGTTCTCTTTCACGCAAGTTTCACTCTCGTGTCTCTCTGAGGCGATGTGTGCCGGGCTGGGATGGAGATGGAGGGGACCACCGGTTACAGATGTTTCGCTCCCTAATCACTCGCTCCAGGGCAAAGCTGAGAGGGTTTTTCATAACAATTAAAACGACAGCAATTGTAGATAATTGCTTCATCGGACGTTAAGAGACATTTCTTACCTCAAGTTAAAAGAATCCGCTTGACCCAGCAGTTATTCAACGAACGTTCCCACCGTTGTAGAAGGCGTTGCAGGAGGTATAGGGTAGGATTCTTCTCTCCGGATGTGGAATTGTGCAAGTATTTCCACATATCTTAAATACTTTGAAGAGCTGGCAGCAAATTTATATTATTGTCATCATTATTATTACTATTATTATTATTGTTGTTGTTATATTACTATTACGATTCCTAATCTTCATATCACGTTTCACTTCTTGTCTAATATCCATTATCTTGAAATGACCCAAAACCTCTTTAAACTCTACAGATTCAAGTGTCAAAACACCTATTGATTAGCCAGACACTCAAACGGAGATTCCATCGAACCATTACACCATATAGGTTAAACTAAAAAAAGAATTCAATATACAAATGTCCTGATAGTAGCATAGCTTTGCTTAGCTACATGCTCCAAGATTGAAGAATTTATTTCCTTTACTTGAAATATTTGTGTAAGGACGATCCTATTTGATTTAAAATCAAGCAGCAAGTTTCAGACGTGTAAATACTGTATACGCATCTATTATAGTCAGCATTATAGTCGGAAGTTGATGACAGTGTTTAACTTAGAATACTGTAGAGTTTTTATCATACTATTAAATTCTTGGAATTGCACCACGTTGTTGGCGACATTATTAAATTTTTTCTTGATACCCCTTTTGTTCGGAGTGCTAAATTAAACAATTTTGAAGACAGCACTTCGTTTAGGCAGTAATTATAATGATTTATACTATTTATGAATTAGATTTTACTATCTGTGTTACTAAATACATCCACTCATTATTATATCAATCATTAATTCGGTTGGGCGCCAGAGCAGAGTATCCCAGGGTTTATTAATAAATAATAACTCATTCCGTTCAGATACTAATATTCTATATTATTACATTCTTATTACAAACATGGCATCTGAAATTTGATCATAAACATTATGGTTTCTAATATAATATCATTGAGATACTTGATACACAATTTTACAACTAATTTCAAAGTATTAATATTCACTTGCTTGATTACTATTCTTCAAGATTACCATTATTGAAGTATTTTTTGGTTTAGCGAGTCGCAATATTCTATTTTATTCACCTGACACATGTACATATATATATATATATATATATATATATATATATATTCAATACTCTAATTAACATATAGCATTATATTTTCTTAACTAACATGAGTTTTCTTAACAATTATTATATGCAAGTATTCGACTCGTACTAGAATGCTATTCTTATTATATTCTGTTTCATTCATTTGATTATACAATAATTCTACTAAATACCCTTTTTAGCATGTCATATCACATAAACTGAATCGTTAGTATCTGAACAAGTGTGGGTTTTTTGAGAATGAGATGAGTTATACTTATGGTAGACATTAATTTCTATGTTTCTATTTTAGATTTGTGAATTGTTAAGATAGTATACTGTTACTTGTTTGCAGGATTCCAAGACTCTGATTAGTCGTTCTACGTTGCTCATTTCACTTCACTTCCACCAAACATAATTGATTACCACTTCTTAACTTTGTATCACACGCTCGCGATGTACTTAACGTCACGAACATAAAATAAATATACTTTATCGATTCAACTTTACGCGCACATATGAAATATCTTCATAATACGTACTTTACGCGCATCAATAAAATATTCTTCTTTATACCTTAACTTGTTCCTTCTCGACTTTTATTTACCGAGCTAATCTATACATTTTAAACAAAGCTAGTATAACGTTCCGTTATAATTATATTATTGTATACTTGTACAGAGTAACGCAGACTTCCCGTGCTTGTCTTGAAATTTAAACTTAAAAAACTTCCTTTTTTCACTTGCTTTTCTCTTTTTATAGTGTGTCTACTGATTCCTTTACCACCGTCCTGGTTGATGACACCTTCATTGGCCAGGGTTTGAAATATTACCCGGTGAATTTGAAATTCTCCATTCAGAAATCGTAATTCTTTCGCGCTTCCTACTGACGCTATTGCTTATTGATCCATCAGTTCGGGCACGTAGTTTTTACCGCGTGGCCGTTTAACTTGCTAAAAACGACGCTACTTTCTAAATTTGCAATAAATATTGGGGTGTCACCTTTTGTCTTCTAAAGGACACCGACCTGCTTTCCTAACGGTACTTGCTCGTTTTTTGCTGTTTCTTATACACAAAACATTTTATGTGTTTATGACATACTAGGTACATGCTTCTATTATATATCTATTTCGGTTGGCAACAGACTGTCGGCGCACCGGCCTCACCCTGTCCATTCTTATTCTACATATTTCTTACATAAAATGTATATTACAAATTCTTATACTACTATATCTCTATAATTACTTTAATAATTGAGTTTTTTATTTATAATGTACATATATTGAATTATTTATGTGTTCCACAGTAACGTTATAATACAGAACCGACGAGGGTCTCGCAGGTGGACATGTTAAGAAAAATTATTAACCTGCTCTGCAAATGTCAAATTGAGCTAAACGAATTAAGTGGTCCATAATGATTCAGCGCATTAAACATACTTACATGCGTACTTATATTTACTTTTAATGATTTCGGTTTGCGGATGTTTGTGCTGCCCGAGGAGAAATCGTAAGAATCGCAATACGGTGTCAGTACTCGCAGTTACTGAAGGAAAACGATCTACATAATTCTTCATAATAACGTTTCTAGAGATAAAACGATTTTCTTTTATCAATGAGCACATACGCGCGTATGTAAACAGACAATGACGGAAGCAATTTGGCGAGATCATAACTATTTAAATAGTAAATTATATCGCCTTCAGCTAAATTTGACTGTAAAAAATCTGACCTAGTTGAGCGGCTGAATGACTGACTCTGCTGTCTGGGCCAGGGGTTCGATACTAACCACATGTCGCACCCGCTACTTGCAACATGTTGCTCTCTGTATACAATAGCGTAACGCTAAGGTTTTGTCTACGCTCTGCTGGTCGACAGACGAACAACGACTACTGTTGTATACTACTACAAAGACTCTTAAAAATAAGAATTATGTTAGTATAAACAGGGCGTATCAATAATTATATGGTTGGCTGTAACCGACCACAGTGAGGGATCAGAAAACACTCACACAAACATTGATCTTCTGAAAAAATATTGAATGAAGTCACAGTACCTGTTACTAGCTGTCAAGCTTTTGTTTAGTTGTGCTATAGATAGTCTGATTATAGTGAGGGTCACAGTAGACAATCACTATAATTATATAACATCTGTTTGTTTTACATTGTTAAGTAACGACGGACAAGTCTATCAGTTTTACTGCTCGTTTTCAGCGAATACTTAACAGAGATTCCATTCTCGGTATATGTAATAGTGGTATCTTTGAAAAATAAACGTGTTTGCAGATATTTTGGAGTTTATAAACTTGCATCGACTTGCGTGGTTTATTGTTAGTTTAACGTCTTTTGAAGAACATATGGTGTGTGGTTTCATGGTGTTTTCAACTGTCTGCAATATGAAAATAACTAATATAACATTTAGATAATGATACAAATTTTTAATTTTAATTTTATGTACAGTTATAATTATAAAAAGTTTGCAATGAACTTTCTACCTATGACTAGTAGTAGTAAAATAGTAAAATAAACAATCATTATATATCCACTAATCATGCATACAGGCTCAAAAAATATGTATGTGTATATGTATGTACTGTATATGTATATGTATACAAATTCTCAAATCGAACAATAAACTATTATATTATTCCACTGCATTGATGTTAAATTATATATGAATAAAATAACCAAAGGATACAAAAAAAATAAAGAACAAATTTAAATACTAAACACACAAAAGTGGCAGCAGGTGCATGGCAGTATCGACCATCAAATAAAGCATCATAACAGGCAAGTGTCACTTGACAGGCAAGTGGTCCTTTTGCTTACGGATTAGATGCAAGATCTTCTAACAAACGTTCGAAACTGACTGTGAATAGTTTACTTAGGAAAAAGCAAATGGGTTGTCGAAAAGGCAGCTTGATAGCAGAGTGTTGCTTGACAAAATCTGATATTGCCGATAAAGTCAAATAATCTAATCAGGAAACACGTATTGATTCTATTGACCTAAATAGTTGAACAAGAGGAATTAAAGGAAATACTTAGAGATGTGGATACCCTTTACAACTGATAATAGTACTCTTACGTTGATTAGTTCATAAATGTAATCATAAATACTAAGACTAGTAGTTAAATGCAACTAATAAAGGAGTTAATCGGACTTGTATCCGATTGTACATGTGTGTGTGTGTGTGTGTTTATTATATTATTCAATATAGTTTTTTCTGCAAGTTGTATATTATAAGTCGTTTCAATACCTAGTATTGAAATATATAAGGTATATTATTTATACATTATTTATAACATATTATAAATATATTACATTTTGAAACGACAAAAACATAATATGTAACTTGCAGAAGAAACTATACTGCGTAATATCATATTGTAATATAATTGCTGCAAGAGACTTTGAGTTACGTATACAGAAAATTATATATATATATTGTCACAGGACAAATGGCGCCAATCGTACACACTATAGTTTTTTAGGCCCTTAAAAGGACCGTTTGTCGGGTACGCTAAATCATTTGCGTACGCTGCCCGAGCCGCGCTGTGATGTTCGGCGGCTGCGTCCGCTGTTCCGGGCGTGCTGCGGTTCTCTTCTTTCGGCAGCGGTATGTAGAGCCCGCTGCTGTCCCAGTCGATGTCCATCACTGCTTCTCCTGCGTTCTCCATTCTTCCTTCTTCCTTTTCTTCCAGCTGGCTTGACGACGTCCAATGGAGTGCGCCAAAAATTTTTAGCGGCGCTGTTTTTATGCCCTGACAGGTCGTATGCCACGAACCTATCAGAGTGCCGCTGGTCCCTGGTTGGCTCGCCTCGAGCACGTTAGATGGTCACGTTGAGGCCAATCAAGCTGCTGCCGATCCTTGATTGGGTCGCCTCGCCTTCTCGTGTCACGTCTCGGCTGGCGCCGAGAGCAGATCTTCGCCTCGCTATGTCACAACTCCCCCGGGTCTTGAATGCTCTCCGGTGGCCAGCCCATTGTTCTCCGGCGGGTTTGAGCCGTTGGCGGTGAACCTTGTATGGACGTCCGTCCTTCTCCACCGTGTAAATCTGCCCGCCGAGGGTTGCGGCAACGCTAAAGGGACCTTCCCAGGCTGGCTCCCATCCAGGGTACCTCCGTCCTTTGGCTGGTCCGGCGTGGCTCTTGACGTACACCAGCTGCCCTACGGCCAGTGTAGGGTCCTGTGTCCTCCGTTCCGGATACCGCCGCCGCTGATACTGCGTCTGGTGTGACCTGGCCGCCTCTTCTCGTTCCTCAATTGGCCGGACGTCCTGTTCTGCGTGTGGCCGACTCCAGTCGCCGGGTCGGCGTAGGTCTCTGCCCAGCAGAAGCTCGCTCGGTGTCACTCCAGTGGCGGCGTTTGCACGATTCCGCAGCGAGAACAGAATCGTCGGCAAACGCTTGTCCCAGTCGCCATGGTCCTTGCAGTCATGGAGCTGGATCCGCAGCGCCTTCTTGATCTCGCCGTTGCGCCGCTCGGTCGGGTTCGCCCTGGGATGGTAGTTGGCTGTAGTCCACGGTCGTATGTGCAGCTTGTCGCACATCTGCTTCCACTTGTGGCCCGTGAGCGGCTTTCCGTTGTCGGTGAGCAACGCCTCTGGGTATCCCCAACGAGAGAACACTTCTTCCTCCAGGTAGCGGATAATGGTGTCGGCGTCCGCCTTGCGCACGGCCTTTGCTTCCACCCATCTCGACATCATATCCGTGACCACTACGATGTACCGGTTGCCAGCTCGAGTCAGCGGATATGGTCCCATGACGTCCAGGGCGACAGTATTCCAACATCTCCTGGGTCGGTGAGGTCGCTGTTGGTCCTGTTCGGGATTTGCGCCGCGCTTGTGTAGGGCGCATATTCTGCAACTCCGGACGTATCTGCGGACATCAATGGTTAGGCCGGTCCAGACGAAGTCCTTGCCGATGGCCCGAAACGTTTCTTCGGCCCCCGGATGACCGGCTTCAGGGAAGTCGTGGAAGTGCCTGATGACCTCCATGCGGACACTCGGCGGCACGTACAATCCTGGTTCCTGGTTGCGTCTGTCCTTCCAAACCAGGCCGTTGTCCACCCGGTATCCTCTCGCTGTAGCCGCCGCAGGGTCGTTTCTCCACGCTTGGCACTCCTGGTCGCCTTCTTGCGCCTCCTGCACTGCCTGATGGATGCCGACAGCTGTGATTTCTTGTAGTCGGGGTGCAGCTGCCGCAACACTGCGAAGTGGCCTCTCTTCAGGCTGCATCCGTGGTTCTTCTTGGACGCCGGCAGTATCTTCAAGCCCAGGTTCCCTCGAGAGGAAGTCAGGCAACTCGTTCTCCTTGCCCGGGCAGTGGACGACGGTGAATTTGAAGCTCTGTATCAGTAGAGCCCAGCGAGCGTACTTCGTCTTCTGCCCCGTCGCCTGCTTCAGCCAAGTTAGCGCCTTGTTGTCGGTCCTTAGGGTGAAATGTCGATCCTCCAAGTATGGCCGGTATTTCTTGATGGCCCAGACGACTGCCAAACACTCCAGTTCGTTGGAGTGGTAGTTCTTCTCCGCCTCGTGGAGCTTGGCACTGGCGTACGAGATGATACGCCTCTCTCCGGCTTCGGTGCATTGATAAAGCACCGCTCCAAGTCCCTTTTGGCTGGCGTCGGTCTGCAGAAACATCGGCAAGTCTCGATCCGGTCGTGAGAGTTTTAACGGCTGCCGGAAAGCGGCCTTAACCTCTTCGAAGGCTCGCTGAGTTGTGTCGTCCCAATGCCACTTTCTTGTCCGCAGCAGGTCCGTTAACGGTTCCGAAATCATGGCGAAGCAGGGGATGTACTCTCGCAGCCAGTTGCAGGTTCCCAGGAAGCGTTGCAGCTCTTTCTTGTTGCTGGGGGCCGGCTGGTCTTCAATCGCTCTGAGATGTTGCTGCTGCGGGAGGTTGCCGTCCGGAGTAATCTCGTGGCCCAGAAAGGCGACTTCTTCCCGGCCGAAGTGACACTTGTTGAGCGAGCAGGTCAGCTGGTGCATCTGCAGCCTTTCCAAGACTTGATCCAGGTGTCGCAGGTGCGTTTCCCAGTCGGGGGAGTAGACAATGATGTCGTCCAGATAGACGAGGCAGCACTCCCGTAATAGTCCCGTGAGAACATCCTGCATCAGCCGTTGGAAGGTGCTGGGCGCGTTCTTCAGCCCAAAGCACATCACCCGGAACTGGTAGCGACCTCCGTCGGGCACCGAGAATGCTGTGTACTTCTTTGCTTCTTCCTCCAGCGGGATTTGCCAGTAGCCGCTCTTGAGATCTAGGGTCGAGAAGACTTGGGCCCCGCTGAGGTCCTTGATTGTTTCGTATATCAGCGGCAGTGGTGAGTCCACATCCTCGGTCTGATCGTTCAGCCTCCGGAAGTCTACGCAGAACCGGGGTGTGCTGTCCTTCTTCTTCACAATCACCACCGGAGAGCTGTATGGCGAGGTGGCCGGTTCAATGATACGCTGCCTCAGCATCTCTTCTACCTGTTCCCGGATGGTGCGTTTCTTCTCGTCGGAGTACCGGTACATTGGGAGCCGGAATGGCTGGCTACCTTCTATCAGCCGGATCTCGTGCTTGGCCGCAGATGTAGTGCGGAGCGGGCCACGGGAGAACAAACTGCGATGACGGTGTAACATTTCCAGAAGCCGTTTATGGTGTTGGCCACCTGCTGACGTTTGAAGGCTAGCTTCGTCAATGTCCTCTTCCTCGGGCTCCGCGCGGTCATTCCAGAAGACCGTCTGTCGGTTCTCGCTGCCAATGTGAAGGCAGCCCCGTCGGTAGTCCACAACTGCTTGGTTGGCCGTGAGCCAGTGGTGGCCCAATAAAACTTCTTCTTGCAGTCCGGGCACTTCTAGCAGACTGGTGGTGGTCGCGAGACTTCCAATTATAATGTCTGCGACGACGGTGGCCGTTGAGTGACATTGCTGACCGTGTAGCGCTAGCTGGACAACTCGGGGCTCCGTCTTCCTTCCTCCGGGCAGCAGACCGGCTCGTACGAAGTCGTAGTTTGCGGCGGAGTCCAAGGCTGCGGTCAGTTTTCGGCCGGCGATCTCTATTGGAATGCGCGGTATGTCCGCACCTAGTTGGTTCACGCGCCCCGGTGGGCTATTTACCGGGGCGCTTGGTCGTTTCCCTGCCGGTTCTTCACAGGGCAGTCCCGATGGAAGTGTCTTCCCGGGCAGTAGCGGCACTTGGGCGTTAGGCTGTTCAATCTTTGTTCCTCTTTCGTGCTTGAGGCCGATCGACACTGCTTCGACCCCCCTACTCGATCCAGGGAGTTTTCAGCAGAGTCATCCCGACCTCGCGCACGACTATCTTGATCCAAGTCCGCCTCGATGCTCATTGCCCGTTGTAAAAGTTCCTCTAAAGTCATAGGCGGCGGGAACCTCAGCGCAGGTCGAAGGCGTGGCTGCAGCTGTTGTGTAAGCATGGCTATGCTCGTCCTCTCGTCACCTCCGGGGTACAGACGGCGAAACAGCTTGATTTTTCTCAGGATGAAGATTTCCGCCGATTCCTGCCGCTGCGTTTGTCCGTACAGCTCGGCCAGCAGCTCTGCGTCTCGTTGCATCCCGCAGAAGTGATGCCGGAAGCGGTCGCAGAACTCGGGCCAATTTATCTGCAGTCCCGTGTATCTCTCTGCCCACGTGGCAGCTTCTCCTCGGAGCTGCCGCACTGCGTAATCTGCCCACTGTTCAGGTGGGACTCTGTAGTCCCGCAGCTGTCGCTCTAGCTGTTGAAGATATCGTTCTGGATCCTCGTACTTGAGGCCATGGTATGTAGCGGTGATCACCGGTGGCAACGTGCACCTCAGAGCTGCGGCGAATTGCGCAAAGCCTTGCTCTATTTCGAACCCGGTGTCCCGCTGGGTGTAGCTGTTGGGCGCCATGTTGTTTTGTGTGCCGGCTGGTAGTTCTCTGGCGTGGCTGGATCCTGCATCCGCAAGATGATCGTCGCCCCACGTTGGGCGCCACTTGTCACAGGACAAATGGCGCCAATCGTACACACTATAGTTTTTTAGGCCCTTAAAAGGACCGTTTGTCGGGTACGCTAAATCATTTGCGTACGCTGCCCGAGCCGCGCTGTGATGTTCGGCGGCTGCGTCCGCTGTTCCGGGCGTGCTGCGGTTCTCTTCTTTCGGCAGCGGTATGTAGAGCCCGCTGCTGTCCCAGTCGATGTCCATCACTGCTTCTCCTGCGTTCTCCATTCTTCCTTCTTCCTTTTCTTCCAGCTGGCTTGACGACGTCCAATGGAGTGCGCCAAAAATTTTTTTTTTTTTTTTTTTTTTTTCGCTCTGGGCTTTGCGGTTGTGCGTCGCAGAGACGAACCGCACGGGAACTGAGTTCCGAGCTACCTTCTGGAGCTCCTGCCTCGTGGCCCTGCCCAAGTAGGGCGCGTGCTCTATAGCAGGCCGATTCTCGGCTGTTGTGCTAGCCTACGCTAGCGCAGTATGCACCGAGGGCGTTTCCACGAATCACCTGGGCGTATACGGTACCTTCCCAGCCCAGTCACTAGAGGATTGCCTGGGAACCTCGCCGCACGTGCATAAAATTTGCATGCAAGCCGCCTGAAAGTGTCGTCTAAGGAGCGGACGCCAAGTCCTCTCCTTAGAAGGCGAGATGAGAAGCGACGGGGGACTTTGGCCGCTAGCCGAAGCCCCCTGTCGAGGACGCTCTGCAACTTCTTTTTATGCATTGCGGCGAGGTAACCCCAGACCGGGCAGGCGTAGGTAATGACCGGCAGCAGATACGCGCCGACGATCATCCTACCCAATTTCCTGGTCATGGCTGAGCTGATCAGGAGTGGAAACAGTGCGCACAGGCGAGTGGATGCTCGCTTTAGAACTGTCTGTGCGTGGGTACGCCAGGTGAGCCGACGGTCGAGGTGTAAGCCGAGGTACTTGACCTCGTTGGACCAGCGCAAGTACGTTCTGCCGATACGTAGTTGCCTAACGGGGTTCTTCCGTCGCTTGGAGAATTCGACGGCTACGCTCTTGGTGGCGTTGAGTTGCACTCTCCAATTCTCAGTCCAGTCCACGAGCGTGTCGAGCTGGCGCTGCAGTCGTAGGACGGCCCTTTCCTCATGACGATCGGCCGTAAATACGGCCGTGTCGTCAGCGAAGAGGGCCATCTGGACTCCAGGCTGTCTCGGCACGTCGTTGACGTAGATCGAGAACAGAAGGGGGCCTAGAACACTACCTTGAGGGACGCCGGCTGTGATTCGTCTCTCGGAAGAGACAGAATCGCCAACTCTCACGCAGAAGGTCCTCTCCGTCAGAAAGCTAGCAACCAGATGGAGGTAGCAGTCCGGGAGCTGGACTTCCCTAAGTTTGAATAAAAGGCCATCATGCCATACGCTGTCGAAGGCTTTCTCAACATCTAAGAAACAGCCAACGGTCCGTTCTCTCCGACACCCGGCTTCCGTGATGCTTTCCACCAGTCTCATCAGTTGATGAGTGGTCGAATGCCCCACACGAAAGCCGAACTGTTCGGGGACCAGCACGTCAAAGTTGGTTAGATGCTCTCGTACACGACGCTGCACGAGGCGCTCAAAAACCTTGGACGTAGCGGAAAGCAGGCTGATAGGCCGGAGGTTTTCCGAGCGGGTGGTATCCTTTCCCTGCTTCGGGATCACGATAACCGTCGCCTTTCTCCATTTCTTGGGAAAGTAGGCCAGTCTAAGACACGCGTTGAACAAATCAGTCAAGAATTGAACTCCAGGCTCGGGAAGAAGTCGTAGAGCGGTGTTGGTAACACCGTCCGGGCCTGGAGCCTTTCTTGGCTGAAGTTCAGCGAGCCGATCTGAGACCTCTTCCAAAGAGATGGGTTCGGGCTCCGCCGTGATCGGAAGAGACAGAAAGTCTTCCACAGCCATCTCGACTTGTTCGTCGAAGTCCCAGTCCATGGGCGGGTTGGGAGCGAACTGACGCTCGAAACACAAGCCCAAGTACTCGGCCTTCTCCTCCGGGCGACCCAGGAGTCGACCGAACGGTCCAACAATGGCGGGAAGTGGAGGTCGGCGCCTCCGTCCCGTCAATGCGGTAGGTATTCTGTACGGGTGAGATTGCGGGTCCGCATCCCCCGTTCGGGCCACGTCGAGTTCCCAACAGCTACGTCGGAACGCCTTCAGACTGCCACGCAGTCGTCCGGTGAGCCGATTGTATGCTGCCTTATCGGCCGGATCACGGGTCCTCTGCCAACGTTTCCGGAAGTAATTCCTCTCGCGAGCGAGAAGAGAGACTTCCTCAGGGATGCGTTGGTAGTCAGGCGTGAAGCCAGCTCGCGTACGTGAAGACACGCCTATAGCCGAGATGATTGCCTCTTCGATTCCCGCAACTGCTTCGTCTAGGAGGCGAACGGAATCGAGTGGGGCCGCTGGCGGCAATCTACGGCACAAGGCCGGGCCGTAGCGATCCCAATCGATGACCTTCTGCTTGTCAGAACGTGCATAGGCGTGCTGGGTAGCGACGTGGACCAAGATAGGGTTGTGGTCGGATGTCAGCTCCGTAAGTGAGAATACCTCGACCGGACAGACAATTCCTTGGGTCACCGCGATGTCCAGAACATCGGGAGCCGCGTTAGGCAGTGACGGAAAGAACGTGGGTTGCGCTGGACCAAACACCATCGCCCGGCGCGATTCAACAAAACTGAGCAAGCGCCTCCCGTTCGGAGTAGTCAGGCGACTATTCCAAACGCGATGCTTGCAATTCAGATCGCCGGCCAAAATTACCCTTCGATGGGAATCGAAGATGACGTCCAGGTCGCTGACAAGGAGTTCAGCTTGTGGGGGCTTGTAAGCTGAGACCACGAGGACGCCGCCAAGAGCTCCGTGGACCTCAATGGCGGTGGCCTCTAGGTTGGTAAGCTGCGGCAAAGCGACACGATGATGACCTATGGAGGTCCTCACCGCGATCGCCGTGCCGCCTCCTCGTCGGCCAACTCGGTCATCCCGATAAACCACGTAATTAGGTAATCGAAACCGGTTCGCCGGGGTCAGGTGGGTTTCCCCGAGGAGAAGTACGTCGGGTTTGAACCGAGCCAGGAATTCAAGAAGGTCGGAATGCTTGGTACCGATGTTATTAGCATTCCAGGCTACGAGCGAGAGATCTCGTCTAAGGGCTCGGTTCATAGAAGACCTATGACTTCGCAGGCTTCCACCAAGAGCATGAATCTCTCAGTTGGGTCAGCAGTTTCCAGGCGGGCTCGGATGGACCTGAAGAGAGATGCGACTTTCGGGAGGTCGTAGCTAGACAGAAAGCCGCGGACGAACTGTGCGTCATTGGAACTGACGGACTGGGTGGTTTGCCTGGAAACTGAGGCCGCATAAGAGCGACCAGGTGTTACGGCAGATCGGGTCATGGTGGAAGCCATAGGACCAGGGCCAGACGGTTTTGGATCAGCGGCAGGAAAAGTACGCTGTTGCGCTTCGTCGGACTTATACCGGGAAGCAGGACTTTTCTTGGGCTGTGGGCAGGCAGGAGCTCGGGGCCGAGCATCCGTTGTGGGTATCCCTTTGTTCCTGGGTTTGATGCCTGCTCGCGGAAATCGCGGAGGTGGCAGGGGCGGCGAGGCTACCTCTGGTTCAGAGGCGGGAGTAGGAGGTTCCGCGGAGGTGGAGGGTTCATTCTCCGGCTCCAAAACCGAGATAACAGCTACTGGTCGTGTCTCTGCTGTGGAAGGAGACGCGGTACGTTTAGTTGCCTTTGTAGGGGCTGGAGGTGGAGCCGGAGAGGGCGCGCGCCGTGCCGGTTGTGCCTGAGGTTTAGGCCTAGCCTGCATTTTAGGCTGTCTAGGTTGGGGTTGCATAACTGGCTGCCGTGGCTTCGGGAGGGGCCCCTGCGGCTTTTGCTTCCGCAGGAGCTCCGCCTTATAGACCGGGCAGTTTACGTTAGACGCTGCGTGGCCTTGACCACAATTTATGCAGCGAAATTTGGTTTTGTCTGCCACAGTGCAGGCCTGTGTTGAATGTCCCAGAGAACATCGGAGACAGGCCGGGGCATTGCGGCAGACGTCGGTGTGGTGGCCGAACCTCTGGCACCGGTGGCACTGCGCAAGCTTGCCCTGGGGTCGACTGGTTTCCACCCGGACGCGGAAGCCAAACAGCCGCGTCAGGTGGAAAATTTTGTCTGCAGCCTCGCCCTTCTCGAGCTGGAGACGGACGAGCGGGAGAGGTACTCGGGTTTCTGAGTGAGTGTACAGGCGGAAAATTGCCTGCACCGGGTACCCGAGGTCGCGGAGTTCCATAAGGATCTCCTGAGGATCAGTGTGCGCGTCAAGCCCTCGCAAAATGACAGACAAGGGCTTGACTCGCTTAGGAGTGAAGGTGTGATATTGGAGGTTGTGTGCTTGGAGGAAGGCCTCGACCAAGCGATGGTCCTCGAGCTGGCGGACGACAATCCTGACCGTATCACCGCCAAGCAGCTTCAGGTCAAGCTTGTCGGCCGACAGGCCGTGGGCCGCGATCAGCCGTCTGTATAAGGCGGCGACATTGGATACGCTATGGACGTACAGGGGCGGCGCACGACCAACAGCGGCAGCAGCCGGAGCTGCTGTCGAAGTAGTCGGAACCGCGACCTGTGGGCCCTGAGAAGGTCCAATGTCCATGGCCGAGGTCTGTGAGGAAGTGGATCCAGGTGCGTGGGTCCTCTTGGGCTTCTTAGCCGGGCGATTTCGCCGACCAACGGTCGCGAACTCGCCCGACTCGTCTGCCGGCAGAGGGGGAAGCGGGTTGGGGAGAGGATCGTCCGTCTCCATCGCCCGAGGCGAATCGGGCGAGTCGCCCAGATGGGGTAGCAAGGCGGGGCCGAGCGACTCGGCACTTGGGCCGTTGCCTGTAGAAGGCATGCTGGCCAGGTGCGACGGCTGCCGGGCAGAGACTGCTAGGCAGTCACTGCCAGACGCCAGGGATCTCGGGTCCGGCCGAAGCCGGATTACCCGCGCGTCTTCCTTGTTCACGACGATGCGGGAGGAGCTGGGCTAACGACCAGCTTCGTTGAATACCAGTCCTTACCAAGACTGGTGTCCACTGGCCCCTTTACCCCGGCGATATCCTAGCTCGCTTACCACTGGTGGGGGCTTGCAAGGATCGTCCGGGGCAGCGCTACCTAACAGTCGTGAACAAGTTAGGAATTACACACTGGAAATGCGGCACTCACCAGGTGAGCCCAGAGCAATCCACTTCTTTCCTGTCCGGCAAGATGTTGTTCCGGCGCAGGTGGTCCTTACAAGGGCAAACTTCGGCCAGCTGCTTCTTCTACCAGCTACTAAGTTCACCGGCAGCAGCTGGCTTGGTTCCCACGAAGAGAAGTTATTCCTCGTCGAAAGGCGAGGTGGCCGAAGGCAGCAAAGCCGTAGAGATGGTCCAGCGAGAGAGCTGAGAGAGCAGTCTAAGAAGAGCAGTCCCTTCTTAAGTAAAGCATGTAGCATGTAGCATCGTAGTAGCGGGGCGTCTTTGCACCCGGTGCATGACTGCAGCATCTGAGTCGAGCTCAATGGCTGCCTGTAGATATACATAGGTCTGGTTCTTCGACTGGTGCCTAATAGCAGGAATGGACAACCGCCAACCAGTTAACTGAGAAGGCGGGGGAGAAAGGTTTTTAATTTTTATTTATTTAAATTATCAGCAATCAGTGGGCACTGCCGCAAGGACGGGTTCAGGTGACAGATGTCGCCCTTTCCCAGTCCCGCGTGCAGACGCCGTGAGGCGTCGGTCGCTCCCCGCGAGGCAGAGAGCCTCCGTGCCAGTGATAGCGCGTAGCAGCAGCATTCAGCGCGGTCGGCATACTAGGAAGGGAGGAAGGAAACAGCTTTACAGGTAAATTCTGGGGCATGGGCAGATAGAGAATATACAAGTTAAGTGAGGTTTAAGTTTACTTAAACTTATGGCGGGTCATCGAGAATCGCCCGAGGGCGTTTGACCCGGACAGGGGGAGGTGGTTGCGTGGTGCTGATGGTTCTGAGGCAAGGGAAGGAAGAGGTCTCAGCTGCGGCAAAGAGAGTCGCAGCTAATGACCAGACAAAGGCTGAGAGAGCAGGAACTCGTAGACCTCCTCGAATTACACTGTTTCGAACAAACCAAGGAGATCCCGACAAGGAACGGAGGGTTCTGGATTGGAAACTTTCCAGCCTACGCCTGTTGGTGGCGGAGGCAAGTGACCACCATACAGGTGCCGCATAGGTCAATACAGACCGGAGAAACAACAGATAGAGGGTAACTTTCGTGCGCAGCGCCAGGGGGCTGCGGCACGCGAGGTATGGGTAAAGTTTGGCTCGGACGCCGCGAGCCTTGGCAAGGGTGTCCGTCACGTGGGCGTTGAAGCATAGGCGACGATCTAGCCGAACGCCTAGATACTTCACCGACTCTTTGTAGGCGATAGGCCTCCCTTCAAGGGAGAGGGGCTGGCATCGGGAGATGGACTTACGAGTGAAACAGATCGCCTCGGATTTCTCCGTGTTGATCGTCACCCGCCATTTCCGTAGCCAGTCCGGAAGCTGGTCCAACTGACGCTGCAACTGTGTACTCGCAAAACGCGGGGACACAGAGCTGTAATGATACATTGCATCGTCAGCGAACAAAGACAACGTGACTCCGGGCAAAACAGGCAGGTCGTTCGTGTACACGAGGTACAGAACGGGGCCGAGGACAGATCCCTGGGGTACGCCAGCGGCGACAGGACGAACTGCAGAGCAGGTTCCGTCGACGCTAACCCTGAAGGTTCGGTCGCTGAGATACGACCGGAGGAAAAACACTATGGACGATGGTAAGGGGGAGTTAGCAAGTTTGAAGAGAAGACCTTCGTGCCAGACTTTGTCGAAGGCCTTGCTCACGTCCAGCAGTGCGGCGGCCGTAGCCGCTCGCCTGTTGGTGGCGTCAGAGAGTTGCGTTACCACGCGGACTAGTTGAAGCGTGGTCGAGTGCTCTCTGCGAAACCCGAACTGTTCGTTGCGGATAAAATTATCCAACAACGGCGAGATGCGGGCCAGCAGGAGCCGCTCGAACACCTTCGAGATAACTGGCAAGAGAGATATTGGCCGATAGCTTTCAGGAAGCATGCGCGGCTTGCGGGGTTTAGGAATCATAACGATGTTGGCAGTTTTCCACAGGCGGGGAAAGTACTGTAGCCGGAGACAAGAGTTGAACAGCTCGAGAACGAGGTCAACGCCTGAGGCCGGGAGATATTGTAATGCAGCGGCCCCGATCCGGTCAGGACCGGGGGCGCGACGGCGGTTTAGTCGACAGACAGACGAAACGAGTTCGTCCCTGTCGAACGGGAGGTCTGGGCCAGCGGGAGGGCGAGAAAAATAACCAGATAGGAAGTCCCGGACGTCTGCCGAGTGGGCAGGGTCCGAAACGCCTCGATGAACGGTAAATTGCGACTCCATGCAGTCGGCGAAGACCTCAGCCTTGCCTTCTGATGAAGACACAACCCCGTTCGGGGTTTCCAGCGGGTTGCGAGTTCTCTTCTCGCGGGTCAGTCTACTCACCGCTCTCCAGACGGAGGCGTGGTCGACTTCAAGAGACTCAAGGTATGAGTCCCATCGATCAGAGTTTACGTCCCGCAGTAGCTGCTGAACGTAAAGGGACTGTTGTTGAAATCGTCGCTTAACGACTGGGTCTCGGGTTCTTTGCCATCTGCGGCGGAGCTGGCGCCGTAGCCAGATGGCGTGGAGTACTTCCGCAGGTAAGGCCGATTTACGATGATTCACCTCGAGTGCGTAGGTGTGTCGATCCATGACACCTTGGACCAATTCCTGAAGATTTGTGGCGCGGAGATCCAGATCGTCACGAGTGACGATTGGGTCCGCCGGGAGAGATGGTAACCTTCGAGAGAGCTCGTCATGATAGGATCGCCAGTTGACTCTCCTAACAATCTGAGCGGGAAGTCGGGGTGACGCCGACAGCTCTCGAACAGTTATAACAAGGGGATTGTGATCGGACGAAAGGTCCGACACAGACGAGACCTCGATGTTGCGGGCAACGTTCTTGACAACTACTATGTCAAGAACGTCCGGCCGATGGCCGTGAAAGGGGAAGTAGGTAGGGTCTTCAGGGCCGATGACATTAAGTGCCGGGTCGCCAGAGACGAACCGGAACAGAGAATTTCCATAGGCGTTGACAACGCGGCTGTTCCATGAAGGGTGTTTGGCGTTTAAGTCGCCGGCTACAATGGTTGAGAGGGGGTGGTCGAGGAGGGCGTCCCACTCCTCGGGCGGTGGCGGAGTTCGCCGGCCAGGCCGGAGGTACGCAGAAACAACGCGCAGCTCCGATCCGCCGGCGTCCACCGCCACCGCGCAGCCTTCAATAATAGATGTATCTAGAGGAGGCAAAAGCCTGTGGGATATCCGCCTGTGGACTAAAACAGCTGTGCCCCCCGAGGGGGGACAGCGAGGCCGTAGGGGACGATCCTGACGATAACAGGCATAGGCAGGAAGGGAAAACGAGTGGCAATGACCCAGATGAGTCTCGGAAAGAAGTATGATATCAACATCATACTCCGTTACGAAAGTCATCAGTTCAGATCGCCTGGGGAGTAGCCCGAAGGCGTTCCACGCAACGATCCTCAGGCTATTAGCCATTTAGGGGAAGTAGAGGAAAGAGGGCAGCTAATGATTGGAACACCAGGGCAAGCACTGTGGTAGTGTCGCGAGCAGTCCTGATGGACGCAACAAGATTATCTGCCCAGGCAGTCAGGGGATCCGCCGAATCCCGAGAAGATTCCCGGGATTCAGGAGGACAAGCCTGACTGGCCTCGACAGGGGTAGCAGATGGCGCTGGGCTGGTGGACTGAGTAGTAGACTGCTCGCTGGAAGGTTGAGGACGATGACTGGGGGCGGGTCGAGCCCGCGGAGAGGGTACAGGTGGAACCTGTGACGATGTAGGTCGGCCGGCGGAGTTCCGGCGACGACGAGAGCGCTTCGATTTGCCCGATCGGGCTGGAGGCGGGGCTGATTTAGCGGCCATGGCCGCGTAGGAAGGTGCGGGCGCTCCGGTAGGCGCCGGGATTGAGGCCGCTGCAGGCGGCGCCGAAGCGACGACTGCAGGCGAGACAGCGGCACCGGAAGCAACCGGAGTTGCTGCCGGGACCTGGGCAGATGAACCGGTGAGAGGCGGGAAAGCCGCTCGCCGGTTAGGGCCAGGACCAGCTACACGGCCTGCCTGCGCGCCAGGGCGCACAGGAGGTCGCTGCGGTTTCATGGCGGCGATAAAGTTAGGGCAGCCTCGGTAATTAGCCGGATGGGCTCCTTTACAGTTGCAGCATTTAGCTGTGTACCCCGTCGTAGGCTTATCACAGCCACGATGAGGTTCAGCACAACGCACGCAACGCGGGGGCTGATGGCAGAAAAGACTGCTGTGGCCGAACCTCTGGCAGTTGAAACACTGCGAGGGGCCGGGCCGCGGGTCAAATGTTCTGACTTGCACCCGTAGGTGCAGAAGATTCTGGAGAGTGTAAATCTCCTCGAAGGGGCCTACTTTCAGTAATTTACAAAGAAAGCTGTTGACAGGACGGCGGTCATCACCTTTGCCAACATGCAGGACGCTTACCGCGGTCGGCGCATAGCCGAGCGCAACAAGTTCCTGCCTGATGGCATCAGGGTCGGTAAAGGATGGAATTCCCGACAGAACGACCTTGATTTCACGCTCTGACGGGAGGGCAAATGTATGAAAAGATATCTTACGCTCTGTCAGGAATGACTGAACAGAGCGGAAGTCCGGGATCGTAGCGGTCGCCAGCTTTAGCGAGGGGCCTTGGCACCTCGCCTCGACCTTGACCGAAGGGAGAGCTCGGGATAAGGAACGTAACAGGTCAGAATAATTCCTATTATCCGGAATTACAATAGGAGGAATGCGAGGAGGAGACACAGTTTGGGTGGTAGCTGGATACTCACGTTGCACGCGCTGAGTGCCGCTGTTACCATGATTAGATGGCAGATCTGCAGCTGAGGCGGGCGGCGGAGTTTGGGCCAGTTTTCGCTTGCGTTTGGCAGATTTGCCCTCCACAAGCGAGAACTGTCCGTCCCCCGACCCAACACTGCACATTTCTACCGCACTATGATCACTTTCACTATCACTTTCACTGTCGTGAGGAAGTGGAGTGGTACGGAAGCCGGTTGAGCATGTTTCCATTAAGGAAACAAGCGGCGCCGGCAGAGGATTCGGTGGCGTATTCGACGCCATTTCGGACAAGCCGAAATGAACGTCTACGCAGGTCTAGGATTGAGGGATCACCAGACACTGAAAACTATCCACAGGCACAATTGAACACGAAACAGACCGCACAGCACACGGAAACAAAAACACTCCCGCACTGATTAAATAAAGCTGAGTCGCACTGAACTGTAGGTGAAATCTGTAGTGATGATGATGCTGAATACGATGATGATAAGAAAAATGGTGAAAACTGAATATTTCCGCACAAATTGGTAAAATTTTGCAGAGCAAAAACAGTCACAGCCTACCCGGGCAAATGCTCTAGGTAGACTCCTTAAGTAAATTTTTTTTTTTTTTTTTTTTAGCGGCGCTGTTTTTATGCCCTGACAGGTCGTATGCCACGAACCTATCAGAGTGCCGCTGGTCCCTGGTTGGCTCGCCTCGAGCACGTTAGATGGTCACGTTGAGGCCAATCAAGCTGCTGCCGATCCTTGATTGGGTCGCCTCGCCTTCTCGTGTCACGTCTCGGCTGGCGCCGAGAGCAGATCTTCGCCTCGCTATGTCACAATATATATAAAGCTCAGTTTGGATTATATATACGGAGTCCAACGAGGTCAAGTACCTCGGCTTACACCTCGACCGTCGGCTCACCTGGCGTACCCACGCACAGACAGTTCTAAAGCGAGCATCCACTCGCCTGTGCGCACTGTTTCCACTCCTGATCAGCTCAGCCATGACCAGGAAATTGGGTAGGATGATCGTCGGCGCGTATCTGCTGCCGGTCATTACCTACGCCTGCCCGGTCTGGGGTTACCTCGCCGCAATGCATAAAAAGAAGTTGCAGAGCGTCCTCGACAGGGGGCTTCGGCTAGCGGCCAAAGTCCCCCGTCGCTTCTCATCTCGCCTTCTAAGGAGAGGACTTGGCGTCCGCTCCTTAGACGACACTTTCAGGCGGCTTGCACGCAAATTTTATGCACGTGCGGCGAGGTTCCCAGGCAATCCTCTAGTGACTGGGCTGGGAAGGTACCGTATACGCCCAGGTGATTCGTGGAAACGCCCTCGGTGCATACTGCGCTAGCGTAGGCTAGCACAACAGCCGAGAATCGGCCTGCTATAGAGCACGCGCCCTACTTGGGCAGGGCCACGAGGCAGGAGCTCCAGAAGGTAGCTCGGAACTCAGTTTCCCGTGCGGTTCGTCTCTGCGACGCACAACCGCAAAGCCCAGAGCGAAAAAAAAAAAAAAAAAAAATATATACGGATTATATGTACGACCTGAAAGGCAAACAGTACTGAGCACCGTCTTGTTTGAAGACGACGTGGTTTTTTGGATGAAAATGAAGACGAGGCTACTGACCTTGCCCAAAGAATGAAAGGATCTTTACTGTACGATGTTTTGTAATGTACGCGTACTGTGCATATTGTAACGTGGACCCACCTACTAGACGGGTGAATAAATAACAAAGCGTGTGTGAGTATTGTTCATTATCTACTTGAGCAGTGAGGATGTCACATAGTAGAATGGTCTAAACGCTTTGTATTAACAATGATATCAATAAAACATGATTGTCAGCAGAGAAAAGAGTTGTTATCAGAAGTTCCGACCACGAGACACTTAGCAACTGGCTACTGTTAAAGAACTGATACTACTGTAATAAATTATTAACTTTGTCCTGGTGAAATGATTCGCTGTTGTCCTTGAATATGCCTTCACTACGTAACTTTGCTGAGTCTAAATGACGGACATATTCAGGTTTCATTTGAACTACCTGCGTATTTGTTACTTTAAATGTAAGGCGTATTCAGTCACCTTAGGCTGGTCTTTATTTTAGTGCTACTTGTTGGTTTTCTATTCAGTTGCAAGCTTTTATGGACACATCGACCAGTAAAACTATTTTTCCTCTAGCATCTGTCAACTATGTTTTTGGTAGCAATTGGGCCTTCAGATTTCCTTGTGACGCGCTGGCCTACAAATTAAAGACGGCATCGATATAAGCGAATCAAGCTTCATCAGCATAGAGTAAGTACACAAAAGGTTGGTCATCCATGCTCCCCTTCTTTCTTACGCAGTTTATCAAGTAGCTAATCCACAGAGAATCCTCACCATCAATTATGTCATTAAGAATTTGGTATAATTCTGAGAAATATTTAATAATTTTCACACTTCGGACAAGTTGAAAATGAATAGGAAGTCAAAATCAAAGTCAATAGTCCTTCGTGACAAGAGTAAGGCCGCTACACTCTGGGGCAGCAGATCCCTTTTACATGGCACCATTTACAACTAAAGCGATCGCTGTTGCAAATTAACTGTATGACATGATTTCAAAGAGAAATAGGTGCTAGTGTATTATTATGATAATAAATATTTCAGTTATTTTCTGTTTAACCCTAAACTTTTCTACCAACTATTTGCAAAAATAGAATATTCCACTTCTCTTTAACACACGGCATAATGTTAATATAACTGACAGGCGCAGCTTTGTAGTAAGTCTATTTTAATTAAATATATTATGCGTGAATTAAATTTGTATACAAATTATTAATGTTGATTTTGTGACAACTTTCAAGCATTCTACTACGTTAATTATTGATTTTATTATGTACAACAAACATACATTTTGCTTAATTTCAATCAACACACAGATTAGGAACACTTGAGTCAGCGCTGTAAAAATTTAGAAACTGTTGATACAAGCAAAATATAAAAATGATACAAAAGGGAAAATAAAAAATATCGTTCAGTGTTAGCTTCCATGCCCTTATTTCTTTTCAATAAAGCGAAAGGTTGTTCTCCAGAATAATGACTCTTCTCACTCTTCATAATTTGAAATAACTGTTATTCAAATGTCCTCCCACGCTTTCCTTTTTAAATTTCGGTTTTTATAGTTCTCATTTTCTGCATTTCACAGAATAGGGCTTGCTTGTACTTCATTAATGAGAACTTCTGTGTTATTGTCAACGTCAACGTCCATTCTACTCGTCTGTAACAAAAATCTATAATTAATGTAGTAGAATGCTTGAAAGTTGCTATAACATTAATATTAATAATGTGTATGGAAATTTAATTCGTGATAGACTTACTAGACTTACTACAAAGTTGCGCAAAGCCTCTCAGTTATTTTTACTAAACTTGTATTACAACCGCTAACACGCATAACTCCATAAGCGCTTTCAAGCCTCCTGGCTCATCAAAGTATAATTCCGTGTTAGTGGTTGCAATACAAGTTTAGTGAAAATTAGACTTGACCACTAAATTGTGTTTACCACTCAGTTATGTTAACAAGCATGACTTGTATGGTGGAAAAATGGAAATATTCTAGTTTTTGCAAATAGTTGGTGGAAACGTTTAGGACTTATCCGAAACATTGGACTGAAAACAAACGCAGCACCGCTACGCTAGTATAAAAGCAACCGTTTATCCTAGGGTCCATCTGCGTAGCGTTGATGCGCTACGCTCTACCCCCTACGCGCCAACGTAGAAATAGGCCTACTGTAAAAGGTTCCCATTTGAACAATGTTGACCCGTATGTCTACGTAGAGCGTAACGAGTATAAAATCGGCCTACGAACTCGAGCTACTTCACAGCTAATGGCGGCGCAGAAGGTTAATGGTTAACATAGCACAGAAAACGTCACTTTCGCACAAGGCTGGTTATTTCGATTACTGTTTGTTTCTCTCCTAGAATGTATTTTTTCCTCCTTCGTCTTTTTTATTATTATTTTTTTATTTTATTATTGTTTTTTAGAACACAGTATTTTAAGGAGAGCGCATCTTTTGATTTGAAAGACAGTATAGGGCTTACTGGTGCGACAGGGACTGCCAAACTCAAACTCTTGGACGACAAGTTCGCCTCGTCTCTGACGTCCAACACTGTAAAGCTGGCAATTCCACTTCATTACTTCCTTATACACTTAGGCTATACATTAAGTGTTGTCTCATACTTCGGTATTACTGAATGCAAGTTACTTAAGTTTTCTGTCTCGAAAATATACTACTTCGAGTTCACTTCATTCCATTTGTTGAATACAAATAATCTGTGACATGTAACCTACGGTACGTTGACTCCTTATTTTACTGTAAATTGTGAGTTTCATTTTTCTTTTCCACACAAGCAGTTAAAAGAAATATTTATCTTCCTTATATTTCCGTCCTTTGTTACGGTCAATCTTCGTTAAAATTCAGCCGAGTAACGGCACTTGACATCCGTTGGTATTAGTGACAGGTCAGTAACCAATTCACCATTCCTGTCACTGCACAGTCGGAAACCGAATCGCAGACGCTCTGATGAATGTAAACTAAGAAAACGTTCGCGTGCACACGTATAATTTAATTAATTCGTACACGACATACTGAAGATTTATGTTGTTAGTAAATCAAGCATTAAATCGTTTTAACAAATAATCTAAATTATATATTTGTTAGTTCGTTATCTGTGCTCTTGCGCTTGAGTGTGTGCGTGTTTGTGAAAGGGGTAGTGTTATTGTTAATACTGAACACAATTCGCGAATGCTGTCTGGATGATAAACGGTACAACTGAGGCGAGCGCCCCAGCTCAGAAGTAGGTCAGTTCTGAGAAATGATTTAATTAACGAATGTCAGTTCTAGTAAGCGCCGATTCAAATGAGATGAAAGAACCCGAACTTGAGTGTTTAATAAAGGATATGTTATACACTTCTCACTGAAAATATAAAATATTAAGGTCAGTAACAGCATGAATCTAAAACTGTCCGATCGTTTTCTTTTCTTTCACCGCTTGAAAACATCTTTTCACTTCGTTAACTTTTATCTACTTAAAAAATCACATCTTAAACAGTCAGAATAGAGGATTTACCCGTATGCTATTAGGATTTTAGTATTAACATGGATTTCAGTTTTTTTTAAAATAAGTATTTCGAAATTAACATTACCTGCGGTTACGATAACTGTAATAAATATTAATCGCTCTTTTCATATTTGTACGAAAACACAGTTAAAACCGTTTGAATAGAATTGTAGTCTAACAGGTGAAGGTCGTATAGAGAGCGGATGACACGTTTTGTCATTAGTCCAGTGGAGCGAACACGCAGGTGATTAGACATGTAATAACAGAAGAATAAGTTTACTTTCTGAAGCTACAGCTTACGTTCAATACACTAATCAAATACAGTCAGTATTATTCACACCTCTGGTATACGTATTGTAACATGACAGATATAAGCGTAATATTGAATGGCAATTGATCATTAGAATAATGAAGTTATAATATTTAAATTTGGAAGAAAGCATTAAGTTTAATATAAATAGATTAATTCATAGCAACTGTGGAAAGAAATCATTATTATAAAGAAAATACAAGTTCAAATAAAAGGAGTTACTAGTGATGAGTCATCCAAGACCAGTCTCATAACCAAAGGTTTTCAAGGTATAACCCAGGAAGGTAAAAAAGTAAATAACCAAGCAGTACAGAATATGACCAAACCCACAACGAGGGAGAATAAATAGAATAGAAACCCTAAAATAAGCCAAGATCAACCAATACAGGTGGTGTATTTCTGAAATAAAGAAGAAGATGGAGAAGATCCCAAGAAACCTGATGGCATCAAGAAGAAGATGGAGAAGATACCAGTCCCAGAAGGCAGGAGAAAAGAAGACTGATGAAAGAAGAAGAAGGCAGCATCCTGAAGAAGATGTCATGCTCTTATAAAAGACACCCAAATCCCTATATCCCCAAAATAAATATTTAAAAATAAAAGTATAACGAAATAAAAATCACATGTATATAAATTTAAGAGAGAGAAGTGTATAAAGTAAAAGTTGCCTGTGAACTAAGATGAAACAATAATATAGTACCCATGGAACAAATCTCCATTGAAAAAACGCTAACCAATTTATTATGTTAATAAGACTATACGACCATTTAGCATTAACATAATATATAAGTGCAAAGTGAACCAGTGATAGTTTTGGGTATTATAAAAAATGAACCTTGTGTTTCATTCTTGGCAATCACAAACATTGGATGCAATGAAATATGCATTTTTCAATGACTTGAAATGTGTACTGTGACAATATGTTGTTCATAAGACATGAATCTGTTTAAAATAACATTTTGTTTTACATGAAAAAAGAAAAACAGAGTTCATAATACCTTTTGAACAATTCATACTATTTATTTATTAATGACAGGGTACAATTCCCCAAAGACAATGTGTAAAAGACGGTATAAAAACTGTAGAATCCTACTTAATATAATAGTTAGAAATAAGAATATAAATATAAGGTTTTTATGTATATAGTACAAGAATGTTTAAAAATGTTTTAGATATAAGGCCATTTGTTTGGGTCTGATACAACTAACATCAGAACTATAAAAATAGTTACTACTTGTAAATAGTCGAGAGTAATTAAGATGTTAGTTAGTAAAAAACCTTTTTTGTAAACCATATTTCCATGTTAGAAATAAGGATTTTGTTGTAAAATGTCTGACTTGAAGACAACCATTTATTTAAAAAAATATTCTTTATTTGTTTTAACTATTATTTGTATTGTAACCAATACTAATTGTTATTGTGTAATTTGAAAACATGTTTAATTTATAATACTATATGTAAAAGTCAGAGAGGATATCACACATCATATATTGTTTGTAAAATATTTTGTAAGAAAAATTGTTAAAAAATCATAGGCCAAAAGAATGGAAACCAAACTTCATCAAAACAGAGAAATTAATCATTTAAATGCGAATAAACAAAAGGGGTTTAGACAAAATAAACTTGAGATCATGCCATATAATTGCACATACCATTTAGAGAGCTTTTAATAAATTATATTCAGAATTATAAATAAAAATGAAAATGACTAAACTCAGAAATTTAGACATGGGAGTCATATATTCCAGAATAATGTTTCAGAATACAACTAATTCAATTAATTACCAGAAAATAAGGGAATATGAACCTTTTAATACAATATAGGATTATTAATATTAAATATAACTGATAAAATGGCTGAATTTATATAATGACAGGAAGTAAATTTTGATGTTTTGACTTTTCAGAGTATACCAAACTGAAAGTAAAATTACTATTTTTTGGACAGGAAACACTATAAAACGGCATTACTTAATCTGAAAATAAGCTGAATGAACTGAAAGATTAATTTAAATAACATCTAGTGAATAAAATTGATAAATAACCCAAGTTTAGGTATTTATATAGTGAAATATTAAAGTGTACACAGGATATGAAAATATATTTGAACAATGTTAAGAATAATATTATATGGGCTAAGAGTTTAATTGAAACTGAAGGAAACAGTTAGTTGATTATTGGTATTCGAACGGTTAACATAAACGAGAGCTTTGTGACGATCTAACCTATCTTACAACGTTAAAGTTAAGTGGCGAATAGTACGTTACTGTGAAATCGAGAGTGTCTTATAAAATCCTTCCAGAACATATACATTGTGACAAAAACAATCAAGAAACACTAATTAACACTAAACAATACACTTCTACTCCGAAAAACACCACAAAACACCAGAAAACTGTATAATACATTAACCAAATTAGTGTCGGAATTGGGAAAAGTGTTTTGACTTATAATTACACAGATATACTAAATACAACCCAGAATCATTACACCAGTCACTACACAACATTTAACAAGAGATTTGCAGACACAAGAACAGGAATACTGCCAGAAAATACATTATTTGGAACGCAGCAGGAACGAGCAACATTTTGATCAACTTGATGACCGCCATTTGCTTTTGACGATCCCAGTGCCTTCTCTTGTTTCAACACAGCTGTTTGGTGAAAACAATTATTTTAATTTTCAAATTATTATTCAATGTTTGTGTTTAGTAATAATTATTCATTTGATGTAACGTTATACTTTTTAAATATTGGCCCGATTTCTCTGACTTTGATAATAATTGGCTGTTTAAAGAACCTTGTACTATTTTTATATAATACTTTGTAATTTTTTCGATATCCTGAGAATCGATATTAATCGATAAGAGTCAATATTGCCATTAATTAATAAAACATTAATACTTTTCAATACTTAATAGTTCTTTATTTCTTCAATAATACTAATTACCAATAATATAATTCTAATTGGTAATCTACAAGGACTTTACCACCTATAAGTGAAGATAACCTAAAAAATAAAAAGATAAACAAGTATCGATTGGTTTGAAGACAATCTTATGAGTGGTGATAGTTTATTTAAAATATACCAAAACTTTAATAAAAATTTTCAGAAGAGCATTACACTTTTTAAAACTTCACAGCCCTATATTAATTAATTGATCATAATTAATTAATTAATAAAATTAAAAAAAAAAATTTTAATTTTTTTTTTTATAAACATAATTTTTTTTAAATTTTCTTCAAAACAATAATTTTTGTTTTGAAACTTTCGGTGAAGCTGGACATATATTACTTCATCGACAATACGCTACTCGACCGGTCTTGCTACCATTGAGACTCGACCAGCTGGGAAACTTAAGGAAGTGTTTCAGGCCAGTAAGACGTCGAGAGCCACACCAATTACACACCAATTAAACACATTACAACTTACAACTTATTTATTAATTTATTACAAATTTGCGCACAACTTTAGGGGCTTTAATTAGCGATTGGAAGGCCAATACATTCTGCCCAATCACTAGTTGGAGCTAGGCAACAGCTACAAAGCCAGAGAAAAGGGGACAACGACAATCAAAATGGCAGAACTTACACAAGAAGAAGCGGATAAGATAATGGAAATGCTTATACAATTGAGTCAGAAAATGGATGAGTGCCACAAGTCGACAATGAAGAAACTGGATGATCAAAATAAAATGCTAGATGATATGAGCAAGAAACTAGATGACGAGAATAAGGAAATGAGGGAGGACAGATTAAAAAGAGAGGAATTAAGAAAGGAGAAGACTGAAGAAATAAAATATAATAGTAAACCAGAACCAGAAGAAGTACCAAATGATAAAACGCTGAAACAAGTAATGGTATTACCTGGAATTGAAACTAACCGAAACCAGGAAGATATTAAACCAAGGAAAAGGAGAATGTATCCAAGAAATGTAATAAAAACGAAGGAAGAGTTGGAGATGATGAAACATGGGTTAATTGATGGCAATAATATCCCAATTACCTATGACAAAGACATCATGAATTCTATGAATTATAGAAGGAGAATCGAAGTAATTTCAGAGATAATTTACCACAAGACAGTAGTTTATCACTGGGAAAGGACCAGAGGTAAACAGAATACAACATGTGGACCAGATCAATCTCAGCGCAAGACTGGACAGTGGATTTCAGAAAGATGGAAATGTGATATCGTACCAGACTGTAATGACGGCACAGATGAATCACCAGAATGTATTCCATTAGTGTGCCATCTAGGACAGTTCCAGGGCATGGTCAGACTAAAATATATTCCTTCAGAGTGGATCTGTGATGGTAAACCAGCTTATGGTGTTCCAGATAAACAAATAATAAGTGATAACCCAGATGAAGATCCTCACATATATTTGTCAGGTAATACAAAACATGGACCACAAAAGTATTGGTGTATACAATATGATGATAGAGGGAGCCAGCCCAATAATTACGACGGCCCTAACAACCCGCCGCGTAATGACCAGTTTAGCAGTAATTTTAACGGCATTAGGAATAACAACCCCTATCCAAACAGTATAAACAATTTTTATCAACATAATAATAATATTCTATACAGTCAGAGAAATCCATATCCCAACAATAATGATGACAGCCCTTACCCACCTAACCGAAATTACTATAATAATAACTTTAGTAATAACAATAATAATAGTAATAATAACCGAGTGTCGCGCCCTAGGGTAAATTTTATAAGAGCAACTGAGATGATGGACCCTGGTTGACACAGATACCACACACCATCAAGAAAAGGGACGGAGATCATGATAACCGACTACGGCGAAAAACAACGGTGAAGGAGACGGAATAAATATCATTGAAAGGAAATGATATGGAGAATAAACATAGAAACAAAACTGGGTTTTATGAATGAAGACTATTTAAGAAAATGCACATTATAAATAAAAATATGAGCAATGGAACGACATATATAAAAAAAAAAAAATCGTCCATCTTCCTGGGTATATAAAAGAAAAGAAAATTTATAAGAAAAGAAAAAGTGGAGATCAACTTACAAAAGTATAAATAATATGGGCCAGTTTAGAGTACAATATAACCCCATATGTTGTGGTAAATGATAAGCATAACAATACATATGAGTTGAAGGAAATCGTTTCAGGAAAAATCAAAGGAGTGTACAATCAAGCTTCTATGAAGAAATATTATGAAGAATGAGTTGTGAGTTTTAGAATTTTGAATTTTTATTTTAAAAATTCTAAAATAATGTAAATACAACTTACAACCTAATAATTTGAACAAACTTTTTGGAAGAAAGAGAAAGAAAAAGAATTTTTTAATTTAATTATTGAAAAAATTCTGAAATATGTAAGAACAACTTACAACCTAATAATTTGAAGAAAAAACTTTATGGAAGAAAAAGAAAAAGAGAGAATTTTGAACTTTATAATTATAAAAATTTAAAATTAAGTAAGTACATCTTACTACAACCTAATAATTTTGGAACAAACTTTATGGAAGAAAGAAAAAGAAAGAATTTTGAATATAACTTATTCTAAAATATGTAAGTACATCTTACTACAACCTGATAATTTTGGAACAAACTTTATGGAAGAAAGAAAAAGAAAGACTTTTGAATTGAAATATAATTATAAAAATTTAAAATTGAGTAAGTACATCTTACTACAACCTGATAATTTGGAACAAAACTTTATGGAAGAAAGAGAAAGAGAGAGAATTTTGAACTTAATTTTATAAAAATTTAAAATTGAGTAAGTACATCTTACTACAACCTGATTATTTAGAACAAAACTTTATGGAAGAAAGAGAAAGAGAGAGAATTTTGAACTTAATTTTAATTAAAAAATTTAAAATTAAGCAAGCACAGCTTACTACCACTGAATTATGAGAAAAACATTTTGGAAGAATTAAGAAGAAAGGAATTTTGAAGTTAATATACAAAAAATTTAAAAATGAAGTAAGACCAACTTACTATAACTAAGTTTATGAGAAAACTTTATGGTAAATAATTAAGAAGAATTTGAATTTGGAGAAATACCAAAACATTCAGTAATAATAGTAAAATCACAGTACTATAAACAATTCTGAATGAAACAATTCTGGGAATAAATGAATTAAACAGAATTTGAATGTTGATAGAACGTCAGAACTTTGAAACAAGATAAGATCAACATATTACAAGGATTTATGAGAAATAGTTTTCAATTAAATAAAAAGAATAGTTTGAATTTTACATTAAAAATAACCAAGTTCCAAAAAATAATTATGTGTCAATTATAATTGAATTGAGAAGAAAATAAAGTGATTAATTCAGAAAAGAGAATTAATTTTAATCCAGAATAAATGCTAGACATTCACAATAGCATTTGAAGGAGTAGAGAAGAATAACAAAAAAGAGTGTAATATGCAAGAGAAGAAAAAATTTGGAAGCAAAGAGACTAATTACATATGAAACGATAATGAAAACAGTTAATTAAGACTAAAGAAGAACAACTCATACCAAACATATGGAGAAGATGATTTTGAACCAATGATAATAATAAGACCTATATGAAATGCAAAGAGAAGAAATACCACATGAAATATGATATAAATGAATTAATGTTAATGAATGCGAAGGCGGATTAATAACTTTCTAAGAGAAAGGAAAGAACCAAAATGTTTAAATAAAATGATCAATATAACAACCTGTATATCTAATGTAAAGATACAATGTTAAAAAATTAAATATAGTATATTAAGACCATTCAAATAATGAATACGAAAGACTATTTATAAAGACCATGCTAATACTATGAGTAACCAGAAGAAAGTATAAAGAGAATTCAGATGGAGAAGAAAGAGAGTTACATTGTAAACAGTAACCAGAATTATTAAAAGAAAGGTTTTCAACCATAATTAAATTAAATATATCAGACAAGTTAAGAGTTTTGAAAAAATATATATGTAATGAGTATAATAATGATTATGAAGATTTATTAAGATAGAAAATGTGAGATAATCTGAGAGACTACGAAGTGGAGAATCCAAAGATATTTTTATTAGTCGAAAATGAGACTACTTTTTATTTATTTATTCCATGACTGACTGAAGATAATTCCAGCAGCATTATGTTTTTGAGCAGGGATGGATATGCCTCTGTACTCAATTTATAGAAGTGGTGTATGGCCAGCAGAGAAGTAGCGTACAGTGCCCCTCTGATCTGCCCCAGCCCACGTGATAGGGAATGTTAGGGAATTAATATCCCAAGGATGCAACACGAAGTTGATAAAGGAAGAAAATGTATTACAATAATAATATATCTCAGAAGACACTAACTATCCGAAAAGGATCAGTAGTAAAACAAATAATTATATATATAAAATTAATAAAACTCTAATATAAAAAAGTCGATATAAAAATAAAGGAAGAAAATTAATTATAAGAAATGATGAAATTATCATAAGAAATTATTTCATCCATAAACATGTCTGAAATAATTACTTTTGGAGGGGAGAAATCTGTAACATGACAGATATAAGCATAATATTGAATGGCAATTGATCATTAGAATAATGAAGTTATAATATTTAAATTTGGAAGAAAGCATTAAGTTTAATATAAATAGATTAATTCATAGCAACTGTGGAAAGAAATCATTATTATAAAGAAAATACAAGTTCAAATAAAAGGAGTTACTAGTGATGAGTCATCCAAGACCAGTCTCATAACCAAAGGTTTTCAAGGTATAACCCAGGAAGGTAAAAAAGTAAATAACCAAGCAGTACAGAATATGACCAAACCCACAACGAGGGAGAATAAATAGAATAGAAACCCTAAAATAAGCCAAGATCAACCAATACAGGTGGTGTATTTCTGAAATAAAGAAGAAGATGGAGAAGATCCCAAGAAACCTGATGGCATCAAGAAGAAGATGGAGAAGATACCAGTCCCAGAAGGCAGGAGAAAAGAAGACTGATGAAAGAAGAAGAAGGCAGCATCCTGAAGAAGATGTCATGCTCTTATAAAAGACACCCAAATCCCTATATCCCCAAAATAAATATTTAAAAATAAAAGTATAACGAAATAAAAATCACATGTATATAAATTTAAGAGAGAGAAGTGTATAAAGTAAAAGTTGCCTGTGAACTAAGATGAAACAATAATATAGTACCCATGGAACAAATCTCCATTGAAAAAACGCTAACCAATTTATTATGTTAATAAGACTATACGACCATTTAGCATTAACATAATATATAAGTGCAAAGTGAACCAGTGATAGTTTTGGGTATTATAAAAAATGAACCTTGTGTTTCATTCTTGGCAATCACAAACATTGGATGCAATGAAATATGCATTTTTCAATGACTTGAAATGTGTACTGTGACAATATGTTGTTCATAAGACATGAATCTGTTTAAAATAACATTTTGTTTTACATGAAAAAAGAAAAACAGAGTTCATAATACCTTTTGAACAATTCATACTATTTATTTATTAATGACAGGGTACAATTCCCCAAAGACAATGTGTAAAAGACGGTATAAAAACTGTAGAATCCTACTTAATATAATAGTTAGAAATAAGAATATAAATATAAGGTTTTTATGTATATAGTACAAGAATGTTTAAAAATGTTTTAGATATAAGGCCATTTGTTTGGGTCTGATACAACTAACATCAGAACTATAAAAATAGTTACTACTTGTAAATAGTCGAGAGTAATTAAGATGTTAGTTAGTAAAAAACCTTTTTTGTAAACCATATTTCCATGTTAGAAATAAGGATTTTGTTGTAAAATGTCTGACTTGAAGACAACCATTTATTTAAAAAAATATTCTTTATTTGTTTTAACTATTATTTGTATTGTAACCAATACTAATTGTTATTGTGTAATTTGAAAACATGTTTAATTTATAATACTATATGTAAAAGTCAGAGAGGGTATCACACATCATATATTGTTTGTAAAATATTTTGTAAGAAAAATTGTTAAAAAATCATAGGCCAAAAGAATGGAAACCAAACTTCATCAAAACAGAGAAATTAATCATTTAAATGCGAATAAACAAAAGGGGTTTAGACAAAATAAACTTGAGATCATGCCATATAATTGCACATACCATTTAGAGAGCTTTTAATAAATTATATTCAGAATTATAAATAAAAATGAAAATGACTAAACTCAGAAATTTAGACATGGGAGTCATATATTCCAGAATAATGTTTCAGAATACAACTAATTCAATTAATTACCAGAAAATAAGGGAATATGAACCTTTTAATACAATATAGGATTATTAATATTAAATATAACTGATAAAATGGCTGAATTTATATAATGACAGGAAGTAAATTTTGATGTTTTGACTTTTCAGAGTATACCAAACTGAAAGTAAAATTACTATTTTTTGGACAGAAAACACTATAAAACGGCATTACTTAATCTGAAAATAAGCTGAATGAACTGAAAGATTAATTTAAATAACATCTAGTGAATAAAATTGATAAATAACCCAAGTTTAGGTATTTATATAGTGAAATATTAAAGTGTACACAGGATATGAAAATATATTTGAACAATGTTAAGAATAATATTATATGGGCTAAGAGTTTAATTGAAACTGAAGGAAACAGTTAGTTGATTATTGGTATTCGAACGGTTAACATAAACGAGAGCTTTGTGACGATCTAACCTATCTTACAACGTTAAAGTTAAGTGGCGAATAGTACGTTACTGTGAAATCGAGAGTGTCTTATAAAATCCTTCCAGAACATATACATTGTGACAAAAACAATCAAGAAACACTAATTAACACTAAACAATACATTTCTACTCCGAAAAACACCACAAAACACCAGAAAACTGTATAATACATTAACCAAATTAGTGTCGGAATTGGGAAAAGTGTTTTGACTTATAATTACACAGATATACTAAATACAACCCAGAATCATTACACCAGTCACTACACAACATTTAACAAGAGATTTGCAGACACAAGAACAGGAATACTGCCAGAAAATACATTATTTGGAACGCAGCAGGAACGAGCAACATTTTGATCAACTTGATGGCCGCCATTTGCTTTTGACGATCCCAGTGCCTTCTCTTGTTTCAACACAGCTGTTTGGTGAAAACAATTATTTTAATTTTCAAATTATTATTCAATGTTTGTGTTTAGTAATAATTATTCATTTGATGTAACGTTATACTTTTTAAATATTGGCCCGATTTCTCTGACTTTGATAATAATTGGCTGTTTAAAGAACCCTGTACTATTTTTATATAATACTTTGTAATTTTTTCGATATCCTGAGAATCGATATTAATCGATAAGAGTCAATATTGCCATTAATTAATAAAACATTAATACTTTTCAATACTTAATAGTTCTTTATTTCTTCAATAATACTAATTACCAATAATATAATTCTAATTGGTAATCTACAAGGACTTTACCACCTATAAGTGAAGATAACCTAAAAAATAAAAAGATAAACAAGTATCGATTGGTTTGAAGACAATCTTATGAGTGGTGATAGTTTATTTAAAATATACCAAAACTTTAATAAAAATTTTCAGAAGAGCATTACACTTTTTAAAACTTCACAGCCCTATATTAATTAATTGATCATAATTAATTAATTAATAAAATTAAAAAAAAAATTTTTTAATTATTTTTTTTTATAAACATAATTTTTTTTAAATTTTCTTCAAAACAATAATTTTTGTTTTGAAACTTTCGGTGAAGCTGGACATATATTACTTCATCGACCTTACGCTACTCGACCGGTCTTGCTACCATTGAGACTCGACCAGCTGGGAAACTTAAGGAAGTGTTTCAGGCCAGTAAGACGTCGAGAGCCACACCAATTACACACCAATTAAACATATTACATTACAATTTACTTATTTTATTACAAATTGGCTAGCCCAAAGAGTGGGGCTTGATTACATCGGAGTCACATACTTCACAATCTCTTATCATCTATAACAACAACAACATTCAATTAATTTGTAAATTTTATTACAGTATTTAAAAAGAGACTAACGGATCATCACCAAAACCAACAACAACAATTAAGTTCGCTTATTTTCTGTATTCTAAAAAAACCTTGATATTTTACATAACACAGTGTAGTTTTATGTTTATCTATATAATATTGTTAGTAAATAACCAGTGTACAACCTTCTTTAGTATTAAGTTATATTATCATTTAATTTCCATTTTTATAACTAATTGTACGCCGTAAACCGTTTTAATTATCACGGTTACCATTATGAAAGGCAGTCGGTGGGAACCCCGCTTTACCTTTACTTAGTACATAATAACTCGGATTTCGTTGTCCATGACGTCTCCGTTACTTAACTAAATATAATTATTTTACTACCGACTCGGAGCACAAAGTTTTTTATGGGTAAAAACGTAAATGTTGTACCTTATAGCCTGAATCGGTTTTCGCTTTTAAAAAACTTCTCTGACGAAGCTTTTTAAAAGCGAAAACCGGTTCAGGCTATAAGGTAAAACGTTTACGTTTTTACCCATAAAAAACTTTGTATTCCGAGTCGGTAGTGAAATAATTATATTTACATAATAACCTTCGTTAAAAGTTTATTAAATATTTAGTAGACTTCTTATAAAAACAATAAGAATAATATTCTAAATATATAAGTGCATTACTAGTGAACATCTTAGGACCTAAAATATAGGCTGCAATAAATTAACATAAATCGGGGTAAAAGTTAAGAAATATAACTTATCCCATACTATTCAGCCTATCCAGCAGCTTCAGTGTCAATAATTATAAGTATGCGAAACGGCAATTATTATTTACTTTCTGGGAAGAATTATTGTGTCAGAAAGCAAACTTACAAAGAGACGTACGTTTTTTTTCTAAACGTCTGTAGTATGGTTTTTCCATAAACGCTTTAAATTATAATGCTAGGATACGAATATGCCATTTGCGCCGTTTTGAACCTTTAAGTAGCCTACACTACAGACTGAATTTCATGAAATTTGCTAATTTGTTTTTACTGTGAAACAGTGGTTGGTAAATTAATAGCGCATATTTCTAAGATCGCGTGTCAACGGTTGGCAAAGGTTTTCAAGATCAACAACACTATATGCTGACAAAGTTCCATACGGAAAAATTATAACTTACCTCGTCTATTTAAATTACGATCAAAAAATTATTTGCATTAATTACACTTTTTTTGGATACAAAACAGATATTTGAGAAAATTTTATTTTCTAAACGTCAGTTTTAGGAACAAGATGTCCATTAGTTTATATTTGCTAACACGAAAATTCATATTGACCAAGATTGATTCAACAACCTTTCGGTAAATTTTTGAAAAAGTTGATAAACATGTGAATTATACAAGGCACCTAAACGTATTACTTGCAGTAGGCTACAGGCTTCGTAGGAAGTCTGGAAAAACATAACAACACGTATAGCAAGACATCAATATAACAACACGTATACCTCGCGATATCAGTTTCAATTACGAGGGTCAATTGAAAAGATCGCAGAGCGACATCTTCAGCTTACATGTAGAACTAAAATTTTTTATGTTGTAAGATAATCAAAGTGGAGTGATATGTTGAAAAGTGGAGAAAATCAAACATCGTGCTGTCATTGAATTCTTTGTTTAAAAAATCCTGTCACCACTGGAAATTCACAACGTAATGGTAAATGTGATAAAAAATGTTGTGCCTTCAGAAATAATTGTTTGTAAGTGGACACTAGAGTTTAAATGTGGTCGTACCAATATTGAAGGTGACCCCCGCAGTGACCGACCAAAAAGTGCAACTACTCCAGATGTCGTTTAAAAAATATCGTTCACAATGTTTGAAGCCTGACGATTAAGAAGAGCGGACAACGTTGTTAAGATCATAGGAATCTCACATGATGTATATCATCACATGGTGTGTATCATCTTTAACTCAGAACTTGATGTGAAAAACGTTTAGGTTGCCGCATTTTAGGTTGTCGCACGTTTTGGGCATCCACTGCGGACATCATCTTCAATGCCCACATTGTTTCAGAGGGTGCAGCACACCCCAACACATTTATCATTTCCTTGTGAATTTCCGTTGATGCTTGACCTTTATTAACAAATAATCCTCGATTTTCCCAGTTTTCAAAACAAGGTAAATTTCAAACAGCCGGTAACAATTAATAAACTGACAGATTGATTTGAAAATCAACAGGTGTTTACATGAGATGTGATCTTACAACACGTGACGTATTTTAGTTTTACCGCTAAGCTACAGATGTCGCTCTCCAAACGTTCAACTGATCCTCGTAGTAGCCACTAATTGCGACAAACTCTGAAAACAAATTTTTCAAATTATTTTTGTTCATTTTTGGAATTAACACTGCTTGTAAACTCAATACTATGCGTGTGCATATGATAGCACTTCAATATTTTTAAAAATTTTGTTCCATGTATCTTTGCTGTTGTTCCAAAGAATGTCATTACCTATGCTCTCTGAGATTTTATAGTTCTTCCTGAATATCCAATTAGAAATTTATTTTAAATTGTTAGTCTCTCTCTCTCTCTCTCTCTCTCTCTCTCTCTCTCTCTCTCTCACTCTTTCTCTTACTAGCATCTCTGAGCCATCTCTTACTCGTGCGTAAAGATTAGTAAGAAACGCTTAATTCTAAAGACTAGTAAAAGAAAGTTTACCCAGGAATGAATACGAAATACACGCATGTGTGTGTGTGTGTGTGTGTGTGTGTGTGTGTGTGATTACAGGTTGCGGTAACGTTAATTGTGCGAATCAAAAACGCAATTGGTATACACGAAAGGCACGTAATGATGGCGCGCGCGCGCGTACGGATCCTCACCCCACGCACATACATCGTTATTATTTGCTAATGACCATTAGCTGGTTCGAACCACAATGTTTGTGTGATTACAATGCCCTGACCACTTCTGGCGGGAAAGCGGATAGTAACAGACTGTTCAGTGCGCAACATGTGGTCCCTCTTTTTTACGCCAGAAGTGGAATTAACGAAGCAGAAAACGTTTTTTAAGGGTTTTCTGTTCAGAAGTATTATTATAGAGTCGGGTGGTAAAGATCCTGAGAAAAACAGAAATTAGACTGTAACATAAATTAGTCCGGAAAGGACAGCCGGAGATCCAAAAGCTTGTAAATGTTTTCATGAATAAAATTATAGACTATGTTTGTTTACATATAATGATAGTAATAATAATAATTATTATATTAAAATTAATAATAATGTTAATATAATGTAGACAAATGCAAGTAATGAGGTTAAATTATGTTTAAAGGTTGTCATATATTTTTTGTCAGCCAACAAACTCCTTCGTACGTGCTCTCACGATATGGTTTTCAGTAGTGGAGTTCACCGAAGAAAATGTAAGAATATTTATCCATGCATCTGAAATACAGATAATCATCATATAATAATAAGCATCATATATACAGATAATGCATCTGAGACAGATATTTAATAAGATTTATTAAATATTCGTTTCAAAACCATGCGTATATACATTTTGAAAAATAAAAAGTTACATTTGTCCGTTTAAATGTTAAATTTCAGAGTTTTTTTTATTCGAAAAGAATATTTAATCAATTTAATCGAATTTAATCGATTTAGGAGTATATTTTTTACGAATGTGTCTTAATATTTCTGCGTTTGTAGTACCCAGAAAAATTGGAGAAAGCTATTTTTCAACAGGTAGCAAACATTTTACAAACTATTGTGGTAAAAGAGGCTTGTAAATAAAATTTTGTCATCTAACAAAAAGACCATCCAAAATAATTCGAACAAAATTTTGTATTGTCAAAGGCCAACAAATGTTTTAAAATTGCTTTCTATCTTTCTGTGCTTTCTGAGACCAGATTGGGACAAGACCCTTTCACTCAGTTATGAGCCACCACTTGGTCTATCTGTCTGTACTAAATTGCAACCTTTGTGAATAGACACTTATGTTACTCTTATGTCACGGAATAGTACATTGATCATTCTAATATCCCCGACAGAATGGAGTGACTATACTTTGTTACGGCATTAGTTTGATAATTACGTCCTGAGTTTGAAACGAATGGAGCTAACAGTTTCGTATTTATAGGGAAGTGTTTCTATTGATAGTTATATCTAACTAAATCTCTCTAAGTTTTAAAAAATTACATCATCGGTGCAACTGTTGTTTTTAAATTTTACATTAATATAATTATTACCTTCCCATCAATTGATAACTAAATGTAAACCAAAACGGTCGCAGAATCGTGGCGAGTGACGTGTGATCATGTAATTTGCTTACGTTGTTGTTTGTTACGTCGACAGACGGAAAATAAATCTGTAGTCTACGACTGATCTGCAACAGCCTTTTTATATCTTCAATTACGGATGCAAGCAAAATAGTTTTCTCTGTTATTCATCCGAACGTTTACTGACGAATGAATGAGCCAGCCACATTAAGATTATCATGGCAACAATGTTATTAACAATTCAGGATTCCGATTAATGTACTAATTGGTGGCTGAACATCATTAGCGCTCTGTTGGTTCGGTTAAATCGACGGGTGAGAGTTATAACATTTCTGGTAAAAACTCTTGTAACTTTTCCATCGTTTACTTGCTGAAATATACCATGTTCCCGTTGTTTCTATAAGCAGTAATAGATTTCTTGGACCAATGAACACAAACGTTTAGTAAGTACACAGTTCTTGGTATCGGGATTTTTAAAAACATAAACTTTTGTATGTGGGTTAAATCTAAACAAACGATTCTCTTATTTAACAATTTTTTAGTGACTTTGAAGTGTCCAACGAAATCTTCGAAGTATCCAACGAAACTCTTTCAACTTCCCAACGAATGAATGTGACAAGACGGGACTTCAAATCGTGTAACAACTTCCACATAAGAAAAACAAGATAGAGGGCGCATACATCTACCTGTAGGCCTATGTCATTCATCGTAGTCTGTGCGTCTAAGCAGAAACATACATCGCTTAACAAGACGTACTGTGATTGTATGTTCATAATTGTGAGTCACTGGTATGTGAGTATGTATCTTGATGTACCTGGTAGTCTCACGCTCGGCAGCGGAGATAAGTGTCTACGCCGCAATATCGGGTAACATTCTTCACTGGCCCGTCAGTTCTGGGGAAAACAGTTACGTAAATATAAGTTTACAGTGGGTCGTATGTTCATCACCCGATTTTTCTGAGAGCTGACCCTGATCTTCTGAAACCATACAAGATCATAGAACGGCGAGCACTTTGTCTTAAACATCGCCGCCCTCCCAGACTCGAACTATCTCTATAAGCTCTATACTTCTTCAAACGTAATCTCAACCACCGCTACGCCAGGAACTAGACTCCGTATCGCCATTCATTCCACTGCAGATTTCGTCAACCTATCAACCAGAAATACACAAAAATAAATTTTTACATCATGTCTATCATTGCTAAAAAGATATCGTCACAACATACCAACAAAAAAACTGATTAAGTTTTAGAAACAAAAATTTCTTTTACTTACTAAGAAGGTCTTACTTACCTAAAACAAGTCTTAGGAGGATTTCACCTCTGGTCAGAAAAGAAAAATTTATTTACACCTGATAACGACCTCAGATGTTTAGAAGTCGAGACATTGTGTTTAGTACTGTTTTTAAAATTTCTAATGTCTGACATCATAATTATAATATGTAATATGTATTACATTATAATATGAAATGCTAATAGGAAATTTAATTCGTTTAAGTTCCAACACGAAAAGCAGACAATACGACCATACAGCAGATATTACACATTAGGCACACATACGAAGGAAGATAATTGGTTTATCCTTCTCTTCTTCTTCTCGTGTTTATTCCTCCTTTTATTATTTTTCTTTTTCTTCTAATCCGGAATCAAAAATGCTTATTCTAGTTTCAAGAAACATGTTAACGGCTCCTGGTACAAGTTGGACAGTAGGCGTATTCAATAGGCCTTCGTTATCTTCGCACTCTTCGATAGTTTATGTGTAACAATGAATGCATCAGTGAAATAATATTACTAAATTCATAAGAAAACAGGAATTTTTTTAAAGTAATTATCTTATCCATGAAGATACACCTGTATGCAAAGTTAAACTTCCAATTTTAATTTAACCTCTTACCTGACTTTATTCCTTAAACATCGTTGGATGATGTCAGTTTGTGTTCCGTATGGTTACTACAGGTGTACCGATTTATACACTCAAGATATAGGCTACTAAACTACCAACTACTGTAGACCCTGATCATAAAAATAATTATCGTAGTTGTTATACGATAACAGCTACGGTTCCCGTATCAAAGCTAATAATTAGTCCGATGTCTTTGCTACATACAGAAATGTGGTAACCTTCCCTATACGGAGTCGACAGCATACTGGTGGCTGCAACATTCCTTCAGTCACCTGCATGCTTAACTAGTTATTGACAGAAAGCAAAGTAGGCCTACATGTTTACATAGTGTCCATTTGTCCACTATTTAATGCGGATTCCGATACTAACTAAAATTAGCCGTAACGTTGTTTTATTGTCTAAACTGTTGTTGTTGCTGCTATGCCATAGAATCAAAACTTACACTTGAAGTAATAATTTGATGACTTTTATACATTATCACTGCAAATGTTTTGATAATTTGATAAGCTTCCAATTCTGTAAGTGGACAGTAAAAAGTATAAACTGAAGTTCCTGAAACACTGTATCGCTGGAGAAAGAGTGAGGATAGAGTTGAGGTTGCCAGAGATCTTGCTGGGCTACTAGATACGATTATCATTACTGGTACTAGATATGCCTTTAGGTAAGACTGTCATTACTATTATGTGAGACGTATCAAAATAAGCTTCGAGGCGATTGCGACATTGCCATGTCGCTTCACTCCCCGCCCTCCCCGCCATTGCCTACGCATAACCAAGTGTAACGTGGGACAACGCTGGAGGGCGAAGGGCGGGGAAGAGCTGTTACTATTGCGTAACCTCGAAGCTTACAATGCTAAGTCCCGTACTTTTTATAGTAATAGATACGGAGTAAACAAGTTACAACATAATTAGAATCATATACAACATACCGCCCCGGTACACGTCAGCGTCCTCGGTCACCACTTGACAACCCACCGTAAGCCGTCTTCACAAGAACCCCGTCTGCATCGCCCACCAGTTTTTTAATCTCTTCTGAACCGCTAAGCAGCAAAAGCCAGACAACATCCCACGGCGGCAGCTTTCCTACGCTTGGCTAGCTAGTTAAGCGTCAGCGGCGCCAGAAGATTCAGACCCACACAGAACAGAACTACCTGGAGCCGTCTCGGGTGGATGCTATATCGTTTTTGCAGGAGCACATCTGCAAAGTGTGCAGGTGCCTCTACGGGAGCCATCCGCCTAGGCCTGGTAGCTCATCTATACAGATGACGGCCGCACCTGTCAAACTGCCGTCCACGGCAGCGTCGTTCTAAACTCCTGACTTAATGAAATCAGGGAGCTAGACACGCCGGAGCAATAAACAAATGGATTTGGCAATAATACGTCAAATCGAACCCGCAACTTAACTCCTTGTGCTGAGAACAAATGACCACCCTTTACTAGAAGAATCTGGCGTTCATCGTGCTGCGCAGGACAATGCACACACACACACACACACAGGGAGCAAGACGCCCCGCCCAATTTCTGTCTGTCTCTCCATCGAATCACATAATTTAGGAAACCGTATTCTTGTCATAGGATAGAAATTGTAGAACTTCGTAATTTAGCCCTAATAAATAGACAGAGAATAAGAGAATAACAAAGAGTATTGAGACTATAAGAATACGGAGGGGAAACAGTTCTCATCGCAGAACTACTGTGTGATTAAACAAAAACGTAGAAATAAATTAACTAAGTTTTTGAGAAATGTAGTGCTGCGGGACGAAAGAAATCAATGCTGTCACTGTTAACAAGACAAATGGGGTTAACAGTTACTTATTAGAATGAAGAACCTGAAATGCGCCTAATCAGAACGAAAAATTAACTGAACCACTGCAGACTACACAACCATAAATATTTCTAATGTCGAATGTTTTTTTAACTGTGATGAAAAATGAATAAACGATTGATATAACCTCAGGACATGCAACAAATCTAATCATAAACGGTTACATAACCCACGTGAGTCTGGTTACAATTAAATAACTGATTCAAAGAAAAATGTGTTGTTTCCGTAGAGCCTTTAGAGGCATTATAAATCCGTGGTGTTAGTTGAACGTGGCGTTATAACAAAACAAATTACACTCTCGTGAAGATGGTGATGACGACAAAGCAACGATGACTATTTTGACGGATAAAATTTCGTCATTTATCACGAAACCTTTTTTTATCATTATCGTATCATCATCATCATAATCGCCGTCTTCATCTTCTTTTTTTTTTCCTTCTCGGTTTGCAAGAACTTTTTACACTACCCTCCAATCTGAGGTTAATAGCCCACTTATATGATTGGGGGGGGGGTTCTCTGTTACACTAGAAAAATTATTCTCGCCAAATATTGCAAATGACTGAAATTTTCTAATAATTTCCATCACAGTACCTTCCCAAAAGGTCTTATCTTTCACAACCTTTCACTATAACTTGTAGATTCATGAGGGTTTGAATATCACTAATAAACTTTTCTTCACACAGTTTCTATTAAAAAATTTTCAATCAGTTACCTACTACAGTTTCGTCTGAAATCCTACGTATTTATGATGGACGTATCGCATCTCCGCTTTAATGTATAATGTGTTTATATAATTCTTTTCATAGTATTGTGCAATATTAAGCACTTTTACATTCTTCAAGAGTAAGATATATTTTTTAATATGATTCGGTGATATAAAAATAAATTATTGACTCAGGTAGTGTAGGAATTCGTTTTGTAAGCTCTCGTGATTTGCTGTGTTCCACACCATATGTCCGCGCTTCAGTTATGTGTGCATTTTACCGCATTAAAGTATCACGAGAGATGGAAAGGAGACCATATGGTTAGTGGGGAGCAGCGCACAACATATGGACAAATCAGACACCATGGAACACATTAACCACGTGTTACCACCCTATGTCTATGCCCCCAATCGACCGCCGCGCCGCGCCGCGCAAATTGCTCTAGATTTACAACGCACCCACGCTAAACTAATTGTCATATACGGTATACTCACACATCAATTATACACCAGCATCGTGTTCTGTGAATGCGTGAAGGGTTAATTCAATTACTGTATTACGTTCTATATGTTCGTCATTAATTTGTATTTTTTTTTTTTTTGTAAAATTATAAGTCTAATATTAAGGAAACGGTGAAATTTTTGTTAACGTCAACCTGTTTATTCTGTGTATTCTGTGTATGTTGTTAACAGACAATCAAATAAGCGAATATAAAAGTTAAGCAGAAAAACGTATTGTGTACCTTAAAGAGAATACTAATTATTTTCTTATAGAAAAAATAATTTCGTATTTTTCACTAAATTTCTCACAACTCAACCTTACGATTATGATCGCAATATTCAATTAATCCCCCCCCCTAGAATAATATTTTTCTTATCTTATCAAAACGAACCTCAACAAAACGTGTTAATTGTTTAGGTATAGTTCTTCCTTTGGTACTAAAAGAAAAAACATACAAAAACATACTGAAAGTACACACACACAATGAGTATTCTTTTATATACTTTTTTAAAATACTCTTTTATGAGGTTTGTTCCAAGTTCTTGGGTATAGGCGTTTATTACAATTTAAAGTCATTGATATTTTCAGTTATTCCAGATGTTTCAAAGTACTTACTTCTTGGGATAAAACCAGTGCCCCTCTGTTTATTCTAACACTTAACTCCAATTCTATTGACACTGAGGTAATGTGTAAAATGTATACTTAAAACGTTAATGTCACTTTAAAACTTGCGTTTATGAGAAGCTCAATAGCAATATAGGCCAACATCTCGATCTGGTGACTGGGCTGTTTTTCTATTTTGTGTGTGCGCTAAGTTTTATTGCGTTTGGACAAAGGAATTCGACAGAGCTTATTTGTTTTAAGTAATTGGATTTCGACCGATTAGAAAATCTTCAAGACGGTAACAACAATATCGCTTGCTGAATAAAGAAATCAGCTGATAGACCTAGTATACGAGACATAATGGATATTGTGGGCAATGGATATCTCCACTTAGCTAGCGCTCGGGTTAACTGACATTTGACACAACACTCCTTTACAATTAGTAGACACGTGTCGAAATTTCAGTCTGATAGTTTACAGTTGTATTGAAAGGTCGTGTTAAAAGTAATTGTAAAATATACTTAATGATTCTCGAAAAAATGTTTAAACCTTTTTTGTTTTAAATAAAAAATTTATATTTTAATTCATGTTATTCAAAGTTTTCAAAAATTCTTGACATCCATGTGCGTTCGCGTGTTGTTGACATACTCCTGCACGCCAGAGGTGTTGTTGTTCCAGCTCCTCGTTACAAGTCTCTTTTCTTCATCTCATCTTAGATGTCCTGCTTCCACGATCTTATAGTCTAACTCGTTTCCGTCTTCTTCTAGTTAAACTACTTTTGAACCATCAACCGTCAGGCATTTGTTCCACGTCGCGATACCATATGACTCGCCTCATATGTGTCTGAACGTGTTCTGTCCACACGAATTTGTTTCCTAACGTCTTCATTTCTAACGCACTGGAACTCTGACGATTCACAAGATCTTTCCCAGAAGACTACTTCACTGCTTGGAGCTTCCGGAAGTTTCTTTGAATTATCTCTCAAGTTTCAGGGCCATAACCGACTATGTTTTCTAAGATGACAGAGGATGTCATCTTCTTGGTTTTATAAGTTATTGTTCCACTCAAAACCACGAACTCCAATTGTCATATCAACATTTTCCCTTGTTTTAGTTTGCTTCTTTTCCCTTTTGGTTACGTTTTGTTACTTCTTCTCCAGTACCTGTAATCAACTCTGTTTCTCCAAAATTTATGTGGAGACCCCGTATACTATATTCACGAAGTTTTCAGATTTACTTACTCTACACGAATTTTTGCGACTTTTGACTCACAATTTTGGGAGCATCTATCTCATAAACAACAGGGGACAGTGGGGTAAAGGTATGAATTTGCATGCCAGGTTTTACAGAAATATATTGATAAATTCGAAAGTTACCGTGTGACAGATAGAGAGATAGCGAGACATACGAATGCTAAACACTCGAGTAAAAACTTAAATCACCCTTTGCTCCTTTAATAAATTGTCTTGGTGAAAAAAAATGTTAACATTATTTATATTAAACATTGACTTTCTTATAAGAATAATAACACAGCATTTATGTAGAATCAGATTAACAGGAAAGTTCATGAAGTTTTAGATCACTTCGAACAACGCACCCGCTGCCTGATCATCCTAGAACACAAGCGCGTGGGAAGAGTCGTTCTATTTCATGTTCTACACTATCATAAATACGAAGTAAGTTACATTCTTATTTTTCCTCTGTTGTCTAAAGTAGGTTGCACAGTAATTTGCAAACGTCATGAGAACAATTTACGATGTGGGATAAGCTTGTTTCGTCAGTGTTACAAGCCAAGGCGTAACTGGGATCTGCTCCTGGGGGGATGATATTCGCTTCTGGGTGGGAAGATAAGACTAGCTTGAAAGTTCGACTCTCCCCCATTTTCCTCAGTGCAAATGTGAAATTCAGGATTTGTTCAATGATTTTATAATTACATTTTATACATTTTTCGAAATCAAGGTTTTTAAATAAACTGACGCAAACATAAAGGTTAAAAAATTATGGTAAAACACTGACTTCAAAATACTCAGTCTTCATTAATTATTATTCAAATTAATGATAATAAGTCTCTTGTAATCAGGAACAACTTTAATTCTAACACTATGTTGTTAACAAATTTTGTGAAAATATTTCTTTCTGAAGATATTTTTTTTATTCGGTTTTATTACCACTTCGCTCTTCAATTTAAGGATATTGTCGCAACTATGTTTAAGCAACTTATAATTCGTGTTAAAGTACGTTACTTTTTACGTAAAACCCTGGAATAAAATCCTCACATTTTTCTGAATTAAAGTTAAAACTGCTAGTTTACCTGCGCAAAGACGTTCAAACCATAGAGATACTAGACCAGGGGAGTCATGACATAGACAACGCTGTAAAGACAAGTGTGAACGAAACAGATAAAGGCAGATTAATAGGTTCTGCCTTCGTTTTCTGGCGCCTGCGTAATTGTTTTCCTTTAAAGCTGCTAATGTGTACATTATTTACTAAATGTTATGTAATTGTCTGTATTAAGAAAAATCTAACTTTATTTTAATAATTTACAAATATGGTAATTCCTTATATTCCGACAGTTGTTAATAAGCCTTATTTTAATACACGCAACTGGCTTAGAAACAGGTCTACGTTAAGTGATTATGAAAGTTCGCTTAAATTTTTCCAAAATATTTGGGGGGGATTGACCCCCTCCGAAGTTACGCCACTGTTACCAGCACGTGTTATTAATTCAATGTGATTTACTGTATTAAATTAATACAAAATGATAATTTGATACAAAATAATATTAAATGATTTCACTGCTATGAGTAAATTAATAAACAAACGCAAATAAAACTTGGGTCCTTGACTACAAAACGAGTAGGCCTAATAAAACGCAAATAAAATGACTCATATCTGCAGTTATTAAATGTTAACGACTAACTGTTAATTGTTCATTATAACGAACAAAGTGTTAATGAATCACTATTATCTGTTAGGCTTGTTCCAGGAATTCTCGTTACCCGAATCAAAGGGAAATTTTATCTTTAGCCAGCCATTCTGTAAAGACTGCTTGAAAAAAACTGCACTTCTTTTCAACTCTTTGTCCTACCTCGTCATTCCTCGACCTGTCCAGCGTCAGATCAGATTATTATAAGTTACTTTTCCCATCACCACATTGTTAAAAACGGCTTTATTGCTAAATCCCAGCTTTCCTTTGAAGAGGGTCACATTTAGTAGGCGTATGCAATGATAAGACAGCAAAAACAGAACAACATGATGTAAACAGAACATTCTTTTGAGAGAGAAAGAGATGACGGGAAGGGAAAATGCTCATGGTAGCTGTGAATTTCGCGTTGAGTGGCCCAGTTGAAAGCGTAACGACTGCGATTATCCGTTTCGTTTACATAAAAATCAAGTGAAACGGGTGTCCTTGTACGAGGGCGCTCTCATTACAAGGCGGTATGAGGCACACACGTCCCTGTGTAATACGCTTAATAGATTGTAACTAAAATTTATGTGCACCATTAGAAATTCAAATTAATTCATACGCTGCCAAACTGGTATCGGAACCGAATTTATTAAAGTGTTGTTTTTTTTTAATATTGACTCCCGGCCGTATTTCATTCCGTTTTGGACAAAAATAAACGGAGGTCATAATTTATTATGTACTCAGGTTTTAGAGCAACGTTTGCCAATTAAACATTAACCTTATTTTTGCTTAATTATGATTTTAAAGGCGTAATTAAACGAAAATTTTGTATGTTCAGTACGTGTTAATTTATCTGGTCAGTAAATTTATGACGATAATGAAGGAACACTTTATTACCAAAAACCCTCTTGATTTCAGATATATGCGATGATATTCTTGATTTAAGAAGGAATGCACGTACGTTATTTTTTTCATTCTTTGTGATTCCTTTAAGCCCAAATATGAACGCTGTAAAACAGAATTACTTTTTCCGCTCTAAGGGTTTACGGATTCGTGAAAATCAGATTTTATTAACTTGGATACTAGTAGACCTATATAAAATCACATGAATGAGGCGAATAGGACGTTATTCTAAAAATATCCCATCAATAATTTAATATTTGATATTCTCTGGAGGTACGTGAAGAACAAGCGTGGATGACGGTGGTCACAGATACAGCCTTCATAAAAAGGTTAATCGTAGATAAAGACTGAAATCGACGTTACAATTTCTAAAATGTCATAGAATAAAAAAATTGGGTGTATCGTGGGACACACGCCGGAAGTGAGGACTGATTCAACGTATAAAAGGTTGGTCGTATATTTGGAGTAAGAGAGGTTCCCTATAAAGAATTAAGATTCAAATAAGAGTGACTGGATAATTAAATGAGACGAGGGCAGAGTAGTATTTATAAGTAGTGTTTATATATATTTTAGTATATAAGAAATCGATATCAACAGTCAACATAAAATAGTATCATATCACACATCAATTTATTTTCAGTATACATACATATACAAACAATATGTAGCAAATAATTTTTGATATGATAATGTCTTTTAGCTGGACATCGTTTGTAACTTTCTGTAACATTTTATTTACCGTCACGCTGTATGACGTCATTTCCACACTTTCGATTCCCCACAGTCTAGAAATCTTATTTTTAAAGCCTAAAAACATTATCATGCTTCGATGTTTCGGTTTCGTCGAAATTCTTCTCTTTTTGAAATGTGACAATATGCTTTACCCAATATTTAGTTGAAAAGTAGTTGCGCCAATTCTTATATATTTATATTGTTATTATGTATTATATTATAATTAATGCACGTAGAACAATCATTCAATTTTTTAGATATTATAAAATAGTTAAATTATTAAATCGAATAACAAAAAATCTTCCATCCAAATAAAATACAAAAACTGGTATCGAACTCACGGATCAACTAAAAAATCGTAAAAAGTAAACAAAGTACAAAATTATACTCTTTCGACATTTCAAACATGTACCCACACATTCTTATTGACGATACTATAAATACTGCATAAAAATATAGGTGTCAATGATTTTAATTGTTTTAATGCAGTAAACAACTGGAAAGTTGTGTAAACGTATTAGGATAATAACGAACTAAACATGAACAGGGTTTCAGAAGTAGCCTCTTCAGCTCAATCTCTCACATGTGAGTACATTTTCTTTTATCATAATACAATTATGTTTTATACTACGTTAGTCTTGTAATTGTTATTTAAATATGTAGAATATGCTCACATTTTTTTAAATACTGTACTTTGCTTAAGCACACATATTTATGGCAGTGGGTAAATTTTGGGTAGCTATGTGAGGAAAGAGGTTTGACTGACCTGGCAACATAGACTTTTTGTCTCATCTATTTCGTTTACACACTTCACTGCCCTAGAAACGAGAGATCCACGATAGTTAGCCGGGCACCATAGTGCCGTATATGAAGTTATCACTTCTAAAATATTACATATAGATTCATACGACAACAACGAGTAGAAAATGGTGTAAATCAAGTACATATTAGTTACACTATTGATTTATGTAATTTAATTAAGCTTCAGAGAAGCGAGTAGTGTATATAGGCTATTAGTTTTTAGGCAGTAAAGGAGTAATGCCTTAAAATGTTAAAACCATAACCTGGAATTTAGACGAACGTTAAAACGTATTGATGACGACAAAACGGGTGTAAACAGTGAATGATAGATAAATATTTACACATTTTGGAAACGCCAGTAAGCGGATGTTACCACTTGCTCTTATGGTCAGGTAAAGCAGTACACAAGACAGCGTATTAAGAAGCCAACAGTTTTAAGTTCTCTAATTTTCGTGCATATGTTATCCACATTTCAAACGAAGGCGATAAATAGGTCTACACGGTGGCACGTAATGAACTTTCTACTGAACTAGGCTATTTATCTTAGTACCTATAACCGGACTATATAATAATTTATTTATGCTAATAACTAATAATTTAATATGGTAGTTATGCTAATATAATTTAAGTTAATAATTATGTAATAATTTAGTTAATTTAGTTATACAATAATTTCAAAATATAATTTCACAAGCTGCATTCCACCGAACGTCTTTTGTCAATTTGTAATTTGTTGTGACTAAAGTGGAAATTCATGTGGAGTCTCCTGGTACAGAAGGACAGAACTTAATACGCTCGGGGAAGTTTTGTCATTTCCTCCTTGCAAGAGGTTGTCTGCCCAGCCTAGGCCCAATTAAGTTGTCGTGAAATGAGTTTTATGTTTTTATATGCATGACTGTGTGCGTGATAATGTCTGCAACATACAACAGACATTTAAGATAAGTCGAGTGCTAAGAAGTGTAGTAGTAGTAGTAGTAGTAGTAGTAGTAGTAGTAGTAGTAGTAGTAGTAGTAGTAGTAGTAGTAGTAGTAGTAGTAGTAGTAGTAGTAGTAGTAGCGATTATAAAGCTTATCGTGTCGACAAGAAGTTACGAAGAGCTTGCACTGTTCGTCTTCAGTATGTGTACTTGAATTAAAATAAACTCAAACTTATTGCCTTGTTTTAAAGTTTTATCGGTAGGGTGTAGCAAACCGCCAAAACCAAACAGTTTCCACAAGAGAAAGCTGCCCACATAAATCTTACTTGTCAGGGTGCATGAGGACCGGGCGAAGTTCATGTTCTAATTAGTACATCTGTTAGGTTTATAGTGGGCTCACTCACCTTACTCACTCGGTGCAACCCTGTGCCGATAACTATGTATGCCTATAACTCAATCTTCTCGCTTATTGTTTCCTCAGTTTTTTTTTTTTACTATTTGAATTCCTATTTTGTCTTATTTGGGTAAGAAATGTGTTATCTGTAAGAGGGTCTATTAAGTAAATGAAATGAAAGGTAATGAATTTCCGATAAAACAATGGGAAAAGCTAACGACATGAAAAAATAGGATGTTGGAAATAAATCATTTATAAATTATAATTTATAAATTTGTTATAAATTATGATTACTTTGTATTTATTTATTAACTATATACATAAATATACAATATTTCTTAATTTTTAATTACTTGCATTATTTATTCTAAGTATAGTAAGATAAACTACTGTCAAAAATCTCTTAAAAACATTATAATCGTAATGAGTGCGCCTCATTTCAGTCAATATAGCCTCAACACTTGCCGTTCACAGACGCTCGTTTAGTTGTTGTTAGGATTAACCAAATGAAATAATAAAAATTACTATATTGATTTGGGCAAGAGATCAGTAATCCACCCGATCACACTACAATATAGTTCTGGAAATAAAAAGTAAATTCCATGCCAAATCAACACTAAGTAGTAGATATACATTAATATGTTTCATCTGATACAGACATAGTTATACATCACACGATAATACCTAGATAAAACTGGATAAAAAGCTCCATCCAGGTCAAGAACTGAAATATCAGCAACTGATTTATTCGCACAATTTATCTGTGTAACCAAAACAAAATTAACTAAGAATAAGTTATTTTATTATAAAAAAATTAATTGGAAGGATTGAAACAAAAGAAAACGAAGACACTTCATAAGAATTACGGTAAATTATGTGAACGAGATGAAAAGTCTACAGTGTGCAGTCAATTTTAAAATTCTTACACGTGGATACATGATGTCAACATAAACACATTTACTGACTGACAGGTCAAGAATGCCTCGTAGAATATCAACAGACCCCAATAACAACCTTCTCAACGAAGCACAGGTGAAATGTGGATCATTAATAAATGTCGTTTAATAACAAATCTGGTTATCTAATCGGTAACAGACTCGCTTGCGCTAATTTTCTTCCATATAAGTTACGCAATTTTCTTATATCAATTTTTTTTCAACCAATTAACGGATCCTGACAGTTATTGTGGAGTTGTTTTATTGACGCCATCCGCTATTTAATTAGAATTAATCACTACGAATAATGGTACAAAATTAAATGTTCCAACTCAAAACGTGAAGAAATATTTCTCACATTTCCGTCTTTAAGTAAAAAAAAACAAAATTGACAAAATATAAGCCTTAACATTATTAAGACATTAGTAGTACTTAAGGTCTATAAAATTGGCCGTTAAAATATTTTACCACGCTTAGAATACGTGTTAATTACATGTTATATTGTATACATAATAATCAAAGAATGAGGTGATTTTTTTTCTGTCGAATGATTTTATTCCACTAGGCTTGTTATTTGGAGAAGGCTGGACACTCCTATCCAACGTAACAGACTCGTAACCAACTTCTGTATTCTATAATTTATTAATATGTGACCAATCTATCAGTTTATAGACAAACGTCAGTCAGTAAATGAAGATATATTAATCATGATTTACAAAAACGAGTAAAACTATTTATTTATTTCATATAAAACAGTTAGAAGATGCTAATTTTATATTACGCGTAATAGAACTTTAAGAATGCTTTTTACTTTTCCTACAGTTAAAGAAATATAATTTTACAATTTTTTAAAGTTCTCTGTAGAAACCTATGAAGGTGTTCAATTAGAAGTCACTAATAGTAGTACAAAATACATTTAGTTTAGCGTATACTCGAAATTTTATTCTTCTAATGTGAACATTCTTCAAAACAGACAATACTGATACTGCTTCTTGTCATACTTCTGTTGTTAGATATGTTTTGTTTAAAGTTTTAAAGATATCTGCAAAGCAGTCTGGGTGTGTGCCCTATCACGCGAGTCGGGATGCGCCAAGATCTCTCGATCACCGATTGTTATTTTGTTAAACCCTACTATAGAAAGAAAAAAAGACCAACAAACTCGTGTCATGCTACACGTTTTAAGTTAAAGCTTCAAGTTCGTACGCATGCTTCTGTTTAATGTTAGGTTTCGATGGAGTTTTCTTACTAGAAACATTACTAGCTAGCGGTATGTTCAAGTTTCATCTTGTTTTAAAGATGTTACACTTTGTATGCTGCTTTTCAAAAAAATATTTGTGGCAAAACCATTTAAGAAAAGAATGATTTCGTCATGCTTCTATCAAAATATTATACTTTCATCATAATAAGGGTTTGTTTTTTAGTTTTCAAAATAGGTAATTTGAGCGTTGCAATCTTAGGATTATACAATTATTAGCCAAATGGAGAGGTAAGAAAATACATGTTGAGTAAAAATAACTTTCTATAAGGGCACGGCGACGTGACAATACAACCTGATAGTAAAATCGTTGTCCACTTCTTAAGGGGAGAAAATATATGTTAACATTTCGCTCATCTTTTAAGCGTTTTCCTAACAGGTCTGAATAAATAAAGAAACACGAAATTAGCTTAAAAGTAATTTGGATATTTATCTTCATTTTTTAGAATTACTTTCTTTCTGTATGACGTAGTTATTCTAATTACTCTTATTACTGTTATTGTTGTTGTTATCAGTAATCCTTGCCAGTCAATGTATATGGGTTTTCACGTTATACGTAGTTCACAAAAACCACAAGTTAATCGAAAAATAATATTGAATATCATTAATTTTTTAATTAAAAAAGTAATTATGCTTCAGCTTACTAATAATAGGAATGACTTCCTAGTAAAAATATTTAATTATAAACAAATACCTTTTTTTAATGAAGAAAGTTGTGTTAGTGGTTATAATCACAAACAGAATTATCACTGTTGCACAGCACTATAGAAAAATTATTCCGATTAGCGCTTTCAACCTTCTCAGCTCATCGTCAGATCGGAAATCTTATCGATTTCCGAAATCGATCGGAAATCAGATCGAAATCTTCCGATCTGACGATGAGCTGAGAAGCTTGAAGGCGCTAATCGGAATAATTTTTCTATAGTGGTGTGCAACAGTGATAATTCTGTTTGAAATATCTTTTTGTTTCAATTGATTACAACAATAACGCTTACAGAAACTAAGAACACACTAAGTTATTTGCGAAAGTTCATCGGTTCAATACGGCGCTAGCAACACGGATAAACAGTGAAGAGAGAACACCATTTTAAGACCAAATTGGCCGTCTCATATGGTAGCAATGCTTTCCAACGAGATCGATAATTCGTGCTTTTGTGATAGAATTTCTGTTTCCATTTAGTCTGAATATCTCTCCAACACTGAGCAGTAATGACTAATTAGACCTTCTTTTTCAGCGGCGCAACAACCCATTACTGAGTCAAGGTCTCCTTTAATAGCCTCCGCCAGTTGTCCCGGTCAAGTGCAGCTGCTCTCCAGATCCGGGTCCTGGCTGGTGAAAGAAACTGACAGGTTTCTGCACATAAAAGTTTTACAGATGGGCTATGTGAACTCTCCGATCCAACCCCCAACCTAGAGGACCAGGAACTTTGATTTCGGGGTGCTCTTCCCATAGAGAGTTGCTTTCATCTACGCTGACGAGCTCTCTCTGCCCGGTCGCAGTAGGCTAACTGACTCAGCCCATGTGTGTAGCCGTTGGGCTCCTATAGCCTCACACACACGAGATGCACACCCTGCTGCCGATGTGCACCATCCTGCCCGGCCAGGACCCAGGATACCCCCAGGCTGTCCTGACAGAACCCCCATCTCTCGTTTGCTTACCGATCCACTCCGCCGAAGGGATTGGTTACCACAACCTTGGAGTGGATTGCTCGGCGTAACAGGGCCCACCGACGTGTAGGTGAGAGTGGAGTTGGGGTGGAGAGGCTGGTGCATTTCTCTTCTATGAAAGCATATGTTCGCATCACACCTCCTTTGGACCCCTAATTTATTATTAGTTTAATAATTTATTTATGATATATACAGTGCTTGGGAGGTGTATAAAAGAGGAGGCGCTTGTCCTAGTTCCCTTGTCGTTTTCTTGTCTTTTGTGACCAAAGTGAAAACCCTCTACATAGTAAGACGGCCTTCTTGGTAAGTAATTTTTGTTGTTGTTTCTATTACTTAATATTGTTTTGTTATATTGTGACGATATTTATTTAGTATCGGTAGATATGATGTTATACAATTTATTTTTTTACACCTGAGAACGACCTCAGATATTTAGAGGTCGAAACGTTGTGTTTTGAAATATGTTTCTGAAACGGTTGGTAATGTCCGCAATATTATAGTACGTAATAGTAATAATAACAGTCTGCCATCGAGCTCTAGTTTAAGTTAAGATTCATATTAATTAATTTTTGTCTCGTGTATCTTCGAAATTATGCGCCTAAGTCGAGTAACACATATCTCGTTAAATAACAATTTAAGTTTAATTACTCAGAACAGTTCCGCATCATTAGAGATTCACATATTTATTTACGAAATATTAAGAAATATGTATTAATATTATGCATATTTCATATAAGACACATTATAATTGTATTATATTCATAAAGTTAATATGTAATATATTAAGAAATATTTTAATCTATTCGTTAGTGTGTGTTAAACACATTTCTTAATTTTTCTCCGAAACGTAATACGGGTGCATATATTTACGCTTATAGAAATTTATTATTGTGAGAAACTATAATTAATCGTTAGGTGTATTCCCTCTGTCGCATAATATGAATTCTTTTATTTCTATGAAACGGACAGTAAAATTTTAATGTACACGCCAAGTTATACGGTGACACAAGAATATAATATTAATGCAAGGAAATAACGACAATTACAGTGTGGTGAATGTGGTCTAGTTACGGCAGAATGGGAAATTCCTTGGATATCATTAAACGACTTCAAGAAAAACTGCGTGAAACATGGCGGCTTAATAAACAAATTGGAAACCAATTCTGTTCCTCTGATTAGTCTCTCATCTGAATTATCGAGAATCTACACTAGTCATGTTTAGGAACAGACTATTTGTACTCAAACAGCCCTGTTATGTGCATTGTCTCTCTTGATTTCACAGAACAGGCTACAAATATAGCTATTACCATGATCACATGATAAACACACCAAAAGAAACGCACAAAATTCCTGAAAAAAACAAAAAACAAAATTTTAACACACAGACATTAAGTACAAGTGTCCATTTAAGTTCAGATTATTACTGTATTTTATCTAAAAATATGACGATCGTTTCAGAAATACAATAAAATATCGCTCACACGTTTTGCCATTAACAAACTCATATTATTAGTTTGGCAGACAGAAATATGTGCCATATCATAAACACATGTGAGAGGTTAGTCCACTTCCGCCGGTACCCGTCTCCTACTTCCGTCTGCGGCGGATCGCTCCCTTTTGATCCTCACTTACTGTACTCATGGGATGAATCTCGGCTGGTTTCTTTACCCGGCAGCCATATTACAATTACGTAAAGGGTCACAGATCTATAAGAGTTATGTCACTGTGTATGTGTGTGCGCGCGCGCTCCCGTGTCACAGAAGTAAAAATAACCAAAGTTTTCGCAGTTGTAAAACAAATTGTGTAATTGTATACATTTGTAACATAGGCAAGCCGATATAAAAACGATACCACGTTCTTTGCCCTTTTTAATAAAACAGGTATCTGGAATGAAGTTTCGTTGTAACCTAACCTGTAAGGTGATGAAGTATTACAAGGTACACAACAAGTTATAAATTCAAATGTCATTGAAATAGGCGGCTAATCAAATGTAAATATATCACCTGTCCAGAACCACAACCATACCCCCCCCCCGAAACGAGTCTCAGGCTACTTGAGCGTTTGTGAAAAATATTAAGCAAGATTTTAAACTAATTTATTTTACTATGGTCTGTCTTTTTCGTTTTGCGATCTAAAAGGGCAATATTAATACATCACTGTTCATTCCGATCTAAAAATAACGTGAAGAAAAATGTTATATGGTAGTGATGTTTCTTCTGTCTTAAATCTCGTTTCGTTGTGTACATAGTTGCAGTGGTTCTAAGTTTCAGTTAGGAAAACGAACGAAAACTCTGTTTAGAGAAATCGAACAACAGAAAGAAGTGATCAAAAGATAACTTATAGAAGCATACTTATCGACAAAACAACTGAAATCGTATTTTGTTTTCCGAATCCGGCACAGATACGCGGTGTACCTTACATCTTCGTTCGGAGAAATTCAAATATGGCAATTCTCTTACACGAGTTGGCAGTTTCTGTAGACTGTTTGTGTCTGCGCCAAATATAATTGCCGTACTGAAACAGGTCAGGTACAAAATGCTGGAAGCGAGGAAGTGAACAACGTATTGTAGAATTGGCCGTAGAGCACCTGTTATGGACGATCACGTGCAAAGGAACACTATAACGCCTACGACTGTCGGTTACTGTAACGTTAATAGTAAAAGTGTAATGATGTTAACCACCGCCTCCACCATTATAATCTGACCTTGAACTGCCCGCTTTAAGGTCAGTCCCGCACTCTAATGTTTATTATTGCAGTTAATACTACTACTACTACTACAGAGTATTTGTCAAGTGCACACACATACGCACGCACTAAACTGGATGACAGAATATTCTCCAACTATACGGGTAGCTGTTATAAGAACTCGTACAATATTCTCACTCTGTTAGCTTTATATGCTAATCAGGCTACTTTTATACTGTACACATTCTTTCTAATGCTTCTCCTTCCATTTCTCACTCTCTCGTTCTTTCTTTTTGTCTTTCTTCGGTCTCTTTCCTTTTTCTCTCTTTACCGTTCCTATAAATCGTTCCCCTCCTTAGCTAGCCCTTGTTACACTCTGTCTAAAACACAAAACTCTCATTTACTCAACGTACTTGGCGGGCATTTAAATTTAATGTCATTGGTCGCGTTAATGGACTGTTGAAATTTCCGCGTTGACATCAAAACACAATTAATGTCAACAGAAGTAGCAATACGCTGGTGGGTGCAAATACCGCATGTCCGGTACACTCGATACCAAGCCAATGAACTTAATTCATTCCGATCCTAAAACAAAGATAATGTTTTCGACGTTCCGTTTACAAAGTATTGAACTCACTGTGGATTAAAATGAAATGTGCTACTATTTACTTATGTCATAATCGTTTCTAGCAAAGCCCGATAGAGACGCCCTTCAATCGTTAACACGTTGAGGGCTTTATTCTTGACCTGAATGTTTCTACAGTTTATGAAAAGCACACTAATTCAAATCAGAGTAAATACAGTACATTCCTAGACAGATCACATGCAGTTTTCCATGTTATAAAAACGTTTTAATCACGTATATATGTCTTTAGTTTTGTCTTAGATAATATCAACGTGGGAAATTTTCCTAATGTCTTCATTCCGTCAGTACTTCTTGATACTCCTTTCTTCTTCTTCTCATTGTTGTTATTATATTATATTAGTATTGTTATTATATTTGTATACATACCTGCATAGGGGTTACCGTAATTAAGAGGAGTACTGTTCCGTGATTTGGGGATACACAAGAGAGCGCCACCTATCAAAAGACTGACGCAATCCAAAATATCGGTATGGAGAACTATACATGACTTCCATGTTCTAAGATTTATATTTAAAATCATTTTCTAAATGAAATATTTCCATAGAAACTACTTCTTTCTTCACCCTTAACCACAGTACTGTGGTCACTAACGTATACCACCTCACGTTAGCGCACTCGATTTTCACTGATGATGGCAGTCGATAGCACTGCCGAAATGTCTGGGTTTGTAGAAAACATTGGACCACGCCAAATAACCCGGGAAGGAATTTTAACAACAAACTACTTCTTTGTTGCCGATAACGTAGTACACATTACATATAAATAAAAATTATCCCCTCACCCTTCAACTGTCATTTTCATTTATAGAAAATTACCCCTACTCCCTTCAACTAGCCTCTTCATTTATAGACATTTCATCTACGTTTCTACAGTGGATTATTATGATCTTCTTTTCAGGATACTTTATTTATCAAAATTAAGTACTTTACACTTGTTAAAACATAAAATGTTGCTGGTAAACTACCCCTTTCCCTTCACCGATCTTCACTAAAATCAGCAAGCCTTGAGTCCTCTATAATTCAGGAACGTATGGAAAAAATTATTTGTTTCTGTTTCCATGTGCGGCAGTTATCGTTCATCATAGAAAAATTACCCTTGTTAAAACATAAAACGTTGCAGGTAAACTACCCCTTCCCCTTAACAGATCTTCACCAAAAACAAGACCTTGAGTCCTCTACAATTCAGGGAGGTATGCAAAACATTTTTGATTCTGTTTGAATTTACGGCTGTTATCGTTTGCCATAGAAAAAAATTCTATACAGACACAGACACACACACACACACATACACACACTCTCTCTCTCTCTCTCTCTCTTTTCGAAAAATGACTTTTCTTCATGTTTTGAGGGTAGTATAATCAGAATCAGCCCTTATCTCGAACACGATTTTTTTCGCCATGACCATACTTCCATTTCCGTATGGAAAGTAAAAAACAAGACCACCATAAAATGTGTTATTTATAAATTAGAGTATTCACGGCCTTTTATTGAGACAGATATCTCGGGGATCAGTTACAGAGTTCTTTACGGAAGACACAGAAGGCATGTCTTGGTCAGGTACTTGCGGCAGAATTGTGATGCTTCGTTGGGGAGATCCAGCAAAACGACAAATAGAGTTTGTGACACTGACGGCGATGATTGTTTCAATCAGCATATTAATGCCTGTAGGAAGAATGTTATCAAGATACTGGGAGCAAGACTTTGACTAGGACATCTAATCATTTTAGAAATGTGTGTTGTGTTTAAATTCATGTTATGACATACTTGTTGTTTGTTTTATACATGTGCACTATATTTTTCTTTCTTCTGTGGTATATCAACGTTCCTCCCTCGAAATACGTCCCAGTTAGGTACAGTGCATACACCAAGATACACCAGATAGGTAGGCCTACTGTTCTATGCACTCTCTTCATATCAGAATATAGTTATTCTGCTTCCTCTTAGATTAAAATCTTCAAGGAGGTTAGGATGATATGTAGGCTTGGCCTATATATAGGCCTATCTTCATATGGGGGAGATGCGGAAGGCATCACTTGCAAAAAATTATTATTATTATTATTAATATTATATTATCTTTTCCTTATCCCTGATCTCATTTTTTCTCCGTCTCTAAAAGAATAATTTCTTGCACTTATTATATACCTGCTGTTTACTGCTTAAAGAAAAACAACATCTTCGAAAATGTGCTCCGCCTACGCTGAATATTTTTCCCCAACTTTGTTTGAACAATTTAGTGATTTCAACAATTCTAAGTTAGTAACATTAACATAAATTCATAGCATATGGCAGACTGCATTGCCTAAATATCCTGCCGTAGGTCAACAATCTTTTGGCTCAGGTCACCACCATATTACAGAGAAGGTATACCTTCAAAATTTTATAAAGTTTAAACCGCGCTCTTTCTGCATTTTGGTGATCACACGCGTCTCGTTTTATTTTGGTGATCCTCCATCATATTTTACAACATCTCTGTCACAAATTAAGTAAGAAATGTGGTCAACGGCTGAAGTACTTTTTGAAAATACATTGGTTGAAGATAAGGCCTATTAAAATTCTTTTGAACCCTTTTATGGCTGAAATATAGAAACAGCAATATGGACACGTTATCTGTTTCCGATTTAGGCATTTCAGCCTAACTGACTAAAGGTACAAACTCTAAGAAAGACGCCAACGGTAACTTTTTTTACAATTAAACGTAACAGTCACAGGACTAAGAACAAAACTGACTTGGTGGCCTGGCGGGATGATCACGAAGGCTGCTAGACTGGAAGCTGAGACGTAAACTGTCTGCAACGACGGTTTGTACCTTTTAACATCAATTTATTCCTAGTTATTTACCGTCTGCGTAACTGCTACAAAAGTTTACCTAGCCGACTCTCTCACAGGCGTTAATAGAAGATGTCACAACAGTTTATCTACGATTTCATATTGGTACCATGGCAGTAAGTATCGCGACCGATATGTCGACCGATATGTTAATATCGGATTTTGTTTATTTTGTGGGTGAGAGAGAATTTGAACACTGGTTCATTATTTACGATGTGTGTGACTCGTGTTCAATTTCGAACAGTTGCAGTTCCGAGTAATTTATCACGGTACGGTATCGTGAGGTGTGGATAGAATGTGGGCCGATTGCGATTATATGCACTCTTAAGTGTTACGTAAATCGATAAGTAGCCCTTAACATGTTATGTAAACACAGTTTATGCATACGTTGACGTAATAAGGTAGGCCTATACCAATGCTACACCATAGCAACATGTGCTAACCAGTCCACAACAGATCCGAACCCGCGATAACACGTTGAGATGTGAGACTGTGTTTATCAAACCGCCAAATGCGGTATTCAAAGCAGAGAAAGCTTCGTTTCCATTTCAAACGTAGTTTTTTTTTGCTTTTCTATAATATTTTGATTACAAGTGTGACCATAACTACTATTAATTTCCAGATATAGAAACGATGGATGAATTAATTTTCAGTTTTGTAAAATAGCGTCTTGAATGGCACGGATCACTTACTGAAATCATTAAATGGCATATAAAGGGTCATATTTGCAACACAAATTGTAACATATAGCCTACACCAACTCTTACATTTCTAGGGCAACTATTAGGCCTAGTACTACTACTAGACCTACTACTACTACTACTACTACTACTACTACTACTACTACTACTACTACTACTACTACTACACCTCCCTCGGCCAGAGGAATGACAGTGGACATCAAAGCAACTGTTAGGCCTGTTAGCCGTAAATAATGTTATTTCATATCAATATTGCTACGTTGTTGACATGTTTCTAGGCATCATTAAACAACGGCTAGTCGACAGGAGAATGACGACGGCATAACGTGACGGGTCGGTTCTCCTGAATGGTGATAAGCTGCAGTCAATATTCACTAATTGTGGCAACACGGCGTCAACGTGGACTCACAACGGTAATCTCATCTTACTGACGGTGCAATCTGATTATTGGTGAGCAGAGTCAGTGTTGGGATGTTCTGCGCAATTCAGAACACGGCATTACATCAAATACTTCCGACTCTCATCCTTTTGGCCGAGGAAGATTTGCTGCTGCTACTACTACTACTACTACTACTACTACTACTACTACTACTACTATTACTACTACTACTTCTAGTACAAATATTCAGAGTCCAAACAAATAAGTTAGTCAGAGTACAAACATTCGCCTAACCAACCGAAGTGAGATTATATTATACGTCTTCTCTAAGTTGTTTATTTACTCTTCTCCAGTAGTTCAGCACAACGTATTCAAAGTCATCATTGTCGCATACAATTTCTCCATGGGGGTTTTCCTCGTCAGTCCTGTCAAAGATTGTAACTGCTTAGTACATTTAAATCTCTTGAATTTTGTAAGTTCGTTATCTCTTGATTCACTATCGAAGTAATTTCGGTTAATGAAAGTAACAATATCTGAAACACAGAAGGGTCTTTTCCTAAGCACACGCTCAACTTTGAGTTTATGAAAGCGGCAGCTTTCCATTTCGGAAACTTTATAATCTACGGTGTTGTCCTCTACTTTAACTGTCGGCACTCCCTTCCTGGTAGTAGACTTCCACAATCAAGTCAATTGTGAAACCGCTGAAGTCGCCTGCTCACGCCATGCAGCGACGCCGGACAAAATTTATTCCAGGTTGCCCTAGCAGTCTGCTTGCCATTTCTGTCTGCCCAAGGGATTTGTATATCACAGTAGCGTTTTGTACGGAAATGATGTGGCACTCTAGAGTAATAATAAAAACTGTTTACCTAAGGGCATCTACCGCCCCCACAAGATATGCGAAGCTATCAATGATGATTCCGGGCGAAGTCTATATAATATGGACGCAATCAGAATTGAAATTGTAGTAACGGCAAGAGAGTTAACAAGTGAATAATTTTAATTATGTTGTGTCTTACGATTACGACACGGTTAAGATTAAAAATTGAATATATAGAGAGAAAACGTAGTAAACACGGACAGGAAAAATTGAACATTATCCGTTCTAGGACAAAGTTTTATGAAGTTAGAACCGTAGCCATAATAATGCAAAAAGTCTACGTATAATCAGAAAGTCATAAAAAACGGTAAGATTACAGTTTGTGGATATACGGAGTAGAGGCATGATGAATCTTTACACCTTTCTTATGTTACATCTTTAGCATAATAGTAGAACACAAGAAGAGATCTCAGCGCCGAATAACCTGTGACAAATTAACTAGTATACATGAGGAATATCTGAATATACAAAGCTGTAGGTCTCGGAAATTTACGGCTGGGCACCGTAACGAGCAGTCTTAAATATACCGATTTAGTTACTAACTTCTTGGTTCTGCTCCCTACTGTATATAGGAGTCTTGACGTAACGAACAACAACAGTCCGTTTCCTTCTGTCATTTGCTTTAGTTCTTTATCTTCTGACTCGCATCCATCTTTCGTTCTCTCCTGTATCGTTGAGCCAATTTTCCTTTCTCTGTCTCTTTGTCTACGTCCTCCTAGATTCTCATGTTAAAGATTATATTTAAGATTTACCCTCTTGACTGTTCTTTTCCTTCAATTGTCAAGAAAAATCTATTGCAAAAGTTTGCGTTTCCATGTCCTTAAAGATTCTCATATTCTATGAGCAACGTCTCCGTTTTGGTACATAACAAGTGCTCGCTTTACCTGCAATATTCTTACTTGAGTAATTTATATACATCAAAAAATAACAAATAAAATCCGTTGATTAAGAAGAGGAGTCAAATTTTGGTTACGGTAGTACAATACGTACTGTTTCGGCAGCGCCAGTCATGAAGCTGCTGCGCGACGGTACCAAGTATTTGCTATTAGCGGTAGCCGACTACAAAGTGTGGCATAAAACTATCCTGCCAACATTTCTTGATCAACGTGGAATCAATTAAACCATAAAGAATTGCCACATATCGTAGGACGTCGGTTGCCCCAAGGAGTGTTTGGCTTTAGTACAGAAACAAAAGGAATAGAGTATAAAAGTGTTGTCACTTTAATAAATCTTATCACATAAGACGATAATAAGTTTACCAGAATATAGCTATTTGTTTAACACCTTTATCCGCATGTAATTAACTAATTCACGGGCGTCTGTAACTGTAACTATGGGTACAAGGCGATACGTTGTAAGGTCACACCTCGTAAAGCGTTTAGTATAGTCGTATGTGCCGGTCGTTATTTTTTTTCAGTTGCTACGCTGGAACAACTTAATTAATGGACAGCCGTTTGTTTTGGTGTTGCAAAATTTGGTAATTGTTGACACAGAAAGTCCACAATGTGTTTATTACACGCACGGGTATTTAGTCACACGTTGCAGCGGTGTGGCTAATTATGACGTTTTAAAAGTTTTCTTAAAAAAAAAAACACACACACACTTCCTGATTAACACGAGATATTACTGGCTCTATCTGGATCAACACTTTTAAGCCGTGTACATACGTAATTTACTGGTTCTGTATATGTACTCGATACATATCTAAGGCGGACCGAATGGTTTTCTTGTCAGCAAAAACGAGATAAACAACCTCATAAACAGCAATATACACAATTCAGATAACACCTGATAACACTAAATGGATTAATTAAAGGTGTAACCGGTTAGTCTATGGAACAGATTTTCGATCACTTTAAGCCAATTAGCTACACTAATACCTACTTACCCACGCGTGAACAGTTAACAAGTAAAAGAAAACTAATTCTGCGGTACACAAGTGGTAAATGTATATACAGATGTGTATCCCTGTATATATTTGCATGTCCCTGGAAGATTCTGATTGTATGTGTATTCTGAAGATTACATGTATATGCAATCAGAAGATTCTGATTCTGATGTGTATTACTGCGTGTACACATTCTTCACGGCGGAATTGGACACACTGGCCTACTCAAAAGTGACAAAAATTACAGTTCCATTTTCTCTTTAAGTTATCTTAACTATCGCTTACGTTCCGTCTTAGGTTCATAAGTTTTGTCCATCAAGTTCGGACCAAACTTCAAAAAATGTCTACTAAACTCTCTTCAAAACCAAAATGTTACTATTTACCTACTTTATGTCGTATGTAAACATCATAACCTCACACAGTATTATTCAAATGATACAACTAAATCAAGCCACTTATCCGCTTGCTTGAAACTGACAGTAACAAAACGCCCCGGAACCAGTTTGAGTTATGCTGTTACTTTGATAAGCTTCTGCACATATCGTTTAGTATTCAACAGACAAGTTTTGGAGTTTCCGCATTTACTTAACTTTTCTGAGGTGATTCCTCATTAATATTAAATTATTCCTCAATAACAAAAAATTATTGTGGCGAAACAATGTAGTTTTAATTTAATTATTTTTTAACTATAGTCCAATTTTTACTATCTCGAAAACTGTTAATTTCTAATTTAATTTCAGTCAGCAGTATGTAACAGGATATTATACTGAGAAGTATATCAGATTTCGTAGCTAACATTTTATTACAGAATGAATATTGAAATTTGGTGATCTCGTGAATAAAAACACACACATACACCCACAATCTCACGTATAGACAAAATATGTACGAATATACTGTGTTCATTTACAAGAGGCTGCTGTGGATATAATGTAGCAATTATATAATGTAGATATAATTAACAATAAATTTTGTTACTACAGTGCATCAGCTGTAATCAAATTACACATAAAAGCATGCAAACACGCAATAACGGAATGTACACTGTAACAGGACGGATGTGGAATAATTTGGAAAACCCTTTGCGATGGAACATATGGTGTTTACTCAGTGCACAATAACGCACCACGGGGGTGAGTTTTTCCCCCCCAATCAGATAATGACCTACAGCTGGTCACCTGAGATTAATGTTTCTACCGCGCGCTTTCTGATCATGCACGCACGTGAAAAAACCCACCTACCTCTTTCACTTCAATTTTATGTTTCAAAAGAGGAAGTAGGCTATATGCCGGAAGCATAATATCTGACACTTATATAATAACTTAAGTTCTTGTTTTAAAATTTCCCTTCTATACTTATAATCTTTTGGTTGATTTTATTTTTAGAAAATTGAATGCCGAATGGTAAGACAGCGACACGTATAGTGTCAGAAACGTATCTAAGCAATGCGTGTTCGACCGAAAATACACGTGAACGCCTTGAAAAGTACTTAAAATGTTTTGTACTTAACAATTAATACTGAATGTAGGTTATACTCTTACATTCTGGTGTTTAATAATGTACCAAGTGACGCAAACTATGACTTAATATAAATTAAAGAGTAAAATACGCTCTCGCTTGCGCGTGCACACACACACACATACGCACAACATTTTTCAAGAAGGTACAAGTGGTGCTAGCAAAGTGGACATGATGATGACCAGGGGTTGTGCGGAGCGATGAGCAAGTCCATCCGGCGCTATTGTAGCGCGTTCCGAGTTTCTTGTAGAGTTCCCGCCGCGCGGACCGAAATACTCGTGGATTTCTAGATGTGGCCTGCTACCGGCAGTTGTGGAAATCGGAGAACTAACATGATAACGTATAGACTTCAGGAGGAGAAACGTTAATCCTGATTACGCCTGCTATAAAGCCGACGAAGAGGGAGAAGGAGAGCGAGAGAAAGAGACAGACAGACAGACAGACAGAGACAGAGACAGAGACAGAGACAGAGACAGAGACAGAGACAGAGACAGACAGACAGAGATAGACAGGCAGACAGAGACAGACAGATAGACAGGTGACACTAAAAAGTAATAAATATATACAATTTTTAATATTTTTGTGTTAAAGGGAACAAGAATATTTTTCATATTGTATGAATTTGTGGTGTGTTTCTGTAGTTTCACTAGACTTTTCACTACTATTGATGAAAATTATTAAACTACTAATTTTATAAACCACTTTTTCTGAGAATTTACTTATTTATTTTGGATTGAGATTTCGGAGACCTCTTCATGATGAGGGCTAATGACGTTCTACTGCAGTGATGACAGAACAAGATCGTACTCGAAAGCGCTGTGCAAAATTAATCACTGTGAGTCTTTGAAGGAGAAGTTTATTAAATAAATGTTTTATATTCTAATGTATATAATCTGTTAAACTGTATAGGCCTACATAATATTTATTATTCGTTTTCAAGTAGACGGATAATGAAATTTGGACTCAAATTAAACAGCCTATGCGTTAAACGATATTTAGAAAAATGTATAGTCTACTGTACGTATGACCTTGACCGTACTGCAAGTAGGTCTACTAGAACCTTGAACACATGGAAAACGTCGGCTATGTATTGTTTCAAACATGTCTTATATGGAAGGAATATCGGATACGCAGAGATAGGAATGAAGACTAGGATGTGAAAATTATAGGACAGGATTATCTGTCAGAAATGCTGCAATGTGAACTTGCAGCGAATAACTGATATAACTTGCAGGTAGCAGAATACGAATGCGTTACTAATTAATACCGAAATCTACTTGTATACACTGTAACTGAAACTATATTGCAGTTAATAATGTAGGTCTAACTGTAGTATTTAAATATAACTTTAACTGTAAATATAAATTCTTAGAAAATGACAGGCAACCAAGAAAATTAAAGGCCATTTTAAAGGAATTACTACACTGTAAACAATAAGAAATTATAATTGATAATAAATTATGTGATGATATTGTGATAAATAAATGATGACAGCATTGAAGACGATGTAGGTTTGCAGATAGTTGTTCCAACGAACATGGAGAAAAATAAAAACGAACATTTAGTGAATGGCCATTTTACTGTTCGAAAAATTATATAAAGTTATATGAACGAAATATACGTAGGTTGTGGAAGGAAAATCCTATAGTTCTACAGTCCTTGCTGCAAACTCTTCTCGGAAAGAGCATAGAATTCAAAATAATTTTTCTGTTATGCTTCAATTCACATTCTTCGAAAATAATAGAAACAGGAAAAATTAGAACATAGGTATCAGATATGTCAACAGAGACGGCTTGAAGCAACCGTAGGAACGGTATAGACGGCGTTGGACACCGGAGAGTCGCCCTAACGGTCGACGGAAAGGCAAAAAAGTAAGAATGAGAAGTATTTAATTGGAAGAGGATCGGATCGAGTCAGCGTGAATCAACACATCGAGACAGACGTAACGGGTAGCGATTCCGTAGTGTCAATGGCATTATACGAGCCAGTTGTGATGCGCCTCAGGCAGGATTCATTTATGAGCATAGTAGCGTGATTCTGTTGACCGGTAAATAACAACAATGAACGGCCTTGCGTCGGCTCACCTTGAAATGGAAGTGATTCGTCTCGTAATCCACACGTCTGTCAGTTATACCGTAAACACACACACACACACACACACACACACACACACACACACACACACACACACACACACACACACACACACACACATAAGTCTGTACGTGTGCGAGTAGTCCTGCGCTGATGCCCGTTTCTCTTTATGGAATACGATCTTTTTATCTATTGTACTAACAAGTATTTCAAAACTTTTGCTTATATTTATTAGTCTGCATAGACCGTACTCTATAGTTTACGCTGGACAGACGTTTCATCATAAACTCTAGACCACGGCCTAACAGCCCGACTAATAATGTTTCCAATCAATTCCTGTACACATTCGAACAAAATAAATCAGACCCGACAGGCCAAGTAAGCATAAATATGGCATACGAGATGTGATCAAAATTTTCAGGATTGATTTTATTTACATAAATATACAAGAGTTACAGATTTGTCTCCTTTCCTCCTTCAAAATAGTCCCCTTCCGCACCCACACACTGCTTCCAGCTCTTTCCCAACTGTTCGAAGCATGTCTTAAAGTCATCTTCTGTAAGAGCCTTAAGTTCTCTTGTCACATTTTCTTTTATCTCTTCTATGTCTTGAAATGATGTCCCTTTCAATTGATTTTTTATCTTCGGAACGAGAAAAAATCACAGGAAACCATATCTGGCGAATATGGAGGATGCTGAAACTGTGGAATATTGTGTTTAGCAAGGAAATGTTGAACAGCATGTGACGTGTGAGCGGGTGCATTGTCGTGTTGAAGCCACCATTCACCACTCTGATGCAACTGTGACCCTTTTCACCGAATTGCATCCCTCAATCGCCTCAAAACAGAAATGTAGTAATGCTGGTTTACTATTTGGCCTGGTGGAGCAAATTTATGATGGACAATCCCCTTGTGATAAAAGAAAACTGTGAGCACGGTTCGACTTTCCTTCGGCTCTGTTTTGCCTTTTTTGGTGTTAGATAATTTGGTGTCTTCCACACTGAAGACTGGGCCTTAGTTTCTGAATCGTATCCATAAACCCATGATTCATCACCCCTTACGATCGATTTAGTGAAGTTCTCATCGTTTTTAGCACATTCAAGCAGGACTTGAGCGACTGACCCCCGCTCATGTTTTTGGTCAGCTGTGAGCATTTTGCAGAAATACGTCTCATTCCCAACTCATCGGTAAGAATGAACTGAACTGATCCGAAACTAATATTTAAATCATTTGATAGCTCATGAATGGTGATTCGGCCCATTAACACTTTCACGCCCATCTTTAAAACGCTTAAACCACTCATAAACCTGTGTACGACTCATATAATCTTCCACATAAACTTTTTGTAACTTTTCAAATGTGTGTTTACATGTTTCACCAATGTTTTGTCAAAATCTGATACAAACTCCCTGATCAATTTTTTTCTGACATGGTAAATGCGCCAAATGAGATTAACACAACAATGGGCGTTTGTAAACAAACCAGATCAGCTGTTATTATAAAACTTACACCGAGTAATTAGTATACTGTAAAGTAAACGTATGTGTCGCTTTTTTGGACCCAAGTCAACTGACTTGGCATTGGCATCATCAATCCTGATACTTTCTGATCACACCTCGTATGCTGTAATAATGTTTCCAAATATGAGGACGCCGGCCGTGAAAGTCTACAGGAACTGATTATTTTGACAAAATATATTTGAAGCATTACTCACTTGTAATACGAAAATAATATACCAAAAATGCCAATAATTACATGAAAGAATCAAGACATTGCATGTACGAATTAAATATTTCATCACCAAATTTGGTAACGCACAGCACTCATTTATCATTAATTAAATGAATATTTGTTTTATTTGAATAAAAAATATTTGACTGACCAATAAACAAATTAATAAAAGAAATTACATAAAAATAAACACATTTACAACATTTTACTATTATGGAACCATAAACATCAAAAGTTCCAAAACACTAATTTAAAAGTACCGTATAATACAATTCATATTGTTAAGACGGTCTCCCTGATCGTGGAAGACAAAATACAGTCACCAATGACGTCTCTAATCACCAGCTTTAATTATCACAATTAATAATCTGTAACCAACAAGTTATTCAACAAGATTAGTCTCGGACAACAATTCAAGTTAAATTTGTACAGACGCAATAATAATGTCATTTAGTGCAATTATGCTAATTTATGTAAATTATTAAATTATTCAATTAAGTTGAATATTTATCAAATCAATATAATTACGCAAATATATTATTCTGACAATTTCCTGGGTGGTTGAGTGTATTCACTGTTAATTAGCATAATTATTGAGACTCTTAATTATCGTTGTAAGCAATAAGACAGAATTTATTGAAACATGACAAATTAATTATTTGAGGTTGATTGCAATAATGAACGCAAGATATACATAACGCAATAAATACTTATTTATTACACATTATTGAATAAATAAATTCTTGATATACAGATGAAATTATGTCCTGTAAATACATTCAAACAAAACGCGTAATAACATAAATCATAATACTCATTTCGTTGTTCCCTGAAAACAAGACATACAATGCTATAAAATATAACACACAATAATATAAATATGCACAAACAATAAACAATCAAATATACTTCATTCTAAGCTAAATGCGTTCATTAATGCCCTCAGATGAGTGACTTTACTATTTAACATTATTATATGTTTACGATTTATATAGATTTTCTCGGGGTGTAGCTCTTTGAAAAGAGACAGTGCAGTAGTAAGTATTAACTAGTATTAAGAACATAAGGACTTAACTTGGAAAAGCATATCCACAATTCCATCGGTGTGGTATCCTATCCGTTGATGGTTCCATGTACGTGGTTACTGCTGTTGATGGATGCGCACTGACACTTTAACTCGTGATAATCCCCACTCGCGTTCTGTGTAGTGTGATGTCGGAGTTATCCGCTTGGAATAAGTGTCTTTACAGTTTTATGTAGTAAAGATGCAATCATTATTATTGGTGTAGTTTGATTACGTGTTTACTGTAAGCGTGATTCAGGTAGCTAGATACTTTGTCTACCTTGGACGTGATGCGCGTTATGTGTGCACTAGTGTTCACGAGTGTTAATCCACTTAGTTCATGTGCTCAAAATTAGAATGATTATGATTGCATAATGTTTCATAATGTCTGAAATTGTCGCACAATGTTCTACTGTCGAAGTGTTAATTCACTCGTAATGCTTAATATGCATGCCGAACGTATTCTAAAGTTTCTCGTATACACTTGACATTTTTAACGATGTTTATGTACAAAATTCGCACTGCGTGTTACTGCGGTAAGTTCGGTAACTTGGATGATCTATCGAACACAACGTTTTGTAAGACTGTGATTGAATTGAAATGTCTACGTTCGACTAAGACCTAGACTTGGTTATAACTGCGTCACTGACTGACTAACTGATTTAAAATTTGAGTAAGTCGGAATAAGAACTGAGTAAAATTACCGAGTAAAACTATTACTACTACTACTACAACTATTACTCTTACTACTCTCTGCCCCGCATCCTTGTAAACAGTTTTTATCAAGCGCCCTCTACCAGAATGCAATTTTCTCACGTCCACGCCTATGGCCGTCGTTGATAGGTTCAGGAATTCCTTCCACCTTGCAGATCTACGGTCATCGGTTTCCTGATTCGTCGTCCAAGTCGTCACTACTTTCTCCACCAGTTCCTTTGGAAGATGCCAAATCCTGGTTGGTCGTTGGACATCCCCCGAAGTACCCCAGCGACGAACGTTGCGTTGTTTCTCGGAAAGTGGAGCAATTGCCTGCCTGTCCATCAATCCTTTGTTTCCTTGTTGTCGAGGCTCTCTGTTATTGCCTTCGTTAACAATCTGCAGTGTTTGGTCTATTGTTCGGTCACCCTTCGTTTTTTTTTCGTCAATTACCAACTCTTCGCTGGACGTCATCGCTGGACTGGTCCCACGATTTCTAGTTGTAAATCTGACTTGTCATCCTGGTTTGTTTTCTTGCTGGGCCGAGTATGTATCTCGTATTCATTGAATACCCGTCCCATTGTCTACATATTCGTCAAAACCTCTCTGCACCCTTTGTTATTGAGTATCTCATTCATACGTACGCGCGTTACAACTTAACCCCACAGCATGTGTTCCTTCTAACTTCTGCGTAGCCGGGCTACCGGCTCTGTCTTTTGTCTGGTTTGTTTTGGTGTTGTAAATCTGAGCTGAGTTCGTTCTGTCAACGATGTTCCCAATTTCTATTGTTACGTGTAGTCGGACGTTTCCTCATTGTTTCTTCACTGGCGTCGGGTCTGACGAGTGACTAATTGTTCTTATTTACGACTCTGGCATGGGATGTTAACTCGAGTGTGTGTAAGCGTACGTACCTCTTGATCACAAAATCAAAAATTTTTAAAATTTTTGATCACTATATCGTCCCCAAATTGGATTGGATGTTGGGTCAACAGGAGACATCTGATCCAATTTCTGCGCTCTGTCCCAGTCGTGTTCTGTCTTGGAATGGTCATGGTTGGATGACCTATTTTCTTTCATATTTTGCAACTGATAGTTATTCCCTATCTTTTGGTCTTATATGATTACATGAATTTATTGCCGCACATCTGAGTGAAAATGAACGCATTTTTTTTTTCTCAAAATTATTATCTCATGTTAATAATTGAAATAAAATACCTACGTCTAATCATTAGACAGCTTGTTTCGTTTCTTACGCTACGTTCTTAAGTTATACATATACAACATGATAAATTAGCTGATGATTCGCTAGCAATAGAATCAATTAATCGTTTATTGATGAATCACATTATAACAAACAATATTTTTAATTTTAATTCACTTCTAGTGTCCCACAACTATAATCGCTAAATAAACAAATACATACATAAGATTAACTGCGACACATATTATAATTGATTACACTAATTAATGACAAATGCATAACCAATAAACAACTATGGATTCATCCTACCTCATGATATGTACCTTGATATTTGTTCCTAAGGTTTCAAAATGATTATCTCATATTTAAATTATTAATTATACACTACTTACTCAATTCACTATATCTTTATTAATTTATTGCTTCACAATTATTTAATGTCCTGTACCATAAATGTCCCTTTTATACACGGTACATGTTATCAAGTTATTTTATGTACATGAATTATTAGATACCTAATTGGCGTCGTAAATTAAAGAATACATCGTGATCACACAAACAAAATTTACATTAAAGCTTAAATTATACATAGTATAGCAAAATTTACATTATTCGTTGGCTAGCTGGACTGGCCCCGCGGGACAACTACCTGATTCGTGTGTTTCCCCCCTTTAGGCATCTAGCTGTCGGTGTTATTCTTATCTTCTTGCATAACTCGTACCTCTTTCGCCGGCTCATAATACGCCTTAATCTGCCGCACGTTGAATTTTCCTCGCACTTTATCGCTGTCGCATTCCACGAGCTCGTACGTGGCCTCGCCGAGGATACGGTTAATCTTATAAGGCCCTGAAAATAGTTCAAAGAACTTATCGATCCTTTTCATCATAGCGTCCGATTGATGGTATGTCCTTACCAACACCTTGTCGCCTATTGCGAACTTTGTTATTTTTTTGCTCTCGTTGCATCGCTTCGCGTGCTTCTCCCTTTTCTCCTTAATCTTCACAAATATATTACTATCAAGCTTTCCTTCAATATTAATAATTTCTCTGTCTAAGCATTGTTCCCATGCTCGTGTCGGTCTTGTTCCGAGGTGTGCCTCATGAGGGGTAACTTCAATTGTCTCGTGGTACACTTCGTTCAAGCACGCTTCGATCGTCTTTACGTATTGGACCATTTAGTATGTCGGTCATGGACGAAAATCCGGAACAAGTTGCCAAGCTGCCGGTTGATCCTCTCAGCAAGATTAGCACAAGGGTTCCGTATTGCGGTAAACTTCGGTTGGATATTTAGTTCCTTTAATCCGTTGATCCACTTCTTGGAAGTGAACTGGGTTCCGTTATCCGTCAAAATGGCCCTTGTTCGTCCGAACTCTTCACAATAAATTCTTATTCTCCGCAACGTTGTGGTGGTCGTTGCCCTTCGGAGCGTAAATAACTTGACGTATTTCGTGAAATTATCTACCATCAGGAGCAAATATTTAACGCCACCTGCTCCTGTGGGTAGGGGTCCATAATAATCCGCGTTTACCAGATCTCCTCTTGCTGTAGGTACCACCGCACGGGTGCCACCAAACAGCACTTTGTTGTTGGTGTCTTTGCACTTCTGGCAAACGTCGCACGCTTGGATATAAGTTTTGACCCTTTTCAACATCTGGTCGAACGTGAAATGTTCCTGCAGCATCTTCACGCACTTTTTTGTCCCCAAATGTCCAAACATTTAATGTATCTCAGCGATTATATCCCTTGATACGTTATCAGGAACGTACAGCTTCCACTCATTCCGCTGTCGCCTATATAATTTATTATCAACATACTTATAAAATTTATTTAAATTTTTATCTAAATTTCCGTCTTTAATTTTATTAATAATTACCTTGAGTTTGTTATCCTCCAGTTGGTGTTTTCCAATATCCTTGATCATTTTACGTACTGTGTATTTCATTTTAATAGTGAAGTGATTTACCAAATATTCGTGTGTATTGTCATAGACTTCGTTTAGTTTCGTGTCGTGCGGATACCTGCTTAGAATGTCTGCTACTATATTCTCCTTGCCTTTGCAATGGATGATATCGAATTTATACTCTTGTACAGCGAGAATCCACCGCGTAATTCTCGAATTATTCAGATGGCATTTATTCATGAACGTCAATGCCTTGTTGTCGGTTATTATTGTCAGTGGTTGACCGAGAATATATATGCGGAATTTTTCTAAGCACCTGCCAATACTTAAGAGCTCTTTTTCCGTGGTATAGTAGTTCCGCTCGGCACCTTTGAACGTTTTACTTGTGAAGGCAATCACGCCAACCTTCCCTTCTTCATCAAGCTGATAAAGTTGGCCACCGTATGCGAAATTGCTAGCATCACATTGTATATAGTATATCTGGTTCGGGCGCGGAAATCTTAAAACTACGGCATCAACAAATAAGTTCTTACTTTCATAAAACAATCATCTAACTCAGCTGTCCACGAAAACTTGTGTCCTTTCCTCAATAACTCATGTAGTGGGTGCGTTGTCTCTGCATATTTGCTTGTGAAACGGTTATAGAAGTTAGTGAGGCCTAAGAAACCTTTCAACTTTTTCTGGTTCTTGGGCTTCGGGAAATCCATAATGGCTTTTATTTTCTCGTCCGTAGCTTGGATTCCACGTGTTGTTAGCTGGTATCCAAGGTACGAGATTTCTTGTCTGAAAAACTGTGACTTATTGAGGTTAACGGTCAGGTTTGTTTTGTTGAGGTTACTTAGCAGTGCTTCCAAATGTTCCAAGTGTGTTTGAACGTCGTTGGAATAGCACAAGCAATCGTCAACGTATATGAGTGTGTTTCTTTTAACTTCTTCATCTAAAGGTGTATCCAGTCCGCGCGTCAGTGCCGCCGAACTGGTACTGAGGCCGAATGGTGTTACAGTGAATTGGTAGCACCTTCCCTCATACATGAACGCGGTGAACTTCCTGCATTCTTGTTTCAATATCACCTGCCAAAAGCTACTGGATAAATCAACGGTTAATAGGTAGCGCATCTCACTACACCTTGCCAAAATCTCGTTGATCGGGGAAATGCCTTCATAGTCGGGTATCGTTACGCCATTTACCTTTCTTGCATCGAGACATAAACGGACTCTTTTGATTACTGTGACGAGTGGATTTATGAACGGGCATGTGCATCGTTCTATCACTCCGTATCGCAGCATCCTGTCAATCTCATCCTTTACCTTTTCCTTATAAGCAAGTGGTACAGGCCAACCCCGTTGAAAGTAGGTCGTCCTGTCCGTGACTTGAAATTCATGCTCGTACCCTTCTATCCTTCCCGGGCATTCCCTGAACACATTCCTATTCTTTATTAGTATTTCCCTCAATCGTTCCAATATCTCTTCATCCTGACAATCCATGCTCCTTATCTTTTCATTGATATTCCTCAGAATCTCTTCTTCCTCTCCATTATTTAATAGTTCAATGTTCATGATGGGTACGGCGCGCACCTCTTCATCAGTTGTATTCCTTAATTCGATCTTCTTATTTCCGATGTCGATGCGACATCCCACTTCCTGCAAAAAACCTATTCCTAATATGCATGGCTTAATGAGATCCGGTATTACCAAGAAAACACATTCATTTTTTTATTCCGTCAATTTCAATATCGCACAGTATTTGCTTTCTGATCAATTTTGATTTATTCCCAACGGCACTAATGATGAGGGAATTAGTCATTGGTAAAATTTCGTAGGGTTCAATGTCCTTGTTATTCTCGTTGAACCATTCTTCTGATAGGCCGTTGATTAGACTGCCTGTATCAATCAGAGCCGACAGAGTAATGCCGTTGTTAAATTTGATAAGTATTTCGGGACACTTTATTACTACTTGTTCAATAATTTCTTCTTCATCTTCCTGTAGCAAGTCACTTCTCAAGTCCGGTAACAGAATGTTGACACTGTTGGTTGAGTCGGGTTTGTTTACAAAACTAAGTCATTTACTGTGCAGGGGGGTGTTTTTTTTTTTTTACAAGTGTTGTCGGTACTCATCCTTGGGGTGATGTCGTTGACCGCTCTACTTGTGCTCGCAGTCCCATTAACAAAATCAACAGTGTTCACTGCGTTAAACTGCTTGTCACCATAACGGGCTCCTTGTGGCCGCCCTTGCCAAACCTGTTTCTTGTCACTCTCGCTCTTATTTAGAAAGTTGCCCTTCGCTCGATTGGCGGATCCACTTTCTTCGTTAGCTGGTCGGTAATGTGGTCGTCGGTTATTTTCATTGCTCGGCTGAATACTCGTGTATTCCGTGATCAATGCCTCAAAGTTTGGTATCGTGGTGATCCCGCGCGTGATTACAGCAATCTGCAGATCCCTACCAAAATGCCTAGAGATTTTTCTGATTAACTGACGATCAGTCAATGTGGGTGTTAACTGTCTGCTTTCTAATAAAATCCTCTCGATGTACTGAATAGCTGTAATCGGTCCATGCCACTCAAATTTTCCATATTCAAGATTATCACGGATGATGTCTTGCCGTTCTAGACCCCAATATTTCAACGTGAATGCCTCCTTGAACTCCTCGAACGTGGATATCTGGTCCCTGATTACGCGCCACCATATACTAGCGTCCTTTTCTAGGTGTTTTCCTATCCATTTGATATCGCTGTTTGAATAATACAACTCCTGGATCTCCGATAATTCCTTAAGGAATTCCATCGGGAATCTGTCGGTTCCATCGTATTTTAGTTCTACTTGTACCTGTCCGTTGACCGTTCTACTCGGCCCAGACTCCCCTTCGGTTATCTGCCGTCGCAATCTTTCTAATTGACACTTCAGTTCGTTAATATGGGTTGTGTCTTTTCTTTGGCGTTTTCGTCCAGTTTCTGCTCTGCCGTCTTCTGCCTGCCGTCTACTTCTTCAATTCTTTGTTGTAGTGTGTTATTTGTGTCTCCCTGTTCTTGTTGCTGCTGCCTAAGTGTGTGGTATAATTCGGCTTTAATTCTTCTTGTTTCTTGTGGTTATCTTTGATGTGCGTATCTAATTTATTGTGGACCTTCTTAATACTCGTTTGTGTGTTTTGTGCGATGTTTTTTAATTCTTGGCGATCTGACTCCCTGGTTTCCCATATTTCTTCGAACTTTTTAGTAGTGTCGTCCTTTAATTCTTTTTTCATTTTGTTTTAATTGTCTCCAAGTCACATTACTAACTATTTAGAATTAATATTAGGCAATTACCTGTATTAACTTCCGTCTTGTGACTTAAATTATGTGTGGTGTTTTTTGTGTTTTGTGTGTTTTAACTAGTTGACGACCCCTTTTGGGTGATTTTGATGTTTTTAAATTTTTTTTAAACCTGATGATGAGAATTTATTCTCGAAACGCGTCGTTTTAAGAAAAAACCAAATTAGTCACAAGACGAAAGTTAATACAGGTAATTGCCTAATATTAATTCTAAATAGTTTAATTCTTTCATAGTGTCCTCCTGTTTCTTCTGGACTTCACTTACTTTGTCATCACAAATGGTCTTGTGGTCACGCATTTCTGCTTGTATTTGCGCGATATGTTCAGCCATCTGTCGCTTGACCTCTTCCTTATGACTATCTAGTTTTTCGTTAAGCAATTTATTGTTTTCACTCTGCTCTCTTCTGACTTCCTCCAGATTTTCATTAATTACTTTAAGACTTCTATTAATTATTCTACGAGTTTCATCATTCTGTTTACGCATGAAGTCCATTAACGACTGTAATGTGACTTCTTCTCGTTGTTGGGACTCCTGCCCCCGCGCTCTAACGTTTTGCGTGTCTTCCGTCATGTTCGACTCGACCGTTGAGTTCTCTTTTCGTTATCGGGTATACCTAATTGGTTGTCGATTTCGAAGCTCATACTGTCTGAACTACTGGCCATTTTAGCTTTACTTCGTGTAAACATCCAGTCAAGCTAACCTTACACTACAAATCTTATTCTAATATATTACTTTACTTAGTCTAACTACTGCCTGCTCTCTTTTGCCACGCGATGGGCGCCATTTACGTTTAGTGCAATTATGCTAATTTATGTAAATTATTAAATTATTCAATTAAGTTGAATATTTATCAAATCAATATAATTACGCAAATATATTATTCTGACAATTTCCTGGGTGGTTGAGTGTATTTACTGTTAATTAGCATAATTATTGAGACTCTTAATTATCGTTGTAAGCAATAAGACAGAATTTATTGAAACATGACAAATTAATTATTTGAGGTTGATTGCAATAATGAACGCAAGATATACATAACGCAATAAATACTTATTTATTACACATTATTGAATAAATAAATTCTTGATATACAGATGAAATTATGTCCTGTAAATACATTCAAACAAAACGCGTAATAACATAAATCATAATACTCATTTCGTTGTTCCCTGAAAACAAGACATACAATGCTATAAAATATAACACACAATAATATAAATATGCACAAACAATAAACAATCAAATATACTTCATTCTAAGCTAAATGCATTCATTAATGCCCTCAGATGAGTGACTTTACTATTTAACATTATTATATGTTAACGATTTATATAGATTTTCTCGGGGTGTAGCTCTTTGAAAAGAGACAGTGCAGTAGTAAGTATTAACTAGTATTAAGAACATAAGGACTTAACTTGGAAAAGCATATCCACAATTCCATCGGTGTGGTATCCTATCCGTTGATGGTTCCATGTACGTGGTTACTGCTGTTGATGGATGCGCACTGACACTTTAACTCGTGATAATCCCCACTCGCGTTCTGTGTAGTGTGATGTCGGAGTTATCCGCTTGGAATAAGTGTCTTTACAGTTTTATGTAGTAAAGATGCAATCATTATTATTGGTGTAGTTTGATTACGTGTTTACTGTAAGCGTGATTCAGGTAGCTAGATACTTTGTCTACCTTGGACGTGATGCGCGTTATGTGTGCACTAGTGTTCACGAGTGTTAATCCACTTAGTTCATGTGCTCAAAATTAGAATGATTATGATTGGATAATGTTTCATAATGTCTGAAATTGTCGCACAATGTTCTACTGTCGAAGTGTTAATTCACTCGTAATGCTTAATATGCATGCCGAACGTATTCTAAAGTTTCTCGTATACACTTGACATTTTTAACGATGTTTATGTACAAAATTCGCACTGCGTGTTACTGCGGTAAGTTCGGTAACTTGGATGATCTATCGAACACAACGTTTTGTAAGATTGTGATTGAATTGAAAATGTCTACGTTCGACTAAGACCGAGACTTGGTTATAACTGCGTCACTGACTGACTAACTGATTTAAAATTTGAGTAAGTCGGAATAAGAACTGAGTAAAATTACCGAGTAAAACTATTACTACTACTACTACAACTATTACTCTTACTACTCTCTGCTCCGCATCCTTGTAAACAGTTTTTATCAAGTGCCCTCTGCCAGAATGCAATTGTCTCACGTCCACGCCTATGGCCGTCGTTGATAGGTTCAGGAATTCCTTCCACCTTGCAGATCTACGGTCATCGGTTTCCTGATTCGTCGTCCAAGTCGTCACTACTTTCTCCACCAGTTCCTTTGGAAGATGCCAAATCCTGGTTGGTCGTTGGACATCCCCCGAAGTACCCCAGCGACGAACGTTGCGTTGTTTCTCGGAAAGTGGAGCAATTGCCTGCCTGTCCATCAATCCTTTGTTTCCTTGTTGTCGAGGCTCTCTGTTATTGCCTTCGTTAACAATCTGCAGTGTTTGGTCTATTGTTCGGTCACCCTTCGTTTTTTTTCGTCAATTACCAACTCTTCGCTGGACGTCATCCCTGGACTGGTCCCACGATTTCTAGTTGTAAATCTGACTTGTCATCCTGATTTGTTTTCATCCTGGGCCGAGTACGTATCTCGTATTCATTGAATACCCGTCCCATTGTCTACATATTCGTCAAAACCTCTCTGCACCCTTTGTTATTGAGTATCTCATTCATACGTACGCGCGTTACAACTTAACCCCACAGCATGTGTTCCTTCTAACTTCTGCGTAGCCGGGCTACGGGCTCTGTCTTTTGTCTGGTTTGTTTTGGTGTTGTAAATCTGAGCTGAGTTCGTTCTGTCAACGATGTTCCCAATTTCTATTGTTACGTGTAGTCGGACGTTTCCTCATTGTTTCTTCACTGGCGTCGAGTCTGACGAGTGTCTAATTGTTCTTATTTACGACTCTGGCCTGGGTTGTTAACTCGAGTGTGTGTGAGCGTACCTCTTGATCACAAAATTATAAATTTAAAAAATTTTTGACTACTATAGTCAACTATTGGAATTCCACACTAACTATAACACAATATCACTTCGCCGCAATTGAATAAATTGCCACTCGATCCACACTAAGCGAAAGCGCTCTTCACAGCTGACTTGAGTAAGCCAGACGCTCTGCTTTTATAGGTCGCGCAAAGGTCCAGAATAGCTTTCCCTCCTTACTGCACACCAGCTAATGTGTTTTTTAAATGTTCTCCAGAGTACTCTGGAACGTACTTTTGCGCGGCCTTGACTGAGGTACACCTGGTCGACTAGCGGAGGGAGGCGGTTCGTTTCAATATGATTTTCAATAAAAATTCAACCTATACAGAATATATCAGAATATAACTTTAATGGTGTAGGCCTGTACAAAATTCACCGTCCTGACTGTAGGCCTACCAGACATTATATAAGACAAACGAAAAATAATTAAACATATCAGCAACATGAAGTCTTACATAAAGCAATATGTGTATAAATCAAATTTAACACCACATTAAATTTAAATAATGTAAAATTAATCAAAACTGTGTCCGGAGCAGAAAATGTACACTTGGGAAACTTATACATTTTTGACTATAAAAATAATAATTTATTAATAAACGAGCAAAAACAAATTAATGAATGTATGGTATTTGATATAAAGCTATATGATAGGTGGTTAAAACTTTGAAACCATGTTCTCAAAAACTCACATTATATATTTCATTGACAACCATTTCACATAGCCTAGTACACATGTTACTATAATTTAACATTACATATCTAAATCAGCATATTCAACAGCTAGTGAAAATTAACATAATTTATAATTTAACATATAAACAAATTTATAAAAACATAAATTTTTTATTTTACTCTGATGATGCTGACCAATAACAGTACATAAGTAATTAGTCCATTAGTAAATAAAATAAAATAAATTCTTGGGTAGAGGCAGCGTTATAATAAAATTAAGAATTTAACCTAAAATAATATGCTGAGTTTTATTTCAGAGAATTTGCTACGCGATTTCACACGTGGGAAAGGGCCGAAAGGAGAGAAGAGATAGTAACATTCCCTCCAACGTAACGGCTGGGAACGCTGGATGCCAATACAGGTGCGTTCAAATACCCTACAGGAAGCAGGAAGCAGGAAGCAGCAGAAATTGTGTCCCTTGCCAGCAGAAAATAGGATAAAGTGCGTAGCCATGGAATTACGTCGGTGGTCGCTTGCAGTCGCTGGAAGCGTCTCCGATTGGTTCGTTGTGCGGCTGTTTGATGTTCTTCTCGCCCATTATATTACTCAGTACTGTAGATTCACTGAATTTAACAAGAATTGGAATTTGTGCCTGATGGAGTTTCATATTCTTTTATGTATAACAAACTAGCAGCCTTCGCAATCGAAGTGATTTCAACATTCCAAGACTAAGCTAATTAATCTTGTTCAATTGAACTCAAATTATATCTGCTGACCTAAATTTGTATAAGATTAATATAGGTATTCTAAATGTGGCTCAATCAGAAATTAAATTTGTTGTCATAATTTTATTTAGGCTATATAATTTAATTACTATTGACATATTTTATTGATGTTTGATTACGACCGTTTTAGTCTTGTAAATTAACTGAGTAAAATATCGGTATGGAGAACCATACATGAATTCCATGTTCTAAGATTTATATTTAAAATCATATTCGAAATGAAATATATCTCCAAAACTACGTCTTTCTACTTATTGCTTCAGCATTAACCACTGTACTGTGGTCACTAACGTATACCACCTCACGTTTTCGCACTCGATTTTCACCGATGATGGCAGTCGATGGCACTGCCGAAAAGTCTGGTTTTGCAGAAAACATTGGACTACGGCTAAAGAGCCCGGGAAGCAATTTTAACAAAAAACTACTTCTTTGTTGCCGATAACGTAGTACACATATAAAAAATTCTCCCCTCCACTTTCAACTATAATTTTTAATAATAGAAAATTACCCCCACCCCGTTCACCGAACCGCTTCATTTATAGATATTTCATCTAGGTTTCTACAGTGGATTACTATGAGCTTCTTATCAGGATACTTTATTTATAAAAATTAAGTACTTTACTCTTGTTAAATCATAAAATGTTTCAGGTAAACTACCCCTTTCTCTTAACCGATCTTCTCCAAAATCAATAGACCTTCCGTCCTCTACAATTCAGGGAAGCATGCAAAAAATATTTGATTCTGTTTGAATGTGCGGCAGTTATCGTTCGTCATGGAAACATTTCTCTTGTTACAACATAAAATGTTGCGGGTAAACTACCCCTTTCCCTTAACCGATCTTCACCAAAATCAACAGACCTTGAGTGCTCTTTAGTTCAAAAAGGTATGCAAAAACCTAGTTGATTCTGTTTGAATTTACGGCAGTTATCGTTCGTCATATAAAAAATTACCCTTGTTAAAACATAAAATGTTGCTGGTAAACTACCCCTTTCCCTTAACCGATCTTCACCAACACCAATAGGTATTGAGGACTCTACAATACAGGGCTGTATGCCAAACATCATTTGATTCTGTTTGAATTTGCCGCTGTTATCGTTTACTGTAGAAAAAAATTACCCTTGATAAAAAACCGTTGCAGGTAAACTACCCCTTTCTCTTAACCGATCTTCTCCAAAATCAATAGACCTTCCGTCCTCTACAATTCAGGGAAGCATGCAAAAAATATTTGATTCTGTTTGAATTTGCGGCTGTTATCGTTTGCCATAGAAAACACCCTTGATAAAACATAAAACGTTGCTGGTAAACTACCCTATTCCATTAACCGATCTTCACCAATAACAATAGGTCTTGAGAACTCTACAATTCAGGGCTGTATGCAAAACATTAGTTGATTCTCTTTGAATTTACGGCAGTTATCGTTCGTCATAGAAAAAATACCCTTGTTAAAACATAAAACGTTGCAGGTAAACTACCCCTTTCCCTTAACCGATCTTCAACAAAATCAACAGACCTCGAGTTCTGTATAATTCAAAAAGGTATGCAGAAGTATTTGATTCTGTTTTAATGTACGGCAGTTATCGTTCGTCATAAAAAAATTACCCTTGATAAAACATAAAATGTTGCTGGTAAACAACCCTATTCCCTTAACCGATCTTCACCAAATCAACAGGTCTTGAGAACTCTACATTTCAGGGCTGTATGCAAAATATTATGTGATTCTGTTTGAATTTGCGGCTGTTATCGTTTGCCATTTAAATACCCTTGATAAAACAAAAAACGTGTCTGGTAAACTACCCCTTTTCTTTAACCGATCTTCACCAAAAACAATAGGTCTTTAGTACTCAACAAAACAGGACTGTATGCAAAAACGTATTTGATTCTGTTTGAATTTGCGGCTCTTATCGTTTACCATATAAAATACCCTTTTAAAACATAAAACGTTGCCGGTAAACTACCCCTTTCCATTAACCGATCTTCACCAACACCAATAGGTATTGAGAACTCTACAATACAGGGCTGTATGCAAAACATCATTTGATTATGTCTGAATTTGCGGCTGTTATCGTTTACCAGAGAAAAAAATTACCCTTGATAAAAAACACAGACAGACACACACACAGAGACTTTTCGAAAAATGACTTTTTACTTCCATGTTCCTTAAGGAAATGGAAGTATGGTGATGGCAAAAAAAATCATGTTCGAGATTATTGCAGATTCTGATTCTACTACACTCAAAACATGAAAAAAGTCGTTTTTCGAAAAGTGTGTGTGTGTGTGTGTGTGTGTGTGTGTGTAGATTTTTTTCTATGGCAAACGATAACAGCCGCAAATTCAAACAGAATCAAATAATTTTTTGCATACAGCCCTGATTTGTAGAGTACTCGCGACCTATTGTTTTTGATGCAGATCGGTTGAGGGAAGGGGGTAGTTTACCGGCAACGGTTTTTTTTTATCAAGGGTAATTTTGTTTGTTTGGCAAACGATAACAGCCGCAAATTCAAACAGAATCAAACAATGTTTCGCATACAGCTCTGAATTGTAGAGTTCACAAGATCTGTTGATTTTGGTAAAGATCGGTTAAGGGGAAGGGGTAGTTTACCAGCAACGTTTTATGTTTTAACAAGGGTATTTTCTATGGCAAACGATAACAGCCGCAAATTCAAACAGAATCAAATAATGTTTCGCATACAGCTCTGAATTGTAGAGTTTACAAGATCTGTTGATTTTGGTAAAGATCGGTTAAGGGGAAGGGGTAGTTTACCAGCAACGTTTTATGTTTTAACAAGGGTATTTTCTATGGCAAACGATAAGAGCCGCAAATTCAAACTGAATCAAATACGTTTTTGCATAAAGCCCTGATTTCCTGAGTACTAAAGACCTATTGTTTTCGGTGAAGATCGTTTAAGGGAAGGGGGTAGTTTACCGGCAACTTTTTTGTTTTATTAAAGGTATTTTGTATGGCAAACGATAACAGCCACAAATTCAAACAAAATCATATAATATTTTGCATACTTCCCTGAATTGCAGAGTACTCAAGACCTATCGTTTTTGGTGAAGATCGGTTAAGGGAAAGGGGTAGTTTACCAGCAACGGTTTTTTATCAAGGGTAATTTTTTCTGTGGTAAATGATAACAGCCGCAAATTCAAACAGAATCAAATGATGTTTTGCATACAGCCCTGATTTGTTGAGTTCTCAAGACTTTTTGTTTTTGGTGAAGATCAGTTAAGGGAAAGGGGTAGTTTACCAGCAACGTTTTATGTTTTAAAAGGGTATTTTCTATGGCAAACGATAAGAGCCGCAAATTCAAACAGAATCAAATACGTTTCTGCATAAAGCCCTGATTTCTTGAGTACTAAAGACCTATTGGTTTTGGTGACGATCGGTTAAGGGAAAGGGGTAGTTTACCAGTCACGTTTTTTGTCTTATCAAGGGTATTTTATATGGCAAACGATAACAGCCGCAAATTCAAACAGAATCATATAATATTTTGCATACAGCCCTGAAATGTAGAGTTCTCAAGATCTGTTCGTTTTGGTGAAGATCGGTTAAGGGAATAGGGTTGTTTACCAGGAACATTTTATGTTTTATCAATGGCAATTTTTTTTTTGACGAACGATAATTGCCATACATTAAAACAGAATTAACTACTCTTCTGCATACCTTTTTGAATTATAAAGAACTGAAGGTCTGTTGATTTTGTTGAAGATCGGTTAAGGGGAAGGGGGTAGTTTACCTGCAACGTTTTATGTTTTAACAAGGGTATTTTTTCTATGACGAACGATAACTGCCGTAAATTCAAAGAGAATCAACTAATGTTTTGTATACAGCCCTGAATTGTTGAGAGTTCAAGACGTATTGTTTTTGGTCAAGATTGGTTAATGGAATAGGGTAGTTTACCAGCAACGTTTTATGTTTTATCAAGGGTGTTTTCTATGGCAAACGATAAAAGCCGCAAATTCAAACAGAATCAAATAATTGTTTGCATACAGGCCTGAATTGTAGGTTACTCAAGACCTGTCGTTTTTTGTGAAGATCGGTTAAGGGAAAGGGGTAGTTTACCTGCAACGGTTTTTTATCAAGGGTAATTTTACTTCCATATTCCTTAAGGAATGGAAGTATGGTGATGGCAAAAAAAATCGTGTTCGAGATTATTGCAGATTCTGATTCTACTACACTCAAAACATGAAAAAAAGTCGTTTTCCGAAAAGTGTCTGTGTGTCTGTCTGTCTGTCTGTCTGTGTGTCTGTGTGTCTGTGTGTCTATCTGTCTATAGATTTTTTTTCTATGGCAAACGATAACTGCCGCAAATTCAAACAGAATCAAATAATTTTTTGCATACAGCCCGGTTTTGCAGAGTTCTCGCGACCTATTGTTTTTGGTGAAGATCGGTTGAGGGAAAGGGGTAGTTTACCTGCAACGGTTTTTTTTTAGCAAGGGAAATTTTGTTTGTTTGGCAAACGATAACAGCCGCAAATTCAAACAGAATCAAATAATGTTTCGCATACAGCCCTGAATTGTAGAGTTCTCAAGACCTATTGTTTTTGGTGAAGATCGGTTAAGGGAAAGGGGTAGTTTACCTGTAACGTTTTATGTTTTAACAAGGGTATTTCCTATGGCAAACGATAACAGCCGCAAATTCAAACAGAATGAAAAGATTATTTGCATACAGCCCTAAATTGTAGAGTTCTCAATACCTTTTGTTTTTGGTGAAGATCGGTTAAGGGAAAGGGGTAGTTTACCAACAACGTTTTTTTAACAAGGGTATTTTCTATGGCAAACGATAACAGCCGCAAATTCAAACAGAATCAAATAATTTTCTGCATACAGCCCTGATTTGTAGAGTACTCAAGACCTATTGTTTTTGGTGAAGATCGGTTGAGGGGAAGGGGTAGTTTACCAGCAACGTTTTTTATCATGCGTATTTTCTATGGCAAACGACAACTGCCGCAAATTCAAACAGAATCAAATAATTTTTTGCATACAGCCCTGATTTGTAGAGTACTCGCGACCTATTGTTTTTGGTGAAGATCGGTTGAGGGGAAGGGGTAGTTTACCGGCAACGGTTTTTTTTATCAAGGGAAATTTTTTTTTTTGGCACACGATAACAGCCGCAAATTCAAACAGAATCAAATAATGTTTCGCATACAGCCCTGAATTGTAGATTTCTCAAGACCTATTGTTTTTGGTGAAGATCGGTTGAGGGAAAGGGGTAGTTTACCTGCAACGTTTTTTTAACAAGGGTATTTTCTATGGCAAACGATAACAGCCGCAAATTCAAACAGAATCAAATAATGTTTTGCATACAGTCCTGATTTGTAGAGTACTCAAGACCTATTGTTTTTGGTGAAGATCGGTTAAGGGGAAGGGGTAGTTTACCAGCAACGTTTTTTTATCAAGCGTATTTTCTATGACGAACGATAACAGCCGCAAATTCAAACAGAATCAAATAATTTTTTGCATACGTCCCTGAATTGTAGAGGTCTCAATGACTTTCGATTTTGGTGAAGATCGGTTAAGGGGAAGGGGTAGTTTACCTGCAACCTTATACGTTTTAACAAGAGTAAAGTACTTGAAAATTTATTGAAACTTTTTGAAACAATGGTAATTGTTAAAAATAAAATAATTTTGTTGCCAGGCAATAAAATTATAATTTTTTCATTTTAATGTAATATAATATTTTTCATTTAATACAGCAATAAAAAGGCAGGTAAGACACAGCCTGGCTGTTTGGCTGAAAATGATTTTAAATATAAATCTTAGAATATGGAAGTCATGTATGGTTCTCCATACCGATATTTTTTTCTTTAGTAAACGATAACAGCCGCAAATTCAAACAGAATCAAATGATGTTTTGCATACAGCCCTGTATTGTAGAGTTCTCAATACCTACTGGTGCTGGTGAAGATCGGTTAAGGGAAAGGGGTAGTTCACCAGCAACATTTTATGTTATAACAAGGGTAATTTTTTATATGACGAACGATAACTGCCGTAAATTCAAACAGAATCAACTAGGTTTTTGCATACCTTTTTGAACTAAAGGGTACTCAAGGTCTGTTGATTTTGTTAAAGATCGGTTAAGGGAAGGGGGTAGTTTACCTGCTACATTTTATGTTGTAACAAGAGAAATGTTTCCATGACGAACGATAACTGCCGCACATTCAAACAGAATCAAATATTTTTTGCATGCTTCCCTGAATTGTAGAGGACGGAAGGTCTATTGATTTTGGAGAAGATCGGTTAAGAGAAAGGGGTAGTTTACCTGAAACATTTTATGATTTAACAAGAGTAAAGTACTTAATTTTTATAAATAAAGTATCCTGATAAGAAGCTCATAGTAATCCACTGTAGAAACGTAGATGAAATATCTATAAATGAAGAGGTTTGGTGAACGGGGTGTGGGTAATTTTCTATTATTAAAAATTATAGTTGAAAGTGGAGGGGAGATTTTTTTATATGTGTACTACGTTATCGGCAACAAAGAAGTAGTTTTTTGTTAAAATTGCTTCCCGGGCTCTTTAACCGTAGTCCAATGTTTTCTACAAAACCAGACTTTTCGGCAGTGCCATCGACTGCCATCACCGGTGAAAATCGAGTGCGAAAACGTAAGGTGGTATACGTTAGTGACCACAGTACAGTGGTTAATGCTGAAGCATTCAGTAGAAAGACGTAGTTTCTATGTAAATATTTCATTTCGAATATGATTTTAAATATAAATCTTAGAACATGGAAGTTATGTATGGTTCTCCATACCGATATTTTTCATGTTTTGAGTGTAGTACAATCATATTCTGCAATAATCTCGAACACGATTTTTTTTGCCATCACCATACTTCCATTTCCTTAAGGAACATGGAAGTAAAAAATTCCCCTTGATAAAAACCGTTGCCGGTAAACTACCCCTTTCCCTTAACCGATCTTCACCAAAAACGACAGGTCTTGAGAACTGTACAATTCAGGGCTGTATGCAAAATATTATGTGATTTTGTTTGAATTTGCGGCTGTTATCGTTTGCCATACAAAATACCCTTGATAAAACAAAAAACGTGGCCGGTAAACTACCCCTTTCCCCTAAACGATCTTCACCAAAAACAATAGGTCTTTAGTATTCAAGAAATCAGGGCTGTATGCAAAAACGTATTTGATTCTGTTTGAATTTGCGGCTTTTATCGTTTGCCATAGAAAATACCCTTTGAAACATAAAACGTTGCAGGTAAACTACCCCTTTCCCTTAACCGATCTTCACCAAAAACGAAAGGTCTTGAGAACTCCACAATTCAGGGCAGTATGCAAAACATTATTTGATTATGTTTGAATTTGCGGCTGTTATCGTTTGCCAAACAAACAAAATTACCCTTGATAAAAAAAAACTTTGCAGGTAAACTACCCCTTTCCCTCAACCGATCTTCACCAAAAACAATAGGTCGCGAGTACTCTACAAATCAGGGCTGTATGGAAAAAAATATTTGATTCTGTTTGAATTTGCGGCTGTTATCGTTTGCCAAAAAAAATCTACAGATACACAGACACACAGACACACACAGAGACACTTTTCGAAAAATGACTTTTTTCATGTTTTAAGTGTAGTACAATCATATTCTGCAATAATCTCGAACACGATTTTTTTTGCCATCACCATACTTCCATTTCCTTAAGGAACATGGGTGTAATTAAATGAAACCTACAGGAAGTCACAAGATATCCAATAATAACTTCCCAAATGTCGCTAAGGCTGCTGAGCGGCTCTGCATTAACAAATATTCGTGAACATAAATTATATCATGCTTTTTGACTCCGATAACTATTACATTTATTTCTAACACATTTTCTGCAGTAATATGACATCACCAACAGAAATCTGTTATTATCACTGTTATTCCGGCATCAATCACTGTGGAAAGTGTACATTGTGCGAAGACCTGAGGACGCCAACAGAGCCCTGTTGGATACCCGATGAGTGGTACAAGTTTTTTCTTTAATTTGTATTGTCAGCGTATACTAGCAATACATTTTTTTAATGTATCCGAAGATGATAACATTCTACAATTGCGTTGTGAATATTATTATTGTGGTTATTGTATGTGTGTATGTAACTTATTAGTTACTTCATTTGTGCAAAATTTTTGAACCGGAAAGTCAAAATTATCAACACATTGAGGTCATCGGCTAATAAGTTGAAGGACGCATTATAAAAAGTGATTAAAGAAAATTAACAAAAGCCAACAGCTCTAACCTAGTAAGTAGGATTTATCCTGTAAGAAATCTAATTAATCTCTCAAAGTAGGTAGGAATATACGCATTAGGTACGAGCAACTCTAGGGAGGGTAGTATGTAGATTAGGTATACAGATGAATTTGAAAGCGCTTGTTGGTAGCTGCACGACTTAACCAGTCAGTCTAAGGGAAGTCTACCTTAGACATATTGTTAGTTAAATTTAAAAATTTTGTCAAATAAAGAGTTACTTCAAATTAACTCACACACACACACACACACACACACACACACATAAATCATTCACGTCATAGTAAATGCACTGAAGTGTAGATGAAACAGGTATAGGTAATAGCCTAAGTGAACTACCGCAGCTGTCATTCCCACGCCACTTAGTGAACTTTTGACAAGTTTATCTCGGTTATCAAGCAGCGCGGTGAGAGCTTGTGTATATGATATGTGCATGTGATTACAGGCCGTTACGGATGTTTTCACGCGTCCGTGTACGTGCACGGTATAACCGTCCGCTCGAGATGATTACGTCCGTCCACTGTGAATATCAATAGGTACGTTACCTCTTGTGCTGATACAATGACAAACACAATACCCGCTTAGCCTCTTATAGGCCTACTACATATAATAAGGGTACTTTCAAAGCGTTCGGTAACTTCTTCCAGTCCGTTGACATAAAGTGCGCTACGTCCAACGCAGGTGTCATAAACATATTCCACACGTAGCGTATGAATGGCGCACATCCCCTGAACGCTTCCAGACTCATTATTGTTGTTATTATATCGGTACCCGTTGTTGTCGCTGGGTCTGTTTTATTCAAGTTGTTCTCGCACGGCGGTAGACATCTTCTCAGGCCGATATACAGGTACTCATCTTTTGACGATCATCGTGTTTTAGTTTTGAATACAAACTAACAATACCCACTTACAAAGTAATCAATCTTTCTACCTATTATAAGATAAAACTAATTTGTTTTTTTGTAGCAAAATGTACTGAGTGCATCACACAGAACCTTTCTGTGAATTTTACATTAATCCGAGGTCATTACACTACCATGTTAGTTTTAAAATACTCAGAATACAGTTAACTATTTGGTCTGACTATAATAAGTATTCAGGAAAAATAATATCGCGATGAGACTGTCAGAGCAAAACATTTTAAGTGACATTTTAAGAGAGATAGGTAAATAATAAAACTGACAGAATAAAGAATTATGTTCTAAAGATTAAACTGCTCGCATACTACTGTCACTGTAATAAACAGCTACTGATACTTTGGTAAAGTGTTTTAAATATTTAATATTTGTTTAAAATCAGTCACTATGTAAATGCTGGTTTTATAGGTCTTCCTTCCTATTTTATTACAATCTCTAGATATCGACAGAATACTGTTGAGGTACCCCGTACACACATTGTATTCACATATTGAATATCGCTATAAAAGCAGAGAAACTCTAGGATGTTAAAAGACTTCAGAAAGTATAACAAAAAAAAAGTCAAATTAGTTCAATATGTAATAAATTCTTTTTCCTTTCTCTCTAATATTTGGTTTCCTGAAAAAGTTACCTCTACACCTTTTTATTTCCGGAAGTTCTCGTCCTGTGTCTTACTGAAGTGGAATAACATATAAATGATAAGTGAAATTTATCGTAAATGATTTAAGTCTCAAGGCGTATAGTAAGAAAGTAAGATGAAAATATAATATAAGATCGATTAGAGTTAGAAGAGTTCAACAGATGATAGAAGACTTAGATGATAGAAAAGAAAGGTTTCTTCGAAGTGACGTTATTACAGAGCTATTTCGAGATGATAATGTGTTTTGCTCATAACTAGGCAGCTGCAGTGGAAATGTTTTATAAAGGTGTTGCAGGAAAAAATTTGTACCGTTACATCTGGAAGATCGTGAACTGTGTGAATTGCCGCGACCTAGAAATTGCACTACTAAAAGGATAAATGGCTAAAAGCGATATGGCTAATAACTATTTCTACCTGCTTAAGAGAACACTTGCTGCTAGATGACGTATGTTTTAGACACAATCAGATGTCTAATTATTATATTATAGAAATTTTTTCAGTTCCATTACATTGCTATGTTGTTTGTCAACGCCGTTTGGTGGATCACCAACAAATATTTTATCGATATTTCTACTTTTTACATAAGCATATAAACGTATTTTATTTTCTCCTATCACATATCAATTCACACCAAATAAATTTCGGATTGTTAAGTGTAACTTATTTAAACGGAATTCCGGACGATTTAAGCGAATGGCTTCAGATAGGAATTCCTATACGTCAAATATGATTACTTGTATGTTGCTGGAGAATAAACGGTCTTCAGTCAGACTGATGACCAATATGTGGGTTATGTAAAAAAATTACAGATCTATGGGAATGAACGAGTAAACGATTTCTTGAAAGAGGACAAATCAGTAAAGCAAACTTTCTCCTATTACAGCTCATAGAAAGGGGGTCTTGATTCACGTACTTCTTCGTTTCTTCCCACATGAAAATATCGGTATGGAGAACCATACATGACTTCCATATTCTAAGATTTATATTTAAAATCATTTTCAGCCAAACAGCCAGGCTGTGTCTTACCTGCCTTTTTATTGCTGTATTAAATGAAAAATATTATATTACATTAAAATGAAAAAATTATAATTTTATTGCCTGGCAACAAAATTATTTTATTTTTAAAAATTACCATTGTTTCAAAAAGTTTAAATAAATTTTCAAGTACTTTACTCTTGTTAAAACGTAAAAGGTTGCAGGTAAACTACCCCTTCCCCTTAACCGATCTTCACCAAAATCGAAAGTCATTGAGACCTCTACAATCTAGGGACGTATGCAAAAAATTACTTGATTCTGTTTGAATTTGCGGCTGTTATCGTTTGCCATAGAAAATACGCTTGATAAAAAAACGTTGCAGGTAAACTACCCCTTCCCCTTAACCGATCTTCACCAAAAACAATAGGTCTTGAGTACTCTACAAATCAGGGCTGTATGCAAAACATTATTTGATTCTGTTTGAATTTGCGGCTGTTATCGTTTGCCATAGAAAATACCCTTGTTAAAAAAACGTTGCAGGTAAACTACCCCTTTCCCTCAACCGATCTTCACCAAAAACAACAGGTCTTGAGAACTCTACAATTTAGGGCTGTATGCAAATAATCTTTTGATTCTGTTTGAATTTGCGGCTGTTATCGTTTGCCATAGGAAATACCCTTGTTAAAACATAAAACGTTACAGGTAAACTACCCCTTTCCCTTAACCGATCTTCACCAAAAACAATAGGTCTTGAGTACTCTACAAATCAGGGCTGTATGCAAAACATTATTTGATTCTGTTTGAATTTGCGGCTGTTATCGTTTGCCATAGAAAATAAAACGTAAAAGGTTGCAGGTAAAATACCCCTTCCCCTTAACCGATCTTCACCAAAAACAATAGGTCTTGAGTACTCTACAAATCAGGACTGTATGCAAAACATTATTTGATTCTGTTTGAATTTGCGGCTGTTATCGTTTGCCATATAAAATACCCTTGTTAAAAAAACGTTGCAGGTAAACTACCCCTTTCCCTCAACCGATCTTCACCAAAAACAATAGGTCTTGAGAAATCTACAATTCAGGGCTGTATGCGAAACATTATTTGATTCTGTTTGAATTTGCGGCTGTTATCGTTTGCCAAAAAAAAAAAATTTCCCTTGATAAAAAAAACCGTTGCAGGTAAACTACCCCTTCCCCTCAACCGATCTTCACCAAAAACAATAGGTCGCGAGTACTCTACAAATCAGGGCTGTATGCAAAAAATTATTTGATTCTGTTTGAATTTGCGGCAGTTGTCGTTTGCCATAGAAAATACGCATGATAAAAAACGTTGCTGGTAAACTACCCCTTCCCCTCAACCGATCTTCACCAAAAACAATAGGGCTTGAGTACTCTACAAATCAGGGCTGTATGCAGAAAATTATTTGATTCTGTTTGAATTTGCGGCTGTTATCGTTTGCCATAAAAAATACCCTTGTTAAAAAAACGTTGTAGGTAAACTACCCCTTTCCCTTAACCGATCTTCACCAAAAACAAAAAGTATTGAGAACTCTACAATTTAGGGCTGTATGCAAATAATCTTTTCATTCTGTTTGAATTTGCGGCTGTTATCGTTTGCCATAGGAAATACCCTTGTTAAAACATAAAACGTTACAGGTAAACTACCCCTTTACCTTAACCGATCTTCACCAAAAACAATAGGTCTTGAGAACTCTACAATTCAGGGCTGTATGCGAAACATTATTTGATTCTGTTTGAATTTGCGGCTGTTATCGTTTGCCAAACAAACAAAATTTCCCTTGCTAAAAAAAAACCGTTGCAGGTAAACTACCCCTTTCCCTCAACCGATCTTCACCAAAAACAATAGGTCGCGAGAACTCTGCAAAACCGGACTGTATGCAAAAAATTATTTGATTCTGTTTGAATTTGCGGCAGTTATCGTTTGCCATAGAAAAAAAATCTACAGACACACAGACACACAGACACACAGACAGACAGACACACAGACACTTTTCGGAAAACGACTTTTTTTCATGTTTTGAGTGTAGTAGAATCAGAATCTGCAATAATCTCGAACACGATTTTTTTTGCCATCACCATACTTCCATTCCTTAAGGAATATGGAAGTAAAAATTATTATAAAACTCCACAGAATCGCGCAGCATACATCTCCCCAAGACAAATCACGCGATGTCACGTAAGATAGGTACAAAAGATAATGTATGTGTATAACGTATAAGACGTTCTGTTGCATCGACACTTATGGTTTCCATGTCGGAGGAAGTATGATGCAGACTACTCCAACGCACAGTAGGCCTAAACATATACATGCATTTTGATTGTAACTGTGTCGCATCGACACATATGGTTTCTATGTCGGGAAAAGTATGATACAGACTGCTCCAACGCACAGTAAACAAATAGGCCTACATGCATTTTGGTTGTAGGCAAATTGTGTCGCATCGACACTTGTGGTCTCCGTGATGGGGAAAATATGACGCAGGCTGCTCCAACCCACAGTAAACGAATACGTCCATTTTGGTTGTAGGCAAATTGTGTCGCATCGACACTTGTGGTCTCCGTGATGGGGAAAGTATGACGCAGGCTGCTCTAACGCACAATAACAAATACATCCACTTTGGTCGTAACTGTGTCGCATTGACACTTGTGGTCTCCGTGATGTGGAAAGTAAGACGCAAGCTGCTCTAACGCACAATAAAGAAGTACATGCACTTTGGTCGTAACTGTGTCGCATTGACACTTATAGTCTCGACAATGGGGAAAGTATGACGCTGGCTACTCCAATACACAGTAAATAAATACATCCATTTTGTTGTAATTATGTTGGCATTTCATACATATCCGATACCACACTTAGGACGGATAAGTAAATAAAAATCTTTTACTAGGCACAGATGTCTATTTTGAACATTGTCCACTGTTCAACTTTACACTCACGGCAGTCGCACACGCCTGTGTTGGTTTACAATTACTACAAGTTTATGTAACACATATATTAAGAAATACAGAGGTCACATTTCACGGATCTGTTGCCAGACGACATATGGTCTGCTAAAAACGCTTTTTGACATGCATTGGCAGACGTATTCTCAGAATTTCTGCTATAAAGGTAATACAGAGAAATGTGTCTCCCACTGTTAGGCCGGTAGACGTCTAGTTCTAGTTAAGGTTATAGAGAGAGTGAGAGGAGGAGGTAGACGGAGAGACATAAGAGAAGGGTTTCTATAATAATTTAGTTAAGGGTAGACAAAATATCTAGCACCGTGTAATGTGTAACGGTTTCACAACAGATGGTTTTCCAAACAGCCACCCCCGTAACGGAAGTTACGGTCACCGGCCACTGTAATAGCCTCGGAGCGCGCCAAACCGACACTTCCCTCACTATGTAGCCTACGCTGATCGATACTTATCTGACAAGAAATTGTTTGGAAAAAATAGTTTTAACGACAAATATTTATTATATAATGGTTCTCGCATTATCACTCGTGGATTTCTGTGAAAATAGATCAGTACAGAAATGTGCATGTATTATTATTATTGTTGCTGTTGTTTTAATTTGGTTGTCCCGATTATTATTTTTGTTGTTCTTAAATACTGTGCAGCCTTAGGTAACTTAACAGGTCCCCGGCTGTAACATCGCAAACAGATAATATAGACGTCGTTAGATGTTTCGGGAAGGAGAATATAGATACCGCAATAAAAATTGAAAACAACCTCTTTACCTTAACCTCTTTTATGTAGAGTTATAAGTTTCAACGTATTTAAATATATCTTTTTTATATAATGTTTTACCTATTTGTGTATATTATAACGGAAACATAATTCACTGTAAGTTTAAAAAATAATAATTAAAGACATTATAAATTTCTAACACTATACACGATAAAGAGAAAAGTTTCTCATTTCACATACGCAAGAAACTGTTTAAGCTACTTATAAAAATCTTTGGGATTACGGTGTAGGCGCGGCTTTCGCAGCCATGTATACGTACATAGTCGTTTCATGTAGCCTACATATACCACTCGATGACAAGTCATTAAGTTTTTATTTTGCGAAATTGGGAAGATATGTTTTGAGGCACGATAGGCCTATAGTTACGAAAGACGCTTTAGTAAGGACAAAAGAAACATTACCTAGCGAAGACGGTTAACTTTACAGAATCTGCTTCTCTTTTATAGAGATATTAACTACAAACTACTGTGCTTGTACTTTTCAACACAACTTACCTCCGTGAAGTCAGAATCTAACTGTATACATACGCATTCAGACGATTCTTCCCTCAGAGTATTAGTAATATATATTCAAGACATACAATTTTGGAAATGAGGCTGTAATGCTAATGTAGAAACATAACAAGGTGTTAGTGCTTGCTGAGTAACAAACCCAAGTGCTATTAAACGTAAGTCCACATGATTTACTGTTTTCATCCTAGTACATAATTTTTAGCGATCAGGTTTTAAAATTACTCAAAACATTAAGTGAGACAGGTCTAAAAATAAGCACAGATTGAATTTGTTATTTTCACATGCAAATTTAAGCGCCTTTCCAAATCCGTAGTGTTAATATAAAACTTAAGTATACTTACGTTACTTACGTTAACTTACGTGTTTTTCAGTTTAACTTGTATCAATTACGTTGGTATCCTAAGTTATTGATATTTATTTTTACAAAGAAGCAGTCATTCTATACTATTATTCAGGAAAATTTTAAATAAAAAAGGTCCCTACAAGTGTTTTCAAGTGTTACACGGGCTATGTTGCACTCTGTACAACTAGTCCGGGCTCCAATTTCCTCTTTTCATGTTTTGGACATTAAGGACGTATCGTTTTGCTTCCGATATAAAAAGAAACATTTAAGAATTATTCTGTTTAGGGTTTCTAAAAGTAAATTACTCGTTTTGACTTACAGCTGAAAGAACTCGTCCTCTCACATATACAAAAATCCTTATCCCAGTATATTTCTATTAAAATGAGCGTTAACAGAATTCTAACGATTTTTCTTGAAACACGTTATTGGGATTTTTTGAAGACAATAAGTTCTGTGGATTGCGTGAAATGTTTCAAATCCCAACAGAAAAATCTGGATACGGAAGAAATCTCTTTACTATATATTTTATGATGATTAAGAGACTCAAACCATGACACCTATTCAATATAACTGTCATCGATATGGACTACGATCACTCTTAATGATGCAGAGTGTACAGGTGTGCTTAACGAAAACGAACAATAGATTGTGTGTATAATAACAAACGATAGTTGCTCCTCCCTCATTGTTTAAGTGTTGCTTACACTAGGACAAGGACATCACCAGGAACCGGTTCGTTGTGCATGTCGGTAAGTTTGCCAATTGTTACTGCGTAAATGGCATCTAATGGACATCGAATGACCGCTACTACACACTCACATGTCAGTGTTTAAATCTGGATACGTTCGCACGTATATCGATAACCGATGCAACGAACGAAAAAGCTGAATGCTAATTTTCTAATACATTTATGATGCGTAACGTTAATCGTATTAGATGGTTCTTAATCCATTCCTTTAGCGTCCACTTAAATGAATTCCTTTAGTTTACGAATCCAACAGCTAAACAACTCGTAAATGCAAACAAAATCGATAATTCAGTCGGAAACTTCGCATCACTTGTATAACTGTTGGAAGGAAGCAACTCACAGTAGGCCTACTTGATTGACAAGAATACTATTTGCTTGCAGCTGTAGTGGTTTTTGCTTGGTAACATGGCAGAACTAATAATGAAATGCACAAAATAATAATAATGCTGATGTATAGTTGTACAACGTGTCTGTATGCGGTTACCGTGATTGTGAACATACAATCACTAGAAATTTTATGTAATTAAATTATATTTTAACATTAATTTTAAAATCCAATCATAATAAAAAATTGTATTAATTGCCTCTCTTTTTTCATTAATTTAACATCGGCTTACATACTGATTCGGATTTTGTTTACTTTGGAAAGATTTATTACGATTCTGTACACTTACTGTTTACTATTACTGTCTGTACTGTTTTCGTGTTTACCACATTGCTAATCTAGCTGTTGTTCTCGAATCTAGACAGTCAGTGAAATTACTTGTTACCAGTTGTTTCGTATCTTTCGTTTCCGTCGTCCCATACTAATTAATGAACATGAACATGAAGTGTTGTTCATTTATCGTAAAGATCATAAAACTTTACGAATTTCTGCCGAACTCTTGGTTTAGGAGCCAGCCCCTTATGCACAAAATCGATTATGAAGCTAAATAATGGTTTAATGTCTACATGCATTTAATTCTAACGATCATTTATTTAACTGCCATCGTTAACCACTTTCTGGCGATTGTTTAATTCGTATTTAAAAGCTGTCAGATTTACAAATTTGCTGCTTTATATCCAGTATACTGCTTTATAAGGAGTATCAAGCTTACATTATGTCGTACGGAAGAGCAATTATTATTATTTATTGTTACATTGTTAAGCTGTACCCTCTGTTAACACTTACGAGTGTAGGGGTCTGCGACCACCTATCCTTGTGGTTATCCATACCTGCATATGATACTTGTTGGAAGTGGAACCATAATGCTCTAACCATACTAACATTTTATTAATATATTTTTGAATTTTATTGCTCCTTGCGATGAAACTATAATTCATGTGTTTGGGAAATGTAGTATTTTAAAAGTTACGATTTGATTTGTAAAATAAAACATTTGTTTTTTTTTAATTCAACCAACGTTAAGCATTCTCGTAACGATAACAATTGTGATATCATAATATGAATTTGGTAGTTCCACGTAGAGAGCAAAGCTCCTTCTGCAAACTGAATAAAATCAAAACAATTTTAAAAACCAAAGTAGGAAAAGCAGTGCGCTGCACGGGCACACAAACTGATTTCGTGTCAATTTTTTATATCTTATACAATAGTCAGGAACGTCATTAGAAACACATAGTCTACATTTGCATCACCCCTACAAAAAGGGGGTAGTAAAAAAGGTGGCAGTTTGTTGCAGTGTAGTAAAAAAGAATCATAATATTGTTAATAGGATAACGGTCATAGTAATCTTGAAAGATCATTAAGCACTAGAGAAATCACTAATCATAATTTTTATTGGCATACTTATAAAAATAATAATGATCGTCTTACATTAAATATCCAGTACTTCTAAGGCAACAGATAATAACCGTCACTGACTTGATAAATAACAATATCACAACACAATTAAGGAATAATAACAATTAAAACACTTAATACTTGCCGCACTCTGATCACTGTAAGCAATTAGCAGAACTGACTGGATGCAGCCAACCCTGTATCCGTATAGGATACCGGAAATGCCGGAAAAGAAAGCTCCAAAATTGTATTCTAGATTTTTCTAGGGTATTGTGGACACCTCAAGAAGTTTCGAGTTGTTAGGGATCACGTGCTCGTGTGAGATTCGTCAGTTGCACAACTGCTCTATTACGCATGTGCCTGCGAGGGGCATTCGGATTACCTCTGAATGAGATGGCAATCATCAGATTTCTACATTATTATATAATATGTATGGTATGCAGGCACAATTACGTAGATAATGAATGTACTTCAATTATTTCGTTACATGTGTGTAGATTTGTGTAATTTTGGAAGTCAGGTTTCAAGTGATATTTTTTTAAGTTTCTTCTTCTTCATAATCGGAATACTTATCCTGATCCCAGATCCCTGTAATGTAGGCATATCGCTGCCCATACCGACTTCCAAGCAGGCAATTAGTGTAATACACCGCATTCTCTTACTCCTCTCTCTTTACTATTTAGCAGTATCGCAGTAGAAACACAAGGGTTGATCTAGGCTGAAACGGCCAGAGTTAAGTCGATCACTTCATCCTATTCGATCAGAGTTGTCACTGGTAGATACTGCTGCCCTGCATCGGGAATATTAATCGCCTATCCGATCTAGTTTCGTAATCTTCTGCGCCAACATGGAGACAGGCTAAGGAGCCATCGGGATATAGTCTATTACATTAAATTTATGGTTAATAATACACATTAAAAGTCGGAAAACCACTAATATTCTAATTTTAATTTTAAGTTTCACTTATTTGAAATTATTTATCTTAAAAATCCTTTATTATAATTATTAAATAAAAATAAACACATTTAATTTTAAATAATTGTCCTATGAGGTATTATTTAAAGATCTACATGCTGTATTAAGAGACATTTGAAGACGGGCCTTTTTAAGTTTTTGAACTAGTTTAAAACAGATTTAATTTTTATCTGTTATATCACATTTTTCATGTTCTGAGAAGCCCAAAACGTGTCCATGTAGTCTGCAATCCGTAATTTTTGAACGCTAGAGTGTTTACCAGTAATTCTATGGACATTTTCGTAGTACAATACACTTTAATACAGTATTACGCATGTTTCTCGGTTCCATTTAATCGATTATTTCTAAATTATTTTCAGTTTAATAACTTTCTGATAGTTATTGTAATGCTGAGATTGCTAGATGATACTATGACATGACAATTCTGTATCAGTTGTCGTTGGTCTCAAATATAAAAAAAAACAAAATACTGATCTACTATTATTAATGTACATGGTATGTCTAAAAAGCAATGAGACTGAGTGCATAAAATTAATTATTGACGCATTAAATACAAATAAATTTATTATCTTCAAACTAGTTTCCTTGGGAAACCGTACACTCGGGGATACGATGATACCATTATTTGAAACAGTACTGGAAGCCGAAATGCTAATGTATTTAGGTGGTCTGTCGTAATGTTTTACATGTTTTCCACGCTTTCAAACAGCGGCCTCCAAGTTCGATTTTCATTTCACAAAACACAAAGTAATCACCTGTACTAGTATCAGGGAAGTAGAGTGATGGGCTGGGGTACCAAGGGATGCCGTTGTTGGCTGAATATTTGTTCACAGAAAGTGTGATTGACATTCAGCATTCCATAACAAATCTTGTCAGCAACAAACGACGATCAAGCTTGATGACACATTTACATCAGTTCGTAGTGTGTTTGAATTTTCAGATCAGAATTCATACTACATTGTTACATGGGAATCCTGAAATGTTTTGTGCCGCTTAAACCTAAGCCCAAAATATGTCTTCATCTCCGAAAGCGTCTTTTAACTTGTTAAATGTTTAACAAAAAACGAGTTATACCCGTTTACGCCCAGCGATGGACGCCAATTTAACATTAAATTTTAACAATTACTTTTATATTACTTCCATATTCCTTAAGGAATGGAAGTATGGTGATGGCAAAAAAAATCGTGTTCGAGATTATTGCAGATTCTGATTCTACTATATTCAAAACATGAAAAAAAGTCGTTTTCCGAAAAGTGTCTGTGTGTCTGTCTGTCTGTGTGTCTGTGTGTCTGTGTGTCTGTATGTCTGTGGATTTTTTTTCTATGGCAAACGATAACTGCCGCAAATTCAAACAGAATCAAATAATTTTTTGCATACAGCCCGGTTTTGTAGAGTTCTCGCGACCTATTGTTTTTGGTGAAGATCGGTTGAGGGAAAGGGGTAGTTTACCAGCAACGGTTTTTTTTTAGCAAGGGTAATTTTGTTTGTTTGGCAAACGATAACAGCCGGAAATTCAAACAGAATCAAAAGATTATTTGCATACAGCCCTAAATTGTAGAGTTCTCAAGACCTATTGTTTTTGGTGAAGATCGGTTAAGGGAAAGGGGTAGTTTACCTGTAACGTTTTATGTTTTAACAAGGGTATTTCCTATGCCAAACGATAACAGCCGCAAATTCAAACAGAATGAAAAGATTATTTGCATACAGCCCTAAATTGTAGAGTTCTCAATACCTTTTGTTTTTGGTGAAGATCGGTTGAGGGGAAGGGGTAGTTTACCAGCAACGTTTTTTATCATGCGTATTTTCTATGGCAAACGACAACTGCCGCAAATTCAAACAGATTCAAATAATTTTTTGCATACAGGCCTGATTTGTAGAGTACTCGCGACCTATTGTTTTTGGTGAAGATCGGTTGAGGGGAAGGGGTAGTTTACCGGCAACGGTTTTTTTTATCAAGGGAAATTTTTTTTTTTGGCAAACGATAACAGCCGCAAATTCAAACAGAATCAAATAATGTTTCGCATACAGCCCTGAATTTTCCTTAAGGAATGGAAGTATGGTGATGGCAAAAAAAATCGTGTTCGAGATTATTGCAGATTCTGATTCTACTATACTCAAAACATGAAAAAAAGTCGTTTTCCGAAAAGTGTCTGTGTGTCTGTCTGTCTGTCTGTCTGTGTGTCTGTGTGTCTGTGTGTCTGTGTGTCTGTCTGTCTGTAGATTTTTTTTCTATGGCAAACGATAACTGCCGCAAATTCAAACAGAATCAAATAATTTTTTGCATACAGCCCGGTTTTGCAGAGTTCTCGCGACCTATTGTTTTTGGTGAAGATCGGTTGAGGGAAAGGGGTAGTTTACCTGCAACGGTTTTTTTTTAGCAAGGGTAATTTTGTTTGTTTGGCAAACGATAACAGCCGCAAATTCAAACAGAATCAAAAGATTATTTGCATACAGCCCTAAATTGTAGAGTTCTCAACACCTATTGTTTTTGGTGAAGATCGGTTAAGGGAAAGGGGTAGTTTACCTGTAACGTTTTATGTTTTAACAAGGGTATTTCCTATGCCAAACGATAACAGCCGCAAATTCAAACAGAATGAAAAGATTATTTGCATACAGCCCTAAATTGTAGAGCTCTCAATACCTTTTGTTTTTGGTGAAGATCGGTTAAGGGAAAGGGGTAGTTTACCTACAACGTTTTTTTAACAAGGGTATTTTCTATGGCAAACGATAACAGCCGCAAATTCAAACAGAATCAAATAATTTTCTGCATACAGCCCTGACTTGTAGAGTACTCAAGACCTATTGTTTTTGGTGAAGATCGGTTGAGGGGAAGGGGTAGTTTACCAGCAACGTTTTTTATCATGCGTATTTTCTATGGCAAACGACAACTGCCGCAAATTCAAACAGAATCAAATAATTTTTTGCATACAGCCCTGATTTGTAGAGTACTCGCGACCTATTGTTTTTGGTGAAGATCGGTTGAGGGGAAGGGGTAGTTTACCTGCAACGGTTTTTTTTATCAAGGGAAATTTTTTTTTTTGGCAAACGATAACAGCCGCAAATTCAAACAGAATCAAATAATGTTTCGCATACAGCCCTGAATTTTCCTTAAGGAATGGAAGTATGGTGATGGCAAAAAAAATCGTGTTCGAGATTATTGCAGATTCTGATTCTACTATACTCAAAACATGAAAAAAAGTCGTTTTCCGAAAAGTGTCTGTGTGTCTGTGTGTCTGTGTGTCTGTCTGTCTGTAGATTTTTTTTCTATGGCAAACGATAACTGCCGCAAATTCAAACAGAATCAAATAATTTTTTGCATACAGCCCGGTTTTGCAGAGTTCTCGCGACCTATTGTTTTTGGTGAAGATCGGTTGAGGGAAAGGGGTAGTTTACCAGCAACGGTTTTTTTTTAGCAAGGGTAATTTTGTTTGTTTGGCAAACGATAACAGCCGCAAATTCAAACAGAATCAAAAGATTATTTGCATACAGCCCTAAATTGTAGAGTTCTCAACACCTATTGTTTTTGGTGAAGATCGGTTAAGGGAAAGGGGTAGTTTACCTGTAACGTTTTATGTTTTAACAAGGGTATTTCCTATGCCAAACGATAACAGCCGCAAATTCAAACAGAATGAAAAGATTATTTGCATACAGCCCTAAATTGTAGAGTTCTCAATACCTTTTGTTTTTGGTGAAGATCGGTTAAGGGAAAGGGGTAGTTTACCAACAACGTTTTTTTAACAAGGGTATTTCCTATGGCAAACGATAACAGCCGCAAATTCAAACAGAATCAAATAATTTTCTGCATACAGCCCTGATTTGTAGAGTACTCAAGAAATATTGTTTTTGGTGAAGATCGGTTGAGGGGAAGGGGTAGTTTACCAGCAACGTTTTTTATCATGCGTATTTTCTATGGCAAACGACAACTGCCGCAAATTCAAACAGAATCAAATAATTTTTTGCATACAGCCCTGATTTGTAGAGTACTCGCGACCTATTGTTTTTGGTGAAGATCGGTTGAGGGGAAGGGGTAGTTTACCTGCAACGGTTTTTTTTATCAAGGGAAATTTTTTTTTTTGGCAAACGATAACAGCCGCAAATTCAAACAGAATCAAATAATGTTTCGCATACAGCCCTGAATTGTAGATTTCTCAAGACCTATTGTTTTTGGTGAAGATCGGTTGAGGGAAAGGGGTAGTTTACCTGCAACGTTTTTTTAACAAGGGTATTTTCTATGGCAAACGATAACAGCCGCAAATTCAAACAGAATCAAATAATGTTTTGCATACAGTACTGATTTGTAGAGTACTCAAGACCTATTGTTTTTGGTGAAGATCGGTTAAGGGGAAGGGGTAGTTTACCTGCAACCTTTTTTTATCAAGCGTATTTTCTATGGCAAACGATCACAGCCGCAAATTCAAACAGAATCAAATAATTTGTTGCATACGTCCCTGAATTGTAGAGGTCTCAATGACTTTCGATTTTGATGAAGATCGGTTAAGGGGAAGGGGTAGTTTACTTGCAACCTTATACGTTTTAACAAGAGTAAAGTACTTGAAAATTTATTGAAACTTTTTGAAACAATGGTAATTGTTAAAAATAAAATAATTTTGTTGCCAGGCAATAAAATTATAATTTTTTCATTTTAATGTAATATAATATTTTTCATTTAATACAGCAATAAAAAGGCAGGTAAGACACAGCCTGGCTGTTTGGCTGAAAATGATTTTAAATATAAATCTTAGAATATGGAAGTCATGTATGGTTCTCCATACCGATATTTATCTATTTAATGTCCCGCGTGTGGACGCCAATTTAACATTTAAAGATGCCCGACGTTGTGTGCGTCAATTTATCAAAATTTTTAACATTAATTACTGTTTATTCTCTTTATCTCAGGGTTAAAAATAATAAATGCTCATTGCTACTGATAACTCTTAAATTTATTCACATTAGTTTGCTATTACTTGTAAATATTAAGATAGCACAAAATTCTACGTACTCATTAGTACTTGTAAATATATAAAATTAACACATTACCAAAATTTAATACTCATGGCTGAATCGTAAATATCAAACAATAATACATTAACAAAATTGAATACTCATTAAATTGTAACTATCAAAATAATACATTAATAAAATTGAATACTCATTAAATTGTAAATATCAAAATAATACATTAATAAAATTAGTTATCCAAACTCAATCTAATGGTTGCATATTAATGATCATTCATCAATTGCGTTTAGTACTTAAGTAACTTATAATGTTTAGCTTCATCTTATACATTCTTAATATGAATATCTCTTAAGTTGTTACTATATTTTGTAATTACGGATTCATTTAGAACTTGGAAATAAACATTACTCCAAACTGATAAACAATGATAATTTTTACTTCTACACAAACTTTAGAATCGATTTCTTTAATTCCTTTACGATTACTTTATTGAATTTTATTGTGTGTGGATTCTTTGAGATGACAGACAGTGGATCTAAATTAATTAAGACATGTTTTACTGTACTTGGTATTCGAATATCCAATCACTCGGTAGTTGCGGTGATGATTCCCCCATGTCGATCGTTCTAGGATCGTGCAGATAACTCCTCCAGATGATAGATGGCACTGGATGAATTCCACGATGTCACTCACAGACACTTCACTCACCAACTCCACGCATTCGGATTATAATTTATGAATAAAAGTTAGCGTTGTACACCGACATCGTAAATTATTTCAAATCTGAATTATTATTACGCACCTTTGTTGCGGTATGTCTGGTTATTAAGTGTTCATGAATGTAATTTGTGTTGTTAATCGTTCTTAAAAGTTATTGTTGTGAAGTGTTCGTATACACTGAAATTACATTATTGTCTGGTTACTATTTGTTTCGGTTAATGTTCACTGGTAGGCTAATAGTGTGACTCTACTTCATAGTTCGTTTGCTTGTAATGACTGTATTAATTTTTGTTATAAGTTCGAAAACTACCTTCTCACACTGTGTATCGAATTATTCTAAGTTCGATAAAATGCTAATTTCTCCCGTCACGGACTTCCCTCCTCTCGTGTCCGAAATTTAGTTAGAACTCCCTGAGCGCGTTCCTGTCTCCTTCCTATATTTTCCTTACCAAATCTCCCACCAGACTTCTGATTCCAACGACGCCGTGTCCTTATTGGTTTCATGTTTTTCCCTCCAAGTCCAAATACTACCCATCTTTTCAAAGGCGTTCTCTGATAGGGCTTCTGGTTCCCCACCAGATTCTTCCCTTGCTTCGTATTTTGAGGTCGTTGTCATTTCCAGCTAACGCAGCAATAAATTGTATCTGTCGTTTTTTCTAAAGTTTTCAGTGACAACTCTGAGTTTCTCTTCCATTTTCATTGTTTCTCAACTTCGTCGCTCTGCCGTTATTATCTATTGTTGTTCAAGGGCCTCGCCTACCCTTCTTTGAAAGTTGGTTTTTTCTTTTAATTGCCAGGCAACACCCCATCCTTGAGTTTGGACGTACTCTCTGCGCTTTCGTTTCCAAGTAAGGTCAAAACCCTGTCATCGACCGCTGGAGTCCTTCAAATCAATCCACCCTTCGTCGCTTTCTCCTGACAGCTGGCGTACACATGTATGCTTGACCATTGTTAAGCCTTTTCTCCTTTAATGGCTCTGTACACATTGTATGTAGTTTCCAATGGAATCAATGTGTTTTCACAAAACTGGTGTTCTACGTACCGGGAGCAGTGAACTCTGTTCACAGGGTAGGCGTTGGAGCTGCCTACGAAATTTATGACCTGTCCGTCACTACAGCGTGCTTGCTCGTTCCCCTTTTGTCCCTTACAAAATATGTTTTCCACACATACACCCTTCGTTATTGCTTTCAGCGACATTCCTTACTGCTGATTATAAAATAAAACTTTTCGAAATTTTTTTTTTTTTTTTGTGTTATATTGTCCCCAAATTTTGTCAGTTTGGATGGACTCTGTACATCCAAAATTGATCCAAAATTTTGCGCCCTTTCAGTAAGGTTTAAATGCCAAAAACTGCGTCCCAATATGCGTACTTTGTGTTGCCTTGTAGTGGCTCGTTCTTCATTGGACCTAGTATAGTGTTGTTTACATTTACTCGTTGACCTATATTCTCAGCGTAACAGAAAAGGTTCGTTACATAATGGTAAACACACCCCAGCCCCTCTAAAGTACTTTCGCTTTCAACATCCTAAATGAATCCGTTTTTCTTTCACTCTAATTAACATGTTATTATATTTACAAATTTATATTTAGTCAAAATCTTAAACTAAATTTGTAATTCTCCTTAACTATTCTTCATATAATATTTCAATATCTACAAAATTCAATTTCACAAATTATTCGATACTGGTATTAATATTTCTTGCCTTTAGGATTAATTTTCTTTGTATCCTTTAATACATCTAATTTTTATGTCACAACTTACGAAAATATGCATCAATATCTCCAAATTAATTGGCTTTAAAAAAAAACTTACCACATATATATAGAATTCTTAGTGACCATCATACTTTCTATCATCACTAAATTATAAACAGCACATTGGTATTAATAATAAAATACGTATTTCTATATCCTAATTCACTATAGTTTTTTTAACCTATTTTATTATTACTGTCTCTGGTTAGTCCATATTTTCTTATATCTCGCTAGCATTTTCACTAAAAAAAACATTTTTTCTTTTCTATTTACTAACATTTTGGAACACAATTATATTATACAATCTTATACTAAGCTTGTAAGTTGTCCTTACTTAAACATGATCTTAAATACATACAACTTAAATATTTCTCTCACAATTCTATTAATTGTCTTCAAATATATACACCATTTAGACATTTACCCTTCTATCTTTTCACTCTTATTGACATCTTTTATCGTTAATTGTTTTATTCCTAATCATTAACATGACATTTATTGACTATGACAACTAATCATTAAAATAATTCATTTTATACATTTGCTTTCTTATTTCTATTTTCTTTTATCTCGTGTTATTACTAAGACATTTCATTAATTGTTCTAGCAAATTATAATAATTCTTTTACATTTTTGATAGGCCCCCCTAAGCTTCTGAATGATATTTCTATTTTATACAAGGCAATTGCAAACGATCTACCTACCAGGCATCTGGACATTATTACATAACCCCGTACCCCTTTACTTGCAGTTCCCAGAGATTGTATATCTGTGCTTTGGGTATATTCTTAATAATCCCATTCCAAGCATACCTTAATCACAGCTACTTCAGCCTTCTGGTGCCTTTTGGTCGAGGAAATCCCATTTTGTTTTTCGGGTTCATCATGTTTTCATGCCCTGGTGGTGCTTTTGTTTCAATCCATATTAATTATTTCCTGGGTATGCATAATTCTCATTTGTTTATCCATTCGTGACCTTCATTCCTTAATGATCAATTTCCTTCTGCTCCTTCGTATAACTCATCTTACTATTTAATTCGCTATTAATTTTCTTCATTAATATTCCGTACTTTCACGGCAATGTTTTTATTTACCATTTATTTAATTTTATTCATATCTATTTATTTTCTTCGGTTAATGTAATCTTACACAACCAGTTCTTATCTAAGGTATTTTACCCAATATTATCTAACTTAATTATTAAATTTTCGGATATTCTTAAGATTGTTTTCTTTAATCCGTTACATTTAATTACTTTTAATTTTCTATTTGTGGAGGCATAGTTGTACGTTTTGTTAAGTGAGTTCCGTTACAACACATTTTGTTGGTAATTAGTAAGGGTATTGAATTCGTGAGTTTCGTTTCACACTTACCCTGCAGTCGGCCGTTGACACCTAAAGAATTTATGACCTCTCTCTCTCTCTCTCTTTTATAGTGTTGAAAGTGGTTCTCCCCATCCTTTTTCGACAACTTTCCCCGGTCATATTACCATTATTTATGTACGCGCTGAGTTTTTTTTGTCGTCTCTTCTTTTCAACCCTCTGACAAATACGTTTTTTGACAGCTTGTGGCGTTTTAATTATTTTCGTTTTCCTGTCCGCGTACTCACATAATAATGTTTTGTTTTCAAGACTTCTAAGACATCTCATCTCCATCGCTTGAAATCTTCCTTTCGTTCTCATACCAATCTTCACAATATTCTTGAATGGTCCAGCAAATTTCATCCTTTTCTTCTTTCGTGCTAACGCAGTTCGCCCTTGATAATCATCAGAACGGTTTTTCATCTTCTTAATCTCAGGTTTGGTTCCAAAATGTTTACGCACTTCCCCAGTCCTACTTCTAATTTTTCTATCAGTACTAGTAATATTAATTGTAGTACTCAATTTTTTCTTTGTAGTTCTCTGCTTTTCTTCAGCCTTCGTGTTAGCTGACTCAATTCTCAGGTGGTAACCCTCATACACATTACCATTTGCTTCCAACGCACGATATGCACTATTTTCATCAGTAAAACGTACATATGCATGGATATTTATTCTTTCTTTATTAAACTCTTTCTTAATAACAGTACGTCTTTTGGGAAATCGTGGATCCGATACTGCAGCATATCGCAATCTCGTACTTACAACCGTACCAAACTTCCTGAAATATTTTATTATTTTCTTTTTTGTAGTTGTGTTTGGCAAGTTGCTAACAAACATAGTACAAGTGTCTTTATCATCTTCATATCTACCATTAATAATTGTAGAGCTTTCTTTTGATCTTGAGGCATGATGTGCAGACAATGCTTTAGTTGTTGAAGATTGATACTCGGTGTCAATTTGATCCATAGTATTTCCATCTAATTTGTTTTCTTCCATTTTTTCTGATTGTTTTTGTAAATCAGTACCCACCTGGTGGTTTTGTCCTCGTAAATATCTTCTCATTAACTCTATTTCTTTGTCTAATTTCTCGAAGAGTTGTTTACCTATTTCTTCATTCTGTTTTTTCGTTTCTTCAATCTTTTCGTCTATGTGCTTTCTTGTTTCTTCATGTAATTTTTTCGTTTCTTCTATCTGTCTTATTGTCTCTTCATGTAGTTTTCTTTGTTTTTCATCTCTCTTCTTTTCCGATTCTTCATTTTGCTTTTTCGATTCTTCAAATTGTTGTTTCATCAATGCCATTAACATCTGAAAATTTGCTTCAGATGACTGCGACTGTGATTGCGGTCCCCCGGCCCTAGTTCCTGCACCGGTTGTTGAGCTTTCTTCATTCATTACGTTTCCGTCCTCAGGCTGCTCATAGCCCATCTGGTTATTGACATCAAACTCATTTGAATTCTCTCCACTAGATGCCATTTTAGCTTGACTTCGGGTTATCATTCAGAGACTTAGAGACCGATATAGGACAACAATAATATAGCTTAAGCTACTTACATGTACTTATTTTAAACTTATTGCTAGCCACTGTCTGTCACTGCCCTAGCTTACTATTTTATCAAGCCGTGCGGTGCGGCGCCAATTTAACAAAAAACGAGTTATACCCGTTTACGCCCAGCGATGGACGCCAATTTAACATTAAATTTTAACAATTACTTTTATATTATCTATTTAATGTCCCGCGTGTGGACGCCAATTTAACATTTAAAGATGCCCGACGTTGTGTGCGTCAATTTATCAAAATTTTTAACATTAATTACTGTTTATTCTCTTTATCTCAGGGTTAAAAATAATAAATGCTCATTGCTACTGATAACTCTTAAATTTATTCACATTAGTTTGCTATTACTTGTAAATATTAAGATAGCACAAAATTCTACGTACTCATTAGTACTTGTAAATATATAAAATTAACACATTACCAAAATTTAATACTCATGGCTGAATCGTAAATATCAAACAATAATACATTAACAAAATTGAATACTCATTAAATTGTAACTATCAAAATAATACATTAATAAAATTGAATACTCATTAAATTGTAAATATCAAAATAATACATTAATAAAATTAGTTATCCAAACTCAATCTAATGGTTGCATATTAATGATCATTCATCAATTGCGTTTAGTACTTAAGTAACTTATAATGTTTAGCTTCATCTTATACATTCTTAATATGAATATCTCTTAAGTTGTTACTATATTTTGTAATTACGGATTCATTTAGAACTTGGAAATAAACATTACTCCAAACTGATAAACAATGATAATTTTTACTTCTACACAAACTTTAGAATCGATTTCTTTAATTCCTTTACGATTACTTTATTGAATTTTATTGTGTGTGGATTCTTTGAGATGACAGACAGTGGATCTAAATTAATTAAGACATGTTTTACTGTACTTGGTATTCGAATATCCAATCACTCGGTAGTTGCGGTGATGATTCCCCCATGTCGATCGTTCTAGGATCGTGCAGATAACTCCTCCAGATGATAGATGGCACTGGATGAATTCCACGATGTCACTCACAGACACTTCACTCACCAACTCCACGCATTCGGATTATAATTTATGAATAAAAGTTAGCGTTGTACACCGACATCGTAAATTATTTCAAATCTGAATTATTATTACGCACCTTTGTTGCGGTATGTCTGGTTATTAAGTGTTCATGAATGTAATTTGTGTTGTTAATCGTTCTTAAAAGTTATTGTTGTAAAGTGTTCGTATACACTGAAATTACATTATTGTCTGGTTACTATTTGTTTCAGTTAATGTTCACTGGTAGGCTAATAGTGTGACTCTACTTCATAGTTCGTTTGCTTGTAATGACTGTATTAATTTTTGTTGTAAGTTCGAAAACTACCTTCTCACACTGTGCATCGAATTATTCTAAGTTCGATAAAATGCTAATTTCTCCCGTCACGGACTTCACTCCTCTCGTGTCCGAAATTTAGTTAGAACTCCCTGAGCGCGTTCCTGTCTCCTTCCTATATTTTCCTTACCAAATCTCCCACCAGACTTCTGATTCCAACGACGCCGTGTCCTTATTGGTTTCATGTTTTTCCCTCCAAGTCCAAATACTACCCATCTTTTCAAAGGCGTTCTCTGATAGGGCTTCTGGTTCCCCACCAGATTCTTCCCTTGCTTCGTATTTTGAGGTCGTTGTCATTTCCAGCTAACGCAGCAATAAATTGTATCTGTCGTTTTTTCTAAAGTTTTCAGTGACAACTCTGAGTTTCTCTTCCATTTTCATTGTTTCTCAACTTCGTCGCTCTGCCGTTATTATCTATTGTTGTTCAAGGGCCTCGCCTACCCTTCTTTGAAAGTTGGTTTTTTCTTTTAATTGCCAGGCAACACCCCATCCTTGAGTTTGGACGTACTCTCTGCGCTTTCGTTTCCAAGTAAGGTCAAAACCCTGTCATCGACCGCTGGAGTCCTTCAAATCAATCCACCCTTCGTCGCTTTCTCCTGACAGCTGGCGTACACATGTATGCTTGACCATTGTTAAGCCTTTTCTCCTTTAATGGCTCTGTACACATTGTATGTAGTTTCCAATGGAATCAATGTGTTTTCACAAAACTGGTGTTCTACGTACCGGGAGCAGTGAACTCTGTTCACAGGGTAGGCGTTGGAGCTGCCTACGAAATTTATGACCTGTCCGTCACTACAGCGTGCTTGCTCGTTCCCCTTTTGTCCCTTACAAAATATGTTTTCCACACATACACCCTTCGTTATTGCTTTCAGCGACATTCCTTACTGCTGATTATAAAATAAAACTTTTCGAAATTTTTTTTTTTTTTTTGTGTTATATTGTCCCCAAATTTTGTCAGTTTGGATGGACTCTGTACATCCAAAATTGATCCAAAATTTTGCGCCCTTTCAGTAAGGTTTAAATGCCAAAAACTGCGTCCCAATATGCGTACTTTGTGTTGACTTGTAGTGGCTCGTTCTTCATTGGACCTAGTATAGTGTTGTTTACATTTACTCGTTGACCTATATTCTCAACGTAACAGAAAAGGTTCGTTACATAATGGTAAACACACCCCAGCCCCTCTAAAGTACTTTCGCTTTCAACATCCTAAATGAATCCGTTTTTCTTTCACTCTAATTAACATGTTATTATATTTACAAATTTATATTTAGTCAAAATCTTAAACTAAATTTGTAATTCTCCTTAACTATTCTTCATATAATATTTCAATATCTACAAAATTCAATTTCACAAATTATTCGATACTGGTATTAATATTTCTTGCCTTTAGGATTAATTTTCTTTGTATCCTTTAATACATCTAATTTTTATGTCACAACTTACGAAAATATGCATCAATATCTACAAATTAATTGGCTTTAAAAAAAAACTTACCACATATATATAGAATTCTTAGTGACCATCATACTTTCTATCATCACTAAATTATAAACAGCACATTGGTATTAATAATAATAATACGTATTTCTATATCCTAATTCACTATAGTTTTTTTAACCTATTTTATTATTACTGTCTCTGGTTAGTCCATATTTTCTTATATCTCGCTAGCATTTTCACTAAAAAAAACATTTTTTCTTTTCTATTTACTAACATTTTGGAACACAATTATATTATACAATCTTATACTAAGCTTGTAAGTTGTCCTTACTTAAACATGATCTTAAATACATACAACTTAAATATTTCTCTCACAATTCTATTAATTGTCTTCAAATATATACACCATTTAGACATTTACCCTTCTATCTTTTCACTCTTATTGACATCTTTTATCGTTAATTGTTTTATTCCTAATCATTAACATGACATTTATTGACTATGACAACTAATCATTAAAATAATTCATTTTATACATTTGCTTTCTTATTTCTATTTTCTTTTATCTCGTGTTATTACTAAGACATTTCATTAATTGTTCTAGCAAATTATAATAATTCTTTTACATTTTTGATAGGCCCCCCTAAGCTTCTGAATGATATTTCTATTTTATACAAGGCAATTGCAAACGATCTACCTACCAGGCATCTGGACATTATTACATAACCCCGTACCCCTTTACTTGCAGTTCCCAGAGATTGTATATCTGTGCTTTGGGTATATTCTTAATAATCCCATTCCAAGCATACCTTAATCACAGCTACTTCAGCCTTCTGGTGCCTTTTGGTAGAGGAAATCCCATTTTGTTTTTCGGGTTCATCATGTTTTCATGCCCTGGTGGTGCTTTTGTTTCAATCCATATTAATTATTTCCTGGGTATGCATAATTCTCATTTGTTTATCCATTCGTGACCTTCATTCCTTAATGATCAATTTCCTTCTGCTCCTTCGTATAACTCATCTTACTATTTAATTCGCTATTAATTTTCTTCATTAATATTCCGTACTTTCACGGCAATGTTTTTATTTACCATTTATTTAATTTTATTCATATCTATTTATTTTCTTCGGTTAATGTAATCTTACACAACCAGTTCTTATCTAAGGTATTTTACCCAATATTATCTAACTTAATTATTAAATTTTCGGATATTCTTAAGATTGTTTTCTTTAATCCGTTACATTTAATTACTTTTAATTTTCTATTTGTGGAGGCATAGTTGTACGTTTTGTTAAGTGAGTTCCGTTACAACACATTTTGTTGGTAATTAGTAAGGGTATTGAATTCGTGAGTTTCGTTTCACACTTACCCTGCAGTCGGCCGTTGACACCTAAAGAATTTATGACCTCTCTCTCTCTCTCTCTTTTATAGTGTTGAAAGTGGTTCTCCCCATCCTTTTTCGACAACTTTCCCCGGTCATATTACCATTATTTATGTACGCGCTGAGTTTTTTTTGTCGTCTCTTCTTTTCAACCCTCTGACAAATACGTTTTTTGACAGCTTGTGGCGTTTTAATTATTTTCGTTTTCCTGTCCGCGTACTCACATAATAATGTTTTGTTTTCAAGACTTCTAAGACATCTCATCTCCATCGCTTGAAATCTTCCTTTCGTTCTCATACCAATCTTCACAATATTCTTGAATGGTCCAGCAAATTTCATCCTTTTCTTCTTTCGTGCTAACGCAGTTCGCCCTTGATAATCATCAGAACGGTTTTTCATCTTCTTAATCTCAGGTTTGGTTCCAAAATGTTTACGCACTTCCCCAGTCCTACTTCTAATTTTTCTATCAGTACTAGTAATATTAATTGTAGTACTCAATTTTTTCTTTGTAGTTCTCTGCTTTTCTTCAGCCTTCGTGTTAGCTGACTCAATTCTCAGGTGGTAACCCTCATACACATTACCATTTGCTTCCAACGCACGATATGCACTATTTTCATCAGTAAAACGTACATATGCATGGATATTTATTCTTTCTTTATTAAACTCTTTCTTAATAACAGTACGTCTTTTGGGAAATCGTGGATCCGATACTGCAGCATATCGCAATCTCGTACTTACAACCGTACCAAACTTCCTGAAATATTTTATTATTTTCTTTTTTCTAGTTGTGTTTGGCAAGTTGCTAACAAACATAGTACAAGTGTCTTTATCATCTTCATATCTACCATTAATAATTGTAGAGCTTTCTTTTGATCTTGAGGCATGATGTGCAGACAATGCTTTAGTTGTTGAAGATTGATACTCGGTGTCAATTTGATCCATAGTATTTCCATCTAATTTGTTTTCTTCCATTTTTTCTGATTGTTTTTGTAAATCAGTACCCACCTGGTGGTTTTGTCCTCGTAAATATCTTCTCATTAACTCTATTTCTTTGTCTAATTTCTCGAAGAGTTGTTTACCTATTTCTTCATTCTGTTTTTTCGTTTCTTCAATCTTTTCGTCTATGTGCTTTCTTGTTTCTTCATGTAATTTTTTCGTTTCTTCTATCTGTCTTATTGTCTCTTCATGTAGTTTTCTTTGTTTTTCATCTCTCTTCTTTTCCGATTCTTCATTTTGCTTTTTCGATTCTTCAAATTGTTGTTTCATCAATGCCATTAACATCTGAAAATTTGCTTCAGATGACTGCGACTGTGATTGCGGTCCCCCGGCCCTAGTTCCTGCACCGGTTGTTGAGCTTTCTTCATTCATTACGTTTCCGTCCTCAGGCTGCTCATAGCCCATCTGGTTATTGACATCAAACTCATTTGAATTCTCTCCACTAGATGCCATTTTAGCTTGACTTCGGGTTATCATTCAGAGACTTAGAGACCGATATAGGACAACAATAATATAGCTTAAGCTACTTACATGTACTTATTTTAAACTTATTGCTAGCCACTGTCTGTCACTGCCCTAGCTTACTATTTTATCAAGCCGTGCGGTGCGGCGCCAATTTAACAAAAAACGAGTTATACCCGTTTACGCCCAGCGATGGACGCCAATTTAACATTAAATTTTAACAATTACTTTTATATTATCTATTTAATGTCCCGCGTGTGGACGCCAATTTAACATTTAAAGATGCCCGACGTTGTGTGCGTCAATTTATCAAAATTTTTAACATTAATTACTGTTTATTCTCTTTATCTCAGGGTTAAAAATAATAAATGCTCATTGCTACTGATAACTCTTAAATTTATTCACATTAGTTTGCTATTACTTGTAAATATTAAGATAGCACAAAATTCTACGTACTCATTAGTACTTGTAAATATATAAAATTAACACATTACCAAAATTTAATACTCATGGCTGAATCGTAAATATCAAACAATAATACATTAACAAAATTGAATACTCATTAAATTGTAACTATCAAAATAATACATTAATAAAATTGAATACTCATTAAATTGTAAATATCAAAATAATACATTAATAAAATTAGTTATCCAAACTCAATCTAATGGTTGCATATTAATGATCATTCATCAATTGCGTTTAGTACTTAAGTAACTTATAATGTTTAGCTTCATCTTATACATTCTTAATATGAATATCTCTTAAGTTGTTACTATATTTTGTAATTACGGATTCATTTAGAACTTGGAAATAAACATTACTCCAAACTGATAAACAATGATAATTTTTACTTCTACACAAACTTTAGAATCGATTTCTTTAATTCCTTTACGATTACTTTATTGAATTTTATTGTGTGTGGATTCTTTGAGATGACAGACAGTGGATCTAAATTAATTAAGACATGTTTTACTGTACTTGGTATTCGAATATCCAATCACTCGGTAGTTGCGGTGATGATTCCCCCATGTCGATCGTTCTAGGATCGTGCAGATAACTCCTCCAGATGATAGATGGCACTGGATGAATTCCACGATGTCACTCACAGACACTTCACTCACCAACTCCACGCATTCGGATTATAATTTATGAATAAAAGTTAGCGTTGTACACCGACATCGTAAATTATTTCAAATCTGAATTATTATTACGCACCTTTGTTGCGGTATGTCTGGTTATTAAGTGTTCATGAATGTAATTTGTGTTGTTAATCGTTCTTAAAAGTTATTGTTGTAAAGTGTTCGTATACACTGAAATTACATTATTGTCTGGTTACTATTTGTTTCAGTTAATGTTCACTGGTAGGCTAATAGTGTGACTCTACTTCATAGTTCGTTTGCTTGTAATGACTGTATTAATTTTTGTTATAAGTTCGAAAACTACCTTCTCACACTGTGTATCGAATTATTCTAAGTTCGATAAAATGCTAATTTCTCCCGTCACGGACTTCCCTCCTCTCGTGTCCGAAATTTAGTTAGAACTCCCTGAGCGCGTTCCTGTCGCCTTCCTATATTTTCCTTACCAAATCTCCCACCAGACTTCTGATTCCAACGACGCCGTGTCCTTATTGGTTTCATGTTTTTCCCTCCAAGTCCAAATACTACCCATCTTTTCAAAGGCGTTCTCTGATAGGGCTTCTGGTTCCCCACCAGATTCTTCCCTTGCTTCGTATTTTGAGGTCGTTGTCATTTCCAGCTAACGCAGCAATAAATTGTATCTGTCGTTTTTTCTAAAGTCTTCAGTGACAACTCTGAGTTTCTCTTCCATTTTCATTGTTTCTCAACTTCGTCGCTCTGCCGTTATTATCTATTGTTGTTCAAGGGCCTCGCCTACCCTTCTTTGAAAGTTGGTTTTTTCTTTTAATTGCCAGGCAACACCCCATCCTTGAGTTTGGACGTACTCTCTGCGCTTTCGTTTCCAAGTAAGGTCAAAACCCTGTCATCGACCGCTGGAGTCCTTCAAATCAATCCACCCTTCGTCGCTTTCTCCTGACAGCTGGCGTACACATGTATGCTTGACCATTGTTAAGCCTTTTCTCCTTTAATGGCTCTGTACACATTGTATGTAGTTTCCAATGGAATCAATGTGTTTTCACAAAACTGGTGTTCTACGTACCGGGAGCAGTGAACTCTGTTCACAGGGTAGGCGTTGGAGCTGCCTACGAAATTTATGTCCTGTCCGTCACTACAGCGTGCTTGCTCGTTCCCCTTTTGTCCCTTACAAAATATGTTTTCCACACATACACCCTTCGTTATTGCTTTCAGCGACATTCCTTACTGCTGATTATAAAATAAAACTTTTCGAAATTTTTTTTTTTTTTTTTGTGTTATAAATGTTTATGTTGCACTGTCTTATTTGAGGTCGATAATAATTGTACAAAATCAAACAAACAAAGAGCTATATATATATTGCAACAGTTCAAACTTTATTATTCTAATAAGGATATTGTGAGTGTATAAAAATCGATACAAGTCTATTATGGAGGAGATGAAAAATTATTTATTATATACTAATATTGTTTATAAAGATGTATAATGTATTTTAAATTGTCATGTATTGATAATATATTTAATTGTTTGTATTGTTCGATAATATAAATCGATTTTACTTGTTTGCTGCAACGTCCTCCTCTCGTCTCGTCGGTCCCGTCTTGGCGTCTTCTTCTTCCTGTCCCTCCTTCCTGGTGTCCTCTTCGTCCTGGCGTCCTCTTCGTCTCGTCGTCCTCTTCTACAGCAAGCGGCTCCAGCGGCGATATTTCACAGAGTCCCGTAGTTATGTTTGACTGCTAACATTGATTAGTTTCTTGATAAATTGTTCACTCATAATGATTATGAATTTCATTCATTCAGTTTATTATTAATTTATATTTTATAATTTCTTAATCTCAGGATTTAACGGGGTATTTACAAATGCGGTGCGTTTAATGTACACCTTCCAACGATATCTTGTAGTGTCTTTAAGTTCCCTAAGCGGATATCTTAACTTACACGAGACAGCACTGTATTTTATTTTAAATTTTATTTAATTATTTACCCTCTCGGTTCTTATCGCAAAACTTCGTTAAGAATTTCTAGGTTTATAGTTTATTTTATACAAAATATTCCTCTATTCCTTCTTGGTTCTTACCGCAAAACTTCGTTAAGAATTTTAAGGTTTATGGTTTATTTTATATAAGATATTTCTACTTTTGTAAGAGAACAACTCTCTTACCTGGGCACAACTTCCCCTAGCAACGTCGACAGAGAGACTGTGTCCATCTTAGCTCTGCAAAGTATGAATCTCGCTGAATTTGGTGTATTTTGATAGGCCAAGCCCAAGTCACATGATTGATGGAACGACCAGATACATAAATTTCATGAAAAACTTTGTATAATTTTGCATAATCCTGCATGGAAATTATCTACAATTTTTATTACCATATCATTGATAAGAGTTACACTTGAGTTTTGCTTTACTTAAAAAACCATATTTCTAAAATAGTTACAAACCTCAGAGTATACACAAATCGAAGCTATTTACTTAAATAATTCCTTGTCAAATTTTCATGTAAATCGGTTAACTACCACTGCCGCTATAGCGATCGCAGATTATCACACCCGCACACGCGCACCAATTCATACAAAAAATACATGACAATATAGTACATCTTTTTATGAAGAGTTTGGTGTAACCTATATGCTTATCAATTTTTAAATACAAAACTTATGACTAAAAGACAAAATATTACACAAAACAAATTTAAACAAGAAAATGCTCGTCATTCATGTACTTTGATATAAACAGCATATCTTATCATCCTGTGTTCTGTGGCAATTACAATGATAATAATTTATGCCTGATTAATTAAGTACATAAATTATTATGCCTATTATTGATAGTGAATTTTCTCGTTATTACAATAGTTTAATAGCACAATTCTTCTCGTGCCACGCGTTGGGCTGCATATACAGTGTTAATATTAATCTGTATGCAAATTTATTTGCATATATTAATTAATCATCTTTGTTCTACAAGAATTGGTTTTGCACTGCCCCTCGTTGGGTAGCCATATACAATGCTAATATTTATGCGAATTATTTGCATTGATTGATTAATTATTAATTATAAATTTATTGATCTGTCATTATGAAATTGTTGGCGGTACGAACTTTGTCGTACTTACATGTATCTAGCCCCGTAGTTGGACGCCATATACGATGATATATGTATGTAAATTAATTGCATAAATTAATTTGATTATGAATCATATAAAATTTGATTGAATACTTTTATAGGTACGTATATCTTTACTTAATATTTATCTGTGTTAATTTTATGCATAGATTATTTAATTATCCCTTTATTAAAGTTGTGATCAAATGTATCTAACTCTGAGCTTGGGTTAGCATATACGATGTAATTAATGTCATGTGTTGATCTCCCATATGTAATGTTAACAAATTCATTTCTTTAAATAACGAATAATTGTATGAATTGAGTTAGAGTTAATTAATTATTCACACTCCAACTTGCTACATATGAATTTACTTTAGACTTTAACTGTCTTCGAAACTTCTATTTTGTGCATCTTTCTGATTAGTTGAATTGATAATCGTTACCTTGAATTATTAATATAGATACTGTTTAATGAAAGGTTAAGTTGTGAGTCAGGTTTGTTACATAAATCAATAGAATACTAACGAATCCCTTCTAACTTATATTTATTAAATCATATTCGTTCTTCTTCATGTCATAACATCAATTTAAGAGCACTTACAATTCTTCAACAAAACAATAAAATTCTATTCCACATTTAACAATTCAATGAGCAAATTTAAACAATTAGGTGAGCGATCAAATATTGACGCTTCTTCGTCTGCAATGACGTTACTAACTAAAATGTGGTGTGCTCATAATTCGTATTTAGTATTTACGTTAAAACACATTGAACATTTATACGCATGAAATAATCATAATTAATAATACACATATCAATCATATACATAGATAAAATCCTGCTCCTGCAACAAACACATCAAAATACATACATAGTACAAAATATATTAACAAGAAGACATGTATAATATTCTAGAACATAATATTCCCTACTTATGGATTCGTATCTATCTGACTCATATTTATATAACTTTCTCAGGTGGTTTTGGTCCTAAGTGTCAGGTCAGTGGTGTTTGATAAATTACTAATTATAAGAAGAGATTAGTTTTGTACTTTACTCGTTCTGCCGTGCTGTCTCCCTGCATTGATGAGTGAAGTTAATCCATAGGGCACTTGATCGTAAACACTCCCGCACCCCGCGATAGTCACTTCGAGCTTTGAGTTTAATATTATACAAGTAGTAGCATTGTACTCGTAATCGGTCGGTTAAGTTCTACGCGTGCATGTGTCTATTTCGCGGTACACAGTTCGCTACCGTATGCTTCTAATAACGGTCTATGCCGCACGACAACTCTTTTCGGCGCCTAGGTCGTTTTCGAGTTCATTAGGCACTTTTCACAATTCTATTTATTTGAGTTAATTACTAAACATTGTAGTATCACTACTTTTTCTGTAATTGTTCAAGAATATCACTTCACAATGTCCGTGTCTTTATGACGATGAATTACATAGAAATTATATAGATTGTTACTCGCGTTTCATCACGAAAACTACTGTTCCGTTTACGCTCTGAGTTTTATTCGCGCACTTCCATTTATTCGTAATAATGTCTTAATCGTCTCCACCGAAATGCATTTTAACTTACGCACTGCTTTAAGTTCTTATAACTGAATCATTATAAAATGAAATACAAGTTCAATAGACTGTTCGAGACTCTGAGTAAACCGAGTTAAGAATTATAATACAATTTGTAATAAACTGAGGTTAAAAATTGAATGAACTGGGCTAAAAATTAAATGAACTGAGCTAAAATTTGTAATAAACTGAGCTAAAATTTGTAATAAACTGAGAGCGCGTCTCCCCGTGTAAATGGTTTTAATTTCTTCTGCTGTTCCCACTCTTGGGACTCTGATGAACACTCAAACTTCCCACCAATTCATCTTTCATAGGTTCATTCCATGGACCTCCTTGTGTCCCTTCGTCTCCAGTCTGTATTTCCAACGAATTCTCCACCCAGTGCCGTTTGGAGAGGGACGTTCATACACGAGATTCGCCCTCTGGTCTCAAGCTTATCTCTGAACCATCCCCTACTGAAGTTCCCTCCGGAATTCTCGTTCCTCATTGGCTGGTTGGCTTTTTCGACTTGAATTTGACATAGTCCACGTGGACTAGATGAGTCGCTGTCTTACGTACGTTGTTCCGTTCCTGGAATCAGTGTTAAGGCTCTGTTTCAAAATCACATCTGCTACTTCTGGTGTAGCGTGTCGAATTCTCTTATTGTTGGTACGCTGACGATTTCCTCCGTCGACTTGCGGGTGGCATAACATCTGTGCTCTCCCTTAGCGTCACTTAGTCGCCTGTCCTATTGTCCTTGCATAAACCATTGTCTTTGAGAAGTCGCACACATGGTTTTGAACAATACTCTCGCCGTTGGTTCTGTGTTTTTCTCGCTACTGGACAGATGTAATGGTAGCCTCCTTTTGTCCTAATTGTGGAGTCGGGCATTCCCACGCATGGTCCAGCTGGCTGCAACATGTGCCGTACAGCTCATTGTTCGAGAATAGTTTTTACGATTTCTTAATGGAAAGGAAAGGTTTGTTCCCTTTCGCCGCCCACCCTCGAACAACGCTAACAAGTGTCACTTTTAACGGGCTCTAATTGCTGGCGTACTTCCCTCGCAATAACCCAAAAAATTAAAAAAAAATATATGAAATATTAATTATATCACACAATGTATATATATATATATATATTGTTACAAATTGGCGACCAACTAAGGGGCTTTAATTAGTGATTGATAGGCCACTATAATTTGCCCAATCCCTAATTGGAGCTTGGCAGCAGTTAGAAGAAAGGGAAAATGCAACGTCGAGCAACATCAAAGAAACGGGCGGCGGAGGCCGAAAAGGAAATCAATATGGAAGACAAAGAGGCGACGCCGGTGGAAGACGTGGAAATGTTGTTACACCCAATGGAACCTAAACAACCCGCACCACCAGAGGAACAACCCGAGAAACCCTCACGAACAGAGAACGTGACAATACAAGAGATGTTCAGAGCGATGATGGAAATGAAAGAAGAATTAAATAAGAAAATGGATTCCATAAAGGAAGAAGTAAGGGAGATGAATAAAGAATTAAGAAAGGATAGGACAAAAGAAATAAAAAATGATAGCAAACCAGAAACCGAAGAAATACCAAACAATAAAACAAAGGAACAAGTAGTAATATTATCTGAAATTAAAAACAATAAGAACCAAGAAAATATTAAACAAAGGGACATGAAATCAAAGAAAATGAGAAGAATGCATCCAAGGAATTTAATAAAAACACAGGAAGAGTTGGAGATGATGAACCGTGGTTTAATTGATGTCAATAATATCCCAATTACCAATGATAAAGAAATCATGACTGCCAGAGATTATAGGAGGAGGATAAAAGTAGTTTCAGAAATGATTTACCACCAAATAGTAGTTTACGACTGGGAAAAGACCAGGGGCAAATGGAATACGACAAGGGTAACAATATATGGTAAAATATCAATGATATCATTATTCATTGGTGGACCAGTAACACCCTGTTTTAACGCACCATATGGTAGAATCATTCAAAGAAAACTAGAGATAAGCGAAAGAATAACCGCAGAAAAAATGAAGTACCAGGTAGAAGCAAGAGAGATCACCAGTACAGGAATAATTATGAAGACAATGGTCGTCCGGACAATAAGGGCAACTGAGATGATGGGCCAGTGTTCAAGGTATGAAGAATGCACCTCGCTGGTTCTGCTTCCAATAAAGGCTGCTTTTCCTATGATTTCTCGTTCCTGCAGCTGCGATTATTCCTTCTGGTTATTGTGGAGTGGTTCTGGTTAAGTGTTAGTGGTCCACTTCGATAAAGTGTGTTGTGTTAAGTTATGTTTCACTTTCGTCTATTAGGTCGATAATTGCGCTGTTTGTTTCGTGATGTGGAATTAATGTTTAAATCGTTTAAATTGTGTATTCACTGGTTTTATGTTCTTGTTTGAAGTTAATTTAATGTTTGTAGGTGTTCGTTTCACTGAATTTACGGTTTAAATGTAATTTTACAAAACTCGCGTTTTTCGCATCATACTAGGCTTGTAGAATATACGCCATTTGTGTCTTAGCTATTAGGTTAATATTTGCTTAAGAGCTCGCATCAAGTGTACTTCACAACGTCTAATAATGAACTAACGAACTTCCTTCGTCTTTTCCTAAAGTCTTAGCCAATTTAATATTAGCAATCCATTGTTTCAAAACTATTTTACATCCTGTACATGTGAAATTTTTACATTATACTACTGAATATATTTTTGCTATTATTTAAATTTATTAACTACTAAATACATAATCTTCTTCTTCAGTTCATTCTGCTTGATTTGATAGCAAATAAGATAGTTTTACTAAGTTTTTGATCTAAAATGCTATATTTACTTCATTTTGAAAATTGTAAGTTTTAACATTCACTTCCTGTCCTTTTCAAAAATGTTGCCATTTTACATGTTATATTAATGATTGTATTAAATCTGAGATTGACATAAAAGGTTTATCTTCCCTTAATTTCTTGTAATTTGATTAATTGTTTCTCTTTTTAAATATTATACATTAATATGTGACTCCCCTCTTTGAATTTTCAGTTTTTACATTTGCATTTTTAACAATAATTCTTGCTATCTTTTTACAAAATCTTTCTTACTTATAGTTCCTGTTATATGACTCTATGACTGATTTACCTTATATAAATTCCATCAGTTTAATTGTTTTTCTGTACTTATTTCATCAATTTTAAATGCTGTTTAAATTTACCATTTGGCCTATATTTTTAACAGTTTTTACATACAAAGTTTTTAAATAATACATTTTGTTTATACCCTCTCTGACTTTCTATTCTGATATAATATTGATTAACATTTCCTTATTTTAACAAAAGAACATTTAGTATATAATTTATACTATTAATTCATAACACATGATTGAAATTAACAATAGTCTTTCAAACTCAGACATTTTAATCTGGATTAACTATTTTTAAAACATAATAAACATTTTCATAATAAAAGTTTTATACTAAAAGGATTGTACTCTCAGACATTTTATCCTTCAGCTATTTAAACTTATTCTAAATAAACAAAACATATCTGTCCTTCCATCATCTACACTATTTCTTACACCTAGTTTTATTTTCAGTCATATCTGTTTTTTGTTTGATTTCTGTGGTAATGATTCTTGATCACTTCACTTTTTTACTGGCCTGTTCTTGCTTTATTTACTGTCATTCTAATGAATGTTGTATATAAAGAGTGGCAGTTATTATTTAGAAACACTTGTATTATCTGTCATGATAATACTCTATTTAAGATTATTCATTGACATAATATAAACACTTTAAAGTTGTATTATTTTACAATTTACTCAGTCTATGAATTCCAATATTGACACATCAGGTTTATTTAATATAACACAAAAACTTGCACTGATCCCCTTTTTATTCTTTGATTTTATTTCTAATTAGTTTTATAGTCTTTTTAAAATCAAGAAATCTACTTATAGAGGATAATGAAGGTTTGTTTTTTGCATTATATAATTAATTCACATTGGTTCACTTTCAATTGTACTTTATACACTTTTGGCTTATATTTATTTTACATGGTTTCTAAATTTGGGATTTTGTTATGCTATCATTTGTTATTATTTTTATTACTTTCTTTTGGGGTTTTGTTTTGGTTTCTTATAAGAGCACTCCTTCTTCTTGTGGATGTTGTCTTGTTCTGGTTTCTTCTTTAATTTCTCCTATCCTCCTTGTTTCTTATAGAAGTATTTCCTTTTCTTTTTGTGGATGTTGTCTTGTTTGGGTTTCTTCCTTACTTACTCCTATCCTACCTGGGTATTACCTTTTTTTATTTTTAGTTTTGAAGTTTATTTTGATTACTCATCACTCATTGTAATATTGGTCTTAATGAAACTCTTTCTTCAATCTATGATTGTGCTTTACGGTGGTTCTTAATTAATTTTTTATATTGCTTTCTTCGATTTAAAATGTTTTTATTTTATTTTATGGTCTTTCTACCATTCAGAATTATGGGCATTATCTCTCATGCTACAATATATATATATATAGTATTTAAAATTTATAATTATATTACCTCAATGTGTTCTTTTCCTTATTTGGAACAAGTTTCGAGAGTTCCCGTTCTCTCATCTTCAGTCTTCTCCATCTTGTTTCTGGTTAAGTATTTGTGTGTTGGCTGCTGTATGTTATGGCATTAGTTTGTTTTGTGTTTTATGTTTGTATATTTTTAATTTTCCCAAATGTTCATTATGGTGCCTTTGTGTGGTATATGTTTTATTAGTGATACATTGGTTATATTTGGGAATTCGTGTCCTGTGTTTATTGCATGTGTGGCTAAATTGGATTTATATATTTCTGGTTTCCTGTATGCGTTTAGGTGTTCAAAATAACGTTTTTTCAGCTGTAATAATGTTTTTTCAAATAATACAACTTTAAAATACCAAAGACCAACAAACTACCTTAATAACATCCAGCAGCCAAAACAAAAATACTTAACCAGAAACAAGATGGCGAAGGCTGAAGATGAGAGAACGGTAACTCTCGAAACATGTTCCAAATAAGGAAAAGAACATCTTGAGGTAATATAATTATAAATTTTAAATACTTTATATATCAAGAAACGAACTGTAGCAGAAAGTGATTGAATATATATATTATAACTATTCATAATAGCGTCCTATCTGAGCGTTATGAAAGTGGTAGACGGTACGAGTGTAACGCCGTAAGCAAGAGAGAGAGAGCGTATAATCGCAGCCATCTCGCTCTAACCACGTCACCGCGACATCAGAAACCAGTACAAACATGTAATTTTACTCAAAGCAAATTATCAGTTCAACCTGCGATAACTTCAAAAGTTATAAATATACGGCAATTCTGAAAACAGCATTGTATTCAGCAAGAAAAGCTTTATAAGTAGCCGCAATTTCAGTTAATATAATTAACAATTGAAGAAGTTATACGGATGACGCACGCCAACAGGAATAACGAGAGAATTATGCTACGTAGGAATTAGGTGTTTTCACACACACACAGATAAAGACCTAAGCAACAATATTCTGTGGTCAGATCTTTGAAAACACATTTTCAAATACCTGTAATCAATCGATTTGCAAACACAGGAAGTACGATTTTAACTAGAAATTCTCTGCAGTTTGAAACCTGTCAAGGGGTGTTTGCTCGACCTGTTCGAGATTGTCAAAACTGGAAAAACGCATGATTTATTTGAACAACCAATCAGCAGCCCGTATTTAAAACTGACGCCAACTCAAAGCGAGGGGTAGCATCACTCTTCGATCGGATCTTCAATGCGCTAGACGTGTATAAATTACGTACAGAAATTTTCAATCACGCAAAAGTGTAATTTAAGCATCAAATTCGAGAAGTAGTCCGCAGTATAGATGAACTAATACCGTTCAACAACTCTCGCTGCGTAAAACAACTTTAATTAATTTATTTATTAATTAATCAATCATCAGCCGTGAAGGACCTGTGCGACACAAGGCTACAGCATCTGTAATTGCAGGGCATCTTCTACAGCATTGATCAACATCAATTCTTCTGTGCAAAACCATCAAAAGGAGGACCTCTACGGATTCCTATCTTCGGTCAACGCATCAAACAGTAAGAAATAGATTCATTGATCAATGAAATAAGCACTAAACAAATAATAAAAGCAATAAACAATTTTTAAAAGACACTAAGCATTTCACACTTTGTATTTTAATTATAAGATTAGCTCTAACATAGTATAGGAGTGTTGAATGGAAAGTGGGGTGTAGTATTGGACGTGCAAATTATTGCAGACCTGTTCTTTAGCACTGGTTTGGGAGATAGCAATCTCTTAATTAAACCAGATAAGAGCCATAGGTCGTTTGAACGTCTTAATGGTTACTTTTCACACTCACTCAGTAATTATAAGTGTTAGGGTAGAAATAAGTCCTACCATTAGCATTTTCAAGATTAAAAATAATTGATTAAAAAGTTAATTAAATAATCAAGCCAATTTTAAAGTGTTATTTGTAACGATTCCCCTTGAAAACCACAATCACTGAACGAATCCTGAGAAAGAGTGTCTCCATGCGCTGAGCTAAGCTGAAACCGTGTCATTTGTATCTGGGATTTGTTCTGGCGCCCAGGTAAAGTAATATCACGGGTAAGTAACATTTTATCTAACATTACAAATATTAGATGATAGTGTTAGATGAAATAAGGCGTCGTAATATATATATATATATATATATATATACCGGTACATATATTATATGTAATATTATAACATCGTCAAAATCAGATCATATTTGATGACTATAAGTATGTATAAAAAATGCTAAAAAATAATATATTTTAATAAATAAATAATGAAGAGAATAAAAAATAAAATGCAATTAAGAAAGAAGGAGAAAGAGTTATAAACTAAAAGTGATTAATAAAGAAACTCACCGACTAGACTGACAGACAAACGACATTGACCCAACCCCAGAGATTGGCCAGCTAAGAACCAATATGAAAGTAAACAGGATGAGAAGTGAAGGAGAAGAAAAATGAGAACGAAGAGGGAACAAACCAACGATGAAGAAAATAAAATGAAACACGTCAAGAAAACACAGACAAGGCATAGAGAATAGAGAAGGGAGAAACAATGTAATCAAATATAATAAAGAAAATGAAACCGGTAAAGAACCAAAATAAATAATGAATGTTAGTATTGATTGAGTGACAATTGTAATTAGTCATTAATAAAAAACGATAGCTAAAAATACACTAGCCAAAGAATTAGAAGTACATGTAAGTTATTAATAGAGAAAGACATGATATTAAACAAGTATATATAATATGTGTAGAGAAAGAGAAAGATATTGAAATAGTGAGAAGTAAACGGAAGTTAACATAGTGAAAGTGAAATTACCCTAAAGTGAAATGATAGAAAAAGAAACACTAAGTAAATTATAATAAACACAAAATAATTTAAAAGTGCAAGTGATGAATAAATAAAAATTTTGTGAATGATAGTAATAGGGAAAATAGGGAAGGCTAAGATAAACACTTAGTAAAAGTAACAAACACTTAAGGTTTGATAGTGAACAATAACATTGAAGAAGGTTGTTAAGAATAATATTTAAAATAAACCATTGATTCAGTAATAATGAACACTGAAGAGTGATAATAAAAGAATATTATTGTAGAGCTTAAAAGTGTATTGTAGAATTTAAAGGTGAGAACCACATGACAAAGTAATAAGATACTGTTAACATGGAAAAGAAAGCAAAGAGTTTTCATAAAATAAGTAGTTTAAAACCATAAGTAAACACCCATGTTATAAGGGAAGATTAATGAAACAAGTTCAATAGAGGTGAGGTTGTTTATCACCCGAACAATAAATCAAAGGTAATGCATTGTACACCAATACTGGATAATAAGTGTTAAATAATTGTCTAAACAAACTTACGAATAGAATATGGATTGGGTAATTATCCCAAACATAGACCTAAATGTTATATGTTATATGATGAAAAAATAGTAATTAATAGCCATATTGTTGACATTGGCAGAGTTAATAAATAAGAAAAGAAAGCAATGTCTGAGTTAGAAAAGAAAAAACCAGTTAGTAAATAATTAGCAATAAATAATGAATAAACCAGTTGTAACACACAAAAATCACACAAAGACTGAACCAAAACACATCCATAGATAATAAACATAATTGTAAGAACAAAATAAAGCTCTAGGACAAAATGAGATATAATGTATATGAAATAATCAAAAATCAGTAATGGCTACTTAGACTTGAGACAGGCCTAACGGTCAAACACCAACAAATACTAATTGTATGAAAATAGCCAAGTAATTAACAAATCCAAGGTGACTAATTAACCAAGGATAAAAGGTAAATTTTATTAAAAACAAAATATTAAAATAAGGAGTTATATAAACAGAGAAATGTAATTAGTAAATATTAAATTAATTGTAAACTTAGAAAACATGAAATAACCCAATATTGTGGGATACCAAAATAATCTTTGTAAGAAAATACAAATGACAGTGCTAATAATTAATACATAAGAAGGAAGACAATGGAAGGAAGAAGGTCAGAAGATATATGAAGATTTGAAAATAATTCAAATTTTGATAACAATGGATTTATATCAAGCTAGTCCAATCAGAATTCTTTGGTAACCATAGAAACGGGACTGGTAGCGAAAATTACCGTTGAAAATCGTTACTCAAAAAGTAACGCTCATAAAAACGGAAGCCAAAATTCTGAACAACCAATTTTCTTATTTAAAATGTTTTAAAAGTTAAACAAATTGTCAAAATTGAACGAGGAGGAGGCTGACTAACACTGAACTCAATTAACTGATGGAGAAGACTTTTTAATTCAAGACGAAGTTAATAAATTAATCCAAGTACTTTGAAAAAGATGCCAGAAGCCCGAATAATTGAAAACTGAATTCTATTGCGGCTCCAGTCCTTTGTTCCAGACCAACAGATTAATCGCATGCTACGAAGCTGTTAAGTATCCTATAAATTATCTAAACTTCCGAAATAACGCACTTTGAATATTTCTCAATATATTCTGAAATATCACTGAACCAATTTTATTCTCTTTCAAAGATTAAATAAAAATATTAAGACACTGAAAATTTGTCAAATTATAAAGTTAACCTAGTATTAGTTTACGAACCTTTTAAACACTTTTAATACACTCCAACAAACCACTTATAGCTACACGTTATAAGATTTAAGTAGAAACATTGTAAGGTTGTGTATTTTTATTATTGTAATTGCATCTAAGCCTTTCATCGTGATCAAAAGAATCCATACGATTGAACGAAATTATTTGTTGACTACTTTGGTAGAACGCCATACTGTATGTTTATTACGTTCAAAATCGATTTGTTAAACCCAGAGAGAAATTGTCTCATAGATAAATAACCGGTGCAAAATTATATAAGAAATCAAATATAGCTTGTGTCAATGAAAACAGTAATTTTTTAATCGTTAATATATCAATACTGTGTATATCAAATGTGTTTTATTTTCAGTAGGAAGGTGTATTCTTAATATTATAAATTATAGCGGACGTCTATGAAGTGGTGACTAGCGCTCAAGCAGCGAATACAGCCAACTGCTGGCTTGATCATACAAATCGATAAGCGGCGGGACAAATTGAATTCTCCACACCGCCTGAGCGGAACCGCTGATAATAATACATTTTTAATTGTTTAAAAAAATTGGTAATTACGAATTGGTAAGACACACATACACAAGTTACACTCTGACACTTCTACATTTTACAGAGATAATAACGACGACACAAAGGGGCTACTGCAATATTTATAATGAATTTACATCAAGATATTTTTTCCTTATTAGGAACATGTTTCGGGAAGCATTGTGTTCCCATCTTCGGCCTTCCTGATTTTGAATCTAGTGAAGTACTTGTGTGTTGGCTGGTTGTTATTGTGGTTTCCTGTTGGCCTCCGGTACTTTAACAGGTATTTCCCGAAACATGTTCCTAATAAGGAAAAAATATCTTGAGGTAAATTCATTATAAATATTATATATATTATATACATCAAGAAACTGACTGTAGCAAAAAGTGCTTGAATATATATATATATATATATATATTGTAACAAATATAATTGTATGACTTTCTGACTTTCTTCGTTTCTATTCCTCACGTTGGAGTCGTCAATTTGTAACGATAATAAATAAATGAGATGAGGTCTCGCGAGTAAACACAAAGTAACAATTTATATTGAGAAAATAGTTCTTATGCTCCACGCAGTATACGTCAATATGTAACAAATTTAATATGTATTTGTAAAATTATATTAAACCATACCGTTGTGTTCGTTAATTTGTAACAACTAATAATAGATATGTTGAACGGTAAATTATTTTGTATTCTGCCGCTCGCCCCCACTATGCGTGCAGTACCAAAGACGTCACTCACAGTTGCCAACAGTTGCTCCGTCCGCTGTGCTATGTTAACTTATTTCTTAAATGAAACAGTAATAATAATGACGCAAATATAACACCAAACATATATCTTCCTTTGAACGATCTTTATTCAATGAAGCATTGATTAATTATTTCTCGTTTTCTTTTTACGGTAATTACAATTGTGACAAAATTCTGCGTCTTCTTTTATCAGTTGGTACAGTAGCTAAAAATATTGTCAGCCGGACCAAAGGAATGATGCAGATTGTTTTTATTTCTATTAAAATAAATTATCTCAGGGCGTATCTGATTCGGGGATTACGTTTAAACAAATAATACTATTCTTAAAATCAAAATACAAATTTCACAATACAAGGATATTACAAGGTTTTGGTGTTTAAAGTGCGAACTGGCAGTCGTGTATTGGTTACTTATTATTAGAGGTTATGACCAGTTTAGGTGCTTATTAGTTATCGTTAAAGTTTCTTATGGTGTTCAAAAAAGTGTAAAGCTCAATTTGTGTTATTTGGGAGTGTTCTTTAGTGTTGGTGATATAGTGTCTGTAGTTTTATTTTGTTTAATTCCTAGATAGTCGTGTACACAAATGTTGGTTTTGGCACATAAGCTAATAAATTGTTCAAATTCACCAGATCCTCTTCTTTCTTCTTCCAGGACGAAGATAGGGTCCACGTCTTCTTCGTTTCTTCTCCCTGGATCTCAATTCTTCTGTATTAAATGCTGGATGTTCCTTTCTTGATTATAATATTTTGTATTATGTACATCGATTTGTTTTACTAAGTCTGGTACGTGTTTTCACTGTTTAAAATATAATTATATAAGACGTTTTATTAACGCGTCTGTATTCAATGACCGTTGTTAAAGATGTCCCATTTTATTTATCTGAAATTTTTGGTTGCTAAGGTAAAACTTGAAATCTGGTTGGTTGATTCAGATATACATTGCCATACAAATTCATTATTTCAATGTCTGGATTTGGTCAAAACTTTTAAATTAGTATAACTTTTCTGTACTGATTGGGAATTTAAAACTACTAGCATCATTATTTTGGTCTTTACATTTGTGACATATAGACACTAAACATGCCTACTTTTGCTTAAGAAATACTGATGTTACATTTTTGCTATTTGAATTTTTCTTAAATAACTTAAAACGGATTATTTTGATTCTAGATTTGTTGTGTATACCATTAACTATAAATCTATTCATCCTTCAACATTTGTTTTACAAAATTCTAACAGTATTTCCTAAAATTTACAAAAGTTGGTTTTACATGGCTTCATATAGTTTGCCATCCACAAAAACATTTGCTAATTCATTTATTTGTTCAAAAAATGTGATTACCATTATAGAACTACTGTCTGTTTTGTTAGTTTTACTATTTCTTATTAATTTATAATGGTTTGTTACTTTAGTGGCTATTCTGATAATAGTTTATTTACTTTAACATTGGCCTATGTCATGGTGATTCTTTCAACACCATGTCACATATTGTTTTATTATTTAGCCTGTTGGCTTGAACACTTATATTTAATTATAGTCATTATATTGGATGTTAACCCATGAGATTTAAAAAATACTCATCATCCTCTCATAATGCGAATACTTTAACAAAATTACAAACAGATTGACTTAAATATTATGCCCTCATGGCTGAGATTCTGATACACATTAAACAGATAAATTAAATTCCAACAAACACAAAAACTGTTTATCATCTAATAACATTAATTCTTTTCTTTTTTTTTCATAATTGTTTTATAGTTGGTCCACCATACTATATCAATATTGGCCTATTCCTTAGTGTGTTTAGTACCATGTTCTAATTTTACAAATTCCATTTGGCCCATTGTTTTAAGACCTGCTGGTTAATCATATGGTTTTAACATCTTCATTGCATTCTAATAACATCATTACGTTAAAAACAACAAAAACAATATACAATCATATCAACTTAATGTCATGCCCACATGGCTATGACTCTAATGAACATTGATAAAATAAGATAACTTTCATTAAACCCTAACAACTGTTTAACATATAATAATATCTCTCCTCAATCCATTTTGCTCTGTTATTTAATTAATTATTCGAAGTCAATTTCACATTGTTCATATAATAATAATGTGAATAGGTTATTATTCATTATTCTCTTGACAACATTATGTCCACTATTAATTACAATTAGTTGCATGTTTCATGTATCTATAATAATTGTTTTGTTATATTATTTCATTATATCGTTCAAATTAATAATTTACTAATATATCATTTTACATTGTATTGTATGTTTGGGCCTATTATCCCTAAATTTGTATTTTGATTATTTTTATATTTTGATACATTTAATGAAACCATTAGTTTACTTATGGTATTGGTACATAAGCTGTCTGTCTTTATAAGTATTAATTCTTGTCATTATTTGAAGTTCATGTCATAATCGGGGTATTTTGCATCACTTTGCCTAATCATTAATTTGGGTACGGTCAGTTGTAGTACAAGTCAGTCTAAAGTAGTTATTTGTTCATCTTCACTATCATTTTGAAAGATATTTTTCTTCTTGTTTAGTTTCTTATCCATGGTCTTCATTAAATCTGGTACGATATCAAGCTATGCCAAATGTGTTGTTACAATATATATATATATATACATATATATATGCTTGGATTTTGGCAGGTAATAAAAGTTAGTAATAAAAGTTTTTATGCTTTACAGGCTCTTCTCAGCAGTAAACATGTCTCGTGGAAACTGAAAAATTTAATTTACAAAAGAACCCTGGTATGAAGTATTAAATGCAAAAGCTTTAAGTGGCTTAGGCATGTTCAAAAGGTGAAAGGCGGAAAAGTCTCGAAAATGTTTTTGCTGACCAACCTGGTGGGAGACGCGTGAGAGGAAGGCCACGAGTAAGGCGATTAGGTAATGTGGAGAGCGACCTCAGACAACCGAGAGTTAGAAGGTGGAGACAACGGCCACAATACAGGGAAGCCGATGTTGAAAGACCGAGGATCTGCAAGTAATCGCATTTCACCCATGGAATGAATGAATGAATGTCCTGTAGCTTGACATAAAATTTGATTGGACAAAGTTTCATTACTGAGCTTCATTTTTGTGATGTTAGACAAAACAAACACAAACACAATAGCACAGTCCAAATCTGGTAAAGTTTAGAAGGTGAAACATTTATAAGTAACAAGCAACCGTTATATCTATCAGCTGTTGTATTTTTGGCCTCACATTGTCGCCATTTCGGGAGAGAAAAATTCAATCACACTCATTTTTTTTAATAGGCCTCTTTCGTTTTGTCGATTTTCCATTTTGCATCCGTTGTAAGAATCGATACGCCTTACCTACTATTAATAGAATTGAAGTCCTTTATCGACCCACGAACATCTACAACTACATAAATGGTAGTGAAACAAACCCTAATTATTATTTACTATTTTCGTGCCGACTCAGCGAAACGGGTCAATTAATTCAGTCAGTAAGCAATGAAATTCCATCAGCACTTGGACTATGAAATATTGCGCTATGATTGTTTCTGCACCCACCCTCCGGACTGTGCAACGGAGGTGGAACGAACACGTGTCTGCACATGTGCGCGCTTGCGTGCATACGAGCCTACGCAAAATCCAATATACGTACGTACTGGTGGTACTATTGTAATGTAACAGAACAATTAGCAGCTGGCGTGGCATGTGCCGATCTCCCAGCACCTGCGCGACTGTGACATACCCATACCCCAACCATCACACTACACTTTCAATCGTTTGGAAAACAAAATTATAGTAAACCCACACTCATTTATATTTCTTTTTTACATGTTTATTTCAACCGTAAAAGCGAATCGTATTACGAGGAGTTGATATTATTATATACGTAAGATTACTAAAGGTCTATTTCTGTATCATGAAATCGGGGCAATACCACGCTTAAAAATTAAGAAGTCAGGCCATTACAATATTCAAAATCATGAAATCAGGACACCAGTAAACCAAAGTAAAAATTAGTGACTTACATGGACCGCGGTCATTTGTGGCGAGGCTCACGCCTGGAATGATAATGCTTACGACTTGTTTCCAATGTTTACATACTATTGCGACCATTCAGCTTTCTCTGTGCATGTTTTTGCATATCTATTCTTGATCCCACAGTCGGAGGGAAATACATTGCGCTTATGGGTTTTACGTTCACTACTATTACGCGACATTAAAACCTCGACCGATAAAAGTGAAGTACTAGATTAGTCTACAAAATGTACACACAATAGTAACAGTATTTTAATTCTTCATATTTTTGTAAGCTATATTTTAAATAAATTTTGCCTCAAAACTGAATCGGTAAAAATAAAAACGTGATAAAACCATAGCACACTCAATTTCGTAGGTATTAAATTATAAACTGTCCTTACGCAAGGTACTCTTGCACCTTAACAATATTTTTTTTACAGTCCAGATCAACTACATCATATACATGCCATTTAAATTTAATAATATCATTGTCATAACAATACAGAAAATAAAATAATTTCACACGTTTTTTAATTTTTTTCAGTCGTGAGGGTTAAAAATTAGCCTGTGAACTTTTCCCTGTTCAAGATAGACTAATGCGTTAAGGAGTGAATCGTACAGAAAGATTCAAATTTAATTTTAATAATTAATTCTAATTCTATTTTTATTAGTTTTCAAGTTACTGACCGAAACGTACAAACTTATTTTACGGGTCGCTTTGCATACTGCCATACGTCATTCCCGTGCTTTTCGTACTGTGTTAATCATGACGTGTTTCTATTAACGCATTCAACTGTCACAAAAATCGTTAGAAATAAGGCGATTTGTTGTAATTTAAGACTTAACACAGTAAATCACGTCCGCAGCATTTAAGAAACCGTAAATTGAAATAGACTGTTTAATAAATACAAACAATTATTACTTGAAGAAAAGTATACAGCATGTACAGCTGTGCAAATGAAATAAACCAAATAATAGAAGATAGTAATAAAAAACAAACTAATAATAATAATAATAACAAAATAATAAGAAACATGCGAAATAAAATAAAAAACAACAACAACAGCAAAGACAGACAAAACAACACATTAATTACTATAATTTATAATTACTGCATACACTCTACTTACTGAATCCGTATGACAGACCTCTGCACTCGCTTCGCTCGTGTTCGGCCGCCTATCGATATGCAGGGTACTAAAAACATCACTCATGTGTCACAGCCGTCGAAGCATTAGATCGCAACGGTTGGCCCTTTAACGATCCGTTTCTGCTCTCTCCGCTCGCAGCTAAGAGGATGTTGCATGTGGGTCCAGCGCACAACAAAACTTATAATCACCAATACCAACATTAACACCTTTCATCACTCTATTACTAGCTACATAACTCACTAGGTACATAATTTGCTACCGGATTCTACTACACGGATTCGCCCAGTTGTTACCAAGTGAAAGTGCGGGGTGCATTTGACCGGGTAAGAACAGGTAAAAACGTCGTTTCCACACAATTGGCCTAGACCGTCCTAGACAGGCCTACACAAAGCCAATTTACGTGTTGAAATACCGTACTGCAACTATTGGTACCGGTATATTTCTGATGAATGGTCTTGATAAGACGGCTTAAGAGTCTTAGGAGATCTGATCCCTGAAGAGATCTTTTTCTAGAGTTGCCATCCATCTGAATTTCTCCGACAAGTCCTCTTTATGTAAAATAGTGGAATGTCTGGGGTGAATTTTTGTCCACATCCGGGAGTTTATCAACTCTTAAGAAAAATACCGCTCACTGTAGGAAGATGTTACTTCCTTTAGGCATCAATTCCACACAGTTAATATTTTATTTTGACAATGTTTGTTACGTTGCGTTTAAATTTGTGCCATTTCTTGTATCTTTACCTTTTAATTCTTTCTTTATTGATACATAAAAAAGGTTCCTCATTCGAAACAGAAAAACTGGGTTGAGAAGCTGAAAACTGAGATAGGAAATACCTTTTTACAAGTGGGCATACAAGAAAAGAAAATCATTGACTGTCGTAAAAAAAAGCAATAGTGTATTTTATTTTTTTCGATTACTGTTTAATTTGCTTATTTATAACTGGTGTCTATATAATTAAATGACCCCATTTTAAAATAAGCTATTCATGGAGTTTATTGTAACGCTGGCTCGTATCTTCCGATATCTAAAGGATTGTTCCGATTAATAACGTACAAATGTTAATCATATGATTGATATTTGAGTTTACGTTTTCTATATAATTGTGTCACTGAACTAAGTGATTTCTGTCAAGTGAACGAAGTGCAGAGTACCCTTTACAGGTGTTACATACGAATAGGTTCACGTATGTTTCCGGTAAAGTAAATGTTATTTGTGTGTAGAAACTAGTATTTCTTAAGCAGTCATTACTGACTTTTGTTTAATCAACGCGGATGTTTAGGCAACGCATAGTGGTTTAGGCATACCTTACTCACAGCGGTGGAACTTGTCTGTTACCACCATAATTCAATTTCCGTTATCTCCATCGAGTCATCAAAGGTGGTAGACAATGTTTTAGATTTATATACCATAATTTACTGTAAGAGTCACCCGCATACAGCTTACACGCATCATTCGGCGCGCGCCCGTGTCAAAGATACCCGTATGGAGTTTGTTTCTTATTGTACACTAATTCATCGCCTTCCCACTACGATTCGAATCATGCTAACGAAAATGGCTCCAAAATGTTACTAATAGTTTTTGTACGTCCCTATAAAATTTCATTTGCGCGTGTTTAAACTGTAGACTCTCCTAACGCTTTAGATACACTTAGGACATCCACGTCCGGTAAGCTACACCTAGTAACCCCCCCTCACCAAACATCGTTGTCACACGACGGGAGCTCTTTTGAAGCTCGGGACTTGACGCGTAACAGCGGGCGACAGGCTTGCCAGCTCCTGAAATCATCACTTGGGACTTAAAGGAAAACTGTCCAAAACTACTACAACTACTAGAATGGAAAACTGATCTACATTTGCTGCCGTTCTAGGCGAGTTTAAAACTCCACCGATCGTATGCATTACTTCAGTATTAAAAATTTACTATTGAGTTGTTTATCTTTAACAATTTTCACTGGAAATTAAATAGGTCGACGCATAAAGGTATGTTTATTTCTCCTGAGTTACACGCTGCGAAAAAGGGAGTGATATTAAATTTTGTTGAAGTGACGACCGTAAGCAAAAAGTGAAAAATAAAAAAAAATCTTTGCCTTATTCGCTTTTGAAGAAAGTTAAAAATTGTTGCATTGGGTATGTTACATGCAGCGTACAAAGAGTAGGCTACTAAGGAGGATGCCTACATCTTCAAGGATCCAGTGAAGGTCGGGTGTTTAGGCATGTAATTATTAACCATAGAAACAAGTGAAATGCAACGGTTGAGACAAGGATTTTCATCAGTTCCCACGTTGTCTGGGAAACTTATATAAATAAGTAACCACCGGGTACAGGGACAGCAGTATTTATTTTGAGTAGCGTGTGTTACAGCACTTGGGGAGTTGTGTTCATGCGATGCTGTTTTAGGTAATTATTGGTGTATCTGTGCTCTATAAATTGTTTTCATAATTAAAGTTTGATTATTTTGCAGTGAAAGCGATTTACGTTTAACTCTGACGATCGATAATCCCACAATCGTGTCTGTATCAATTGATGCAGAAGCCTAAAGAACAATCGTACCGTAACACAGTTTACTATCTTTGCCTACCGATGAGTGAATTGATAAAACGAATGCTGTGTGAAGTCTACGCTAGGCAAGAGATAGATAACCATGTGTGTATGTGACAGGGACTGAATAGAACAGAAAATATCGGTATGGAGAACCATACATGACTTCCATGTTCCAAGATTTATATTTAAAATCATTTTCGAAATGAAATATTTCCATAGAAACTACTTATTTCTACTTACTGCTTCAGCCTTAACCACAGTACTGTGGTCACTAACGTATACCACCTCACGTTATCGCACTCGATTTTCACTGATAATGGAAATCGATGACACTGCCGAAACGGCTGGTCTACTGCCAAACAGGTCGGGAAGGAATTTTAACAACAAACTACTTCTTTGTTACCGATAACGTAGTGCATATATAAAAAAATTATCCCCTCCCCCTTCAACTATAATTTTCGTTTATAGAAAATTACCCCCACCCCGTTCAAATAGCCTTTCATTTATAGATATTTAATCTACGTTTCTACAGTGGATTATTAACATCTTCTTATCACGATACTTTATTTATCAAAATTAAGTACTTTACTCTTGTTACAACAAAAAATGTTTCTGGTAAACTACCCTTTCCCCGTAACCGATCTTCACAAAAATCAATAGGCCTTGAGTCCTCTACAACTCAGGCACATATGTAAAAAATTATTTGATTCTGTTTGAATTTACGGCAGTTATCGTTCGTCATGGAAACATTTCTCTTGTTACAACATAAAATGTTGCAGGTAAACTACCCCTTTCCCTTAACCGAGCTTCACCAAAAATCAACAGGCCTTGAGCACTCTACAATTTAGGGATGTATGAAATAAATTATTTGATTATGTTTGAATTTACGGCAGTTATCGTTCGTCATAGAAAAAATTACCCTTGTTATCACATAAAACGTTGGAGGTAAACTACCATTTTCTCTTAACTGATCTTCACCAAAATCAACAGGCCTTGAGTCCTCTACAATCAGGGATGCATGTAAAACTATATTTGATTATGTTTGAATGTGCGGCAGTTATCGTTCGTCATAGAAACAATTACTCTTGTTAAAACATAAAACGTGGCAGGCAAACTACCCCTTTCCCTTAACCGATCTTCACCAAAATCATTATGCCTTCATTCCTTTGAAATTCAAGAAAGTACAAAAAAAATATTTGATTCTGTTTGAATGTGCGGCAGTTACCGTTCGTCATAGAAAAAATTACCGTTGTTAAAACATATAATGTTGGAGGTAAACTACCTCTTTCCCTTAACCGATCTTCACCAAAATCAAAGGACATTGAGTTCTCTATAATTCAGGGAGGTATGAAAAAATTATTTGATTCTGGTTGAATTTACGGCAGTTATCGTTCGTCATAGAAAAAATTACCCTTGTTAAAACATAAAACGTTGCAGGTAAACTATCCCTTTCCCTTAACCGATCTTCACCAAAAACAATAGGTCATTAGAACTCTACAGTTCAGGGCTGTTTGCAAAAAATTATTTGATTCTGTTTGAATTTGCGGCTGTTATCGTTTGCCATAGGAAAACATCTCTACACAGACACAGAGACAGACAGACAGATAGACAGATAGACAGACACATAACCATAAAATGAAAAGACACATGACTTTTCGAAAAATGACTTTTCTTCAAGGTTTGATGGTAGTACAATCAGAATCAGCACTTATCTCGAACACGATTGTTTTCGCCAGCACCATACTTTCATTTCCTTATGGAACATGGAAGTAAAAAGTAAAATTGTTACAGAATAGAGAATAATTTTGTGAACCATCTGGTATGTCAAAAATACTGACGTATTTGATTAAATAATAAGCCGAGGGAAGAAACTGAAGACGTGAAGGAACTGAATCTTCAGTGGCAGAGACGAAGAGGAAGAACAAAAAGACTAAGTATGGACTTTTACGACAACAGAAAAAGTGGTTGGAAAGGTCCGTGATCGAAGATAGAAATGAGTGTAAGCAATTTTCCAGAGAGAAAGAATTTGTCACAGTTCATAAGATGTACCGTCATGGAAGACAGACACACTGGAGTGAAAGAAGTTGAAGAATTTGTCAGAATGTAAAAAGTTGTAGTTGTAAAGTCGAAGAATACTACGTAACATTACAAAAGCGAAGACGAAGACGGTGAGAAACTGAAAGATTGGAAATTTGAGTGCTTTAGTACATTTTCTCGCAAGGGAGAAACAAAAAACATGGCATGGCGTCTGTATTTAAGAAAACAAGAGGATGCCAGTAGAGTAAGAGCCCAGAAACTCAAAAATATCTATCGGATGATGCATAAAAAAAAGTTTCTGGAATCGTATACAATAGTGTGGAATCGTGGACCAGTGCCGGATTGGATCGTATTAGTGACTGGAGTTAGATGACTTTAATGATATGCACAAATGTTGAAAAGAGCTTTGAAAATGTGAATAGTGCATAATGAATTATGTGGTGTGTGATAAAACGTTGGATTAAGCATGTAGACTTCAATAAAGTTTGACATCGTTATACTGTATTACTTTAGTTCTTATATCATCTTGGTTCTACCATTAAGTATAGATGATCTCATGGGTACTGATAAAAGAATATAATGGGAATATCTTAAATTCTAGAAAGAAAAACGAAGAAAAACTACATAAATAATCAAAGAAATAATTTCAAAGAGTTCTTTACATGGTCACATTCAGAATATTCTAAACCTGACACTATATTCAGATTCATTTTATGTTATTCTCCAGACCGCTGTTAGAAACAAATTTAAATAATTTACCTTATATTTTTTAATCCGCTAAGCGATCTCTGTTGTCATATTACAACAGAATTATTTTACTTATGATAATAAGTTTTTTAACCAAGAAGTCGGATTAGCAATGGGTTCACCTCTCAGTGGACTTTTAGCTGAAATTTATCTTAACTATTATAAAAATAAATATTTATTATCTGATCATAACCGTTTTTATGATAAAATAATTTCGTATACACTTTACGTGGACGACACATTCTTAGTATTTAGCGGCACTCACAGACAAATAGATATGTTTTTCAAATTTATGAACGGCATTAATCACAATATTAAATTCACCATGGAAATGGAAAACAATTACTGCTTGAATGTCCTTGACGTATCTGTACAAAAACGAAATACACTTCTCACTTTCAAAATATACAGAAAACCCACCACAACAGATTTGGTTATACATGCTAATTCAAATCATCCGTATACACAAAAAATGGCAGCGTTTAATGGACTTGCACATAGATTAGTGAATATACCTATGAACACTGAGGATTATAATGACGAAGTCAACACAATGAAACACATAACCATAAAAAATGGTTATAAAAGTGAAATGGTTGACAAAATAATATATAAACACCTGAAAAAATTAAATAGTAAAAATGTTGCAAAAAGTAAAACTCAATATGTTTCAGCAATATACACGAATATACTCCCTAATATAATAAAAAATGAGTTAAAAAAGTTAAATATCAATGTTTCATTCAGGACCACTAATAAATTAAAAAATAAACTTAAACCACGAGTTCTAACATTAACAGAAGATTGTTCAGGTGTGTACAAAATTAGATTTAGTGAATGTGATAATTTCTACATCGGACAGACGGGCAGAAGATTCATCGATAGATTTAGAGAACATCTACCAAAGAAGAACCCTAACACAACCACATCAAATTACGCACTTCACCTCATAAATAAAAACCATAATTACACCGGTTTAAAGATAACATGGAACCTATACACATCTGTAATAAAGGTCATCTTTTGAATGCCCTAGAAGAATTTGAAATTTACAGGGCCTCAAAAATACATAAAGAACAATTACTTAATGACCAGCTGATATTTAAGTCTAACACGCTCTATGATACCGCATTGAAGATAAGAAGTGAAACACGCGTAAAAGTTAGTTGACGATCGGAGGCCGACCAGTGCACTGGGTCACATATCACGCACTTGTGTGTTTTCCGTTCATCCATTAATTTATTCATAACTTGTTATATGTGATGTGCTTATGTGCGTTAACAATTTCGACGACCCCTATACATTAGGGTGAATAAACATTTTACCTGAGGATGGGGATTTATCCCTGAAACATAGTACATATAAATAACAGAGATCGCTTAGCAGTAGAGGGAAAATGAGGATTCAAACTCACTTTCACTTTCTATCAGCTGATCACTTTCACTTTCTACTGGACCACAGCATCCGCGACTTTTTCGCGTATATGCCGTCTTTCGCGAGCCTAGATCACTTTCACTTTCTACTGGACCACAGCATCCGCGACTTTTTCGCTGATCTGTGTCAAGATCCGCGACTTTTTCGCGTATCTGGACCACAGCATCCACGTTATTTTTTTATATGCCGCCTTTCGCGAGCCTAGATCACTTTCACTTTCTATCAGCTGGACCCGCAGCATCCCAAATGGACCATAGCATCCGCGAATATAATTTTTTTTATATGCCGCCTTTCGCGAGCCTAGATCACTTTCACTTTCTATCAGCTGGACCCGCAGCATCCCAAAGGTGGTGGGTGGGGGGTTCCGACTTGATGCATTATAGTGTATATATTAAATATATGATCAGGGTTACCAACCTTGCATGAGTTCAAATTTGTTGTGTGTTATAATGTATATTAAATCTATATGATCAGGTTTACCAACCTATGTATGGGTTCAAACTTGATATGTGTGTGTGTGTATTATAGTGTATATTAAAATATATGATCAGGGTTACCAATCCTGCATTATTGTGTATAGAACAGATCTGCCAACATTTTTCTTCGGTGGGAAATTCAAACTATATTAGGAGACGCATTATAGTGTATAGTAAATTATATGACTGTTGACGACTTCGATATCAATGTATCAACTCTCTCTCTCACTTCCTCTCTCTTTGTCTCTAGACACAGTTATCGATCACGATATAAACTCTCTCTCTCACACACACTCTCTCTCTCTCTCTCTCTCTCTCTCTTTATGTCATCGGTTTTACATAAGCGTCAGTAAGTCGTGCTACTTATGGATTATTGTAAGTAGCGATACTAAAATGTAATCACCAGGAAATTTATTTATCACCTACCTCGTTGCGTCCTACTTCTAATTTTGACACATGACAGTCATTGACCACGATTTAGAAATTAATATACACAACATATGTGCTAGCACTCTCTCTCTCTTTATGTCATCGGTTTTACAGTGATATATCATGTCTCTCTCTCTCGCTCGCAGACGTCGGAAGCAATTCCTAGTTTATAATGTAATTACCTGTGCGTGTATGTCTCTCTCTCGCTGCAAACGTTGACAAGAATTCCCTTATTCAAAGCGATTTGTATGTGTACACAAACTTAAATATGGTTTACAGACCATTGTAATTTTAAAAATTCATTTTTGCATTAATTAAATATATATATCGTAAACAATGAAATAATAATATTTCGTCATTAGAAAGTTATATTCAGTGTGGTAATTAGTGATAGAAAGATTAACTATGCACACACACACACACACACACACACACACACACACACACACACACACACACACACACACACACACACACAAACTTAAATATGGTTTACAGACCATTGTAATTTTAGAAATTCATTTTTGCATTAATTAAATATATAACGTAAACAATGAAATAATAATAATATTTCGTCATTGTAAGATTTTAATAAAACAATTATCAGTTTAAATAATAATAATTTTCGTGATTGTAAGATACAACCTGCAAATTATAAAAAATGTCTCTCTCTCTCTCTCTCTCTCTCTCTCTCTCTCACACACATTTCTGATTACTGTACAAATAATTGCATGCATATTCGGAGGTTTATAACGAAATAAATTAAAATAAACCATAATTTGTTTTAAATAATTAAATATATATTTACAACACTGTACACAAACTTAAAATATAGTTTACAAACCGCTATAATACAATTATTCAAAAAATACATTTTACATTGATTAAATATATATATCACAAACAAACATTGTTATATATAAAATAAATACAATATTAATAATAATATTGTTTAAAATTATTAAATATATATTTACAGCACTGTACACAAACTTAAAATATAGTTTACAAACCGTTATAATACAATTATTCAAAAATACATTTTACATTGATTAAATATATATATATATAGCACAAACAAACATTGTTATATAAAATAAATACAATATTAATAATAATTTTTGACATTGTAAGATTTTTAAATAATAATTTCACGGCTGTAGATACAGTTCACAAGGAAGTTTATCTGTAACATAACAATACAGTCGATATTAGAATCACTGATACGATAAATATTCAATTATCACATGCACACACACACACACACAGTTAGTGGAAAGAATCAAATGCGTTAAGTAAGTAAACTTTTTCAAGTATGTGTCATTTTTCATAAGTTAATGTACTTTCAAATAATTTCTAATCAAACCAAATATTTATCATCGGAAATTTGTAAATACTGCTTAGAATCAATGATACATTTATCACATAAAGTTAATGTACTTTCAAATAATTTCTAATCGAACCAACTATTATTCAACGAAACTTTGTAAAAAATACTAAATAGAATCAATGATACATTTATCATGTACATACAAATTCAATTATTAAAGTGTTAAGTACAGAGAGTTGAAACTACACACACACACACACACACACACACACACACACACACACACACACATCAATAAATTGTTTGTTAACACGATTGCTACTTACGACGTTAGGACTCAATTTCCACCTGCGTTGTTTGATTTCTCGTCCCTCGATACACTAAATGTAGTTCTTTAGGTTTGATATGCCTGAGCTCCTCATTCGTGAAGACACCTGCATACCTCTTGGGAAGATAGACACTATTCAGATATTTTTTATTCACTGTCAATTCTGAACATCGTTTGTACTCGATAGCACTTACAGCATTAAACTTTACAAGAAACGACATTATTAGAAGAGAGAGAGAAAGACACTAGTGAACACGTCTGTATCAAACGAGAGAGAACCAAACAATGACAGAATATTCGACACAAAAAGACAGTACAATGTGATAGTGGTGGTGGTGGTGGTAACGTCGTCATCAGAAAAGTCGGTGTCCCACTTTCATTTACAGCTTTGCATGTATGAAAATGTCCCACAGACGAAATTAGAGACACCAAAAATATAACACTGTCATTAGGAAACTCCACATTCCACTTTCATAAGGAAATAGTCACCGCTTACAGCTATGCATGTATGTACATGTCCACAACAGAATTAGAGAGATATAAATGTCATCATTCGCTGTGACCTACTTTCTAAAGTTGTTACATTAAAAATGTTTGTTTAAAGCAAAAATCATGAATCATCCATTCCCGAATAGCATGCACCTTATAGTTGGCACATCGGTCAGAAGAATTGAAATGTCTAAGACATTCTGTTCCATGAAATAGATACGGTAAGTTTTTAGGACATCCAAAGTCATCGAGATTGATGATATTATTGTGTATTATCTTTGATTGTAGAAACGTTTTTTCTCAAAACCCTTCACAAACACATAGTTATATATACGTGTATGTGATGTTAACAATGAAACAAGATTGTCGTACGGTGTCAATAAATTGTTTGTTAACACGATTGCTACTTACGACGTTAGGACTCAATTTCCACCTGCGTTGTTTGATTTCTCGTCCCTCGATACACTAAATGTAGTTCTTTAGGTTTGATATGCCTGAGCTCCTCATTCGTGAAGACACCTGCATACCTCTTGGGAAGATAGACACGATACTGGTGGTCGCCATCCTCCAACGTAGCAAGCACAGAGTTCCCATATTTTGTGTCCACATTTGTTAAGACCATGATGGGATATTTTTTATTCACTGTCAATTCTGAACATCGTTTGTACTCGATAGCACTTACAGCATTAAACTTTACAAGAAACGACATTATTAGAAGAGAGAGAGAAAGACACTAGTGAACACGTCTGTATCAAACGAGAGAGAACCAAACAATGACAGAATATTCGACACAAAAAGACAGTACAATGTGATAGTGGTGGTGGTGGTGGTAACGTCGTCATCAGAAAAGTCGGTGTCCCACTTTCATTTACAGCTTTGCATGTATGAAAATGTCCCACAGACGAAATTAGAGACACCAAAAATATAACACTGTCATTAGGAAACTCCACATTCCACTTTCATAAGGAAATAGTCACCGCTTACAGCTATGCATGTATGTACATGTCCACAACAGAATTAGAGAGATATAAATGTCATCATTCGCTGTGACCTACTTTCTAAAGTTGTTACATTAAAAATGTTTGTTTAAAGCAAAAATCATGAATCATCCATTCCCGAATAGCATGCACCTTATAGTTGGCACATCGGTCAGAAGAATTGAAATGTCTAAGACATTCTGTTCCATGAAATAGATACGGTAAGTTTTTAGGACATCCAAAGTCATCGAGATTGATGATATTATTGTGTATTATCTTTGATTGTAGAAACGTTTTTTCTCAAAACCCTTCACAAACACATAGTTATATATACGTGTATGTGATGTTAACAATGAAACAAGATTGTCGTACGGTGTCTCTCCTTCGCTCCATCTAAGTCTATGATAATTTGACGTTAACCAGTGGTTTGTCCTAACGTATTTTGGATTCGTAACGGATGTAGCAGGCGGAGTCAAAATCCAATGTCTACCAGCAAATCTCAGAACGTCCATGATTGACAGTTCCTTCACAATATATTTTCCGTTGTCGTCGAAAAAGCACTGGAAGTCAATTATAACTGCAGTGTTATCCATAATACTGTAAGACAAAGAAACCACACACATTACAAACTCTATATATATTATGTTTAAACACACAAATATCGTTGCGATATTAATATGTGAACTTACGTTTACAGACGTCTGGACTGAAGCACCGAGAGACATCAACTGACGAAAGAAACAAGTGTTGAGGGGGGTTACTATACATGGAGACGAATTTTTTTAATAGGTGGGGAGGTGTCGTCATCATCATCGTTCTCCATGTTGATGCGTCGTATTCGATAATGACCGTATGCAAGCGTATCATGACCATTGTCTAGTATATAGCGCTTATCATCATACGGTGACAACGCTTGATTATTTACGCGCATCATGTACAGCGTATGATGATCGCTACGTAAACAAAGCGCACTAGCAGAAAACTGACAATGATCAGTGAGACACTTGCTATACAAATCGTGTCGTAGACTCATCTTAATCGCAACTCGAGGCACACCTTTACATACACGTTTTTGACACTCTTTGGTAGGATCTTCGTGGGCCACAAGGAACGAATAACATTTCGCTCTGAGACCCACGAATTCTCTAATAGGACGACCACACGTTTCATCCTTGAACAGTCCAACAACCTTTTTGTTCTTAAGGCTATAACAAGGATGAGACGTAGGGTAATCCGATGTGTCAAAAACGTGTAGGTCCTTCTTCATGTCTGCATACAAGTCAGATGTTTGAATACTATACATCAGACTGTCTGTATCTGTCATTAACAATTTAACGTTGCGACCGTACTTGGCGACAGCATAACGATAATGAAAGTCGTACATTATCGTTTTGCTAACGTCAAGCACCGTGAAGCCGACATACACGGGACGGGAAAGAACAATGGATTTTTTACGGAGTGAGAGCCCCACCAAATCGTTCGTATAACGAATCATACGTTTTAGCCTAGGTGTGGAAACTAGTTTTTGAAGCCGTCGTTCATCCGAGACTAGTTCAAAGTCTATATGTTTCCGTACGTTCTCCAGCGACTTACCGTATACGGCGTTGTTCATCAGTTTGAAAAGGTCTTTTTCAAAGCTGTTGACGGCTGCTTGCCTCTTGCGGGTGTTGAAATCGATAAACGGTTTCAACCAAGCGCTTTGCTTAAAACACAACACCCTATGAGTCGCTTTCAGCTCTAAGCCAAGACTTAAATACAATTTCAAATTTCGATAATGGAGAACGTAATTTTGTTTGTCCTCCAAAGTTGTTAACAACTTCTCTACGGATGACCCTGATTCGTTATACGATGATCTATATATACTCTCGTGTAAACGTTTGGAAAAGGGAGAAAGGATATCATATGTTACGCGCTGGCGCACAGGTGCAAGCGGGTAGTCGGAATGCAGGTCGTGTAAGGTATTAGGACAGTGTAGGTCGACTTCGAGGATGTACCCGATGTCGGAATCATCACTCACATTACGTACGTCCAAGGACTCGATTTCGTTACGATCGAGCCATCGGAAGTCTGGGTAAGGGAGTGGTTGCGACATGGCTGCACCGTATAAATTGTTACAGTCTGTATACAGAATGAAGGAGGTCGATTTCGAAACATCGTACTGATCTGGAATCAGAGGATTGTTAGCGACTGCATGACGGTTGGATATTACCGCGCAGCCTCCGCGGACCCCAGACTCTACAAACAGGTATTGATTTATCTCTGTCAACAGCTTTAATTCGACCCCTGTCATTTTTAGCATCGCGTTCCAAGCGAGTCCGGGAAGCGAGTAAAAATGACACGGGTCCAAGCAGTAATCGCGTAAGGCCATGTCTCGGAAACTTTCAAAGACATCGGCCAGCAGCATTACGTCTGTCAACAAATACAAATCGTGGTAATCTCCAAACGTACGCAGATTGAATGCACTCCACACGTTTTGTGCGTGCTCGTAATCTGCGTCCGAAATAGACGATTCCATCAACCGGTTATCAAAGTGTTCACGAGCGGGTAGACTTGTTTCGTTGAACCGATCAATGCTGTCAACGTACTCGTAAGGGTATACCCCCTTGCGTACGAGCAGATTGGTCTGTTCATCGAAATCCCGTCTAAGCATTTCCTCTCTGAGCAAAGGAAATTGGCTCCCGGACGTGGACAGATTGGTAACGAGTGTGTCCAGAGAGCGATTAAGAAATTGAAAGGAGTCTACGAAACACAAGGGACCCATGGAGAACGACACGTAACGATCACTAGATGTTGCAATGCAGGATACGTGTTGGTCCTTATATTTTCCTAAACCCTGCATTAAATGGTGACAGTCGTAGCCACGAAGGTTGTGAAAGAAGACGGGAATATGACGAGGCATCTTGTAGCTTAGATTACAGCTATTGTGGGCTGCTCCCAAGAATTTCCCCGTAAGATGACAATGATTGCGTACCTTGTCATCGTCTGTCAAAGGGCGCTCACACAAATGACAAACGGTGGCGTTAGTGAACGCAACATTGTCATCATCGGACATAATTAATTGTACGTTATGTCGTACTACCTTCATCATATCCTCGGCGTCTTTCATCAACCACGAGAAGAAAGTGTCTACGACGTTTTCACCCCGATAAACTTTAGCCTCTCTCCAGAGTCTGTGCGTGTGATCGACGATAGCATAGGAGAAACCTGACGGAATATGCATCGCTTCGTATGATGTGGACGATACAGGAGGAGAAGTTATTTTCTGACGGTCACCGTTGCTATCAACTGAGTAGAATTCACCTAACTCGTGCACTGTCGTCGGGACGTTGTTACCAGGTGAACACGACTGAAGCGGAGTGATGAGGGACTCGAAGTCGGCGTAGACGGTAAAGGGTACTTTAAGACAGTGCGCGTAATTTTTAAATTACATAAACTTCTCCTCCTCTGTGGACATTTTGGTTTTCTGCTCGCCGTAAGGTGTGCAGTAGGGGAGATGATCGGACAGACCATGTTCTGTGGAGAAACGATGCAGGCAGTAGTCGCAGTAAAATGATTTACGATTGACTTTTGTTAGGGAAAATAACAATTTATTAATGCTACTGATAAGACAGTAGTGTTTTCGGCTATTTGTATCGGAAAGAAGTAAAAGATTAACATGATGTAATCTGTCCTTATTGGGGGTAATTCTTAACGGATAAACCTCATTTTTTAATTCGTTTCTGATATTGTCTTCTATCTCATAGCCGAAAACGTTTATAGAAATGTTGGGATTCTGTGCTTCAAATTTAGAAAGTGAGTTTATAGAAACAGGGTACTCGATACCGGACATATTTATTGTGTTTTTGAATAAGAGGTATTTTGAAACACGTTCTTTATGCTTTTGTTGAGGGTGTATGTGAGCTAGTACGGACCATAGAAAACACATTTCATCTTGGGAGTTATTGATGTTGACTACTGCCTTGGTGAGTGCAAGTTTTCCCGGGGTTGGACGGTAGGAGGACGCTGCTAGAGGCCGGTACCGTCCAACAACCAGTTCCAGCTTCAGTACAGCATCCACCGACCATCCGTTCCCGTCACGGGTAAAATTGGATATGCTATTCATGATTTTATCGTAGGATTCATCGAGTAGACAGTTCAACTCGTCGTTGTCGTCCGTGAGCAACGTACGACAACGTCCGTGGAAGACGGCGTCTTTGGTTACCTCTTTTTCTTCGCCGAAGTCACCATCTAACACAGTTTTAGTGTGAGGAGCTCAGACATATCAAACCTAAAGAACTACATTTAGTGTATCGAGGGACGAGAAATCAAACAACGCAGGTGGAAATTGAGTCCTAACGTCGTAAGTAGCAATCGTGTTAACAAACAATTTATTGATGTGTGTGTGTGTGTGTGTGTGTGTGTGTGTGTGTGTGTAGTTTCAACTCTCTGTACTTAACACTTTAATAATTCAATTTGTATGTACATGATAAATGTATCATTGATTCTATTTAGTATTTTTTACAAAGTTTCGTTGAATAATAGTTGGTTCGATTAGAAATTATTTGAAAGTACATTAACTTTATGTGATAAATGTATCATTGATTCTAAGCAGTATTTACAAATTTCCGATGAATAATATGCATTTGATTCTTTCCACTAACTGTGTGTGTGTGTGTGTGCATGTGATAATTGAATATTTATCGTATCAGTGATTCTAATATCCACTGTATTGTTATGTTACAGATAAACTTCCTTGCGAACTGTATCTACAGCCGTGAAATTATTATTTAAAAATCTTACAATGTCAAAAATTATTATTAATATTGTATTTATTTTATATAACAATGTTTGTTTGTGCTATATATATATATATATATATATATATATATATTTAATCAATGTAAAATGTATTTTTGAATAATTGTATTATAACGGTTTGTAAACTATATTTTAAGTTTGTGTACATTGCTGTAAATATATATTTAAACATTTAAAACAATATTATTATTAATATTGTATTTATTTTATTTATAACAATGTTTGTTTGTGATATATATATATATATATATTTAATCAATGTAAAATGTATTTTTGAATAATTGTATTATAGCGGTTTGTAAACTATATTTTAAGTTTGTGTACAGTGTTGTAAATATATATTTAATTATTTAAAACAAATTATGGTTTATTTTAATTTATTTCGTTATAAACCTCCGAATATGCATGCAATTATTTGTACAGTAATCAGAAATGTGTGTGTGAGAGAGAGAGAGAGAGAGAGAGACATTTTTTATAATTTGCAGGTTGTATCTTACAATCATGAAAATTATTATTATTTAAACTGATAATTGTTTTATTAAAATCTTACAATGACGAAATATTATTATTATTTCATTGTTTACGTTATATATTTAATTAATGCAAAAATGAATTTCTAAAATTACAATGGTCTGTAAACCATATTTAAGTTTGTGTGTGTGTGTGTGTGTGTGTGTGTGTGTGTGTGTGTGTGTGTGTGTGTGTGTGTGTGTGTGTGTGTGTGTGTGTGTGTGTGTGTGTGTGTGTGTGTGTGTGTGTGTGCAGTTAATCTTTCTATCACTAATTACCACACTGAATATAACTTTCTAATGACGAAATATTATTATTTCATTGTTTACGATATATATATTTAATTAATGCAAAAATGAATTTTTAAAATTACAATGGTCTGTAAACCATATTTAAGTTCGTGTACACATACAAATCGCTTTGAATAAGGGAATTCTTGTCAAAATTTGCAGCGAGAGAGAGAGAGACATACACAATGTGTGTGTGTGTGTGTGTGTGTGTGTGTGTGTGTGTGTGTGTGTGTGTGTGTGTGTGTGTGTGTGTACACAAAACGTTTGAAAATACCTTATTTCAAGGAGATTTTTTTATGCGTAACACTTTACCACACACACAGACTTGGCAGTATATTAATTTCTAAATCGTGGTCAATGACTGTCATGTGTCAAAATTAGAAGTAGGACGCAACGAGGTAGGTGATAAATATATTTCCTGGTGATTACATTTTAGTATCGCTACTTACAATACTCCATAAGTAGCACGACTTACTGACGCTTATGTAAAACCGATGACATAAAGAGAAAGAGTGTGTGAGAGAGAGAGTTTATATCGTGATCGATAACTGTGTCTAGAGACAAAGAGAGAGGAAGGGAGAGAGAGTTGATACATTGATATCGAAGTCGTCAACAGTCATATAATTTACTATACACTATAATGCGTCTCCTAATATAGTTTGAATTTCCCACCGAAGAAAAATGTTGGCAGATCTGTTCTATACACAATAATGCAGGATTGGTAACCCTGATCATATATTTTAATATACACTATAATACACACACACACATATCAAGTTTGAACCCATACATAGGTTGGTAAACCTGATCATATAGATTTAATATACATTATAACACACAACAAATTTGAACTCATGCAAGGTTGGTAACCCTGATCATATATTTAATATATACACTATAATGCATCAAGTCGGAACCCCCACCCACCACCTTTGGGATGCTGCGGGTCCAGCTGATAGAAAGTGAAAGTGATCTAGGCTCGCGAAAGGCGGCATATAAAAAAAATTATATTCGCGGATGCTATGGTCCATTTGGGATGCTGCGGGTCCAGCTGATAGAAAGTGAAAGTGATCTAGGCTCGCGAAAGGCGGCATATAAAAAAATAACGTGGATGCTGTGGTCCAGATACGCGAAAAAGTCGCGGATCTTGACACAGATCAGCGAAAAAGTCGCGGATGCTGTGGTCCAGTAGAAAGTGAAAGTGATCTAGGCTCGCGAAAGACGGCATATACGCGAAAAAGTCGCGGATGCTGTGGTCCAGTAGAAAGTGAAAGTGATCAGCTGATAGAAAGTGAAAGTGAGTTTGAATCCTCATTTTCCCTCTACTCTTAGCGGATTAAAAAATATAAGGTAAATTATTTAAACTATATTCAGATTTTGATTAAAACTCTCCTTGAGTCTGCACATAGAATTTTGTGTATTTTTTTCAAAACTTTGACCACTCACATGCTTACCTTACTCCCGTCCCTCCAATTTTTGAGGGATCAATCTCAAATATCTCAAAATAGGAATGTGTGGGGTACGAGTATGAACACGTATGCTAACTTTTACGAAAATCGGTTGATGTATTCAAAAGTTATCGAAATTCATTCCCAAATATACAGACAGGCATACGGACAAATGTTAAACGGTCGAGTTAAAGCTGAGAACTCGCTAAGCTAAATCAAAGTAACTTTTTAAAGAAACAAAATTGAAGATTAGGTAATGTAGTAAACCGCCTGTCCTCTAAATATATGACTAGACGTCATTGTGAAGATGAAAAGATGTCTAAAATATATGACAAGATGAAAGTATAGGCAACATGCGTGCTGTGAGCAGCAGGATTACGCAACGCTCTTACACATTCTGGTTCCTTTTGCGCCTAGATAGCCCGTTTACCTTCAGATAATCTACGGTATAGTGGAACTTTCCGCTTTGCTACAAACAGAGAGCTATGCCCGGCGTAGTTAGTTGTACATCGCGAAGCGAAGTTATAACACGTGTTATTATATTTATTATTGTGATTTGCTATTTCGGAACTTGTTATTTGACAAGAGTTCAGCCTAAAGCGTTATGCGCGGAGATTGTCATTGGGAACTTGTATTGTCTGCGATAATTGTGAACTTGGAAAATTGTTGTATACGAAGCTTTTATTTTAGAAAACTGTTATTAAATTGTGATAAACTATGTCTTTGGTGTACACTGATGTATTGCACCGTTTAAAAAACGACGATACATGAGATCGTTGGTTAAATTTTTGCTAACAGTTCTATGGTCGTAAAAGATAATATGGGAATCTATAGCATACGTCCACGCACTTATTTTGATTGGCTGTACCTTCCGGTAGAAATTGGAATTGATATAAACCACAGTTGTTTCTTTCAGGAGAAAAATACCCGCCAAACATTGCATTGCATAAAGGATTTCAAGTACTTATTTAGGAACGTCGTTGGTGTGTATGTATAGCATGGTAATGCATACACTTCGTGTGTATGCGAAGAGACAAATAGCACTAGCATTTGCCTCACCCGGCTTTTTTCAATCGGGCGTGTAAAAGAATGGTGGTCTGGGGTTCTAAATAAATTCTCTAGGCATTTGAGACCAATTTTTTTAAATTTATTATCAAATTAACCTAAAGTTGTTTGAAATCTAATATAAATTCCAAATTCCTTTACATTAGGAGTGAGATTTAGTAAAGTTAATTATAGAATAAACAAACAATTTTGAAAATAATTCTGTTATTATGTAATATAGGTTTAAATAATGTTATTTTTATATACATTTCTTATTTATATTTTTATTACACTATATTTCTACACGAGAACAACACTCTTCCGAAAATTAAATATTCTTAAAAATTCTTGAAAATAGTCTGTCTTATACTTTCTTGTCGCCTCCACGCTCTTAACAGTCTAAAAATTTGTGTATTATTATTTTTTATTTATTTATTATTTTTTAATTACTATTTGTTTATTATTATAACACACCTTCTTCTTCCTTCATATTTGAATTCTCTTCAGGAACTCCCTTCTATCCTTCCGTAGTTCTTATATATTAACTCGCTTCCTTCAACTTTTGGCTTTTCCCTCCATTTGTCTTTTAGTTGTTTATTGGTTGCTAGGAAGGTAAGAAGCTATTGGGTGCTCCAAGATTTCTACACTTGTAAAACCAAAATTGCTGAAGCGTATGATCCCATGAGAGGTTCTCTGACTATTCTCAGTGATGGGAGATTCCAGTTATTTTATTATTTTTTCCGCTAATATTACTTTCCGGAGTTTAGCAGATTAGTGCACTAACACGCGTGTTTGGTTTACAGTTTCGGACACTTGACATAATCTTTGTTGTTAAAATTTCTCATAGCCTTAAAGACGCGTCAACTCGCTTTACATGTGCAGGTGTTTTGTTCCAAGTGCATTTGTTTTAGATCCTGTAAGTTTTATAACGTGTAATGAAAATGCATTATAACTGGAGAGTTTAAAAGCGGAGCTATTTGGGGCGGGGGGGGTCACAAACAAAATATCCCAAGAAGGACAGCTGAAAACTACTTGGCACCAAGAAAAATATTTACTCGATCATAAACCACAGATAATAGTGACACTTGATTCAATCAAAGTTTATCGGAAGACTTCTACAGTCACGCGATTGGCACAGTAAGCAGCGTAGAACTTAAACTAAATAATTCTGTTATTGCATTAATTGGATGATAAATAACTCTGATGCCTGCAAGTTTTCCCATCGTTATTTCATAGATCATGAAATGTTCGTATGAACATTTCGTCTAATCATACCGTTACATTTATTAACAATACTAATAATAATACATTTCATTATTATTATGACAATGTTAAAATGATGGTAATAGTAATAATGTTGAGAAACTTGATGTTAATGCCAATGGGGGTGTAGGTTAGTAATAAACGACGAAATGATGTTAATAGCTATGAAGTCGATATCAGCAACGACTACGAATCGTTAATCTCGACTTACCGCGACAAAACCTGACAGTGTGTTTGAGTAAGATTAAGTCTTTCTTCTCGATTACACTAAGATACCGCTGTCCTTGAAGCGGTCGCAGGCCTGTTGAAGACGACTAACTGAACTGATGGACTTCAACTGGAATTTGCAAATAAACACCTTTGTCGACGAAAAAATAAACTGCATATAAAGTTTAAAATTCGAAATAATTATACCTGCTCGCTTCTCTCGTCTCCTGTGTCTGTTTTGAATAGGTGGAAAACACGTTTAACATGTCTTGTCATGTATGTAGGTTTAAACAAGAGGCACGCGACACGGGCAGCTGCATGCGGCCGACGTTCTCTTTCTCTGTCGCGTACGCTTTCTCCACATCGCTTCTTTTCTCTCTCGCTCTCTTTCTCGGTCTTCTTTCTCTCTTTCCATTATTTGCTCTTGGCTGTTTGCCACTTCCACATTAATTTTATGCGAAACCCATTCATTATGAAATAAATGCAAGCAAAAAGAATCACTTTTCAGGGGAAAAATTTGGTCGGCATGAAATAAAAAATGTTAATTGTAGCCGTTTTATGTTAATTCGAATATTTTTTTAATTTTGGCAGGCAGCGAAGTTAATTATGTAATCATGTCAGAATTTGTATATTTTTATATGTGATTTGTATGCGTCAGTGTGTGCACTTATACGTGGCGCTCGGGCATATTTTCGCTTACACACGCACGCGCGCACAATGTAGCCACTAAATGCGGCATTTACAGTTATATTCGCACGGATTCAAACTAAGAAAGTTACACAAAAATTCCCCATCTCTCACACGCACATCCTACTTTCGGGTTTGGCGGAAGAGATAATCATCCGCCCATTGGTCATTCACAAAATAAATCAACCATGAAAGATACACAGTAACCATAAATCAGTATTAATTATACAATATATATTATTTCTTATCACACACGCACAAAGCAGTGTAGAAATTCTGATGAAATCATTTAATTTCTATTTAATTGTATGAAATTATAATACCCATTATAATCTGTATTCCGTATAAATTATCTTTCTTGCTATAGACGTGATAAGTAGGACAGGCTGGAGATTCGGATTCTCTGAAGCTTCGAGTTCAAATTAAACGTTCAGTTGTCGACGAGACCTGCTGTTTATTAATATCAGCTCTAACCGCGTCATCGGTTTCTTGAAGACGAGTTGGGCGTGGTGTTTGAGATACACTAGGCATAATTAGACGTTGGGTGAACGCGGAAAAATAATTTTGTATAAGTGATAGTAGTTCTATCCTATAATAGTTTGTAATTCCATTCTGTTACAATTTCACTTTTACAATAATTCGGTACGATTATCAGTAACAATATTATTTGTTCTGGAGGAACGCATCCTATCTTTCATGACCATTGTGGTATATACACAAATTTAGTTGTGCCTTTTAGGAAGACTGTGTACGAGGTACCGGATTAAGAGGTGACTTTGAAGCAAACGCTATACCATTACTACACTTAATAATTTTCGTCTTTTTTTTTGTTACTCCGGCAGGACAGTTAATAACCCAAAATTGATTTATCTCATAAACATTAATACCACTTATCACGATCTTAACTAACAAACACCTTGACTTTATTATTTAACTAAAAACATTCGTAGATAACTCAACTTTCAATTTTATTTATTATTTAACTAAAAACACTGGTAGATAACTCAACTTTCAATTTTATTAAACCGATAAAAAATAAAAATAAATTACTAAGTTTTAAGAGGCTTTTTGCACAAGAAAATTTTGTATTGTTGTCTGCTTCATCGCGGTTGCTTTTTTTTTATGTTGTCTCCGACATGTCGGAGAACAAGTTTGTCGCTCAGCATAGTGTCAGACTGGCCATCGAGATAGTCTAATAAGCTTTCGATATTATTTAATGCAACACTGTGAGATAACTACCCTGTAGACTCTTACGTCCCCCGTACCTGACCAAGTCCTCTTCACTGCAATTACCATACTTTATTTGATCTTCTGTTACTTCTTCTGCCTTTCCGTAGAAGTAGTCTACTTACGCAAGTACTTCTAAGTCTTTTTACCAATTTATACATTTTTAAATGGTGAAGAAATTTATATTTTCCCCCAAACACCGCTGCGGATTAGCGAGGATTGTCTCCATTGTCGTAGTTTAGGTTAATCTCCCGCAAATCCGTATAATCAGCATCTTCAGGAGCTGACGAGAGTTTTGAATTTTATGCGTTTAATTCCACGACGGGAAGTATTTTACCTGCAGAGTTTGTGTAGGAAATGCTGAACCATCAATATTTCTTTGACGAATTTATACTTTTCTCGTTCCTCTATTACACATAGAGAAAAGCTGACGATCACGTTAGAAGATATCTTTTTTTACTTTACATCAGCGATGGAGAATCCAAATTGTACACGTTTTTGTCGGCCTACTTCATTATAACTTCAGTCTTCAGTCTTCAGCACAACTGGTAATTTCGAAGCACTCACTGGTAATTGGGATTCACTGTCTATACCTAGTTCAGTAATGTTTAGTTTCTTTCTTTCTCTATGACGTGATCCTGCACGTACGCTACCGCGTGGTATTGACAACTGCCCTGAGAATGTGTTCTGGAAACACTGCAGAGTCTTTATATTTGAGTCTCCCATACACGAATTCCGTATGTCCAGATTGGTTTCAAAAGGCCTTATGTGTAAAATATAAATGGAGGTGTACGGAAACATTAAAATGATTTTGTTTTCTTATAGGAAATACACGCATTGCTTGTGACAGCAGCAACGGCGACAGCCTTATTGTTTACGTTTGTTGTTTCTGTCGCAACGTTTACGAGACCTATCGTAAAAGAATACGAAACGTAAATTATTACGTATCATCGAATGAGACGTAAAGAATGGTAACGACGGTGTTTCCTAAATGGTAGCGTTGCGGTCGAGGTAGAGTATTGTCGGTAATTGTGCGTATTGTTACAGCGCGCGTTTACAAGGATCACTGCTGTTGCTGACAACTGAGTACTATGAATGCTGTATGAATCAAATCAAAATATAAACACAATGCAACAAGCAGCAGAACAGGTAAGCCACACCACGAACTGTGATCAGAAGCAGCTGTTTACATGTGTGTGTGTGTGTGTGTGTGTGTGTGTGTGTGTGACAGTGACGCGCTCGCTCGCATGTACATTCGTGACTGATGTATGTAACAGCAGCCGCAGCAGCAACGAGAGGGAGAGAGAGATAGAGATTATTAAGTCGCGTGCCAAGCAGGTGTTAGTCTCACATGGCGCCTCTCTTCTCTCCTACCTACTACCTACGTGTTTATTTATCGCGTTCGTTAATAAATATATTTACTATCCATTCTCTCCTCTTTCTATCTCTCCCTCTCTTTCTCTCTCCCTCTTGCACACACACACACACACACACACACACACACACACACACACACACACATCCCTCTGAGACTCCGATATATTAACCTTGCTGGCGTCCTCATTTCAGCTTTTTTATTTATCTCTGAAACTGTATTTCTATTTCCGTTCTCTCCTCCCCTCACTCTCTCTACCCTATATCTCTCCCTCCCTCCCACCCTCACTCAAACTCTCTCTCTCTCTCTCTCTCTCTCTCTCTCTCTCTCTCTCTCTCTCTCTCTCTCTCTCTCTCTCTCTCTCCCTCTTTCTCTCCTGTTTATAAGATTAGCTATACTTTTTTTAAACTTATCAGTCCACTATATGCTTTCATAATAAAAGTTTTTCTCATAATCTGGTAAATATTTTCTTTAATCTTATTTTGAAGCGTTTAAGCTCATCGATAGTATGAGAAACAGTCCAGTAGTACTGGTTGTTGAAGTTATGAAGTAATAAATATGTCACGACATATGTTACGACGTAATATCAGTATGTTTATTAACTGAATGCATTAATGTTTATTCGAATATAGCCATAACTCGTTTTATGTTATTAGCCTTGCAAGTATACCTTTAAACCACCATTCACAAATATTTTGGTAATCTCACGGTTACGAAGTTGTCTGTTTCTCTATTCATATTCACTGTACATTTTTTGTTTGCGTATAATTATGACAATACTGAATACAAAATACACTATGAAAAAATGAATTTGCTATTACGACATAAGCAGACAATACCGTGTATTTCCGAAACGGACCCTTGAAAAATAAAGCTGAAAAAAATTTACTGCATTCCACAAATTCCAACAGAGCTAATTAATTTAATTTGTACAGTTTAAGCGAAAATATAAGAAAACAGTAAATATTTTTTAGAGGAAAATTTTTAGCTTAAAATCGGTTTACGACTTTGTTTAGTTGCAGTGGTGTCGTAAAACGTTCGGCACCAGCGTAGTAAAGGAACTTGACTGAAGTCCAGCATGAGAACTAGACCTGAAATCTAATCTGTTGTACTTATGTTTTACATCCAAGATTTTCTTACTAAGTTCTTCATAGGTTACTTCAGACTCGTTATATAAGTTAGGTCCATAATATAGCAATGACTCAAAGTTTTTCTTCTTTTCAGCAACTCATCATGTTTCCGTTGTCTGACAGATGGGTTAATCCAGCACATGAAAATATGATTCTTTCTTCACACTTCCCGACAAAACTTGACTTCCCGAAGTTTATGGCTCCTAGTATCATTTCAGAAGCTTGTAGAAACCGTTGATCCTAACGAATACAGAGGCATCTACAGGGTTCCTTAATTTTTTATTGTGAAACTGTGTCTATTGTCAATATTACTTTTGTTGGTACAACCCCAAAGTTAGGCATCAGACTATAACCACCCAGGATAGTATGATACACTTTCTCCGAGAACATCAGCGTCGGTTTTATTCAGTCCTAAATATCCGTATTATGATAAGGCAGCAAAACTTGAAGCTTAAAATTTGACTTGTACCCTAGTTCACCAACCACGACAAACACTTCAAAATTGCAACCAACGCAAATTTAATAAAACTAGCCTATTTTCTCGTCTAATAACAACTATTCTTTCGTGGTAAACCATGTGTATAAACCTGATGATAGATTTGAACAGTGCTTTAGAGATGGGAAGCGGACAAACGCTCGTTGCGAAGACAACAAAATTTTCATTAATTTCCAACATGCGCACGACATCCTTGTACAGTTTTTCATAGTTTAAACATGGGCTACAATATGGCTGTCGAAAACATTAGAAACATGCTAGTGTCGTTGTGAAGCGACTGCATGTGACACAGAGAGACAGTGTTGAGTGAGACAGCGAACTGTTATCTGTACCTATAAGATAGATAACGTAGATAGCGAACCTTATGCTACACTTGTAAGTAGCGGTAATTCTTTCCTTGGCTCCGCGCGTTGCACCGCTCACGTTCCGCTGTCAGGTTTCTACTAGACGTTTAACCAAACGAAGTTTAGCCTGAAGGACGTGATAAGGTAATGAATTGTTCTCTCTCTAATGTGTTCATCTCTGGCACTGTATAAGAGGATAGCGAATATTCAACACGGACTTCCTATAAAAGTCACAGCGGATTTTACACTAATCACCTAATTATACTCATACAATGGTAAATCAGTAAGAAATAAATTTCTCGAAGAGGCTGTGAGTGCGTAGTGGCTTTACAGAAGTGCTGACAATACGGAAAGTTTATAAACGAAATAAAACCAGTGGTAAATAGACCATACCTGAACACCTTGGTTTTTATGTTGTAGCCTGGATGTAATCGTTCGTTTCCGGCCGAGCGGTGGCCGTATTCAATACCATCCACGACGTTTGGTATGCCACAAACGTAAGCGCAGTAAAATGTAATAGCCGGCGTCTACAGCGGTCTGCATGCGCCCCCACTGCTGTGCATACAGATGAGCGAATTACATAGCGGTTTGAGGAATTCGTCGTTTGTTGAACAAGTTTACTGGAACCCGGTTTCGTTAAACCGCCACAAGCAATGTCGTGGTGACAAACGCTGCTAGAAACCTTCAAAGTTATTATTACAGTTATTGTTGTTATTGTCATTGTTGCTGCTCCTAATAACTCTCACAAACGCACCCAACAAACTAAAACCTACGACCACCGTCGTTTGCATTACAATCGATTTTGTACGATTAGAAAGAAAATATTGCTTGATTAAGAGACAATTTATACTGTTGTACGTTTATTTAAAAATTATGGCCTTCTTGAAATCAAATTTGATATCAGAATTACTCTTATGTGTTTTGATGTCTTTCGTTGGCAGAATGTGTCTCCAATAGGCTATCCGGAAAACAACACGGCTGCTCCCATCAGGCTTTAAGAAGGCATTTAGTTGAATATATTCATACGTCAATCAGAGAGTAATTATGACACGACATTAACAGTATAATGATACCGATTTTATTTTATGGCTACCAGAGAAGTCGGTTGAAGCAAAGCTTCATGTGTTCTTCGCTGGCACAAATCAACCACTTCATTCCACTGTTGTCTAGGTGCAATTCTATAACATTAATTCACGTCTGCCATCAAAATATAATTTAAGTGTTCAGAAAATACTACTTTTATGATTGTAAATAGGCTCTTATAAATACGCTTATGTACTGCGTATTGAAAACATTTTGTAACTATGTACAGTATTACATTTATATTAAAAACAACAACACAATAGTACACTGTAGTATGAATGACATAATGAATTGGAACCATATACTGTACATATTGACAGTAACGTAATCGATTCTAAGGTTTTAATCGACGGAAAAACGTTTTATACAGTGATTATCCACGCTCCAAACAGTGAGGAGGAATGATACAGTGAAGACAGCATTGCTAAACAGTAAATATGTCACCTCATTCGATTTCTGACTACGTTAGTAGCTGTTTATTATACAAGTGTTTACAGTTACAAGTGTACCTACTTTTCCATTTTTATTTATAAACACTTTTTTATGTTTACATTTTCTTCGCCAGATTAGTGGGCATTATCAAATAATAATAACAGTACAGTATTATAAAATAATAACAGTACAGTACTGCATACATACACAATGCATTTTTAATCCAAACGTTTTCGAGTGTTGAGTAAAGCATCTGAAGCATTTGATATTAATAGCGTTAAGCCTTAGATACTTCAGTAGTGTGCTTTTGTATGAATGATTTACCTCCACCCGACTTCTCGGGAGGCGAGCAGTATACAAAAAGAAAAAAATGTACAGAGAAGAAAGAGTATATAATTAAAAATATCCAATGTTAATGTGGCACTAACGAAAGGAAATTAACGAGATTTTTGGTAGAAATTTTCCAGAAAAATAGAATAAGGTTTATTGACGTTACAAACAAAATAATGTTAGATTTATAAACAAAAAAAAAGCTGAAGATAAGCATAGAATTTTGTGTGATTCGGTACACAAAAATACGATATTAATAGAGGAATGAGTGGTAGGATGCAAGCCGAAAATGATAGTAAAAACTATGGTGGCAGTATCGACTGCATAGGACAACGGTCAAATAGTTTAACTGGTTTGGTCATTTAGGTCAACGAAAGTAACTTGTCAACGTACTGAAAACAATAAAAATATGTTGTTAAGATATTACAGAACAATCTACTTGTTTCTCGAATGTTCCAGAGGAATCCGGCTATAATGTGTGTGCGTACGTGATTCTCAACGAGTTAGCTAGACTGTGGTGCCAGACGTCACGCGGCCGCGCGCACTGTGTGCAAGGCCGCAACCAATTACGTTCTGGTGTTTTCTAGTAGCGTTGTTAATGCGTACTATGGATCTTTCTAGATTTTCGATGGCGTATAAATACAAGTACAGTACTCAGCGACGCTCAGTTTCAGTTTGAGTTGCGATCTATTTGAGTGCGGTTCGTAGTATTGTGGCGAAGTGTTATGTGTTTTATATATGTGCGGGACAATTATAGTATAATTGTGTTTTATATTAGTAGACACTTTTATTGCGTGTGAACAATTTTTATTTGATTTGTTATAAGAGACTATCTTGTTAATTACAAACTAATAATTTGTGATAATTAAAGCTGGTGATTAGTGACTTAATTGATGTCTTGTATTTTGTTTTCCACTGTACCATACGACGATCAGTACACCGTCGTAACAATATAATAAGTAGATACAGAACAAGACAGAAAGATATTGCACATTTAAATTAGTGATGGTCTGTGTAATAATAGTTGTATTTTGCAAAAGATTGCTATTATCGCAATAACGAGGAGTTATGGAAATGGCCTTTTATTTGAAAGCGGCACGGTTCCATAAATTACATGCAGTTCAACCTCTGGCAAGAATCTGAAATGAGTTACGTAACTTACACATAGGGCCTACAATGCACTTTTAACTCTCTGTAAATGTCATCAATCATTGGTTTCCATTCTTCTAGATTCGTCAGGTGTGAAAAACCTGCAGATTCTCACCAACACTTTTGGGTACAGAAGCTACACTAGGAGGAACAGTATATAGATTTTAAAATATTTTATCATTTACAGAAATTTGTATCTACTCATACGTTCTTATGAAAGGTAGCCCCCGCTTTGTGTGCGCTAAAAACTAAATACGGTATTACAGAAATGTAAATAGAGTAACGTGTCTTATAAGAAACAAACATCGTGTAGTACAGTAAGTGGACAGACGGGAATATGCAAGAGCCATAAAGTGATACAGGCCTATCAAAAATATTAATATAACAGTATGTAAATACGGGATAGATACTTGTAATTTCGTTAAATACCACTCGAGAAGAAATCATTCTCATAAAAATTAAAGGAGCAGTTGTTGGCTGGATGCTAATTACAATAAAGACATCAATATTCGAAACTTTATGGCATAGAATATGCCATACAGGTAGACTTCTCGGCGGCATTTCATAAACATAGTAAAGGCATTAACAATGAAGAAGTGCCGTATAATGGATTTAATGCCGATAAATACCCATTAACCATTATGCGCCTTTCGTCGGACGTAGAAAAAACAGAACGACACAGGGCAAAGAATATGTAGGCCTACTATATTTCCAAGGCGTCTCTTGATTCATTAGCATTTGTTTCATTCAGATGACAAGTTCAGACTTAACTATAATCCGTTGCAGTAATACGTAAATTTTTTGCAGCTCTTTGTTTTTAATTTTACAGACTCTGAGGGGGGGGGGTTGTTATATGATACAACAGACAAACGTAATCGACTCTCAGCGATGGAAGAAATGCTTTATACAGTGATTATCCTCGATGCAAATAGTGAGGAGAAAAGATGTCTCCAACAAGGGTTGCGTTGATCATGCACCGACAACGATACTTCCAACAGAATAGGCCCTGTTAACGAAGAATCTGAAAGAATGTAATCGTTTTGGAATAATAGGCGTGATACCAGCTGTGAACCCAGTGTTAAAGACAACGTTGCAAAGGCAATTGTTCCTCCGCTTACAGTGAGTGTCGACTCTCCACAATAAATACAGACGAGAGAGTTCATAATGTCACACGGTGAAGTGTCCTCAGTTCACTTTACTATTCTCTTTCCAAGAACATTTCGTCGGTCGAGCGGCTCAATTGTGTTCTTTGTTGTTTGTCCTAGCGCGATACCTTTTACCTTCAACTCAGCGACAAAGTCCTAAAAAGACATAGTGTACGCGGAACAGGCCATTGTGCAAGTAAACGAACATACTGTACAATATCATTGTCAACTCCTCTTCGTTGTCATGGCAAATATACAAAGTGTGCGAGAAATGAAAAAAAAAATTTGAGTCGCCTGAACAGTTGTAACACATTTGTAATCATCTGAATGGTCCAATTTGTAACATTATAATTTAACACGGTAACAGTTTGCACAAACACGTACACTTTACTAACTCAAAATAGACTCTTTATTGTTGATCTCTTTAATAATTGAATATAACGTTTTACATTTATTTAAATTCCATCGCTTCCTTCGACATCCTTTTTTAAGACAACGTCTAACTGAATTCACGCGTAATAGTCCGTATGGCGGGCAAGTCTCGAGAAAAGGCGAAATTTTCAGCCCTTAGTGGATAACTCCGTTCACTCCCGCAACGGGCTGATGCTTAACAGGGTTAATGAACTCATTTAAACCGTACTTTACAGACGTGTTCACATTCTGGTCTTCTTCTTCTTCTACTACTACTACTACTACTCACATAAGTCAGATAGTATGTTGCAGTACCCATCACTGTGTCAGGAGTCTCAAGCTTTTGCGACTATTCTGTTTGTAATCGCAGATACGTTTTAGATCTAAATTTCAAAGAATTAAATTTAAAAAGTAAAATAAAAGTTGAATGCGAGTTCAAACAAATCTATTGGGTATATAAGATACCTATAGCTAAATAAGATGCCTGATATCATCGCTGTTAACTCCTTAATGTTCTAGGATGGAAAGAAATAATGTTCTAAAACATCAAGAAGACATCAAAAGCTTGAGAGTGGTAGAAAAGAGTCGCCCGAAACCTCGCAAAAATCACATTGTAAAGAATAATTAAAGATGAACGCAGCACTTAATTTTCGTGTCTTCAAAATTCCTGTGTCGCCTTGTGGCTGTTAACGTAATGTGTAAGAGCGGAAGTGCTGATTCGAGTGTACCTATGCACCCGCTGTTTATCAATGTGTCGTCAAAGTAACTGCAACTCCCGTACCTAGTAAACTCCTTGTTCTTCTAAATGACTGTTGTCCTAAATGTCTATATGTATTCGTGCGGATGTTTTGTTGGTGTAGTATTTGTTGTTGACCGGCCTATCTTGTTGACAGCGTCTAGCACTCTGTTACTAGAGTGTGTGTGTCGCGTAGATATTTTTTATTTCCTCTATGATGTAGGCCAATTGTGTATCTGTCAACCACAAGAACACTGAATCAATGGAATCACGACTGAGACAAGTTGTCTCCGGAGATTGCGCGAGATGGGTTTGAGGAAGCTATGGATATTAGGGTGGAATGAAAATGGCCTTTTTTTAATTTTTTTTTTTTTAGTTTTGTAATAGTGGGGAAAAGTTGCCTTTTAGGTTCAAAAAGAAGAAAAAAAAATTTGGTTGCTATACTACAACATCTTGAGGTGCCGCAAAGAGCTTAAAGTTTGTAAAAAAATTGAAAAATTATAAACTTTGATAAATTATTTTTTATGGTTTCCTCGTACATATAATGTTATAAAAGATAGTTGTAAATACATGTATAAGCATTAGAATTAGAAAAAATTATTAATTACAAAATATAATAATAATAAAAAAATATTTTTTAATGTCAAAAAGTTTGTATTTTTGCTAATTTTGAAACTTTTGCGAACATTTTGGTTGTTACAAATAGTAGTAAATAAGGTTGAAATAAAAGTTCGTCAAATCAATTATATATTTTTTTTATTAGAGCACACGTAAAAAAATATAATACACTTTTAAAGACATTGAAAGTTCGTTTTTTATGATTTAAAAAACCCTTAATAATTACAAATGTTACAGCTGCAAAATGTTTGTTTCTACTTCACTGACACATTAAACTGTTTTTTTGTATCAAATTTTTGCATGTTCTCACGTGAGTCAATTTTTGCTCTTATATATCCTTCTCTTGCGATTGAACCACAGACATTTTGAGCCGATTCGGTCACCAGTTTCACAGCTCTTTCTAAGCTTGCGTGTGACAAGGAAGCCGGGGAAAGTCGATAAGCGGGTCCACTTTACTATTTGGTTGAGCTTCAGATGTCTTCCGTATAAAGTCTTTAAGAGAGTCAATGGAAACATGTTTTACCAAGGGGGGTTCAGTTACGTCATTTTTAGCCCATGAGATCATGTCAATGTAATCCTTTGCGTCAAAGTTTATCTTTGGAACTTTAAACTTCCTGACTCCGCCTCTACTTTCTGTTCTTGCTTTTAAAACACGTCGTAAACCAAGTTCTCTTACATTTTTGCGCCCATCACATAGCATGGACAAAAGGAGATTTTCTGCAGCAGCAAAGTACCCATTTCTTTGAATAACCGGGTCTACAACGTTCTTGAAATCATCAGAGAGATAGCGTGAATACGAGATAAGCTTAAACAGATGTTTGGAACCATAAGTACATGAAGGTTTAACTTAATGTTAAACCACACAGGTGCATACACTTTCACAATGTATTCAGCCAGAGTCTTAAGGTTTTCAGTTGGATTTTCAGTTGCCACATACAATCTAAGTATACGGTTTGCTAATGTAAGCCACCTGGAGTGAGCAAGTCTTCCAGGGTTTCTTAAAGATAAATCTAGTGAGCAATTTCCACTTGATACAGCGATACACATATCCAATAAATACTTCTGATCTGTACTTAAATCATTTATGTTCTCCAAAAGAGGAAGGTCATTTTCAATTGGCAAAAAAGTAACCACAGGAAGATTAGCACAGTTTTCCAGCTGCTGACCTATTTCGCCTTTAAACTCATTGGTCCCTTCGTTTTACCATCTAAATGACAAAAAAGATGTCGCAAAGGTAGCTCATTTCCATGGAACAAACAAACTAACCATTGTAAAGGTCTTCCTATTTCATTTTCCATCAAAGAAATCACACAATTATTATGTCCAGTGTTTACAACGGTTCCATCACACCCAATAGCAGTAAAGTTCAAAAGTTGTTCGTTGTGTTCTCTATCTTCAAGAAACTCCAGTATACTGTCTGCTATGTCTTTTCCAGTGCCAGATTTAGGTGTTACGTGGCCTAAAAACTTTGAGTTTGGTTCCTCTATTAGTGAAACGTGCTCTTCTGAAATAACTTTTTTGTACAACTTAATTCCTTTCTTTTCTTGAACAATTGTTTTGTCTCTTCTTCCATCAAAAACAGTCCTCTATAAAATAATCCTCTATTCATATTAAAACGCCTATTTAAAACTTTTTATTGCATAATCGAGACACGTAAAATTCTTTGAAAAAGTTAGAAAAAGTGCGTTTTTATAAAACTTTACCGCTCTTGGGCACCTCAAGACATAATCCAAAAAGTTAAAAAAAAATTGTACGTCTTTTTTGATATAAAAACTGCTTTTTTGACAGTATTTGAAATAAATAAAAAAATTTTGACAACTTCTTAAAAAAACTTAAAAATGTAGCGAAAATTGCAATTTTATGAAAATTTATCGTCCTTGCGGCACCTCAAGACGTGCTCCAATATTTTTCATATATTTTTTTTATCTTATCTACACCGAAAGGCAACTTTTCCGCACTATTACAAATTAAAAATCCAAACTTGATTTTTTCGTTCCACCCTAATGGATATTTGTTGATTTCCTGTAAACGATATATCCCGTGTGGCCAACATGTATCCTTACCACCAGAGCGTCTATAAAAGGAAGACATGAATTTTCTTCTCTTCTTATGATAACTGAATGCATCTCTTCATAATATAGCTTATCTGATCACCAACACATACGCGGGCCAAATATGTTGACCAGGAATCTGCAAGCTCACCCATGCTGCATACTCAGACGTGAAGGAATGAAGGTTATTCATAGATGTATTCGAATTCATGACGTTCATTTTGTCTTCTAAAAATATATGTTCGGTTTCGGCGTCTGGGATTGTATTAATATCATAAGATGTCTTCGCATTACTTCTTATCATTTGTTTGTGGCTCTCATTCAGCTTTCATTTAATTTTTCTGTAGGCCTGCTTCTTTAAAATGATGATTAAACGCCTATCTAGAAGTTAAAAATCTATGAGAAGTATCATTACATTTTTATCATAATATTGTTATCATGAAAAATAATAATGTAGCAGACGATGATTTGGTATTTTTATCACAATAACCACTTTGTTAGTTTTCATAAAATTATAAAATAATTAAATCTACGTCACACAGTCTGTGTTCCGCCTCAGGTGTCACTATTTTGTGTTTCTCATCTGTAATCTTTTCCAATTTTTCTTTCTTTTCTAAAGGTGCGAACAGACTAGTTAACCTGCATATAATAGATTTATCTCTACACCTGTTTCGGAGAAAATGTTTACAAACCTGTCTTCATCGCAGCGTGGTCCACAAATACTGTCCACCATTAGATTGAAATCTGTACAGTTTGCCGACAGCAGCAGTCTGACCGATATTTTTTTCCTAAAAAACGTATTTGAGACGAAACATGTGGGTGATAATTTGTTAACACGCGGCCGATCTCGTGCTTCGGGCGACTGCTACACACAAGACAACATCTTCTTACTAATTCGCGAACACCGAAAACAAAACTACCTGCCGAAGATAAGTATCTGACAACGGCAGTATGAACACTGACTGATGCAAACGCGTAATTTGCTGTTTCACTCTCAATCTCTCCTCTCATACATTCTACTTAAGTCTGAAGGTAGGCTTTTCTGTTTTTTAAGAACAGAAAATTGGATGAGTATTGTATGAGTGTTCGCGCTCGCGCTTGCAATTGTATGAAAATTATTATGATAAATTCTAGGCATGAATCTAGGCTATAAAGTAGTGAAATTCGTATAAGAGAAAAAATGGGAGCAATAAACATAGCATTTTAATACGACATAAAATGCAAACTCCTACATCGATAAACATAAATTAGCCTTAACATTTTATTTCATAAAATATACATGTAATAAATTGTAAAATAAACTGCATTCCAATTACATACAATGACTCAAGAGAAAACAACGTTCTCAGAAGACGATTGAGGCTGCTTTAACATCGACAGATGTGTTCTTGGATGTCGCTGAAACGTATCTTATTACGTCCTTGAAGTAATTTACATTTTGCGTGGCTATACACTTTTGTCTGCCTATAATTTAATTCCAGCCTTATATATTAATTGGTTTTCCATGTGTAGGGGGTTTCCGTGCATACGTCCCCACTACCGCCTTCCACTTTCTCACCTTACATCAAGTATGATTAAACTTAAATAGTAAGCTCCCTGAGTTGTACAACTCATTCAAAATTTTGAAAAAGAAAAATAGGTTATATTTATTATTAGGTGAATTTCAATATAGGAATATTTTTAAATATCAGAAAAGTTATGAAAATCTTGATTACTCCACTATTTTTTTTAGTTAAATGCCAATTGTAAAGTAGACAATCATAAAATAAAACTAAAAAATTGCAAACTACTGCAGCTAAATTTTTAGTTGAATTTATAAACATAATACCTAAAAGAGAAATAATTTAGCCTTAGCTTTTAAGTTTATGTATTTTTCTGTAGGTATCTGTAAGCCAGCATCTAATATATTTCAAAAAGATACACAACAGGTGATAATATAGGCCTATACATTATTTTGTTCATAATCCTTAGAACTATTTGAAGGTGATCCATAAAGTACAAGGATCCGACACTTTTTGCAAGAAGTGTTTAGAGACACTATTAAGTGGTCAGTCAGTTATTAAAGTTACCAAGTTGTATTTGAATAAAATTCCTCATACTTAATCCTCCACACTACTTTTACGATTAAAAATATTTTGAGTTCCATTTTGACGTGACGTGTTCGTAAAGTTAAAAATGTTCATAGTAAACGCTACATTTGGATTTGGATTCAAATTCCCTTTAGTCTGACGTCAGGTATATTTAAAATAATTTTGATCACTTTTTTGCGCCCTGATGTCCTAAAATTCCGATATTTCCAAAATTGTACACTATACTCAGATGCCGATTACAATTTTTTTTAATTTGATATTAAAAAAACGGTCCAACATGGATCGTTGCGACTTTTTCACAGTTGCTACTAGGCATATGTCTACTACTTTTCACAAATTACATAGATAGGCCTATACAAATATACTTTTCACATAATATACAAATATGATAAGAATATATGAAATTTTCTCTGTGAATACAGCTTACAAATGTTTTGAAGGCGATCCAAAATTAGACTCGGCTGTCAAATTGTTTTAGAAATGCCGAGTTTGTACTCTAAGTAAATTTCTCATAACTCGATCCCCCGCATAGACATCAACAATTTTCTTAAAATTTCGTGTTCTGTTTTGGCCAAATGTGTCCCTAAAGTAAAAAATTCATAGTATAAGCGGGTATTCCAAATCTGAGTTAAAATTCCCTTTAATCTTCCACACGCCGACTGGAATTTTCAATTTGTTATCCCCTTTTGACACTCTGGTGTCCAAAAATTTTGAAATTTACAATATTGTAGACTATACTCAGATTTTGGTTAAATTTCTCTTTAATTTGGTACCCCAAATGGATTTTTGTGATTTTATCAAAATTTTTATCAACTTTTCGGATATGGCTAATCAAAATTTTCAAATGTCTAAGAACGAAAACTATATAGTCTTATGTTTTGGTAAAAATCTCTTTTGATTTGATACTCCACAAGAATTTTTTTGGGTTTTTTCTCAATTTTGACCCACTCACATTTTAGCTCCTGCCCCCTATATTTGGGGGAGATCAATCTGACAAACAATAGGGTAAAAGTATGGATATGCACGTCACATGTTACGAAAGTCGGTTGAAGCATTCTAAAGTTATAGTAAGACATGCCCCAAATAGACAGGTAGACAGACAAATGCCAAACGGTCGAGATTAAACTGAGACTCGCTATGCTCGTTCAATTATACAGTGTTCTTCAGTTAACTTATATACAGTTAATTAATTTACAAAACAATTTATTCATTTATGAACTCATGGAAATGACTCACAACCTGTGTTATTATACCGTCTTTACTTGGAAGTCTTCTTCCGGTGTCGAATATGTCTTGTAAGACAACGTTTCAGTAGGGCTACACGAGAATTATTGTATCATGTGTAATACGGTAGTAACTTATGTAAACATAGTTATCCGTAACGCGTATCATTGTACCCTGACTGTTTTCTTTTATGCTGTTTCGGTTTATTTGGCAACCTATCTTTTCTTTTGCTATAACTTTTGTGATTCAAAAAGGAATCTCTGATATTACAGGTGAAAAATACAAAGTAAATGTAGCTTCAGAAATTGAAATGTCGAATTGGCAACCAACATCTGAAACAAAAGGAAGACACGTGTCGATCGATAAACTTCAGTAGGGGATGGAATGGAGAAAGCGACGTGAAATCACAAATAAGAAGCCTGAAGAGATAGGCAAAAGTGGAAGCTGGGATACGAGATCCGATGTATACGGCCTTTGCGTCAGTACTTCCAATGTCAAAACAATGACGTTGGTCCGTAGGGCCAAAATATCTGCACCCGCAAGTAAAAATAAAAGCAAAAAACATTTGGGAAAAACTCAGTCACCAAAAAAGCGAGCGCGCATATGTGTGTGTAAATATTCTTTCACAAGCACGGTACATCGTCCGAACTCTTGCTTCCCACTAAGCCGTTACTTACTGCTTCAGAAAAACTAACAAATAGTAGAAATATCTGAACGAGCGAAGCGAGTTCCAGTTTTAACTCGACTGTTTGGCATATGTCAGTTTGTCTATCTACCTACCTATTTGGGGTATGTCTCACGATAATTTTTGAAGACATCAAACGATATTCCTCAAACTTGGCAGGTATGTCCGTACTTTAACCTTACAGAATCTTATTGTTTTTCAAATTAATTCCCCAAAAAAAGAGGGGCGGCACGCAAAAATGTGAGGGAGTTAAAATTTTTAAAAATCGCAAAAGTCTGGGTGGGGTACTAAATTAAGGGGAATTTTACTGAAATCTGAATGTATGTTAAGTTTTGAAAATTTGAAAATTTTTAATTTTTTTTTAATTTCAAAATTCAAAACACCAGGGCCCAAAACCGGGACAAAATTTTGATAAAATCGTTAATTCCATGGAGATATTAAATTAAAGAGAATTTTAGCAAAAATCTGAACACAGCATACACTTTTGGAAATTTCAAAATTTTTGCATCCCAGAGCCCTAAAAAATGGATCAATAATTTTGAAACTTGTAAAAATTCTGCGAGGTGTTATATTAAAGGGAATGTTAATCCAAATACAATTGTTTGGAATTTTTAGAGATTATTGTTTGACTGTTTGCTCCATAATTATTATTTTACCAAAAACAAAAATAGTAAAGCAATCGGAATTTCTGTTTTTCAGGTAATTAAAAATTTATCTAATGTCGAAATCCGTCTAATAATAAATGTACTTGTTCAAAATAATGAGCGAGTCCTACAATCGGGAAGCGTACTAGTATTAACTAAAGAATCAAACAGGGAACAAAGAGCAATTATAACTATCCAATAAAATATTATGAAAATATAATTAGGTTTTTCCTCAATATACTTCAATCTCCGGTAGCATATGGAATATAGTTTCCGCCGAACTGTATGCAACTTGTGTCTAATAGAGGCGGGTGGATAGAAATGTCTGACTGTGGTAAACACAGTGGTTCTCTGTTATTAGTCAAGTAAAATGTATTTCTTGATTGCTCGTTTCCTGTATGTATCTACACGGTTTGAATGCAAATAGAAAAACAAACGTATTTCCATAATTAATTTTTACACACACAATATATTCAAGGTCGCGACATGGTGCAGGTGTCTGTGCCATACTCCAAACTCGGCACACAGCACAACATAGTACAGTATAAATTTGTGTCGAATGTAGACAACGTGTGTTTGTTTCCTGAAAGGTGCATCTTGTTTGAATGGATGCCAACTATACCAGCCTACCTGGCCGGGTCCCATTGTGACGCCAACGAATTCACTGTAAAAATTACTGGGATAATATTAATGGACGTATACAGATAGCTGTTGAACAGGAACCAAAAGTATGGCGCGGACCACACCTTACGCGCGCACGCGCACGTGCTCCGGCCCCGGCCAGCCACATACAATTAGCAAACTTAAAGACACAATTCAAACATGAAACAATACTCGCGGAGGTGTACGGGTAGTTTTTTCTTTAATAATCATTTCAACAATTCGTCCAGCGTTGTTTTGCATAAACCGCGTGGGTTTGAACAACAAAAATTATTTCGACAATATTATTATGCTTATTACTTAGTTAAATGATAAACAATTTATTTCGGGTCTACTTGGAAGAAATAACGGTTTTTGTTGTTCCTGTTGACAGTTTGAAAAGTACGTTACAAGCACCGTTGGTCTCGTGTTAGCTTTATGATTATAATTCAAGTTTTGCAGATAAAACAATTGCTGTACCAACAAAACATTTTTGTTAACTTCAGACGTTTCGGAAATGAACGCCCGCGATGGATAACAATTCTGTATGTAATAATCAGAAATGTATTTTAAAAATATATTACTTTTTGATTTCCCGTATTTACCTAAATTCGTCTTCAGTACCCAGGACCATCTCAGGCTCATAGTTTCCTGCCAGTCATCAACCCTGTGTGTGTGAGTGTGTGTATGTGTCACTGTGAGACAGACAGACACAGTATGCGACAGTGGCAGACGATCGTCTCCCACTGTTTCAAATTTCAGTAACCTTCTATGAAGTGAAAAAGCGGAAGTCGCTTAATATCATCAAACAGGAATAGTCGCGATTCGTTACGTTAGACCATAATACCAAAGGTTAGAACACGCCCTTCTTCATCTGTCAGTGTGACACCCTTTCGATGCAGCAAAACGACCTCGCACAACTTCTGGTTACAGTAAACTAGATTTTTTTAGATACACGTCAATAGAACCGCTCGTTGGTCGCAAAAAAATATCAATGGAAGAGGGAATGTAACTAAGAAGCGTAATATACAGACTTCGATCGATATTTAGATATAACTGATACAGAATCTGGTTTTTCCGTGACAGGTGTATTTGTGCTGCAAACGTGATTGGCTAAATTGAAAACAAAAGTTGGCCTCCTGAAGCTGTCCGTCAGACTTAAACCCTGCTATCCGTTCGTCCCAAACGGATTGATATCCAATGCTAACAACCGTTACACCACATTTCTACATAAGAAATGTTGCCAATGATTCACAACCAATGTTATTGAATATTATTGCTGTCAACTGTTTCTGTGTGACTAATTGCGACGTTTAGTAAAGTAAGATTATTCTTTACTTTATGATTACGGGGTATTAAGTTCAGACAAACGAGGCAGGTGTATCATTTTTTTATTATAACATTATAAAAATAAAATGATAGCTTTTTAAATAAAATAACATTATAACATTTTTATTTAAAATTTTGATTAACATCATTAAAAGAAAATTAGAACCCCAGTGACTAGATAGACGTAGCTGGAAATTATGAATGAAGCCGGAAGACATTTTGAACACACACACACACACACATTCGTAAAAGCCATTATTCTTCATGCCATTAAAATTGCGGATCATAATGGCGTTTACACCGTATGTGTGTACCTGCATTGTGCCTATCACACGCCCTTGTCACATGGTCTATTTATTATTAACTCGTCTGCTGTCGCGTACGCTACATCTGATACTTGCATTACTGAGCAGAATTAGCTCTTCTGAGCTTAGAGGGTGGGTCCAATTTTATGTTAATACCACGATAAACAATACTGAAATCAGGCAATCTAGCCGTATCAGAATTATACGCATCACAATCTATCTTTGTGTGAATTGTAGACTCTAATAACACCTATACAATAAAAGTTTCTGTGGTACTTTAAAAGTTTCTCAGAAAGTACTTTTAGGTCTTATTCAGTTCTCTCTCGACACAGTTTTTACAATAAATCGTAACTTGTAAGTCCATCATTAAACCAGTGGCATTTTGGTTACAGTTTCTTCTGAACGGAAAACTAGTATAAGGTGTAGGGCATTAGTTTTACATTCGAATTCTCTTTGGCAAGACGTTTTACTAAACTCTACTGGAATAATAGCCATTATTGTTACGAATATTTGCATTGTGTACGTTCTCTTGCGAATGTTGCATCTTGTTATTCATAAGAATGTCATTAGTCCTTACGTTATCGTTTATTTTACTGTAGGGATACCGTACAAGCACGAACCTGTATAGCTTAATATTTAACTATCCTAATACATAGACTATGTATACATATGTTATAATGTATACACATTGATAAAAAATGTCGGTTGCTAATTTTGACAGGTATTATAAAATTTACAAATTCGTGCGTGGATTATTTCCTCCGACTTTTATCTTTTTATAGTGCGGGCGACTGCCCGCGAAGGAGTCTCGACGAATAAATTGCAGTAAATGTTTAATTTGAAATGTATCGATAGATTTAGTGAAAAAATATTCAGAAAATAACAAATACACTTTTAATCAGTTTTTTCAAGTACGAATAATGTTTTTGAACAAAATAAAAATACTTAGTAAGTGTGTAAGAAATTTCGGAGAACAGGTTACCCACTAGTCTTTACATAACAAGAAAAACGTTTAGTACAACTGCACGGGCTACTTTATCACTATTTTGTTCGTATAACATCCATTTTTTTCTACTTATTTCTTTAAAACAAAACCACAGTAATATGAGATTTATTTTCGTTCCAATACTCGTACACCTCAACTGTGCTTTATTGAGCCCTCTTTTCTCTCTCTCTCTCTCTCTCTCTCTCTCTCTCTCTCTCTCTCTCTCTCTCTCTCTCTCTCTGTCTGTCTGTCTGTCTGTCTGTCTGTCTGTATAACTTTCTCATAGTAGACTAAACATTGGCAGTGCCAATACCCCAGACGTAGATGCAACAGAGAATATCAGTAGTCTCATCAACAAAGCCAAAGGAGCCTTTGCGACTCTTCGTCCGATCTGTATGTCAAAGGAATTGAAGATGAAGACCAAGCTGCGAAAGCCTGTTCTGCTCTTCGGATGTGAAACTTGGAAGTGGCTAAACAGCTGACCAACAAGCTACATTAATCTATGACTGAGGACCATCCTGAGAATATGGTGACCAAACGTCATCTATAAAGTTACGTTCTAGGAAGACACCAACTCAAACAGCAGCCCATTAAAATCGTTAGTACGGAAGAGAATATACCGATGGTTGGGTCACACGCTGTGGCGGCCGGATGACTATATTGCAAAGGAGAAGAACGCGGTCTACCTAGAATGACGTGGTGGCTGAAAAGAGAAGTAGAAGGATAGCAAGGAAATACTGGGGTGAAATCAAAGCCCTAGCTAGAAACATGGCAAGTTGGAGATCCTTTGTTGCTACCTTACTCTCCACATAAGGAGTTACAGAAATAAGTCAAGTAAGAGAAGATTGAACGTTAACTGAACGAAACTTCCACGTTACGCACAAACCAACATATTAACTGTATCCAGTTACTGTTACAACAGCACATTAACAGTAACCGTTTGATAACAGCAGGCAGATATTTGGTTCGTCTATAAAATAGTAATGGAGCTGCAGCTTCTACCTGCCTCCCACTTTTGCTGTACTGTAACCGCCCGGTAACGAATGGAGAGGAGGGACAAGCGATTTCAACGTAACGGTATCCTGTGTGCATGTGCGTTATAAATCTGTTTAAGGTACACAATTATTAATTTGCGTTATAAATTTGTGCATTAGAAAATTAATTAAAACTTAAGGTAATAATTAACTTTAATCTAACATTTTGCAATACAATGGATGAAAGTGATAAAACAAAAAGAGTAAGGACCGGAAAATGTGAAAGAAACTTTCGTATAATTTTTTTATTATTTTGAAATACCAATATAATTTTACCCGCGAGTCGCCAATTGTCCGAGACGCTTATAGTGTAACAAATACCACCGGCCTTGAGAATATTGATGTTTTGATGCATCGTGTATACCCTCAAAGAGAGTGGACTTCGTTCTGTGTTGCATACCTTAATAACAATGAAATAGTTGCAAACGAACTACCCGCAGACGGAATGCACTTCGTATCGTCACACAATGCGGGTTTGTGCATACAGTGGGCGATAAATGTATATTTATATATGCATATTCATTACGCCAGCAGTTGCCAACATATTCCGGGAATTTTGCTTTCGTGTGTGCAAAACAGTGATGTACAAAAGAATTCTACCGGATGGAGAACTGCATCCTTACTAGAATGGCATCCATCGAATGTTTGATGTAAAACACGTCTTACAGGAATAGTTTTGTGTGTGTGTGTGTGTGTGTGTGTGTGTGTGTGTGTGTGTGTGTGTGTGTGTTTGTGTGCGTGCAAGAAGTGATGCGCCAAGGAATTCTACAGGATGACGGACCAAGTCCTTGTTAAGATTCTTGTAAATCATAACATAAAATGTAATAACATTCGTGTGTGACTGCGTAATTTTGTGTTTGATGACAGAATGTAGCAATTATGGAAATTTTAGAATTTACATTAAAAAACTTCTATGCTGTTATGCTATTGTGACCGTTGATACTAAATAACCTTCTGACATGGACTAGGCCTACACACTAATTGTAACATTAATCGGATTTTGAAAAGCTGCTAACATTTCGTATTTTTTATTGTTATAAATTTGTTCATTATTCAAAAACCTGATATCATATTGCAGGGAGGCTTTCATTGTAACAGAAAGTTCTGCTTAGTGGTCATCGAATTAAATTGTTTGTGAGGCACGTGAACTAATTCTGGAAAGTACACCAGCAGATCGAGAATTAATACAACTTTCAACAGACGATACAAAATTAATGTTATTAAGAACGTTCAACCCATGTTCAAGACGCATTATCCTTTGTACTAACACAATATCTATTGTATTCAATAGTGGAACTATAAGTAAATAAATAACATAAACATATTAAGATGACAGAAACGAACTCTTATTTTCCTACTGCTTCTACTGTATTCGAATATCATTTCCCAGATGTGTCTCTCTTGCCACCATTTATTTTGTAATCCTAACATCTGATAGCGTGGTCCACACATGAAATTAAGTCATTCGTGGTCTATCTAGTCTTGCCATTTTGTTTCCTAATCAATAAATATAAACCATGTCAAGCGACGCTTATTTTTGCACACTCGTGCCACATGTCGATAAGCTTTTCCTCTTGTAGGCCTACTGTGTGGAGAAACAATTCTGACTTAGTTGCGTGCGTTCGTATAGTATGAAATAATATATTTAAGTATGAGTCACATAATACAACGACGCGTTTCATTCATTATTGTTATGTCTTGCTCGTCGAGATTTCTATGTCTCCATCTGGGGTTTCCATTGGCATGTCATTCTGATAACACTATCACGTGTGATTTATTTTCTCTTATGGTCTTACATATTTTGTAGAGAATCTTATTTAGAATTTTCAGAAAAATTGAAGAAAATTAACAATAATTTTTAATGATTTCAATGTGATAATAAAGTCTGTATAAATTAAATTAAAATTACTGTAGTTCATAAAGTAACAGTAAGAGTCAAACCGACGTCATTTGATCCTTGACATTTGTGCTTTGTTACTTCCGTTCAGTTTATAAGATCTTTGAAGGAACATTACTTTTTTAATTTATTTGGTATTATTACTCAAATCGTATTCGCGCATTGTCACTAATTAAACATTCTGTAAATAAATGTGTTGTAACTCACTTAGTGTTTGACCTCGAAACGTTAGTGGATTTAATCTGCAAAATATTAAATACTTTTCCGAACGATCAATACATGTGGCATAATAAACTTTGGTTAAATTAGTCTCCTAACTGGAACCACCTGCACACAATTTGCATTTCGCACAAGGCTGCCACCGAATACAATTTTTGTAAATGACATTCGGACAAGTGGTCAACACATGCAACCAGGCAGCTCGCTTGATGGTCCTCATTTCGCCTCAGAAATAATTAATGGTGACTGAGGTTGGTGCATATGTTTAGCCGCCACACCTCTAGTCTACACCAGGCAGTTGATCAATTTCCACTGCCTAATGCGCTTCCTTTATTAGGCATTCGAATTATCATACAGATAATGTGTTTACACACATAAGTTAAACGTCAGCAGTGAGAGAAAGAGGAAGCGAGAGAGAGAGGGGGGGAGACAATCATGATCTTCCTATCTATGTGCAAATGGTTCTCACTTCTAATATCGATCTTTCACTCTAATCGGGGCTGTTCCACTACTAAGTTGTCTTGTTATTTCCTCTCCATGAAAAAACGTCAATTGAAACAACGTGTTAAAGTTTTCATTTTTACTTCAGTTTCTGTACGTTTCAAAAATCATAACGTTTATTTATATAATACTAAGTTATTAGGCAGCTTTCATGCTAAAGTATAATTTCTTGAATTCAATGATACACCTTTAGACATGTCACAGTTAGGTACTTTTGTTAGTTGCTTGAATCTCTCAGGTTAGTGCTTCTGTTTCTTAATTTATTGCCAACACACGAATTTTCTAAACGTTTAACTTTTAATCAAAACTGATTGAGATCAAAGACAAAACTTCAAAGTATAATTGCATCTCTTTAGGACATCGACTTACCATGTTCATAAAATTACGAGAATTTACTTCTTCATTTTACTTTTTCTCAACTCAAACTGCACTCTTTACATATTCAGGAAATACAGCAAAAGTAGCCGGCAAATTTTCTTCGTAGACGTAGATACTATCTGTGTCCTACGACACGGATATATTACAGATATGTCCTGTTGTTATATTGTTATAAGGACAGGGTGAATAGTAAGTGATCCAGAATTACTATTACATACTGGAGAAATCATACTCGCATATGATTAGAAACAGTGAAGTACTCACAATTTTAAAAACGCTTCTATAAAATCATATCAATAATTACACTAGTATTACAATAAATCTCTTAGGTTTATTACCGCTATGGCGTTCCGTACGTAAACAAATAATAAAAACAATAAATTAAAAAGTTTACCTCCGATCAAATACAAACGTTTTGATAACGCTCTGTAAACTTGACAAGGACTAATCGATATAAAACCGCTTCCAAACTAATTAGCTGAGCCTGCCGCTCTCTGTCATATTGGAACAACCAAGGACATATGGATGTAAATAAAGAGCAGAAATTATTAGACATTCTTACGTTAAATTTCAGTTCCTAAGTTACTGGAATCAACGGTAAGATGTTTGAGCACATCTCTACATGATGACTCATCAACAGCATGTTTTGCTTTTCACGAAACGGCGTACTGTGTTGCTTTGTTCTATTTACGGCACATCGCCGTGACAATGGTGTGTGTGTGTGTATGTGTGTGTGTTTCAACATCAACATCACTATTACAACTTGTCTACGGGCTGACGTCTGAATGTTTTTCATTCATTGATTGACATCCTCCATCCTCCAAAGTTAAAGATCAATTAACTGACCACTAAAGATAACTCACTCGGCACTAGTCGAAATATTCGGGATTACCAGAGGACCGAGGACCAACAGCCGAAAACAAAATTTTTGAAGAAAAGTTTGTTACATTTTTTTCACGTATTAGGCTATGTATAGTAGACGAGAAATTATACAAAATCTGAATTCACTAATTACTGTTGTTTCTACAGGTGTCCTATTTATTATTGTAAACTCTACAGCTTCGCTTTGTGTGATACCATGAAATGCATGCACACAGACACATTAATTACTTGTATTCCCAATTAATATAAACTATTACGTCTGGAATATTTTCTCCCCGAGATCTGAATATTATTACACACCGAGTGCGTACCTCTTTAGTCGATTATCTTTTATTGAATTCGGTTGTTAAATAATTTTTAATTGTTATTTAATTTATTGAATTTGCATATTTGGTTTAATTAATTTTTATTATTTAATTAAGTAATTATTGCAGTCTCCGTTAATTGAATGTTGTTCACTTCGGAATCCTCTTGTAGTTCCGTAGCACTTCCGTAGACCTAAATCGTCTTTGTACAGTAAAGTGTTGTTTTGACAATATTATTAAGTAATTATAACTCTCACGTACCTTTGGTGTAGCACTGGTAGTTTAGTTCTGTCTGTACTGGTTGTTCTGATGGTCTCAGTACGTTATAAAACTGTTAAGTTGTCAAAACAGTATAACTGCACTGTTTGTAAGTAAGTGAGCTAAATTTATGTTACTTGGGCGCCATATGGAATCTCTGGTTCTTATTCCATAAAATAATTTATTCAAAGAATAAAATAAATAAATTTAATTGATGTTGTTAAATTATTTCTTTGATTGAATGAACGATTATAACTTCTTGAGATTAATTACTTGGTTAGGTAATTCACCTAACCTCGTTCTTTTTGTTTCGCACAACTAGTAAAAGGAACACTGCTTGTTGTGATGCACTTTAATAGGTATGTACTTCTTCACTGCTGTGGTTTAATAATATTTGATGAAAAGTTTGATCTGGAGTCCTGTAGTATCTGCTGGAATGGAATTTGACAAAATGTGTTTTTTCTTCATTGCATTGCATTATGGATGCGGGGTGTCTTTGCGTATATATAGTCCGCTGAGAATTCCGCTAGGCAGCGACAATTAATTTTTCAAGTAATTTTCTGATTGGTTAAAAATGACGTCATGATGCGGTCATTCTATTGTTAGCTCTTATGTCAACAGACAGATGTTTTAAGCGTGTGGTCATTATTGTTGTTGGTATTCTTCTGTACTTCCAAAATTCACAAAAATTTATCATATTTATGTTTTTTTTTCATTATACTAATTACAAATTTGGTTCTATTACTAGAATCGTATTGCTCGTTCCTTTCTGGTTATTTTGAGATGAATAGTGGCCAGTTTGGATACCTCTTTCATTAATAAACTCTATCTTAATGATAGCCTACCTTAAATATTGTGTTGTTTTCAAATGTCTTCTGGTACACTTTGCAGATTCAATTTTTGTATTTTTTAACATTGATCCAACCCTCATTAATTTCTATTTTGAACACAATTATCTTATTGAAATTAACATATTATTATCTAAATTTGCTGTATCCAGCTGAACATTAACAATCATTATAACATATTTGTTATTATTATTTAACGGCTTCCATAGTTCATTATTACTTATTCAAAATTATTCTTACTTCCTACACTTATTATACTTGACATTGTTCGGTGACTTACACCTTTTTCATTATTATTATATCTCTATTTTCCTATACTCTGTATGGTTTCTTTATGATACATGATTATTATTTTCATAATCTGTTTTGTCATCATTGGTTTATCTATCATTTCAAGTTTCTTTTCATAACTACTCTACTTCTTTCAGTATGGACTCCACATAAGTTGTTGTGAGTCATTATTTTGAGCTTTTATTATATTATTTATTATTCATTGAGTCATCTTAACTCATCTTATGCCATTCTCTTATTCTACACCATTCATAATAAGGTTTTGTTCACCTTAACTGATAATACATTTTCAACAAAATTTACTCTCTTATAACATTTTTAAATACATATAGTTTTTACATTGTTGATAACATTGATATCATATTATTATTAGAACATATACAATTTGTTCTCTCATTAATTATTCTATCATCATTATCCATTATGCCTTAGCATACCTTTCTTTTAAGGTTGATCTAACATTGTGATTATACTGTTAATCTTATTTTAGTGGTTCATTTATTATAATTCATTCATAGTTCATGATTATCAACAATATATTTCCTTTTATTTGTTATGCAAATTATTACTTTTTCAATTACTCAGCTAATGTGCTGTTTATACTACTTTAATACATGTTATAAATATCATTTCTTTCACCTGTTATTCTACTTATGGTGTTTGACTTTGTTTAACGGTTTGTTATGCTCACTTAACTAATCTATTTGGGAACTAGTCTCTGTCAATGTATCAGTCAAATCGTCTGGTTATGTAGAATTGTCATTTAATGCTGATAGTAGATTTACTTCTGGTTATCATCACTTCTGGTTACTTAGTTAGTTGATTTTTATGGGACAGTTTGTACTGTTACAATATGCAATTATTCTAAAAATATTTATATCTTGTGGCATGTGATGTTTTCGACCGTCACAACTGAGATATAACACCGTGACTTAAAAACACGTTCTTCCAGTGTGAAGCCTGCATTGGAAAAAGTATTAAGTTCAACGCAGAAGTGTTAATGTTACGTTAAAATAAAATTGCAACAGTAAATAACTGTCAAAGCAACGGCCTATAGGGTATATGTCCACGCTGCACTTTTTTAATTTATACTACTTGGGTCGGACGGACGTTTAAAAATAATATGCACGTTCGTTCGCACACGTCCAATTAGCTGTGCAAGCGTCGAACATCTGGCGTCCCACTGTTTTGGCAAAACGGATATTTCTGTTTCTCGTCCGTGTATGCGTTTGTGCGCGGGCACATGCATTAACTGTTCTTTATAATTGATGGGCGTGTACGCACGCAGGAAGCGAAACGTAGTTCTGACTTGAGACAAAACAAAAATACGGGCACCACGATTTTAGTGCATAATCGAAGATTTGTGATTCTCTTTTGTCGCCTTACTAAATGTCTGCTCCTGACGAGACAGTCTAGATAATATTTTTTATGAAATAGATGAATACAGTGTATTGACCACGTTAACAACGAGAAAACATCAAGAAAATAAAAACATAAAGGTTGCAACCATTTTAATTGCTCTCTTAAAATTTATATTTGAATAATTTTATATTTTATTGCATTGAACTAAATAAATAACTTATATCAAATAAATCATTTCATTTACATTTGAATAATTTATATTTATTATTGCCACGAATATTTCTTAACTTCCTCCCTAACGGACCGTTTGTAAACTGACATTAAAATTTTTATCGGCCGCCATCAATAAAGTACTGCTCATTCAGTTAGTTAGGCCTAATGTTTGTTAAACACGAATGCTGACGGCAAAGCTCAATTTCTGATTGGTTGCAAACATGTAGTAAAAGTAAAAGTTCTATGTCCTATGGCTTTTTGATAAACCAGTTACGTGTTTTGTAATTGTATTTGTCGTTTGGTTTCTGTAGTTCCTTATTTCTTAATTTATTCTTATCTGCAATAAAATTGTAACGTATTATAAAAATACTACACTTTGATATATTTTTACATTCAGTTTTGAGTACAAATGTTTTACATAGAGTAAACAATATTGAACACACGAACTAAATTTTATGAATCTGAAAACAAATAAATTTACGTTTAGATACATTTTATTTTAAAAAAACACAAAAGATTAATCAAATAACAACATACACGGAATTGACGCCATAATTTTAATAAATTAATTGATGAATAATAAATATTAAGTTTTCAATATATAACTAATGTTAATTAAGGTTATTTTAAGGCAGCAGAACATAATTTTAAGATGAGCTATCGTCGTTTTAACGGCCGTTACCAAACAGCCAAAAACTGCCATGTTAAAAGTCAATGATTTTAATGCCCCTTAACTATAAGGAGCGTCGTGAAGCTTCGTAAGTTTCCGATAAATCCTTAACGGCTGATTTAACAGCTATTAAATCTATATCGAATGTCATTCAAACAGGACACATGTATTTGTTAAAACAGTCTCCCCTTTGTATTTGTTAAAACGGTAAAAGTATATGAAACTACGAAGCACTTTGGTAAATACAGCTAAAATAAAGATTTTGGCCTAGCCAAAGAATGTACTCTAACTCTGAAGAATTAAATGTATTTAAAACACATAAGGTAAATCCGGGTGAGATGCCTCACCGGTAGAGACGCCCCACAATCTTTATTTCGCGAAACGTTCGACAGAGCGCTCCATCTGCGACACTGTACGGCAGTGTAGACAACTTAGGGGATTTCCCCCTAAGTTTAGAGGTAAAGAAATCGCAAAGGGGTTTTTTGGGGGGTAAAAATATTTAGGATTTTTTTTAGGGGTTTAAAAAATTCTGTTTAAGGGCATCCGAAAAAAGAAATTCTTCGTTTGATTTCGAAACCATGACTAATTGAATGTCGCCAGATCTTTCACTAAGTTGCTATATTGGCAACACTGCTGATATTGGTAGTGTATATTAAATTGCATATTTTATACTGAAACCCTATAACATGTGACACTTAGCCTAAAGCACACATACTGTGTGAGTGGGGATTTTTATGTCAAAGTGGGAAAATTTTGGGTAGCCATGTGGGGAAAAGACGACTCATTGACCTGGCAACACTGGTGCAAAGTGTATTATTCTTTTTCTTTTTAGTTTTGTTATTAATAATCAATTGTTAAAGTGATGCCGAAAACAAAAGATAAAAAATATTATCAAAAATATACAATAGCATGGGAGACCGATAGCTTACTGAAAGGTTTGTACTGCATCTTTATTAGGATATTTTTATTCTATTTCTAATTACAATAGGAAAAATATAACCTAAGTTTTATTTTTAATCTAACATTTTCGCACATATTTATGTGTAATTTAATAAAATTAGTCCATACGAGTGGTAAAAGTACAAATGGAACCACAACGGGGGCTTGAACATCAAAATAATCTAGTAACTACAGAGAAATAATTTCAAAATCTGTCCAATTTCTTTATATTATTATTACTGGAATTACATATAGGAACTGAATATAATTAATGAAATCAAATTAATCATGTTTTTATAGGTGACCTAAACATCCTTCATAGATCGCAGATGTTCCAAAGTTATTTGAAAGCAGCTCTAATATAATTATTATAAAATATTTGTTATTGTTTGAAATGTTTTTTTCTTGCATCGTACGTGCACGAGATTTAGAATATTAACAAATTAACAAGCTTACACGCCTACACCTATCTAACTTAACCTCACAAAATGATGAGTAATAGATGGGTCTGATTCTGTTTGGATAAAAATTGATAGATGTGTCTGTGTAAAGCTATTTTCCTTCCTTAGTGTTGCTTCAGAAAGGACCACTATTGTAGATGATGATGGTTAACATTTTAGATCTTTCAATTTTTGTTGGATTTCAATTTTTGCTTGCTACAGTAGGGCCAATAAAAGTGATAGAGATAGAATTATCGAAAAAGGTGATAGGATGATTGCATAACTTAGAATGCTGTGCTTGAGTAAATACATTAATGTATATATTGTAATAAATATTCTCTTCGTGATACTTATTTATTACGAGTGTAATAATGTTGTGGGTTGATAGTTATTTCAGCCCCCCGTTATGAGCGTCAATTTGTAATATTTTTCTGTAGATGAGATCTCCTGCAAATCAATGTTAATTTATTAAAAAAAAATTATTTATTATATGGTTGATATTATTCGGTTATTGATCATAGACCTGTGTTAAGTAGTTATTAAGTGTTTTACCAGAGAAAAACGCTATATTACAGTTATTATAGTGAATAATTCAGTATTTTTCTCCAACCCTAGTCAGTATGTATTATTTAAATTGGAAAGAGAGTAGAGCGGAGAGCGTAAGTTAGTTCTCTATTCTCCCGTATTCACCAGCTGTCTGCAGACGAGCGCTGTTATTGGCGATTGACCCGTTATTATAGGTTAAGTCGTTCCACTTGATGCGTTTCCCACGTTACTTTCTCTGTAAAATACACCCTATTCGAAATACAATAATTATTCTAAAAATAACACAAAATCGTCAAATTCAAGAAGGGTTCTTTATTTTATATATTTTTAAATTCCAACAGCTGCTTCCTCCTGCTACTAATACATCATATCGATCACACAATACAGAATCGATTTGTTATTGAACTCGTGTTTTAGATGTTACAATTTAATTATAATTTTCAGTTTGTCTTTTATCTCAGGGTACATGTAGTTCTTTTAACTATTAGTAAGGTCAGGTAATGCAAATTCAGGTTACTAGGTATTACAATTTAGTTTAAAATCTTATTATATAAAGTATAAACATAAGCAGGTTTTTTACCAAACGTTTACAAGATACTCGTTAAGGCAGTGTTCCACTAAACGGTGACGGATAGCCGAGTGATGATGAATGGCTTGAATATATCAACCTCCAGCTTCTCAATAAAAGTTGGTGTTAGTGTCCCAGGATGTAATGGAAGGTTCAGTTCTTGATCTTCACTGATTTTTTCGTTTCTGGTGGTCACAGGTCCCGACGGAATTAGTGTAGTATTAAGTCCTTGCTCCGTTGTTGAAAGTGAGGTTCTGTATGTAAATTTAATTCTCTTTATTTTCCGTTGTATGGTATTTATTCACTTCGACTTCTCCAGGTCTGAGGTTGTCTTCATTTATTTATTGTTTTCCATTATTACTTATTTGACGGTATGGTTAGTTAATTTATTCTTTAGATTTTTGATTTGAATTTTATTGATACGTATTTTTATATTCTCGGTGTGAGAGCCTCGGAAGTCGTCCAACCGTCTTTTTGATCAGTTACTATAATTTAATTTGATTTAACATTAATTTTATTTATTAGGTTTATTGGTTTTTTTCTAGATTTATCACAACTGAACTGTCCTCGTTCATATATAACAATTGAATTCTTAAATCAACAAGATATATTGCATTTAGTTGTCCCTAACAACCATTGCTTCTTCTGTCATTGGATAATATTTGTTATCCTAGAGCCATAATTAGTAAATATTCTTACACTTATTTAATAAAATACTCCCTTCTTGGAATTACATTAAATCACATAAAACTTTCACTTAATCTGCCTTATTAAACCGTATGCATTTTACTACATTTTCTTCTTAATCGACTTATTTTAAAAGGTATTAATTTACTTTTACAAAATACTAATTTTAGGCCTATTGGTTTTATTACATGTATTATAATTTTTTTTTTAATGTAATTTTTCTGACCTGACCTACTGTATAAAGAGTCACTGGCTTATGGACAATTATTCCAATTTTAATTTCCTGATTTCAATTTATTATTATTATTTAGTTTATCATTGAACCCTTCATTGGTTTTTAACATAATTATAATGACCACTTGACAATTTATTAACAATTATTGTCTTCCTGGCCAAGTTTACAAATATTATTTTAAGACATCTTCATTAATTATTCAAAGTAAATACACTTAACATGATACCATACATAATAAATACACTTGTATTTAATTACTTAAATACAAGTTTAACATGAATGAAATGAGTACCCATTACTTAATACTTTCTTAAAGCAATGGCTTCACACCTGCTACATACAAAACACAAAATAAATATCATGTAAATACAACATCATGATAAAGCACAACAGCATGTACATCTTTATAAAACATTAAATATTAATTAAACAGTCTATTATTTTCAAACTCGTCTACAGTAAATTCATCTCATTAGACACTGTGTTTATAGTTTATCTCTTCCACTGATCACTCCATAGTTTATATTTAGATACATTTTTACTATTTTATTACCTAGTAACCTTACTAGGTATCATCAATACATTTTTTGGGTGAGGTTTGCCCTCCTGACCTTAATTATGGCATACCTTGGGTATTGTTTGAGTTTCTATGGACAAAGTCTTTATGTAACGTCTGGGACCTTAACTTTGTTACGTTACATAATGTATATAATGGATATATTATATGATATTTATTTAATATTATTATATGATAATATTTTATTTACAGACTGGATTTCACCGCATCCCACAGATGACAGTATGGCTATATGCAAGTATTGTCGATCAAATTTAAAAGCTCACAAGAAAGACCTATTAGCTCACGTTGATACAGATAAACACCAAAAAGCAGCTGAAGCAGATAGGACCGCAAAATCATATCAAAAACTTTCATCAATATTTATACCGATCTACCCAGAAAAAACCAAAATTGCAAAATTGAAAATAGCGGCCTTCATTGCGGAACATGCTTCTATACAAACTGTTGATCACATGACGGAAATTTTGCCGCAGTTAGATAGTAATTCTGACACTTTATCTAAATTAAAACTTCATAAAACAAAATGTGCTAAGCCCTTGCATGCTAGAAGATCTAATACAAGAGGTAGGCAACTCCGCATACTCCATAATTATCGATGAAAGTACAGATGTCTCAACACAAAAGATTCTTTGTGTAATGATACGTTTCTTCTCAGTTTTGCAAAAAAAAATAGTAACTACTTTTTATCGAGCAATTAAATTGACTGCCTCTGATGCTCAGAGCGTATGTAATACTATAAAAAGCCAGTTAGAGCATGACGGCCTGAGTCTTCAAAATCTGGTTGGGATAGGCGTGGATGGTGCCAATGTGATGGTAGGCAAACATAATTCTGTGACTGCTATTCTGAAAAAAGAATTGCAGGATCTCATTGTTGTAAAATGCATCTGTCACTCTTTGCACTTATGTGCAGAAAGAGCGGCCGAAACACTGCCTAGACAATTAGAATTTCTGGTTCGAGAAATTCACAACTGGTTCGCTTATAGTTTTAAACGTATTGACGAGTACAAAAATTTGTACGAAACAATCAATAATAACCGTAACATAAAGAAAGTGCAAGGACTTAGTGGGACTCGCTGGCTGGCCCGTTTTGACGCCATAAATACAATACTAGACCAATGGGTAGAATTGGAACTATTGTTTTCGATTGCTAAAAATCAAGACAAATGCTACATGGCCGATCAATTGCATGACATTATGAAAAGGTTACCATTCCATGCCTTTTTGGTTTTCTTAAAGAACGAACTAAAAGCTATAACTCAATTGAATCAGTTATTTCAAAGTAATCAAGTGGAACCAGTTAAGTTATTTGAAGATTTATTTCTACTTTACAAAAATTTGCTTCAGAAGATTGTAGTTCCAGCTCAATTGCAAAAGGTAGATGACAGTGAACTCACCAATTTTAACTTCCATCCCCATCTGATGCACACTTCCTCAATATATCTCGGCTACGATTTTGAGTCTATAGCCAAACGTATTGAAGAAAGAGATCTGATTGATATTAGAGAAAGATGTAAAAATTTCTTAGTTATTTTGGCTGAACAAATTCAAAATAGATTACCGGAAAATATATCAATTTTAAAAATGATTGCAAACCTCGACCCCAAAATTGCAACGTCACAGGTAAAACCTGGTCTGAAGGAAATTCTTACTAAAATTTCCAGGACTCATGTGTACGGTGTAAAACAAGATATTGAAAATGAGTGGTGTCAGCTGCAAAATAAGAAATGGAACAATTTATCAAACACGGAAGAGTTTTATGCTGAAGTTATGGAAGATAGTGATGCGGCGGGAAATAAACGGTTTGAAAATGTGGCCAAATTTGCAACAGCTTTGCTTTCTCTGCCTTTTTCAAATGCAAGCGTGGAGCGCGCATTTTCCATTTATTCAATTTTAAAAAATAAACTAAGGAACAGCTTATCACCAGAAATGTTGCAGTGTTTGATGATGGTGAGATACAGTTTACAACGACAAGGTTCCTTCATAAATTTCAAGCCAACACCAGCGATGTTAAAAAAATTTAATTACAAAATGTATGATTTCAAAAATAACAATGATACTGATAACGACTGTATTGTAATGGAGGAAATATTAGAAAATATAAATGTGTAATTGTTTTCCAACATCATCGGTTATAGTTTTACTGAAAAATCATAATCGGTTACATTTATTTAATAGATATTGAAATACTATTAAAATATTAAATAACTGTTAAAATAATAAGTATTATTAAATTATTTTTATACTTTTTGTAATAATTTTGATGTAATTCTAAACCTAAGTTCATAAATAAAAAGATCTTTTTTTTACAAACTGTACACAGCTTCCTTGACAAAAATTTGCTCAATAAAGTTAGAAAATAAAAATTTATCAGAAAAATTAATTTTTCATGTGACTTTTAATCAAATTACATTAATTTAAAATTATTAAATTTATAATTTGAAGGAAAGAAAATACCTACATTTCCTACATACCTACTATTCTACAAAATGTCATAATATTATTAAGTTTAGGGGGTTTTGGTTTGATTTTAGGGGATTTTTGAATAACTCTTAGGGGGAAAAAAATTTCGATGTTGGCGACACTGCTGTACGGTCACTTGAGTTGGATATTGTGTGTAGTGAAAGTGTTGTTTTGTTTGTCTCGTATTTACTTCACAAATTCTTCATTTAAAGGTAAGTTGCCGTCATTTTTTATGCCGTATCTAATTCACTATGTTAGACAAGTCTACAACAAATGTAGTGGGCAGTCGTTTTTGTTATGTAATTCACTTATGTATATTAAAATAGAAGTAAACTTGTGTTCTGTTGCTAACAACGGCCATTTTTGTTTCGTGTCAGTCAGCTACTGCCAAAGGGCATCTCTCCCGGACAAAAACGAGAGATGCCCCACCTTATGACGGGACAGACGCCCCACCTGCCAATTGTCAGGGTGAGATGCCCCGACAATTTTTACAATAATTATATAGTAAAATTAGTTCTCTGATGTAATAATCTTGAATATTTGTTATAGCGCTTATACGAAACATAAAGTTTACCTCTTCAAATTTATAGTAATTCAAACTATGATAATAGGCCTAAATCAATTGTCTTTAATGCCATACCTACAGATAAGATCTTGGTCGTCATGTTCATATTTTAACAAAAATAATTATTAAACAATGCAATTGCAACATTTTGACTGTCCAAAATAATTATTTAATATTATTTACAAAAATATACAAACATTATTTTCTGTTTAAAAGTGCAAAATACCTCCGGATTCAAATTAACTGTCATTAATAAAAATTAAATACTAGTCACTGAATATGATATTCATAGTAATTATTGACGACTTCCTTACGTGTAATACAAAATATGTATTAAACAATTCATTGCGAAAAAGTTAACAATATTCTCTTGTGTGTTTGTTTTGTTAGAAAATATGCCAACTGAATACAAAAGGAAGCCTGGATCAACTCGTGGTAACTGGAGTGAGCAAAGCTTAAAAGAAGCTCTTACCAGAATAGAAGCTGGGGAAATCGGCGTAAACGAGGCAGCCAGGTACTATCGTATACCGTCTAGGACACTTCGCCAAAGGAAAATGTCAGGTAACCACAATAAACTTCCTCTTGGACCTCAAGGTGTGCTGGGTATAGGCAACGAAAAACGTATGGTAAGGCATATACAACGGCTGGAACAATCTGGGTTCGCTCCAAACAGAGACATTGTTCGTTCTTTAGCATACAAGTTTGCAGAAGAACTAGGACTGGGTCACACATTTAATCAAGAAACTCAAATGGCTGGATACGATTGGCTGAACAGTTTTTTTAAGAGGAATGCAGAATTAACAATTCGTCAGGCTGAGGGCCTGTCAGTTGCTAGAGCTAATGGAATGAACCAAGATGAGGTGACCAGATTCTTTGATCTCCTAAACAAAGTATTTGAAGACAATCAGCTTTTTAGCAGCCCAGGCAATATTTTTAACATGGATGAAACGGGTTGCCAATTAAATAATTCATGTGGAAAAGTAGTGGCTTCAAAAGGTAGTAAGGACGTACACACATTGACTTCTGGTGAGAAAGGTGAGAATTTTTCGGTCATTGCTTGTTGTAATGCTGAAGGTGTATTTCTTCCTCCTGTTCTTATATTCAAAGGCGTTCGAGAAAACGAAAACTTTGGCAGAGGTTTGCCACCAGGTTCAAAGGTATTTTTAAACGCCAAGTCTTCATACATAACTTCCGATCTGTTTTACAGATGGCTGCGGGAGCATTTTGTTCCTCGGAAACCTCCTGACAAAACTGTTCTTATTCTGGATGGGCATTCCTCCCATACTAATTGTTATGAAATGTTAAACTTTGCTGACAGTAATGACATTATTGTTATATGCCTGCCAAGCCATACAACCCAGGCTCTTCAACCGCTGGATAGAACTTTTTTCAAACCTTTTAAACAATATTTCAAACAAGAAGCACAAAAACGTTTGGTCCAAAATGAAAGAAAGGAGATTAAAAAGATTCATGCTGGCGAATTAATAGGAAAAACGTGGAATAGAGCGGCATCTGTAAGCATCGCCGTTAATGGTTTTCGAGCTACCGGCATATTTTCTCTAGACCCCGATGCAGTGCCAAACCATTTCTTTCAAATTTCAGTTGGATCTCGAGCACAAGAGTCATCATCAACCCTTCCAGATCTCACTTCAAATACACCTACTAACTTAGAGAGAGAAAATTTGGATGTAATGTCCTCTCATAAGTTAATCGATTTGGCTGTTTCTTCAAAAACGACTTCTCTTCCCGAGCTATCTGTTCCAGATAACTCCCACGAAGCCTTACTCAATCTCCCAAGCACATCTAAAGAAACGCCTACTAAAATCCTCATGAAGCTGAGCCCAAATCCCCGATTACCTAAACCGAAATTACACAATTGCAGAAGAAAGCAGTCAGCTAAGATATTAAACCTATCAGCAAATAATGGAAAAAGGCAACTTGTTTTAGAAGACACTTACAATCAGGAGGAAAATGTAAGAAATCATCCAAAGAAAACAAAAAAAGAACGGGTAAGAGATAATGTAGCTACTGCTGCTAACCCTTCTGTTTCCATAGACACAGACAACCCAAACGATAACTGCATTGAATGTTTGGAAAACTACTGGCAAACTACGTCAAAAGAGCCGTGGGTTCAGTGCGTTATTTGCAAAAATTGGATGCATGAGAACTGCACTATGTACGGTGTCATGTGCAATTTGTGTGGACGTGAAGAAAAAAGGAAAACTATGGCTGAACTTAAAAATAAGAAACATTAAATTAGGCTTAGTTTGAATTATTATTCTATATTACTATTACTTTTATGAAATTGCTAACTGCTATAATTTTTATTGTTTAGACAAAGCTTTTCGTCATCACTGACATCATCAGGTCTAAAAAAACCATCAGGTCTAAAAGTTGTTTTACACCTGATGATGTCAGTGATGGCGAAAAGCTTTGTCTAAACAATAAAAATTATAGCAGTTAACAATTTCATAAAAGTAATAATAAGGATGGCTGCTAATTTAAACAATACGAAGAATATTCAATTTTAATTTTATTAAAATAATCATATTCTTTATTAATAATCACTTTCTTAAATTAATTGAAATGTTTGTATACTCTTTCTAGAAATATTTGTTTTAAGTTGTAGTCTAAAACTTCATTAAACGGTGTTAACTTTTAATAGTTTAATGTTTTTAGTGTAAACTAATGGAACCTTTTATTATAATGATCACTAAACAACTTCATACATTTTAATAATCGTATAAAGTTTATATAATATGTTTAAAAGTGTATTACAAAGGTTTTAATTCAAAATATTATTCAGTTCGCATATTTTATGTGCTTATTTCTTGTTTTTCCATCCGAGGCATCTATCCCAGTTGGAAGGGGCATCTCACCCGGACCGTCGGGAAAGATGGCCAAATGCAAGGCTTTTGTTTTTCGGCAAACGTTTATTTAATTTTTAAATTAAGCGACACCGCTTATTTTTTTATTAAATCTACATAAAATTATCATCAAAGTCCTTACAAATTTGTGGTTCTTTTCTTTTTCGTTAAATAAATAAAAATATTTTTCCTTAGGTGGGGCATCACTCCCGGACTTACCTTATACATACTTATGGGAGTCCTAAGAATCTTTTCCATAATCACGAAACACGTACAACCGCAATGTGAGTCCCTCGCCCCTATAAGAAGGCACCTGGGGCCGCGTTCAGGGAAATACTCCATTGTCTCTGCTGTTAATAATTAATAAGCCATTATAAAACCACGATCCTTGAAACTATATGTTTAACCGCCGTTGATGGAAGACAAATGTGACGGCCACTGAGTCGACTGGTAAAAGCAGACGTCAGATTTAACAATGTGTGATTCAATGCTTGGCAGAGTAATTATGTCAGATGTTGAGGCCGAATGTTTGCCGAAGTCTTTACGACTGACTGCAACAGCAGATGGGGTATTGAAGTTTGGCGCTCAAACGTGGGAAACTGAAGTCGCAGTAACAACTAAAGGACTGTATACGAATTAAAGAATCATGGATTACAGAAGTCGCCACTCTTAGAAGCCTGTTAAACTTGAGGATTAAAATTAAATAATGGGAAAACCCAAAAACATTGGATGCGAAACTAAAGTGGGAAAAACTTTACCTGTATCAAGGTAAGAATGTCAGTACAATTTAAATTTCCAAAGCACGTTTTGTAATTAACACGATGCACAGGCAGAATCCTTAACGGATAATATTATTGTATCATTTATCATGTATCATTGAAGTAGTGCGAAGAGTCTACACAATACGTTATTATCTAGAAAATAAAGGTAAATACTAGTAATAATAATAATTATTATTATCAAAGCAATAACCGAATCGCAGTCGTCTGTATAGTCTTCCATAAAATAAACGAAAGTCTTAATATAAATGTCAAATAAGCAAAGGTATGAGTGTCGGAGTAATTATTTTCTGAAACCGGACGGTCAAGCTCTTCATTAACAGGTAGTTTTATGTCGAAACGAGTATTCGCCTTCCGTCGGAGAATTCATTAACTCAATGGTAAGAGGTGCCCATTACAATTCGCCACCAAACGTAGAAGTCATGAATTTATTTGTTTTTCCAGTTAAAAGATCGTAACAGAAATTAACACACATTTTTGATAGAGAAAGAGAGAGAGAAAGAGAGAGAGAGAGAGAGAGAGAGAGAGAGAGAGAGAGAGAGAGAGAGAGAGAGAGAGAGAGAGAGAGAGAGAGAGAGAGAGAGAGAGAGAATTTGGTGCGTTAATTAGCAAAAGACCAGTAGAGTGACCTGAATGTGTGCTGAGTAAATGGAGAAATAACTCTTCTGACAGTCGGAGGTTTTAGTTTACGTTGGTAAGTTACAGTGACGCAGCTAATGGGCAGCCTTGTATATGGTGGTAATGTATTGACTACCTCATTAAACCATCGCATTAAAATAAAACATTAAAATCCACTCGCTCTCGAGCACGTGTTGTGTGGCCTTTAAAGTGTGTTATCATCGACATAATACACTGTCGCGTTACGTGACACTACACAATACCTCGATGAAAATCAGACCTGTTAATATTTACCACAAGTGGAGCACAATATATTTATTGTATTTATTAAAGGAATTTCCTCTTTGAAAGAGTCTACTTATCATCATAACTGATGATACACAGCGTCACAGCTCACACAAAGCCCAGAGTATTTGGGGGTATGGTGTCTGCCAGATTACAGAAATTTATGACTTGACAAGAAAATAATATTTCATGTATACTTATATATACACATGTATTGGAGTTTTTCGGAGCCTGCTCGATATTTCGACATTTCTCCCGATTTCATCCTCACCTGTGTGCTATTTTTCGCTGTCACTCACATTTTTCGTAGTTCGATCTTGTACATGTACATATACACATATAGGGAGTATTTTAGTTTTCCCAGTAGTTTCACGAATCCTGACTTTCAGTCTGGTCTCTTCAACGGAGATCTAATTTAGTCTAATTTTCTACGGATAGCATTGAAGGTAACAGTATCCCATGGTTTCTATGACCTGATTCCTTTTTTTCTTTTATTTGGGTTGCCATTTTCATATTGTTACGGTTAGGAGATTTTGTTTTACGTAAAACATGCCTAACTTACGTGACGCTTTATATGCATTTTGTGAGCTGCAGGATAAAATCCTCTGGCACATTCCAGATGCGCTTTCCAGATCGTAATCGCCATCTTATCACATACAATGCCATACAAGATATGATAATTATGCTAATTTATGCAAAATTTAATTATCCAATTAAATTATAAAATGTGACTAGTTAATCTGATTATGCAAATATTATTAATCAATCTAATCACTGAATGTATCAATTACTAATTAGCATAAATAATGAGGCTCTATATTTCGTTGTTATTAAAACAATATAAGAAAATTTATCAAACAAATCAATTGACGTTAGTGTCTTTTGATGTTAAGGTTTGGAACAATAATGAACGCATAAAATATATATATAACAAATACAATGCTTGTTTATTACACATTACTCAAGTTAACTTCCGAAACACATATATAAATCATTACCTGAAAATACATTCAGAAACATATAAAACATAAATCACAATATAAATCTGTCTTCGTTGATGGCTGAAAACATAGCATACAACATGACATAGATAAACATACACAAAACATAGACAAATCAAATATTATTCACCCTAAACTAATGCGTTCATTATGTGTCTCAGATGAGTAGCTTTTATACTCATAATATATTTAATATTATCTTTGCTAAATGATCATACAATTTCTCAAAGGTGTTGGTTCTTGAAAAGAGAGAGCAGCAGTATTATTCTAATATTAAAATCATGAAGACTTAACTTGAAATTTTAGAATATCCAATAATCCATCGGTGAATTTTTTTCTGCTTACTGGTGACTCCATGTGTGCTCGCTCCGTTGATTGGATGTTTTCACTATCACTTTGAAACTTTTGATGAGAATTCACTCGCGGCGTACGTGGTGTGGTGTTGATGTAACCCGTCTTTACTAACAGTTTATAGAGTTCTGTGTAGTGTAGATACAACCATCATTGGTGGGTTGTGTCCAAATAAAATGTCTATTACAAAGATGCTTCATCTAACTGTTCATGTTCTACTTGCTTGGTCGTGAATGTGCGTAATGTTATACACTTGTGTTTATGAATATTGAGTTCTCTTATCGTTCATGAGTCTGCACAACTAGAATAATTAAGTCTGAATCATGTTAAGTTTATGATACGAATCACAATGTCCGAAGTTGATACATAAAAGTTCTATTATTGTGATGTAACTTCACTTGTTAAAAGTTTCTAAGTTCCATAATGTCGAATAATGAATAATACTTTAAAGTTTATAGTACTGAACTCGAAAGTATAACGATACTTAGATAACTTCGCACGTTCAAAAGGTAAAGTAACTAAGTAAATAAACTGCGCAATACTGAGATAAAATTTTATAAGACTGAGGTAAAATTGTGTAGAACTGAGTTAATAAAACTGAGCACAAAATTTTATGAGACTGAGAGCCTCGTGTACTCTGCAAACGGTTTTCATCAAACGTTTTCTACCACAATGCAATCTTCTGCCTTCCACGCCTTCGGTTGATCCCGATAGGTTCCAGACTTACCCTCTCCTGGGTCACATGTTCCTTCCACTTTGATGATCTTTGGTTTTCGACTCTCTGATTTGCTGCCCTGGTTGTCACCATGACAACAGTCCTCTCCACTTACGTCTTCGGAAGATGCTAACCTCTGGTTGGCTGTTGAACATCCCCTGAAGTACACAGCTAAGGACATCGCACTCTTTCTAAAAATATAAAGTAATTGTTCGCCTGTCTGTAAAACCTTTGTTTCGTGAGTTTCCCAAGGTTTGTTGTTACACCCTCGCTAAGAATCCGTTGCGTCCTGTTCATTTTTCAACTTCCACCCCGTTTTTCTACCAATTAATAACTTCTCGCTCGCTGTCACTCTGAGTTGCCTCCACGATTTCTCGTCGTAAATATAAGTTGCCACTCTGGCGTTGTTTTCATGCTGTGCGACATGGTCGTATGTATTCACTGGGTATTCGCTGTATTGTCTCTGTACTATCGAGACTTTCTAAATCCTTTGTCAGTGAGTATCCAGTATCCCTTCTCTTACGTTCACACGTGTTGGCTTAACCCTACAGCGTTCCCTCGTTACAATTTCTGCGTACTTGTTTCACTGGACTCTGCTCTTTGTTCGGTTTGTTATGATGTCGTAAATTTGAGTTGAGTTTGGTCTGTCAAAGTCGATCCCAATTTCTTTTGTTGCGTTGTCTTATTGTCTCGTAGCTGGCGTCGGGTTGACGTGTTCTTAATTGCCTTTATTTATTGCTCTGGTTTGGGTTGGTGACCTAACTGTATGAGAATGCACTGCTCGATCAGAAAATTTATAAATTTGAAAATTTTTGATCGCTATAAAGAGATGTATTGGAAGCAGACGACTAGTTGAGCTGCGTACTGCCAAGTAAAGTGATATTCAATGTTGTTGTGACCTGAGATTCAGTGGGTGTTGTCACAGCGGTTTAGTGTAAAGTGGACTGCAAATATTTTGGTGGACATCTATAATTGTTAACTTTTCGACAGTGTTACTTAGGTGAAATTTATTGTTTGTTATTACACTTGTAGTTAATGAGTTATGTGCTGTTCTATTGTTTTATTCCGCTGTTATGAAGGCGACGATTCGTGAGACCGTAACAACAATATGTTTAGCAGTGACCTGTCTCATCCATCTGCGCAAGTCTATAGCCTAACTATTAATTTTGTTTAATTATTATTTGTATTGTCCCTTCTGCATCTTAATTGCATGCAGAAATTATATGCATAAAGACGCTTAATACATATATGCGACGCGCGCGTGTATGCCTGATCGCGCATATGAACATCTAGTTCAAAACTTTCTTCGAACGCCAAAATTTAAACTCCATTCATCTATGTTTAATACTTGCTGTACTAGTAGTCTATCTTCGCTCAGAGCCCTTCTAATATTGTCTCCCCACGTTCTTTCTTTTCTGTTTTTACTATGTCTCTTTCGGTAATTTACATAGGTCATTCGTCGGACGAGTCTGCAATAAATTAATTGGCGTCGATCAGTAGTCTGTGTTATAGTTTTGCCGCATTATATTGGTAACAATATTATTTCATACCCTATCCAGTCGTTTTTCCTAGCATATCTTCTCAAGAGATCCACCTTCGCCGCTACCATTCTCTTCTTTTCCTGTTCTGTTCGGTCTCATCCTTCTGTACCATAAGTAACTTAATTATTCTCTTTATTATGATATCGTATATTGCTTTTTTTGTGGGCAGATTCTTATTTCCATACTTATCGCCTCACGTAGTGTACGCGTCAATTGTACACATAATGGCCACCAAGAACTGATAACTGCGTCTATAAAGAATACGTTGTGCTACATCTAGGCGGACGTCTTCGGACATGTCCTGAAATGTTTAATCTTCTGATCTGTATACTCAGACACAGCAACTTACGGAACGGAACCAACAAACGTCCTCAGGTGTATCCGAAACGATAGAAGAATCTGTCAAATCTTCCATATTGTGTGTACTGGGACACGTACACACACGTATTCTGATCTCACCATCTACTTGCCGCACTGCTTCACACCTATCCGTAGTGATCGTCTTTTCGTGCTATTAAATTAATGTTCATTATATTAGTAGCATTTTCCTCTATGTATTAAAAGGCGTTATTATTATTATAACGGCTAATCAATTAAAAATGAATGTTAACAGTTTGAAGTTGTCACCTATACCCTCAATAGTAGGCCTACTGGGTTTCCATATTACATGACATACTGTATTTCACTAAAAGTTATAATATGGTGTTCAGTTAGAATAAGATACTACAGCTGACAATAGGCTGTCTTCATTCCGTAAGCTACAGAAGCGCATTAAATTTATAATTGGAAAATACAAGACAAGGATACGATTCAACTCGACATTTACTTAGGAATCGGTTTGCACCTATCCGGATTCGAACCGCGAAGGAATAGTTTAGGAATTCTGTGTAAGTAGTCTTTGTTGCAGCTTAACTTTTCTTATAGGTTACAAAAAGTCCTTATTAAATGTTATCTTGTCAATTCGATTAGCTACACGCAAAATGCATCGATTGCCTGACAAACAATTCTTCGGCAAAGGTGATAAGAAATAACAGACGGTAAAAAACAAACTGTTTTCAAACGTTACCAAACAGCTAATGAGGACCACCAAAGTAGCATCTCTCTAAACGACACTGAAGGAAATATACACTATAAACTAAGTTGCAATATATGGCGTACAAACACAAACGTATTGGTCAGCGAACTGATGACACGAACTTGTAATCGTGCATCGGAACAGCAGATATTGCCGAGAAATGCAAAATAAAATCATCAAGAAAAATTCCACGGAACGTGTATATAAATAAACGATACTGCAGTTAGCAGTCGCATGATTACGAATGTGCAAAAATTAAGGGAATATCGGACCCACGACTCTGATCTGACGCCCGACGTCTACGCGTTAAAATATAGGTGTCAACTGGTAGCGTTTTTATTGCTTTCGTCTTATAATCTGTGCCTTGATTATACATACGTTCATGCAACTTGATTTTTCTGCCACAATGAGGAAGTTATTTCAGCAAAAAAAAATGTCCAAAAACTGAACAACATTTACATCTTAAAACAAAACCCTACCTCATAAAATATGTAAAATATAATAAGATGCACTGGACGGCAGTAAATTAGCGCAAAAACGATGAAATCAACTAATGATCGGGGCCGGACTTCACCAACAGACATTTATTATTGTCAGACTCTTCTTCTGTTATCACCATCGTGGCTGGTGACGCAGGCGGCTAGTCTATAAATTATCTGTATAATTTCAATTTAATTAAACACACTTCCCTGTAGACTGCACCCGTCCACGCGTGTTTTCTCATTCACGTTATAATTAGAACTTTTTCCGTTATCATTATATTCTCCTGCAGCATGTTGTCTAAACATTGCATAATATTTATTATATATTATTAAATATGGTCGTTTTGCATTCAGTATGAATAACTTTCACCTTTCAACCTGTTTTAATAACACAATTTTGAATATTTAAATTGTGAGGGACACGAAACTGTGGCATGCATTTTGTATTGGGTTAATAGAAATTTTTAATTATCGATCGCGAGTTCTACAGCACTTTTTGTTGCCAGCCCTATATAAAGGAAATTGGATTGTTTTTATAGTTACGACATTCGAAAAATGTGCAAACTGTAACATACTTTTTAAACTGTAGTACAATACAGGTTTCGGGATACTCTGAAACAAATAAGAACTCATGCTTAGTTGTAATCTATATATGCATATAAGGGTACGAGCAGGCGCGCACACACTTACATGCTCAAGGAATTCAGCTGAAAGCCATTATAAACCATTATATAGATTGGTAAAAGCTTGTACATAGGTATATGGTTACCATTTTTACTTTATTTTTATTGTTAATAACCACTAATATTGTCAAAACTATATAATTTCATAAAAATTCAGTGTCATCTATTTGTTTTACACAGTAGGGGAGGGTAGTACACAGTGGGACACGGTACACAGTGGTCCACCATTTAAAATTCGTGCATAATATAATACAGCCTACCCAGACCAATTCCATGCAATGCCGCCAACATAACTGCACTACTAAATCCAATATGGCGATGATCGCTACGATGTGAATACGTCTTACGCTACAGCTGTTTCTGTTTGACGTCAAAAGTTATTTTTATTACATTATCTGAATCAAATTACACAAGGTGATTCTACAGATTTGTTTTTTATTTTTTGATGTAGTCTAAAGTAACTATTTAGGTATATAAACCAGTTGTTATCTATTGTGCAAATAAGCGATGTTTTTTGTGGCGGGTGAATAATTATTAACATGTGCAAAGTACACAGTGGGACAACAAGCAGAGGTACACACTGGGACTGTCCCACTGTGTACTGCTGTATTGGTAATCAATGAAGTCACATTAATTTACATTATTAGCTATTATAACATCTTTTTTTTTATTGCCACTAACAAACATTTAGTAACTGTTTTACGATAATGCTATTTTATGAAACAATATTCGGTTAATTATTTCAAGGATCTTATTCTCTCAAAGAGAATACTGTCTTGTGTTAGTGAATACTATTAAAAAATTCTGACATACTTTAGTAACAGAAAACAATATTCTTGAGTGTTTTTTTTTGTAGGTGTACGCATTATTACAGCTCAAAGTGCATAATTAAGTTGCCGTAATTACTTATTATACAATATAATTATCAACTTCAAATACGTGTTTGTGTGTTTCTTATTCTTAAATAATTCTTGGATTTCGTTGTCCATGACGTGTCCATTACTTAACTAAATATAATTACATCACTACCGACTCGGAACACAAAATTTTTTTATAAGTAAAAATGTAAAAGCTTTACTTTCTAGCCTTAACCGGTTTTCGCTTTTAAAAAGCTTCTTCAGAGGCTGCCATTGGGCGCACTGTCCGTCTTGTTGTTGGCGAATATATCGACTTTTGAAAAATCGATGTTGTGTGTGTGGGGTGTGATATGTTCGAATAATGCGTGTGATTTGAATTGCGTCAAATCACACACATTATTCGAACATATCACACACACACACACACACACACACACACACACACACACACACACACACACACACACACACACACACACACACACACACACACACACACAAAATCGATCTTTGTCAAATCACACGCATTATTCGAACATATCACATCCCACACACACACAACATCGATCTTTCAAAAGTCGATACAGTTGCGAACGACAAGACTTGTTGCCAACAGTTCGTGAAATAATTATATTTAATACACCTTTCCTTTCCATTTAAAATTAATTTTCATCACTTTCTAAACCTTGTATAAGAATGAATTGATAAATAAAACATATTTTTGTGAAGTTTTTATTTGTAAATTCAAAAAAATTGTTATTGTACCTACTGTCCCACTGTTGACTTAATGGTGTACCACTGTGTACTTCCCGCAGTACACAGTGGGACACATGTAAGGTATTTAAAAAAAAATAATAATTAAATTGAGTTTGCCTACTTATAGGCAACCTGATTTTTTGTATGGTGTCTAAGTAAATGCTTTATTCTTAAACATTCAAATCAGCCAGTACCTATAAAAATTGAACCAGAAAAAAATTAAAAAGTTTTTTTTGTCGCACTGTGTACTACCTTCCCCTACAATCGATGAAATAATTGTAGTCGTTCTTCAGATACTGTTATTTATGCAGGGATTAGCCAGTTATTTCGCTCTTTATTAATGCTTTACTGAAGGAATTCTTAAACTATGGGTCGTGATCCACGGGTTGCTCGTGAGTGTTGTTCAGTGTATTTGCGGACGCCAGTTATATGGATTATTATAAATTATAATTATAAAATGAATATATTTTGCAATAAACATATTTAGTTTTCTTTAATAAAAAGTATACGTAAAATACATGAAAAATGAAAAAGTAGTGAATTTCAATACTATAACAGATTGGTCAAAATTAATCTTAATTAACATTGTTTGATTCACACTGAATCAAAAGGAAGAAATATTTATAAGCTTGATAATAATGAACGAGCGAATTACCTGTCCAAACGCGTTAAATTAAAGCTTCTAATTCGTATGTACAGGGTATTGAAGGATGCCCTGACTGTTTTGTTCTTAATATTTCGTAGAGCGACTGTGAACTCTGAAAATATAAAAAATATAATTTGAAAAGTTATGATATCTGAATCTGGAGCTTTAGTTTTAAACGATGTGTTTCGGTGAATTGAATTTTCAAAGCTTTTATACAGAAATCATGACAGGGGAGAGGATCACCAAGCTCAGAACATTAAAGAGAGGGTTGTGTGCCAAAAATTGTGAGGAACACTGCCCTATAGGTCAGCGTTTTTTTGAGTCAAATTTATCTCTAGTCCTTCCGGTCTTGGCATTCTTCGCTCCATCCCCCTTATATCTCTTACATCTACCAAACGTGGTGGTTCTACCTTACTTTTAATCTACTTACCCTCCGCACTCCTTCTGGTTTCTAATTCATGTTTTTTTTTAACTATTTTTCTGTACACTGTTTTGACGTTTGCTTACCATGAGTTACCCTTTAATATTTGGTTTATTTCATTATTTATTAAATTTCTGTATGTGTCACTAAATTTTTTTGACCGCCCATTTTTCCCATCCCTCCTTGTGAAGAATAATGTTTCTGCTGTTCACAAGAATAATGGCAGATCTTTACACATCTTTGCAGATCTTTATTTGCCTTTATGCTAATCTTAATTTTAAGTGAAGCTAAAGTAGGCTCTGTATACAACTTGTGTTTGATAAAAAAGGCTATTTATAAATGGTAACAAAAATAATCAAGTACGCCTTAAAAGACCAGCGAAGAGGGCGTTAGCTGCTAACTACTGATGACACCATTAAACTAAGTGAGTCCTAAGTCCTTATATCAGCCTATGAAATGAGCGTTTGTATAATCGGGTGAAGCGTAATACCGGCCACTCTGGCTTCCCCCGGTTAGCCAGAGATATAAATTCAAGTTGGCAGCCTGTTCTATCTCTTCTACAGCTTTTGAACAGCAATAGGAGTCTTCTTATATCAACGACAACGACAATAATATTACAGTATACAGGTGACATGTTGAGTTATGCGAGTTCAACTTAACGAATCACGTTAACACGATATATTCGAACTATTTTTTTGCGACTATACTGTATTTAAGCCTCTTACTATTCTGTAGGCTACATTATATAACAGTATTAATACGTAACTTGTATTTCAGTCATTGATCAAATTCTATTTCCCGATGTTCTAGGATATAATAAACTACTTATTAAAACCATTACAATGATTACAATACATGCTTCTACAAACCACTTCAAAAATATTGAGTTTTTTTTCTATTTGTATCAGCCATCTGAGGACCACATGCGAATTTCAGTTCTTTATTCCTTGGTCTTTTCTTTTTCTCCAATATTCTTACATTTTTTTCACTATATCTCTTCTTCCTCTCTTCAATCCACTTTGAACCTGCGTTTTCCTCTTTCTTACCCTGGAATCCTTCCATTTTAACACGTTTGCCCGAAAAACGTCTCTTTCAATTGCTTCTTCTACGTGTATATTATTTTTTTCTAAATCCCTTTTGAATTCTTTAATCCAACTTGATGTTGACTTCTTTCCCCACAGATATTTGAAGATCTGTTTTGTTAACCTATTGTCGTCCATTCTGTATAAATGTCCAAAAAATACTAGTCTTCTTTTTCTCACTGTTTCTGTTATATTTTCTATACTTTGATATATTTCATCATTACTTCTTAATTTTCAACCTTCTGAGGTTTTTCGTGGGCCTAATATTTTCCTAATAATTCACTGAGTTTTATTTTATTACCTATTTATATTTATATTTTACAGCAGGTACTGTTTCGCTGATATTTGTATAACATGATCCAATAATATTCTGACATATTAGTTATATAGCACAGTATTCAATTTACATCTTTTTTTTAGAGTAAAAGGGATATAATCGAGTCGCACAAATTTCGATTTAGCGACTTCATCGCAGAACGCATCTATCGTGTAAGCAGATGTCTCACTGTATAGTGTTTCTCACACACACATTTGGTATTTTATTAATATTAACATTTAGATTAATAGGCATGAACACAATCATTTAAAAAGTCATATTATATAATTGAAATATCAAGATTCTTTCGCTCACTTGAAATATTAATGTCTCTAGTTGAGACATGGTTGAGCATCATGCAGTATGCTTTTCGTCATGTTGATGGTCAATGTCAGACAAATAAATCACTTCCATCACCACAGAATCTAATTAAAAGTTTTGATTTTTTTATTAGATTAAGATCACCCGAACAACTGAGTTTATCTCTGCCATGTATTTTGTTCAATTTCAGGAAGGCGAGATATTATAAAAACACCTCACTTCACTTCAAAGTATTTAATTAAATTTACAATAATATTTCAACTGCAGAACATATTTTCATACAGGCGCGAATCCACTGGGGAGGGGGAAATCCCCCAAAATGGTCACATCAAACGACAATCTTTTGGTTGTCTTGTGATTGTGAATATGATACAAAATTCACATCAAGTTATGTAAGTTCATAACCTTTTTTTACCCTAAAATTACTTTAAATTGTAATTGTACCTTACCATCATGTTAAGTTTTGTTAGATACATAACTTAAATGAGTAGTGTGTAACTTAATTGTGAGTGTGTGTGTGTGAATTTTATTAAAAGAACAATGAACTGACAAGACAAACACAGACATGATTTTATACTTGCACGTTAATAAGTTTGTTGTGCTGATAATGCATATTCACTGATTCCTATCATTTATACCAGGGGTCTCCAAACTTGTTCACTTGAGGGCCTAATTGAAAAATCTTGGAAGTCAGGCGAGCCAACACACACACACATATATATTATAAACTTCTTTTAAGTTTACGAAATAATCAAATCAATAAAATAGGTATTTAAATAAAAATTAAGCAGACTGATCCAAAGAAAACAAATTCTTTTGTTGAGAAAAATGTAAATAAAAGTAAGGAAAAAATAACATTCAAAGATATTTCTTATGTATTATTTTGGCTTTCTTATGGGATGTGTGGAGTTGCTTCTGACATATAATGTCTGTCCATTTTGGGTCAAATTTTGATGCTCCTATCACTAGAATGGATTTCAAGTGTTCGTCTGACAAGTTAGCCCTGATTTTACAAAGTTCGTTTTTGATAACGTTTGTTCGCAAATATAGATCAATCCAAACATTGAAAGCATTGCTCTTGCAAAGTTTATTATTTCCTTGAAATCATCATACAATGAGATGCGAGTGAAAAGCGTGATTAATTCAAGGCAGCCAGACGAACAAGCACCTTAACCACGTAAATGTTTTAAACTTGTACAAAATATTATAACATTTTACTGAACTTATTTCTTGTTTAGTTATTTAGTAAAATGTTATAATATTTGAAGTATTTTGACAATCTTTTTAAAAACTGCACGCAGCACCGGCCGGGTTGCCGCGGGCCGTAGTTTGGAAACCCCCTGATTTATACTTCAGACCATTAAAGAATGATCCAACTTTCATATTCCCTCCCTTCAAAATTCCTTCCTTGATCCGCTTCTGTTTCAAAGATATTTAATTTCTAAATAAAAAAACTCCATACGTTAAAACACGAAGTTACTAAACTTTTTAAATTAAAGAGTATCTTAGTCCCACCCTCCGCAGTATCGGCTCCCAAAATTTTATTGTGTGGAACATCTGTACAGAAATAAGTCGGAACGAGACGAAGTTTTTACACATATTTCAGCAGACGGTTTTTTAAATATATTGGTCGTTGACACCAAACATTAACAACTATCTAGTGGATTTATCAAAAGCTAAAAAAAATATACATTCCCTACGATTACTATTTAATTAACATGCAAAAAGATTAAGATTACTTGTGTGTGTGTGTGTTGCTGATTGATAACCAGACACAATGATAAAAAAACTGGAGAAACAAGCCAACAAGTTAAAGAATGCGCGCGCACACACACTTCAGAAGCAGGTGAAATGTGTAAACATGACGACGGAGGAGAAAAGATGCGGGTCTCGTGCCGAACGCACCTGCTGATCACATACTTCCAGTGACCTAACCTAACCATACCGGCTGATTTCTTCCTTGTTAATGTTTTTTTTTTTTTTTTTTAATTTGCTACTACACTGTACTACTGAATGCTGCTGGTTGGTTGACGTTATTAATGGCGTAAGTGAATGAGAAGAACAATATTTAATCGAAAGTATGATTCGCTCCATAAAAAAAAACAACTCGGCTAGACGTAAATTTATAACAATTCACTTGAAAGCTTAACGAATGGTTTATTATATACAAATTGGTGAAGGAATTGGGCCAATTTAGAACTTTTAATTTTTAAATTTAGTCCCTTAATTGGACTGAATTTTTTAATCGAAAGCTAAATTAAATTCATTTGCTTATTCATAAGCCTAGGTATAATCAGTCGGGTGCAGAAGTATGCTACCTTATTTTAAGATTATATTATCTTGAGAACGCATCCCATATATCATCAACAAATATATGATGACATCTTGTACGGTGTATGGTACGGTGCCATGTCACTTACGTTCTCGAAGGGTTTTTCTGCATTCAGTACACATCATCATCTTCTTCGCCACATAGTTTAGAGATTTGCTGGTTCCGTTTTCAGATTCTGACCATCGTTCCGTTGCTCACACTACATTATTTCTTCCTTTTGCCTTGTTCAGGCAACCTATAGTTATCCATCCTTTCGACGTGATCTTTTCATTTTTGCCTACAATCCTTTACTTCCCCCATTGATGTTATGTTCGTTCCTCCCGAATGTCTTGATATCGAAAATTCTGTCAACTCTGGTGCAAAGTTTCACGTCTAGTTAGAAGTTCACCTCGGAAGACCGTATGTTAATTTCAGTTTACGTGATCTTAATCTGTGGCACATTATCGTACAATAAAATACAATAATATATATATACTTTCACTTATGAACCTACTTTTGTCACTTCCCAAACGTTTCGAGATGTTGTCTCTCTTCTTCAGTGGGTTTAATACTAACTGTCGATTACAGATAACCGTTACGGAATGGAGTGTGTGGTGGGGGTTGATGGTGGGAAGGGATTGGCGCTGAGGTTCGAATTATGTGTGTGGATCAGTGTGTCAAATAGTGTATGTGATTTGTAATGTATCTGTTCATTTAATATGTTGTTTGGTTGTAGTGTGTGATATCTGTATATTTCAAATTGTTCAGCTGTGTTTAGTTTTCTACTTTTAGGTAAGTAGTGTAATATTTCCATGTTGTGTTCTATGTTTGTGTAACTGTGGTTTTCGTTATGTAAATGTGTGGCAAATGTGGAATGTATGTAGTTTGTGGTGAGGGCTTTTAAATGTTCAGAAAACCTGGAAGAAAAAGATCTTCCCGTCTGGCCGATGTAGAATTGTGGGCAATCATTACAATTTAATTTATAAACCCCTGTTTTGTTGTATGTGTCAATGTGATTGTTAGTATTGTTTATGTGTTTTCTAATGGTGTTGTTGGTTCTGTAGGCTACTTTATAATTTTGTTTCCTAAATGTGTTTGCAATTTTATGTGTATTGGAATTGTAGTATGTAAGTGTTATGTATTTACTGGGTTGTGTGCTGTTGGTCAGATGTGTTTTACTTTTTGTGTTGAGGATTCGTTTGTGTAGTTTATTTATTAATTCGGGGGTGTATCCGTTTTTGACTGCTATGTATTTAATTGTGTTTAATTCATCTTGGTAGTCATGTGTGTTTAGGGTTATTGACGTGAGCCTATGGAGCATGTAGTTGAAAGCTGCATGTTTGTGTTGAGTTGGGTGGTTGGATGTGTTGTGTATGACCATGTCTGATGTGGTGGGTTTTCTGTATATTTTGTATGTGTGTGTGTTGTTTGTTTTGGTGATTGTAAGGTCTAAAAAGTTTATGCTGTTATTTAATTCTATTTCAAGTGTGAATTTTAATTTATGGTGTATAGTGTTAATGTATTTGTGGAAATTTTCTATTTGTCTTTTGTTGCCGTTGTAAAGGAGTAAAATGTCGTCGACATACCTGTGCCAATATATTATTTTATCGGTGTATTTGTTGTTGTTCAGTATGTGTTTCTGTTCTATGGTGTGTATGAATATTTCTGCTAGTATACCTGATATAGGGCAGCCCATGGGTAGTCCATCTGTTTGTGTGTAATACATGCTATTGTGTGCGAAATAATTTTGATCTGTGATAATTTTAGTTAGATGGATGATCTCGTTTATGTGTGCTTCGGATGTGTTATTTATTTTTAGTAATTGTTCTAATGTAATTATGGTTTCTTTTATAAGAACATTGGTGTATAGGTTTGTTATGTCGAATGAAGCAAGTGTGGAATTGTGGGGAATGTGTACATGTTGAGTTTTATTCACTAGATCTAAATTATTTTTGACAGTGGTGTTGTTTGTTAAATTTATGCTATTTCTGATCAATTTATCTAAATGTCTAGCTATTTTGTGTGCAGGTGCTTGTGTGTTGTTTATAAGTGGTCTGATGGGAATATTGGGTTTGTGTAATTTCGGTAGTGCATTTAGTGTAGGGGCTTTTGGTTTAATTTGTTTTAGATATTTGATGTTGTCAGGTGATACTATGTGTTTTGTGTTATTTAGGGTTTTGTTTATTTGTTTGTGATATTTAGGGGTGGGGTCTTTATTTAATTTAGTGATGTTGTTTTCATTAAAAAATGTTTCAATTTTGTTATTTAAAGCCTGTTTTTCTATTATGACATTTAAGGTAATATAAATTATTTCCACGTCATGGACAACAAAATCCAAGAACATTATACCAGTAGCTTCCTGAGCTACAGATCTTGCTCACAAAGTACATTTATTATTGGACATTACATAATTTTTCAATTATCATAAAAATAACGAAAATCGTGATTACCTTACTATTTTTTGTTTGTTTAGTAAATTATTGTAGTATTTAGTAGAGCAATCATATAATAAACGCTAAAAGTTCCAAACAATCGGATTTGTACTAACATTTCTTTTAGTCTGATACAGATTAGGATGAATTTTTACAATTGTTTCAAATTTTTTATCCGTTTTTGGGCCTTGAGATCAAGAAATTTTGAAATTCCCAAAAATGTACATTATATTTAGATTTTGGTTAAATTCTCTTTAATTTGATATCCTACATGGTATGTGAAAATTGATCAAACTTCTGCGCTACTTTTTAGGCTCTGGCGTCAAAAAATCTCGTGGAAGTTTGATCGCTACCATACGTTTTGGCAGCACATGATCTTCTTACGTATAGGCTGGGCGTGCTGCCCGTTACGTTTTACAAAACAATTTACTGGTTAAATATGAGTAACGACTGTTTCAAGTTACCGCAACTGAAAGCAAAAATGACGTTCACTCACGTTTGAGAAAAGCGTTTAACTAATTACAAAAAAATCCTCGAAAATATTTAAAGAATTTGCCTTCAAAAATTACAGAACAATTAAATTAAAGTTAACTTTATTAATTAAACTTGTTCAAAACTACAAAGTTAAAACTTGTATTTTTTGCCTTGTACTTAGTATGCTAAAGAATCTTTCTATGAGCGCGGGAGACATTAAAAAAATTACTAATGACGGAAGCAGGGTAATTTGAGTCCTTTTGGCAAAATGAGCGCTAAGTATGGAAAAGTCACGCCTCAACATTGGCAGTAAGTGAAATTCTGTCATTTAAATTGCCTGTAAGTGACATTGACAGTCACTGGTATCAGTGTCTCCTTTGCCAAAATCATGTAACATTTTAGAGTAATATTCACGAACGCTTATACGAGGTAAGCTAAAACGTACATCTAGGCTCACTGAATTACTTAAAGTATTAGTTCATCATCATTACCGTCATCATCACCGTCCCTCAGTCTTGAAGAACATGGCTTGTTGTGCCCCCTAGCTGCGGCAAGCTTACGCTAGACCTTGCAGGTAGATCCCAGTTAGTATTTAGCAACGTGAAGTGACGTGTTTTACGGAAGGGGGAGGGTGTTGACTGTGTTTATGTACAGATGTATACTTATTGAATACACGCCGCGTTGTTACTGACTGAGGTCCGCTTACCACCTCCAGACTGTTGATTTGCTCCAACAGTAGAAGAAAGGGGTTGGGTTGAAGGTAGGATTGATTCAAACCTCCAGCCAGCACGACGAAGCAAATCTATGGAAAGCGAGTTCTCTTCCACTGCGCTACCCCACTGTTGTAAAGCGATAATTCCAAACTTAATGGGTGGGGTTTTTTTTTAGAAAACAAAGCGTTCACGATGGCGCTGCCAGTAATCTGGCCAAGAAATGTAAGAACCAGGACACACTGAAAATTTTACCCTGTCTGGTGAGTTAATCACTTTAAACCCACCACTTTTTATGTTCAAACTATGTTTTAGTTAAATCGTAATTGATTAGTTCTTACCGTAATACAGTATTATAATAAGAAACGAAGAAAATTGAAAAGAATAGTAGTTATTACGCCTATAGTGATTATAATAATCAATAATAATTATTGATATAAGACAGTATCATAATTCAATTTGAAGAAATGCATAAAGGAAAGACAAACGGAGTAATATTCATACTATATTTAATAGAAACGAAATCTGGAAATGTCAGTGTTGATAAAAATGTTTACGTTACATTATTGTTACAGTTATTACATAGAGTTACAAATCGATTAACATGCTTTCTGTGCTCTCTATAATAGTAGTCTTCGTCCGGTCGAGCATCAGCAAAGGTATAAATTGACACGAGCAACAACTTACAGTAGAAACCAAAACCAAATATAACCGCCCTGTGACAGTAGCATATGTGTATATAGCCAACACAACTCGTCACATAAGTGACGGCTGTCATGTTCTTGTCGTCGAGCGACACGCAGGTGACTTGGTTACGAGGTACGAATGTTTGACTACACTGTTTGTACTCTCTGCCAGTATGAATGGCTACCATTATGTGACTGAATCGTTATATGTATTGTCATCGAAGCGTGATCATTCTTAATAGCCATTATAAGATGGCATTATCGACTATTTATATTTGTGTGTGTGTGTGTGTGTTAGCAGAGTAGATAAAAACAGCTAAATTAAAATGTTAGAAATATATACGTAGAGTACAGTTTGCAACTTTTTGAAGTTTGAAAGAAAGACACTCCATACAGATAAAAGTAAAGTACTTAGAGAACACGACTATGAGAAAATTACCCATTACTATCCTGATTTTTTCGTTTTTATGTTGTTCTCAAAATTGTTCCGAGCACTTTCCGTATTTATAAATTTAAAGACTTAATGATTCGAATTAAACAAATTTCTATTAACTGTCGCTCAAAATGTTTAGAGGTTTTTGAGAAAATGGCACTTGGTAATGATTATTTAAGTAACTTTTGTGCAATTTGAAAATTAAATGTTTTAAATAATATTTATCGAATATTAAAAAACGGCGTTTGTTGTAGGCTGAAAAGTTTTATGAACAAAGAATTAATCATTTACTGTAACATGCGGGGTCAAGTATGATTTTAATTCCATATCAATTGAATAGTTTTTTTATTAATAAGTTAATTGAACTAAATTATTCTTTTTTTAACCTTTCATTACATTCCTTAACAAAAGACTTTTCCATTAATATTAATCAATTTTACAATTTTAATATTGTAACTTTCTGAATGAAGGTTATCGGATTGTAATATGAAATAATTCGTACTGCATTCGCTGAACTTTAGGGCAAACTACGGGTTTTAACCCTCCACAGCATTTTCTATGAGTATTTTAGCTCCAGCATTATTTCGTTATGTCTTAAAGAGCAACAGATGTGTAAAACTGTTGAACAACTTTGAATCACACGGAATAATCATTGAAGCATTTCAAACCATATTTATTCCAATAGAGCGTTCACTACTAGCGAGCTCACAGTCGACCTCGTATAATAAGTAGGCCTACATGTTATTACTACAAAAAGCAAAGTTGCCATGGATAAAGTTGTCGGATAAAGCATGAAACAACGGTTGTTAGCTTTAGACTGATCAGAGTGGAATCGCAAAAGGCGTTTGTCTGAAGACAGACACAAACAATATAATAGGATAATTGTCTCTGAAGAATGAAAAAGGAAACGGTGACAGATTCCAAAATGGTCTGTCGCGTAATTGTTTCGCGACAGATCCAATTAAGGAATTTCATGTCTTTTCATAAAATGAACTGAAATATCTTACACGCCTACATCGTGTTCTTCTTTTTCTTCTTCATACCATAGCAGCACTTTGTCATGTGCTGTCTTACACCGCGCTTACCGGCGTGATTCTATTTCTTATTGCCTCTTCTGCGTGTTCCGCAAGACGGTTCAGTAAAGTGGAAAACTGTTTCAGAAAAGGATGAAAATTATTCCATTGTTATTACACTTTTTCAGAGTCTTGCTAACTGAACTTATTTACTTTATCAGGCCTCCTACCCTTAAATTCTTCTACAATATCGGCCACAATATTTTCATTGAAATAATTCCTAATTTGCCAACCCTGGATTACAATAAACTTAGTATAAATTCCGTTAACCTGGACTCGTTATGGGACTTCTATAATTCAGATATTTCATGTTTTTGAAAACTTTGGAGTACTTAAATGTTATTACTCTCAAGACGACACCTGTTCCTCTTTCCTACGACCCCCCCCCCCCAAACCACACACAAATAGTCAAACTTGTAGACATAGATACGGAGAAATATGTTTCGTAAATTGAAACGTAAATTAACTTTTCGTGATTGGAACCTAAGGAAAGCAATGAAAGCAATAATATTGCATGCAATGCGTACTACTACCAAAGGAAATATGCAGTTAGTAATACTGTAACGGTGGTGCGACATACAGAATATGCCTAGAACCAACGAATGAGCAGAATGTCGCAGTGTTCTAGGCTACGCAGAGACGTCTGAGTGTTTCTAGCTGCGATTGCAGATTCTCAGATATGCACGATAGACGCAGAACATTATGGAACTTTCTCGATAATATTGCACGCCGTTAATGAGCTTGCCTGCTTATATGAACACAACATGGTGTAGATGCCGGCAAGGTAGTTTTGGCTTGAGTTCAGCGATTTCCAGTAAGACTTGGACTAAATGGGTTATTCATGAGCACACTTCATTGAATTGCCGACTTTCCAATGACAGTCGGATAGAAACTAAAGCTTCCCAACCTTTTGGTCATGATTCGATAGAGTCACCATTTCACTTACCTACGCTCACGTTCGCTCTGTGTATCACAACTTTAAAACTTAAAATATTATTTCTTTAAGAATTTGTATGTGCAGAATACGGTTTCTATAAGCTATTTGGTGCAGGCCACAATGGTATTATAATTATTTGTGTAAACATCTAATGTTTCTATAACATTTTCTAAGTGTCATGGTCTGTCAATTAAAAACAATGTAGCCTACCATAGCACGGGAAACGGGCGTGTGGCAGCGAGCAGTGCGACCGCTGAGATATTGTACGATTCCCTCAGTAATTTGGAAACCAATAAAGGTAAAACATAAAAGTTAGATCAAAATTAAATTAGAATCTTTCCTGCACAATTCACTCCGTTAATGTATTAGTCTACCTTCAATGGGAAAAAGTTTCTCGCAAGCTACTCTTTTATGCCTCACGACTGAAACAAAATTTTAATTTTAAATGAAATTGTATTTTTTATTTTGTTATTACAAGTATAAAATTAAATTTAAATGGCATGCGCATCATGTATGAGATCTGTACTACACGTGCGAAAAAATTATTGTTAAGGAACTAGAACATCTTGCATAAGTACCGTTTACATTGTAATACGTACTAAATCGAGTATGCGATGGTTTTATCGTTCTATTTATTTTTACCAACTCAGTTTTTTGGGGTAAATTTATTTAAAATATTTCAAAATATGAAGAATTAAAATACTGTTACTACTATGTACATTTTGTAGTCTTATCTACTACTTCATTTTCATCGGTCGAGGTTTTCAAGTCCCGTAATAGTAGCGAAAGTAAAACCCATAAGAGCAATGTATTTCCCAATCTCGCCCATTTCTGTCATACGACTGTGTAACAAAGTTTTGTAGTGAATGTGCCAAGCATTTGACTGTTTCTTGTATGACTGCTATTATAATCGTTTGACTTGGTGACGTTTATAATTGTTTGCGTGTAGTGTGGATTAAACAGATTATAACGTTTGTAATACGAGTACTCTCATAGAAGAGTAATTACAATGTGTATGGATTTCATTGGCATGCAGTGATTTATTCCACTGTTTTGAGATCCATGCGATCCTCGTAACAAATATAAAACCGATTATTAATTAATACTCGTATTTACAAGTCTCTGGTGACGTAGATTCGTTGTGTGAAACATGAGTAAATAAAAATAAAACCCGTTTCAGAATTAATTAATTTATTACTTTTGTGGTAAGTGTGATATACCGTAACTGCAAGAAACTTTCCAAGAAACCGTAACAAGATAGAAGTATGCTAATATATGCACGCGTCGAGTGTAAGTAACATCTACAGCAGAAACACCAACCTTTTTAACAAAGGTAACAGTGTCTTCACCTCTCTTCCTCACCATTATATTCGTGCTCTGCCGAAATGAAAGCAATTACATACTAAAAAGGTTTACTGCCCTGGTCAACATTTACATACGTGTTCGGAACGCAGAACTTGTTTCCTTCTTAGACGTGAAAGTAATAAATGGGAATCGAATGCATTAATTATAGTCTCCGGCGTGAGTTAACGGATGGATGCTACAGTTTGGGCGGACGCTTCGCCACTGCCTGCGAGATATTTATCGCTAGTAAGGCTGACCTTTTCTTCGCCGTCGTCTCCCGCTGCGACAAGTGTTATTTCAAAGGTCCCGCTGCACTCTGTATCTTCTTGCTGTATGCACCCGACCAGTGGTGTTCAAGCTTTTTACGATACCAAGTTTTGTGTTCATGTTATTACCACGACTCCGTTGTCAATGTTTTCATTACGATTTCTGAACATAAATAACGCGTCGCTATAAAATACGTCCATCAGCAGTGGACGTTGCAAAACGTTGCATAAAATACTGCAAATGTCAATCGAAACCTACTTTATATCTTGCTAAATGATTTTCGACAGTGATTTAGTACCAATTTTCCCCTTTAAACTTAAGAACGAATAAAATTAAATACAAAATTTACGTTACTGAAATTTATATTTTGAATTATATGTTTTTATGGTATCAGCTGAAAATTAATTGTGAATTATGAGGCTTGTGCATTATGTTGTGATTAGTATGTGAAGAACTAAAACGGATATGATTAATGTGTCAGTTGTGTCCAATTAAATTCCAGAAATAATTTAATTGGAGTAAAATAAAAATAAATTATGTTTTGTCGCCTAAATATTTCTCTTATTCTTTATGAAATAATTGTGAAAATTTATTAATAAATGACATTCTTATTTGATTCCCTAGAAATATAAAGAGGCATGAGTAAGACATACCAATAGACTATTCGTTCCATAATGTTTTTTTCTGCAGTATGTTTCCTATGATTAGTCGCCAGTTGCGTGTGAGCCGACGCTTAAAACTACAATGATCATAAAATATTTGTCTGCAAAAGAATACTTTTAAAGTACCTTTTTAAGTTACTTAATAATAAATTCATCCATCCACGGCGAATCTTCTTCAGCTACTGCCGTTCCCGTTCCTCCCATCCTACTCAGTTGTACCAATCAGTCGAGTACGCCTCTTCCCATTTCCAGAGCCCAATCATCAGACTTCCGTACCGTACGAGGCGTTTTGTATTTGTGTGTCTAAAATAATTTTGCCAACATGAAGTTGTCTCCTGATATCCTCATTTCTAATGCATTGCAGCCAGGTGACAACATTTTTTAACATGCCACAGTAATTCATTTTGTTTTTGTTAGTTATTTTCCCACTCTAAGCACAAATTTTAGCTGTCCAATTTTTATATAATAATAATAAAAATTAATAATACATAAAATTTAAAAATCATAATTTAATAAGTTCAAATTAGTTTGTTAAGAAAGTAATACATCTAAATAAATAGAAATATATGCTTTTAAACTTACACTTCATACTTTTAAATTTTAGTCTTTACTTTTCGATTTATTTTTTACTTTTTAAATACTTTTAAATAACTACGACTACTGCATTCTGCTAACCGGATGTGAGTGTATAATTGAGAAAAGTTTATTGTCATATTGAAGAACATAGGGTGGGATGACTCTCACAAACCAAAAGGAAACGAACAGAAATAACACTGTTGCACACCACTATAGAAAAATTATTCCGATTAACGCTTTCAAGCTTCACAGCTCATCATCAGATCGGAAATATACAATAACGGAACGTATTCCATTATTGTATATTTCCGATCTGATGATGAGCTGTGAAGCTTGAAAGCGCTAATCGGAATAATTTTTCTATAGTGGTGTGCAACAGCGTTATTTCTGTTTGTGACTATAACCACTAACAAAACTTTATTAATTAAACAAAAGGAAACAACAAATAAGGCAGTAAATGTGGTTGTCACACCACTATGGTTGTCACGCAAATATGGTCAGATATGGCGCATCTATCATTTGATTGTACGCAGATTTTCATCGTTTTGATATCTAACGTTTTGTATTCTTTATTGACTACTTTCCACACTGCATCTTCCTGGTTGCAGTGCCTAATACACTTTAAAATTGTCGTGTTCTCTACATTTTGGCACGTATCTAATCTGTACAACATACTGAAGGAAAAACACAAACACATCATTAGACGAACGTAGGTTAGACGTTAAGTAACACGGAGCATTAATAGTTTCCAATGTTCTGCTCTGTGATACTAATCCTAATGGGAACGTAGTCGGTCATGTTTGTCAGTCCCGACTAATGTGTGACACTTTATACAAACACTAGTTTTCTGAATTTAAGTAATGGTCCTGAAGAATCTCTCAGGATTCGCAAAAATCGAATCGACTTGCAGTAGCAAATCGAAGGACAGTAGCATGATGGGACTGCAGTCAACCGAAAATCATCCTAATAAAATCTGACGACGCAAGTTGACATGATTTCTTTGCTGATCAGAGAGAAAAATCACATTAGGCTATTATATGTTCAATACCATCATCTTTCATTCACAGTGCCCACTTTGTAATTCTAAGAAAGTAGATTTTCTTCTTTGTCATAACTAACCTAAAAATTATCCATGTCTCATCTTCTTGATAGAATTAAATATAATAAACTTCATTAGCGAGATTATGTTAGCCCTAGAATTAGCACAATGCAAAACATAACCCACAATCATAGAAAGTGTAATAAAATTAAAAAAATTCCTTAGTATAGACTAATAATGAGGTAATTCCCCCTTATTTTTCTTCATATTTTCTTCTTCTTCCCCTCCTCCTCTTCTCTTCTTCTTCTTCTTCTTCTTCTTCTTCTTCTTCTTCTTCTTCTTCTTCTTCTTCTTCTTCTTCTTCTTCTTCATTTTCTTCTTCGTCTTCTCCATCTTTTCTTTTTTCACTCTTATTTTTTTTTGTTCTTCTTCTAACTTCTTTCTTAATGGTAGTAAACAGTCTAATTAAAAGTAGTTTCATAAAATGGAAAAAATAATTATTTTTCCTTCGTTAACCATGGTAACGAAGTATAGTCATCTCTAGTGTTTCTCAGGTAACGCTAAGAATCGTCGAATGAAAATCTTTACGCACAGCTTTAAATAAACAAAAAAATAAAATTTGACTTAATATTACCTATTAATAAATGTATTTTGGTCTCACTGATCGTCGTATGGTCCAGTAGAAAACAAAACACAATTCACCAATGAAGTCACTAATAACCAGTTTTAATTATCACAAAGAACAGTTTATAATCAACTTATTATTCAACAAGATTATACTCGTACAATAATTCAAATAAAATTTGTCAACACGCAATAATAATGTCAACTAATAGAGCGCCGCACAATTGTAACACAATAACACTTCGCCACAATACTTCGAACATCACTTGAATAAATCGCTACTTAAACTGACTACTAAGCGGCAGCTGTCGTTGTTTAAATAGATAGCACAAGTTTTCGAGAATCTATATATTAATACGTGAAGAGAAAACTTTGTACCCCTTTTTAAGCATATTGCGCTCACGGAGGAGTGTGAGATTTGGCATAGTTAAAGTTTATATGGAGAAGGAGTGCAGAAAGCTAAAATTTATATATAATATGTGTTACAAATACATTAAATTAAATTAAATAAAACATTCACTTGCACATGAAAATTCATTTAAACTTTTTCAAACAATGGTAATTGTTAAAAATAAAATAATTTTGTTGCCAGGCAATAAAATTATAATTTTTTCAATTTAGTGTACGTTCATACTGCCAATGTCAAACACATAATAGTCTGTCGTTTGTTTACGTTCATACTGCCAATGTCAAACATATAATAGTCTGTGGTCAAACAGTCGCACAGAGTAGAGATTGTCGCCAAAGAATTTTAAAATGTTGCCAACAAATAATTACTGACAGATTGACTGAATGAGCTGTGAATTTTGTGTGATTTCAAATGTTCCTTTTTCAATAGTCTGTGGAGTGTATGTCAAGGCAAAAAAGCGTTTATTTTATATTTTGTATATTAGATATCTGTGTTTTATATATGAATGTGCAGTTGAAAGTGAAATACAGCTTGCTTAATATACACCTGTTGCAAAAGGAAAATTTTGTAGCAGCAATTTGAATTGACTTACTCTCGCCTAATTATTATTGGTGGTTTCAAAAAGTGAGTACATTTTATTATTTTTAAATTAAACCCTGTCTAATCTTAGTTTCAGTAATTTCATTACATGTTTTTTTTTTACATTCAGATATTCTCACCTACTTCCATTATGCCTCGACATAGAACATTGACGGGTCGGAGTGAGAGACAAAGAAGAAGCAATATATATTCGCGTGAAAGTCAAAATGATAATAGACCAAATGCAAATTTAAATAGTGTAAATAGTATAACATTGACGGGTCGGAGTGAGAGACAAAGAAGAAGGAATATATATTCGCGTGAAAGTCAAAATGATAATAGACCAAATGCAAATTTAAATAGTGTAAATAGTATACAAAATGATGAAATTATTTTAAGGGATACATTTAAATGCGCACTGAATGTCATTCCAAGAAATTTTAATACTTTTGATTGTGGATTAATGCATTTACAATGCAGGTTTTGCAATGCAAAACATTTCGAATCTGAGGTCACTTTAGGTGAAAGGAGTGCATTCACTTCATGCTGTCATAAGGATAAAGCAATATTACCGGCCTTAAGTCAAAATGAATACTTTAAATCATTGTATGATGGACTGACTTCAAATGAACCTTCAATAAAAAGAAAGTCAAAAAATTATTTTGAAAACATTCGAAAATACAATTCATCATTTTCTGTGGTTAGCTCAGAAGCTAAAATTTCGGATACAGTTACGCGTGGAGTGTATCATTTTAAAATACATGATGTTTTGACGTGAATACGTCTTTAAATTTGCTTCCATAGTGGGAGGCAATTCAGAAAACTGATGATAACAAAATTGGGGGATACAGTTTGGTGTTGCAGCTACATATCTATCATCTACATCCAAAATTTAATTACACCACTCGATAGCTAAAGGATCAAAGAATTCGTTACGTTGAGTGAGGACTGTGACGCATCGCGCGCGGCGGAGGGGGAAACGCCGCCATTTTGAGGTCGTTTCGCTGCGTCACATAATGTCCGTTTAGTATAAATTTTGACTCGGAGAAGCTAGGACATTCGTTTGAGTTTCAATCGTCAGCTCTCGTCAAGATCTATCGATTTCGTATATAAAACATTAGTGTGAAATAGTTATAGTGAATATATATGGTGTTAAAGTAAAAAATTAAAATAAATAATGCAATGTCGGCCTATACTCGTCAAAAAGCCAAGTCAAAATATAGAGATCGTATACGGTTGGAAAGGGCTTCTCAAGAGCAATCCAGTGATACCCGTAAAACACCATATGACAGAGTGAAGCGGTGCCGGGAACGTAAAAGAATGAAGGCGTCCGAGCGGATCAACGACGGCGCCAGTACATCTGCAGCTGGGGCGCCCGAGCCTATGCAAGTGGATGATGTAATCGCTTCTATATCAACGCCGGACTGTATAGACATCGATTGTGTGCGATCGCCGATTATGAAGACACATTGGGCAGCAGCTAGTGCACGTTTCACTACTACGTTTGTCAACAATCCATTCGGACATAAGTGTGATGTGTGTGACCGTCTATGGTTTCTGCGCTCATTGAAGCCACCAAAGGAAAAACACTTACCGCTGCTTAGTAATACTTTCCCAGAAGAGGCAGTGGCTGACTTTAAACTGTGCGTTAGTGTAGGAAATCACTGGACTCGGACAAAGTGCCCACTTTGTCACGTTCGAACGGATTTGTGTATCCACCTAAGCAACATGGGTTGCCCGCATTAGATCCGATCAGTGCACGTCTAGTATCACCGCGTCTGCCATTCATGCAGATACGTCGGTTGCGTTACGACGGCAGCTACGGCATCATCGGACAAGTCATTAATGTACCCGTCGATGTGGACACAATGGTGCAACAGCTACCGCGTCAATTGGACGATGATCAGGCGTTCAATGTCAACATCAAGAAGAACATGATACATAAATCTACGTATCTGAGCGGCGTGGTCAAAAAGTCAGTGGTAAAAGCTTGGTTACTATTCTTACTTGGTCAACCATTGTATAAGCATTACAAGATCACAGTAAACTGGGATTCGTTTAATGCTAACATAGTAACCAGTTGTGTGGCAGCCAACGCCGCCGGTGACGATCCGATCGAGTATCTACAGTGCGACAGTGGTGCACCGGAGTCGGAGGTTCTACTTGCAAGGCAGCACACTATGCTGTGGAATGAGGAAAATTGTCTTGACATTGCTCCGGGCCAGCATTCAACACCGCTGAACATTATTTACGACGTGTATGCCGAAGAACTATCGTTCCCTGCGATATACTACGGTACCGGCAGGCAGTTCAACTTGAATGTGCGCGTTACTCCGTTCATGATCGCAACAAGCGAGATACGAAGAAGCGATCGCCGCGGTGTCACACCCGAGCACATTTTGTACATGGCCATGAAAATTATGCGGCTGCGTGTCGTCGAAGGAATATACGTTCCGATGCATACGACAGACTGCTAATATCACTCGAAAAATGGTGGAAGGTCGTACGTTCCTCGATGAGTGTGTAGATAAGAACCTTGCATTTCTCAAATATTTACCAAATTCTGTGCAGTATTGGATGAATCGCAAAAAGGATCTTTTCGCGATGATACGCCAGCTGGGCAAGCCGTCGATGTTCCTTACACTGAGTGCCAACGAAATACATTGGCCGAATCTTCTCAAGATACTGCACGAGTTGAGTGATGCATTTACCGATGTAAGCGTAACCGATCCACTAGTAGATTTGACTCCATCCATGCGCAGTCACTTGGTCAACGAAGATCCCGTTACGTGTTGCATCTATTTCAATAAATTGGTAGACTGTGTGATGGCGTTGCTGCAAGCCAAGGGTAAGATGAATCCCTTTGGCAAGTATCGTGTTGTGGACTTCTTTCAACGAATTGAATTTCAACACCGTGGCAGTCCGCATGCGCACATCCTTTTGTGGCTCGATTGTGATTATCGCGAGCCCGTGTCCGAAAGTATGCCTAATACCATTCAACTGGTCACCGATCTGTGTTCTGTTAGTCGTGATGACTTGCCGGGTGATCAGTACAACAATCAAGTTCACCGACATACATTTACTTGTACCAAACGAGGTGAAACAACATGCCGCTTCAATATACCCTACTGGCCGATGAGCGAGACACGAGTGCTACTGCCGATGTCAAAAGACGACGGTCGTCGCAACGGTTTCCAACTAAAGGCAGCTAAACTGCGCAAGCTACTAGAGGAAAAACATTATGACACACTTGGCGAGTTCTATATCGACAACAATATAACGAAGGCACAGTACTTGGATATAATCCGATCTACGTTACGTCGGCCAACGTTGATGTTTAAACGCGACTTCACAGAGATTTATACCAACACTTTCAATCCATGGATCGCACAAACACTGGGCTCTAATAGCGACTTGCAGTTCATAATTGAAGAGTACAGCTGTGCGGCTTACGTAGTTGAGTACGTTAATAAGTCAAATCGAGGCATTAGCCATCTACATCGTGAGCTAATGAAGTTACACGATGAACACCCGGAGAAAGAATATCTACAGTTGTTGAAACAACTCAGCTTGAAGTTACTCAACATGGTTGAGATGTCATCGCAAGAGGCTGCCTGGTACTTGCTTCGCCAAAAAATGAGTATAGCCAGCGTTGGCGTTGTTTACATTCCTACTGTTTGGCCACACGAGAGACAGAAGGCTCACAAGCGTAAGGCCGTGATGGACAGAGAACGGTTAGACGAGAACAGGACCGACATCTGGACCAAAACAATGATTCAGCGTTACGAGGATAGGCCCGCGGAGTTAGAGTCGATATGCTTGGCTGACTTTGTCGCTTGGTATACGACTGTCGGTAACAAAAAGAGAAAACGTCAAGGCGACGACGATAACGAAGAGTGCAGTGAAGACGACGAGGATGACACAGAGGACGTTAATGCACATTCAGTCGCATATCGTAAAAGAGACCGTTGTAGGGTTATACGCTACAGATCGTACGAGACCGATGATATTGTGAACCACAAACCAGAGATGGTCACGTTATATCTACAGTTTCGCGGTGAGGCAGTCGACATAATTGACCGTAACGCATTTATAGAGACTTACGATGCCAGAGAGGCCGAGATCATGGAGAAGCGCAAACAATACGAATCAAGCATTAATATCGAACGTGTGGTCGAGGAACTTCGGCAGATGTGCGAACAGTTTGACGATGAAGATCCATTGGGTGCCCGCAATCAGCGTGAGGAGTTTGTGAAAAGTATAGTACAGCAAGGCGGCGTAGAGAATGCAGATGATTTCGATGCTGCGACTATGGTGACATCCGTGTCTGCAGTTCGCCGGCGATCGAATGCAATGGCCAAAGCTGACTTCTGTCGCATGATGCGTAGCACTAACTCCGGTCAACGAGAGATACTTCTGGAGGCGATACATCGCTTACACACACTCAACACGGAACCGATCCAGGTTTTCTTCACCGGCCCTGCCGGTAGCCGTAAGACCTATGTGCTGAAACTCGCAAAGGAAATATACAATCGCTTCACAGTGCAACACAACTACTTGACCAACGCGTTCGTAGCGTGTGCCTCCACCGGCAAAGCCGCCGTCAAAATCCAAGGCGTAACCGTGCATTCTGCTTTCAAAATTACACAATCGCGTTGGACTGGCACAATGTCACGAGAGATTCTGCAAAATTACAGAAATATGTTTGTCGGTGTAAAATGCGTGATAATCGACGAGGTTAGCATGATCGGATCAGATGTGTTACACAAGATCAACTTACGTCTGCAGGAGATCACCGGCGCGCATGATCAACCGTTTGGCGGCATGAATGTTTTCTTCTGCGGTGACTTTCGCCAACTGCCACCAGTTAACGCTACACCCGTTTATCGAGCCCCACGCAACATGATCGGTGGTGCCGCGCTCTGGCAATCGTTAAACTACTATACACCACAGCAAGTAAAGCAGGAAAGCGACGCTACGTTCTCTGCTATACAGTACTTACTAAAGTCGGCAACGGAGAGCGACTCGATGTTGATGAAATTAAACTCATTGAGTCGCGATTCAGAACCCAACAGTGGTGCGATACGAACTTGATCGGCGTTGTGCGTTTGTATCATCAAAATCACAGCGTGGACTCATACAACAGCAGTGCTATTGTGACAGAGACATACAGCGTCGCCGACGACACTTTGATCGGCTACAAGAATCACACCGAAGCTGCTACAGCCCGGCAAAAGCTTCACAAAATGAGTGTCGTCGAGTTGGGTGGACTGCGTTATAAGATCCCGCTTGCAGTGGGTTACCCTTACATGATTACGACTAACATTGACGTTGAATATGGCATAGTGAACGGCGCGATTGGTGTGTTAAAGAATATAGAGCTGCTCAGTGAAGACGAGCACTTTGCGGAGTTAGAGGCACAGAACGAACCGTCAACATCTGTGGTCACACAAAAACAGCGACTCAGACTATGGATTGAATTCCCACTCGAGATGATGGGCCAGCGATGTCGACTCAAAGCTAAGCCACATGTAATCTGCAAGCGTGAGGTTCTCGACTTCAAGTGGACACCGATAACAACGCGCAGTGCCAACATACCGCTCGGTCCGACGATCAAATGCCGCCGAATACAGTTTCCCATCGTGCCGGCGTTTGCGATCACGATACACAAATCTCAAGGAGACACTTTCGATCGAGTCGTGTATCAATATGACAAATCGCAGCAAAACCAACTAGTTTATGTGGCTTTGAGTCGCGTTACATCGTTAGATGGCCTTTATATTATCAATCCCCGAAACGATTTCAAGTTTTATCATGGATTTGGTCAGGCGTCTCCTACAGTTAGAGAGATACGAGATGAGTACCAGCGACTGGCCCAACATCCGCTGCCGACACTAGTCGCACAAGTAAAAAAGTTTTGTGATTATGTTCCTGATCAACGTTGTCTTATACTTATCACCGCCATTAATGCACAAAGCTTGGTCGCGCACTCAGAAGACATCTCTACCGATTCCATCATCAACCGATCTGATTACTTGGCAATTAGCGAGACGTGGATGGAAGATTTCAAGCCAGTGCAGGTGCCTGGCTTTGATCTGAGATCATATCGTAACACCGCTAAGCGCAGACAAATTGCAACTACATCATCGGCGGCGGTATCATCATCATCAAGTCGCATAGCCGGTGAAGTCGCCATATATCGCAACATCAATAGCTTCACTGATTGTAACAGAGTTAACATTGACATTTCCGAGATGAATTTGCAGATCAAAGACCCAAAGGTTGGTGATGTCTGTCTAGTAAACGTAACAGTCAATGGCATCTTCAAATTCATACTCGGGTGTGTGTACATCCATCCGGGCACAGCGTTAGCAGAAATTAAGCTCTGTATGTTACGATCGCTGTTAAAGTATTCTAAAAACATCGTTAAGATTATACCCGAATACGAGCCAGATCTCACTACACCAATCATGATGGTCGGAGACTTTAATGTTAATGTCTCGCAAGACCGCTCGTTGCCCGACTTCATGCTCAGCGAGTTTAATTTGTCTTACATCGAAACTTCTCCAACAACGCTAGGTAATACCTGTATTGATTTAACGTTTACCAGAAATCTCGATGTATCCTGTATGCCATTTGTTTCGTACTTTTCGTATCACAGACCTATCATTAATAAAGTTATAACACAGTAATTATTTGTTTACTTGATTTCTTTCCTGAACCCGACGAATGGAAAATGTTGCCATCACAAATAAAACATGGAAATCCGAAGGACTTCTTAGTGTTCAAAAATGATTATGACATACACTGAGAAAAAAAAATACTATTGTTCAGAGAAAAATTTCTTGACTCAAGAACTTTAAGAATAAATTTTTTTTAAACTAATTTCTTCACAAAAGAAAATCAATATTTATTTTCATAGCAATAACTAAACAAAAGAATGATTTTATTTGAATTAAGAAAATATTATTGAAATAAATTTAAAAACACTTGAGTAAATTTAAAAAAAGTTTGAGACAAGAATGTACATTCTCGATAATTATCGAGAATATATATTCTTATGTCAAGAAAATTTACTTTATATAAGTATTTTTTTCTCTCAGTGTATACATATAATACGCTAAAAAAAAATATTACCCGTTACGTACACGTATTCACGTAAAACACACGGTCGTGTCCACGACACAGCCACACCCCGTAATTTTTTTATCACAGATCAGATCCAATGACTGCTGGATATGGTCGCTCACCATGTTATGCGCAATTATATTTTTATGATGTTGACACTGCTGTCAATTATAGATTACGTGAACACTATAATCAAACATGCAATAACAATATAATGCGCGAAATCTCTCTTGAATTGGAACGCATTAATCCTTTCGTTCGGTCATTCATTGGAATGAAAGATCATTGTCAGAGAGTTGAAAATCAAAATAAAGAAATTTGTATGCTCATTAAAGTAAATCGTGATTTATATCTACGCCGTTATAATGATGCAGTTCAAACTGATGTAGCAGTAATATTTAGTACAGTTGATGGTGAGCCACCCTTTGAACGAAATATGGTTTCGTTTTCAAAAGTTAGTGGTACCATTAAAAATATCTCTGTTTTGGATTCATCATTGGACCCTTTATCGTATCCATTACTTTTTCCAAATGGTGATACTGAGTGGCATATCAATATTTCTCATAATGAACCAACTACATCTAATTCAAGAGCGCCCAGAAATAAATTAACCATGCTTCAGTATGCAGCCTATCGACTTGCAATTAGAGAAGATTTTAGCATGTTGCACCATTCACAAAAATTATTTCTGCAGTGGATAGTTGATATGTATGTGAGAATAGAGGGCACAAGGTTACATTTCATTCGACAAAATCAAACAAGTCTTAGGTCTGAAGTTTACAACAATTTAGCAGATTATTTAGAATTGAACCCCAATGCCAATAATGTTGGCCGTAGAGTAATTTTACCATCTTCATTCAATGGATCTCCAAGAAATATGAATCAGAATTATTTAGATGCAATGTCAATTGTACAACATTTCGGAAAGCCTTCTTTGTTTATTACAATGACTTGCAATCCAAGTTGGCCTGAAATAGTTAGCAATATTGGTGTAGGTGAGTCAGCTAATTTTCGACCTGATATTGTTGTGCGTGTATTCAAGTCCAAACTGAAAACATTAATTGAGGGCCTTACACTAAAAAATATCTTCGGTAAAGTTGAAGCGCCCATTTATACAATTGAGTTTCAAAAGAGAGGATTGCCTCATGCTCACATTTTACTCTCTTTAAATGAGCAAGATAAAATTGTTAACGCTACCGATATTGATAAAGTTGTATCTGCGGAGATTCCTAACATTCAAACACATCCTACATTACATGAATATGTTGTAAAACACATGATGCATGGTCCATGCGGTGTACTTAATCCAAATTCTGTATGTATGAGAGATAGAAAATGCACAAAAGATTATCCAAAACGATTTAATGAATTTACATGTGAATCATTAAATGGATATCCATTATACAGAAGGCGTGATAATGGTATTAATGCTGAAGTTCGCGGTAGTTGCCTCGACAATCGTTATGTTGTACCATACAATCCGTATTTACTTGCCAAATTTAATTGCCATATAAATGTTGAAGTATGCACTACAGTTAAAAGTGTTAAATACATTTATAAATACGTGTATAAAGGCTATGACAGTGCATCTGTTAAATTAGGTTCAGAGAGAAATGAACCAGGTCAAGATATACAAATTGATGAAGTTAAAAATTTTTTAAATGGCCGTTATGTCGGATCAACTGAAGCTGTATGGCGCATCTATGAATTACCAATGCATTTTCAATCACATGTCATCGTTAGACTTGACATTCATTTACCGCGTAGACAGAATGTTTACTTTCGAGAAGGGCAAGAACGTCAAGCAATTGAAAATGCAAGACAAACAAAATTATTAGCATTTTTTGAATTGAATCGATCAGATCCATCAGCGCATGAATATAAGTATATTGAAATTCCTTTGCATTATGTGTGGGAAGATTCCCGAAAAAAATGGAAGAAGGGAAGGCGTGGAGGTGATAAAATCATTACACGCATATATGTAGTATCACCAAAAGACTTCGAACTTTTCCATTTACGATTGCTTTTATTACATGTCTGTGGTCCAAAATCATTTGAGGATGTTAGAACATACAATGGAATTATACACACTTCTTTTGTTGAAGCGTGCCATGCTCGCGGCATTGCTTCAAATGATAATGAATGGCGCGAATGTTTAAATGAAGCAAAAGAATTACATTCACCAAAACAAATGCGAAATTTATTTGGTTACATTTGTGCATTAAATGTGCCAGCCAATGCATTGGCGTTATGGAATGAATTTAAAGTATATCTTAGTGAAGATTTTTTGAGAGATTACAACGAAGAAGTATCCTTTAACACAGCTCTATTAGAAATTGAAGATATTTTGAATGTTCATAATTTGTCATGTCAAGAACTTGGTTTACCAGTTCCCACGTATTCGCAGAGAACAGACGAAGCAAATGCTATTGATCCAATAGAACAAGAGTTTCTGTTTTCTGAGCATTATGAAACTGCAAATATTGAACAGCGTAATCTAATTGATCGTGTGATTCGTGAAGTTTTGCACCATGATACTGGATCTAATGTTTTTTGTTTAACCGCTCATGCAGGTTGTGGAAAAACATTCACACAAACAGCAATCATTCACAAATTAAATTCGCTTAATCTTAGTTGCATTGCAACAGCGTTCAGTGGCATAGCTTCAATTCTATTACTTGGAGGTAGAACTTTACACAATTTGTTTAAATTGCCTATACCCATTTTGGAAAATTCTGTAGCGAATATTACCGCAAATAGTAGCTATGGACGTTACATAAATTCATCATCATTGATAATTATTGATGAAATTTCTATGTGCCCACTGCAAGTGTTGAAAATCATAGATAGATTATTGCAGGATCTATGCGATGAAAATGATAAACATAAACCATTTGGAGTGAAAACGATACTTCTGTGCGGTGATTTTCGGCAAATCTTACCAGTTGTCCCACATGGATCACGTGCAGCTTTAATTGAAAATTGTGTCACGAGTTGGCATAAATTTGTTTATTTTCATAAAGTAACGTTTACTCAAAATATGAGAGCCTTACCAAGTGAAATAGAATTTGTCGAATTCTTGAAAAAAATTGGTAATGATGAAGCCCCATAATTCCCTCAGTTTGGTGAAAATATTGAAATACCTCAGCAATTAATAGGAAATGAAAATAATATTATTAATGAGGTGTATGGAAATATTTCCGAAAACATACTCTCAGATAACATATTGAAGTCAGTTATTTTAGCATCTATAAATGATGATTGTACTTTTATTAATACTGATATACTTAATCGAATACCAGGTGAACAGAAAACATATCATAGCTACGATAAAATAATTTGTGATGATGACAATGAAATCAATAACTATCCAGTAGAGTTTTTGAATTCTTTGACTATTAGTGGTTTGCCACCACATAAGTTAGTATTGAAAGTTAATTGCATCGTTTTACTGATCAGAAACTTAAATACAAAGGAAGCATTAGTCAATGGAACAAGAATGCGCATCAAGTGTATGCATCGTAATGCTATTGATTGCGAAGTTTTAACTGGAACCGCACGCAATAAGAGAATTTTGATTCCACCTATAAATTTAACATATTCCGGTACTGTTTTACCATTTAACTTTCAAAGAACTCAATTTCCAATTATACCTGCATTTTCGATGACAACAAATAAGTCTCAAGGACAAACATTCGAAAAAATTGGAATTTTATTGAGGCAGCCAGTTTTTACACATGGTCAATTGTACGTCGCAGCAAGTAGAGTTCGATCATTCGATGGTTTGAGATTTTATATTTCCGAATATAATGGCCAAGGGCATTTAGCAAATGATGAAAGAGTTTTTACAAAAAACATCGTTTACACAGAAGTTCTAAATCATTAAATTCACTTTCAAACTATTTTAAGTTCAATGGACATTTATTTTTTTAACCGCCCGGTTTTTTTGATTTAATGAAAAATATATGAAAAAATACGAGGCACGTATTTTTTATTTCATTTTCTATTTTGTATTAATTTTTTATTTAAATTTTATATAATTCGAAAAAGATAGGCAAAATAACTGTGTAGCCTTGGCGAAACCTGGTCAGTATGGCAATAAAAAAAACCCAAGGAAATGTCAAAAAACGCGTTATTGCTTTTTAAATATGGCTTAGCCAAGCTAAACCTCATTTTTCCTATCTTTCATATTTTTCAAATAACTCGAAAATTAATGCATAAAAAAAAAAATTAAAAAATTATATAAGCTTTGTAGCAGATAATCTTCAAACTGTTTTCGAAGTTTGTACCTTACCAAAAATGAAATGTAATCCACTGGAATTTAAAACAATGTATCTTATACTTCTATGAATGTCAAGTCTCATTTTTATTAGCGTTTATTTGAATCAATAACAACATGAAAAAATTAAACTGACAATGAATTATATCAAAAAATAAATACGAATACAAGCTGTAATTGTGTTTTTTCAACTGTTACTAACATTAAATTTTAAATTTCATAGGTATTGCAGGGAATTAAGGCAAATAACACACGCTAATGACGTATTTGTACACGCTCGCAGCTGACGTAATAGAACAAAATTCAAAAAAATTATATCCAATGATTATAGAGGTATACTCTTTAACAAAAGAACCTCAATATCGTTCAAACTTAAAAAGTTAATGAATTACGGTCGAATTTCGACCACTGGGCGACCACTAGTAATCCATAATACGCGTCAACACTAATTGAAAACACTAGAGCGTAATTGATTGCGGCCTTGAACACAGTGCGCGACCGGTGAAGTCTGTAACAGCCTCGACTGTTGACGCATTGTTAAGTGTCACGTAATTGTCTTTCTTCTCAAAGTAGCAATACGTACGCACACACATATTACATCTGGGCTCCGCTGGGATAGCCGAGAAACGTGTAGAACGTTCTGTAATGGAGTAACAATACATTATATACAAATAAAAAACTTGGAAAGAAACAAGAATAAATTAATGTGTTCAGCACAAACAAGAAGCGCAGTAAGAAATCGCCCACAACTAGCATTCCTAGCATCTGCCGAAGCAGCTGTTTTGCACACAGTAGTATTCCAGTCAGTTAGGTAGGCCGTCTAATTTCATATTGTAATTGTAACTTCTACACTTGATGACTTGTGTTTTTCTCTTGACTTATTGACGTACAACTCAAGCACTTGCAGACGCCATTACTTTGTTCTTATAACTTTTCCACTTTCTATTGTCGTCACGTTATAATAAAAGCACATTATCATAATTCAGCGCATACGACAGGATGTTATTCATAACGCATATTACCTTAATATAATGCACTTAATTGTATTCAGAATACACACCCTCCAGTAAAAACACAAAAGTTGTTCAGCATAAAGTGAATTGTCGGTTTTCTTTACGTAGAGTAGAGAATGCGTAGCCTATAGGCCTATATAATTACTGAAATATTTACACATGTTCGTCATTTCTTTAAATTCTTCTAAGTTACATATTGTTGAATACAAATATTTATAAACTATAATCAAACGCATACGTAAGGACACGAAACACGTGTATTAAGAAAACATTAATTTTAAGCAAAATCTAAATTGAAACAGAAAATAGTTTTTCTTCCCAGATTTCCACGTTTCTAGATACACCATACCTTGACTTTATCTTGTTTCTTGGAATTCTCTTCTTTTCTCCCGTTTGTTCTGTTTGTTTCATCCTTATGTTATAGTTCCCCTTAGTTAAAGCTTCAGCTCATTCTACACTACTGGAAAAAACACTATGGTACAAAATTAGATAGCTGAACCGCCAGTAATCAATGAATATTAACAGAGAAATTAAGAGAGCCTATTTAAGTGTGCCGTATTCATGACCTGTGAGGTTTTTCTCAGTCGATTATAGGATTTTTCACTTAAGTGCTGAAGATTCACGAAGTTGCAGGATTCGACGCTGAAGATCTCGACTCGCCCTCCCAGTCCTCCTGTGATCCTATCGTTCTCACGGAGTAATATTAGGATGTCATCCGTCTGTCCGCCCTCTGTCGTAGGTCAACTCGGGGAGCAACGATAGCAATAAATCACCTTCAACAGTTCCAGTCCCATATAAACCTTGAACAGTGGCTGGACGAGTTGACGCGGTTCAGCTGTGACTCACGTGATCGAATTATAATTCCCCAAGTTGTCATTCCGGAAATCAAGCCCGATCAGCACTTATACATTTAATGACGTCATGCCAAATTCCAGAGAATGCCCAAAAAGGCAGCTATATTTATTGACTTCTACCAAATTTTTACAAACGTCTTTTAATATAGTTAGGCTGAGGTGATAGACTACTAGTGTGGTTACGTAACGCTTTTCATATGCAATGTCACGCTTCTCAACTACCCAGACAACTATTCCAGTTTGTGGTCGATTATTATTCCGGCACCCAAGTCAGTTTTGTCACATACTACCACACAGGTCACACACATACAGCGATTATAAAAGCACTCTTTCCAAAGCCAACTTGTAAGTTTGGATGTGCGATTTGGAGTGCGTTACCGAAGTTATTGTTATTGTGAAATGTGAACTATTGAGTGCGGATATCAGTAATTGGTGACTTGTATTATTTAATGTGACACTGTTAATTACGTGACATTTATTGTTAATTACGTTGTGTGTTGGATAAACGTAAAACTTGAAGAAGTGTTGTGTATGACAGCTTATTGTAATCTTTATTTAAACTGTCGTTAATGTTTTAAGTAGCCATTTCTTCTGGTGACGATTGTTCTATTTCCACAATACAAAGACGACGATCCGTGTGACCTTTGTAACAATATATGGACAAGTGCTAAAAATGTCCAACTCAAAACAACGAAGCTTGAACTGTGAATTAATTTGTTCATATATTTTAACCCATACTTAGGATTAAAGGTTAACTTATTGGCCCATAATGTTTTTTACCATTCTGCACACTAATATAACTGAATCGTGCGTCCATGAATGGACGCAAGTTTTTCACTAGCATTGCATTTCAGTATACTGTTGTAAATGTCTTAACACTAGATTTAAGTCTAACTTCTTAACCTAATGACAATATGTTCTTATAAATTTGCATATTCGTTCTGGATAATTTTAAATTGGTCCATAAAAAAGGCTTCTTTCTGTACACATTTAGTGTGATAAAATTGCTTTCCAGATATATATGAGTGTGTGTGTGCGCTCGCGCGCGTGTGGTGCGATGTATACGCGGAAAACGTGGTAGGACGATAATTATAATATAATGAGTGTGGCTTGTTAATTTTGAGTAATTCAGAGTTAGTCAAATTTAATATTGAATATAATATTTTTTAAGTATACTATTCAATTTATCAAGACCGTTTGTATTATATTCATTTTAACAGTAATTTGTAATATTCTTTTCGTCTATTTATTTCATTACCTGATATCATATCTATCATAAATTACCCGAATATTGAGCATTTTAAACACTGAAGAAAAAATTGGGCAGTTTTTTGTTTGCGTAATAAGAACTGGCAAATAGTTTGAATTCTGAATAATTTTTCCGTGTAGGTTTTTTGTATATTTAATAGAAAAAATTTGGTTCATTTTTGGTAATCGTGAAGTCTAACGTACTTTATTATCTGTTTCCTCTTGTGAGGTGACTTTGTTTTATTAGATCCTTATACCATCACACTAGGCAATAATGTTTGAGTAACGTGGATGCAATTTTGTGTTTTCTACTGAATTTAAATACGTCCTTGAAAAGATTCCATTACGCATACTTGTTTTTATATTTTTAATTAATTTCCTCCAAATTAGTGAATTCTTGATTTCGTAGGGACCATTTTTGTACAGATTATCCACACTGGCACACCCGATAATCTCACTTTAACTGCGTTATAATAATGCATTTTGACAGTTAGGTGTATGGTTTGTTTATTTTTATTAATATTTAAGCTGGAAAAATCCGCCGTCGTTCTTGTGTTAATTCACCAGTAAGATTCGTTGGATAATTTATTATCAAGTCTCGATGAAACCTCGTATGCCGAAACCTTGAAGGTGTGTTTAGTTGCCTTGAAAAAAAGTGATTATTATTGTCTCGGAGTGCCTCGCTCTGTCCGGGTTCTAGCCAAACGAGAGCCAGGACCTTATGGCATCGCATGGTTGTGTATTACGCTGCTCACATGGACCACGTCCTGCTGCATCTTTTTATTTTTGTTAGAACTGTTTGGTAAAATAGATATTTACTATTAAGATTTGTTAATTAATTAACAAACAAACAGCACGGAAAACAAATTAAGATGAATTTTCATTATTCTTTTATCTGTATCTCGATACACGTTAACTCTTACGATCACTTGTATTATTTGTTTTTGATACTATAAGTATTAGCTGTGAGCAAGTTTTCAATTCGTTGTATTGCCTAGAATTATGATTATAGAACGAGGGACTCCTAGATTCTTTCTTAAAATTTTCGAATTTCAGAGTTGAATTTTTTTCTGTCGTAACTGTTTTCTTAAACTCTCTTGTGGCAAGAAAGTACAAAAACCAGTAGCTCTGAGATAACTAATGTCTTAATAAACATTTCGTGTATCTTACTTGTTTTAGTGCACGTAAACATTGCACACCTTATACGTACTTAGTATAGTAAATAACTATGAAAATTAACGAAATCTAAAAAACGAATATACTAATATTTTCCTGCTAAATAACAATCACTACGTAGCAACTTAATATTGTTTTAAGTCAAAGTGAAAGACTTGGTATTTATCTAATTGCAAGGGAATTCCCTGAGGTATTTCCCTGATGTATTAACACAGACAACGGACGAGGAGTTACCTGAAAAACGTTAAATAATAGACACTTTTATTTTCTATAAAAAATCACGAAAGTCTACATGTATACGCACGTTTTTCTAAAAAGCCGCCTGTTTAAAGGCTGTTCAGAATGCAAATGTATAGTCGTTTGGCCAGCGAATGTAGGCCTATCACCTTTTAATGCCTTTCCACGAACTCCTATATAGCCTACGTCCTTTACTAAATCTGATTCATATCTTTTTTAAATTAGCTTACAAGAGCATGAAATTATATTTTGAATTATATGACCAACCAGGTTTGGATACCGTACTTTGTGTCATACAGTACAATGTTCCTTTGAATCCCGTACCTTAGACGCTACCACGTACGCCTATACTTGATATATTATTGAAACGTAATATTTTACATACATATATTACACACACACACACACACACACACACACACTTGAATAAATAACGAAAGTAATTTATTATATATATATATATATTGTGACGGCAGCGGTATGCGAACATCTGCTCTCCAGTACCAGCGGTGGACACAGCGAGCCAATCAAACAACGTGCTCGGAGCGAGCCAATCAGCGATCCCGGTTAGTCAATAAAACCCGGGCCGGCAGAAAATTTTGCGCACAGTGCCGGTAAGTCTGATAGGTAGCGCTGTCCAGCGAAACCCGGGGAGTCCGAGAGTAGGACTGACGAATAGAGATGCGCATTGCGCCGCCACTGTGACGGTGTCACAGTTCGGCCCCCGGGTACCCGCTGGACAAAGAGCCGAGTTAGTCGGCAGTAGCCCAGCTGCTAGTGTCCCCAACGCACTGTGCGGCAGCATCGAGCCCCCCGGCAGGCCACTTGGGCCAGTCGGGAACCCTACGACTCGCGCGGGAAGCCCTGCTGAGCCCGCGCAAGTTCGTCCCAATAATCGGTCCTTATTAGGGCCGACCAAGCCCGCTAAGGCCGGACCTTCCGGCTGCACGGCCGCTAGTAGGCCAAGCAGCCCGAATCCTCTGCCGGAGTCTGACTCCCCAGATATGGAGACCTCGGCTTCCACCGACTGGGTGGCAGTAGGGCGCGGTGGCAAGCCGCGAAAGTCTCCCTCCCTGACCTCCTTGAGTTCGGCCACGGACTCGGCGGCACTCCAAGCCTCCGCTGAGGTTGCGCCTAGTCGCACCTCCGAAGGAAGGGTCCCGCCGGTGTTCGTTACGAACGTCAGGGACGTGATCGGCTTCGTCCGCCGACTCCGTAAGACCGTTGCGCTGGCAGATAACGCATCTGTCAAGCTCCTTGCGAGCGAGACTGTGCGCGTTACCTGCCGCAGCGCATCGGAGCACTTCGGAGTGGTCCAGTGGCTGGAACGTGAATCGTTCCAGTTCCACACATACACACTGAACCGCACCAAGCCTGTAGCCCTCGTCCTTCGGGGCCTGGACATACAGGCGGATCCGCAGGTCGTCGCTGACGAACTGTGCGACGCGGGTTATAAGGTTGTGGGAGCCTCACGGCTGTACACTACTTATGGCTCGCGTCGACCACTCCCGCTGATAAGACTCCTGGCAGAGAAGGGCGAACCCTCCCAGGCCTTATTAGATTTAAAACGGCTTTTCGGGCTCTGCGTGAGCGTAGAGCCCTGCCGCCAGACCGGGCGACTTTCCCAGTGCCACAGGTGCCAGCGGTTCGGCCACAGCAGCTTCGGTTGCCGGAACGCGCCGACCTGCGTCCGCTGTGGAAATGACCACTTGACGCAGGCCTGCGCTGTCCCGGACAACCACCGATATTGTATAAACTGCGGCGGCGCCCATGCTGCTAATAACAGGCGCTGCCCAGTCTATAGCGAGCAGCTGGACAAGTTGAAGAAACCAGTCCAGCCTAAGCCTCGACACGATGTTAGACAGCCAGTCAAACCGGCCAAAGCCGCTGAACCTGTGGTCCGGAAACCAGCCCCTAGGTCTGCTCCGGTTCCGAAACCCAGCAGTACAGTGAGCCCGAGCGAAGCTCCAAAGGCCAAACCCATCATCGCGCCCCCGGAACCGGAACGCGAAATACCCCACTTCACACAAGTCCCGCTGCCGGACAACGAGGAAATTGATCCTCCATTGCCGCCGCCACCCAAGCCTAGATTCCCCAGATCGGGCAAGAAAGTTAGGAACCAGGCCAAGAACACGGGCCAGCCTAAACCACCTGCCACTGGACCCAAGCCCGTCCTCCAAAAGCCAGAGCGGCCACCCGCTCCAGTACCAGCCCCCAAGGCTTCCACCGTCTCGCCCCGCCGCAGCTATGCAGCTGCCGCCAAGCGTTCTCCCCCGGCCTCATCTTCCGATGATCTCGCCGTCGTTTCAGACTTTCTGGCAAGCTACGACTTGCAGAAAGTGGCCCAGACTTTCCTTAAAATCAAGGAACGCTTGGCAACAGCCTCGCCCCAGGACAAGTTCCTCCTCTTGGTGGAAGCCTGCCGTGTAACAGGTCTGTTATGAACGGACAACCACGGCAATCCCTCAAGCGAGACCTCGAGCTCGTGGCGTGGAACGCCAACGGCCTCGCTTCCCGGCATTCTGAGCTCTTAGAGTTCGTTGCCCGTCACAAGCCCGATGTGCTTCTTCTTGGCGAGACGCACCTGACCCCGCATCGTCGTTTCCGACTACCCAACTACGTGTGCCACCGGGACGACCGGTCGGGTCGCGCAGGAGGGGGCACAGCCATCGCGGTGAAGGCGAGTCTTCGCCATCACCGCGTTGTCCTGCCTCAGCGGCGGAACCTCGAGTGCACCGCGGTCGAGCTCCATGGTGCTCTCGGCGGTCTACTCGTGGTTTCCGCCTACAAGCCTCCACACACGGAGCTCCTGTCGAACGATCTGGAGGCCGTCTTTGGAGCACACAGGAGGGTAGTCCTGGCGGGCGACCTGAACTGTAAGCACCCCGATTGGGGGAGCCGCTTGGCGAACCCAAACGGGACCCGCTTACGCAGGTATGCTGATGCGGCTCGGGTCACAGTCATGGGTCCTACCGGGCCTACATACTATCCCTCGAGGGCTAACTCCCGCCCTGACGTATTGGACATTGCCGCGGTCAGGGGCGTTTATTGCCCGGTCCACGTCTCCGTCATTTCGGAACTGTCCTCGGACCATTGCCCTATCAGTGTGCATATAGCTACCCAGCACGCCACCGTCCGCGACGAGCGGCGGGTAATCGAGTGGGACCGCTTTGGCCCGGCGTTCAGTCGCCGCCTACCAGAGCATATCCCGCTCGACACTACCCAGCATGTCGAAGAGGCAGTTGGCTTATTCGACACAGCCGTAGTCTCGGCGGTTGACGTGTCCTCCCGGATGAAGCCGGGGCTCACGCCCGACTATCAGCGGATCCCCGAAGAGGTGTCTCAGCTCGCTTGCGAGAGGAATCGCCTCCGGAGACGCTGGCAGAGGACTCGTGACCCGGCGGACAAGGCTGCGTTCAACAGAGCGTCCGGCAAGTTGCGTCGTGACATGCTGGCGTTCCGTAGACGCAACTGGGAGCTAGCTGTAACACAGATGGATGGCCCTGCTGAGGACCGTAATGTCTGGCGGATTCCCAGTGCCCTAACGGGAAAGCGCAAACGCGCGCCTCTCCCCGCACTGGCCGGACCTGGCGGTCAACCCCTTGGCCGCCCCCTCGAAAAGGCCGAGTTCTTGGCTGACAGTTTAGAGCGTCAGTTCGCTCCCAACCCATCCAAGAACCCGGCCTTCACTGAGCACATCTGCCGCGAGGTAGAGCGCTTTCTATCGGCCGGTATCACAGTCCAACCGGAGCCCATCTCCCCGGAGGAGGTCTCTGAGAGGATTGTTCAGCTCAAGCCCCGGAAGGCGCCTGGCCCGGACGGAGTCATGAATTCCGCCCTCCATCGCCTTCCGGAGCGAGGAACCCAGTTCCTCACTGACCTGTTCAATTCATGCCTCAGACTGGCCTATTTTCCGGTGAAATGGAAAACGGCTACCGTCATTATGATACCGAAGCCGGGAAAGAATTCTTCTCGAGTGGAGAACCTCAGGCCCATCAGCCTCCTGTCCGCGACGTCCAAGGTTTTTGAGCGTCTGATCCAGCGTAGGATCCGCGACCATCTAGAAAGACTAGACTTGCTGATCCCCGAACAGTTCGGCTTTCGTGAGCTGCACTCCTCGACTCATCAGCTGATGAGACTCGTGGAATGCATAACCGAGGCTGGCTGCCAGGGCAAACAGACGGCTGCGATCTTCCTAGACGTAGAGAAAGCCTTTGACCGCGTGTGGCACGAGGGTGTCCTCTACAAACTCACGGAGGTCCTTCTCCCAGACTGCTACGTTCATTTGATCGGCAGCTTTCTGCGAGACCGTAGCTTCCGAGTGAGAGTAGACCACGCTCTCTCTTCGGAGAGGCGTATTACCGCTGGTGTCCCTCAGGGAAGTGTCCTTGGGCCTCTTCTGTTCTCGTTGTTTGTCAACGACACGCCCCGAGTTCCTGGAGTGAAACTGTCGCTGTTCGCGGACGACACTGCGGCTTTTGCCTCAGAGCCGAACGCGAGTTATGCGGCCGTTAAGCTCCAGCGCCAACTCGACGCGTATGTCGGGTGGACCGATGACTGGAGAGTTGCCGTTAACGCTTCCAAGAGCGCCGCGGTAATATTCTCGCGACAACGCAAGCGGCCTCGGCCGCTTAAAGTAGGCCCCGTCGAGGTGCCCTGGACCAACAGCGTCAAGTACCTCGGGCTCCACGTGGATTCCCGACTCACCTGGCGAACCCATGCAAATTACATCCGACAACGCGCTTCGGCGCAACTCAGTAGACTCTGGCCCGTGCTATCTAATCCGGCAATGACCCCCCGGCTAGGTAAGCTCATAGTCAACACGTACGTGTTGCCGGTGATTACCTACGCCTGTCCTGTTTGGGGATACCTGGCTCGTGGTCATAGAATCACGCTCCAGCGCGTACTCGACCGGGGACTGAAGCTCGCGTGCAAAGTCCCCCGGAGGTACTCTTCTCGTCTTTTGAGGAGAGGACTCGGTGTCCGCTCTCTTGATGACACCGTGAGACGCCTGGCGCGACGATTCTATGTTCGTTCCGACAGAGTGACCCACAATTCCCTCATTGCCGGACTTGGTAAATACACCCCGCGACCAGGTGAGTCCTGGAAGCGACCTCGTTTGCTAGTCCCGGTGGTATAATCCACCAATCGCAGGTCGTTTCAGACCCCCCCCATAAGTAGATAAAAGTATAAATTGAACTCCAACAGACCCAGTGGCAGGAGCGGAGTCTACCTAGAGCTGTTGCCATGGTAGGCTGCGTCACTTTGTACGGCAATTTTGCCTGTGAATTTTACCGTTGTTTGTAATTCTATCAAAGTGATTTCTTCACCATATCTTCTTCTGTGTTCATCTTTATCATTGTGCATCATTTTATCAGTGTATTGTGTCGTGCGCGTGTGTTTTTGTGACTCGTGTGCAGTGCGCGTCTGGTGTTCGTGTTCTTTGTCTGTCAGTGTAGTGATTCAGTGCTGGTGAAAGTCACTCTTTCCTAGCCCTTTTCTGCGTCTTCGACGTTCATTTCGGCTCATCCCGAGATGGCGTCGAACGCAACTCCCGTTCCTTTGCCGGCACCGCTGGTAACCTTAATGGAAACCTGCGGTACTGGTCCTCATTCTACCCCGCTGCCGTCCCATACAATCAGTGATAGTGAAAGTGAAAGTGATTGTGCGTCGATGTGTAGTGTGGGGACGGGGGAAGGTGAATTTTCGCTTGTGGAGGGCAAGTCTGCCAAACGCAAGCGAAAATTGGTCGCCAGCCCGCCACCGGCCGCTGCTACGCATCGGGTATCTAGTCCCGGTAACAGCGCCAACCATCCGACTCAGTCTCCCTCTCAATCTGTGCCCAAGCCTAAAATTCCTCCGATTGTCATTCCCGACAATCGCAATTATAGGGAAATTCTTCGTTCCCTCCAGAATCTGCTTCCTTCGGCCAAACTCGAGGCCAGGTGCCAAGGCTCCTCGCTTCGAATTGCGGCCACAACAGTCCCGGACTTCCGATCGGTCCAACAGTTTCTTACCGATCGGAAGATCTCCTTCCATACTTTCGCGCTTCCTTCAGAGCGCGAAATTAAAGTTGTTCTTTCTGGACTTCCTTCCTGGACCGCCCCCGATACCATCAGGCAGGAGCTTGTCGCCTTAGGCTATTCGCCGACGGCGGTAAGTGTACTGCATGCTGGCAAGGGGGAAGATCGCCGTCCTGTGAATAGTTTCCTAGTGAAACTACTCAAAGTAGGCCAGTTCGAGGAGGTCTATGGCCTCCAAAACTTCCTGCACCTTCGGGTGCAAGTTCGTACTTTTGACCCGCGGCCAGGCCCCTCGCAGTGTTTTAACTGTCAGAGGTTTGGCCACTCCAGCTTATTCTGTAATCACCCTCCGCGTTGCGTGCGGTGTACTGAGCCTCATCGTGGGTGTGATAAGCCCAAGACGGGGTTCACGGCCATTTGCTGCAACTGCGGCGGGGACCATCCGGCTAGTTATAGAGGATGTAGGGACTTTATATCAGCCATGAAGCTGCAGCGGACTCCTGCTCGCCCTGGCGCGCAGGCAGGCCGTGTTGCAGGTCCCCTCCCTAACCGCAGAGAGGCCTTCCCACCTCTCTCCGGAGCATCATCTCAGGCCCCGGCAGCAGTTCCGGCTGCTCCCAGGGCCCCAGTTCCGACTGCAGTCGACGTTTCGGCGCCGCCTGCCGTCCCTTCTGTCCCGGCGCCTGCCGGAGCGCCCGGTCCTTCATACGCGGCTGTGGCCGCTACATCAGTCCCGCCTTCCGCTCCTCGGAGCCACAAACCAAAGCGCACTCGTCGCCGTCAGCGACAAGTTCCACAGGCCTTGCCTGTAAAACCTCAGCGGGCCCCGCCCGCCCCCAGCCATCAACCTAAGCTCCCAATTGAGCAGACCCCACGTCCGTCCCCGAGCCCTGCGCCATCTGTAACACCGGCCGAGGCCAGCCAGGTCCGTCTTCCGGAATCTCGGGACTCTTCCCGGGCCCCGGTGGACCCCCTGACTGCCTGGGCTGAAACTTTGGTAAACAACATCAGGTCTGCTCCAGATACAACCACGGTTCTCGCCCTGGTGTTTCAATCCCTGTCTACCCTCTTTCCTCTTCTTCCTTTGAATGGCTAGGAGTCTTAGGATCGTTGCGTGGAATGCCCATGGGGTAGTCCCTCGACGATCTGAACTGATGACTTTCGTAACGGAGTACGACGCTGATGTCGTCCTCCTTTGCGAGACTCATCTGGCTCGCTACCATACCTTCAACCTGCCATCTTACATCTGTTTTCGTCAGGATCGTCCCCAACGGCCTGGCTGTCGCCCCTCGGGGGGGACAGCCGTCTTAGTCCACAGGCGGATATCCCACAGGCCACTACCCCCTTTAGATACATCTCTTGTTGAAGGTTGTGCGGTGGCGATAGACGCTGGCGGATCGGAGTTGCGCGTTGTTGCGGCGTATCTCCGGCCCGGCCTGCGGCTACCTCCACCGCCCGAGGAGTGGGACGCTCTCCTCGATCATCCCCTACCAACCATCGTAGCCGGCGACTTAAATGCCAAGCATCCCTCCTGGAACAGCAGAGTAGCCAACGCCTACGGAAAATCTCTGTATCGGTTCGTCTCCGACGACCCGGTACTTCAAGTTATCGGCCCAGAAGACCCTACTCACTTCCCCTTTTCCGGTCATCGACCGGACGTCCTTGACATTGTCATAGCCAAGGACGTGACCCATCACATCCAGGTCTCGTCAGTGTCGGATCTCTCATCCGATCACAATCCCCTTTTTATAACTGCCCGTGAGCTGTCGGCCTCACCCCGACCTCCCGCTCAGACTGTTAGGAGAGTCAACTGGCGCTCCTACCATGATGAGCTCTCACGGCGGTTACCATCACTCCCCGCGGCCCCGGTCGTCACTTGTGACGATTTGGATCTCCGAGCCACTCATCTTCAGGAGTTGGTCCAAGGTGTCATGGATCGACACACATATACTCTCGAGGTGAATCATCGTAAATCGGCCTTACCTGCGGAAGTACTCCACGCCATCTGGCTACGGCGCAATCTCCGCCGCAGATGGCAAAGAACCCGTGATCCCGGCGTCAAAAGGCGCTTTCAGGCCCAGTCTCTTTACGTCCAGCAGCTACTGCGGGACGTAAACTCTGATCGATGGGACTCATACCTTGAGTCTCTTGAAGTCGACCACGCCTCCGTCTGGAGAGCGGCGAGTAGACTGACCCGCGAGAAGAGAACTCGCAACCCACTTGAAACTCCGAACGGGGTTGTATCTTCATCAGAAGGCAAGGCAGAGGTCTTCGCCGACTGCATGGAGGTGCAATTTACTGTTCACCAAGGCGTCTCGGACCCTGCCCACTCGGCAGAAGTCCGTGACTTCCTATCTGGACATTTTTCACGCCCTCCCGAAATCCCAGCCCTCCCGTTCGACAGGGATGAACTAGTTTCATCTATCTGCCGACTAAATCGCCGTCGCGCCCCCGGTCCTGACCGGATCGGGGCCGCTGCTCTACAAAATCTCCCGGCCTCAGGCGTTGACCTCGTTCTTGAGCTGTTTAACTCCTGTCTCCGGCTACAGTACTTTCCCCGCCTGTGGAAATCTGCCAACATCGTAATGATTCCGAAGCCTCGCAAGCCGCGCATGCTTCCTGAAAGCTATCGTCCAATCTCTCTCTTGCCAGTCATCTCGAAGGTGTTCGAGCGTCTCCTGCTGGCTCGCATCTCGCCGCTGCTAGATGGTTTCATCCGCAGCGAACAGTTCGGGTTTCGCAGAGAGCACTCGACCTCGCTTCAATTGGTCCGCGTTGTTACGCACTTGTCAGACGCCACCAACAGGCGAGCGGCTACGGCCGCCGTACTGTTGGACGTGAGCAAGGCCTTCGATAAAGTCTGGCACGAAGGTCTTCTCTTCAAACTTGCCAATTCCCCTCTACCATCGTCCATAGTGTTTTTCCTCCGGTCGTATCTCAGCGACCGAACCTTCAGGGTGAGCGTCGACGGAACCTGTTCTACAGTTCGACCCGTCGCCGCCGGCGTACCTCAGGGATCTGTCCTCGGCCCCGTTCTGTACCTTGTGTACACGAACGACCTGCCTGTCTTGCCCGGAGTCACGTTGTCTTTGTTCGCTGACGATGCTATGTATCACTGCAGCTCCCTGTCCCCGCGATTTGCGAGTACAAAGCTGCAGCGTCAGTTGAACCAGCTTCCGGACTGGCTACGGAAATGGCGGGTGACGATCAACACGGAGAAATCCGAGGCGATCTGTTTCACCCGTAAGTCCATCTCCCGATGCCAGCCCCTCTCCCTAGCAGGGAGACCCATCGCCTACAAAGAATCGGTGAAGTATTTAGGCGTTCGGCTAGATCGTCGCCTTTGCTTCAACGCCCACGTGACGGAAACCCTTGCCAAGGCTCGCGGCGTCCGAGCCAAATTATCTCCTTTCCTCTCGTGTCGCAGCCGCCTGGCCATGCGCACGAAACTTACCATCTATCTACTATTTCTCAGGTCTGTATTGACCTATGCGGCACCCGCCTGGTGGTCTCTTTTATCCACCACCAACAGATGTAGGCTGGAAGCTTTCCAGTCCCGAACACTCCGATCCTTGACGGGGTCCCCTTGGTTTGTAAGGAACGACGTGATTCGAAGGGGTCTCCGTGTTCCTACCTTGACTTCCTTTGTCCGGTCGCTGGCTCTAACTCTCTTTGCTAAAGCCTCGACCTCCACCTTCCCTTACCTACGAACCATCAGTGCATCAGAACCACCACCGCCCATTCGGGTCAAGCGCCCTCGGGCGCTTCTTGATGACCCGCCATAACGCCATCCTCTTTAAATTAAATAAAAAATAAGTAATCATCAGTCCTAGCCCTGAGTATTTCACCAAACTGTCCTTCTCTCCTTCCTGTCCACCTCCTAGCACGCTGAGCCGGCTGCTTGTCGCTGTCATCATTCACTGGCACGGAGGCTCTCCGCCTCGCGGGGAGCGACCGACGCCCTCAGGGCGTCTGCTGGCTGGACTTGAAACGGGCAACAACTGTTGCTCGAATCGGTACCAGCGGCAGTGCATTCAACAAATCAAAGTTATACTCCCCCGCCTTCTCAGTTAACTGGTTGGCGGTTTCCTTTTCCAGTTTTAGGTCACCAGTCGACATGTACCAGCACTATGTTTACTTCTGGCAGCCATTGGACACGATCCAGATGCTGCAATCAAGCCACGGGTGCAAAGACACCCCGCATCCATAATGCAATGCAATGCCCAGTGGCAGGAGTCCTTTCTGAGACTCGGGACACTGTACTACTCGCGACCCGCGCTTCGCGCGGGCCGCGCAACCCCCAGTTGTGTGTAATTTTGCGCACACTTCATCGCCACGCCATCGGACGCACTTCATCTACTCTCCTCTCTCGGACGACATCGGGGCGGAGTCAGCCGGAAGGAACAGCCGAAGAATAGAACCGCCGCCGTTCTTGCGTCTTCGCACTCCCGTTCCGCGCCAGCGATGGATTTCGCTGGGCCGGCAGCCGACTCTACAACCGGTGCCGAAAGAAGAGGAGGACTGCAGTACGCCACGATCAGCGGGCGCAGCCGCCGAACATCTCAGCGTGGCACGACCAACATCACCGTTCTCGCCACTCGGTCCTTTTTAGGGCCACCAAAAACGATAGTGTGTACGATTGGCGCCAGTTGTCATGCGGCAAGCCTTTTGTCCGGTGACAAGTGGCGCCCAACGTGGGGCGACGATCATCTTGCGGATGCAAGATCCAGCCACGCCAGCGAGCTACCAGCCGGCACACCAATCAACATGGCGCCCAACAGACACCTCCACAATATCTGGAGAAGAGCAATAGGCTGGCTACCGGAGAGCATTCAAGACCCGGTGGAGTTGTGACGGCAGCGGTATGCGAACATCTGCTCTCCAGTACCAGCGGTGGACACAGCGAGCCAATCAAACAACGTGCTCGGAGCGAGCCAATCAGCGATCCCGGTTAGTCAATAAAACCCGGGCCGGCAGAAAATTTTGCGCACACTTCATCGCCACGCCATCGGACGCACTTCATCTACTCTCCTCTCTCGGACGACATCGGGGCGGAGTCAGCCGGAAGGAACAGCCGAAGAATAGAACCGCCGCCGTTCTTGCGTCTTCGCACTCCCGTTCCGCGCCAGCGATGGATTTCGCTGGGCCGGCAGCCGACTCTACAACCGGTGCCGAAAGAAGAGGAGGACTGCAGTACGCCACGATCAGCGGGCGCAGCCGCCGAACATCTCAGCGCGGCACGACCAACATCACCTTTCTCGCCACTCGGTCCTTTTTAGGGCCACCAAAAACGATAGTGTGTACGATTGGCGCCAGTTGTCATGCGGCAAGCCTTTTGTCCGGTGACAATATATATACATTCACATATAGCTTATATATACATGTCAATAATACAGTATAATTTAGTATAATTAACATCCATTGTCACAAACACTATTTTTATAGATGGTTTTTATAATAATAAAGAGGTTAATTTTTAAACATATTGGCTTTGTATTATAGTTATGTTGAAACAGTATAATAATTATTAGAAAGAAAAGAAACATTTATAAGTGTTCCAACAAAACGTTGTATAGGAACGTTCGAGAATAAGGTTATATTTTCTCTGGAGATGATCTGACCGATCAGATCAATTCTTAGAGTTTTGTAAAATGGAAGTTTTTTTAGAAGAATCTACCAAGTGTTTAATAATATTTCATAAGCCAAGTGAAATGTTGTGTTACAATTTCTGATGAAACAATGAAACTTATTAAGAAATGTTGATTGTCATAATTCAGTTCTAGAAGCAGATCTTTTATTTATTCTACTAGTCTCGATTTGAGTTCGAAAAAATGTCATTAGTGGTTTCAACAATACTTCATCAATTCTGAAAAATGAAAACATAAAATATGCAGCGATAATTGAGTCAAATATAGTCTATGTTTGCAGACAAAACAAATATCGACCAGCGACTAGCTTATTACTTGTGAGATGGAAACTCCACAGATAACCTCACTATCAAAAAGAAAATGTTAATATAGCCAAGTGTAGTCCTTAGTGTTTTCTACTTGAATATATTATAATCGTTGTAGTACTTGAACAGCTAAAATAATAGTTAAATATGCAAGTGTATAAATAGGTAGATAGGTAGGCATAATTTATTTGCATAAAAATACATATTTTTATTGCAGTTTGAAGAAGAAATTAAATCAGCCACCTATTCCAGTATATGGTGCTTGGTAAGCCTGCATCAAACAAAGAGAACAAACAAGATATACGCGGTAGAAATGTGGTGGTGTTAAATTTTCTACAATATAAGCCTGATATGGCTAAATAAACGAAACTTAATTCTCAACAATATAAACCAGATCATTCATGAAAGTATTTTAACATTTAATTCAGCATACAAGTAAAACCTAAAGTAAAAACTACAACAAATAATACAAAAATTACTCAAAGTTTATAACCAAAATTCATACCCAAAAGCCTTATTCCTAAATATGAATGCTACATCTAATTTAATTAAATCGTTAATACTATATTTACCAACCAATTTAACGTTTGGAAACTTTACCTTTTTAAAAAATAACTTTAGCTTCTCTGAAAATAACTTAATTTTTATTCATCTGTTTAACATTATCAGGCAGTAAATTAAAAACTTTTCATCCAAGAAATGAAAATGAGTGTTAGAACCATAAGTTTTTTACTTTAGGTCTAGTGAAATCACCTTGATATTGGATTCGTGGTTTATGATTTTGATCGGGAACTACGAGTATTTATCCAGACCTTTCATAAAATATTCTCAGTAGCCTACTTTATAAACAAATAAATGTCGTAGAGGTAAAACTTACTTTCGAGAAAAAAGAGGTTTGCTGTAGCAAACCTGTTTTGGAAAGTGAGAATCCGAATTACAATTTCTGGGTTAAGATCAAGTAGTCAGCCCGCAAAATGGAGCGCCACCCCAAAACTTACTACCATACTAAAATGCAAATTTATTTCTATATAATCTATTTACCGATGACAAGAGTTACACGTTATTTACGTTTTCACTTGTACAACGTCTTCTGTAGATCTTCTTTTAGGTGATGTTTTGCGGAAGAGTGCCAGCTTTTATCAAAATTCTAGCAGAGTTGTTTGTAACTGTGTTGTTGCGTGGTAAAGTAGTGTAGTACATAATTTACTGAAGCCAAAGTACAATAGAAGTATATTGTCAAGCTGTAACTCTGTTGTATACAAGCTTAGGTCATATTACAGTACGGCGGTTGCGTCATGTGGCGCCTGTTTTATAGTGGTTACCAAAACAAGTATTGGGTGAATTCATTACTTCTTCAGTTTTCAGCTTTGCCCTACAAAATTCAATATTTCTCTTGATACAAAACGGTTCTAAAAAATGTTTAGTCATACACAAACGCCATGGTATCTAACAATTTATCAACTATCAAGTTTTGGAAATCTTCTGCTTGCCATTACTTCACAGGAACCTAAACTGCCACGACCATCTCGTGGGACCTTCTTATTCGAAGAATTTTGTAAGGAACATGAGCTTTACAAAAAACAATTGCTGTTCCTTATACCTTCTACCTAGAATAAAGGTATTCAAGATCTTCACTTCCTGTATGTACGTTTCTTCTCCTGCAATTAATGAGCAAACTCTTCGTAATTCGAATCTCCCCTTCGCCCACTTTTGAGAAGTATTCCAACACTGATCACTGAGGGACGCGTTCTGTATGGGTGTATGTCCAAGCGCGTCCATTCGTTAGTGCGTTCTAAGTTCGTCGCGTTTTATCCAAATGCGACGTGTTAACCACATCCACTGTTCATATCCTGTATTTTTAAATGAGACTTTATGACAATGATCACCAAACTGAACCAGAAAAATGAAAGTTATTCAGATTCTCGCTTGGCTAAACGGCTTCCTCAAGACTAGTAGAGGTAGGCCTACATGTTGCTCCCGTGATGTTACTCCTAGTAGATTACGGAGTACTGTGAACTTCAAAACGTTTGTAAGCTATGTTTGCAAAAAACCTATATATTGTTATCAGTTGCAACATCTGTGAAAAGTATTATGTACAGTGAAAAGTAAATTATTGTTAATCTGAACAAATCTACAAACGATATTTCCTTTTTATCTATAATCGAATGTGTTCCCGAAACAAAAGTTTTTTTCTCCTGTGTACTTAGCGAAGTGGCGGAAGGTCCCGTATTATTGTATATTTCAGTACATATATGTAGAATGTTAGCTTTAAAATACGCGCTAGTGACTAACAGAAATGTATTTATTTCACTGATTGTCTTCACCATTATAACAGGTTTATCGGAGAAATTAACTATAGACAGCTGAACAAGGTTGAAACATTAAAACAAATGGACTGTAGGCCTACTAATGGCATGCATTTATCTGTAAAAGCTACTAGCGAAGCGCCTCTTCATCACGCTTCGAATCTATGAACTAATGTTCGCCGACTTTGCGTATGTTATATCCATGCCTTCAACATTAGCTACTGGTTTCTATACATTTTTCATTGGCTGTTCACCGTATGCGTTTAATGTAGGGTTGCTTAATCTAAATTCACTGTAACTTAATTTATTACCCATTCATATTTTTAGTTGTTTATTAATTTTACGCAGCTGTCTGCGTGTTTTTCTTAGATCGTATGTCATTGATGACCGTTATTAATAGTCGGTTTTAAAGTAAATAATTGTTTCATGTACACGTTCTGCTCATGGGTCGATACAAAATTTATGTGTGTATGTGTGTGAGTGTGTGTGTGAGTGTGTGTGTGTGCGTGTGCGTGTGTGTGCGTGGCAATTAAAATGAACAAATTGTCAAAACATATTTATTAATTAAACGAGTAAAGCGAGTTCTCAGTTTTAACTCGATCGTTTGACATTTATTTGTCTTACTGTCTATTTGTCTGTTTAGAGTTATACTATATCTCATGATAACGTTTCTATGGATCAACCGACTGTCATAAATCTTGGCATGCATGTCCATATCTTTACCCCACAGAGCTCTACTGGTTTTGACATTTACCCTCAAAAAATTGGTGATGGAGGTAAAAAATGTAAGAGGTCAACATTTTAAAAAATCATAAAAACACGTGGAGATTCAAATTAAAGACAAGTTTAACTGTAATCTAAATGTAGTGTTCCTTTTTTAAATTTATAAATTTTGAGATACAAGAATCCATAAAGATAAATTTTCTTCAAAATCACAAAAATCTATGAAGGTTATTAGAGTAAAGAGAATGTTATCTCAACTCCAAATGTAGTATTTACACTAAAAATTTTATAAATTTAAGGGCATCACGGATCAAATATAGAAGTAAATATTTCGGAAAAATTGTGAAACTATGTTGGGCACCAAATTTTGACATATTTTATTCATAATGCGAACTCTCTCTGTTCTCTCTCTGTTCGCTATGTATGCAAAAAACCTATATATTGTTATCAGTTACATATATTAGTGAGAGGTATTATGTACAGGCTTATAAATATCTTTGGAAACGCACATACAGGTAGTACTAAATCACTTGTCATTTAGGCATTATTGTTATTCATTTAACTAACATAACCAACGCAGTTATCGAGTTTTTAGAGTTTATTCCATTCATAATAATTAACAAAGTAATAACGACTGTCTGTTTTACTGTTGTTATATTAGTAAGTAGTCGGGGTTTTCGTAATTTTTCTTTTCTTTATCCTTTTTTACTATACAGCAAAACCTCCGTTAACCGTGGTAACGAAGTATGGTCATCTCTTTATAGTGTTTCTCAGGTAACGCTAAGAATTATCGAATGAAAAACTTTACTCGCAGCTTTAAAAAATACAGTTTATTGACTTAATATTACCTAATAATAAATGTAGATAGTGAGTGGCTTGTACAGCTAAGGGAGTTCTGTTTTACTCACGACTCGATCTCGAGATTATAACAATAGGTTATAACTAGTAACAAGATATATTTGTAATAATTCGTTGTAAAAGACATATGCCCATACAAGGACGCGCGCATGCACACAATTTAAATATAAGTGAATTACACAGTTCAAAAGTATAAAATTATCACCACCATTAATATGGTCAGAGTCAAGTATTTTCAATTAAATTCAAAATTAACATGTTATTTGTACATTTATTTGCAACAGCGGATTTTTCAAAGTGTTAAATTAAAAGTCTTTATTAATTATAACTTTTATTACTATATTTTATCAATTTTTATCATTACTAGATTTATAATTTATCTATGCTTATCCACATCATTGAATAGATAATTTTTGGCTCCCAACGTGGACTAATGTTGTGAATGAGCATAGCTAATTAATATTGCTGAAACAAATTTATGGAATGATAATAAAAATTAATTCATGAAACAATGTTTAAAATATAAAAGCTCTTAATGCTGACTTACCGGTCAAATTACTGTGTTAACCAACACAAATTTTTCTAAAATTAATTGCCTTTTTAACAGTTCTTTAATTAAGAGATCTTATTAACAGTTTGTAGTCTTTAAAGGTTTTTATAGGTTATCAGTGAAGAGTACTATTAAAATTTGGACTTCCCTTGATTGTCGTCTGAAGAACGATGTCCTGGAGTTCGATGACGGTGACCTATGATCTACAGTTGATCTCCTACAGTGCTATGATACAATCGCGTTACTTTACGGTGGCCTCTCCATAGGTGCGCGAAAAGTGGGGGTAGTGGGGAGACTCAGTGTGCTCAGTTGTAACACTTCATTTCAAAAACGTCCGTCTTACTGTTGCTACAGCCGGCTTTATGGGTGCCCTTAACTATTTAATTATTACAACTCGGGTTTTACACATTGTTGACATTTCCGGATTTCATTCATTTATAATTCTATTCAGTATTACTCGAAATTTTATCTAATATGTATTTGTAATACCACAACAATGTTATTTGTTACATAATGTACATAATACATAATTACTAGTGTAAAGCAAGCAAGTGGAATACTAATAAAAGAAATAGAGAAATATAAATCTAAAATTACCAGAAATATGCTTTATGCAAGTGATGCTAAAATAGGACCTAAACGAAAAAAGTGGGTAAAGTATACGTGACCACGCATAAAAATATGCATAGGTCTACTTGATATAAAATATCACATAAAATCGAGCCCATTAATTTTTCTTGCATTTAATACAATTATTAATACAAATTTTAAAATTAATATGTAAGTAATGAATGTAAGTGTAACTTACCGACTTATAAAGAAGTATATACGAAGTCAGAATGAACTGGGAATCCAGTATCATTCTGCAAGTCCGGCGATGTTTCTCTGTCCAAACTTTTTTCAACACCGGAGATATAGCTGCCATCATCTGAAGAAGATTCATCGCCTGATAGGTCATCGTCGTCGTCGTCATCGTCATCATCATCTTCGTCTAAGTTAATTACAAGCCTACCTTGCATTTCATCTATTAATCCTTCTCTTTCCAAATATTCGTCTTCAATTTTAATTACATGTTCACACACCGTGTCCATTATTGTTTTTCTATTGATTGGCATGCTTGCCTAGTTAAATCTATTACGTTTTTATTATCAAAAGTGGTGTTGTTTTTTGCAACAGAGTGTTTAAGTTGAACCCAAATAAGTTCTATGGGGTTTAGGTCAGGATGATACGGAGGTAGACGAATAAAAGTGTGGCCGTGATTTCCTAAAATACTATCTATTTTATAGGGTTTTCTAACGGTTTATTCATTTTTACTTCATTTTTATAGCTCTTAGTGCGTAGGCTTTCACGGCCGGTGTCATTACGATTATTTTCTAAAACTTCCGGGCTGAAAGGCCGTGGTCGATTGCTTAAGATGCTGCTAAACGTTTCGGCCGCACCACCGGTGGCCATCCTCAGTAGCAAAAGAAAAATGTGTTCGAATGGATGATACGCCGAACACGTCTCCCAATGGACTGGGAACAAGCAACAGTGAGTTTTTTTTTTTTTTTTTTTTCGCTCTGGGCTTTGCGGTTGTGCGTCGCAGAGACGAACCGCACGGGAAACTGAGTTCCGAGCTACCTTCTGGAGCTCCTGCAACAGTGAGTTACTGCTACGATGCCTCTATTTATAACATTTTGTCCGCTTCAGGTGTATCGCACGGACCAATGAGAAGCCAGCTCGGCATACTCAATTCTGATTGGCCATGGAAAATAGACCATGCCAGACACTATTTAAGGAGATGCTTTCACCTCGGCGGTTCAAGTCTACTGTCAGCCACGTCAAAGGTCCTCGAACGTCTCGTACAACGGAGAGTACTAGATCATCTACGAAATTTCGATGTACTGGTCCCCGAACAGTTCGGCTTCCGTGTGGGGCATTCCACCACTCATCAACTGATGAGACTGGTGGAATACATCACGGACGCCGGGTGTCGGAAAGAGCAGACTGTCGCCTGTTTCCTAGATGTGGAAAAGGCCTTTGATAGTGTCTGGCACGACGGGCTCTTGTTCAAGCTCCGGGAAATCCAGCTCCCAGATTGCTACCTTCGCTTGATTGCTAGCTTTCTGACGGAGAGGACTTTCTGCGTGCGAATAGACGACCACGTCTCTTCCGAGAGACGTATCACAGCCGGGGTACCTCAAGGTAGCGTGCTAGGGCCTCTCCTGTTCTCCGTGTATGTCAACGACGCACCCAGAGAGCCTGGAGTCCAGATGGCTTTGTTTGCCGACGACACGGCGGTCTATACCGCCGATCGGAACGCAGACTTTGCTATCCCACGACTTCAGCGCGCACTCGATGCGTATTCGACGTGGACGGAAAGCTGGAAAGTTGCCGTCAACGAAACCAAGAGCTCCGCGGTGCTATTCACAAAGCGCCGGAAAGAACCACGAGGCCGAGTGAGACTCGGTAGAACGTACCTGCCCTGGTCGAGGGAAGTTAAGTACCTCGGTGTCCACCTTGATCGTCGGCTCACCTGGCGTACCCACGCTGAGACGATGCGAAGGAAAGCGTCCGCTCGTCTCGCGCAACTGTTTCCGATACTTGCCAACAAGGCTATGACCCGCAAGCTGGGTAAGTTGATTGTCAACGCGTATCTGTTGCCGATCATTACCTACGCTCTTCCCGTCTGGGGTTACCTCGCAACCGTTCATAAAAGAAGGTTGCAAAGCGTTCTCGATAGAGGGCTTCGGCTAGCGGCCAAAGTCCCCTATCGGTTTTCTTCTCGTCTCCTGAGAAGAGGACTCGGTGTCCGCTCCTTGGATGACACCGCAAGGCGACTTGCACGTAAATTTTACGTCCGAGCTGCGAGGACCCAGACAAACCCTCTCATAGCTGGCCTTGGCAAGTACCGAATACGTCCAGGTGAATCTTGGAAACGGCCTCGACAAATACTGTACTAGTCGACCTAGTACGAGCATGTCGTTGTAACGACCAATAAAAATTAAATAATCAATATTCCGTCTGGACAGGACCACTAGGCAGGAGCCCCTCATAGGAGGCTCGGTACTAGGATACCATTGGGTCGTCTCACGACGCGCAACCCAACAGCTCTGACCACTCGGCGGTTCAAAGTCTGGCACGAAGGCCTTCTCTATAAACTAGCCACCTCCCCTCTCCCTGCCTCATTTGTACATCTGATGCGGTCGTATCTCTGCGACCGCAAATTTAGGATCTGCGTCGACGGGACGTACTCTTCTGTCCGCCCCGTCGCCGCTGGCGTTCCTCAAGGATCTGTCCTCGGCCCCGTTCTGTACCTAGTGTACACGAACGACCTGCCAGTATTGCCTGGAGTCACGCTCTCTCTCTATGCGGACGATGCGATGTACCACACCAGTTCTACAAACCTTCGTTTTGCGACTGACGTGGTGCAGCGCCAGCTCGCATTACTTCCGGCCTGGCTAAGGAAATGGCGGGTGGCGATCAATACGGAGAAATCCGAGGCGATCGCCTTCTCCCGTCAGCTCACTTCCCGATGCCAGACCCTCTCCCTTGAAGGGAGCCCAATCGCATGGCAACGTACTGTGAAGTACTTGGGCGTCACTCTTGATCGACGCCTAAGCTTCAGAGCTCACGTATCCACAGTGCTCCAGCGCGCCCGAGGCGTCAAAGCCAAACTCTACCCATTCTTATCGCCTCGAGGGCCACTGCCGTTGCGCACGAAGCTCTCGATTTATCTGCTCTTTTTACGAGCCGTCCTTATGTACGCAGCGCCTGCATTTTGGACCCAACTCGCCCCCGACGTCGTTAAACGCATGGAAGCCTTCCAAGCCCTTACCCTTCGCCTTATCTCCGGCTCTCCCTGGTATGTAAAAAGTGCTACTATCAGGCGAGGGCTGAAGATTCCGTCGCTCGATGGATTTGCGCGAACTCTCACGTTCAATCTCGTCCATCGAGCATCCATCTCAGATTTTCCTCACCTCCAACACCTCGATAACGATGATGGACCACCACCAGTCAAACGCCGCCGCCCTCGAGCTCTGCTCGACGACCCGCCGTAATTTTAAAATAAAAATTGCCCTCTCACCATCTGTCCACGCGCCGACCAATCGTATTTTCACCACCTTCCTTCCAGTCAAATCCGGTCCGTTGCAGGCCGACAGATGGTTCGGGCGTTGTGCCGGCTTTAGGTGTGCCTAGCGCCACCTTCAGTCGGCAACTTCGCCCCTCCCATCTCTCGCCTGCCTCAGTATCGCCATAAGGCAGTCTACCGGACTCTTACCGGGCTGGCGGAAGTGTATCGACCCGTTGTGGGCGAACAAATCCCGCCAATCCGTGCTAAGCGTTCGCGTAGACTTCCCTCTCAGGCCATTGGTGGATCGCGTCAGCGGTTCAGCCAATCACAGCCCGTCTCCTCACCTCCGCCAAAATAAAAAAGGGGGTACCTATCCTCGCTGCGACAGCGGGGAGAAGCGGGTCTACCTAGAGCATTTGCCCGGGTAGGCTGTGTCTGTTTCTGCTCTGCAGAATTTACTCAATTTCTGCGGAAATATTGTATCTACAAAATTTTCATCATCACCATTGACTTCTGCATCATCACCTTCATCAGATTCATCGCATCACCAGTGCAAAACAGTTTTATTTAGCTTGTGCGGGAGTGTTTTTGTTTCCGAGTGCTGTGCGGTCTGTGTCGTGTTCAATTGTGCCTGTGGATAGTTTTCAGTGTCTGGTGATCCCTCAATCCTAGACCTGCGTAGACGTTCATTTCGGCTCGTCCGAAATGGCGTCGAATACGCCCCCGAATCCTCTGCCGGCGCCGCTTGTTTCCTTAATGGAAACCTGCTCAACCGGCTTCCGTTCAACTCCACTTCCTCACGACAGTGAAAGTGATTGTGAAAGTGACAATAGTGCGGTTGATATGTGCAGTGTTGGGTCGGGGGACGGACAGTTCTCGCTTGTGGAGGGCAAATCTGCCAAACGCAAGCGAAAACTGGCCCAAACTCCGCCGCCCGCCTCAGCTGCACATCAGTCACCTAGTCATGGTAACAGCGGCACTCAGCGCGAGCGTGAGTATTCAACTGCTACCCAAACTGTGTATTCCCCACGCATTCCACCGATTGTAATTCCTGATAATAGGAATTACTCTCAATTACTGCGTTCCATTTCCATTGCTCTTCCTTCGGTCAAGGTCGAGGCGAGGTGCCAAGGCGCCTCGCTAAAGCTGGCGACCGCTACAATCCCAGACTTCCGCTCTGTTCAGTCATTCCTGACAGAGCGTAAGATTTCTTTTCATACATTTGCCCTCCCGTCAGAGCGAGAAATCAAGGTCGTTCTGTCGGGAATTCCTTCCTTCACTGATACTGATGCCATCAGGCAGGAACTTGTTGCGCTCGGCTATGCGCCGACCGCGGTAAGCGTCCTGCATGTTGGCAAAGGTGATGACCGCCGACCTGTTAACAGCTTTCTTGTAAAATTACTGAAAGTAGGCCCTTTCGAGGAGATTTACACTCTCCAGAATCTTCTGAACCTACGAGTGCAAGTCAGAACATTTGACCCGCGGCCCGGCCCCTCGCAGTGTTTCAACTGCCAGAGGTTCGGCCACAGCAGTCTTTTCTGTCATCAGCCCCCGCGTTGCGTGCGTTGTGCTGAGCCTCATCGTGGCTGTGATAAGCCTACGACGGGGTACACAGCTAAATGCTGCAATTGCAAAGGAGCCCATCCGGCTAATTACCGAGGCTGCCCTAACTTTATCGCCGCCATGAAACCGCAGCGACCTCCTGTGCGCCCTGGCGCGCAGGCAGGCCGTGTAGCTGGTCCTGGCCCTAACCGGCGAGCGGCTTTCCCGCCTCTCACCGGTTCATCTGCCAAGGTCCCGGCAGCAACTCCGGTTGCTTCCGGTGCCGCTGTCTCGCCTGCAGTCGTCGCTTCGGCGCCGCCTGCAGCGGCCTCAATCCCGGCGCCTACCGGAGCGCCCGCACCTTCCTACGCGGCCATGGCCGCTAAATCAGCCCCGCCTCCAGCCCGATCGGGCAAATCCAGGCGCTCTCGTCGTCGCCGGAACTCCGCCGGCCGACCTACATCGTCACAGGTTCCACCTGTACCCTCTCCGCGGGCTCGACCCGCCCCCAGTCATCGTCCTCAACCTTCCAGCGAGCAGTCTACTACTCAGTCCACCAGCCCAGCGCCATCTGCTACCCCTGTCGAGGCCAGTCAGGCTTGTCCTCCTGAATCCCGGGAATCTTCTCGGGATTCGGCGGATCCCCTGACTGCCTGGGCAGATAATCTTGTTGCGTCCATCAGGACTGCTCGCGACACTACCACAGTGCTTGCCCTGGTGTTCCAATCATTAGCTGCCCTCTTTCCTCTACTTCCCCTAAATGGCTAATAGCCTGAGGATCGTTGCGTGGAACGCCTTCGGGCTACTCCCCAGGCGATCTGAACTGATGACTTTCGTAACGGAGTATGATGTTGATATCATACTTCTTTCCGAGACTCATCTGGGTCATTGCCACTCGTTTTCCCTTCCTGCCTATGCCTGTTATCGTCAGGATCGTCCCCTACGGCCTCGCTGTCCCCCCTCGGGGGGCACAGCTGTTTTAGTCCACAGGCGGATATCCCACAGGCTTTTGCCTCCTCTAGATACATATATTATTGAAGGCTGCGCGGTGGCGGTGGACGCCGGCGGATAGGAGCTGCGCGTAGTTTCTGCGTACCTCCGGCCTGGCCGGCGAACTCCGCCACCGCCCGAGGAGTGGGACGCCCTCCTCGACCACCCCCTCTCAACCATTGTAGCCGGCGACATAAATGCCAAACACCCTTCATGGAACAGCCGCGTTGTCAACGCCTATGGAAATTCTCTGTTCCGGTTCGTCTCTGGCGACCCGGCACTTAATGTCATCGGCCCTGAAGACCCTACCTACTTCCCCTTTCACGGCCATCGGCCGGACGTTCTTGACATAGTAGTTGTCAAGAGCGTTGCCCGCAACATCGAGGTCTCGTCTGTGTCGGACCTTTCGTCCGATCACAATCCCCTTGTAATAACTGTTCGAGAGCTGTCGGCGTCACCCCGACTTCCTGCTCAGATTGTTAGGAGAGTCAACTGGCGATCCTATCATGACGAGCTCTCTCGAAGGTTACCATCTCTCCCGGCGGACCCAATCGTCACTCGTGACGATCTGGATCTCCCCGCCACAAATCTCCAGGAATTGGTCCAAGGTGTCATGGATCGACACACCTACGCACTCGAGGTGAATCATCGCAAATCGGCCTTACCTGCGGAAGTACTCCACGCCATCTGGCTACGGCGCCAGCTCCGCCGCAGATGGCAAAGAACCCGTGACCCAGTCGTTAAGCGACGATTTCAACAACAGTCCCTTTACGTTCAGCAGCTACTGCGGGACGTAAACTCTAATCGATGGGACTCATACCTTGAGTCTCTTGAAGTCGACCACGCCTCCGTCTGGAGAGCGGTGAGTAGACTGACCCGCGAGAAGAGAACTCGCAACCCGCTGGAAACCCCGAACGGGGTTGTGTCTTCATCAGAAGGCAAGGCTGAGGTCTTCGCCGACTGCATGGAGTCGCAATTTACCGTTCATCGAGGCGTTTCGGACCCTGCCCACTCGGCAGAAGTCCGGGACTTCCTATCTGGTTATTTCTCTCGCCCTCCCGCTGGCCCAGACCTCCCGTTCGACAGAGACGAACTCGTTTCGTCTGTCTGTCGACTAAACCGCCGTCGCGCCCCCGGTCCTGACCGGATCGGGGCCGCTGCATTACAATATCTCCCGGCCTCAGGCGTTGACCTCGTTCTCGAGCTGTTCAACTCTTGTCTCCGGCTTCAAGTACTTTCCCCGCCTGTGGAAAAATGCCAACATCGTTATGGTTCCTAAACCCCGCAAGCCGCGCATGCTTCCTGAAAGCTATCGGCCAATATCTCTCTTGCCAGTTATCTCGAAGGTGTTCGAGCGGCTCCTGCTGGCCCGCATCTCGCCGTTGTTGGATAATTTTATCCGCAACGAACAGTTCGGGTTTCGCAGAGAGCACTCGATCACGCTTCAACTAGTCCGCGTGGTAACGCAACTCTCTGACGCCACCAACAGGCGAGCGGCTACGGCCGCCGCACTGCTGGACGTGAGCAAGGCCTTCGACAAAGTCTGGCACGAAGGTCTTCTCTTCAAACTAGCTAACTCCCACTTACCATCGTCCATAGTGTTTTTCCTCCGGTCGTATCTCAGCGACCGAACCATCAGGGTGAGCGTCGACGGAACCTGCTCTGCAGTTCGTCCTGTCGCCGCCGGCGTACCTCAGGGATCTGTCCTCGGCCCCGTTCTGTACCTCGTGTACACGAACGACCTGCCTGTATTGCCCGGAATCACGTTGTCTTTGTTCGCTGACGATGCAATGTATCATTACAGCTCTGTGTCCCCGCGTTTTGCGAGTACACAGTTGCAGCGTCAGTTGGACCAGCTTCCGGACTGGCTACGGAAATGGCGGGTGACGATCAACACGGAGAAATCCGAGGCGATCTGTTTCACTCGTAAGTCCATCTCCCGATGCCAGCCCCTCTCCCTAGAAGGGAGGCCTATCGCCTATAAAGAGTCGGTGAAGTATCTAGGCGTTCGGCTAGATCGTCGCCTTTGCTTCAACGCCCACGTGACGGAAACCCTTGCCAAGGCTCGCGGCGTTCGAGCCAAACTTTAACCATACCTCGCGTGCCGCAGCCCCCTGGCGCTGCGCACGAAAGTTACCCTCTATCTGTTGTTTCTCCGGTCTGTCTTGACCTATGCGGCACCTGTTTGGTGGTCACTTGCCTCCGCCACCAACAGGCATAGGCTGGAAAGTTTCCAATCCAGAACCCTCCGTTCCTTGTCGGGATCTCCTTGGTTTGTTAGAAATAGTGTCATTCGAGGAGGTCTACGAGTTCCTGCTCTCTCAGCCTTTGTCTGGTCATTAGCTGCGACTCTCTTTGCCGCAGCTGAGACCTCTTCCTTCCCTTACCTCAGGACCATCAGCACCACGCAACCACCTCCCCCTGTCCGGGTCAAACGCCCTCGGGCGATTCTCGATGACCCGCCATAAGTTTAAGTAAATTTAACTTCAACTAATTTGCATATTCCCTATCTGCCCATGCCCCAGAATTTACCTGCTAAGCTGTTTCCATCCTCCCTTCCTAGTATGCCGACCGCGCTGAATGCCGCTGCTACGCGCTATCACTGGCACGGAGGCTCTCCGCCTCGCGGGGAGCGACCGACGCCTCACGGCGTCTGCACGCGGGACTGGGAACGGGCGACATCTGTCACCTGAACCCGTCCTTGCGGCAGTGCCCACTGATTGCAGAAATTTTTGAAATAAATAAAAATTGAAAACCTTTCTCCCCCGCCTTCTCAGTTAACTGGTTGGCGGTTGTCCATTCCTGTGTTTTAGGCACCAGTCGAATGAACCAGGACTACGTGTATCCACAGGCAGCCATTGGGCTCGACCCAGATGCTGCAAAGACGCCCCGCTACTATGATGCTACATGCTACTCGCTGCGACAAGTCTCGCTCCAAGCACTACACAAGCAACAGGCAGTCATCGGGCTTGCCCGGACGCTGCCGTCACTGGGGCACGCACTGTGCTGTGCCCTGCGAACATCGTGACATAGTGACATCGACGGTTCATAGCGACGGACGCATTCTTATGAATATGGATGGACTCCAGATGTAGGCGAGTGAAGTAACCCCGGACAGAAGACAACACGCGGGCTTCATCAAACATCACCCGGTGATCGTCGTGGGACAGAGCGTGTTCAGCAACTGCGGACTTTTCCGGCTGGCCCAGGCGGCAGTATCTCCGATGTTCAGAGAGGCGCGTCCGGACACTACGCTTCGTGGTGCCTATGTAGACCTGGCCACACGTACAAGGAACACTGTACACCCCGCACGACGAGAGTGGATCCCTGGCGTCTTTCACCGGTCGCAGGAACTGTTGGATCTTTTTGGTTGGCTTAAAGATCGTCCTGACGCCCCGCTTACTCAGCAACCTGCCGATGCGATCAGTCACGCCACGGATGTAGGGCAAGACAGCAGAGCCAACAACCTCAGGCAACTCCGACTGGTCCGGCCTACCAGATCTTCTCGGCCGGGCAGCTCTCCTAACCTCCGCAGCAGAATATCCGTTGGACTGCAGCGCTTTCTCGAGATGCCGAAACTCATCTTCGAGATACTGGGGCTCACAGATTCTTTTTGCCCGGTCTACCAGAGTCTTCAGCACCGCCCTCTTCTGCCTAGGGTGATGATTGGAGGTCTTGTGCAGATATCTGTCGGTGTGCGTTGGCTTCCTATAAACTTTATGTCCCAAGCTGCCATCGGTCCTTTTCAGGACCAACACATCCAGAAAAGCCAATTGATCACCACTCTCGCGCCCCATCATAAACTGTATGCGCGGGTGTACAGCGTTCAGATGTCCAAGGAAGCGTTCCAACTCTTCATCCCCATGGCTCCAGACCACGAAAGTGTCGTCCACATACCGCAACCAACACTTCGGCTTCAGAGGCGCAGATGAAATTGCCAACTCTTCAAATTTCTCCATATAGAAGTTTGCAACCACAGGGCTGAGAGGACTTCCCATGGCGACGCCATCCAACTGTTCATAGAAGCCGCCATTCCACTGGAAGTAGGTCGTTGTTAGGACCTGCCGGAACAAAGCAGTGATGTCCGCCGAGAACAGGTCACCCAAATACCCCAAGACCTCCTGAACAGGGACCATGGTGAAAAGGGAGACCACATCAAAACTCACGAGAACATCGCCAGGTTCCAGCACCAACTCCCGGATCCTCCGAAGGAAATCAGAAGAGTCCCGGACGAAAGAATCCGTCTGCCCGATGTGCGGCTTGAGCAATCCAGTGAGGTGCTTTGCCAAGGTGTAAGTAGGCGAGCCAATAGCACTGACGATGGGCCGCAGCGGAACGTCTTCCTTGTGGATCTTCGGTAAACCATAGAGACGAGGGGGAAGGGCCTCCGAACACCGGACGGCCGTCTTCACATCAGGCGCCAGAGAAGATTGCTTAATCAAAGAATCCGTTTTTCTCAAAACAGTTGTAGTCTTATCGAAGGTGTTCGAGCGCCTCCTGCATCGCCGGATTACTCCCCTGCTGGATAATTTCATTCGGCAGGAACAGTTCGGCTTCCTCAAGCAGCATTCGACCACTCTTCAACTTGTCCGAGTTGTCACGCAACTCACTGACGCCATCAACAGGAACCATCAAACTGTCGCCGTCCTTCTGGACGTGAGTAAGGCCTTCGACAAAGTCTGGCACGAAGGCCTTCTCTATAAACTAGCCACCTCCCCTCTCCCTGCCTCATTTGTACATCTGATGCGGTCGTATCTCTGCGACCGCAAATTTAGGATCTGCGTCGACGGGACGTACTCTTCTGTCCGCCCCGTCGCCGCTGGCGTTCCTCAAGGATCTGTCCTCGGCCCCGTTCTGTACCTTGTGTACACAAACGACCTGCCAGTTTTGCCTGGAGTCACGCTCTCTCTCTATGCGGACGATGCGATGTACCACACCAGTTCTGCAAACCTTCGTTTTGCGACTGACGTGGTGCAGCGCCAGCTCGCATTACTTCCGGCCTGGCTAAGGAAATGGCGGGTGGCGATCAATACGGAGAAATCCGAGGCGATTGCCTTCTCCCGTCAGCTCACTTCCCGATGCCAGACCCTCTCCCTTGAAGGGAGCCCAATCGCTTGGCAACGTACTGTGAAGTACTTGGGCGTCACTCTTGATCGACGCCTAAGCTTCAGAGCTCACGTGTCCACAGTGCTCCAGCGCGCCAGAGGCGTCAAAGCCAAACTATACCCATTCTTATCGCCTCGAGGGCCACTGCCAGTGCGCACGAAGCTCTCGATCTATCTGCTCTTTTTACGAGCCGTCCTTATGTACGCAGCGCCTGCATTTTGGACCCAACTCGCCTCCGACGTCGTTAAACGCATGGAAGCCTTCCAAGCGCTTACCCTTCGCCTTATCTCCGGCTCTCCCTGGTATGTAAAAAATGCTGCTATCAGGCGAGGGCTGAAGATTCCGTCGCTCGATGGATTTGCGCGAACTCTCACGTTCAATCTCTTCCATCGAGCATCCATCTCTGATTTTCCTCACCTCCAACACCTCGATAACGATGATGGACCACCACCAGTCAAACGCCGCCGCCCTCGAGCTCTGCTCGACGACCCGCCGTAATTTTAAAATTAACAAAAATTGGCCTCTCACCATCTGTCCACGCGCCGACCAATCGTATTTTCACCACCTTCCTTCCAGTCAAATCCGGTCCGTTGCAGGCCGACAGATGGTTCGGGCGTTGTGCCGGCTTTAGGTGTGCCTAGCGCCACCTTCAGTCGGCAACTTCGCTTCTCCCGTCTCTCGCCTGCCTCGGTATCGCCATAAGGCAGTCTACCGGACTCTTACCGGGCTGGCGGAAGTGTATCGACCCGTTGTGGGCGAACAAATCCCGCCAATCCGTGCTAAGCGTTCGCGTAGACTTCCCTCTCAGGCCATTGGTGGATCGCGTCAGCGGTTCAGCCAATCACAGCCCGTCTCCTTCACCTCCGCCAAAATAAAAAAGGGGGTACCCATCCTCGCAGCGACAAGTCTCGCACCAAGCACTCGCCAAGCAACAGGCAGTCATCGGGCTCGCCCGGACGCTGCCGTCACTGGGGCACGCACTGAGCTGTGCCCTACACGCATCGTGGCATCGTGGCATCGGCGGTTCATACAGGCCCCTGTCCCGCCTATGGCGAAAAAGCGCCGCAACCTCGTGGCATCTAAAAGTGAGACCACCCAGCCAACTCAAAACATCTCGGTTGTGGAGCCTGAGACTTCTCAATCCTCCCCAGCACCGGAAAATCTTGCCCCTGCTTTAGAAGCAGCCTCGCCTGACCTCCCGCCCCCGCGGTTTCCCAACGCAGGCAAAAAGAAGCGGCATAGAAAGCCCCGTGGCGCTAGATCCCGGGCTCCTGCCAACCCGGCCGCACAGTCCAGACAGCCTGCACAGCGCGCGAAGTCCGACGCAATCGCATCTGTCCCTCTTCCTAGCACCTCCGCTAGAGGCGCTACACCTGGCCCCAAGAAACCCCTGGCTTCCACCAATCCCCCGATTGACAAGCCTCGGCGCTCTTACGCGCACACAGTCTCCGGGCAATCTGCCTCAAGAACCGTACCTGACGACTACCAGGTCGTCAAAGACTTCCTTGCTGAGTTCGATCTCAACAAAGTCGCCCAGACCTTCAGGTCCATCCGCTCCCGCTTGCAGACTGCTGATATTACTGAGAGATTCATGCTCTTGGTGGAAGCCGCCACTTGTGTAGGTTTTCTATGAGTCGGGTCCTCAAACGAGATCTCTCGATTCTTTCCTGGAACGCCAACGGGTTGTCCAACAAGATCCAGGAACTCCAAGAATTACTGGCCCGACTCAAACCCGATGTAGTGCTTCTCAATGAGACCCACTTGACTCCTGCGAGTCGGTTACGACTGGCCAACTATGTGTGCTATCGAAACGACAGACCGGGCACTGCTGGTGGCGGTACTGCCGTCACGGTGAGGCTCAGCCTTGAGCATCACCGAGTCGTCTTGCCTGCAATGACTCACCTCGAAGGCACCGCTGTGGAGTTGTTAAACACTCTAGGCGGTGTACAGATGGTAGCGGCGTATAAACCGCCGCAAAAAGAGCTCCTTCACCCCGATCTAGCTGTCGCGTTCGATGCACACAGGAGGGTCATCATGGCCGGCGACCTGAACTGTAAACATCGCGATTGGAACAGTCGCTTGACTGCCCCAAACGGGAAACGTTTACGCAGGTTTGCCGATTCTCGCAGGATACAAGTGATTGGGCCTACCCAACCTACGTTCTACCCCTCACAACGCAACGCGGCTCCCGATGTCTTGGACATAGCGGTGATTCAAGTAATTGACTGCCCGGTCCATGTGTCCGCGCTAACGGAACTATCGTCCGATCATCTCCCTATCCTGATACACGTCGCTACCCAGCACGTCGTACGCAGAGATGTCAGGAAGGTGGTAGAATGGGATCGCTATGGCCCGGCGTTAAGTCGCCGATTGCCAGACGCGGGACCACTCGAAACCTTCCGCCAAGTCGACGAGGCAGTTGCCGCGTTTGACGAGGCTGTCGTATCTGCGATCGACGCGTCTTCCAGGATGAAGCCTGGCGTCACGCCCCACTGGCAGCGGATCCCAGAGGAGACGAGTGCTCTCGCTTGCGAGAGAAATCGCCTCCGGAGACGCTGGCAGCGGACCCGTGATCCGGCCGACAAGGCAGCGTACAACCGGGCGACCGGCATTTTACGTCGTGAAATGCAGGCCTACCGGAGACGCTGTTGGGAACTCGCCGTGGCCCAGGCAGGGGACGGATCGGACGAAAGTAGCCCTTACCGGATACCTTCGGCGTTGGTAGGGAAGAGGCGCCGGCCTCGCATCCCTGCCATTGCTGGACCTTTCGGTCAAATCCTGGCTCGCCCGGAGGCGAAGGCCGAGTACTTGGGCGCGTGTTTTGAGCGACAGTTCGCACCTAACCCGCCCATGGACTGGGACTTCGACGAAGAAGTCGAGAACGAAGTGGAAGACTTTCTGTCTCTTCCGATCACTACGGAGCCCGAACCCATTACTAGGGAAGAGGTCACAGATCGGCTCGTTGAACTCGTGCCAAGAAAAGCTCCTAGCCCGGACGGCGTCTCGAACGCCGCTCTTACTCGACTCCCGGAGCGAGGAGTACTTTTCTTGGTCGCGCTGTTCAACGCGTGTCTTAGACTGGCCTATTTTCCCCAGAAATGGCGTAAGGCGACGGTTATAGTGATCCCGAAGCAGGGAAAGGACGCTTCCCGTCCCGGCAACCTCCGGCCCATTAGTCTACTGTCAGCCACGTCAAAGATCCTCGAACGTCTCGTACAACGGAGAGTACTAGATCATCTAAGAAATTTCGATGTACTGGTCCCCGAACAGTTCGGCTTCCGTGTGGGGCACTCCACCACTCATCAACTGATGAGACTGGTGGAATACATCACGGACGCCGGGTGTCGGAAAGAGCAGACTGTCGCCTGTTTCCTAGATGTGGAAAAGGCCTTTGATAGTGTCTGGCACGACGGGCTCTTGTTCAAGCTCCGGGAAATCCAGCTCCCGGATTGCTACCTTCGCTTGATTGCTAGCTTTCTGACGGAGAGGACTTTCTGCGTGCGAATAGACGACCACGTCTCTTCCGAGAGACGTATCACAGCCGGGGTACCTCAAGGTAGCGTGCTAGGGCCTCTCCTGTTCTCCGTGTATGTCAACGACGCACCCAGAGAGCCTGGAGTCCAGATGGCTTTGTTTGCCGACGACACGGCTGTCTATACCGCCGATCGGAACGCAGACTTTGCTATCCCACGACTTCAGCGCGCACTCGATGCGTATTCGACGTGGACGGAAAGCTGGAAAGTTGCCGTCAACGAAACCAAGAGCTCCGCGGTGCTATTCACAAAGCGCCGGAAAGAACCACGAGGCCGAGTGAGACTCGGTAGAACGTACCTGCCCTGGTCGAGGGAAGTTAAGTACCTCGGTGTCCACCTTGATCGTCGGCTCACCTGGCGTACCCACGCTGAGACGATGCGAAGGAAAGCGTCCGCTCGTCTCGCGCAACTGTTTCCGATACTTGCCAACAAGGCTATGACCCGCAAGCTGGGTAAGTTGATTGTCAACGCGTATCTGTTGCCGATCATTACCTACGCTCTTCCCGTCTGGGGTTACCTCGCAACCGTTCATAAAAGAAGGTTGCAAAGCGTTCTCGATAGAGGGCTTCGGCTAGCGGCCAAAGTCCCCTATCGGTTTTCTTCTCGTCTCCTGAGAAGAGGACTCGGTGTCCGCTCCTTGGATGACACCGCAAGGCGACTTGCACGTAAATTTTACGTCCGAGCTGCGAGGACCCAGACAAACCCACTCATAGCTGGCCTTGGCAAGTACCGAATACGTCCAGGTGAATCTTGGAAACGGCCTCGACAAATACTGTACTAGTCGACCTAGTACGATCATGTCGTTGTAACGACCAATAAAAATTAATTAATCAATATTCCGTCTGGACAGGACCACTAGGCAGGAGCCCCTCATAGGAGGCTCGGTACTAGGATACCATTGGGTCGTCTCACGACGCGCAACCCAACAGCTCTGACCTGGCGGCGGTTCATAGCGACGGACGCATTCTTATGAATATGGATGGACTCCAGATGCAGGCGTCAGGTGAGTGGACGTCGGCTCTCTCGCTTCCTTGTTAGCGCTGCCCCGAGAGATCCTTGGAAGGCCCCACCAGTGGTAACCGACCTTGGACACCTCCGAGGTAAAGAGTACGGTGGAAACCGAACATTGCACAAAGTTCGGTATCTAACGAAGCCGTACATTACCCCTCTGGTAGATCTCTGTTCCCTACCCGCTTTTGAGAGGTGGCATGTCCACCTCTCAAACATCCGATCGCTCCTTGGGTACCGCTTGCGGTACCCAAGCACCTATCTCTACCCTTCGCCCTGATCGGCCCTTTTTAGGGCCGACAGCACCCAACCCGGCGGCGGACTGCGTCGGCGAGTTCATGGAGATGGACTCCCCGGCAAGCCCGCCTTCCGAACCTGGCCCTTCTCAGGACCACCCCGGTACTGTTGTGCCCGGCGCCACTGACGGCGGCCCTGCCTGGAAAAAGGTGAAGAGCCGGAAACGGACCTTCTCCTCTTCCTCGGGCGGGCCGGAACCCAGTGGTGGCTCGGCTCCCACTACCGGGGCAGGTGCTCAGCCAACCCCTCAGTCTTTTGAACCATTCCGCATGCCACCCATAGTTCTTGACGCCCCCAAAGCGTGGCATGCTTTTGCAAAAACCATCAAACAGGCGGCAGCTTTCCCTATCGATATTTATCACCAGGGGAAGCTTCTCCGCATCAAAACTAGGACTCCCGACGAATTTCGCTTCGTCCAGAAAACCCTGATTGATTTGAACATTCAATTCCACACCTTTGGTCTCCCTCAGGAGAAAGAAATCAAGGTCACCATCCGTGGCATCCCCCACGATGTAGCCCCGTCTGACATTATCGAGGAGTTGGAGAGCCTTGGCTTCACTCCAACCTCCTGCATTCCACTCGTTGACCGCAAAAAACGGAAGGTCAACGTCTTTTTTATCAAGCTCAAGAAGGTAGGAGACTACCAACTCATCTACTCCCTCCGAGAGCTTTTATGCCTCCGGATTGAAGTCTCCAGATATAATACCCCCACCGGCCCTCCGCAGTGTTACAACTGCCAGAGGTACGGCCACGCCTCTTACAACTGCCACATGGCACCCCGTTGCGTACGCTGCGGCGAAGGTCATCCTAAGGGCGCTTGCACGAAGGACCCTAACGCCGACGCAAAGTGCGCAAACTGCGACAAGAATCATCCAGCCAACTGGAGAGGCTGCGAATATTATCAATCTGCCCTTGAGCGGAAGCAGGAGATGGACGAGATCCGGCACCGCAACCCGACCCGGCCTCAGCGCCAAACCAAAGTCCAGCAGACCGCCACTCCGGCGGCTGCCCCAGCCCGCCAACCGCCCGTCCAACCTCGTCGTCCCAGTGACGACCCACACCCTGCTACTACTACGGAGCCTCCCTCCACCGCCAAGTCATTCGCGGCAGCCGTCGCATCTAAACCCGCATCCGCGCCTCAACGCGCGAAGGCTCCGAAGCCCAAACAGAAACCCCCAGCTGCTAAAGCTCCTTCTAAAAAACCTCCCACCGCTCAGCAACTACCATCGGTCCAACCACCTAAGCCCGAGGCAGCCCCAGAAACCTCGAAGCCAGCTCCCCAGCTAGTCCGCCGCCCCGCGGCCGTGAGTGAGCCCGATGAGGGCGTGCTAACGATCGCGGAGTTGCAAGACTGGATGGAAGATCTCCTGCCCACACTAGTTGCTGCGCGCGACCTGAACTCTCTGGTCGTCACAATCATGACCTCCCTTACGTCCTTGTTGCTCGCCCGTAATGGCTAGGCCTCTCACACTCGTTGCTTGGAACGCAAATGGCGTAGCCGGGCGGCGAGCTGAGCTGGCCTGCTTCGCGAGCGAGTATGACGCGGACGTAGTCCTCCTCTCTGAAACCCACCTGCGTCCCCAACACCGATTTAACCTACCAGCTTACAATACTTATCGTACGGACCGCCCAGTGCCACTCACCCGAGCCGCATCTGGCGGCACAGCCATTCTCATCCACAGGCGATTATCTCACCGACCTCTACCTACCCCCCCGACTACCCACATTGAAGCGACTGCGGTCGCAATCAGCGTAGCGGGAACCGAGCTTCGGCTGGTCTCCGTCTACAACAAACCTGGCCTGGTGCCAAACCCCCAGGAGCTTGACGCGCTCCTTAACTATGATCTGCCTACCATTGCAGTCGGAGACATGAACTGCAAAGACCCGTCTTGGAATAGTCGCTTGACTAAACAAAGCGGTCGTGCTCTCGCCCAATACGCCTCGACCAGGCCCGACGTCCTCGTCATCGGCCCGGCCGAACCGACATACATCCCCGCCAACCCTGCCAACCAGCCAGACGTTCTCGACATAGTTCTTGTCAAGGACGCTGTCTGCCCCATCCTGGTCGAGGCCATCTCAGCCCTATCGTCCGACCACAACCCGCTGGTTGTGACGCTCCGACGAACAAGCGACTCCCCGCCTGCCCGTCCTAGTAAGAGAGTCAACTGGCGCTCTTACCACGACGAGCTGTGCCGTAGGTTCCCATCAGCCCCCGAGGCCCCAGCGCCCTCTCGAATCGAGCTGGACCGCCAAGTCACGCATCTCCATGACACTCTTACCCGCTGCATGGATACCCACTCTTACACTGTCCCAGCACATCGTAGGAAGTCTCAACTCCCTGCCGAAGTCCAAGAAGCCATCAGCCAGCGGCGGCGCCTTCGCCGCTGCTGGCAAAACACTCGCGATCCCGCTGTCAAGCGGCAGTATCGCCGACAGTCTGATTACGTAAAGCAACTCCTGCTTGATGTCAATCAGCATAGCTGGGACACCTATCTTGAATCCCTGGAAGTCGACCACGCCTCCGTCTGGCAGGCCACTGGTCGCCTCCTTGGCGAAAAGAGGACTCGCCACCCCCTTGACTCCCCGACGGGTGTTGTTCATTCACCGGAGCGCAAGGCTGAGGTCTTCGCCAACTCCGTTGAGGAACAATTTACCCCTCACAGAGGCGTCTTCGACGCGGACCACATGGCTCGCGTCGAGGACTTCCTCGAAAACTATCTCGCCCAACCTTTGACGGATCCCCCACCCCCCTTTGAAAAAGCCGATCTCGTCCATGCTATCGCACGGCTAAATCCTAAACGGGCCTGCGGCCCGGACAGAATAGGAGCGACCGCCCTAAAGAATGCCCCATCAGTTGTCACTGACCACATCCTGGACGTGTTCAACTCATGTCTCCGCCTCAATTACTTCCCTCGCCTGTGGAAAAACGCAAGGGTAATCATGATCCCTAAACCCGGGAAATCTCGCATGTTCCCTGAAAATTATCGCCCCATCTCACTACTGCCCGTGTTATCGAAGGTGTTCGAGCGCCTCCTGCACGCCCGTGTTGTACCGCTGCTTGATGGGTTCATCCGCAGCGAACAGTATGGGTTTCGCAGGGAGCATTCGACCACCCTACAACTAGTCCGCGTCGTTACCCAGTTCTCTGACGCTGCAAACAAAAAGCTGCACACCGCAGCCGTCCTCTTGGACGTTAGTAAGGCCTTCGACCGTGTCTGGCACGAAGGTCTGCTCTATAAACTGGCACACACGCCCCTTCCCGCATCTACTGTGAGACTGTTCTGGTCGTATCTCCGCGGCCGGACTTTTCACATTAGCGTAGATGGAGCGGTCTCTTCTGACCGCCCCATAGACGCTGGCGTTCCCAAGGATCAGTCCTCGGCCCCGTTCTGTACCTCGTGTACACGAACGACTTGCCCGTATATCCCAACGTCACTCTTTCCCTTTTTGCTGACGATGCCATGTATCACTACAGCTCGCAGAACCCTGGTTTTGCTAGCACAGTGATACAACGCCAACTCGACCTTCTGCCTCCCTGGCTACGTAAGTGGCGCGTGGCGATCAACGCGGAGAAATCCGAAGCGATCTGCATCACGCGCAAGCGGACCCCATGCCAGCCCCTCACCCTAGATGGGAACCCTATCGCTTGGAAGAAGTCGGTGAAGTACTTGGGAGTGTCTATTGACAGTCGACTAAGCTTCGCCGTCCACGTCCAAACCAAACTCCGACAAGCCCGTGGCGTCAGAGCCAAAATCTTTCCCCTCATCTCGCGCAGAAGTCCCCTCTCACTGCGCACTAAACTCACCCTGTATCTCCTGCTTATCAGGACAGTATTCCCCTACGCAGCCCCAGCGTGGTGGCCCCTCTTATCTGCCACAACGAAGCGTAAGCTGGAACAGTTCCAAAACAGTTCCGTCCGTATCCTCTCCAACTCGCCCTGGTTTGTTTGTAACAGAGCTATCAGGACGGGCCTCCGTCTGCAAACGGTGGAAGAGTTTGTCTTCAGACTCTCTGTGGGCCTCTTCTTCCGGGCTGCTGACTCCCGATACCCCCACCTCCGTGACCTGGCCAGGGACGAAGGTCCCCCTTGCCACGTAGTCAAGAGACCCCGCACTCTGCTGGACGACCCCCCATAGTCTCCTACATAGGGCCCTTCTCCTGAGGGAGTCAACACCCTACCGCTAGTACCCTACCTCAAACAGAACACCTACCACACCTTAGATGAAGCATTACCACTCACTCTGCCCTGAATGGTCTGCCCTGGTCGTTTGCGGCCTCGGCGGGGTTGTCTTATGTCAGTTGTGCAAGTGCCTTCTTTCATCAGGCGCCCGCCCCGGATACGCAACGGGCCTGTGCTGATCACCGCTATGCGGACAGTGGGGCCACGTCGGAGGCAGCAGCGTTGGCTAACCGGTACTCATATGTCCCGGAAGGTTTCTCCGCTGTGACTCGGACGCGTCACCGCTGGCTTCAGGGCCCAAACTCTACCAGACTTTGGCTAGGCTGAGCACCTCACTTGTGAGATCCTCTCCCCTACCCAACTGCAAAAGGAGCACACCATCCCACCCACTTGACCTTGTTTTACCTAAAGTCCTTGAGAGAGCCCGACCTACTTGCAGTCATCGGAGGAGTCACTCCGGGCACTGCTACCATGCAGGGGCCTTGAGCCCCGTCCCCTCATTAGCTACAACAGCTACAGATGCAGGCGAGTGAAGTAACCCCGGACAGAAGACAACACGCGGGCTTCATCAAACATCACCCGGTGATCGTCGTGGGACAGAGCGTGTTCAGCAACTGCGGACTTTTCCGGCTGGCCCAGGCGGCAGTATCTCCGATGTTCAGAGAGGCGCGTCCGGACACTACGCTTCGTGGTGCCTATGTAGACCTGGCCACACGTACAAGGAATACTGTACACCCCGCACGACGAGAGTGGATCCCTGGCGTCTTTCACCGGTCGCAGGAACTGTTGGATCTTTTTGGTTGGCTTAAAGATCGTCCTGACGCCCCGCTTACTCAGCAACCTGCCGATGCGATCAGTCACGCCACGGATGTAGGGCAAGACAGCAGAGCCAACAACCTCAGGCAACTCCGACTGGTCCGGCCTACCAGATCTTCTCGGCCGGGCAGCTCTCCTAACCTCCGCAGCAGAATATCCGTTGGACTGCAGCGCTTTCTCGAGATGCCGAAACTCATCTTCGAGATACTGGGGCTCACAGATTCTTTTTGCCCGGTCTACCAGAGTCTTCAGCACCGCCCTCTTCTGCCTAGGATGATGATTGGAGGTCTTGTGCAGATATCTGTCGGTGTGCGTTGGCTTCCTATAAACTTTATGTCCCAAGCTGCCATCGGTCCTTTTCAGGACCAACACATCCAGAAAAGCCAATTGATCACCACTCTCGCGCTCCATCGTAAACTGTATGCGCGGGTGTACAGCGTTCAGATGTCCAAGGAAGCGTTCCAACTCTTCATCCCCATGGCTCCAGGCCACGAAAGTGTCGTCCACATACCGCAACCAACACTTCGGCTTCAGAGGCGCAGATGAAATTGCCAACTCTTCAAATTTCTCCATATAGAAGTTTGCAACCACAGGGCTGAGAGGACTTCCCATGGCGACGCCATCCAACTGTTCATAGAAGCCGCCATTCCACTGGAAGTAGGTCGTTGTTAGGACCTGCCGGAACAAAGCAGTGATGTCCGCCGAGAACAGGTCACCCAAATACCCCAAGACCTCCTGAACAGGGACCATGGTGAAAAGGGAGACCACATCAAAACTCACGAGAACATCGCCAGGCTCCAGCACCAACTCCCGGATCCTCCGAAGGAAATCAGAAGAGTCCCGGACGAAAGAATCCGTCTGCCCGATGTGCGGCTTGAGCAATCCAGTGAGGTGCTTTGCCAAGGTGTAAGTAGGCGAGCCAATAGCACTGACGATGGGCCGCAGCGGAACGTCTTCCTTGTGGATCTTCGGTAAACCATAGAGACGAGGGGGAAGGGCCTCCGAACACCGGACGGCCGTCTTCACATCAGGCGCCAGAGAAGATTGCTTAATCAAAGAATCCGTTTTTCTCAAAACAGTTGTAGTCGGATCTTTGTTCAGCCTCCGATAAGTGGCCGGATCTAATAAACCTTCAATCTTCCGCTGGTAGTCTTCGGTGTTCAAGACCACAGTGGCACTCCCCTTATCCGCCGGCATAATGACAATGGATTCATCCCTTTTTAATTCCCTCAAGGCTCGCAACTCCGCCGACAGAAGATTGCATTTTGGCGGAGCGGCCCTTCTAAGGGCCCTAGAAGCTTCCATACGTATTTCATTTGCCTGGTCTCGGGGTAGTCCTCGGATGCCTGCCTCCACGCTCGCCACTATTTCCTCCACCGGTACTGTCTTCGGGGTAACTGTAAACTTCTCACCTTTGGCTAACACCAAGGTCTCATGTGGTGTTAGTTGACGGTTCGATAGGTTTACAACCATCCTGTCCATCCTGTCACTATCCAGTGTTCTTCCCCTGATGTTCTGGGAAGCGAACCGCTCGAATTTTTCACGCTGTCTCTGACTAGTACTGGCATGACACGACTCAAAAGCATTATAAGTGAGTCCATCCAACATCTCCCAATCATGTCGTTGGAGGGTACTGCTGAGATGTAAATGCAGTTTAAACAGTTCTTGGTCATTTAATGCCAACTCTTTTCTTGTGTAGTGTATGCGTTCTCGCAGCATGGCATTCTCCGTTCTTCTGTATATCCTGTTGGCCTGTGGTGTATTAAATAAGTGTCTATGTCGTAGGAACCTTGGAACGGTTCCCGAGTCTCTACATCGAAGTAAAAAGGCCAAGGAGCACAGCAGACTGGCTTTCTTCTTGCGTAGCGTTTCCAGTTTTTTTAATTTTCTTTAAAACCTCCTCCCCGTAGAGGTTCTTAATCTTAGTGCGTAGGCTTTCACGGCCGGTGTCATTACGATTATTTTCTAAAACTTCCGGGCTGAAAGGCCCTGGTCGATTGCTTAAGATGCTGCTAAACGTTTCGGCCGCACCACCGGTGGCCATCCTCAGTAGCAAAAGAAAAATGTGTTCGAATGGATGATACGCCGAACACGTCTCCCAATGGACTGGGAACAAGCAACAGTGAGTTACTGCTACAATGCCTCTATTTATAACATTTTGTCCGCTTCAGGTGTATCGCACGGACCAATGAGAAGCCTTCTCGGCATACTCAATTCTGATTGGCCATGGAAAATAGACCATGCCAGACACTATTTAAGGAGATGCTTTCACCTCGGCGGTTCATTCGCCCCGCGCCCGGTGGCAGTGTTACCATGACCCGGAACCTATATATAACAAAAATTGAAAAAATTTCCGCCGCCTTCTCAGTTAACTGGTTGGCGTGTCCCTCCCGAATATTTTAGGCCACCTTCTTTTGAAAGTCCAGCACTGTTTTCTTCTGGCAGCCATCGGGCACGTCCCGGAAGCTGCAATAAGCCACGGGTGCAAAGACGCCCCACTATTCAATGCAAAATGCAAAATGCAAAATCGGCGGTTCATAGCGACGGACGCATTATTATGAATATGGATGGACTCCAGATGCAGGCGAGTGAAGTAACCCCGGACAGAAGACAACACGCGGGCTTCATCAAACATCACCCGGTGATCGTCGTGGGACAGAGCGTGTTCAGCAACTGCGGACTTTTCCGGCTGGCCCAGGCGGCAGTATCTCCGATGTTCAGAGAGGCGCGTCCGGACACTACGCTTCGTGGTGCCTGTGTAGACCTGGCCACACGTACAAGGAATACTGTACACCCCGCACGACGAGAGTGGATCCCTGGCGTCTTTCACCGGTCGCAGGAACTGTTGGATCTTTTTGGTTGGCTTAAAGATCGTCCTGACGCCCCGCTTACTCAGCAACCTGCCGATGCGATCAGTCACGCCACGGATGTAGGGCAAGACAGCAGAGCCAACAACCTCAGGCAACTCCGACTGGTCCGGCCTACCAGATCTTCTCAGCCGGGCAGCTCTCCTAACCTCCGCAGCAGAATATCCGTTGGACTGCAGCGCTTTCTCGAGATGCCGAAACTCATCTTCGAGATACTGGGGCTCGCAGATTCTTTTTGCCCGGTCTACCAGAGTCTTCAGCACCGCCCTCTTCTGCCTAGGATGATTGGAGGTCTTGTGCAGATATGGTGTAACCTACACATATTAGGTGTAAAAGGAATTTTTTTATAGATAACCACTGCATTAACTCACTTTTTGAAGAATTTGATGTGGGATATTTTTCAGATTGGTAATTGTGGTATGGTGCATTATCTAATACTAACACTGAGTTTTTGGTAATCCCGGAATTAATTTTTCAACTACCCATTTCTCGAAATTTGTACTATTCATATCCCCATGATAATCACCCGTTTTCTGTCCCGATTTAATAACCAATAAGGCACCATCCATGAACCCTTGATCTGCACCCGCGTGCACTATTACGAATCTGTCTCCTTTATTTAACGGTACACTCACTCCTTCACCACTTTCGTCGTACCACAACTTTTTTACTGCATGAGACGTGTGTATATACGTCACATCTGTGTAAACGATTGGCTGGTTTTCTGTCCTGGATTATTTTATTTTCCTAAGGTATTCAATTCTTTTTGCCCTTATCTCTTGACGTTCATTTAATACACTTCTATTATTTCTAATATTCTTCCACTTAAACCCCAAGTTTATAATAACTTTCCTTAAACATGATAAGCTACCTTGAAAGTTTACACTAGACTTCAGAAGTAGATGAAGTTTTCGTAGCGTAGGATATGTTTTTTGTGTTGTCGTAAAATTGTAAATTGTTCGTCTTATCACAATTTATCAAAATCATCAATATTAGATTTTGTTGACCTCCTCTTTCTTTCTTTACGAGGTGTTATAAAGTGTGTGACTGTCCATTTTCTATTGTTATCCTCTCACTTTAATACGGCGGATCGTTCTTTCAGAAACTCCTGTTGCTGACGCTATTCGTTTTTGAACCTTTTTTAGTGGAATACTAATTCCATTTTTTCACTTTCCATAAATTTGCATACATTAGAAATGACTTCCCGAGCTTGGCTATGCACAATCTTTTTACCTAACTTCGATTTAATAGGAGGCATTTTTTCTGATTACGTAATGAAATAAAATGTACTGTAAAAGTAACAGTACTTTAAGCAAAATAAAATTTAGTTTAATTTAACGCGATGTCTGAACACAACCACAGACAATATTAAATGAAATTTAAAATGTAATTAGATTATTTAGCACACGTCACAGTCCCAAATAATTAAATGAAATACAGTACAGGCCTACACGGTAAATGTTTTTGAAAACGCATCAACACTTATGCACTCAGTGAGACGTGCCGTTACATTGACAAAAAACAGGGTTCTGCGCACACTGCTTTCACCAAGGTTGGCGGCCACCATAAAGTACACAAGTAGTAAGTCCGTAATAGTCTCGACGGTAGAGTTCCTCGGAATCGCTTTCGGGTTTTTATTGTGATAGAAATTTCACGATTTAAGCTCGGTACGCCCGTGCTGTATTGATCTTACGCCAATTCCAGTACTCTTACAGTGGCTTTCAAAAACCTATGCGGACAATCTTCCACCACCACGCAAGCACTCGGTTTTAGACTGCAATCGGACTAACACTTGTTATAATGCTTAAACAACTCGATATTATCTCTCTGAGATCGTCAGCGTTCAATATGGTGAATTCGCGGACTTGTGAATTATCGTTTGCAGAGAAACACACGTATATCACGTTCGAATATAACCAATACGAACTGGTTTTGTACCATTATGATCTGAACTGTTAACTGAAACTCTAAAGGTGTGATTAGTCAGTGTTTAATTTAAGAGAATAATTACAATCATATCATGTAAAGTTCGGCTTATTCTGGACAAGAATTGTTTTGAACCTGCAGCAGAATTATATAAAATTTTATGTTCTTTTTATGGCTTTTCAACTGTGAGTCATACACAGAATTATTAAAAGAAAAAGATACATACTATATATATATTGTAATGCGACGTAATAGTAACCCTGTTCCAAAGCTAGAACTGCTCAATTCAGTAGGAATGATAGTAGGCAGAGTCGCCAATGCTATCAACATAGACCAATAAAAGACTTTAGTTATAGAAAAGAAAGACTGTCTCATACAAATAATAAAAGTAAAAATACAATGTACTTAGTTAATAAACCGATCAAAATGTAAAATATATATAAAATAACATACAAAACTTTTGTAATTATGTTGATGTGAAAGAGTGTGGGATAAAGGTAGTTACTAAGCAAACAGAAACAGACTGTGAAAGCTAGTGACCCTTGATATTAGTTAGTGCGAACAAACAAACACCCAACTAATAAAGTGGCAGTGAAGCACCAGTGATATTCCCAAACACAAAAAGTGTCAGCGAGGGTGAAATGGTAGAAGTGTCGGTTAAATACTTTTATATAAAGAAAACCCATGGACCACGTTAATAGTGAGTTGTGATGGGGGTTTTAGATCATGTTAAGATGTTTACAAAGGTTTTGGCATGACTAGTTATGTTTGTGTTTCATGCCAAAGCTTATAGGTAACATTCATGAACCATGTTGCTAGAAATAGTTGGAGCCTATGAGCAGAATCAGAAGGTGATGCATTAGGAACCAAAAACCCATGAACAATAATCTAATCACTGATTAGTAGTACTGGTTAAGATTAGTGGGATGGCTGAATAGTATGCCAGTTAACTAATGATTGTGGCTAATTGTAAAATACAAGGTTTAACCATGTAAGCCATGCTTAAAACATAGCGTGCCGGACGATTCTGTTCTTATCAGGTTATTTTCAACAAACGTGTTGAATATTTTAGTTCCAGTATTGTTATGTATAAACGATCAGGTTATTATATTAATACTAATTATATTATTTGTCAATTAATAATTGTAAACTAGGCCATGGAGGCAGTATTTGGAATGATATGTTAAAGGATTTTATTGTAACCATTTTTTAAATAATGTTAAGGGTCCAGACTCGTTTAGTAAATAGTAAAATCAGAAAAAAAGGGTTCAGAATCAGAGTTTAAGTAATAATAAATGTAAATTATAAAATAGTATTGAAAACCCACTAATGGCCTAAGCCACAAATTCAGTATAAAAGGAATAATGTCAGAAACAAATAGATTACTAAATAAATGTAAGGAGACCAGAATGGGACCAAATTTATACATTGCACTTTGTTGTTTAATAATGATAGCACATATTAAGCTAAATTAAAGAATTGTGAAGTAAAATTGCAGAAGTGAAGGTAAAGTGTAGGCCCAAAGTTAGAAATTTTGAAAATCACCCTTTATAATAACCAACTTATGTAAATAAGGTATCAAAATGCTCATAATTATATAAAGAAAAACATGATGTAATTTAAATTTAAGGAAACATAAGGCTAAAAAAAGGAGTATTTTTATTATAGGTAAATGAACATTTGATTTTTGTAAACTGACCATGGACCTAATGAACTCTCAGTTTTGACCAATCACAGAACAGTATTGTAAGGTCAGAAGACCGTTGACGAAGAAGCAGAAAAAATTGAATTGTATTGTTAACCACCGCAGAGGGCAGATGTACTCTGATGAAACCAATTCTAATTAAATACAAGTAATGTTTTTAGGACCATTGGCAGTTAATAATAATTACCAACAGAAGCGGTAAACACTAGGGAAGACCAGAAGGCCTAACAGCCGTATGAGATCCACCTCGCAGCAGATAGTAATTCTCTGGGACGAACCACACACGACTGGAGAACGACGCTGGACTCTGGACATATCCAGGACCACGCCAAGCCAGGAGTAGCGGAAACCCAACTCTGGACAACGCTGGACCCCGTCAATAAGTCGTAAGTTCATCAAAACTCGAGGTGACATGCATAATGAATTTACAAATGATTTTTTTTAAGAGCTCATAAGCACTATATAAAGAGACAATGAATTAAAACAAAAAAAGTTTATAATTAGAAATAATGTAATAGAGTCTTATGTAAATGTTTTAGTCGTAAGAATAAGCGATCGCATATAGATAAATATAAAAAAAAAAGAGTTTAATTTTGAGATAGTATATTTTTTTATCAAAGTAAAATAATTGAAATGATTTGATATTTGCATTTTGTAGAAAAGAATAATTTAAATTTTTAATATAAAACAAAAGCCAGTCTAAGAGTAAATAATATAATTTAATTAAAAAAAAAACATTCGTGTAGATTGAGCAAGCTGAGGTCAGATCTGAGTAAATGAATACAATGAAAATTACATTTAAATTTTATTTTGTTTTAGTAAATTGCATTGAATAAATATCTAGATCAAGGTTATTAACATGTCTAGATGTAAGAGTGTTTTAAATGTGTGTAACACCGTATAGCTTAAGAGATAAACACTTAATAACGAGTGATATCTTGATCGGAGATTATTAACAATGTTTCTTATTTATAATGCTTGTTAAAACAATAAACATGAAATTTTAACTACTCATAAATCTACTACCCTTATTATAGTTACACCTGGTATCGTTATACAACCTGCATACATAAAATGTAACGTTTTATAACACATAAAGTTGTAACGTAGTATAATTTTTGCACCTCACGAACGCAGGGCCACATAAATTACAGTATATCGAATTTATGGTATGTATCGTAGTATAAAATTTGGCGCTCCAAAATCGTGGGGCTCCACATATGTAAATTACATTACATATATTTGTGTTGTTGTAATATATATATATATATTATAACGATTCATATTAGCGTCCTATCTGAGCGTTATATGAAAGTGTTAGACTGTACGAGTATAGCAGCGTAAGCAAGAGAGAGAGCGTACAATCGCAGCCATCTCACTCTAACCTCGTCACAGCTACGTCCGCTACTGGTACGAACATGAAACTTTACTCAATTCAAATTATCAGTTCAACCTGCAATAACTTCATAACTAATAAATATAGGGCAATTCTGAAAACAGCATTGTGCTCAGCAAATAAAGCTTTATAAGTAGCCGCAATCTCAATTAATATAATTAACAATTGAAGAAGTTATACGGAAGATGAACGCAAAAGGAATAACAAGAGAATTATACTACGTAGGAATTAGGTGTTTTCACACACACACAGATAAAGACCTAAGCAACAATATTCTGTGATCAGATCTTTGAAAACACATTTGCAAATACAGGAAATCAATCAATTTGCAAATACAGGAAGTACGATTTTGACTAGAAATTCTCTGCCGTTTCAAACCTGTCATGGGGTGTTTCCTCGACCTGTTAGAGATTGTCGAGACTTGAAAAACGTATGATTTATTTGAACAACCAATCAGAAGCCCGTATTTAAAACAGACGCCAACTCAAACCGAGGGGTAGCGTTACTCTTCGATCGAATCTTCAATGCGCTAGTCGTGTATGAATTACGTGCAGAAATTTTTCAATCACGCAAAGCGGTATTTAAGTGAGAAATTCGAGAAGTAGTCCGCAGTGAAGATGAACTAGTACCGTTCAACAACTCTCGCTGTGTAAAACAACATTAATTAATTAAATTATTAATCAGCCGTGAAGTGACCTGAGCTACAGTGAGCTACAGAAGCTGTAATTGCCAGAGCATCTTTCCACCGGATTGATCAACATCTTTTCTGCTGTGCTAAACCACGTAAAGGAGGACCTCTACAGATTCCTATCTTCGTTCGACGCATCAAACAGTAAGAAATAGATTCATTGATCAACGAAATAAGCACTAAACAAATAATAAAAAGCAATAAACAATTTTTAAAAGACACTAAGATAACACACTTTGTATTTAATGTGTAAGATTAGTCATAACATAGTATAGGAGTGTAGAATGGAAAGTGAGGTGTAGTATTGGACGTGAAAATTATTGCAGACCTGTTCTTTATCACTGGTTTGGGAGATAGCAATCTCTTAATTCAACCAGATAAGAGCAAAAGGTCGTTTGAACGTCTTAATCTTTACTTTTCACACACACTCGTTAATTATAAGTGTTAGGGTAGCAATAAGTACTACAATTAACATTTTCAAGAAGTTTAAAAATAATTAAAACCTTAATTAAACATAATCAAGCCAATTTTAAAGTGTTATTTGTAACGATTCCCCTGAATCCACAATCACTGAACGAATCCTGAGAAATTTGTGTCTCTATGCTCTGAGCTAAGCTGGAACCGTGTCTGGGATTTATTCTGGCGCCCAGGTAAAGTAATCTCACGGGTAAGTAACGTTTTATCTATTCTTCAAAATATTAGATAAGAGTGTTAGATAAAAAGTAGCGTTGTAATATATATATATATATATATATATATATATATATTGTAATAAAACATACCGATACGGTTTATCAGCCACACGTTGTCGGTGTCACTTTGTAATATAACAGTCTTCGATGTGTATTCTAAATTTATGTAGTCAATGTGTTGTTTTTAATTTGTTTATCGAGAAAAGTTATTGAGTGAAAGTTGATTCCATTTATGTAAAAACGGATTTGTTGCCGTAATCGATTGTCTTCGAGCGCCATGTTCTTCTATTAAGTAATCTGGTCCGTTCGCTGCTCACTCTCCTGGTTGCTGCCTGTAAATGTCCTGTAAATTCTCTAATTCTCTACAATGACAACTCTTTCCAGTCAAAATAATAATATTTATTTTTATTTAAATTGTTCAGAAAAGGATCAGTCGACTTGTGTCGAAACAAAATAATGGTCGGGTCGACTCTACTGCTCAATTCCATTATGACACTAACAACCTTCAGTAAACAAATTAATTGTAATAATTATATTAAATCTCAGGGTTAAAGGGTTCTTTGAGACTGCTATTGATTTCAGAGAATGCACACAACAATACAATACATCACAAAAGGTAAGTAAAATTTAAAATCTTAATACTATATTCGCAAACAAGCTTCGTTGCTAAGCAACGACTAGTGGTTTCGTTGCTGCAGCGGGCAGTGATATTTCCACAAGATGGCCGCTCACACTTCTAACCTGTATGAGCTGTTAATTTCGAGCTCACCCAAATTATTTTAAAATAAATGTTTTAGAGTTCACAGGTTTAGTTTTTAAGCTTTTCTTTTAATTAATGATCACTAGTGTCTGTTCTGTTAGTGTAGATAGTGTCTACAGTAGTGTTGTGTAGTCGTATCTGTAGTGTGGTTATGAATTTGTTCGGTCTCGCCCACAGAAGTTCTTTACAAACGTGCGTTCGCTCTAGGTAGCCAGGATTTTCTGAGTTTCTGCATTTAGTCTTAGTTTTAATTCAGTTATTTCTGTTTTCTGGTCTTCCCTAGTGTTTACCGCTTCTGTTGGTAATTATTATTAACTGCCAATGGTCCTAAAAACATTACTTGTATTTAATTAGAATTGGTTTCATCAGAGTACATCTGCCCTCTGCGGTGGTTAACAATACAATTCAATTTTTTCTGCTTCTTCGTCAACGGTCTTCTGACCTTACAATACTGTTCTGTGATTGGTCAAAACTGAGAGTTCATTAGGTCCATGGTCAGTTTACAAAAATCAAATGTTCATTTACCTATAATAAAAATACTCCTTTTTTTAGCCTTATGTTTCCTTAAATTTAAATTACATCATGTTTTTCTTTATATAATTATGAGCATTTTGATACCTTATTTACATAAGTTGGTTATTATAAAGGGTGATTTTCAAAATTTCTAACTTTGGGCCTACACTTTACCTTCACTTCTGCAATTTTACTTCACAATTCTTTAATTTAGCTTAATATGTGCTATCATTATTAAACAACAAAGTGCAATGTATAAATTTGGTCCCATTCTGGTCTCCTTACATTTATTTAGTAATCTATTTGTTTCTGACATTATTCCTTTTATACTGAATTTGTGGCTTAGGCCATTAGTGGGTTTTCAATACTATTTTATAATTTACATTTATTATTACTTAAACTCTGATTCTGAACCCTTTTTTCTGATTTTACTATTTACTAAACGAGTCTGGACCCTTAACATTATTTAACAAATGGTTACAATAAAATCCTTTAACATATCATTCCAAATACTGCCTCCATGGCCTAGTTTACAATTATTAATTGACAAATAATATAATTAGTATTAATATAATAACCTGATCGTTTATACATAACAATACTGGAACTAAAATATTCAACACGTTAGTTGAACATAACCTGATAAGAACAGAATCGTCCGGCAAGCTATGTTTTAAGCATGGCTTACATGGTTAAACCTTGTATTTTACAATTAGCCACAATCATTAGTTAACTGGCATACTATTCAGCCATCCCACTAATCTTAACCAGTACTACTAATCAGTGATTAGATTATTGTTCATGGGTTTTTGGTTCCTAATGCATCACCTTCTGATTCTGCTCATAGGCTCCAACTATTTCTAGCAACATGGTTCATGAATGTTACCTATAAGCTTTGGCATGAAACACAAACATAACTAGTCATGCCAAAACCTTTGTAAACATCTTAACATGATCTAAAACCCCCATCACAACTCACTATTAACGTGGTCCATGGGTTTTCTTTATATAAAAGTATTTAACCGACACTTCTACCATTTCACCCTCGCTGACACTTTTTGTGTTTGGGAATATCACTGGTGCTTCACTGCCACTTTATTAGTTGGGTGTTTGTTTGTTCGCACTAACTAATATCAAGGGTCACTAGCTTTCACAGTCTGTTTCTGTTTGCTTAGTAACTACCTTTATCCCACACTCTTTCACATCAACATAATTACAAAAGTTTTGTATGTTATTTTATATATATTTTACATTTTGATCGGTTTATTAACTAAGTACATTGTATTTTTACTTTTATTATTTGTATGAGACAGTCTTTCTTTTCTATAACTAAAGTCTTTTATTGGTCTATGTTGATAGCATTGGCGACTCTGCCTACTATCATTCCTACTGAATTGAGCAGTTCTAGCTTTGGAACAGGGTTACTATTACGTCGCATTACAATATATATATAGTATGTATCTTTTTCTTTTAATAATTCTGTGTATGACTCACAGTTGAAAAGCCATAAAAAGAACATAAAATTTTATATAATTCTGCTGCAGGTTCAAAACAATTCTTGTCCAGAATAAGCCGAACTTTACATGATATGATTGTAATTATTCTCTTAAATTAAACACTGACTAATCACACCTTTAGAGTTTCAGTTAACAGTTCAGATCATAATGGTACAAAACCAGTTCGTATTGGTTATATTCGAACGTGATATACGTGTGTTTCTCTGCAAACGATAATTCACAAGTCCGCGAATTCACCATATTGAACGCTGACGATCTCAGAGAGATAATATCGAGTTGTTTAAGCATTATAACAAGTGTTAGTCCGATTGCAGTCTAAAACCGAGTGCTTGCGTGGTGGTGGAAGATTGTCCGCATAGGTTTTTGAAAGCCACTGTAAGAGTACTGGAATTGGCGTAAGATCAATACAGCACGGGCGTACCGAGCTTAAATCGTGAAATTTCTATCACAATAAAAACCCGAAAGCGATTCCGAGGAACTCTACCGTCGAGACTATTACGGACTTACTACTTGTGTACTTTATTGTGGCCGCCAACCTTGGTGAAAGCAGTGTGCGCAGAACCCTGTTTTTTGTCAATGTAACGGCACGTCTCACTGAGTGCATAAGTGTTGATGCGTTTTCAAAAACATTTACCGTGTAGGCCTGTACTGTATTTCATTTAATTATTTGGGACTGTGACGTGTGCTAAATAATCTAATTACATTTTAAATTTCATTTAATATTGTCTGTGGTTGTGTTCAGACATCGCGTTAAATTAAACTAAATTTTATTTTGCTTAAAGTACTGTTACTTTTACAGTACATTTTATTTCATTACGTAATCAGAAAAAATGCCTCCTATTAAATCGAAGTTAGGTAAAAAGATTGTGCATAGCCAAGCTCGGGAAGTCATTTCTAATGTATGCAAATTTATGGAAAGTGAAAAAATGGAATTAGTATTCCACTAAAAAAGGTTCAAAAACGAATAGCGTCAGCAACAGGAGTTTCTGAAAGAACGATCCGCCGTATTAAAGTGAGAGGATAACAATAGAAAATGGACAGTCACACACTTTATAACACCTCGTAAAGAAAGAAAGAGGAGGTCAACAAAATCTAATATTGATGATTTTGATAAATTGTGATAAGACGAACAATTTACAATTTTACGACAACACAAAAAACATATCCTACGCTACGAAAACTTCATCTACTTCTGAAGTCTAGTGTAAACTTTCAAGGTAGCTTATCATGTTTAAGGAAAGTTATTATAAACTTGGGGTTTAAGTGGAAGAATATTAGAAATAATAGAAGTGTATTAAATGAACGTCAAGAGATAAGGGCAAAAAGAATTGAATACCTTAGGAAAATAAAATAATCCAGGACAGAAAACCAGCCAATCGTTTACACAGATGTGACGTATATACACACGTCTCATGCAGTAAAAAAGTTGTGGTACGACGAAAGTGGTGAAGGAGTGAGTGTACCGTAAATAAAGGAGACAGATTCGTAATAGTGCACGCGGGTGCAGATCAAGGGTTCATGGATGGTGCCTTATTGGTTTTTAAATCGGGACAGAAAACGGGTGATTATCATGGGGATATGAATAGTACAAATTTCGAGAAATGGGTAGTTGAAAAATTAATTCCGGGATTACCAAAAACTCAGTGTTAGTATTAGATAATGCACCATACCACAATTACCAATCTGAAAAATGTCCCACATCAAATTCTTCAAAAAGTGAGTTAATGCAGTGGTTATCTATAAAAAAATTCCTTTTACACCTAATATGTTTAAACCAGAGCTATATAAGTTAGTAAAAATGAATAAACCGTTAGAAAACCCTATAAAATAGATAGTATTTTAGGAAATCACGGCCACACTTTTATTCGTCTACCTCCGTATCATCCTGACCTAAACCCCATAGAACTTATTTGGGTTCAACTTAAACACTCTGTTGCAAAAAACAACACCACTTTTGATAATAAAAACGTAATAGATTTAACTAGGCAAGCATGCCAATCAATAGAAAAACAATAATGGACATCGGTGTGTGAACATGTAATTAAAATTGAAGACGAATATTTGGAAAGAGAAGGATTAATAGATGAAATGCAAGTTAGGCTTGTAATTAACTTAGACGAAGATGATGATGACGATGACGACGACGACGATGACCTATCAGGCGATGAATCTTCTTCAGATGATGGCAGCTATATCTCCGGTGTTGAAAAAAGTTTGGACAGAGAAACATCGCCGGACTTGCAGAATGATACTGGATTCCCAGTTCATTCTGACTTCGTATATACTTCTTCATAAGTCGGTAAGTTACACTTACATTCATTACTTACATATTAATTTTAAAATTTGTATTAATAATTGTATTAAATGCAAGAAAAATTAATGGGCTCGATTTTATGTGATATTTTATATCAAGTAGACCTATGCATATTTTTATGCGTGGTCACGTATACTTTACCCACTTTTTTCGTTTAGGTCCTATTTTAGCATCACTTGCATAAAGCATATTTCTGGTAATTTTAGATTTATATTTCTCTATTTCTTTTATTAATATTCCACTTGCTTGCTTTACACTAGTAATTATGTATTATGTACATTATGTAACAAATAACATTGTTGTGGTATTACAAATACATATTAGATAAAATTTCGAGTAATACTGAATAGAATTATAAATGAATGAAATCCGGAAATGTCAACAATGTGTAAAACCCGAGTTGTAATAATTAAATAGTTAAGGGCACCCATAAAGCCGGCTGTAGCAACAGTAAGACGGACGTTTTTGAAATGAAGTGTTACAACTGAGCACACTGAGTCTCCCCACTACCCCCACTTTTCGCGCACCTATGGAGAGGCCACCGTAAAGTAACGCGATTGTATCATAGCACTGTAGGAGATCAACTGTAGATCATAGGTCACCGTCATCGAACTCCAGGACATCGTTCTTCAGACGACAATCAAGGGAAGTCCAAATTTTAATAGTACTCTTCACTGATAACCTATAAAAACCTTTAAAGACTACAAACTGTTAATAAGATCTCTTAATTAAAGAACTGTTGAAAAGGCAATTAATTTTAGAAAAATTTGTGTTGATTAACACAGTAATTTGACCGGTAAGTCAGCATTAAGAGTTTTTATATTTTAAACATTGTTTCATGAATTAATTTTTATTATCATTCCATAAATTTGTTTCAGCAATATTAATTAGCTATGCTCATTCACAACATTAGTCCACGTTGGGAGCCAAAAATTATCTATTCAATGATGTGGATAAGCATATGTGACGATTTCATTAATGAAAATATGTGAATTAATTAAGTTGATAATGTATAAGCGAAGAAATTTTAAAATTCTTAATAAAATCTCACATTGTAAACTAAATCTTATGGCAATCATTTAATAATAATAATATTTAATATAAGTCTAATAATAAAATTAAAAGGGAATGGAATTGTACAGAAAGGGTAAAGCTTATTAATTTATCCTGCATAAACAAGAACTGACCAGAATTAACTTGTTTTCTGACCCCTAAATAAACTAAGTATTATTGTAAATTTGTTATTATTTAAATAATTAATTAAGACCATTGTTACGTACTTTGATAACTTCTGCAACTAAGAATATCACGATTTAATTATTTAATCAACCGTAGTCCTTTAATTAAAATTAGAATCACGGAACTACTTTTATGTTGCCTAGTAATTGTCTTGAGATTACTACGCTCCCCTTAACTATTTTCTGCCACTTGTAATGGAGCGCTCACGCCGTAAGCAGCGTAAAGCGTTGTTTCGCTATGTGTATATATAAAAATGTGAAAGGGTTGATACTATGACTATTTAAATGAGTAAATTTGTGTGGTGATGACATCTCTCTATATTATAAAATAACGGACTATGTAAATAATACAGTATTACAACCAAGAAGGTGATAGTAAACTAATCTATCATCATGTGAAGTGTGTAACAGTGAAACAAACATTCTATCTATGTATTCTAACTACAAGAATTATTAAGAGTAACTACAGTCGCCGGAGTTGAATGTACCACACCAGGAATGATTTCACATACTTCTAGAACTTCACCATCACAGTATGATAAGGTAACGACTGAACTTCAAGAAACATCAGGAGGACCGAAGAACTAATTCTGCAGCAACTTCAGGAAAAACACAGGTGACATGGAGGCTTGTCTTCCATGGTTAAGAGTTACAAAATTATAAACCCCAAAAGACAATTTAAATTATCACATTAAAGACTTTAAAACTTATGTTTAAATGTAATAACATTAAAGACTTTAGAAACCTGACATTTTAGGTAACTTGTAGTATAAAATTTCATAACGCTAGTTATAGCAAAAAGGTAAAGTTTAAACTAAAAGTTTTGTTGTTTTAGAAGATTAATAAAACACCATTCTTCAAATGGTTAGAGTTTCAATATTGTACATGGCAAGGTGACCATAATTCATTTAATATATTTAATCCCGGATCCGTGGAATTAATCAATAAGATGTGCATCATGTTTTGAGGCCCTTTGTAAAGTAGTAATTTATATATTTAATCATATAGTAAACTATATTGTTTGAGAACTTTCAATAGAGAACTTAACCACCAAATGTAATAAAGAGATGTCATCTAAGTACCGAGTAAAATGAGTGCATAAATCAACAGTCTCCCCTTCCTAATATCCTGCTATATAAATTGTTTATTTGTTGTGATTATTTTCAGTGCTTCACAACGAAGGCAGCCGGTATAATTGGCACATCCAATTATCACTGGTTCCCTAAGTTATAACTCAAGAGAAGAGGTTATAATTTGCGCCACTCTGCTCTATTTTGCTATTCTGCTCTAATTTGCTTATTTTGCGTATTTGCTTATTTTGCGTAAAAAAAAAGAAAGAAGTAATTGCGTCCCGATATCCCACGCACAAAAGCTGTTGATCTATACACTCATGTATTTCAATATGTGTCAGAGTTTTAATAAGATAAAAATAGTAATTAATATTATAGTAATATAGTATAAATAACTTTATTAGTAAATATAATATGTGTAACGTAATATTAGCATATAATCCAATGTAAACAAACCATGTCGGTACTTGTTAAAAGTCCCATTCATAAACGTGCCACATTCTCGACAATCTCGGACGTGTAGTTTCCTGCCGCCGTTTGTTTAAAATTGTCATTGTTTAGTTGAGTTGACAATAAGTCACCCTCCTTGTGTGGTCTATTGTTATAAGAAGCGTGTCTGTTCATGTGTTAGTAACCGAAGGGGGAATCTTTTGTCGTACGCATGTTCATGCATGTGTGAAATTTCTCTCTCTCTCTCTCAAAGTAAAACGATAAAGGTTGTCATAACATTTTAAGTGTTTATTTGTAAAAAAGAAAAAGGAGTAAGAACACGATTGATTTATAGTTTTATATTTTTGTGTAAAAGAAAAAGGAAGCGTTGTATAACAATTAATGCAAAGAGTAGAATAATTAGTTATAGCCGCTCACGTTACAAAAATGGCAGAATTTAATCCTGATCTGTTATTAAAAGATGAGCTATGCTACGAGGCACTTTTACGAGGCCTAAAACACGTAAATGTAACCGTGTCGGAGTTACGAAAATCATTACGCCAAACCGGATCAGATACACCCTCGCAGTTAGATAAATTGCGTGAACTCGATTATGACGGAGAACGAGAAACCTGTTATGCGAAATATAGGGAATTGATAGTATTATCTCAGAACCTTGAGGACAAGAAATCACCTACGGAATTTTTGCGCGTTACGCAACGTATAGAACATTTAACCCGCCGGTTAAATAATTTATTAAGCTGGCCCGACGTCACCATAATCCCCCCCGATGTGCAGAAATTTGCGGAGGAGGCATTAAGCCAATTACCTATAATTATCAACGACTTACGACGAAAATCAGACTCATCGAGAATGGAGGAAATTGAGCACTACTTACAAAAATTATATATCTCCCCAGTTCAATCCCCTACTTTAGAACACCCTCCCTCCACCTCGAACCCCGAATCACCCACCGTATCGAAGATACCACAGAGTCATGAACGATTACCTAGTAGAGAATTAAATACCCACACTATGTCAGAACCCCCACCGCCAAATGTTCAGTATACTCGCACTAGTAAATATGCGATTACAAATCCCAATGCAAACACCAATCTTTCGAAAAGTATACCTAACGTATGTTTTAATGCTGACCTCTACGGAAAGATTTCCCACCCAGTAGAGAAAATAATTAATGATATTCCTTACACCGATGGCTTAAGCATCACGACTCTATTGACTTTTATCAGATATCTACTGCAAATAAAAGATCTACAACAATTGAGCGATTGGCAAATACTGCAGGTCATCTTACCCAAATGTAAACCACCTTTACGAGATCGCGTGCTCGAATCATTAAACTCGAATCTTCCGGTAGAAGAACTTCATACAAATATAATCAAATATTTTATTCCCACTGGAATATATGAGGAGATAAAAAGAAATACTGTACTTCGAGTACAAAGAGCTCAAGAAAGACTGGCCCACTATATCGCAGACATCAGAGAATCTTCACGTCTACTGCAAGTCGACTGGACTGAAAAACAATTGGTCGATACTATATTGGTAGGCTTATCTCCTGAAGAACGCTCCCGTTTAGCTCTAATAAGTAGACCTCTTACTTTCGCTGACCTTGAACAATGTAGTGTGCACTCTTCAAATGTGTGGTATGCAGATCAGCATCGACATGCACCGGTATCCATAACACCACATAGAAAGGAAACGCAAGCCCTATCCTCAGATACAAGAAGTCTACGAGAACGACGCCCATTTCGGCGACCAACCTATGTTCATGGCCAGGGTAAGTCCAAAGAGCCACCACCTAGACACGAAACCAGTGAGACCCCGCGTAAAGAATATATATGCTATAACTGCGGAAAACCTGGACACCTCAGTAGAAACTGTAAACGGAAACAGTATCATCAGAAAACTCATTATCCAAAAAACATGTAAGGCAGGGAGATCCGAAACCCTGTGTCTTCCGCAGCATCGTGAAAACAGGTAAACCCCTGAGAGACCACAAGCTAAAACAAAATACTAATAATAATAACAAACGAAAATTAGACCCCTATGTTAGGAAATTTATCGATAAATGTAACTCTATTAGTAAATGTGATTACAATAAGTGTGAATTACCGTATATACAAGTTGACCTTGGTGTTACATCCACCCTCGGATTAATTGATTCCGGATCCACGCGAAGTTTAATTAGTCAAGAGCTAGCCGATCGATTATTTAAACACAATTTAGTTAAACGCAGTCAATCAGTAAATATTAGATGCGCTACAGCTAATAAACAAAACTTAATGATAAAGCTTATCATCACTTTTAAAGTAAAAATTAAAAATCTAACGTGGTATTTTCCAATGTTGGTATGCGACGAATTAGGACCCGAATTAATATTGGGAGCTGATTTTATCAGTAAAACAGGAATAATTTTAGATATTCACAAGAAGATATTTTACTTTGGATTCGATCGTTCACGGAAATATAACTTGCTTGATAATGCAAATAATAGAGAAAGTACTAGCACCACTTCTACACATATAAAGCATCACGAACCTGAATTAAGTCATCTAGGAAGTAAAGATAGACGGAACATACAGACTTTAATAAACCAATTCTCCAACGTCCTCACACCAAAGTTAGGACTGACGGATCTGATAGAGTACAAAATAAATTTGAGTGACAACAAAGTAATTCGTTTAGCCCCATACAAATTATCACCACCGAAAATGGAAGTGAAGTGATGAGGAACCAAATTAATAAATTGTTAGAACAAGGAGTCATCGAACCCTCTACGTCATCTTATTCATCACCTGCGTTTTTAGTACCCAAAAGTAACGACAAACATAGATTAGTGGTGGACTACAGACAACTAAATAAACGGATCGAATTTGAATCTATACCACTTCCCGACATCCACAGTGCATTTCATTATTTTACTAAAGCAAAAATCTTTACCATTATGGATTTAAATCAAGCTTTTCATCAGATACCTCTTTCGGAAGAATCAAAACGTCTTACCGCCTTTGCCGTCCCTTTCAACCTATACCAATTTACAAGGGTACCTTTTGGTATATCCCAAGGTAGTTCTGTATGTAGCAGATTATTAGAAAAATTATTTCATGACATAAAGTTTAAATATGTGTACCACTACCTAGATGACATTGTTATTTACAGCGAGTCAATTGAGCAACATCTTGAACATCTACGTGAAGTACTATCCCGATTGGAGAAAGCTGGATTAACCGTAAACCCCAGTAAAGTAAATTTTGCTGTGACACAATTCTCATTTTTAGGTCACATCGTAAAAGCCAACGGAAAGGTAAGCATAGACCCAGAGCGAACCCGTGCCATCAGAGAATTTTTACCGCCGCGGGATGCGAAAGGAATAGCTCGATTTTTGGGAATGATAAATTATTTCCATAAGTACATCCCACATCTAGCCGAAATTGCAGCACCGCTAAATACCTTAAGAAAGAAGGGAATTAAATTTGAATGGAATGAGCAACACCAAACCGCATTTGAGAAATTAAAAGAAAGCATAATATCACCCCCCGTACTACAATTAGCCGACTTTACAAAACCATTTGTAGTGCAGACAGACAGTTCTAGTGTCGCACTAGGTGCAGTAATATATCAGGAAGTAGATAACTCAAGGTTACCTATTAGTTACGCTTCTCGCACCCTGACTGAGCAAGAAAAGAAATACTCCGCATACGAATTAGAATGTTTAGCTATAGTTTTCGCTTTTGAGAAGTTCAAACCATTTTTAGAATATAAGGAGTTTTTATTAGAAACAGATAATCAAGCGTTATCTTGGCTACTAAATCACCCAAAACAGTTAGGCCGTATCGGAAGATGGGTATTAAGATTAAATTGTTTTAAATTCAAAGTACAACATATTAGAGGCACCCAAAACGTAGTTGCCGATACACTGTCACGTATGTTCCAGCCTAGTAGTAATACTTACGAAAACAAGAGTAGAGAAACGCCGATTATTAATACTTTAATTACCGAATTTCCTCTTGCATTTACGGATTTAGCCCAGTATCAAATACAAGACCCACGTTTGAGTCCAATTATTGAACAACTTGAAAAAGGAAATAAGTCAGAGAAATACATATTAAGTAGGAGAGTATTATGTTGTAAAATAGCGAACGGAAAATATCTACGAATAATTGCCCCTGATATTATTAAACCTATGCTGATGGAATATTATCACTCTTCCACCATTGGAGCCCATATGGGAATAAATAAAACTATACACCGAATTCGTAAAGAATATCACTGGGAAAATATGAACAGTGAGATCGCCAATTTTATAAAAAAGTGTAAGTTGTGTGCACTCAGCAAACCAGCGAGAAACAGCCAAATAAGTCAGTTAATCTCAGAGATTCCTGCTACCCCATTCTCCAAAATTTATTTAGACTTTTCAGGACCCTACCCGCGTTCCAAATCAGGAAATACAATGTTACTAATTTGTGTAGACTCTTTTAGCAAATTCGTTTGGATGTACCCCATGCGGCGAGCCTTAGCTACAACCACAGTAAATATTTTACAGCATAGATTATTTAAAGAATTTGGTATTCCTGTCCATCTAGTGTCGGATAACGGACCACAGTTTAAGTCCAAGGAATTCAGGAACATGTGTTTCAAACTAGGTATAAACCATATTACCACTACAGAGTATCGTCCGCAAGGTAATATAGCTGAGAGGTATTTGCGAAACCTAAAATCTGCTTTAATTGCCTACCATGCTAACGACCATACTTCTTGGGACCAGAACTTAGCCTGGATACAGTTTGCTTTTAATTCTGCATATCATGAAGGACATAAGTAGACCCCATTTGAATTATTGTTCAAATATAAACCCAACCACCCATTATCCACTAAGTGGAAAATACATGAATTGTTACCCCTTGAAATTAGGGATAAAAATATTAGGAAATTGTGGAATGAAGCGCGCGCTAATTTGCGAACAAACTTAGCGAAATCAAGGAAATATCACGAGCGAAATAAAAATAATGAAGTAAAGTACCAAATCGGTAACTTAGTTATGTGTAAAACACATCCTACGAGTAGTGCAATCGATAAGACAACTTCCAAGCTATCATACCGATGGTGCGGTCCTTATCAAATTCACAAATATTTAACTCCAGTAACCGTAGCACTGTATGAACCCTCTACTCAAAAATATGTACGAAGGACACATATTTCTCAGATAAAACATTATCACGAAGAAGGTAATGGTAGAGTGCAAGTTAAATAAATGTAAAGAAAAAAGAAAGGTATATGTTTTGTACTCAACTGCAAAGGAGTACCAGAGTAACATTTAGCTAGCTAATGGTATAGATAGGTACGAGGCCTGATCACCCTTGAATCCTATTCTTCAAAAGTAGAGCAATGTAAGAAGTCAGCTGACAGCAAATATGAGAAATAATTAAGTAACAAATTACTTAATGAGTAATTCTATCACTAGAATAACTCCCAACTAAAGAAAAACCCGGTAGTAGTCATAAGTAGTAGTGTTAAGAAAATTTAGAATGTTAACAATATGTTTTTTATAATGTGTGAATTTTATGTAGTAGTAGAATTAGCCTGTAAAGTATGATATGTATGATATGATGTATGATAGTAAGAAGAATCAATTCGAGACTGACGTGTGTAACTCATAATTACATACAGAGAGAAACGGGTGAGAGAAATTACACACAGAAATCCCTAAACATACTCTCGGTATATTAAAAAAAAAAAAAAAATTATACCGGCGTCTGTGGCTTAAGCGGCGGAGTATGTGACGATTTCATTAATGAAAATATGTTAATTAATTAAGTTGATAATGTATAAGCGAAGAAATTTTAAAATTCTTAATAAAATCTCACATTGTAAACTAAATCTTATGGCAATCATTTAATAATAATAATATTTAATATAAGTCTAATAATAAAATTAAAAGGGAATGGAATTGTACAGAAAGGGTAAAGCTTATTAATTTATCCTGCATAAACAAGAACTGACCAGAATTAACTTGTTTTCTGACCCCTAAATAAACTAAGTATTATTGTAAATTTGTTATTATTTAAATAATTAATTAAGACCATTGTTACGTACTTTGATAACTTCTGCAACTAAGAATATCACGATTTAATTATTTAATCAACCGTAGTCCTTTAATTAAAATTAGAAACACGGAACTACTTTTATGTTGCCTAGTAATTGTCTTGAGATTACTACGCTCCCCTTAACTATTTTCTGCCACTTGTAATGGAGCGCTCACGCCGTAAGCAGCGTAAAGCGTTGTTTCGCTATGTGTATATATAAAAATGTGAAAGGGTTGATACTATGACTATTTAAATGAGTAAATTTGTGTGGTGATGACATCTCTCTATATTATAAAATAACGGACTATATAAATAATACAGTATTACAACCAAGAAGGTGATAGTAAACTAATCCATCATCATGTGAAGTGTGTAACAGTGAAACAAACATTCTATCTATGTATTCTAACTACAAGAATTATTAAGAGTAACTACAGTCGCCGGAGTTGAATGTACCACACCAGGAATGATTTCACATACTTCTAGAACTTCACCATCACAGTATGATAAGGTAACGACTGAACTTCAAGAAACATCAGGAGGACCGAAGAACTAATTCTGCAGCAACTTCAGGAAAAACACAGGTGACATGGAGGCTTGTCTTCCATGGTTAAGAGTTACAAAATTATAAACCCCAAAAGACAATTTAAATTATCACATTAAAGACTTTAAAACTTATGTTTAAATGTAATAACATTAAAGACTTTAGAAACCTGACATTTTAGGTAACTTGTAGTATAAAATCTCATAACGCTAGTTATAGCAAAAAGGTAAAGTTTAAACTAAAAGTTTTGTTGTTTTAGAAGATTAATAAAACACCATTCTTCAAATGGTTAGAGTTTCAATATTGTACATGGCAAGGTGACCATAATTCATTTAATATATTTAATCCCGGATCCGTGGAATTAATCAATAAGATGTGCATCATGTTTTGAGGCCCTTTGTAAAGTAGTAATTTATATATTTAATCATATAGTAAACTATATTGTTTGAGAACTTTCAATAGAGAACTTAACCACCAAATGTAATAAAGAGATGTCATCTAAGTACCGAGTAAAATGAGTGCATAAATCAACAGTCTCCCCTTCCTAATATCCTGCTATATAAATTGTTTATTTGTTGTGATTATTTTCAGTGCTTCACAACGAAGGCAGCCGGTATAATTGGCACATCCAATTATCACTGGTTCCCTAAGTTATAACTCAAGAGAAGAGGTTATACATAGATAAATTATAAATCTAGTAATGATAAAAATTGATAAAATATAGTAATAAAAGTTATAATTAATAAAGACTTTTAATTTAACACTTTGAAAAATCCGCTGTTGCAAATAAATGTACAAATAACATGTTTATTTTGAATTTAATTGAAAATACTTGACTCTGACCATATTAATGGTGGTGATAATTTTATACTTTTGAACTGTGTAATTCACTTATATTTAAATTGTGTGCATGCGCGCGTCCTTGTATGGGCATATGTCTTTTACAACGAATTATTACAAATATATCTTGTTACTAGTTATAACCTATTGTTATAATCTCGAGATCGAGTCGTGAGTAAAACAGAACTCCCTTAGCTGTACAAGCCACTCACTATCTACATTTATTATTAGGTAATATTAAGTCAATAAACTGTATTTTTTAAAGCTGCGAGTAAAGTTTTTCATTCGATAATTCTTAGCGTTACCTGAGAAACACTATAAAGAGATGACCATACTTCGTTACCACGGTTAACGGAGGTTTTGCTGTATAGTAAAAAAGGATAAAGAAAAGAAAAATTACGAAAACCCCGACTACTTACTAATATAACAACAGTAAAACAGACAGTCGTTATTACTTTGTTAATTATTATGAATGGAATAAACTCTAAAAACTCGATAACTGCGTTGGTTATGTTAGTTAAATGAATAACAATAATGCCTAAATGACAAGTGATTTAGTACTACCTGTATGTGCGATTCCAAAGATATTTATAAGCCTGTACATAATACCTCTCACTAATATATGTAACTGATAACAATATATAGGTTTTTTGCATACATAGCGAACAGAGAGAGAACAGAGAGAGTTCGCATTATGAATAAAATATGTCAAAATTTGGTGCCCAACATAGTTTCACAATTTTTCCGAAATATTTACTTCTATTTTTGATCCGTGATGCCCTTAAATTTATAAAATTTTTAGTGTAAATACTACATTTGGAGTTGAGATAACATTCTCTTTACTCTAATAACCTTCATAGATTTTTGTGATTTTGAAGAAAATTTATCTTTATGGATTCTTGTATCTCAAAATTTAGAAATTTAAAAAAGGAACACTACATTTAGATTACAGTTAAACTTGTCTTTAATTTGAATCTCCACGTGCTTTTATGATTTTTTAAAATGTTGACCTCTTACATTTTTTACCTCCATCACCAATTTTTTGAGGGTAAATGTCAAAACCAGTAGAGCTCTGTGGGGTAAAGATATGGACATGCATGCCAAGATTTATGACAGTCGGTTGATGCATAGAAACGTTATCATGAGATATAGTATAACTCTAAACAGACAAATAGACAGTCAGACAAATAAATGTCAAACGATCGAGTTAAAACTGAGAACTCGCTTTACTCGTTTAATTAATAAATATGTTTTGACAATTTGTTCATTTTAATTGCCACGCACACACACGCACACGCACACACACACACTCACTCACACACACACATAAATTTTGTATCGACCCATGAGCAGAACGTGTACATGAAACAATTATTTACTTTAAAACCGACTATTAATAACGGTCATCAATGACATACGATCTAAGAAAAACACGCAGACAGCTGCGTAAAATTAATAAACAACTAAAAATATGAATGGGTAATAAATTAAGTTACAGTGAATTTAGATTAAGCAACCCTACATTAAACGCATACGGTGAACAGCCAATGAAAAATGTATAGAAACCAGTAGCTAATGTTGAAGGCATGGATATAACATACGCAAAGTCGGCGAACATTAGTTCATAGATTCGAAGCGTGATGAAGAGGCGCTTCGCTAGTAGCTTTTACAGATAAATGCATGCCATTAGTAGGCCTACAGTCCATTTGTTTTAATGTTTCAACCTTGTTCAGCTGTCTATAGTTAATTTCTCCGATAAACCTGTTATAATGGTGAAGACAATCAGTGAAATAAATACATTTCTGTAGTCACTAGCGCGTATTTTAAAGCTAACATTCTACATATATGTACTGAAATATACAATAATACGGGACCTTCCGCCACTTCGCTAAGTACACAGGAGAAAAAAAACTTTTGTTTCGGGAACACATTCGATTATAGATAAAAAGGAAATATCGTTTGTAGATTTGTTCAGATTAACAATAATTTACTTTTCACTGTACATAATACTTTTCACAGATGTTGCAACTGATAACAATATATAGGTTTTTTGCAAACATAGCTTACAAACGTTTTGAAGTTCACAGTACTCCGTAATCTACTAGGAGTAACATCACGGGAGCAACATGTAGGCCTACCTCTACTAGTCTTGAGGAAGCCGTTTAGCCAAGCGAGAATCTGAATAACTTTCATTTTTCTGGTTCAGTTTGGTGATCATTGTCATAAAGTCTCATTTAAAAATACAGGATATGAACAGTGGATGTGGTTAACACGTCGCATTTGGATAAAACGCGACGAACTTAGAACGCACTAACGAATGGACGCGCTTGGACATACACCCATACAGAACGCGTCCCTCAGTGATCAGTGTTGGAATACTTCTCAAAAGTGGGCGAAGGGGAGATTCGAATTACGAAGAGTTTGCTCATTAATTGCAGGAGAAGAAACGTACATACAGGAAGTGAAGATCTTGAATACCTTTATTCTAGGTAGAAGGTATAAGGAACAGCAATTGTTTTTTGTAAAGCTCATGTTCCTTACAAAATTCTTCGAATAAGAAGGTCCCACGAGATGGTCGTGGCAGTTTAGGTTCCTGTGAAGTAATGGCAAGCAGAAGATTTCCAAAACTTGATAGTTGATAAATTGTTAGATACCATGGCGTTTGTGTATGACTAAACATTTTTTAGAACCGTTTTGTATCAAGAGAAATATTGAATTTTGTAGGGCAAAGCTGAAAACTGAAGAAGTAATGAATTCACCCAATACTTGTTTTGGTAACCACTATAAAACAGGCGCCACATGACGCAACCGCCGTACTGTAATATGACCTAAGCTTGTATACAACAGAGTTACAGCTTGACAATATACTTCTATTGTACTTTGACTTCAGTAAATTATGTACTACACTACTTTACCACGCAACAACACAGTTACAAACAACTCTGCTAGAATTTTGATAAAAGCTGGCAGTCTTCCGCAAAACATCACCTAAAAGAAGATCTACAGAAGACGTTGTACAAGTGAAAACGTAAATAACGTGTAACTCTTGTCATCGGTAAATAGATTATATAGAAATAAATTTGCATTTTAGTATGGTAGTAAGTTTTGGGGTGGCGCTCCATTTTGCGGGCTGACTACTTGATCTTAACCCAGAATTTGTAATTCGGATTCTCACTTTCCAAAACAGGTTTGCTACAGCAAACCTCTATTTTCTCGAAAGCAAGTTTTACCTCTACGACATTTATTTGTTTATAAAGTAGGCTACTGAGAATATTTTATGAAAGGACTGGATAAATACTCGTAGTTCCCGATCAAAATCATAAACCCCGAATCCAATATCAAGGTGATTTCACTAGACCTAAAGTAAAAAACTTATGGTTCTAACACTCATTTTCATTTCTTGGATGAAAAGTTTTTAATTTACTGCCTGATAATGTTAAACAGATGAATAAAAATTAAGTTATTTTCAGAGAAGCTAAAGTTATTTTTTAAAAAGGTAAAGTTTCCAAACGTTAAATTGGTAGGTAAATATAGTATTAACGATTTAATTAAATTAGATGTAGCATTCATATTTAGGAATAAGGCTTTTGGGTATGAATTTTGGTTATAAACTTTGAGTAATTTTTGTATTATTTGTTGTAGTTTTTACTTTAGGTTTTACTTGTATGCTGAATTAAATGTTAAAATACTTTCATGAATGATCTGGTTTATATTGTTGAGAATTAAGTTTCGTTTATTTAGCCATATCAGGCTTATATTGTAGAAAATTTAACACCACCACATTTCTACCGCGTATATCTTGTTTGTTCTCTTTGTTTGATGCAGGCTTACCAAGCACCATATACTGGAATAGGTGGCTGATTTAATTTCTTCTTCAAACTGCAATAAAAATGTGTATTTTTATGCAAATAAATTATGCCTACCTATCTACCTATTTATACACTTGCATATTTAACTATTCTTTTAGCTGTTCAAGTACTACAACGATTATAATATATTCAAGTAGAAAACACTAAGGGCTACTCTTGGCTATATTAACATTTTCTTTTTGATAGTGAGGTTATCTGTGGAGTTTCCATCTCACAAGTAATAAGCTAGTCGCTGGTCGATATTTGTTTTGTCTGCAAACATAGACTATATTTGACTCAATTATCGCTACATATTTTATGTTTTCATTTTTCAGAATTGATGAAGTATTGTTGAAACCACTAATGACATTTTTTCGAACTCAAATCGAGACTAGTAGAATAAATAAAAGATCTGCTTCTAGAACTGAATTATGACAATCAACATTTCTTAATAAGTTTCATTGTTTCATCAGAAATTGTAACACAACATTTCACTTGGCTTATGAAATATTATTAAACACTTGGTAGATTCTTCTAAACAAACTTCCATTTTACAAAACTCTAAGAATTGATTTGATCGGTCAGATCATCTCCAGAGAAAATATAACCTTATTCTCGAACGTTCCTATACAACGTTTTGTTGGAACACTTATAAATGTTTCTTTTCTTTCTAATAATTATTATACTGTTTCAACATAACTATAATACAAAGCCAATATGTTTAAAAATTAACCTCTTTATTATTATAAAAACCATCTATAAAAATAGTGTTTGTGACAATGGATGTTAATTATACTAAATTATACTGTATTATTAACATGTATGTATAAGTTATATGTGAATGTATATATATATATAATAAATTACATTCGTCATTTATTAATGTGTGTGTGTGTGTGTGTGTGTGTGTGTGTGTGTGTGTGTGTGTGTGTGTGTGTGTGTGTAATATATGTATGTAAAATATTACGTTTCAATAATATATCAAGTATAGGCGTACGTGGTAGCGTCTAAGGTACGGGATTCAAAGGAACATTGTACTGTATAACACAAAGTACGGTATCCAAACCTCGTTGGTCATATAATTCAAAATATAATTTCATGCTCTTGTAAGCTAATTTAAAAAAGATATGAATCATATTTAGTAAAGGACGTAGGCTATATAGGAGTTCGTGGAAGAGCATTAAAAAGTGATAGGCCTACATTCGCTGGCCAAACGACTATACATTTGCATTCTGAACAGCGTTTAAACAGGCGGCTTTTTAGAAAAACGTGCGTATACATGTAGACTTTCGTGATTATTCATAGAAAATAAAAGTGTCTATTATTTAACGTTTTTCGGGTAACTCCTCGTCCGTTGCGATAATACACAACCATGCGATGCCATAAGGTCCTGGCTCTCGTTTGGCTAGAACCCGGACAGAGCGAGGCACTCCGAGACAATAATAATCACTTTTTTTCAAGGCAACTAAACACACCTTCAAGGTTTCGGCATAGGAGGTTTCATCGAGACTTGATAATAAATTATCCAACGAAACTTACTGGTGAATTAACACAAGAACGACGGCGGATTTTTCCAGCTTAAATATTAATAAAAATTAACAAACCATACACCTAACTGTCAAAATGCATTATTATAACGCACTTAAAGTGAGATTATCGGGTGTGCCAGTGTGGATAATCTGCACAAAAATGGTCCCTACGCACAATAAGCTGTCCTACACAACACTTCTTCAAGTTTTACGTTTATCCAACACACAACGTAATTAACAATAAATGTCACGTAATTAACAGTGTCACATTAAATAATACAAGTCACCAATTACTGATATCCGCACTCAATAGTTCACATTTCACAATAACAATAACTTCGGTAACGCACTCCAAATCGCAAATCCAAACTTACAAGTTGGCTTTGGAAAGAGTGCTTTTATAATCGCTGTATGTGTGTGACCTGTGTGGTAGTATGTGACAAAACTGACTTGGGTGCCGGAATAATAATCGACCACAAACTGGAATAGTTGTCTGGGTAGTTGAGAAGCGTGACATTGCATATGACAAGCGTTACGTAACCACACTAGTAGTCTATCACCTCAGCCTAACTATATTAAAAGACGTTTGTAAAAAGTTGGTAGAAGTCAATAAATATAGCTGCCTTTTTGGGCATTCTCTGGAATTTGGCATGACGTCATTAAATGTATACGTGCTGATCGGGCTTGATTTCCGGAATGACAACTTGGGGAATTATAATTCGATCACGTGAGTCACAGCTGAACCGCGTTAACTCGTCCAGCCACTGTTCATGGTTTATATGGGACTGGAACTGTTGAAGGTGATTTATTGCTATCGTTGCTCCCCGAGTTGACCTACGACAGAGGGCGGACAGACGGATGACATCCTAATATTACTCCGTGAGAACGATAGGATCACAGGAGGACTGGGAGGGCGAGTCGAGATCTTCAGCGTCGAATCCTGCAACTTCGTGAATCTTCAACACTAAAGTGAAAAATTAATTATTTTCATTTACAAAATAAAAAATATTTGTGAATGATTTAAAAACTTTAATCAAAGTCATGTGTAATTAGTTGCAAAGAGTTTATATTCATGAATACTTTTTAAAAGACTATAATTTTAATATAATTTATTTTACGCATATAAATTCAATACAAACCTGTTTTTATATTAAAAAATTTTCAACATTGGTGTTTCAGTTAATTTTTAATCAAATAAAGTATACTAAATAACTTTCAACTTTGCTATTTTACACCTGTTTCAAGAGATATAGGACTATATTTTTAAATTAAAAATTTAAAGAATTTCATATGTTTAATTTATAGAAAGAACAGTAAATAAATTTTATGTGATAGTAATGAATTGTCAAATAAACTTGTTAATCACTCATTCTAAATTTTTTGCAATTTTATATACAGACCGCAACCTGTCGTACTATAATATAGGCCTAGTGTATATATAAAATCCTGTTGCATATATTTTTATGGAATATGAGTGTGCTCAAAACTCAAAATAAACTACATGATGAATTCATAATGAATATATGAAGTGTGTAGAGTTGCGTGTCGGACTTTATATTTTAAAGAACATATTTTAAATGAATTTTGTTATTTAGTCCGATAAATAAATTTTTGTAAATGCAAATATTAAGTGCGATAAATGAACATGTGCATTATTATCGAAAGTTCGCCTTACTATAGTTGAAGGCGCGTGTGCATATGTCTCGCAGGTTTTTATTAGAAAAAATCATTATAGCGTCGTCATTGAGTTTCGAGATGGGACTTGCATAAGAATATAGGTGCTATTATTACAAACAATTTGCCGTAGTAAAATCTATTCACTGGGTGTGAATAAATATATATATATATATATATATATATATTGCAACGATACAGCCATATGCTGTATTGAGCATTGATTTAAATAAATATAAAATTTGTAAAATTATTATACGTTTGGGGTAAATGGACAGGTCTGGGATTGTAAAATGTTTCATTGTTATACTAGGGGAGAAATTAACCTGTTCCAACAGGCAAAGCACACCTGCTCGATTGTATGTGTGTTACGCGTGTATCTTGTGTGTGTTAGTGATGCATGTACAGACAGGAATCTCAGCTACCCTCCCCAATTAATTACTAAAATAATTATTTTAATTCATTGTGTGAAAACTAATTAGTGTATAAACAAACAAAAGGCACCAAAGTGAGGGTAAATTTTATAGTTATCCACAGTAAGAAAATGACGTTAATAGGACACACTACGCGAAGTCAGTGCGAAATAAATGTGCCAAAAATACGCAAATTACACTAAGACGCTCAAATTAATACAGTGAGTGCTTAATCAAATTAGCTATGATTTGTGCTATATCGATTCCGTACAAAACATTGCCATTTGCAAAAAATTGCAAATATATGAAAAGGTTCGGGAGTGGGGGCTAGCATGTGATCTGCAGGTCTCGACAGGATAATTTCGGAACCAACAGTTGCGGAATCTCGAGAGGGTATAAATTAAGCGTTCGACTAGAAACCCTTCTCTTCTTTTCAAAACACAGTTGCAGTCGGACACGCTGTCCGTCGGCAGAACAGTTTTATTTTGTTATAAGTCTCGTCTATGAACGAATAAAGACGTGCAGTAATTATGTTTGCAATATTACGGGAAACGTAAAGTCCCGGGACCGTTTAAGTCAGCAAGAGTATCAACACAGAAGCTACAAGGAGCGACACGAGACGAGTTGACGCGGTTCAGCTGTGACTCACGTGATCTAAGTATAATTCCCCAAGTTGTCATTCCGGAAATCAAGCCCGATCAGCACGTATACATTTAATGACGTCATGCCAAATTCCAGAGAATGCCCAAAAAGGCAGCTATATTTATTGACTTCTACCAAATTTTTACAAACGTCTTTTAATATAGTTAGGCTGAGGTGATAGACTACTAGTGTGGTTACGTAACGCTTTTCATATGCAATGTCACGCTTCTCAACTACCCAGACAACTATTCCAGTTTATGGTCGATTATTATTCCGGCACCCAAGTCAGTTTTGTCACATACTACCACACAGGTCACACACATACAGCGATTATAAAAGCACTCTTTCCAAAGCCAACTTGTAAGTTTGGATTTGCGATTTGGAGTGCGTTACCGAAGTTATTGTTATTGTGAAATGTGAACTATTGAGTGCGGATATCAGTAATTGGTGACTTGTATTATTTAATGTGACACTGTTAATTACGTGACATTTATTGTTAATTACGTTGTGTGTTGGATAAACGTAAAACTTGAAGAAGTGTTGTGTAGGACAGCTTATTGTAATCTTTATTTAAACTGTCGTTAATGTTTTAAGTAGCTATTTCTTCTGGTGACGATTGTTCTATTTCCACAATACAAAGACGACGATCCGTGTGACCTCTGTAACAATATATGGACAAGTGCTAAAAATGTCCAACTCAAAACAACGAAGCTTGAACTGTGAATTAATTTGTTCATATATTTTAACCCATACTTAGGATTAAAGGTTAACTTATTGGCCCATAATGTTTTTTACCATTCTGCACACTAATATAACTGAATCCTGCGTCCATGAATGGACGCAAGTTTTTCACTATCATTGCATTTCAGTATACTGTTGTAAATGTCTTAACACTAGATTTAAGTCTAACTTCTTAACCTAATGACAATATGTTCTTATAAATTTGCATATTCGTTCTGGATAATTTTAAATTGGTCCATAAAAAAGGCTTCTTTCTGTACACATTTAGTGTGATAAAATTGCTTTCCAGATATATATGAGTGTGTGTGCGCGCGCGTGCGCGTGTGGTGCGATGTATACGCGGAAAACGTGGTAGGACGATAATTATAATATAATGAGTGTGGCTTGTTAATTTTGAGTAATTCAGAGTTAGTCAAATTTAATATTGAATATAATATTTTTTAAGTATACTATTCAATTTATCAAGACCGTTTGTATTATATTCATTTTAACAGTAATTTGTAATATTCTTTTCGTCTATTTATTTCATTACCCGATATCATATCTATCATAAATTACCCGAATATTGAGCATTTTAAACACTGAAGAAAAAATTGGGCAGTTTTTTATTTGCGTAATAAGAACTGGCAAATAGTTTGAATTCTGAATAATTTTTCCGTGTAGGTTTTTTGTATATTTAATAGAAAAAATTTGGTTCATTTTTGGTAATCGTGAAGTCTAACGTACTTTATTATCTGTTTCCTCTTGTGAGGTGACTTTGTTTTATTAGATCCTTATACCATCACACTAGGCAATAATGTTTGAGTAACGTGGATGCAATTTTGTGTTTTTTACTGAATTTAAATACGTCCTTGAAAAGATTCCATTACGCATATTTGTTTTTATATTTTTAATTAATTTCCTCCAAATTAGTGAATTCTTGATTTCGTAGGGACCATTTTTGTGCAGATTATCCACACTGGCACACCCGATAATCTCACTTTAAGTGCGTTATAATAATGCATTTTGACAGTTAGGTGTATGGTTTGTTAATTTTTATTAATATTTAAGCTGGAAAAATCCGCCGTCGTTTTTGTGTTAATTCACCAGTAAGTTTCGTTGGATAATTTATTATCAAGTCTCGATGAAACCTCGTATGCCGAAACCTTGAAGGTGTGTTTAGTTGCCTTGAAAAAAAGTGATTATTATTGTCTCGGAGTGCCTCGCTCTGTCCGGGTTCTAGCCAAACGAGAGCCAGGACCTTATGGCATCGCATGGTTGTGTATTACGCTGCTCACATGGACCACGTCCTGCTGCATCTTTTTATTTTTGTTAGAACTGTTTGGTAAAATAGATATTTACTATTAAGATTTGTTAATTAATTAACAAACAAACAGCACGGAAAACAAATTAAGATGAATTTTCATTATTCTTTTATCTGTATCTCGATACACGTTAACTCTTACGATCACTTGTATTATTTATTTTTGATACTATAAATATTAATCATTTTGAGTATTATTATTATTATCATTATTATTAAATATAATTAATCAATCGCATTTGTTTTTACTATTAACTAACGGAACCCGTGTGAGCGCGCGCGCTTGTGACGGGGGTGAGGTGTGTGTGTGTGTGTGTGTGTGTGCGCGCGCGCGCGGGCCTAAAATCACTAACGTAGGCCTATATATGCACTGAAGGCTATTTACATATTAAATGTCATCTGGAATATATAAATCTGGGAATCCAACAATATAATAAATTATTCCCGATAAATTGTTGGGCAGTATATAATGTCGTGAATGCTATTAAATGTACCATTAATAATAATAAAAAAAGAACCAACTAATTGATTTTAAACAAATACCGGTAGTGCACGTGCCAGTAATAGTATCGCTGCTGCAGTTGTCCTGATTAGAAAACATGTAACGTACGTTGGAGAACAGAGGTTCGTTCTTTATTAAGTAATAAACAAAGAATTGAGTATTTCATCGTTGTTTAAAATATTCATAAGCACCCGTTTAAGATACAAACATTGTAGGCCTACAAGGTTGTCTCGTAACTTGGACAGGTGATTTCAAAATCCAATACCAGCTGTCAGTTACGTTATTACGAAGAAACGGAACGGTGTTAGAGAGTCTTCGTGGAAAAAATACGCACGACTCACGTATACCACATATGATTTCCCTTTGATCATCGCGTTCTCCTTCTTCGTGAAAGTTCCCTTCTTATCATAAATGTTAGTGTATATTAAATACATTGCTTTCCGTTTCTGAATTTCATTTTCTTTCAAAAATTTAAAAAGCATTACTCTTTTAAATTGCTTTATAGTTAAAAAAATTATATTACAATATTTCTATTGTCACGTCATGTGATCAGTAAATGTTTACGTTCTTTTGGCATTCAAACCGCCAAAAAATACGATGGTTTTTATCGGTTTTACATTATGCATTATACCTCGTATATGTATTAGGTGACTTTCATATATTTTTGGTTCCAAATGCCAAGGACTATTTTCTGACGAAAGCGCAGCCGAAGCGCTCGAGCAGGTGCAGTTGTTACTCTATGGTTCCATGAAATCCACTACATGTTGTTCTGGTACCAAGACTCAAAACCCGCTAAGCGTTCCTTGTCTTTCTTCTCAGGGGTTCACAGTTTACAATAACACGTTCCACATAAGACTTTTCCTGGCTTTCAATCCAGTACAGTTTAAAAAATCGTTTATAGCGGTACTTCTTTTAACGACATTTCGCCTTCAGGGACTCAGTTTGCAGTTTCTGATAATTTATAGGACTATGAATAAGATACTGGATATAGCGACCAAAATTCAATCCACTTTAACATCGTTATAAGCGTGTTTTACCGTATTTCTACAGCTTTTTTAGACCATTCGTTTTTATACCTGTGCTATCTTAGATGTCATCCCTTCATTGAATGAAATCTTCCATCCACTGAGACCCTGCTACGCAAGCGTTTGCTATCTGCCTCAAATACTTCAGTTGATTATTCATTTTACACGTCTCATCTCTGATTAAAATCACTTTATTTTCCCTTCATTTTAACTGCATGTAAATCCTTAGTAGCCTTTTCATGATAAGCAAATTATCGTGTACATGATTCTTATTTTTAACCAAACCAGATGCAAATCTGAACACAGTGATTATTTCAACCCTCTATTTTTATTTCCCGAATATTATCATCCTTTCAAGAACTCATTACCCGTTCACTAACTCTTAATAAAAATATTTATGAATAAATTTCCAAGTATAACTCCTTTGAAATGTTATCTAAACAATATTCGTAATCGTAAATTAGAAGAAACATATTTACCCTAAAACTGAAGGAATGTTGTACTACTACCATTATTAGAATGTTATCAACATTCTGGCAGCTGCAATTTTCAACGGTTTTCGTTTTGATTTAGTTTGTTTGATCGTCACACGCGTGGACTTCTCTACAAACCATTGAGTTTGGAGAAAACTACCACAGGTCTGCGAATCTACCGCATGTGAACTCTGCCGAGCTCGGAGAGATAACCTCTGACCGATGTAAAATATTTTAACAAGAGTAATTCGACCGCAGTCTAAATCCGGGTGATTTTCGTGTCAGAGAAAAATTGTCCAGCCAAATGCACCCGCAACAGATACAGTAGTTAATTTCGTGTATGAAACAGTAATTCGATAATCACTAACAATCGTAATGCGACTTTGAGAAGGTCAACAATCTAATTCGACGGTCATACAATACGGCTGGCGGAGATGGCAACTGAATATCACAGCCTACCGGACTTGTACTATTACTTAAATTTTAATGTGGAACCCATGGTGTGTAGCGTCAAAGGTCACAATACTATTTCGGAAACGTTAGGCCTACGTGAGGAACACAGTGAAATAGGGAACAGACGAGAAATTAAAATCCGGAATTGTGTACGGTTATTCTGCGAAATACAAATTAAAGTGAATTAGGAGAATGTGCATATGGTAGCTTCAGTAATAATTGGCAAAACACTGGTGTGCGTGAAATAATGATGTAAAGGAAGTTCGTTGGAAAGATACAGTCATAGTCTTCCATTTGCAGCTTTTTGATCACACGTGACACACAGTATCTTCGTTACATTGAAACGTTTATTTCTACATATTCTGGGAAGTTAAAAACTTGTTCAGTTTCTTGGTTACACAAGGGATAAAAATATTAAAATGTTCGTAAGATAAGAACTGAAAGAAACAGAGATTGTAAGCGAAAAAGGACGAGGGGGTAATGTAGTGCTGAAGAAGAGGCAGACAAACAGACTAGCAGACACAGAAGGAAAAAAGGGACGAAATAATTTACATGTTAGGTTTCATTTAAAATTAGTAAACTAATAAAGACAGGAGGAGAGAAGGAAAACTAAGAACCACTCGTGTGTAAACGAAAAAATTAATCTTTGGGTTTGTAAATGCGGATGGAGAGACAAAAAAGGCCAGTTTATTACGATGCAGAATTCATCGTACGTAAAATTCACTGGCTGTACATTACAAATGTGTTACACAAGATCGCGGAGAATTTGTTGGCCCGCAGCTGATGGTCGTAGGTCGCCCGCCTGTCGAAAATTTCGTATTCGGCCGCCATGCGACCGGCAGGTGATAACCGAATCTTTCAAGATCGGCACGCTTCCGACAGGTGGAGACATGTGTCCTTGCTGTGGAACGTTTTATTATTACAAAATCACACGACCAATTGCATGCATATTTTATTTGTGCTGCTTGATTTCCTTGTAATGAATTTTTGGTTTGATTTACACAGAATTACAACACTGTTTTTTCAAAAACAAAATACTAAGTTCATTACTTCACATCACCTGTCGCCTGTTATCGTATCAGATATGTCTGTATTCCTCGCGTGGCGTGTACGTTTTTATTAACAAGCGCCAATATTTTATGGGTTTTATTTACAACCGGCACGTTTTTGATACGAATCGATTTAAATTTCAAATTGTTTTTGTGAATTTATGTTTTTTGTAAAATTGTCATGTCAAGCCATAAAACGAGTTCTCATTTGGAATATTTAGTAGACTGACAAAATTGTCTGTTGCGTGAAAATCATGAAGAAGAGTAGTTACACGTATTATATGATTGGCATGCTGGACGGACAACTTTCTTATTTATATTTATTGCAGATCAGCTAGGCGTACCACATTTTTACCTAAAACAGTTCGGGGTCCAATTTACGCTATGCTTCATTACGTCATAATTTGACTAAAGCTTACAAGAAGACTGAAGTAGGCTAGTTAGATTCTAGATGCCGGGCTGCGTTGAAATAAACGATGCCCTGATTTGAGTTCAATATAAGCCACGCCGAACCCTACATACATACACAATTTGGATTACCTTTTTTAATTATAGTATTTACTACTTTCCTTTCTTGCAATATTTTTTTATTTTGTATTGTTTTGTGGTTAGATTCCTAAAGACTTCAATCCTCAGATGACGACTGGACGACTTCAGAGCGTAAATTCGTCGCTTGTCATGAATAAGTTACTGCGTTAATTAGTTACTTCAGTAGATTTCTCTGATATGACCTATAGCGCAAGACAAGCATGTTTTCTGTTTGGTATACGGAAAAGTCCGAATTTGAACTACAGAGCCCAACCGTACGAACGACAGTACCATCAGCCACACGTCCAGAGATGTCAGGTGTGGGATTTTCCCCGAATTTTGGAGGCTCAAAAATCCTATGTGGGGAGAGATTTTTTGAACAGTGATTATGTTCAAAGTCCCAAACATTTGGAATTTCGTGACAGAAAATAAATAAAAATATTCAGTAATTGATTGAGACTCTGAGAAAGCGGTGAAATCACCGTAGATTTAGCCAAGGAAATGATACTTTTTGGAAATACAAATATTTACGCAGATGCTGATGAAAATTTATTAAGTTTTAGGGAGAAATGATAAACACAAAGAAAGGGGATGATACTGAAGCTTTTCCTACTTTGAATACTTTTGTGGCATATATATTTACTATTTACATAGTAGTGGGTAGTGTGCGGAGAAGATTTTTAGTATTTAGTACCATAGCATAATAAAAACAAAATTATAAATAAATTAGGTACTGAAACACTATCTGAATTATTAGACACAACAGATGTCCTTATAGTCTATTACGTGAGGCATGACAAAGGGCCTATCTGCCGATTTTGAGTTAGTGGCCATGTAATTTTTTGATTCCTTTTGCTATCGCTTCCTAAAAGGTTCTAGAACAAAGTTAAGGAAAATTTTTGGCCCGCTCTCACCCCTAAAGGGTTGAAAACTACCCCTAAATGGTTGAAAATATGAAACGACGCGAGGATGCATTTTGAAGCCCTGAAATTAGGTACTTATAGGTTTTTGGGGGGGTGCTGATTACGATTCTGACTTGCAAAATTATATTCGAAGCAAAGCGTAGTTTTTAAAGGGTTGAAGCAGACTGTAATCAGGGGGTGTAAGTATTAAATTTCGGGAGAATGCCGGTCAAAGCCTCGAAAGTGAGTACCTATAGATTTTTGGGGGTGCTGATTACGATTTTAACGTCAAGAAATACATCCGACGCAAGGGTTCGTCTTGAAAGGGTGAAAACCACCCCTAAAAGGTTGAAAACATGAAACAACGCGAGGATGTAGCCTACTTTGAAGTCCTGAAAACGGGTACCTACAAGTTTTTGGGGGTGCTGATTACGATTTTTACGTCAAGGAATACATCCGACGCATGGGTTAGACTTTAAAGGGTTGAAAACCACCCCTAAAGGGTTGATAACGTGAAACAACGCGAGGATGTACTTTGAAGTCCTGAAATTGGGTACATTCAAAATTCAAAAGTTCAAAATTCAATCGAAAAAATATATATTTCATCCATACTTATAAAATTTAGTCAAAGAAAAGTTGAACCATAAAAATTATTTTATTAAATTAAATATTCGATTGATATAACGAAATAGCAGTAGACTACAGACAGTGACAAATTGAAGCAGATATTATTTTGTTTACAACAGACGTTAAAAAAATAAAAATAATACTTAATTCTATTGTCAATTTGAAAAAAGTTTAGTTCAGTATAAATTAAGGGCTCTCAGGATTGCACCCGAACATATAACGTACGATAACAAAATCTAACTGTTGGAGCGCGTTTACATTTTTGGTCATAACACGATCAATATTTAAGAAAAAAAATTCAATGGAAAGGTATTTTGTAGAAACTTTAAAGAGCTGTTGTCTTATTCACTATAGTAAAAAAACTTACTGTACAGTAGATATTTCGCCTACAAGTCAAAAATGTTTTACACGATGTCGCCAAAATAAACATTTAAACTGCTTTAACTCATCGAGTTTTAGTCATAAAAGAATAAAACAAAATTTATAAGTTTTATTTTTTCATAATCTTTATTTTTATTTATAATAATTTTTCGATAAAACGCATCGTTACTGAGATATTTAATAAAAAACCGAATTTTGGAGAAAATCCAAAAATTTGAATTTTCTTAAAACGTTACGTGTTACTGTGCAGCAATACATATACGGTTAAAAAAAGTTGAGGACATTGCTAATACAATAGACAACCGAAGACTACAGTATCTCAGCTTAATATGCATACTGTATTTGACAAAATGACGGACATCATTTTTTAAATTTCTTGGAAAAAATTTGCAGAAATTATGATATTTTCCTATATAACTTCGTAATATTTTAAGCTAGACAAGTAATTAACCCAGAGTTTTTAGGAAATTAACAGAGCTTTCATTTGATGCTAATTTGGTTACGATCGAACAATATTTTTTCGAGATATATCAGTTTTAAGCACGTAATTTGATCAAAAACCGGTGAGTCGCCATCTTGTTTTAGCTGTGTCTCAAGAACCATTTGACATAAGGAAACCAAACAATGTGGAAAATGTTCGCCTAGTAATAAGCTTTAAGTTTGACTTATACAAATGTTTCGCAAAATGGCGTCGTTTTTGAGTTATTTGCAGATTAATTTTAAAAAACGCCTTTTTTTTAACTTTGAACCCTTGTAACTCGCAAACAACGCATTTTTTTCGAAAAAGCGTATACCTCCTTTTTGCTTATAATTTAATTCTCTATCGGGTTCCGGTGTTAATTAAATTTTGTTTTTTTCACCCCCGAAAAAGGGGTGAAAACAACCCTTAAATTTAAGAGCGGGCCAAAAAATGTCTTTAACTTTATTTTATAACCCTTTATGATGATTTTGCAACAAAAATCAGAAGGATCCATGGACACTTACTGAAAATCGGCAGAAAATTCCTCACTTAATAGACTATTAGCAAACAAAACAAATCTAGCTTTGATTTAATTGATTTAACTGCAAATTCTGCAATTATGGACAAAGACAGTAACTCTACTTTTGTAAACTAAAAATAGGTGTTACTGATTGTAAATTGTTTTTTTCAAATGAAATAGTGGGAAGTTCTGTAAATATAATATGTTACAATGAACTAAGTGCAAGAAACTATTTCAGAAGCCTGCAGCTCGATCTGAGAAGATGAGTATATTTTGTTTTATAATATTTAAAAAAAAATTAATATTTTCGTTATTCTTGTAATAGTATTTAAACACTTAGAATATATTCAGAATCTTAAAAATATTATCCGTTGCATAAAATACACATATTTGTGGCAGTGGGGATTTTTATTATGCCAAAGTGGGGAAATTTTCAGCAGCTATGTGGGAAAAAGATGTTTAATTGACTGGCAACATAGCACACGTAATTCTGACAGAAATGTAGCAAGTGGTTTGACGTATGAAAGTTAACGCCGATGCGACATAGATTACTGCATTGTGTAAGTGAAACTTCTCACGTACTCGCTGGATCGGCAAGATGAAACATTCTAGAACGCTTGGCAGCTTGGCATAGACTGCTTGCCATACAAATAATAGTGTGGAAATTTCTGGTTAACACTATTGGCAACACGGGGCATCCACAGTCAGTTTTGAGTTTAGTGTTTAGATGACCTATACCAGTGATTACAGTGAATTGTGAGCAAAGTAGTTTCTGAAGAGGTTAACAGCGCATTGATTTGGAGAGACACTCGAGATATCGAGAGAACTAGTGGATTTTATTTAACTTTGTAACTTTCAGTAGTTGCTGTAAACTTGGAGAACTTCATATTAAGAGTATCTTTTTCATAAAAGTGTTAATAAGCAGTGTATCTATTCCTCTGGCATTCAATAATTTATGCCACCACTATGCGACCCTAGCAACACGGATTCGACCACTATACTGCAATATTTGCTCTTACAGATTACATTCCGCACTTCCACCGGTGCGGATCACTAACCAGAAACACGACGTTTCAAGCAATCGGAATCATTGATGGCCTTTAGGTGTGCAATAACAAAACAACAAAAATTTGAATATACATGTGTAAGCGAACATCCAAAATTGATCTGTAAAAAGAGAAGAGTACGTTACAACCTAAGACACAACCGAGAAAATGTAGTGTAAGAGACTATATAAACTGAATTTACCAATAATGTCCCCAGTCTGGAAGTGGGCTGTGACAGTTTCCATCCACGAACATCAACGACCTGTCCTCTCGGCAGTATAAATTGTAATAATAACAAAACATGGAATCTTAGGTTCAAAAAACGCATTAACATTAACATAGTTTCGATGTTGTAATATCGTCAAGCGGACATACCATCTCGGTAATCGCCTACAGTTAGAAGCTTTTGTTAGAGTAGAATGTTGCACCTTACGTTTAGGTCTTACAAAATTGAAGTACTTTTAGTTATTTTGATATTTTCTTTTAATAAAAAAGTAGAAAGTAAAAAGACTAAGTAGTTGCATTATAGGCGCCACATACCTTAAAGGTCTGTTATGTTACTCCAACCTAGGAGATGGGATTGTCGTTTGGAATTTACTCCCAATTTTCAGTCACTCCATTAATATAGCATTTATGTTACACTATATTAGTGTAAAATATGTACACTATGTTACATTGTATGAGATGAACCTTTGATTATCTCACTTGGAAAGGTTGATGAGGGAATAAATAATATTGTTAAAATGCAAATAAAATATTTTATAAAATTGCCTGTAATGTTGTGAGTAGGGAGTAAATTGTAAATGAACCAAAGTTATTGATCTAGAAGATCACTTTTATACCATCGTTACTCTGTGAGAAAGGTAACCTCACTCTGCTGCACAGTAGCGTGCTACAAGCAAGAGAGTCAGATTTTTGAGGCGGACTTCTGAAAGAACCTCTTCTAGTTAACAAAACTGACTTAGATATGAGTCCCAGCAGGAAAGCAGAGGTGGAGATGATGGGAGAGGAGAGTACTGCAATGAGGATCACAGCGAGCAATACGAAAGGAAAACCAAAGTGCCGTATAGAATCACTCTTACAAGGAGGAAAGGGAAGAAGAAGACCGGATTGCAATTGATAGAACATATGGAGAAACTGGCTGTGGAAGGATGAAGGCCTTGTTAGTAGTAAAACGGCTGGACCAAGTTAGGAGTGAGTTAGAAAGGGGCCGGAGGGGCCGGAGGGCCCAGACGCTTGGCGGTGGAAACGGATGATAAAGGGGAATATTAGTAAGCATGAAACTCTTCTCCTACAATTTTCAAACTTAGAAAAACGTGTTTAAAAGGGTAGAGACATACAGATATAGACAGGTAAACAAGTAGAAAAATAATGAAAATAAAAAGTGGTATACAGCCATTATTGTTATTCTTATTATTATTGTAGTAGTAGTAGTAGTAGTAGTTGTTGTTGTTGTTGTTGTTATGAATGCGTTTATATAATAGTTTCGCTGAGACTGCAGTGCAGACGTGAGAAGTGTGCTGAGCCGGCGCGAGTGCATTGACTGCATTCTTGTACACAAGACAGGACACCAGTAGTTGTACATAGTGAGTGACCTAGAGAAGGCGTCCTTGAAAAAGATTTACTGTTTTTATACCATTTCTTGGCAACCAGCCGCTGATATACAGCCGACGTTTGGCAGCGTTTCCCTGATCTAGTGACGCACTCACGTACACGCGTTGACGATCCAACTAATTGCAGCCGCGGATTCCACAAACTATGCACGTTTACAAGTCGGTTAAATGTCTTTGTTCAACCAGTCGTCAGCTGTAAGTGTAACCGCCAGCAATATTTGTTTCGTGGCACGACGTACATGATTCTTTTAAGACAGTAGGCGTTTCCTTCAACATGGTCCATCATTTGCTGGCTACTCGTTAGTATGTAGTAATATGAGAACAAATAAATGTTGAAAAACGCATGTTTATTGTGATCGTAAAATATGATAGCGAAACTTGTAATTAATCACAGTTAAAATTATATTTAAAAAATATAAAAACGGAATTACAAGAAAAACGGCGAGACTTTGAAGACAATATCGCAATTTTGTTCTACAGTATTTATAGGTTCGGTAGCCGGTTGATTTGCCCATTTATCACGAAACTGTATTGGGTTTAATGGCATGCAAGGACTCAAAGATTAGGTACAGAGATGCCATCAGCCAGTGTATCGCCTGCTCTGACAGTGATATTAACGTTGAAATCCACTGTAAAAGTCTGAGGAGCCCAGTCTCAGTAGGCCTTGAAAAAAAGTTTCAAAAATATTTGGAACATTTGTTTTTACTTCTAAATCGGTACAAAATACATCGCTCTATTTAAACTATAATAAATACATACAATTTTTTTTAAAGTTAAGTAGTGTTTTGTAATTTATATATTTTTTTCAAATATCCTAAGCATGTTAAGTAGACCCAAGTAATTTATTCTCGCAACATGCATGTCAATAGATGTGTCATAAGAAAAACAGAATTTTAATAAATTTAGACCCTAAAAATATACAATCCCCCTCTCCCAAAAAAAGTAATGCCAACAGTGGATGTAACAAAAGTGAGTCTTAAAAATTTTCGTATTGTGTCAAATGTCTCTAATCGTTTAATATTATTTGTACCCAGTATCCCATTAGAACTTGTAATTTTTTGTTGTTTTTTGAATCAGTATGACGCGTTAACAGTAGCCATCAGGTATTCGTAGTTTAACTGTAAAGTTAGTTATTTATATTTTTTAAATTTCATAAGCGGTTTGTGAGATTTATTTACTTTTTATTGTATCAGATTTAATCACTACCTACGTGTGGCAGTTAAGGGTGGGAATAAAGGGGAAAATCTAACTACAGCTAGAACCGTATCGGCCCCTGGCACATCCCCAATCAATCGCTGGAAGATTGAAAAAAACTCGAGCATTAAAATGATAAATTGATCAAAGAATCTCTAAATTCAGCTGTCGTGTGTGTGTGTGTGTGTTTTACAAACGGATATGTTGTGACATTTGTAGTAATAAAACACAGATTACAGTAATTTAATTCATCACAGTACACAACCATCCAAGCTACTCAGATAACTAACGTGTAAGATCAAGTAAGCAGGAAAGTGTCTTCTGAAATACTTTAGTTAAGTTACTTCGATTATATAGGCAACTTATGTTATACTCAGTAAATGTAACAATGAGATTTTCAACTTTTCCGTGCCTCTTCTTGTACTTCGCAGTGTATATTAATTATTTATCTTTCATTCATTACATAGATTGCCTCACAAGTTTCCATGGAACAGTGACAACTGCACAGATATGATGAATATTTCGCGGTGCATAATTTTTCCTACTAGCTAAGCGGTCATAACCTCAAAACTAGGGTAACAATTTGAACCCTCTCTTGTGCATCAGACGACTGACTAGCAATGATTACAAATTACAAAAGTCTCGAATTCTCTACTACTTCTTTAGTAATATAACAAATGTAAAGCACACAGTCAAACAACAAATGCTAAAAATTCGAAACATTCGGGTTTGACTTACAGTTGCTTTTGGCGTGACACTTTGTTGATTTTCACAATTTTTCAAAATTTTGTGTCTCCTTATTTTGGGTCCTGCGTCCCAAAATTGTATAATTTTCAAACCTAAAACAAGATTCAGGTTTTAGTTAAAATTCTCTTTAATTTGATACCCAACATGAATTCTTGCGATTTTATTAAACATTTTGCCCACTTTTTGGGCCTTGACGTCAAAAGTATTTTGAAATTTTCTAAAATAAACAATATGTTCAGTCTGTGGTTTAAATTCACTCTGTTTTGCTATCATTCAATTTTCAAAACTGAACATTATATTTAATCAGTTTATGCTTTAATTCCCTTTAATTTGATACCCCACATGGACTTTTGGGATTTTTGTATAATTTTTACACCCCCCACATTTTTGCCTCCCACCCATTGACTTTGGAGTAATCTCAAAAACAGTAAGGTTCTGTAGGGTGAAAGTATAGACACGCATGCCAAGTTTTACGATAATCGGTTGATGTGTTCAAACGTTATCGTGAGATATGCCGCAAATAGCCAGAGACAGAGATGCCAAACGGTCGAGCGGAAACCGATTAATAATTAATTGATTATTTAATTCGACTTACGTTACTAACTTTTTGCCAGCACATTTTTTTAAATATCTGATACCTTCATTTTAACACTTGGGGGAAGTTTAGTCTCTAACTCCCCTCTCTGTGCCACTGCATATAGAATTATTTATATGTAACTGAATATTTAATGGTTTTTCGACAGACATCATAATGCACTTCCGCAATCTCGCTGTCAAACAGTAGTTTGAAAGGCGAGTGCAGCGGTTCACTGTGACGTCTCATGATTGTATTAGATATACAAAATCAAATTATAGTATATTGTTTTCTTCATTTCTCCGTTTGTAAAGCTTGTTCTGAATTTAAGTCAGACATTTACTTTTCTCTTCGTTAACGAAGGTGTGTCCATAAAATTTATTTTGTGTTTTAAATACAAGCTCATTAGTTTTGTTCCTGCGATTATAGGGGATCTCAGTTAAGCCGACAGCATTTGTAAACAAGCCTACTGGCTTGCACGTTCAGCACGATGTATAAAAAAGCGCATTATATTGATTAACGATAATTTCTTTGAAAATATTAAATATACGTGTTAATATTATTTTCGTTACGACAGAGATAACATTTAATTATTGAATTCTGACATCGGAAGTGACGGCGCCATGTCTGGACACAGCGATACATCCTTGCCCACGCAGAGTTGCTTTTGTCTACTATCAACTGAACTGAGATGTACTGTGATCGTTGATGCCAGTCCTATTCTCGACATTTGTAAAAAAATATTACGGCAGATGACGACATACCATACGCCATTACTACATACTGAACTAAATTTAAAAGGAAAGGTACGTTCGGTATAAGTGAAGCAGTAAAAATTTCAGCGGTTATAGGATTTCAAGTATGCGAAAATTTTTTTAATTAATTTATAATTTATAAAATTAAAACCGTGGTGCGAAACTGAAGCTTCGAACCATGAACAGGTTTACACCGATATGAACAATGGTTAGATCAATTGTGACTTACCTTAAAATAACAAGCACATTTGGAATTCAAACGATACAAGCACATGTAAGAAATAGTGCTAATTGTGCTTGGAATATTTGGTCATTATGTTCACGTGAATTCATACTGTTGCTGTTTATTAAGTACTCGCGCGTGCGCACATAATTTCGACAAATGAGACAGCACTGACTGTGCAGCATCGATATCATTCAACCGTTACCATTATCACTAGGTAATTACGCTGTCGACCGTACCAGAAGTTTGTCGATTATTCTACCAGCACCAAGTCAACTTTGGCTCGTATTATCCGTGCGACTGAAGTAACAATATTGTTACGCCATTATAGAACATTCTACATGTTTCTCGGCTATCCCAGCAGAGCCCAGCTGTAATGTTTGTGTTGAATACGTCAACAAACGAGGCTATTCCAGACCATACCGGTCGGCGCATGTGTTCAAGGTCGCAATCAATTACGCTCTAGTATTTTCGAGTAGTGTTGACGCGTATTATGGATTATTCTGGAACACGTGTCATCATCATCATCATCATCTTCACGGATTAAACCAAAAATGGTTTGTTTCGGTCTCAAATAGAAAAAGATTAGAGCTGGTCACTCCAGCGCTTCCTCGGACGTCCCACACCTCTCTGCTCCTTCCGCTTATAGTTCCAGAGTTGTTTGAGGAAGCGGCAGTCATCCATTCAGATGGATGACTTGTGCTATCTATTTAAACAACGACAGCTACCGCTTAGAAGTCAGTTTAAGTGGCAATTTATTCCAATGAGGTTCGAAGTATTGTGGCGAAGTGTTATGTGTTTTATAATTTTGCGGGACTCTATTAGTTGGCATTATTATTGCGTGTGGACAAATTTTGCTCGGATTACTGTACAAGTTGATTATAAACTGTATTTGTGATAATTGAAACTGGTTATTAATGACTTCATTGGTGTCTTGTATTTTGTTTTCCACTGTACCATACAACGATCAGGGAGACTGTCGTAACAATATCATTCAGCATGTCTTTCTCATCACCTGTACTTTATCACCCGATGTCCTCATGCTTTATTACCTAATTTTCTAAATGATTTTTCGTGTAGAAGACAATTTGTTTAAATGTTTTCAACCCATTAGTTTTTCCTAATAACCGTACCCAGTATTATCGTATTTACTTTACTCCCCGCAACCCGTACATCTTCACTGGTCAGTCTTCACGTCTACGTCGTCTTTTCCAGTATATTGAAACTTTCTAGTGTATGCTTACCAATTCCCATGTTTCTGAATACGGTTTTGTTATATATTTTAGTGGACTGATGTAAATATGCGAGCCTGCGGACGAGCTTCGTCTTACTATCTTATGCTATTAAATTATTTAATGCATCTTATTTGTATAACAAAGATTAAATATCTGAATGAACAACGAAACTTCATCTTGGAGTTACTTGATTTTCGGGGTCAAACAGTCACTTTTAGGCTAAAAGATATATAACTTTAGTAAGACACACATATATAAGTTAAATAAATTTTGTAACTTAATATGCGCAGTTTTTTTATGTTACTTTATTTGAATGTGACACTCTAAAAGTCTTTTTCTGTTGAAAACAGTATGCCTCAGTCAGAGCCTTCAGTTTAAGTGTTTTCAAAACTTTAACAGATTTTGTATTACAAAGTGTAAAATGTAAAGGAACAGTTAATGGTAAAGGATATCTCTTAAAGGTGATAATTTAAGACGATGAACGAACTTCCAAGATTAAGCTGATTCAGCTTTGGCCACTGCGTTAATTGAATTGTTTGCCATTCGTAAGCGTTAGCTCGTATATGGTTTTGTGTTATGTTTTACTCGTGTGTGTGTGTGTGTGTGTGTGTGTGTGTGTGTGTGTGTGTGTGTGTGTGTGCGTGTGTGCGTGTGCGCGCGCGCGCGCGTGGGAGAGAGAAAGAGAGTCGGCAATTCTTTTAGATCTTATACAACTATGTATTTTTTCCGCGGAAAGCAAAATGTAAAAGCTCATTAAAAAAAACACAATAATTGCTCTATACAACTAACGAAGGTAGTCACCTGTTAGATCAGATACTCGGAGGGAAATCTATTTTTATCCACGCAGATAAACTGTACTATGTAGTTAACTCAATTAGATTAGATTCAGCTGCTTCTGCCATGTCTAGTGTCCAATGAATAGCGAAACCAGTTCTTCACTTTTACACAGTCACTGTTTTTTGTTCTTCTCTCCCTTGTTACATTTTCATTGTTTTTATTTTCTATACACTACATTCAACTCTGCACCACGTTTGTGATTATATTGCAACGATATAAAGTACTGTATAAAGCCAAAAATTGTGAATACTTTTTAAGCAATTAAAATAGATATATTATATTATAGTGAGTTTATGTAGTATTCCTAAGAAATGTTGCATAGTTTCCGCATAATCATAATTATAATTATATTTTAATGTGTAATTTTAATTCCATTTTTATCGTCATATAATTTTTCCGTATACTAGCCCTACACAATTATAATGTATTACGAATATAATAGCCTATTATACAATTATAATGTGTTAATATCTGATTCTTAGTTTTTCTTGTTTTTTTGCTTGTATGATTTGAATGTTTACCGTGGATTGCAAGAAATTGAAAATAGGGAAAAGATAAACCAATGGGAGAAGCAAAACATAATAATTTATTAATTAAAGCATACAAGGAAAGAATAATAATTTATAAATTATGCAAGGATATTTTCTACTGTAACAAATTCACAATTTTTAATCAGAAAATTTTTAACAGAGAAGATTAATGGAACTTTTTTTATTACTATGTGTAAGACAACACAAAAACTATGCATATTAATCTAAAAAACTCATTTCACTTATATGCCTCTCTTACTAAAGTTATATTCTCCCCTATTCTCCCCTTCTTTCACTACTTCATGAAACGAAAATTCCCAACTCACACCGAAATTTACAACCCGTAAAGAAAATGTCCGATCTGCTAACACCCGTCCCCTCCGTCACGGCCTTTCACCGCATTCTCTGGTTCTGGTCTTTGCGTGCTTGGTTCAAACAGTTCTCATTAACCATGATGACACCCGTCTCCTTCAATTTTCATTGTCCAATCTTAGACTCTTTACCTACTATGGAAACGGCATCCCACTGTATTCTGTGTTGTTTGTCCCAAGCATGTTCCGCCAATCTCGATGTATTCGTCTTACCTAACTGGACGTTCTTCATATGTTCAGACGCGCGAACGCCCAGAGGCCTGCCAGTTTCTCCGAAATACTGTGCCTCACACTCACACGGAAGTCGGTATAGCCTATTACGTTCTTTGTATTACGTAAAATTTGACAACTACGGACTAGTATGCTAAACACTGGACTGTTTATGATAGCCTACATTAATTCCATTGGTTTTCTGTGTGGAGTAATTTTCAGCGTACCAGTTCAGCAACAATTTACATTGGTACAATTCAGCTTTAACGCTGCGTCCATAATTATGTTTACGACGTGATTATAGCCCGAAGTGTTTGTAACTGCTAACAGTTTGGCACATCTCACAGAACACCTCGTATACATTACACGTGCCAGCATTTTGTACGATCCGTTCGTTTGGAAACCAATTAACTGTGAAGTGTGTTTTGACAAATTCCCAAGGTCCGGTGTGTTTTGGCACCGTAAGTGGTATTACACAGACAAGCACGCGCCAGCGCAATACTTACTTGATGTTCATCATCGTTTCAGGAAGTTTTGACTTACGTAACTTTTGGCCAGATGAACGGCGACACATGCATTCCCCGCCATACGCACAACGTGAGATGATTTTCATACGCTCATCTTTCTTGCGTAACGTCTGCAGCATGGTATAAAACAACAACTGCTCCAAATCACTGGCATTCGTTTCGTTTTAGTCGGTTATAAAAATCTATCTGACACTTTATTGCGTAAATCTCAACTTTTTAAGGTAAGTCAAAGGGTTCTGCTTCTAGCTTCCATATTGACAACCACCAATTGCCTCCTGAGGTCTGTGTTCTTGTTCTAACATCCATTTGCACTAGAATCCACTGAGCTATCCGTGGCTAAATTACGAAATTTTCTTTTGAAAACTCAAAAGTGCATTTTTGCACTTGCCTCAATAACATGTTCTTGTAGGTTAAATACACAATAAATAATATTCATGTTTGACTCAGATATTCGATTTTATAATAAAGTGAAACGAACCTTACAGCCGCATGGTTAAGCATTGTAACTGCACTTGTAAACTCAAGCATCACATGCACGAATACATAATCCGGATGGATGACCGAACGACGTCTCGGTGGCTGGCGACTTCTATACTCGTGTAAGGGTAGACAGATGTTAATTATTCGATTCGCCAAAGCCAGCCACTAGCAGACAGTGTCCGAAACTATTAAATAGACATGAATATTACGATAACAACAACTGTGAACTGACTATTGTCAGTTCGTTTGGTGTTTGTTAGCATTTACTTTTGATAGTTTAATTAACGCGTGCCCAGTGCCTAACTGCATTATTCATGACTCATTAGATAACAAACGCTGTTGCAAATAAGTTTATTCACTTCACTCTGGAGAAACGTTTTGTCCAAACAATAATTAGACGACACCGCTATAAATTAGCTTAAATTATGCCTAATGTGTTGTGACACTGACCAGCACAAACATACCTTTAAAAATAGGGATTACAGTATAACAATCCGTGACCTTGAATAAGATCTGGAACATTACTACGCAGAAGTTTTATTGCTGACATTCCAAAATCAGAAGCCATAAAAGTTGGAACTGATGTGTAGTATTAGCTTACGTCAAACGGTCTATACACTGATTCCGGTTATCTGATCATGCGAACCACCCAGAACAGAATTAAGTTGTTGGCAAGCTGTCAACTCATTTTACATTAAACACAGTTACTTAATTTATCTTAACGGGTAATAATTTTCTCGTGATTCCGATATCACGTCTGAATATTTTCCAGCTGTATAGTATAGAACATAAAAATTTAACTTTAGCAATCACGTATCTCATATTCATTATCCCATCATAGTCACGTTAGCGTTTGTCAGCAACCGAGCTGAGCGAATAGTAGGCCCTATGCAGTGACTGACTTCTATCTGATCCACTAGTCTTAATAAATCACCCCCCTTTGTTACAAAGCTCCGTCATTATGAATTCTGTAAGTCAGTCGGTTTCCAATGCAACACAGGCTACAGGCTACAGGCTAAGGTAAAAGTCGTCAGTTTGATTATATTTTATTGTACACATATTTTGTTTACAAAAATTGTTTGAATTGATGACTTAAGTGTTCGATACACAACTGGCATCGTTCAATTTCTGGTGCACACCACAACCTGAGGATTCGTTTATGACACAACTTTGAGCGACAAGTTGTGAACAGTTCGTGATCTATCGCCCGCTTTGTAGTAGACTCACGACCAACGATCTATACTAGTGGATCGCGCTGTGCGTGCTAACAAAACGGTCCTGCTCGTTCAGCTCTCCTCACCACCTGGCTGTCGTCGCTCGCTGCTGGAACTTGAGCATCGCATGACAACACCGAATTGTTTTATCATTGAGCTTTCCTTATTAAAGGAAAAGTACTAAAAGAATAAATTTCTTAAGGAATAAGGATAAGAAATTTTACCAACGGGATGATGAAAAATACAACAGAAACAATTCCTAATTATTAATTTAAATGTGTTTTTAATTTTTATTATGTACATGTTATTGACCATGATAATGTTTGCATTTCGACACTTCATTATAATTACATTACTACAGTACATAATTTTTGTATATTACATTCTTAACAACTTACAATTAATTATTTACAACTTACAATTAACTCAAATAAACTTAAAACTAAATGGGCTTATGCTAGATTATCTACAAAATTATTTGCACAAACTAATATTTATAAAGTGAATTCTCAAATTGTGCGCCGCGTATGTAATCTATCTGATCTTTTTAACAGTGCAATAGGGATTCTAATTTCCCTTTTGTGTACATATGATAGGCCTACATATGCCGGTAACTGTCATATTCATATCTTCTATTTTGAGTATTTGTTATAAAGAATTTTTAAATTATCGGAAAATTCCATTTATAAGAAAAACACGCGATTAACATGTTTCTTTCTCAGTTACATATTGCAAAAAAGAACGAGTTTATTATACTTTTGACGAACACCTAGTTTAGAAATATTTGCTGCCAAAGTTTTTTCTTTGGCAGAAGCATGACATATAACTTTAAAAAACATTTGACCTATAAGTTTAATGAGTTTAATTTCATGACTGTCTGCAAAGTCACTACAAACTTTATAATTTTTAAACACAGAACCTGTGAACTGGAGACAAGTTTGTGCTAATAAATTATAAGTATTTACTTCTTTGTTGTTATTAGACAAATATAAATTATACATGTATTTAATCAGTTTTAGAACATCATGAGATGCCCTCACCAGTTTGCCCTTTGAAATAAAATCTGTAAAGTGAGTGTACGCACTAAGATCTGAAACGTCGGCCAACAGTACGTTACTGCATTCCAAACACTTGACTTTGCTGTCAATATTTCTTACAATAAATCCACTTATATAAAATAAAATATTATCTTTGTAATATGTAGAACTCTGATTCCCTATCAAGTCACAAAGCACCTTTTCAAAGTTACAAGTCTCTGAAATATCGTCCTCTTCTAAAGTTAAAACAGGCACAGAAAAGTTCATTATGGTGTCCTGATGATGGGCATCAAACTGTAAACAATTAGTGTTTTTTACAAAATTATTGTAAGTTAGTGCATTATTATTTTAAATTAATAGAAAATAATTTGTGTACTGCAAACAGAAATTAATGAATTTCAAGATAAAACAAAAGAATATGCAAATAAAACCTAACCTACGCTAATTTTCAGTAACTTGTACAAAACTATATTGAAAATTAATTTTACTTACCGTTGAAATGATACATTTTCTTCGCTGCTTTTCTGATGTCTCTTCGTACAATTGTAGGCTGCACAATGGACGGGCATGTTGGTTAAATATTTTAACAGTCTACTGAAAATATATTTTTAGTGAGATCACAGAACAAGAAGTAGTATGTCGAAGCAAAACACACGTAATTGCATGGGTGCGTAATTGTGACACTATGATATGCGGTACGCACAGTATGCACACTGGTTGCAGTGGACAGCCAGATGGTGGGGATAGCAGGTAGACCGTTTGCTCCGCACCACCACTCCACACAAGCGCGATCCAGTAGTATAGATCGTTGCTCACGATAGATCCTGTTTGCTCAGACAAATTTCGAATTTTTTGACATGCCATATGTTGAAACCAGGAAATTTCTCTTAAAAATTGGGCGTCATTAAGTCTGCTTTCTTGTTGTGTCCCCACCAACTTCATAACACAGAAACACGTTCTTCTTTCGTTAATTTGCATTTAATTTTTCTTATGACGTCACAAAATACAAAAGACAAGAAAGTGCAACGAAAAATCAAGTTACAACACAAAGTGACGATTCTTAAATTATAATTAGTCTCCAAGTCGCATGTATAAATATACAATTACATTAATACAAGCAATCATCTGATTATACTCCCCATCTTGTGACTTCGAGTCGTCTACAACGACTCATTTAAAGATAAATTTTCATCATCAGGTCGTAATGGGTAATGGGTACAACAGAAAACTCATAGACGGGCTAATAAGGAAACACTCACTAAAAATTAACAATAAATTCAAACTGGTTAACACAGTTAAAGAAGATAATAGGTCCATTGCTATAGATTACACGAACATGACACCGCTCATAATTAAAAACGAATTTAAAGAACGAAATACCACAGTGGGCTTAAAAAAAACATCCTTGACAAGGAAAAGAAGTGTTTTCAGTATTGTATGCGACGAGTGTGACAGATTGTACGTAGGGCAGACAAACAGACAATCAGTCGAACGTTTCAAGGAACAGCTACCAACGAGTGACATTTCAAAGAGAAATCTAGTTTTGCTCATCATATAATGTTATTTAGCCACAACTATAAGGATTCCCACACGAACTTTGAGTTGCTCCACAATTGTACAAAAGAAGCATACATGAATGTCTTAGTTCAAAATTGTTAGCAACCGCTGCTTAACGATAAACTTTCATTTAAGTCCAACCACTTATCCAGTACTACCATAGATATTTAAGTGCGTACGGACAATCAAAGTACCGTGACGATCTCGGAAGATAAGGGCATAACAGTCGACAAAGGTGGCGCACCAGGTTGTGTCGCGACGCGAAATGCCGTTATTGTGATTTTAATCTAATAACCAGAACTGTGTTATAAAAAAAATTGCGACCTCTCCCGAAGGATTTATGTTTTTGTTTACGACCTAATGCTGAAGACTTATCTTATAAACCGCGTCGTTGTAAACGACTCTAAACGAAATCAAAAGACGGAAAGTAGGCTACTCAGGTGATTACTAGTATTGATATAATTATAAAACAATTTTTATTTAGAATCGTTGCCATAGCAACCCCATGTTGCTATAGCATCGCAAGTACAAAAGCCTGGTAACAAAAGTTTAGACAAAGAAGCTCTTATCTAACTCTACACAGGCTGTACAGGTATGTGACAAACCCTACATATGGATTATATTACGCTGTTAATTATTATAGTCATGTTACAGCATTTAGTTTTATATTCAGCCTTTGTTACAATAGTCACCAGAAGCAGTAGTAATAGTAGTAGTAGAAGTAGTAGTAGTAATTGTAATAGTACCAATAGCAGTAACAGTTATTCCTTAAACTCGTCGCCAACCTAAGATTCACTTGTACTTCAAAGAGATATGATAACTGGTCGTGCTGGGGAGGGGGTCTCAGACACACGTCTGCAAAAACACTTGCGAAGAAAGACTTCAGTTCTCTTATCAACGAACAATATTTTTGTCTACTACAGTACACGGAACAAATTCATTCTAACGTGTCGGCGAGTATACCAACATAATACACATCCTGTATAACAATTCAGTCAATTGGACACAATCAGAATATTTACTTTTTTCTGAGAAGATATATTCAGAACGTTTAAATTCAGAAGACGACCTCATTACGTTTATGCAATCGTCAAGTGTAAACAATCTAATTAAAATTAAGGTGCATCGTAATAACAACAACATTGTTTCACGGTCTACGTGCATCTTGTACTAACGTGAGTAACAGACAAAGGTTTCCAACCAAGGACCTCGTCTCGTGATGTCCGAAGAAAAAAAAAATTACCTGCTGCAAGAGAACAATTATGTTATTTATTTTAGGTGGATCGAGTGCCAAACTTACTGCGCCTCCGACGTGTGTGGTTTGTTTAAAGTGGTACCGAACGATGGCTGCATTCCCATTCCGTCGCGGCACGGTCGTTTGCACGTTCTTAATGCGCCAATAAACATCATTGCATTGCGCTTGCACCTATATTAATTTAAATCTAAATTCTGTTCACTGAACCTTGTGCGTGCCCCAGCTGATTGACGAAGTAACAAACGATTATTGAAATTCTAACCTTAAGGGTGTTTGATTGCGTCTTTTCTTCCCTGCTTTCTTACTTAATTTCATAGATTATTTTTCGTAGAAAGTACCAGCATTACGATAATGACTTATTACGATTATTGTTATTATTATTCCTACTGCTGCTGCTACTACTACTACTACTACTACTACTACTACTACTACTACTACTACTACTACTAAAACACTCCCTGAGCTCAAAACTCGCTACTGTTTGAACGAAGTACATTTATTATTGGATACATTTTGAGATTAGATAATTTTTTTAATTATTGAAAAAATTCCGATTACCTATTACTTTTGTTTAATAAAGTAACAATTGAAGAGCAATCATACAATATACACTAAAAATTCCAGACAATCGGATTTGTGTTACAATTCCCTCTAGTCTAAAATTCGGCTGAAATTTTACAATTTTTTCAAATTTTTAATCCCATTTTTGGGCCCTGGTGTCGGGAAATTTTTAAATTTCCAAAACTGTAGGGCCCACATTATATTCAGATTATGGTTAAAATTCTCATTAATTTGATATCTCATATGGAACTTACGATTTTATCAAACTTTTGCTTCACTTTTTTAGACCCTGGTGTCCAAAATTTCAAATTTCGCAAAATTAAGACTGCATTCGGATTTTAGTTAAAATATCTTTTTAATTTGACATCTCTTCTTCTTCTACACTTCATGGTATAGGCAGAAATGCCTGTTCCGTCTCCACAATGTCATAGTTGGTCCCATCTTGAACAAGGTCTTCCAACGTTACGCTTGCCCGTTGGTTTATAATATCTTATTTGTTGTGGTAGTCTACATTTGTCCATGCGGTCGATGTGTTCCCGCCATTTCCGTTTGTAATCATCTATGCGATGATTCAAATTGTAGATGTTTAGCGCATTCTGGACGTCGTCATTACGTATTCTATCTAATCGTGTACAGCCCTTGACTCTTCTCAGAAAACGCATTTCAGCTGCCTGAATCTTTGATCTATCTAGCTTTGAAGGAACCCAGGTCTCACTGCCGTACTTCAGAATTGGGACAACCATGGTTTCATATAACTTTAATCTTGTCTCCTTACGCGTTTTATTTCCCAACGTTCTATTTATCGTGCCCCCTATGTACTCAAATCTCTGAAGTTTTCTTTCTATATCATGTCCTTTTAGAAAGCTGACATCCGATCCCAAATAGCAAAAATGTGATACTTGTTCTACAGGATGTCCATAGACCATTATTTTTTAGCGTACTGGATCCTTCCCTTTAAATGCCAAAATTTTAATTTTCTGTGCCGATATTTCTAGGGAATATTCGTTAGCTATGGTTTCTAATGTGTACACCGATCTTTGCATCTTCAGTCGTTTGAATTATTGCTAAATCATCTGCAAAAAGTACCGAATTTAAAGTGGTGTTGCTGTTTATTTTAATACCTCCACGGACTTCTTCCTTCCATATCCTGATTATGTGATCTATGTATGTATTAAACAAAGTTGGAGATATGCTACAACCCTGTCGCACACCCTGTGTTGTTACTAGCTCTGTGCTTATACTTCGTCCCGTACTTATCACTATTTCTGCTCGTTTATATAGTCCTTTCAATGCCTGGATCAAGTGTCGAGGATACCCTCTTATACTCATAATTTCCCACAGCTTTTGTCTATTTACTTTGTCAAACGCCTTCTTAAAATCTATAAATGCTATGTGCGTTTCAAGATTGAACTCTCTTCTTTTTTCAATCAGTTGTTGTATTATAAAAACATTGTCAATGCAAGAGCGTCCCTTTTAACATTAAATTTAATTTGACATGCCACATGAATTTTTGCGACTTTATCAAAATTATTACCCACGTTTTGGCCTCCGGCATCACAAAATTTTGAAATTTGCAAACATGAACACTAAATTCATAGTTGGGTATAAGGTTCCTTTAATTCGTTGAACTTTTGCAATGTTTTAAAATTTTGGACCCTATCACGTTTTTCCCTCCCGTCCCCTACTTTTTTGTGGGAGGGGATCAATCTCAAAAACAATAGGTTTATGTAGGGTGAAAGTATGGGCACGCATGTCATGTTTTACGAAAGTCAGTTGATCCGTTCAAAAGTTACCGTGAGACATAGGCTACCCCAAACAGATAGATAGATAAGAAGACAAATCCCAAAGGGTCAAGTTAAAACTGAGAATTATGATGATGATGATGATGATGATGATGATGATGATTATTATTATTATTATTATTATTATTATTACAGTATTTCGCGGTCATTCCGTCCCTTTTTAGTGTGAGAACACCAATAACAGCAAACAAGACAAATTAATCTGTAATAAACGGTTAACAATTTATTTAATGCGTATTTTAAATATTTAAAACAAGGGATATTCCAAAATTATATTCCGATTGGCTGGTATATAAAAACTAGTTGTCATAGCAACATGGTGCATCACAGTAGCGGTAAGTAATTTTCATACCGTTACATGCAAGTCAAAGTTGCATATTGTTTATTTCGGTTCAAGTAGTAGCCAACAAAACGTGGAGCCAAGTGTAAGGTGCGTGATACTATCCCCTCGTCTACCGGACACATTCGGGACTGTAGTCTGGCGGTCTCGACAACGAGGCTGTCGGTCGATTGAGAGCGAAACTACGGGACGCCGAGTCGTCGATATGACAATATCATACGGTCCCCGTTCACTGCAGACCCGCCGTCACGGTGATGAATGTCACGGGATTCTGCCTACTCTAAATGCGCGTACTCTAGAGATGTTCACAGACGGGACTAGCCGGCGATGGTGTGCGTGCCCAGTCGGCGGCAGAATCGACACCGGTCCCAAGTCTCGCTTGCGACGAAGGAGAGCAGAATCTGTTCGCCACGATACGATTAGTGTAGTGAGTATATGTAAAACTAATATAGACATCTATGTAAATTTTATATGTAAAAACAAGCGCATTTTTCTCTATTTTTAATTATCCAATCGGAATTTAACTAAGCATATGCATAACAAAAAAGAAACCAAACAAACATTATAAGAATCTTTCCGGTGAAGGGTTTGAGAGGATCGGTCAAAAAATATAATACAAATTTTAAATTATTTGTGTCGACGTTTCGACAATATTTATTGTCATCATCAGGACTTGTGTATGAATACAAAAGAAATGTCAAACACAACAGAACAATTATTTGAGTGAACGTGCTTGTGTATGTGAGTGTGTGTGTGCGTGTGCGTGCGTATGTGTGTATCCCTGTTTATGTGAAGGATTTGAGACAGTTTGTTTTACATCACCAAATATTTTCTTTAAATACAAAGAGAAAATTATAATATCACAGACTTAATTTATACAATATTGCAATTTAAATTACTCATAATGTAGTGGTATTTGTAATTAATTATAAAAGCAGTAATCAACAATTAAATATTAGAATTGGTACAAAAAACGTTTATACATATACCTGTCAACATATAGCGTAGTAAAACATATTATAGCTAAATACAAATTTTAGGGATGGTCAATTATGTAATTATTAAAATTTATTTTTATCATGTTTCACTGGTATTAAAAACGCCGACATTAATTTAGAGAATTCTAAATTACACAATAAGTGTAGAACTTTACGAACTTACACAAGAGAATTTACATAATATCACAAACACAAGTTTATGGTAAACCTATCTATCAAGTGAAAATGGATAATACTTATAATCATATTGTTGTAAATTATTATTTACCGAGAACTAAGTATATACAGAGTACTATAGAACATTGTAAAATTATGTATATGTCAACAATCACACCCTCTCTCTCACCAATTCTCTCATTCTCTCTCCCTCTCACTCTCTCTTGCTCTCGCTCTCTCACGCTCTCTCCCTCACTCTCTCTCTCTCTCTCTCTCTCTCTCTCTCTCTCTCTCTCTCTCTCTCTCTCTCTCTCTCTCTCTCTCTCTATCTATCTCACTTTGTCTCTTTCTGCAATGGCACTCTAACACTCTCCCCATCCCTATATAGGCTACATCGCATAAAAGACTATCCTCATCTCTAAAACTGTCTCAACTCCTTCACATATACAAGGATACACACATACGCACGCACACCACACACACTCACATACACAAACACGTTCACTCAAATAATTGTTCTGTTGTGTTTGACATTCTTTTGTATTCATACACAGGTCCTGATGATGACAATAAATATTGTCAAAACGTCAACACAAATAATCTAAAATTTGTGTTATATTTTTTGACCGATTCTCACAAACCCTTCACCGGAAAAATTGATTGATTGATTTTCGGTCACTATGAATTTAAGGATTATAAGAATCAAAAGCTACCGGGCTATTGGGCCGTGGTCGATTGCTTATAATATTCCTCGAAACGTTCCGTTCTAGGACGCAGACTACCTGTAAAGGTAAAATCATATAAAACTGAAAGAAGAAGAAACCTACTTAGATGAAGAAGAAATGGCAAGGGTGAGATTGCTTGAACGTGAAGAAGAAGAGAAGGAGAAGGAGAAGAAAATGAAGGAGGAAAAGAAAAATAAGAAATATATTTAAAATAAATTATTTTTTTTTAATAGTAAGTCAGTGTGTCAGGAGAGGCTAGATAGTCTGTCTGTAGCTGCCGTCACCGCACCACTTTATGGAGTTAATTGTCGGCTGGAAACAATTGTAAAGGCGAGGTAAAGAAATATGTATGCAGGAGGAGAATAAAAATGACACAGAAGAGAGAGAGAGAGAGAGAGAGAGAGAGAGAGTGAGAGTGAGAGAGATAAGAACTCGTTACTACACGGTCGGCACACGCCACAAGCAGTTGTATGTACTGTAATTTAATTGACTTAACTACATAGTACATAGTGAATTTTTTCATCGTATACAGTACAAATACACTTATTTTCTGCTGTCTGCCTGATTTCACACATGACTAACTTCGTTAGGCGTATAACGTAATAATTATTATTGCTTCTTCACGTATGCAATTCATACACTGTTTTCTTCCTTTTTTGGTACGATTATTAATAAACAGACAGTTGTCATAATAAATAATTAACAGTTCGCAGTTATGAAATAAATAAATAACACAAATTATACATGAAACATTGTCTCTACCGTTTAACTTAGTATTGTTGAACGATCGCACAATGAAGATAAGAATGATGAATTCACATTTATTGGCCAACAGATTTCATCAGTTATCGATATTTGTGTTGAATCCAATCAACTTTTACCTTTTGTAGATACGTTTGAAGTAATAGCTATAAATTTTTCTAATCATCTTCCTATAGCTATGAGGTTTCGAATCACTAAGTGTGCTATGGTTTTCGACCAGGTTTTGTCGATCCTTCGCAAGTTACAGTTGAAAAATGACGCGTTGTATGATTGGGGTTATTGAAAGGTGTAGACGAATGTTAGTGGGCGAATGATCCAATTATAGATGTGGAATTGTTAATCAATGTTATTTATAATAGTGTGCCGAAACCTCTAAGTAATTCCAATAAAATATTTTTTCAAAAACAGATATGGTTTGATTATTATGAGTGTCAAAACTGAGTGTTCGATTTTTCAGGTATTTTAAAATTAACAGAAAAACTGGTTCTGATTACATTAAAGGGCAATATTTAAAATTAAGAAAGGTATATAACAAACCATGTGAGGGCAAGAAGGAATCTGATTGGATCAAAGACGTTAATAGTTTTAGGGATGTGAAAGTTTTTTATTGAGACTGGTGTAGTGTTTTAAGAAGAAAAATTTACACGATAGGTTGATTCCGATGTCAGAATGGGTAGAATAATTTCGAAGAATATTGAATTATATTATCACAGCCAGTAAAAAAAGTTATACGGAACCTTATGTAGAAAATTATGTTTTGGATGTGCCCTTTTTGAGTTACGATTTGAAAATGGTGTTAAAGATAGCTAAAAATAATAAAGCACCTACGGATTTTGGAATCTGCATGAGTGTTTCAAGAATGCACCATAAAACTGTATTCAAAACCTGGACAGTAATGTGGTAATTTTCGCATTTAAAGGTTGGCTAATCTGTACTTTCTAAATTGCGTTTATCAGGTTCATGCATCGTCACAGTTCAACGTGCGTCGGCGGGCGGCAAGCGTCAGAACGTTTGCTGCCTTGTTCTGTCTTTCATTTTCTCTTGTTGTCGCACAATTTATCTAGGCCTTAGGCCTTAACATTTTTATGTAGTGTGGAGTGTTGCACATTTGCGCCTCATTTGCCATGTAGCTTTCGTAACCGACTTGGTTTATTCAAAATTTAAATGTCTTTCAGACATACCCAACCTTAGCATGCTGATTTAATTGTAATACGAAATTTAATAAATGTATCAAATACAGTCCACGATCGTCATTATTCTGCATCCTGGCAATAACTTCATGAAGCATCGTTCTTCCTAACATTTAAGGGTCCTACGGGACGAAATTCTAACATTTTTTGGTCGCTCCGTGCCTGGATTCGTCAGTTTACTTTTCTGCAACCTTTTAGAGCGGTTTTCATCATTTTTTCTGCCCCAATTTCTGGCCATCACGGGCGATTCAGCATATTCGCTGATCCGACCGTGTCGAGACTTAGTCAGCATTTCTTTCGTCGCCATTGAGCCTCGTGACGACACCACTGCAAGACCATCCATGTGCTAGCGTCTACACACCAGATTGAGCAGTCATCTATCCAGTCCGTGCGTGTCTGCCATCTATTCCACGGCCTCGACGCTCCAGGACATCGCATACCAGGTACGACGTCAACGACATCATTAACAGATGCGTACAATGGCTGAAGAAGGCCTCAAAGTGAAAGAGAGGCGGCTTAAAGTCTGCCATAGTGCGAATCAATTCGGCTATAACTAACTTTGATAAAAACACTAATACAAAACATTTTTTAACGGTTAGACTCGAAAGTCTAAAAAGTTTGGCAACAAAATACGATGAGGTACAGTCTGAAATTGAACTCATTTCTAAGGACATAAACGCTGCTCAAGAAGACCGAGTTGAGGTTGAAGAGCTGTTATATTCAACAGAAGCCAATATCTTGCAATTAATAGAAACTTTCAACGTTCAGACTGTATCTCCAGTATTAACGAGCAATATGTAATTAAAACCTATAAGTTTGCCCTGCTTCACAGGCAATATTTTAGAGTAGCAGCACTTTTATTCAATATTTCTGGACTTGGTACACGCCAGATCTGATTTAACGTCAGTGCAGAAATTACATTATTGTATTCATCTCTTAAAAATGAGCCACTAGATCTAATGAAGGCATTACCTATTTGTAATGAGAACTATTCCATAGCCTTGAGTTTGCTGTCCGCTAGATATGATAACAAATTCATATTAGCGAAGTATTATATTCAAAATTTGCTTGAAGTAAAGTCAACAATCAAGGACTCTGTCCAAAGTTTGGCAGAATTCATAAATACAATAACGTCTTCAGTTAATTCGCTGGCGGCCATGCAACTGTCAGTGGATTCATTTGAGCTTATTACTGTACAATTATTGTCAGCAAAACTGGACCATTCCACGTTTACATTATGGAAGGAGTCTATAGATCCCGATAATCTTCCTAACTTTCAAAGCTTTACTCAGTTTTTAAACGCACGTAGACAGTTGTTAGAAAATACATTACCAATCGATGCCGGACAGCAGCTCAACAAGCTAACTTTAAGGTTCAATAATAAATCTGACAAACATAAATTACGAAACTCTGCTGGCAGCACTGCATTTAAAAGTTATCACTCTGCTTCAAATAATTATTTATGCCCATGCTGCAAATCTAGTCATCCAATTTACATGTGTGACAAATTTCGTGCATTAAGCACATCAGAACGAGGGCAATTTATATTAAAGCATAAATGCTGTACCAATTGTTTAAGACCAGATCATTTTTCATCTAATTGTAAGGTCAAACAATCATGTAAGATCTGTTCAAAACGACACCATACATTGCTGCACATAAATAATGTGTCAAAAGCAGGTTCTGCCAGCAGTAGCAACTATTGTTCACTTAAGTTACAGTCTACAAACAATGTTCTCTTATCGACAGCACTTGTGTTTGTCATCGACCGGGCTGGTAACAGAAAACTTGCAAAAGTTCTATTGGATCTGGGTCACAAGTGAATTTTTGTACGGAATCATTTGCTAAGAAATTACGGCTTAACTTGACTAAATCTAACATACCGATTACAGGTATTAATAATGCGGCGTGTTGTGCCGCTAACTTGGCGTCTATTCGCATTATTTCTCGCTATCAAAGATTCAGCTTTGAAGCAACATGTGCGGTCTTATCTGCATCAACCCATAAACTGCCAGCACAATCTTTCGACATAAATCATTTTAACGTCCCAGATAACGTTTTTCTCGCCGATCCACATTTCAACATATCAGCTGATATCGACATACTGTTAGGAGCGCAATTTTATTTAGATTTAATTTTAGCTAACAAATATGTACGCGGTTCTCACTTTCCTATTATACAAGAAACAAAGTTAGGCTACATTCTAGCAGGCAATCTGCTCAAACACTGCCGTTATAAGGGTCCTGTTGTTTCGTTCCTGGCTAGGAACAACGACAGTCAAATTTCGGCGTCTCTTGAGAAATTTTGGGAGACCGAAACTATCCCTGATAATGCACCCATTAGTAACGATTCAGCTTGTGAGGAGCATTTTGTTAAGTCCACTCATCGCAATGATGAGGGTAGGTTCGTTGTTTCGCTACCATTTAAGTCTGACAATCCCCTGTTGGGTGAGCCCTATGCTAACGCTGAAGCGAGATTCTTGAGTTTAGAACGCCGGTTCATGCGTGATTCTGAGCTTGCGCGCGAATACGCAAACTTTATTCAGGAGTACAAGGATCTTGGCCACAAGACGCTTGTCGACGATTGTTCTATCAATTCCGGGGTTTCAAATACCTACTATTTGCCTCACCATGCCGTCTTTAAACATTCTAGTTCTACGACAAAACTTCGCGTCGTTTTTGATGGCTCGGCCAAAACTACCAATGGCTTTTCTCTCAATGATATTTTGTTGGTAGGCCCAAACGTCCAACAAGACCTTTTTTCTATTCTATTGCGATTTCGTATGCACAACTATGTTCTCATCGCCTACATCGAGAAGATGTATCGACAAATTCTGGTATCTGATAAGGATTGTCATTATCAACGTATTCTGTGGCGTAACTCTCCCCTCGAACAGTTTAAACATTTTGTATTGCGAACTGTAACATACGGTACTGCTAGTGCTTCGTTTTTGGCTACTCGCTGTCTTATTCAGATTGGTAAGGATCATGAAGCTTCTTTTCCTGACGCTGCGTCAGCTATAATTAATGATTTCTATGTCGATGATTTGTTAACCGGTGCAGACACCATTTCTAATCTGACCAAGTTGAAATCTGACTTAGGTACGTTGTTGAGTCAATACGGCCTCACTCGGCATAAATGGGCATCAAATGAACCCAGTGTGGCCGCAGATCATAATAATTTATCACTCCCGTTAAACAAACAAGGTAATGTGCGTACGTTGGGCATTCTTTGGAATAACTCTACAGATTCATTTTTGTTTGACATCAAGTCATTCCCAGTTGAATGAAGCATCTCTAAGAGGAAAATCCTATCGATTATCGCGGGTATATACGACCCACTCGGACTCGTCGGTCCCATTGTTTTCCTTTACAAACAGTTTATGCAGCAACTATGGCTGTGCAATCTTGGTTGGGATGAGCCAATCTCCGGGCAATTACACTTGCATTGGCGTTCATTATGCGATAAACTATGTCTAATCGGTAAAATTATTGTCCCACGTTCTATTCGCTGCAAGTCTAAGGCTAAGATAGTTGAATTACATGGGTTTGCGGATGCTTCTGAAAGGGGCTATGGGTGTTGTATTTACGTTAGAGTCATTTATCAAGATTCATCGGCCTCTTGTCACCTTCTGTGTTCCAAATCTCGCGTGGCCCCCCTACAACAGGTGTCATTACCCCGCATTGAACTCTGCTCTTGTTTGTTGTTATCGCGACTCTTATTCAAAGTCACCCCTGCTCTTCATTCGCTTATCAATAGTGTTCACCTGTATTCTGACTCCATGGTGTCCCTTCACTGGATTCATGCCCAGTCTTCTAGATGGAAGACCTACGTCGCTAATCGTGTTGCCGAGATTCAGCGTCTCACTGAAGCCTACACATGGCATCATATCAATTCACAACATAATCCTGCTGACATTATTTCTAGGGGATGTCACCCCGACGTTTTGCGCGATTGTTCGCTTTGGTGGCATGGTCCCGCTTGTTTGTCTCAATCTTCCGAGTCCAATCTTTTTTCACCTTTTTTACCTTCTAATCTGTCGTCTCCTGAATGCACTGCGGAGGAGAAACAAACCCCCAAACTTTCTCTAATATCTACCCTATCTATTGATCTTTCAAAGGACTTTTCTTCGTTGCACCGTATGACTCGCGTATACGCTTATTGCTTTCGATTCATAAAAAATATTAGACTCTCCAGGGCTGAGAAAAATTCGTTCGCTCTTACCTCCGTTGAAATTCATTCCACTCTTAATTTCTTCATAAAACAATCCCAGTCCATCTACTTCGCTGCTGAGCTTAATTGCCTTCGTAATGGGTCTTCTGTCTCTATCAGGAGTAAGTTGTCTTCTCTGGACCCGTTTCTTGATTAGTTTGGCGTCATACGCGTCGGCGGACGCTTGCAGCAGTCGCAACTACCTTATGACAATAAGCATCCTATTGTCTTGCATCAATCGGCTCATATCACTCGCCTTATTATTGAACGCGAACACATTCGTCTACTCCACGCTGGTGCTCAACTTGTGCATCATTCACTTCGTCAACGTTGGTGGATCATTAACGCCAAGATAGTCATTCGCTCCATCATTCGTAGATGCGTCAAGTGTCTCAGGTTTAGTGCCAAACATCAGGTTCAAAGGCTTGGTATTTTGCCATCTCCTAGAGTAACTCCTTCGCGGCCGTTTCTATTCTGCGCAGTTGATTATGGTGGTCCCTTCATGATTCGTCATGGCGGGCAGAAATCTAGGACTCTGTCAAAATCCTATGTGTCTTTGTTCATTTGCTTAGCGACCAGGGCCATTCATTTGGAATTGGTTTCCGACCTTACGGCCAACGCGTTTATAGCTGCCTTACGTCGTTTCATGGCCCGTAGGGGCATACCCAGCCAGTTATATTCTGATAATGGCACGAACTTTAGGAAGGCCCGCAACGTTTTGCATGACCTTTACAATCTTTGGCATAATAAGGATGTCACCTCATCAATCCAATCCTTTACGACCTCTCATGGTATTACATGGTCATTTATTCCGCCCTCGTCACCTTATTTTGGTGGTCTTTGGGAGAGCGGTATAAAGAGTTTAAAGTATCATTTGCGCCGCGTGGTCGGCAAGTCTATACTCACTTTCGAGGAGTTTACCACGGTTTTGTCTCAAATAGAGGCATGTCTAAACTCACGTCCATTATTTGCCGTTTCATCCGATGTAAATGATCCAGTGCCACTTACACCTGGCCATTTTTTAATTTGCGCACCATTAACGGCGATACCTGATCCTGACTTATCTCACGTTCCCATCTCTCGTCTTGGACGTTGGCAACTTCTCCAGAAGTTTGTCCAAGTCATTTGGAAGGCTTGGTCTCGCGACTACTTACATCCATTACAACAACGTCACAAATGGAAATTCGCTAAGGAAAACGTTTCCATTGGTGACCTGGTTTTGCTGATCGAGGATAACTTACCTCCATTAGCGTGGAAATTTGGTGTAATTACCGCCACATTTCCCGGCCCGGACAACTTAATTAGAGTAGTAGACATTCGCACGCCTACTGGCATTTTTCGCAGACCAGTTTACAAGCTATATTTGTTGCCAGCGCGGGACGAGGCTTAGACACAAGGTCAATATAATTACTTAGCACAATGCTATCTTTCACCTGGCCACTGGCTTTCATTACCTTATTGTCTGACAATTTGGTCAACTTTAATTGGTGATATGTATTATCACAACATTTTATGTTAATTTGCATCATTGCGTATTTTACATACTAAATTCGCATGTGACTTGTAATTTTACAACTATGCAATATGTTATTATATCTATGCCTATCATATTGTTAGGTGGTATACGTTACTATTTTTGTATTTATATATTAGTAATTTGTGAGACATACTATGTCCTTTACATACTTATATTTTGATATTGGTAATGGGTTATGTGTCATGTCATTGGTGGTATTGTTCTTATGTACAAATTTTGTTATATAATATTCGCATGGTCTGCAGCTATACAAACCATGTATGCATTTTCTTGCACATTTTTTGTCAATATGTGTGATATTTTATTACTCTATGAATTTATTACTCGCAATTGTTCAACACATGTATTACATTTTGTATAAACACATTTGTTGTACTTGTCACTTATGCTATTGTGCCTTGTATTCATGTATTTGTAATTATCTAAACCGATTTCTATTGTATTTATTATGTATAACTTGTATCTATGTAAAACTCATTGGTTTACCCGCATCTACTGTCTATAACCATACGCCACGCATATATTCTTATATTTTTATATTGTGTATTTTGTATTTTGTGATCACGTATTGCACAATTATTATTCGTGCTTTAATAATGACATACATGTCATTACACTTTGTGCTTGCAATCATTCAACAATGTATAATCTGTTTTCACATGACAATTTATTGTACATTCCTGAAACTTCAGGTATAGCATGCATCGTTCAATTATTATAAAGCGTTATGCTAAATCTATGTCTTTACATGTATAATTTTATAATAATTTTGTCCGTTCATTTTACACTCAATACTATTGTATAGGTCAACTGGCCTTGACTGGTTCAAGCTAACCATCATGACTTGCATAAAATATTTGCAATTTGTATCGGGCCCATCATGCGATGAGTCACCGATTATTCATTATCAAACATTGTCAAACTATGTATTTTTCGTGTCTTATATTGTTTTATATTGTATACATACAATATATATTAGCAATACATTGCTAATTTTTGCATGTATACTCATGTATAAATCAGTTTGCAAGCCAACTCTGGCCTGCTCAACTCTTATCATCATCACTCAAGTTTATCTCTAAACAGTTAATGTTATAACTGTTATCTAACATTTCAATCTCAAGGTTCAATACATTTTATTGAGGTTGACATCTATTATTAAGAACACATTGTGTTTTCGTACAATAAGTTATTAAAATGTATTAAAAAATCTTTTGATTTTTTGCGGGCAGTTATGGACAGTAATGTGGTAATTTTCGCATTTAAAGGTTGGCTAATCTGTACTTTCTAAATTGCGTTTATCAGGTTCATGCATCGTCACAGTTCAACGTGCGTCGGCGGGCGGCAAGCGTCAGAACGTTTGCTGCCTTGTTCTGTCTTTCATTTTCTCTTGTTGTCGCACAATTTATCTAGGCCTTAGGCCTTAACATTTTTATGTAGTGTGGAGTGTTGCACATTTGCGCCTCATTTGCCATGTAGCTTTCGTAACCGACTTGGTTTATTCAAAATTTAAATGTCTTTCAGACATAGCCAACCTTAGCATGCTGATTTAATTGTAATACGAAATTTAATAAATGTATCAAATACAGTCCACGATCGTCATTATTCTGCATCCTGGCAATAACTTCATGAAGCATCATTCTTCCTAACATTTAAGGGTCCTACGGGACGAAATTCTAACAAAACCTTTTACAAGTATTTAACAAAATCTATGAAACGAGTACGATTCATGAAAGTTTCAAGTTAGGCCAGTAAAATTAAGATTTTTCTGGGAATTAATTCTGGGAAAGCTGGAAATCGTTTTAATACCTTCATTTGAGTCTAAATACGAGTAATCTGAGTTTGCACGGCCATAGGAGGTGAGCTTAAGTTTTTGGCTTGAGAAAACCGCGAAATGTTTGCACTTTTTTCATTTTTCGCTAATAAGTCAAAATCGGCGCTTCCTAGAGAAAATTTTATCATTACAGGAATTAAAGAGCATTAAATGTTGCGTCAAACGAGTCCTTAAACTTGAAATTCGGTTAAGTAGTATAGTCAAAAGTGACAATCAAAAAACGACATTTTTTACCATTGTCGATGAAATTTTCACTTCATGACTTTTCAAACGACCCTAACTTTGAAACGGCTATTTCAAATGAAAAAACACACTGAATGACGTTGTAGACCATTAAATTCTGCGTTTAGAAATACCCAAAAAAAATTTTAATTTGGTTAATTTTAAGTATACATATACGCAAAAATCCAATATCGACATTTTACGGAAATTTCACTAGTAGCTCGTCTTGTATACACATGAGATTTGATACCAAAATTTTGTTCAGCTTGATGGTGAATCTAATTCAAATGCAATTTAATTCTACTACTCCTAATTGTTCAGAAAACATTGTAAACAAAATGTATTTTAAATAGAAACCAAAGGTAGTATAAATGAAACAAAATAAAAAATAAACTTTTTTTGTACAGAACTTTTTATTTCACATTTCTTGGAAAAAATTACAATTAAAAAATTTGAAATCAGCTGTAAATTATTTACATCTTATATTATTGGAGATTTAGCAATATGGAAAGAAAATGGATCTTCAAATATGGGATTCTTCAACATTTATTATTTAGAGATTCTTTAACATCTACGTTTAGACGTTGAGGGTCCCTCGTCCTCAAGACTGCCAATCCTTGAGATTCTATCCAGCTTCTCATCTCCGTCCTCCAAATAGTCTTCGAACTCGTCCGCGTCGTTTTCTTCGTCGCTTGAAAAGGTGGAGATGTGGGACAAAACTTCATCCTCAGAGGCGGCATTAGAGCAAGCTTGCCCTTTACAGTTGAGGCATAGTGATGAACATTTCATACTCTCTTTGCGACAACTGCATTTTCCTCTGGACCCCTTCGCACATCTGCAGGAGACGGTATTGAGGACCTCTGCGGGAGCTGGCTCTTTTGAGGTGGTAATTGAGAGCAATCCATAGTTTGTAGTTCTCCAACCCCAGCTGAGTGGATCCTTGTCTCGCCCACACCACAATTGAATTTGGTGGTAAACTCGCAGAGAATGTTGTACTGCAGCTGCATTTTTTGGGGGCAGAGAGGCAAGATTGAAGCCTGTCTTGGAGAGGGATTTGGAAAACATGGTATAATGTATTGTGTCTAAGGAGATTTCACCTTGCTTGGATGAATACAGGACTGCAAGGAATCGTTGACCTGCTGAACCTACATCACCTGCAGAAGCGTCTGGATTTTTGAAACATTGAACAGCCTCCTGTAAATTCAGGTTATTCTCCAGTAGCTTGACGAACTTTATCTTGCCTTGTCTGAAAATGCAGACGTAGTGTCGCATCCGCTGAAAGCATGAAAGAATAAAATATTCTCTTTGACAGCGGAAAAGTAATTAAAGTGTGCCGGTGAGTACATCGTGGTTTGAGAGGTTCCTTTCCCAGGTTTCATAACATAAATATTGGATGAAGATGGTTCTCGGGCAGTCAGTAACACTAACAGATACGTGTTCTCTCCGACTATGATGGCTTGCTGAAAATTCTCAGCCATTTCTATAGCGGTTGTGACAATGAGGGTGTCTGCATCTTCAAAATTCAGCTGATGCATCACCACATATCACACATTTTTTCTTGAAATCAAATCGTTCTTCGTCTCTTACACTACGCTTCCCCCCTTCTTCTCCTTCATAATTCCTCTTCCTCAAGTAGAGTTTCCTGCATCTATCATGACTTGTGACTGAGGTAAGGCCCTTAAGTTGAAGGTGTTTTTTATCGTTCTTAATTTTGCTACTGTTTATCAATGATGATATCCCCCGTTCCTTCACTGTAGTAGAAGCCTCTACAAACAAAGCTCTGTCACAAATAAAACACTTGGGCTCATTCATGTTGTGTAGGTGGAGAAGACGTCATTAGCATTCTGAAAAAATAAATAAATAAACCAAATAAATTTCATGTATACCTACTATTATCGCTTTCATTTATATATAATGATTACTAAGAATACGGTTTTTTTCTTCTAACAAGTAAAGGTACTTTGGTATTAATCGAGTTTCTTAACCACCTGTTGGGATATTGTAGTACTATATGAGAAACTTGGATTGCAGGTGTCAATTCGTGTGGCGTATCCTATAGGGCGGCATCGCAGCTCTTCAAAATTTCGTGCGTTTTTATTTTCGAAAAATTCTTTCGCATGGCTCTAGTCGGGTTCTAGTCGGCGTATAATTATGAAAGATATATCAAAATTTTTGTTTTGAGTTGTAGAATAGGTGAAAAAAAATTGTTTATTTGAAAATTAATCGGTCAAAAAAATTTAAAAACTACCAAAATTCATGGTTTTTGGACTACCGACTGATACCAAAATTCTATCATACATAGTTCTTGAGATATTGAGTTTTCTTGTAAAATGCCCGAGTCTCCGAGAAATCTGGGCGATTTAGGGGGTGGAAATTCTCATCCTCCAACTTTGACCGCGTATAACTTCTGAACACAAAAAATTGGATTCTAACGTTTAAGGTGTCGTTTAAAAGCGCTAGCTTTATGCTTTAAAATGGTGGTATGAAATCGAGAATCGATTAACACTTACTATAGAAAAAATTTCATTGGTGTGGTGGGAATGCCCCTCCTTCCCCCTCTACTTAGGTATAATTGTCCAAATTAAAATTTTTTGGTGTCTCTAAACGCAGAATTTAATGCTCCACAACTTAATTCTGTGTGTTTTTCATTTTAAATAGCCGTTTCAAAGTTAGGTCGTTTGAAAAGTCATTAAGTGAAAATTTAATCGAAAGTGGTAAAAAATTTCGTTTTTGACTGTAACTTTTGACTACACTATTAAACCGAATTTCAAGTTTAAGGACTCGTTTGACGCAGCATTTAATGTTCGTCAATTCTTGTAATCATAATGTTTTCTCTAGGAAGCGTAGTTTTTAACTTATTAGTAAAAAAATGAAAAAAGTGCAAACATTTCGCGGTTTTTTCGAGCCAAAAACTTAAGCTCACCTCCTGTGACCGTGCAAACTCAGTTTACACGTATTGAGACTCAAATGAAGGTATTAAAACGATTTCCAGCTTTCCCCGAATTAAGTCCTAGAATTCTACTTTTTGGATCTAATTTTACTGGCCTAAGAGTGCTATTATATTTTCTCTCCACAAAAAAGGTGACTTAAATGTGTTTCAAATTAACGAGGAATTTCCTTCGCAATACAATAGGTAAATTGTTTGCGGGGCTTATGTTACTTCAACTTTCAACTTTGATTGATGAACAAACCGTTCTCAAAAAACTTTAAGCTGGATTTAGGGAATCCTACTCTACAACAGACAATATATTTAGCTTGCTATCTATTATAAACTTAAGACTGAGTGTGAAGAGGCAGAAACTTTTTTTTTTTTTTTGCTTTATCAGCCGCGATCGATCGGATAGGCCACCATGTCTTACAAATTAAATGAACTAGTAATTTCCTACAAAATGATATTAGCTCTGAAGACTCGACAGCATCAGTTTGGATGGGCTATCAGAAAATTTTGAAACTATAATGTGCGTGTAACAAGGTTGTACTTTGAGTCCTCTTTTATTTAAATTTCTCAAATGATATTGCAGATTATTTTGATGGTGAAATTGCAGTTACTAGAGTTTGCAGACAATATTGTTCTTATTGCTACGGACAAGCATGCACTACAATAAACGTTAAATAGTTTACAGGAATATTGTAGGAAATTGAATCTAATTGTTGTTTTTGAAAATAACGGCACTAATGCTGTTGTTTTTGGATATGGAAATTATTGTTTTTAGAAATAATGCGACATATGAAAAATTGTTTTTTAAATATAAACGAATTGAAGTAGTTAATAGTTACGAGTATTTAAGAGTAAATTATACATCAATGTATCTAAATGAACATGTACAGGTTAAGTCTTAAAAAGTTACATTCAAAAGCTGTGTCATAAATTCCTTCAATAACATAATATCTAACAGCAACATTCAGTTTTCTGCCAAACTTAAAATATTTAATGCTGTCTGTAAAGGGGTGTGCTGGCATGCTGCACAAGTATGGAGGATATAAAATGTTTAGAGCTGTTAAAGGAGTTCAATAAAAAAGGTTTTTATTTTGTCCAGAAATTGTCCGGATTATTGTTTGTACTTAGAGTCACATTTAATCCCAACATTTCTGCACAAGCTATCACTGCGTTTGAAATGTATTAATCGGACACTGCGTCTAACATCAGACCGGCTAGTGAAAAATTGAAAAATCACTATTTGGATAAGCATAAATTACAAGTTGTGAATAGTCAGAAACGATTACTGTATAAGTAGCTCAATTTAGGTCTTGAATATGTAGATAGTACTGTTAATACGAGTGGTTTCTTAATAAATAATAAATCGGTTACTCAAAGCTACAGCGGAGCTGTTGCAACTAAATAAATATTCTTATATATATCTACGTCGAAATTATGTAGCTTACTTTGTGCAGTAGTAAAGAAGAGAAGGATGTTATCAATTTCGTCTGTAATTGTTCAGTATTAAAAGAGTACTGTTTAAAATATTTTTAAAAATCTGTGTTAAGTGCTGAAGAGGTGAAAAACTTGGTAATGGTAAAACTGCATGCTACTGAGTGAAAATTGTAGACCAGCATGGTCATATCGGTCTAAGCTAGTTAACGACTTTAATTAATAAGGTGCCAGATATATTCTAAACATATAGCGTTATTTATAACGAGAGCAGTCTCTGAGTATTATCTTGTTCTTCCAAAACTATTCTCTTTATTTTATTTTTATATGACGAGAACATTAAGACTTTAAAAGTGCAATTTTTACAACCATTTATAATCTTTTATAACCATAGTCCAGTCTACAAACGTATGCAACTCCTATCGACGGTCTTTTGACCAGTAGTATTTTGTATGATTTTGTATTCCCTTTGTATTTGTATGTTAACAAATCCATTTATTATTATTATTATTATTGTCTCTACCCCTCCCCCTCCACACACACACGCGCGCGCGCGCGCGCGCACGCTTGTATAATTAAATTTATTTTACATTATCTTCCATGCACACCCTGCGATCAGAATTTAACCAACATTGAGGGTATTGCTAATAATGAAATTATTTCACCTCTAAAAAAGTGAGTTTCAAATTAAAGTGTGCGAACAGTAGTACAATATTACATCTGAGGAGTGCAAAAATAGTAGAATGTTGCCTATGAATAACTGTCAATATTTTGTACCAAAATTTACAAGAAATATATGATCAACTAAGCATTGTTACGGCGATCCCAAGATAATATCAGAGTACATAAAGTTCCACTATGTAGACACTAATGACGTTTATGAATATACGTTAAGTACTTTCTGACAGTAAATAGTAGCAAATTTTTGTACATAGCCATTTATCTATTTCCTTGATATATCGTAATGTAGATATAACGCAATATTATTTCCATTATCTTTTGTAATTTCCATTCTATAGAAAAAACAAATTAACCTTTGAATTCCTATTCTTTCCTTTCTTCTCCTTTTATTGTTCCCTTATATTCTTCTTCGTACTTTTGTTCTACCACTATGCCTCTTTTGACTCGTAGCTAACCTTGTCGTCGTCACTTTTCAGAACAATAAACGAATGGTTTTTACGTGCCGTTAGTTATACCAGTGGTATTGTGGAACCGCTTGGCAACCTCTATAGAGATGAGATGAACCTTTTATCCTTATGGTGCGAAAACTCGTACAGGATGTTTTTAAAGGCAAGCTACCGTCATTTGGCGGGGACTAAATACTTGGAGTAAACTCATTCATACCGCTCGTCTGCAGTTATTGTGTGGATAAAACCGACCACACAATAGCCATAACAACCAACAGCTTGAAGTCAATAACAACGACGGCAGAACCACACCGAATAGCTTTATACAATTCTTGTACTACTACCTAATGCAGTAGTTTCAATATTGATTTCAAACAGAAAACACTGTTTTACCTTTATTACGTCGAAGAATCGGCGTTCTTGAAACAGGATTTTTTGAGTTCATACTGTTCCAAACGAATATACAAACGAGAGCCAGTTTAAATTAATTTATTATTCGTTGGAAATGTATCACAGTAATTTTTCCAATACTGAAGAGAATACACTTATTAAGTGAGTTAAGAGACATTTTATAACAGAGTGGCACAAATGTAAGGAAAAGTGTACAAGCTGAGTAACGCCTCGCACTCATTATGAGTAATCATAAACATTATAACTCATCATAGCTATGTCATAAATGATTTACTTTTTTAAATGTATTTATTGTATTTCAAACGCTTACATCTATTCAACCCCGTTGTAAAAATTATATGCCAAATGCTGTATCACTTAGAAAAAACAATTCCTTTTCAAAAGTGTCTTCAATTGCGGTCGTCATTTCACGTCGAACAAAACAACACAACACAACACATGTATTCACCTTATACAAATCTAAAGCGTACACTGATCGACTGTGAGAGTTGTCACCGTGTTTCAGTCATCTACTGACCCATACTGACCACGCGTTGCGACGGCCGTCGAAACTGGCTTTAGGTAGTTTAGGTAGTTGCCCGTGCGTTTCCCTATTACTCACTTATCACCCACAAGCAACCACAGTTTTGTCGTTGTAGTGTTTTACCCTTAGATATATGTAAAACCTCACGTAGACACGACTGCACGAGCGTAGTACCCTTCCGGAGGTCATCGACAGCGAGGCCTTGTCTCGTGACCCTTAGACAAGATGAATATCCAAACACTCTACGTAACTAGATATTGTGGTGAGACCGGCTAAGGGTGATGAAGAGCTTCAGTACCAAAGATATAAAAAGCGCTTCAACATAAGGAATTTTTAGCCATAAGTAGCTTATGACGTAACAGATAGAGAAATGTATCAAATAATCCTTGACAGTAACTCTTCCTGCTGAGAATTATTATGACCGGTTTTGTCCTTTCACCGCAAAAGTTCAAATCGCTTGTACCGATTTCCAGAAATGTTTTCTTCTTTCCTTTTGTAACATTATTTTCTCCCTCAACATTTTATCACGCCGATTTAAAACTGAATTTAATGAAATGATTTCGATTCGATTCTTTAGCTTCCTCTCTCCGCACTGACTGTGTTCGTTCCTTACTGGTGTGCGGTACATTTGGCTAAATTGGGACGAAAATTTCTGGATCCCTTAAAAAATATTCAGTTTTCTGGCAATTTATTTTCCAATATTTTAGGTACTATTAAGCTATAATATTAAGTAGTTTTAAGCTGTAACTATTTTTGCTTTAGCCTACTGTTAGAGACTCAGATAATACTACATGCGAATTTCACAATTGGTTTTAATAACGTTTCATAAACTACTCGAGCACCTATTAATGTTCATGTTTATGTACTTAGTTTTCTTACTTATACGTTAATTTTTGTTACACTGCAAAAAAAATCTCTTCGATACACATAGAGTGTTTTTGTTTACCAGAAAGCCTCTTAGACTGTTGTGGTATCTTGCTGTAAATCCATTTTATGCCTTAAATACCAACCTGCACTGCAGGCTTCAATTTTTTAATGTATCAACAGGTGTTGAATGTTTGGCGGTAGCAAGGATTTAATTTTACTTTTTGGAATGTACACCGACGATGCCTGGTCGTAATACATAAATGGAATATAATTACGTCTCCGATTCATAACCTACAAAAAATGTATCACCTTACCTCCTCTTTCTGAATAAGGGACCTCATCGTACGTAATAATTAAGTTGTAAAAGTCTTAGACATTTGGCTGTGCGCTGCCTTTTATTAAAAATATAATAAATTGTTAGGAGATTTTTTCCTCTGTAATTATTAAGTAAAAACTGGACTTTGACAAATAATTAGCTGTGACATGAACTAATTGGACTAAAACCGGTGTGTTGCACCTGTATAAAACCACTGCCGTTCGTATTACATCGTCTCCGCGGCACTGGCTGCCAGTGAAATCTTTTACACACCGTTTGCTGGTGCTAATGACTCTCAGACACGGGCTCGAATCTTATTTATATTACCTATTCTTTTTATATTCCTCTTTGTAATTTTACTCTTAATTTAATCTACTCGAGTTTGTATTACTATTATTATTTTAATATTGCTACATATAAACAGGATCTAATTTGCTAAGAACCAATTTTTTTTCAGACAATCTATTTAGTGTTATTCTCTTAATGTGAAAATAGCATGAACTATTCACATGTTTACACTGTTATTTCCGTAATAAATATTTATTTACTTAATTATGCATTAAATGTGAATATATACAAAACCATTTTCTCCCGTTATCAACTGACATTAAAACATAACTTATGTTTTAATTACTCTTATAATCTGTTTTTAAATGTGTATTGTTTAAAATATTTTAATACTGCTTATATAAGCAGTAATTTACATTTTCATATAGGGAATTTTAATATTTATATTAATACTGGATTCCATTATAGTTTTGTTATTACTGTAAAACGTAGAAAGGGATTGCTGCACCTGCAGATTCATCCGATAATGGGTCTCTTCTAGTCATTTACTTTCTGTGAATTAGTATGAAGCTTACAATACCAGATTTCTGTTGTTGGAAGTATTGAGAATGTCACCTGTAGCCTCTTTGCCGTTCTCAGAAACAAAAACTTCCTATTGCACCCTATATTCATTAGCTTTCTAAGAGAGTTCGTACTTTCCTGTAATATACATTTTTCAGAACGACGGGTTTATTAGAATCTGCTGTTAAAGAAAAGAAAATGGTACACCCAAAGACTAACCGATTACACGTTAACTAACACAATCTAATATCAACTTTGTAGAAATACCTTGTGATATTTTTTGCAATCTTGTTATGTACATCTTCCCAAGCTAACATTATTTGTAACACACATAAGTTATTTTGTTTACTACAAGCTCTAATAAACTAAAACTGAAATTACACGTAAGTTATATGTACAACAACAGTTTTTGCAATTCCTATTGATTTCCGCCATGTAAACGACAGACGCCTATTATGTAACAACTACCAAAACGATGTAAATTTCCAAATTATTGTTAAAAAGCTTATGATTGAAGTGTAAACAGGTCACTTTTAAAAGTAGCTATTAGGGTAATCCTTGTAATTTATTGTTTTATAAAAAAATAAGAATGAATGTGTACGGTAGCGCGATAATTTCACTTTGTAGGTTGGCTAATCTGCTTACTGCTTTTTGTTCTATTCCGATTATTCATGTTGAAACTTTGTACAGTTCGTCTCAATCGCTAGCGGCGGTCGGTTCGCCCAGCTGTCCTACTGTCATATTTTCTTGTCTCGACATTTAATGTAGGCCTTAGACCAACACATTTCACATGGCCAACTAGGCTCGCTATTAATACAATTTAAAAATTTAATACTTTCTATAGACAAGACGCTCATTAGCCAACCTTATTTAAATAACTACTAATCATGTAATGTAACTTGAAATTCAATTAAAATGAATTTAATACAGTCCACAATATTCATCATTTCTGATACCTAATGAATCATCACTCACATCACTAACCATTTTTTGGTCCACTCGGGCCTGATACTCAACATTTTTTGGTCCTCCGGACCTGGATTTTCCATGCGTCATTACCATTTAATATATTTCTGCCACTATTTCTGGCCATCACGGGCGAATTAGCACATCAGCTGATACGACCGTGGCGTGATTTTCATCAGCATTTCGCCAGTCATCTTAGAGCCTTCTGATAACATCTTAGCAAGAGCCTGCTAGCTACAGTGCGTTACAGAAGGCGGTCATCTCTACGAGCTGTGTTTGCCATCTTCACCAAGGCGTCGACGCTGCAGGACATCGCCAACAAAGTATCATCAACAACAGTGTAACAAGGTGCGTACAATGGCTGAAGAAGGCCTCAAAGTGTTGACCAGAAAAAGAGGCGGCTTAAAGTCCGCAATAGTGCGAATACAATCTGCTGTAAATAACTTTGATGTAACTTTAAATACAAAACATTTTTTAACTGTAAGGCTGGAAAGTCTCAAAAGCTTGGCCTCGAAGTACGACGAGGTGCAGTCTGAAATAGAACTTATTAGTAAAGACACGAGCGCTGCTCAAGAAGACCGAGTTGAGGTCGAAGAAATGCTATATTCGACTGAAGCAAACATTTTGCAATTACTTGATACATTTAATGCTCAGACTGTACCTCCCGTATTATCGACGCACATGCAATTAAAACCAATAAGTTTGCCCTGCTTCTCAGGCAACATATTGAAATGGCAACATTTTTACTCAATTTTTACGGACTTAGTGCATACAAGATCCGATTTAACACCAGTGCAGAAATTACATTATTTACATTCTTCTTTGAAGTGTGAACCTTTAGATCTAATTAAGTCATTACCTATCTGTAAGGAAAATTATCCAATAGCGTTGAGTTTGCTGGCCGAAAGGTATGACAACAAGCTCATACTAGCAAAATACTATGTGCAAAACTTACTTCAAGTCAAGTCGACAATAAAGGACTCTGTCCAAAGTTTGGCAGAGTTCACTAACATAATAACGTCTTCCGTTAATTCACTGGCAGCAATGAAGCTGTCAGTGAATTCATTTGAATTTGTCACTATACAGTTACTATCCACTAAACTCGACCCTATTACTTTTAAACTATGGAAGGAGTCAATAGACCCTGACAATTTACCTAGCTTTTAGGATTTAACGCATTTTTTAAACTCACGTAGACAGCTGTTAGAAAATACACTGCCTATCGTACCCGGACAGCAACTCAACAAGCCTAATGTAAGACCTAACAATAAATATGATAAATGTAACTCAAGAAACACTGCTGGCAGCACTACATTTAAGAGCTATCACTCAGCGGCAAACCATTATTCATGCGTGTGTTGTAAATCCAATCACCCGCTTTACATATGTGATAAATTTCGTACATTAAACACCGCTGAGCGGGGACAATTTGTTTCAAGTCATAAATGTTGTAGCAATTGTCTTAGATCAGATCATCTTATATCTAGCTGTAAGAATAAGCAGGTGTGTAAAATCTGTTCAAAACGACACCACACATTGTTGCACGCAAATTACGTGCCGAACTCAATAGCTGCCAGCAGTAACTACTGCTCGCTCAAATTACAATGCAAGAACAATGTTCTCTTATCCACAGCAGTTGTATCTGTCATTGACCAGGCTGGCAACAGACATAGGGCTAGAGTTCTTCTAGACGCCGAATCACAAATAAATTTTTGTACAAAATCATTTGCAAGGAAATTACAGCTCACATTAACTAAATCCAACATACCAATCACAGGCATAAACAATACAGCGTGTTACGCAACTGATATTGCGTCTATACGCATTATTTCTCGCTATCAAAGATATAGCTTCGAGGCGAAATGTGCCATCTTATCTACGTTAACTCACAATCTGCCTGCAAATTCGTTTGATATCAATCAATTCCACATCCCGAACAAGATTTTCCTGGCTGACCCAGATTTTAACATATCGTCGCAAATCCACATATTATTAGGGGCACAATTTTATCTGGACTTGATCTTAACTAACAAATACATACGCGGCCCTAATTTTCCCATCATTCAGGAAACAAAGCTAGGCTACATTTTGGCTGGCAACTTGCCCAAACACTGCCGCAACGAGGGTCCTGCTGTTTCGTTCCTAGCAAGGAACAACGATAGTCAAATTCTGCAATGTCTCGAAAGATATTGGGAAGCAGAAACTATCCCTGACAACACCCCTGATAACGAGTCAGCCTGTGAAGAGCATTTCGTGCGCTCGACCCAGCGCAACCACGAGGGTAGATTTGTGGTTTCACTTCATTTAAGCCCGATAATCTCCACTTGGGGGAATCCTACACTAGTGCTGAATTAAGATTCTTAAGCTTAGAGCGTCGATTTAGGCGAGATGCTAAGCTCGCGCGCGACTACGCTGACTTTATTAAAGAACATAAGGATCTTGGTCACATGACGCTTATCGATGATGGCGCTATCAATTCAGGAGCGTCAAATACTTACTATATATACTTATATATACTCATATACTTACTTTCGCTTTGCAAGATTGGTTGGGATGAACCGATCTCCGGTCAATCACGTTCGGATTGGCATGCTTTGTGCGACAATTTGGGTCTGATTAGCAAAATTGTGGTCCCACGGTCTATCCGTTGCAAGCGTGAGGCAACTACAGTTGAATTGCATGGTTTTTCGGATGCTTCTGAAAGGGGGTTTGGCTGTTGTATTTATGTCAGAGTCATTTATCAAGATTCTTCTGCCTCCTGTCATCTCTTGTGTTCCAATTCTCGCGTAGCTCCCTTACGACAGGTGTCATTACCTCTCATCGAACTCTGCGCTTGCTTGTTGTTATCGCGACTCGTATTTAAGGTCATTCCTGCTCTTTATTCGTTTATTGATAATGTACATTTGTATTCTGACTCTATGGTGGCTCTTTACTGGATTTATGCCCAGTCTACGCGGTGGAAAACATACGTCGCAAATCGTGTTGCTGAAATTCAGCGTCTTACGCAAACTTATACTTGGCATCACATCAATTCAAGACAATCCTGCTGATATTATCTCAAGGGGGTGTCTCCCTGACGTTTTGCTCGATTGCTCGCTTTGGTGGCACGGTCCCAGCTGTCTGTCTCAATCGTCAGAGTCCAATCCTTTTCCATCCTTCGTACCGTTCACTCCGTCGTCTTCTGAAGTCACTGCGGAAGAGAAACATACCCATAACCTTTCTCTAATGTCTACCCTGGCTGTCGACCTTTCTTTGGACTTTTCCTCGTTGCATCGTCTAACGCGCGTATACGCTTACTGTTTTCGGTTCATCAGAAATATTAGACACTCAAGTGCTGACAAATGTACGGGCGATCTTACCCCTGTAGAAATTCATCAGGCTCTCAATTTCTTCATAAAACAATCTCAGTCGATCCACTTCGCAGCCGAAATTAATTGTCTTCGTAACGGATCTTTTGTTTCCATTAGGAGTAAGCTGGCTTCTCTCGACCCGTTTCTTGATGATTCTGGAGTGATACGCGTAGGCGGACGATTACAGCATTCCCAATTACCTTACGACTCTAAACATCCTATTGTATTACCCCCATCGGCGCATATTACCCGCCTTATCATTGAACGTGAACACATTCGTTTACTTCACGCTGGTGCTCAACTCGTGCATCATTCACTGCGTCAACGTTGGTGGATTGTTAATGCCAGGTTAGTCATTCGCTCCATCATTCGAAAATGTGTAAAGTGTCTCAGGTTTAGTGCCAAACAGCAGGTACAGAGGCTTGGTATTTTACCATCTCCTAGAGTCACTCCTTCAAGGCCGTTTCTATTCTGCGCAGTTGACTATGGTGGTCCCTTCATGATTCGTCATGGCGGGCAGAAATCTAGGACTCTGTCAAAATCGTACGCGTCTTTGTTCATCTGCCTAGCAACTAGGGGTATTCATTTGGAATTAGTTTCCGACCTTACGGCCAGTGCGTTTATAGCCGCATTACGTCGTTTCATGGCCCGTAGGGGCATACCCCGTCAAGTATACTCGGATAATGGCACAAACTTTAGGAAGGCCCGCACTATCTTACATGATATCTACAACTTCTGGCATAATAAGGATGCCATCTCATCGATCAAGTCATTCACGTCCTCTCAGGGGGATATCATGGTCATTTATTCCGCCCTCCTCACCTCATTTCGGTGGCCTTTGGGAGAGCGGCATAAAGAGTTTGAAATTTCATCTGCGCCGCGTGGTAGGCAAATCTATACTCACCTTCGAGGAGTTCACGACAGTTTTGTCTCAGATAGAGGCACGTCTGAACTCTCGACCTTTATTTGCTATTTCTTCAGATGTTAACGACCCGGTGCCACTCACACCTGGCCATTTTTTGATTTGCGCACCCTTAACGGCGATACCGGACCGAGACTTATCTCACATTTCTATTTCTCGTCTTGGGCGTTGGCAACTTCTACAAAGGTTTGTCCAAGGCATATGGAAGGCATGGTCTCGTGACTATTTGCACCAGTTGCAGCAGCGTCACAAATGGAAGTTCGCCAAGGATAATGTTTCCATTGGTGACCTAGTTTTGCTTATTGAGGATAATTTACCTCCATTAGCCTGGAAATTTGGCGTAATCATCGCCACATTTCCCGGCCCAGATAACTTAATTCGTGTCGTGGACATTCGCACACCTACTGGTGTTCTGCGAAGACCAATCCACAAATTATGTTTGGTCCCTACTAGGAACGAACTATAAAGAAAAGGATCTATTCCCTTTGTATAATTTTAAAGACACATAAGTCAAATGTTCCAAAACTTGTTAGTTATAAGCACTTGTTTTAGCATAAGCTTTAATTATTTCTTGTCAGCAACTGTTTGTTTTACTCAAGCAAGTATTAGTTTAGTTAATATGCAAGGCTTTTATTATTATTTGTATTTTCGTATATGCAACATTTGATTTATGCCTCATGCCTTACTCACTATTGTGTAAAAATTTTGTTATTTTCTAAACTTATTTTCAATTGTTTTATGTTTGTAACCACAGTATTGTATCTGTTATTTATGACATTGCAATTATTCATGTTGTAATTAACTAAATTATTGTTATTGTATTCATATAACTTGCGTTTATGTAAAACCTATTGTTTTTGCGTCTACCGCATGTAACTGTGCTACGTCTAGATTTATTTTATATTGTATTTATTTTGCGATTAAGCATGCACAATTATTTTTATTTAAATTATGGCATACATGTCATATTTGGGCTTGCATTCAGTCAGCTATCTAGCTTGTTCATACATTATTACACATTGTAAGTTCCTGAAACTTCAGGAACAGCATGACTTGGTCAATACATGCCGCCATGCTAAATATACGCTTAAACATGTAATTGTGACAATTTTGTTCATGTAATTAATTCTCTGTACAGGTCTACGGGCCTCAACTAATTTTACGGTAACCATCTATGACATGCATAGGGTTACAAACTATCGGTCCATCATGTGATTAGCTTCCGATCATACATTATTAAGCATTGTATAATTATGTATTCTTTCATGTTTTATAATGTTCTATACTGTACACATACATTATGTGACGGCAACATTTGCCAAAGCAGACATTCACATTCATGGCTGAAAACAGCTGTTCGCCAACCTTGGCTTACAACGCTTATCGTTAGGCTTATCTTATGCATGCTTATCTCTAAACTATTAACGGACTGTCGTTATCTAATCTCATAATTCAAGGTTCAACTTAGCCTTGAAACTAACTCTTATTATTAAGAAAACTGTATCTTTTTAAATTAAGTTACAAGATGCATAATAATTTACTAAAAAATGGTAAAAAATCAATTGATTTTGACGGGCAGCTTATGTACGGTAGCGCGATAATTTCACTTTGTAGGTTGGCTAATCTGCTTACTGCTTTTTGTTCTATTCCGATTATTCATGTTAAAACTTTGTACAGTTCGTCTCAATCGCTAGCGGCGGTCGGTTCGCCCAGCTGTCCTACTGTCATATTTTCTTGTCTCGACATTTAATGTAGGCCTTAGACCAACACATTTCACATGGCCAACTAGGCTCGCTATTAATACAATTTAAAAATTTAATACTTTCTATAGACAAGACGCTCATTAGCCAACCTTATTTAAATAACTACTAATCATGTAATGTAACTTGAAATTCAATTAAAATGAATTTAATACAGTCCACAATATTCATCATTTCTGATACCTAATGAATCATCACTCACATCACTAACCATTTTTTGGTCCACTCAGGCCTGATACTCAACAGAATGTATGAAGAAATTGTAATGAACTAACTTAAAGGATCTGCGTAATATTATAAATTCTCAAAAAATAGCTAATCCTAAATTATACTTCTTAAATATTAAAATAATTTTAAGGAAATACGTAGAAAGTACAGTAACCGAAATTAATCAATTTGACACAGGCATTATGCATTAGGCAATAAAATAAATTCTATAAGTAATTAATAATACTAAAATGTTAAAAAGTGAATGTGAATTATATAAAAATGTGTTTAGATAGTTGATGTATTGGGAATAAAAGACTAAGTAATAGACCAAAATTTAAAAATCAGAAAATGTTATATTGTATATAAAAGATAAAGAAGGGTAGTTTTCAACAATCACTTTTAAAATTTCAAAAACGACGCTATTCTAGCTTAATCCTTTGACAAGAACACATGAAACAAGAAGAGTGTAATATTAAATTAAGAGAAATTAATTTAATAATAATAAGTTTTTTAGTGGTGGCCTCCATATCTCCCCTTATAGCCATACCAACGCCCTTGAATATTTCTATCTAACATGGAAGCAGAATGACTGCATTTTGAGTTCATAAAACAGTATGA